>OX438667.1:0-1339454 GCA_949316385.1 Globia sparganii
CTAACCTAACCTAACCTAACCTAACCTAACCTAACCCAGTCTGGCTTCAACCGCCGCCCCGACTGCCACGAAAAAACCGCGCTCCGTAAGCTAAAATCGCTAAAAGTAGCAAAAAGTGCTCAAAGTTATAAGTGTTATACATCAAAACACGCGCAATCGCGAGGCGATCACGGTCGTGAAAAAAGTTTTGTGATAAGTGAAAGCTAGTGAAAGTTATCACCAAAAAAGTGAATTTTCTGGAACACTAAACATAAAATGTCAAATATCTCCAAAACTAAAGCGGCGACACAGTGATTTTAAATTACCATCAGTGCGGCCTCCCCTAGACCTACAATCCCGAGAAAGTCCCAGATTTTTCCCGTGCAGACGCGCGGAAATAAAAGGGAAAATATCAATCCACGAGGCGTGGTCCCGGTTTGGAGGCATAAAGTTATCCCTGACCACTATCCAGCACCACTGACAACACCCCGAAAAGGAAAAAGAGGAGAGGACCCTGGAGGTATTTTGAAAGCCAGATTTTTGATAGGGAATACCAGTTTATTGACAATACAAACTTAACGTGTAGCTGTGAAAAAGTTATAAAAATTTTCCAGCCAAAATAAAATAAAATTATCAGTGACAACCTAGGCTGAAACTTCCAGGGAAGATAGCTAGGACGTCTGTAAACCCGTGTAAGAAGAAAGAAAAATTTTTGGACTGTAATTTTAGGACCTATAATAACTTTACTGAACATCAGAAAAATTTCCGGCCGCAAAACAATTTGTTTCTCACGGTCTTTATGGAAAAATATTATTATTTACGTCATAGTTTTTGTTTAATTATTTTTATTTTATGTTAAGTTATTTATCTCATAATAGTTAGTAAAAACTGTATTCCCAAATTAATTGTTCTTTTATCAATAAATTTTCGTTTTAAAAAATTTTGTCACCAACCGGGAACTGAACCTGGGACCTAAGAAAAACTAAAACGCTCATATCTCGGAAACGGAGCGAGATAGCCCATTTTTGACAATAGTCTGGATATCTATACTATAGTATAGATATACAGCAACTCTTTCCTGAACACCCTCTTTCGAACCCCCCAAAAATTTTTATTACTTTTTTTTTTTTTTTTTTTTTTTTTTTTTTTTTTTTTTTTTTTTTTTTTTTTTTTTTTTTTTTTTTTTTTTTTTTTTTTTTTTTTAAATAATTAGATACCCCCTTCCCCTCTCTGCCTTCCACAAGCATCTTCCGCGAACCTTCATTATTACCACTATGTATTAATGTTTAAGTATACGTTATAACCTCCTCAAGGAACCCCCCTCACTTCTCTCCCCGCCGCAAACCAACTATTCCATTATCGTCCCCTCTCCACTCACCTTTAATAAATATTTTATGTGTAGTACTGTGTGCAGCAGCAGTGCCCCAGTCACCCACTTTTGGAATTCGTTGACCCCAAATATCTCGGGAACGGCTGGGAATATCAAAATTTTGACGAAATTTTCCCCCCCCCTATAACCCCCCTCCCAGATTGAACCTATATTTCGATAAGACCCCTAGACCCCCTATTTGACCCCCTCCGTTATTGACCCCAAACACTAACTAGTAGTTTAACTATACATTATACCCATAAAGTCCGCACACATTTACATCCTAAAACATCACACCCCCCCCCAGCCCCCCCCCCCCCCCCCCCCGTGACCCCGTGGCACCTTGTGACCCTAGGCTCCTTCAGAGCCCCCTTGACCATCTTTCTGGCAACCTCTGTAACTCTATAAATACTTTTATAACCTCCCCTCCTACACCCCTCAGGGCTACCTCGCCCCCCCGGGCCCAACTTCCAAACCAGAAGCCCTAGACATATCAAGTTTGGGGTCCCTGAAATCAGCACAAAGAGACCTGTCTTCTGGCTCCGACTAAATTGCAAAATTAAAATAAACATTGTTTTTGCCTATTGTTTTGCCTATACATTTATTTTATATTTAATTTAGACTTACTCCATATAGAGTATCAAAACATTATAACTTTGCATCCCGGTGACGCATTTTGAAGCTGTTTTCAGCAAAATAAATCGTTTTTGGGCTCCGCTTAACTTTCTTGGCTGGAGCTTGTCTTGCTGTGGACTGGCTTTCAGGCGTTTTCAGCAGAAAAAATTTTTTCAGCCTGAAAGTCATATCATTGCATAGATCTCGTCGAGCTCGGTAAGATAAGCCCCGGCACGGGGGGGTTCGGCCTGGGGGTTGCTGAGCTATCGGCTTTTAACCACATTCTGGCCGCCATCTTGGATGGTAGCCGGAAGTTTTAAACTCTGATTCCTCCGGGACCCTTGGGGCTAGCTACCTCGTGTTTGGGTTTGTTGAAACGGGCTCGGCGGGCTCTATCCAGTGATTGCACCCCCCTCCCCCCCCCGGTTTGTCTTACCCCCCGGACCCTAACTTTGGCACCAGAGGTCGTAGACCTACCGAGTTTGGGGTCTTTGGAATCGGGAGGAAAAGACCTCTACATTGGCCCTGTTAAAATAAAGAAATACCTTCACTATATTAAATAATATTATATTTACTTATTATATATTTTATTTATTATCAACTATACCCTGGGGAGCTGCAACTAGGATAGGATTATTAGTAGTGTAAGATCTCGACTCCTTATTTACAAGGATTTAAAACGGAACTATATATTATATATAGTACAAAACACTATATAAACAAACACTCACCCCCCTATACAGGGTCAGAAAATTTACATCACATTTATCATTGACAATTTTCCCCGTTCCATTCGCTGTGCCCTATACACACAATCCTACAATACAATGATTCCCGCAACTCGCACCCCTTTGAGAAGAGGGCCAGGAGCCGTCGCCAGAGAATCGCAAGACTCAACGTCGCCTGCTCACCCGAAAAACGAGGGACCCTCTGGAGTGGGCGCGGCGCCGAAGGGACTAGCCCTGACGTTCGGCAGAAAAGAGGCTGCTCAAGGAACCGTGGCGGAAACAGCCGGAAAGCTATTTATGTCGTCGGCCGGTGCCTCTGGCGCTGCCACTCCAGCCACTACTCCCAGCCCCGCGGGTCCGCCTGGGCAGGCGCTGGACGCCGCCAAGACCTTCATCAGGAGACCTGAACGAAAGAGAAGATCTATAGACCTGATGGAGGCGTATGAAAAGCAGACTGACATTTACGCCACATCGTCCAACGACAAGCTTCTCCAGGAGATCATGAAGACTTTTGAAGATATACCAACTAGGGTCAAAGATTACCCTCAGATGAGGAGAGACATCAAGATCTTCCTGGAGACGCAGTCGGATAAGTGCCTACGGACTTTGTTCGAATTAAGCAGGCGATTAAAGAACCTGGAGACAGCCCCAAAAACAGCCCCATCCGCAAAAATTGACACCACGCCTACTTCAACCAGAATGCCGGGGAAGATCCTAGAAAGGCTGGAAGACATAGAGACAAATTTAAGGCTGAGGCTAAACGATCTCGAAGAGAAAGTAGCAAAAGGCTTCCAAGACCTAGACAATAACTGCTCCGACAATGGATGCGACATCATCGACAAGATCATCGACAAAATCGACGAGGTCAGCAACAAGATCGAAGCGGCGCAAGATAGCATAGACCTCACAAGAGAAGGTGTGAAGATCGTTGGACATGCCGCGGCTGACCTCGAGGTCAGAGTCGGAAATGTTGTCGACGTGGTCGCCGCCAGGTCGGACAGAATAGAGGAGGCCATAAGGGAGGTCGTATGCGAGCCAAAGACCGACTCGCAGACTTACGCCCAAGTCACAGCAACCAAACCAGGGCGTCGGCCGGTGCTTCATTCGCTGGCGGTTACCTTGGAAGGTAGCCTGGAGACTGCTGACGGGGTGCTCGCCCGAGTGAAGGACGCGGTAGACGCCAGGGGAACTGGTTTGAGAATAAATAAAGTCCGAAAGGCAAAAAACCAGACGGTCATTCTAGGATGCGACTCAGAAGCGGAGCTCAGGAGAGTAAAAGACCGCATTGACAGTAGAGGTGGAGGACTGAGAGCTGAGGCCATGACTAATAAAAATCCGCTCGTTGTCCTTAAGGATGTCTTTTTGGACAGCGACGATGAGGAGATGGTGAAGGCACTCTACTCCCAGAACGACGACATTTTTGTGGGCTTGGACCGAGAGGAAATGGAAATCACAGTAAAATATAAGAAAAGGACCAGAAATCCCAGGACAGCGCACGTGGTCGTCCAAGTCAGACCCAAAGTATGGCAGAGGATGACGGAAGCTGGGGCTCTTTACCTGGACCTGCAAAGGGTAAGGGTGGAGGATCAGTCACCGCTCATCCAATGTACGAAATGCTTAGCATTTGGACATGGCCGAAAATTTTGTACCGGGAGTGCGGACAGGTGCAGTCACTGCGGAGGACCGCATCTGCGCGAGCAGTGCGAGGACTTTGTTGCGGGGAATGAACCGCAGTGCTGTAACTGCCTGCACTCGAAGCTCCAGAAGACCGATCACAATGCTTTTAGTGCGGAGTGCCCGGTCCGCAAGAAATGGGACTACCTGGCTCGGACGACAACGGCATATGCCTAAACTGTTCCCTAGATATATAAATGTATGTATTTTAAATATATATGTATATATCAATAACACACACGGGACACAAGATACACACAGGACACCAACACACACCCAAAATGTTAAAGAAACAAAACCCTAGTGTAAGAAAAGGCAATAAATATGTATAATCTGAGTATGTATATATATATTATCGCCGTAAATAAAATGGAGAAAAGATAATAAATTATAGAAAATAAATAGGTCCAACCCCCTAAGTCCCAACCATAAAATCCGATCCATAAACCTTAACCTTGGCCCAAAAAAAATGTAAAATATGTAAGTACTTGGTCTACGGTGAACAACAAACCTAATATATGATCCACAAATATATTGTATTAGAAAATAAAAGGATAAGTTAATTATAAGTATAAGCCTTTTTTTTTTTAGTTTAAACATAGAATAAGTTGATAAAATCGTAAAACCTAGTATGAAATAAAAATAAATAACAGAAAAACAGAAAAAGAATGTATTAAAATAAGAACACATATGCTTTAAGATACCATAGAAATAAGTTAAGTTAGATAAGAACAATCTGTTACATATTTAAAAGTATAAATAAAAATGTATAGAAATAAGAATAATATACATAAGTAGTTAAAACATAAAAATAAGATCAAATGACTATATTTAAGCCACTAAATCAAAGTTATTTGTAGTAGAAATAGATTAAGTCGATAAAATTGTAAAAGTCAATATGAACTAATATAAAAAACAGACAGACCAGAAAACTGACAAAGCAAAAATACACATGTTTTAACATAATTTAGAAATTATGTCAATAAATGAAGGAGTACATAAAACCCCCCTGAAATAAAGAAAAGTAGATAGAATAGCGGGAGTCCCACCCGGCCAAGAATGAAAGAGACGAAAGCAAGAAAGACACAGTATGAGGCATGAAAGTGCGAGAGGAACAAATGCGAGAACTAGAATGGATGCGAAACTTAGATTACCAAGATCCTGTTTACCCACGAACGGGGAAAAGCAAAAAAAAAAAAAAAAAAAAAAAAAAAAAAAAAAAAAAAAAACCTAACCTAACCTAACCTAACCTAACCTAACCTAACCTAACCTAACCTAACCTAACCTAACCTAACCTAACCTAACCTAACCTAACCTAACCTAACCTAACCTAACCTAACCTAACCTAACCTAACCTAACCTAACCTAACCTAACCTAACCTAACCTAACCTAACCTAACCTAACCTAACCTAACCTAACCTAACCTAACCTAACCTAACCTAACCTAACCTAACCTAACCTAACCTAACCTAACCTAACCTAACCTAACCTAACCTAACCTAACCTAACCTAACCTAACCTAACCTAACCTAACCTAACCTAACCTAACCTAACCTAACCTAACCTAACCTAACCTAACCTAACCTAACCTAACCTAACCTAACCTAACCTAACCTAACCTAACCTAACCTAACCTAACCTAACCTAACCTAACCTAACCTAACCTAACCTAACCTAACCTAACCTAACCTAACCTAACCTAACCTAACCTAACCTAACCTAACCTAACCTAACCTAACCTAACCTAACCTAACCTAACCTAACCTAACCTAACCTAACCTAACCTAACCTAACCTAACCTAACCTAACCTAACCTAACCTAACCTAACCTAACCTAACCTAACCTAACCTAACCTAACCTAACCTAACCTAACCTAACCTAACCTAACCTAACCTAACCTAACCTAACCTAACCTAACCTAACCTAACCTAACCTAACCTAACCTAACCTAACCTAACCTAACCTAACCTAACCTAACCTAACCTAACCTAACCTAACCTAACCTAACCTAACCTAACCTAACCTAACCTAACCTAACCTAACCTAACCTAACCTAACCTAACCTAACCTAACCTAACCTAACCTAACCTAACCTAACCTAACCTAACCTAACCTAACCTAACCTAACCTAACCTAACCTAACCTAACCTAACCTAACCTAACCTAACCTAACCTAACCTAACCTAACCTAACCTAACCTAACCTAACCTAACCTAACCTAACCTAACCTAACCTAACCTAACCATATGACCAATGCCCGATTTCATTCGTCAAGCGGCAGATCCGTGCAGACACGCTGGACGAATGGAATCGGAGATACAGATCCGAAGACACAGCCGGCGTAACAAAATTATTTTTCCCGGATGCCATCCAAGCTTTTAAATACTTGAAAGTACTAAAACCAACCGGAACACTGACACAAATACTGACAGGGCACGGTGGGTTCTCTGAATACCTAAACAGGTTTAAGTGCAAGGAGAGCCCATCGTGCATATGTGACACGGACAAACAGGAAACAGTAGTACATATACTGACTGACTGTCCCGCTTACGGTCCGGAGAGACATGATATTCAGCAGGAATTAGGAATGGAGGTAACGATGGCAAATCTGAACACATTAATAATAACAAAGAATACCAGAAATAAGTTTATTGAATTTTGTTTAAAAGTAGCTCACAAAACTATCACTAGGAACAAGTAAACGAACATATGCTTAGGATTCATATTTGTACATAATATATAACAGTAGCATATTGATAAACGTCGTTGAAAATGTCCGGAATAGAGATAAAAAAAAAAAAAAAAAATAAACTAAATAAACAGATATACCAAATTAAAATGTAGTTCAAAAATTTTTTGGAATAACATACAAAAAGCAACTAAGAATGTAAGATATAAGGAAAAGGATAAATTATATAAGGATAAGGATGTAAATGTTTGTATTGATAAAAGGCTATAATGAAATGTAAAATATGAAATGTACTAAATATAAGATTAAATATATATTTTTTGGAAAATTGGAAGAAGGTAACTAAAATAAGTAATAAAGGTCTCAGACTATGTCCGAGGTACAACTAGCTCGAAGACTCCACATTATACGGAGCGGTAGGCGCCAAATAAAAAAAAAAAAAAAAAAAAAAAAAAAAACCTAACCTAACCTAACCTAACCTAACCTAACCTAACCATTATAACTTTGCATCCCGGTGACGCATTTTGAAGCTGTTTTCAGCAAAATTAATCGTTTCTAGGCTCCGTTTAACTTTCCCACTGGTGAAAATTGACGAATCTGCGAAAAACATTTTTCGTATATTGACTTGTAAAATTTTCAGTAAAAAATCCCTTTGAAAATACTTTATAAATTTTTATCTTCAAAATTCTAATCTAAATCTACGTTTTTATAGTTTCAATAGTTACTTACCTGCCTTACCTGCACTCCGGCGCGCGTTCAGCGAGTTCGAGTCCCGTTTCGGCGGTGTTATTGCAGGTTTTTACTCACATTTTGGTCGAAAAACCCGTTTTTTCTGCAAAATTCAAAATTTTTCTTCAGTCTAAATTCCAATAACCTCACAGATAGTTAGCCCGCGCCGAGACGCGTCTTTTGACACCTCGCACGCGAGCCTAGCTCACATAGAACTTCAAAAATTTTTTGCATTTGGTATTTTCACTAACCGACGAAATCCACCTAAGGGATAGTACAAAATCATCAAATCATTATAACTTTGCATCCCGGTGACGCATTTTGAAGCTGTTTTCAGCAAAATTAATCGTTTCTAGGCTCCGTTTAACTTTCCCACTGGTGAAAATTGACGAATCTGCGAAAAACATTTTTCGTATATTGACTTGTAAAATTTTCAGTAAAAAATCCCTTTGAAAATACTTTATAAATTTTTATCTTCAAAATTCTAATCTAAATCTACGTTTTTATAGTTTCAATAGTTACTTACCTGCCTTACCTGCACTCCGGCGCGCGTTCAGCGAGTTCGAGTCCCGTTTCGGCGGTGTTATTGCAGGTTTTTACTCACATTTTGGTCGAAAAACCCGTTTTTTTTCTGCAAAATTCAAAATTTTTGTTCAGTCTAAATTCCAATAACCTCACAGATAGTTAGCCCGCGCCGAGACGCGTCTTTTGACACCTCGCACGCGAGCCTAGCTCACATAGAACTTCAAAAATTTTTTGCATTTGGTATTTTCACTAACCGACGAAATCCACCTAAGGGATAGTACAACCGGCCAAACCAGCGTCCGCTGGCGGAGCCCCGGCGAAGGCGAAACCGGTGAAGGCGAAACCGGCGTCAACTGGCGGAGCCCCGGCGCCGGCAAAACCGGTGCCTGCAAGCCGAGCCCCGGCGCCGGCTAAACCGGCTCCTGCTGGCAAAACGCCGGCGCCGGCCCGGAAGAGGGGCAGAACGGGGGGGGAGGCGAAGGCCCCAGAGCCCACGCCCCGCCCTCAAAACTCTCCCGCTTCTCCCGCGACCGAAGCCGAATGGCAGGTGGTCGGGGAGAAGAAGAAGGCGGCCAAGGCGGCCAGAAAAAAGGCGCAAAGGCGGCGCCGTAAAGAGCGAGCCGTCGCGGCTAGGCTTCGCGCCCCAAAGACCGCGGCTGTAGTGATAACGCTGCAGCCGGACGCGGTTAAGAAGGGCGTGACGTACCGCGACGTGCTCGCCAAAGCCAGAGAGACGGTGGACCTCCAAGAGCTGGGGATCACCGCGGGCCTCCGGCATAGGGTGACCGCCACTGGCGCCCGCATGCTGGAGATCCCCGGTGCGACGAGTGGTCCCACCGCTGACGCCCTAGCTGAGAAACTAAGGGCGTCCCTCAACGCGGAAGAGGCTCGAGTCTCCAGGCCCGTCAAGTGCGCAGACATGCGCATCTTGGGCCTGGACGACTCCACAACGGAGGAAGAGGTGGTGGCTGCCGTCGTCAGGACGGGCGGGTGTCTGCCTGATCAGGTGAAGGCGGGCACCATACGTCCTGACTTCACGGGCACGCGAACCGTAACGGTAAGCTGCCCCGTGACGGCGGCCAGAAAAATTGTGGAGGGCCGAAGGCTTCTGGTCGGCTGGGTTTCAGCGCAGGTCAAACTGCTGGAACCCAGACCTCTGAGGTGCTTCCGGTGCCATGTGGGGCACCACGTTGGCGCCCAGTGTACCTCGGAGGTGGACCGCAGCACTCTGTGCTTCCGATGCGGTCAGCCCGGACACACGGCCGGCTCGTGCAGCGCCGCGCCGCACTGCGTCGCATGTGCGGCTGCCGGCAAGCCGGCCGAGCATCGGGCAGGGAGCAAGTGCTGCGTTCCACCCACCGGAGCCAAGAGGAAAGGGAGGCCCTCCGCCACCACCGCCGCCGCCACCACCACCGTCGCTGCCGCCTCTGTTGCCGCCGCCGCCGCCACCACCGCCGCCGCCGCTACCGCCACTGCCGCTGCCGCCACCGCCGTCACCGCCGCCGCTGCCGCCACTGCCGCCACCGCCCCGGCGGAGGGGCCCTCGCAAGGGGCCCAGGAGGGGGCTGAAATGGAGGAGTGATGGCTCCATTACGCCTCCTCCAGGCGAACATCAACCACTGCGCCTGCGCCCAGGACCTGTTGCTCCAGAGCATGGCGCAGTGGTCGATTAACATCGCCGTGGTCGCTGAGCCGTACTTTGTCCCGCCCAGGGATGACTGGGTGGAGGACCTGAGCGGCTCAGTGGCCATAATTTCGTCGGTCGCCGCCGGCACCCCGTCCCTCGAAGGAGTCACGAAGGGACAGGGGTGCGTAGCAGCACGGTTCGGAGAGTTAGTGGTAGTGGGAGTGTACTTCTCTCCGAGCCGAACTCTCGCCGAGTTCCAGAACTCTTTAACAGAGTTGAGTGTCGTCGTCGCCGGAAACCATCGCTTCCCCGTACTAGTGCTCGGGGACTTCAACGCCAAGAATCTGGCCTGGGGTTCCCGTTGCACGGACGTGCGGGGCAGGATGGTGGAGGACTGGGCTCTGGAAACAGGCCTGGTCGTCCTAAATCGGGGTTCTGTTCCCACGTGTGTGCGGATGCGGGGCGAGTCCGTGGTGGACATCTCGTTCGCCAGCCCCGCTCTGTCACAGAGTGTCATTGACTGGCGCGTCATGGAGGAGGTGGAGACCTACTCCGATCACCGGTACATCCGGTTCGACGTCTCCGCCCAGACCTCCAGCGCGCCGGTCCAACAGGCCCCGAGTGGTCCGCGGTGGGCGCTGAAGCAGCTGGACCGGGAGCTCCTCCTGGAAGCCTCGATCGTGCAGGCCTGGGTGTCATCACCGGACAGGCCTGCCGATATCGATGATGAGGCGGAGTGGTTCCGGGAGGCCATGTCGGAGATATGCGACGTGGCAATGCCCCGAGTCCGGCCAGGACGCGCCCGACGTCAGGTGTACTGGTGGTCGCGGGAGGTGGAGTCGCTACGCAAGGCTTGCGTCGACGCGCGACACCTGTACACCAGGCACCGCAGGCTCCGCATCCGCCCTCCGGATGCGGAAGCCACGGAGGCGGAGCTGTACGAGGGGTACAGAGCGGCGAAGACCGCCCTCCGCGAGGCTGTCCAGCGGGCCAAGGATATGGCCCGCGAGGAGATGGTGGAGACTCTGAACAGAGATCCATGGGGGCGCCCTTATAAAATGGTGCGGAATAAACTCCGCACCTGGGCCCCCCCGCTGACGCAGAGTCTCCGCCCCCAGCTGGTGGAGGAGGTGGTGAGCGCTCTGTTCCCTTCACGGGCGGAGCATACTCCCCCGCCCATGGCTCCGCCACTTGCGGTGCCTGAAGCGGACCACGCGGACGACGACGACATCCCTGAGGTGACCGGGGTAGATCTGAGAGTGGCGGTAGATAGGCTGAAGGCCAAAAATACCGCCCCAGGACCCGACGGCTTGCCGGGTAAGGCCTGGGTCCTGGCCTCGACGGCTCTCGGGCCCCGACTAGAGGCGCTCTTGAGCGCATGCATGGAGAGGGGCCAGTTTCCACTCCGCTGGAAGACGGGGAAGCTGGTCCTCATACAGAAGCCAGGGCGCCCTGCGGACTCTCCGTCCGCATTCCGGCCCATCGTGCTGCTCGACGAGGTCGGCAAGCTCTTTGAGAGAGTGATTGCGGGCCGCCTCGTCGGGCACCTGGTGAGGACGGAGCCGGATCTTGCGGACAGCCAGTTCGGCTTCCGCAAGGGGCGCTCGACGGTGGACGCCATCATGCGCGTGAGGGCCCTCACGACGGGGGACGCGGTGTCCCGGGGTGGGGTGGTCGTGGCGGTGTCACTCGACATCGCCAACGCGTTTAACACCCTGCCCTGGAGTTGCATTGGGGAGGCACTCCGGTATCACCGGGTGCCGACCTACCTCCGTCGAGTAGTCGGGGCGTATCTGACGGACAGAGCCGTCATCTACCCCGGTCGCAACGGGGAATGGAACCGGCGAGAGATGTCGTGCGGTGTCCCACAGGGATCGGTTCTGGGGCCGCTCCTGTGGGACATCGGTTACGACTGGGTGCTGCGGGCCGATCTCCCTGATGGAGTCAGCGTGGTTTGCTACGCTGACGACACGCTAGTCCTGGCGCAGGGGAGGTCGCATCAGGCGGCGGCCGACGCGATGACACGCGGGGTTGCGATAGTCGTGGAGAGGATCCGGCAGTTGGGTCTCGAGGTGGCATTGCACAAGTCCGAGGCCATGTCTTTTCATGGGCCTCGGAACGGGCCGCCTTCGGGATCTCAACTAACGGTAGGAGGGGTTCACATCGGCGTCGAGACAACGATGAGATACCTGGGTCTCGTCCTCGACAGCCGGTGGAACTTCGTCGAGCACTTCCGACGTTTGGCTCCCAAGCTGGAACGGGCCGGGGCCGCCTTCAAGCGGCTCTTGCCCAACCTGAGGGGGCCAAACGCCTCCTGCCGGAGGCTTTACGCGGGGGTCGTGCGGTCCATGGCCCTGTACGGGGCCCCGGTGTGGGCGCGTTCACTGCGGCGGCGAGCCGCCCACTATTTGAACGCGCCCCAGAAGGTGGTAGCCGTAAGGCTGATCCGGGGATACCGCACGATCTCGGGCGAGGCGGCAAGCCTCCTTGCCGGACTGCCGCCGTGGGATCTGGAGGCGATAGTCCTCGCGCGCCTGTACGAGTGGCGCGCGGAGGCACTACGCCGGGGGGAAACTCCGCTTCCGCGGCAAATCGCAGCGGAGCGGACCGACCTCCGGCGCGATCTCATGGCGGCATGGAAAGAGCGACTGTCGCAACCCAGCGCAGGGCACGCCGCGATAGCGGCGGTAAGACCCCTCTTTGAGGAGTGGCTAGAGAGGCGCCACGGCGCCCTCACCTACCGCCTGACGCAGGTCCTCACCGGACACGGGTGTTTCGGGAGGTACCTGCACATTATCGGGCGGGAGGATACGCCCGGGTGTCACCACTGCGAGGGTCGCCCGGAGGACACGGTGGAGCATACGGTGGCGGTATGCCCCAATTGGGCGGAGCACCGCCGTGTTCTCGCAGAGGCGATCGGCGGCGGCGGCGACCTCTCGCGCCCGGCCCTGGTTCAAGCCATGGTCCGGGGCGAGAGGGAGTGGGAGGCAGTCACCTCCTTCTGCGAAGCAGTCATGCTAGCGAAGGAGGTGGCGGGACGGCTGAGGGAGAGGGCCTCACGTCCCAGCCGCCGCGGGAGACGCCCCGGGCGTCGGGAGCCGCGAGACGACTCCCGGCCACCGTAGGCGCGGGCCTGCGGGCGGAGAGTAATGGGTAACTCTCCGTCCGATCAGGACCAGGCCCGTGCCGGACGGCGCGTACGTGTTCCACGCGCGCCTCAAAGAGATGTCAGCAGCAAGGAAGGGGCCCGAAAGGGCCGAAGCCTGCCGGGGCAGCGGGATTGTCCGAAAGGGTTACCGCTACCCCGGAACACAAAGGGCTAAGGAAGGAACACGGGTGGGTTTTAGTCAGTAAGAGTCTGACACTCCCTTCTGCTCCACCCAGAGCGGGAGGGGTCATTGGATGATTTCCCATCCACAAAAAAAAAAAAAAAAAAAAAAGGGATAGTACAAAATCATCAAATCATTATAACTTTGCATCCCGGTGACGCATTTTGAAGCTGTTTTCAGCAAAATTAATCGTTTCTAGGCTCCGTTTAACTTTCCCACTGGTGAAAATTGACGAATCTGCGAAAAACATTTTTCGTATATTGACTTGTAAAATTTTCAGTAAAAAATCCCTTTGAAAATACTTTATAAATTTTTATCTTCAAAATTCTAATCTAAATCTACGTTTTTATAGTTTCAATAGTTACTTACCTGCCTTACCTGCACTCCGGCGCGCGTTCAGCGAGTTCGAGTCCCGTTTCGGCGGTGTTATTGCAGGTTTTTACTCACATTTTGGTCGAAAAACCCGTTTTTTCTGCAAAATTCAAAATTTTTGTTCAGTCTAAATTCAAATAACCTCACAGATAGTTAGCCCGCGCCGAGACGCGTCTTTTGACACCTCGCACGCGAGCCTAGCTCACATAGAACTTCAAAAATTTTTTGCATTTGGTATTTTCACTAACAGACGAAATCCACCTAAGGGATAGTACAAAATCATCAAATCGCTATATCTTTGCATCCCGGTGACGCATTTTGAAGCTGTTTTCAGCAAAATTAATCGTTTCTAGGCTCCGTTTAACTTTCCCACTGGTGAAAATTGACGAATCTGCGAAAAACATTTTTCGTATATTGACTTGTAAAATTTTCTTTAAAAAATCCCTTTGAAAATACTTTATAAATTTTTATCTTCAAAATTCTAATCTAAATCAACGTTTTTATAGTTTCAATAGTTACTTACCTGCCTTACCTGCACTCCGGCGCGCGTTCAGCGAATTCGAGTCCCGTTTGGCGGTGTTATTCGAGGTTTTTACTCACATTTTGGTCGAAAAACCCGTTTTTTCTGCAAAATTCAAAATTTTTGTTCTGCTAAAATTCCAATAACCTCGCAGATAGTTAGCCCGCGCCGAGACGCTTCTTTTGACACCTCGCACGCGAGCCTAGCTCACATAGAAATTCAAAAATTTTTTGCATTTGGTATTTTCACTAACAGACGAAATCCACCTAAGGGATAGTACAAAATCATCAAATCGCTATATCTTTGCATCCCGGTGACGCATTTTGAAGCTGTTTTCAGCAAAATTAATCGTTTCTAGGCTCCGTTTAACTTTCCCACTGGTGAAAATTGACGAATCTGCGAAAAACATTTTTCGTATATTGACTTGTAAAATTTTCTTTAAAAAATCCCTTTGAAAATACTTTATAAATTTTTATCTTCAAAATTCTAATCTAAATCAACGTTTTTATAGTTTCAATAGTTACTTACCTGCCTTACCTGCACTCCGGCGCGCGTTCAGCGAATTCGAGTCCCGTTTGGCGGTGTTATTCGAGGTTTTTACTCACATTTTGGTCGAAAAACCCGTTTTTTCTGCAAAATTCAAAATTTTTGTTCTGCTAAAATTCCAATAACCTCGCAGATAGTTAGCCCGCGCCGAGACGCTTCTTTTGACACCTCGCACGCGAGCCTAGCTCACATAGAAATTCAAAAATTTTTTGCATTTGGTATTTTCACTAACAGACGAAATCCACCTAAGGGATAGTACAAAATCATCAAATCGCTATATCTTTGCATCCCGGTGACGCATTTTGAAGCTGTTTTCAGCAAAATTAATCGTTTCTAGGCTCCGTTTAACTTTCCCACTGGTGAAAATTGACGAATCTGCGAAAAACATTTTTCGTATATTGACTTGTAAAATTTTCTTTAAAAAATCCCTTTGAAAATACTTTATAAATTTTTATCTTCAAAATTCTAATCTAAATCAACGTTTTTATAGTTTCAATAGTTACTTACCTGCCTTACCTGCACTCCGGCGCGCGTTCAGCGAATTCGAGTCCCGTTTGGCGGTGTTATTCGAGGTTTTTACTCACATTTTGGTCGAAAAACCCGTTTTTTCTGCAAAATTCAAAATTTTTGTTCTGCTAAAATTCCAATAACCTCGCAGATAGTTAGCCCGCGCCGAGACGCTTCTTTTGACACCTCGCACGCGAGCCTAGCTCACATAGAAATTCAAAAATTTTTTGCATTTGGTATTTTCACTAACAGACGAAATCCACCTAAGGGATAGTACAAAATCATCAAATCGCTATATCTTTGCATCCCGGTGACGCATTTTGAAGCTGTTTTCAGCAAAATTAATCGTTTCTAGGCTCCGTTTAACTTTCCCACTGGTGAAAACTGACGAATCTGCGAAAAACATTTTTCGTATATTGACTTGTAAAATTTTCAGTAAAAAATCCCTTTGAAAATACTTTATAAATTTTTATCTTCAAAATTCTAATCTAAATCTACGTTTTTATAGTTTCAATAGTTACTCACCTGCCTTACCTGCACTCCGGCGCGCGTTCAGCGAATTCGAGTCCCGTTTGGCGGTGTTATTCGAGGTTTTTACTCACATTTTGGTCGAAAAACCCGTTTTTTCTGCAAAATTCAAAATTTTTGTTCTGCTAAAATTCCAATAACCTCGTAGATAGTTAGCTTGCGCCGAGACGCGTCTTTTGACACCTCGCACGCGAGCCTAGCTCACATAGAACTTCAAAAATTTTTTGCATTTGGTATTTTCACTAACAGACGAAATCCACCTAAGGGATAGTATAAAATCATCAAACCATTATAACTTTGCATCCCGGTGACGCATTTTGAAGCTGTTTTCAGCAAAATTAATCGTTTCTAGGCTCCGTTTAACTTTCCCACTGGTGAAAATTGACGAATCTGCGAAAAACATTTTTCGTATATTGACTTGCAAAATTTTCAGTAAAAAACTCCTTTGAAAATACTTTATAAATTTTTATCTTCAAAATTCTAATCTAAATCTACGTTTTTATAGTTTCAATAGTTACTTACCTGCCTTACCTGCACTCCGGCGCGCGTTCAGCGAATTCGAGTCCCGTTTGGCGGTGTTATTCGAGGTTTTTACTCACATTTTGGTCGAAAAACCCGTTTTTTCTGCAAAATTCAAAATTTTTGTTCAGCTAAAATCCCAATAACCTCACAGATAGTTAGCCCGCGCCGAGACGCGTCTTTTGACACCTCGCACGCGAGCCTAGCTCACATAGAACTTCAAAAATTTTTTGCATTTGGTATTTTCACTAACAGACGAAATCCACCTAAGGGATAGTATAAAATCATCAAACCATTATAACTTTGCATCCCGGTGACGCATTTTGAAGCTGTTTTCAGCAAAATTAATCGTTTCTAGGCTCCGTTTAACTTTCCCACTGGTGAAAATTGACGAATCTGCGAAAAACATTTTTCGTATATTGACTTGCAAAATTTTCAGTAAAAAATTCCTTTGAAAATACTTTATAAATTTTTATCTTCAAAATTCTAATCTAAATCTACGTTTTTATAGTTTCAATAGTTACTTACCTGCCTTACCTGCACTCCGGCGCGCGTTCAGCGAATTCGAGTCCCGTTTGGCGGTGTTATTCGAGGTTTTTACTCACATTTTGGTCGAAAAACCCGTTTTTTCTGCAAAATTCAAAAAATCCCAATAACCTCACAGATAGTTAGCCCGCGCCGAGACGCGTCTTTTGACACCTCGCACGCGAGCCTAGCTCACATAGAACTTCAAAAATTTGCCCTCCCACCCACCCTTTAGTTACTGGCCAGGTAAACTTTCGAACTTTTGGGAAAAAATTTAACTGAAATTTTAGCACTTCCAGCTACATTAATAGACTATCCTTTAGCTTAATAAGGGAATTGACGGTCTTCAAGATCTATATGCACGTCCTAGAGACATAAATTGACTTTTCTTTTTATTTAAATTTTATTGAACCCGACCGAGGCCTTGCTATAGGACTCGTATTTTATTTTATTATTTGCTGATCCCCCCTTTACAGGGATTCAGCATAGACATCAGTGTCCTCTGACATTAGGCTTGTTGAGCAGTCTCGAACCATAAATCACTCAAAAATGTTTGGTTTTAGGACACCAGTAGGCAAAGGAAAGGTCCCGGAGGAGAGTTGTGACACAGGGAGGCCACGACCGGCACAGGCTGGCCCGTCGGGAACGAGTAGTTCTGGAGAGTGGGAGGCCGACAGACCGGAATCTGGTCGGCCTCTCAAAACACCAACGCCTCCGAAGAGGGCCCCATTGTCTAGCCCCCCGAAACTCAAGTCCAAGGCAACACTCGCACACCAAAGTACGCTTTTTGGACCAAAACAGCCTGAAGGGACCGAAGAGAGCTCGCCACGAGACGCGCCACCCGTGAGGTACCTAAACCGAACCACGGAGGCGAAGGCATGTCTCCAAAAGGCGAAAATGCAGCTTTTAAGCTCCCGGAATCTCAAAAAAGAAATAAAGGATGAAATAACAAAAGCGGTCGAGAGACTATACCAATTGGTTAAAGAGGCAGAAATTGAAAGAGGAAGAGGATCTGAGGTGGGAGATCAGATTGAGGCCCAGAAGGAGCCTAAACTAACCACTGCAGAACCGACAGAGCTGATGAAGAGTCTTGTGGCTGGCCTCCAAGAGCACAAACAGGCGCTGCAGGACTGCCAACAATATACCCAGACTCTGTCGGAGCAACTCCAGCTGGCTCCCCGCTACGTAGCAGGCCAAGGCCCAACTTTCGCGGAGATCGCCGCAGGACCGAAGCAGAACATCCAGGAACCTCTTCACTCGGTAGTTGTATCATCTGTGAATGATCAGGACACCAGTGAAGAGGTTCTTGTGAAGCTCAGGTCAGCGGTTGATGCCAGAAACGAGGGTACAAGAGTTGAACGGCTGCGAAAGGCGAGGGATCAAAAAGTGGTAGTGGGGTTCAAAACAAGGGAGGAGCTAAGCAGGGTTACGGAAAGGATAAAGAAAGCCGGAAGTCTAGTGGTAGAAGAGGTGAAAAACAAAGATCCGCTTATTATCGTTAAGGATCTCCTCTCCTGCCACTCAGATGTGGAGATTATCCAAGCCCTGCAAAAGCAGAACACCCACCTGATTGGGGACATACCTGCAGACGACGTGAGGTTGGGGGTGAAATACCGTCGAAAGACGAGGAACCCCCACATGTGCCACGTCATTCTGCAGGTTTCCCCTACGGTATGGCAGAGGCTGACTACCGCGGGTCGAGTGCACATTGACCTACAGCGAGTGCGAGTGCAGGATCAGTCGCCCCTGGTGCAGTGCACTCGCTGTCTGAGCTTTGGCCACAGCCGTAAATTGTGCACGCGGCCCGCCGACCTCTGCATCCACTGTGGTGAACCCCACCTGCGGGCTGACTGCCCGTCAAGGCTGGCAGAGGAGGCTCCTAGATGCCACAACTGTGTGACTGCAAAACTGAATAAGACCGACCACAGCGCTTTCGATAGCGGGTGCCCGATCCGCTTGAAATGGGACGCATTGGCACGTCTGTCAGTGGCATATTGCTAAAGTGCAATTAGCCGCGCCCGGAGGTAAGAACCAGTATAGTAGGGCACTATCTGACTCTTGCACCCGCGCAATTTATGGGCAGAATGCGGAAGGAAACACGAGCTCGGAGTACGGTTTCAATATTTTAACAAAAGATGCTAAAACGACAACTAAAAAAATAGAAAGAATTTACAACACAATGGAAGCAAATTGGGGCCAATTTCATGAGAAATTGGCTCAATTAAAAGCAGAAATCCATTCAAATTCTTTGATATTAAAAATTTATAAATCACCTTGTAGAAAAACCGCAAACAGTATAATAGATGGGCAATCAAAAATTAGAGGCAAACATTTAACATCAGGATGGTCCAACGAGCTCGCAGATCTAAAGAGGGATGAAAACACCAGGAGACGCCGCACTCGAGGCGCTGCACCAGTCGAACAGTACCTGGAACAGAAACAAGCTCAAGTTGAGAGCCGAAAATGCAAAAAACAGTTCAGTCTAAATTCATCAGTTAAAATTGTGTTAAGAAAAACAGCAGCTTTCCGTCTGCCACGATTTATAAAAAGAACAAGACGAAAACATTTAAATAAACATGAAATAAGAAATTATAGGTTAGGAAATAAAGGTAATAAACTAGATTAAGAAAATATGTCTATATGATATATTGCATATATATTAGGATAGCCATAGCATAAATATAGGAATTATTAAGTTTAAGATAAAAGTATAATTGGATATAGTTAAGTAGTATAAAATAAGAAAACACAAAAATACAGAAATAATATAGGTAAATAAGTCTTAAAATTAATTGCTTAATACATTAGCCATAAAAACCACTTGTTAATATAAAACACACAGAAAAATGGAAAAATAAGACGATAATGAGGCAAACACTGCTTCCAGGAACTCCCTACTTCCTAAAAAGGAACTGCATATAAATAAAAAATTCTAAAATTGAAAAAATAAAATAAAAGACAAAAATCAGAAGTCATCGTTTAAAAAGGTCTCTGATCATGTCAGAGGGACACTGAGCAAAGGCAGGAGTGTGGTTTTAGCCGGTAAGAGTCCGGCACTGCCCAGACTGGCTTACAAGTGAGACAGTCTGGGCGTCCATGAGGATTTCCCACTCCTGCCAAAACAAAAAAAAAAAAAAAAAAAAAAAAAAAACCTAACCTGAGCGAACCTAACCTGAGCGAACCTAACCTGAGCGAACCTAACCTGAGCGAACCTAACCTGAGCGAACCTAACCTGAGCGAACCTAACCTGAGCGAACCTAACCTGAGCGAACCTAACCTGAGCGAACCTAACCTGAGCGAACCTAACCTGAGCGAACCTAGTAAATATTGTAAGAACTGTTTTAAAAAAAAAATAATAATAAAAAAAGCCGCCTGGAAAAAAAAAAAAAAAAAAGGTCTCTGATCACGTCAGAGGAAGCTCGCAACGCCCTGTAATGACGGGCGAATATTTAAAAAAAAAAAACCTAGTAAATAAATAGAATTAAATATTAGTATGTTTAAAAATTATTAATTAAGATCTGTACAAAAAATTCTTTTATATGAATACGAAACTAGGGTAAAAAATAGATAGAAAGGTTGTAAAGAAAACAGAAATATATAGAAGTGGAGAGAAGCATAAGGACCGCATAAATTCTTTTAAAAGATACACGTTGTAATGAAAATGTAGACAGAAAGTAAAGGAGTAGAGGATAGGCACAAGCGGTTTTTTAAATGTACAAGACCGCCTGTAAAGAAAATGTAAAAAGGTAGAGATAGTGCAGTCGTAAAAAATCAGTGTAGGACCCTATTAGGGTAGAGTGTTTTAACTGTTTAAATCGTAATTTTAACTGTAGAGTAATAAGTTCTGTGAAATTTGATAAGTCACAGGGATAAGATAAAAAAAAAAAACCTGAGCGAACCTAACCTGCAGGGTAGTTGCGTAACACACTATCAGTAGCAATGGGTTTCATTTTGACAGTTCAACAACATTCATTACGTTATTCACGTTGTTGAGCAGACACACTTTTCGAACATATGGAGCAATGGATTAGCAATATGCTTCGAAATTATTCAAATTGAGAGTAATAGTGTGTTACGCAATTAGGGTGCAGAGCGTCCATTCGCATTGCGTTCCATTTTGTTTCAATACTGAAACGGTACTTACAGAAATAAACTTAAGAAATTAATACACGAACAGAATCAATCGACAAACCATCGTGAATTTTTAGTTATAAATTTTTTTCGTTTTATGGGTAAAGTCTTTTTTGACGCATTTACCCAATCTAAAATTTCCCAACCATTTTTCTTAAATCTATGTCTGATAGAATTTTACGACAATTAATAGATACTAAATCAAATGGTTATTTCTCCAGCATGCCGAAGGCTCAAATAGAATAATGCACGATAGCTGAGTAAATTAAATAATTTCTCCAAAAACGGGAACAAATTATATAAAAAACGACATAAGTAATAATTTAAGAGAGTGAACTTTGAGGATATTTTTGAAAAAAAATTACGTAACATAATATATCGAATTCTATAGCAATAGCGTATAACTATAATTATTTAGCGTTTGAGAAAGCAATCAATAATTGAGTATTGGTATAGTCAAGGGAAAATTTCCGAATTTTTACGCAAAACAGATGTAATGTTATGGCTTTTAACTCAATGCTCCAATTGGGGTGTAAGTATGAGGTTTTGCGCATTTCACGTTACACGTTGTATAACAGTAACTAAATATGTGAACCTAAGGGTTGGACAAAATGTCTGAGACAAAATTTTTAGACTGGAGATTGAGCACTGTCATGGAGATAGGCCACTTAAAGTATGTGTGTGCTTAGTGCTTCATGGTCCTAACTACCACTGCACATTATACAGCGTGTTCAAAAAAATACTACGTAGGTAGATACGTAATTTTTTTACATTAAGTACTTACCTAAAGAAATAGTTAATAATAAGAAACCATTATTTTCAGGTAGCAAAGACCCATAGATACTCGTACATACCGTAACCTAAGTATACATAATACACACACACATCACATTCACGTCACATTATTTTATATCTAGTAAGGATTCCTAAATAACGTGTAGAATACAGAACAAACCAGAAAGCGCATTCAATGATGGTTGCATATCCCGTATTGTGTCCAAAAACATTACGTCTGTCCCCCGCCAGCCCCACTTCCCACCCGCGTAATGTTGCTAGCCCTGGAGCAATTTCGTTGTTTTTGGGCTAATCTTATAACAATAGAGAAAAGGTATTTGCTAAAAAATATATACGGGTTGTAATGTTATGCCAATTTTGTAGCGAAAAAAAGGAAACGACAAGAATTCTTCACTACTATCACGTATAATTTTAGTTGAAAAGTCCGAATACAAACAAAATATATCAAAAATAATATTAAAATGTAGAAAATACAATTTAAAAAAAGCTTGATGAAACTTGTCACAAAACTAAACATAAATTATGGAATCAGGAAATACTTTAGGTTTTTTTAATAAAATATATTGTTTTAATTAAGCAACGCGACGAGTTTAGATTTTAGTTGCAACCAAAACGTACACTACGTCCACGTGAATAAAATAGACCGCAAAAAAAATAAAAAATAGAACCCGCTGTATTTTTAAAGAACAAAGTTATAATACGAACCGTAGAGATATAGTTTAAAATAAAAAAAAATAAACTAAACTAACTACACTAGAAGTTAAAAAAAATAAATTAATATCTGTTTGATGGTCTTCGAAACTTGGATAGAAATATTTTGCGACTGTTTCCACGGCGTCCTTGAAGAAGAACACTTCAGTTTTGTCCTGGAAAGTTCGATTCTTTCTGCTTCCACAAGGAAATCAGTCAGGTGTAATCAGGTGAAATTGTAGTAGCCTGGGAGGGTGGAGCCGAATGAATCGGCTAATGGGAATAGGGTAGTAAACTAGCGTTATACACAACTACGCAACTCTTATTCACACATTTCATGCAGTTACTATATAATCTGATGACTAAAGAGGTATTCAATGTTAGTTACACCTACTATGCACTATAAATAAAACACAGGTTCAATAAGGTAAGTAAAGGTTTTATTACGTTCCCTTTTGTTGGTTTAGCTTTTTATAATACTGTCTTTTAGACTGAACTGATTTGAAGAGTTTTATCCGTTTCATCTAACCGTGCTTTTTGTATAATTTTCATCCAGTCCGATTTTCTCTGTTCGTCAGCAGGGAAATTAAAATGACAAAGGTTCTATAATGGACGAAAATAGTACCCGCAATAAATAAAAAAGTGGGCCAAATTTTCGGCATAAATGGGTTGCCATTTATGCCGAAAATTTGACCCACTTTTTTACTCACAAAATGGACGCGTCATTTTCTAAAGTCGATCACATTATTAGAACAAAAGAATGAAATGTAAATACCTCTATAGAATCATTGCAAGGCTTCTCTGTAAACTATATTTGATGTGCTATTCGTTTGAAGCAAAATGTCGGGCTGCGGGCCCGGTGCTGATGGTGGCTACAATGACGTTGTCTCGAAGTTCTTTGATCAAAACTCTTGTGCCATCACACAGGCTTGGAGGGCTAAAATTTCTTAATATCGTTACGGGGATTCCAACTTTACTTTAACACTAACTTGTTTCATCATAACATAGTACTTAATAAATATTATTTTAATGTGTGACAGAACTTGGCTTGTGTCTTCGCAATAACTGTGAGCGTCTATTTGTAGCGGTGGTTAGAACTTAGCGCGCAAGTGCAAGTTAACAATCGCTCCAAACTGCATTGTGTGGTGAGGGGTCGCCAGCGGCAGACGCGTCATGCGAGCGCTGTCATGCGCCCTCACAGTGGTCGGCGCCGTGCTGTGGGCGAGCGCCAGGGAGCGCGCGCTGGTGGGCGGAGCGGTGCGCTTCGGCGCGCTGTTCGCCGTGCGCGAGCACTACGGCATCCAGCGCGTGGAGGCGACGCTGTGGGCGCTGGACGCCGTCAAAGCGGACGCCCGCCTGCTGCCGCGCCTGCGCCTGGGCGCCGAGCTGCGCGACTCGTGCTGGGCGCCGCCCACGGCGCTCCGCCAGACCATCGAGCTGGTCCGCGACGCCCTCGCGCCGCCGGCCGCGCGCCGCCCGCGCCCCCCCGGCGGTGCCGCCGACGCCTGCTCTGCGGTCAGTCACTACATTACCTACACGCGCACTAATTACTGCAAGGGACTTCCAGATACTTACTCTCATTTCACGATCTTACAATCACATCCCCACTTCAATGAGATTTTTGAAGTCGGTGTAAGTATAATAACTAAAGTATGTATGAAAACTAATTTCAAAGATCATACAAATGTGGGTGGAGTGCCGCGGACGTAGGGTACCTAGAGGCTGCGCGGCGCGGGTGCGTGATGCAGAGGACAGCGAGAGCGCTCGACCTCACCGCGAGTGCTTCTGTCGGCTCCGGAACTTAAACATGTCACTCTGTCATGCAATTACTTAGAGTTAGCACTTGGCGTCGCATGCAGCTGGTTCAAGTTGAGGTAGTGTTATTTAGAACATCTGGAACGACTGTGCGATGAAAATGTATTATACTTACTGCACTTGCAGACTGGCGAGCCGACGCGTGCGGCTTCTGCGCCACTGGTAGCCGTGCTGGGCCCGGGCGCCAGCTCTGCCGCCGTCCAGGTGCAGAACTTGCTACAGCTGTTTTCCATCCCCCAGGTATGTACTAGTTTGCGCCACCTCTGCCTCACGCCCTTCGCCCCCAGGGCATCGATCTGATGGCCATGTTTGCGCCAGGTGTCGTACTCGGCCACGTCACGGGAACTGTCGGATCGCGCGCGGTTCTCGACTTTCTTCCGCGTGGTGCCCTCTGACCGGCATTAGGCGCGCCTACTGGTGGCGCCGCTGCGCGCGCACAACTGGACCTACGTGCACGCGCTGCACACGGACGGTGAGGCCTCCCAACGCGCCCGCGTCGCCGTCGGCGATGCAGGTAGTAACTGTGCGCGTCGGTGTCGCAGAAAGCTTCGGGCAAAGCGGCATGGCGGCCTTTCGCGAGGAAGCGGTGCGTGGCGCGCGAGGTGGCACTGCGCGCGGCCCCGGCGCCGGCGCAGGTGGACGCTGCGCTGGCGCGGCTGGCGGGAGGGCCCCGCGTGGCCGTGTGCTGGTGCGAGGGCCGCACGGCGCGCGCGCTGCTGGCGGGGCTGGCCTGCGGCTGGTGAGCAGCGACGGCTGGGCGGACCGGCGCGACGTGGTGCAGGGCGTGGAGCGCGCCGCGCACCGCCGCTCACGCTGCGCATCCGCTCGCCCTACCTCAAGGAGTTCGACGCGCACTACCTCGCGCTCAAGCTTCACAACAACTCTAGGAATCCATGGTTTCAGGTGGTCATTCTAAGCTGCTGCCCCTCCCCCTTGCCATTTCCCCCGCCTTATGATTTGGTATGTACCAAGGGTGTCTTACAATAGTTTGAGTTGCGGACAGTTGCGGTATATCTACCGCAATAATGATTTAATTAACTAAAGAACTAGCTTGTCGTACTAAACTGAAGTAGGTATATAGAATTTACAATACTTCGTTATAAATAAATCCACAGGAATTCTGGGAACAGAAGTTCAGCTGCTCGCTCTCTGAGAGTCCACCGGCGGGAGCACGACGATGTTCAGGTTTCAAATTTTATATAATTTGATACGTCAAAGCATCTTACGAATCGGTGCATTGTAGTTTTTAGAAATTTGAAGTCGTGAAAAATAGTATTGCCCTTGTTCATTTGAGGAGACGTACATTCCACTGGCGTATAGGATCCTATGAACCATCACTGAACTTGTTACCAAACATAAAACAATATTGCAGTTGATCCCTTCGTCTGGATGGTTGATCGCTTGCCAAAAGAAGCGCGCTTCTGATGGGAAATTTTATGCTTGTCCTGCATGGCATACTGAGTTTTTACCCCGAGTTAGAGACAGCTGTATTCAATCTTGGTCAGAATAATTATTTTGTTAAAAGATCTTTAACGAACGGCATTCGGTACAGGACGATTTAATCATCTGTCCACGTATGCTTTGATTCAGCGAGAGCAGGATGAACAGGCAAGATGTTGTGATGGTTTGAGACTCCGACCCGGCCACGTCCCTCTCAATAGTTTTGAGACTCCGACCCGGCCACGTCCCTCTCAATAGTTTTGAGACTCCGACCCGGCCACGTCCCTCTCAATAGTTTTGGTTTTGAGATGCGCAAAGTTAATTTACCCAATTGTGCTGTCTGTGGACTCATAGAAGATGTGTATCACATCATGACAGAATGTAGTCTTATTGGAGTCCAAACACATCAAGCTTTTGACAATAATTTTAATGTAGGTTTCAATAGTAGCGTTCTAGCTCCATCATTGTCAGGTGAGGCCAGAACACTTTATTTTCTTATTATTGTGGGTACAAGGTTGCGGTAGTGTATTCAATCATCGGGTGACCATAGATATAAATATAGCTAATTAAGTATATATATACAGGGTGGCAGGGACATCGACGCACAAACGTCGTGAAAAGGTTACACCTGATGCCCTAAATAAAATTACGAAAGTCATTAATCTCGGAAATGACCGGTTAAAAAAATTTACATTTTTGAGCGCGCAATATATTGCAAACAACGCGATCAAAACGCTCCGCGGATGACGCGCGCGCGCGCTACCTATGTGCAGGAGGTGGTCAATCGTCGTGATGAGAACGTTAGTTCTTAGTGAAAGGCTCGATGATGAAGAACGGTTGAATTTAATTATTACAATTTATAATACAAGTGTTTACTCGGTCGCCGTGAATAATTTTGAATTTTCTTTGACCGTTGGATCAAATAAGTCGGAGCGCGCGCTACCCCTCCACGCGCTCGCTTCTACGTCGCAGCTGCCCGTCGCGTCCGCTTGATAGCGTTAGGTACTCGTAAACAACCTACACAGTACACACACACGTTTGTGGCGCGGCCGCCCGCCGCCGCTGCCGGACGAACGTGATTGTACAGAGGCCAGCACATCAAGCTACCCCAATCTGTCAGATTTTCCCAATTGAATAAGAACCTTATTCCTTTGTACTAAACTTGAAAATCTATCAAAGAAATTTGACAGATTGGGGTAGGTTGACCTGCTGGCGTCTGTACGTTTTGGAATGGGCAACTAGCTTCAACTTTCTGACTAACTGACTGACTAGTTAATTTTGACAATTCAAAAGTGCCTGGAAATGGTTTAATTGAAATAAATGCTTTGAGTTTGAGTTTGAGTTTTGTACCTACGAAATATCGCCTAACGACAACATTGATAGGTACCTACCACATCAAAACATTGTTTTACAATTAGTCTTGATAACCAATGGTAGTTACTTCTTAAGTAGGTACCCGTTATGGAAATAAAACTAACGCTAAAAGCTTATTCCCTTAAAATAGCGATACCGATGAGGATTTATAACAAAAAAGATTAGAACTTAGCGATCCAGTAATGTTCAATTAATGAACTTACCTTAACTAAGACGACCCAGATCCACTGACCGTCGGACAGGAAGGGTTACGTTTGGGGGAGCGCCGTCGTGTTGGAACCATGTCTCGCGGAACTGGAGCACAGGCACCTCCTCGATTATTTCCTCGAGGAAGGCATTTTGAACGTCTCTCACAAACACACACACACAGAGAAAATTACTTTTGATTTTATTAAGATCACAAATTCGCGTCAAATAGCACACCCGTTTGCGATCAACGAAATCTAGGAACTGGCAAAAATCCGATAAAATCGGCGAATTGCAAAAGAAATGTACTTTGCTGATCTTTCTTTCAATTTGCCGCACTTGCTTTCTACAGTTAGTACTATTATTTAATTTGTGCCTACAGTGCCTACACCGAACACAGACCAACAAAATGATAGAGTGTACAAACACATTTAGTTGTACCTAGCTACCTATTCACGAAATTAATTGCGAATATGAATGTATTTTTTTTTACGAAACAGTAAATTACATTGTTGAATTGCATTCAAAACTAAAATTAATGTTGATAATAAAAAAATATCGAAAAATTACGTGACTATCAAGACATGTCTACACGTTTTTTTTTAAATCTTCTTTACTTAAATCGATGAAGCTTTAGAAAAATAATTATCCCCCATAATTAATCTAAAATAAAAGTAGTAAATGGGTCATTCATTTCTGTAGATGATTAAAATGCCTCATGAGACGCGTCTGTTAGATTCATTGGGATATGTCGCCTTATCGCATAGTTTCTTAGAATGAGACCGCTCGCCGCCGCCGTCCATTTGTCGGCATTTGAAAGCGAATAACGTAGGTACGAACCCAGTGTTGACCTCACAAATGAACTTTAGCAAAACAGCTGATCAGGTAGCCCTTTCGAGTTTTATTTACATTGCTGTTTTAAGTGAAACAAGTGAATTTACTATTTTTTAATTAAAAATCTCATTGGGTTAGATAGAAATAATGATTTTATACAGCTTACATTAAAAAAAATTGCAGAAAAAAACGTAAAAATTAAGAAAAAGCCGACGAAAAATTTCAACGCAGAGGGGTCCAGAAACATGTACTGAATCCATGGTAAGCGGTTTCGCGTCGATGTCCCTGCCACCCTGTATATATATGGGAGTGAAATATTATTAAATTAAAGAAAAAACCCTGAAAATAAATAAATATTTTAAAAAAGTAGATAATAATTCTGTCCTCGTAACAGCAAATGCAGTACTTGCAAAATGGCGGTTTCGAGAAAAACGCGTTTAAGCGTTTTTTTTATCTCTACTTTAACTGATATAAAACTCATGTTTTGTTACGAAAAAGGTAAGTAGTTACTTACATAAAAATACAAAGTCTCCCTATGCTTGAAGTCTCCCCATGTCATTTTTGACAAAAACGGAAAATCGTAAAAATGTCGATTACTGCATTTGCTGTTACGTACGAGAGCAGAATAGCGCACCTACCATTAAATAATGTATGTGCGGTGAAAGGTTCCGAGTCGCTGGCAGCCAACTACACGCAGGTGCCGAAGCTGGCGCTGGTGGTGCGCGGCGTGTACGCGCTGGCGCACGCGCTGCACGACATGGGGCGCGCGTCGTGCGCGGGCTGCGGGGAGCGCGGCGACGGGCTGTGCGCCGCCATGCTGCCCTTCAACGTGTCGCGCTACCGCGAGCACGTCGCGCGCCCGACGGCGGCCTCGTGGCCTTCGACGACAACGGCGACCCGCCGCGCCGCCCGAGTCAGTCATCACTCATCGTGCACTAACTTGTTTGCAAAAAACAACCGATTTCCAAAAAAAAAAACACTACAAAGTGAAAAATAACTTTAATTTTGGAAGTCTGTGTCGCTGGTTCCGCATTTTCGTTTTTAACCGACTTCAAAAAGGAGGAGGTTATCAATTCGGTTGTTTTTTTTTTTTATGTTTGTTACCTCAGTACGCCGTCATTTATGAACCGATTTGGATTTTTTTTTTTTATTTGAAAGGATATGCTTCCAGATTGGTCCTATTTTTGTCAAAATCCAGTTCTGATGATGGGATCCATGAGGAATTGAGGGAACTCCACAAATATTATAGGCATACATATAGCAATTTTGGTATTTTCATCAACATGTCAAGCATTTGCATTCAAAAAGTATAATTTGGTGAAGTGGAACTGATGAAGGAGACCACAGATAGCCACAGGAACTCTTCAATGATAATAAGTATTTCACGGGTGGCGATAAGATATCTCGATTAAGATAGTTAAGCGACTATGACGAAGCAAATTTAAATAAATGGTTCTGACGAAAATGGTACCATCAAACCGATCTGATGATGAAGCTGGAAGGTAGGTACCGGAACTTCGTAATAAAACCATGTATTCTAGCCGTGTTTGGGCTTATTGGAATTGTCATGAGATGCACTCTGACTATAAAAAGTAAAAAATAAAAACTTTTTAACAAAAAAAAAAAAAACAACCGACTTAAAAAAAAAAACACTACAAAGTGTAAAATAACTTTAATTTTAATTTTGGAAGTCGGTGGCAAAAACGTAAATACAAAACCAAAGACACCGACTTCCGAAATTAAAATTAAAAGTTATTTTATACTTTGTAGTGCTTTTTTTTTAAGTCTGTTCGGGGTTGGGATAAGATAGAGATAAAGGATGAGATAAGAGATGAAAGTCAGTTTAAGATTAATAATTCACTGTATTGTCTGTTTCCACAAACATAAGATTAAGATTAAATTATACTAGGATGGAAGGTGAACGATATGGGATTATGAGTCACGCGCACGGTATGTCGCCGAACTACGTACGAGTACTGTCTGTTGCGGTGTAAGTGCAATAATATATAATGATGGAAACATACTGAGCGGGTGGCGCAATAATGATGACCCAGGTAAACGTGCTGTACGGTGGTTGACCCGTACAAAGTCGGTTGTTTTTTTTTGTTAAAAAGTTTTTTTTACTTTTTAGATGTAGGTACCTATCCCACAGAAAAGCATAACACTACTTGCTATGTAAATATCAGTGTCAGGAAGCTATTAAAACATCATCCATATAAACTAAGTGGAAAAATTTCCTATTTATTTATTTATTTTCACTAAATCCACAGCTCTTTGAAATTTTGTCTTAAAATATATAAACTAGTCTTACAGCCAATTACGAATTTATAATTTAATAGCTATACAATTGCAGCAGAAACAAACATACAGAATGAAGTGAAATGCTAGTACCATCTAAGCATTGCTAAGTGTACAGTGTGGGTGAGTGTGTAGGAGTGTGAATGTGGAGTTGGGAGTGGGTGTGTGAATATGTAATAATGGTATGTGGCGATTGTCTATATACCTTCTATTGGATTCAATATATTATAGAAGCTAACTCGACAACTACCCAAGCAACGTTAATAAAATGTATATGGGACCATTTATATGGGACCATTTATATGGGACCATTTCGGAATAAACCTCTTTCGAACGTATATATGACGGAGTTATGCCCGAAAATACATAAAAATAATAATAAACGTCCGCATTGAGAACATGTTCTTTTTTGAAGTCGGTTAATAAATAACGATTCTGGATTCTGCCGTCTACACTCGAGAGCAATGAATTAGAGTCATATAAGTATTGATGCCTGAATGTCTCGGAAACTAAGAATGCTAGCTTAATGAAATAAATATTGTGTATAAAAAGGTATGAAAACAGCATTTCTGATGTTCAGTATTCATTATTAAAGCTGTTATAATGTCGCTTACACCTGAAGAATGCACCAGAATTCTTACAATGCTGAAATCAACCTACGCAGACCAGGAGACCAGGAGCAGGCAGGGCCAGATGTACCACAGCACGAGAAGATCGATACTTGGTCAACACAATGCTTCGAAGCCGCTTTCTCACAGGAACTGCACTTACATATCAGTTCCCTCGCCTCGGAGGAAGTAACCCAAGTGCATGGACTGTAAGACGACGGCTGGCTGAAGCAAATTTAAAACATCGGCATTGTATTTAGATTAAAATATGCCCGGAACCACTTAAATTGGAGTATTGAAGATTGCTCAAGAGTTATGTTCTCAGAAGAATCAAGATTTATGCTCTATAAGAAAGACAGAAGAACAAGAGTGTATAGAAGACCAGGGGAGCCATTCAAGCAAGCATGCATCGAAGAGAAAGTTGCCTATGGCGGTGGATCCTTACTTGTATAGGCTGCAATTTCTGCAGAGAGTCGCACAGAACTGGTGGTTATAGAAAGCGGCACTATAACTAGCGAAACATACGTGGAAGAAATCCTTAACGAATACGTTGGTCCATTTATGGTAAATTTGGGAGAGAATGCTATCTTTATGCATGACAATGCCCGGCCTCATACTGGTGAAATTGTGAATTAACTACCTTCAAGAGGTAAACATTAACTGTATGGAATGAATTGGAGTGGCCAGCACGCAGCCGCCCGGACCTCAACCCAATCGAGCATGCTTGGGACGAACTCGGACGATGTGCGAGACACCGAAACCCTTTCCCGATCACGCTTCAAGAGCTCAAAGTTGCGTTTGTAGAGGAATGGGAGAATATTCCCCAACACTGTATATGAAACTTGGTGTACAGCATGTCAAACTTGGTGTACAGCATGTCAAACTTGGTGTACAGCATGTCAAACTTGGTGTACAGCATGTCAAACTTGGTGTACAGCATGTCAAACTTGGTGTACAACATGTCAAACCGCACAACCGCAGCAGACAGCACGTGGGGGCAATACAAAGTAGGTACTAAAACTCAAGAATTTTTTAAAGTATTTGAAAAAAAATTGCTTTTCTATTTTTGTTAAAGATGAAATTGTTTATTTTTTTGTTTATGTATTTTTTTTTATGAATATAATACATATACTTTCATATATGGAACATTTGATTGTCTGCTAAACACAATTTATTCCACTAAGCTAGCATTCTTAATTTCCGAGACTTAGGTATCTTTATGTGACCCTGATTCATTGCAGCAATGTATTAGGGTCATATAAATATACCTGAAAGTCTCGGAAATTAAGCGCTCTTACGCACTAGCGGTTAACCGCGGGGGCGGCTAACCGCGCGGCTAGCCGCTTTTCCAGTTTAATATGCAATCGCTTATCAAAACCGCCACAAAATTTCAACCGTGGCGGTTGAATGGAGGGCCGCACGTGTTTTGAATTGCGCAGCCATGAACTTCGACACCGAGAAATTCATTGTTGAAATTCAACAACGAGAAGCTATTTGGAATTGTGAAGGAGCAGTATATAAGAACAGAGATTTAAAAGGGAAACAATGGGAAGAATTAGTAAATAGGATGAATCCAGTATCTTTTTTTATTTTTCTTTCGTTGTTTTCGGGAGTAAAAATAAATAGCACAAGCTATCTCGACTACGTCCATTTTGTTTATGGGCCACGCGCCTTAGAGCGGTCCAACCGCTAAACGCGGTTTCATCGCGGCTGACCGCTAAGGCGGCCAACCGCGAAGAAACCGCGTTAAGCGGTTGGACCGCTCAAACGAACTGCCTAGGCGGCCAACCGCTAGTGCGTAAGGACCCTAAGAATGCGAGTGTATTTACTTAAATCGGCTTTTTTGGCGTTTCCTTCAAAAATGCAGTCTTGGTTCTGACGTGACCGTGACTTTTTTGGCACAAACTAGTATCATAATTATTTTAAAATATACAAACAAAGTCAAAGTCAAAACGTTTAAGTCAAAGCATTTATTTCAAATATGCACATTTAAGGCACTTTTGAACATCAAAAATTACAATAAAATAGAATTATCTGATAGACTGGTGCTCACATATTTGCAAACAACAAAAGCAGACGATTTTCATAAAAAAAAATAACAAGTAATAAGTCAGGGTGTGAGTTATAGTAATTTCAGAATGTACATCAATGTCAAAAAAAGAATAAATTTTACAATTAATTAAATTATGAGCAACCAGCTTGATTTTGTCTAGACTAGATTGTCCTATGGAGCAGGACCAGCATGTTTTGAAGCGTTCTTATCTTGGATATAATCTTCTAATTTATGGTATGCTTGTTTACAAAGTGAACGTTTAATGTGAGTTTTAAATTTTCTTTCATTTAGTTGCAATATATCACAAGGTATTTTATTATAACATTTCGACACCTGCAATTTAAAACATTGTAACTCACTTTTAATGAAAAATCATTGCAAGTCTTAAACATATAAAATACATAAGTAAAAGTAGTGAAAAATGAGTTACAATGTTTTAAATTGCAGGTGTCGATTTCACACATTACCCCAACTTTGGCTAATCTGAAAAATGGTTGATGTAGGTATTTTATCTTTAATTCTAGTAGGTATTAAAATGTTGTCTATCAAACAAACGTCTTGGCAATCAATGTTATCTAAGCTAGGTTATATTCTTGTGCTCAAACTTCCAAGTTCCAACCACAGAACAGATAAAGTTCTAGAAAAAAAGTAAGTTTTAGAAATCTGAAAAGTACTACGAAAATTATTTACTTACTAGCGGCCCGTCCCGGCTTCGCTCGGGTGGACATTTATTTTTTTTACATTTTATTTTTTTCTTGCAATTAAAAAAGCCTATATTAATCAGTGATAATGTACTTAGCATTCAAATGGTGAAAGAATTTTTAAAATCGGTTCAGTACTTTTTGACCAATTCGTTACAAACATACATACAAATCTTTCCTCTTTATAATATTATTATTATTAGTATAGATAAGCGTGAGTTGGATTTAAAGTATTGTTAAAAACCGATACGCGCCAGCCAATGAAACATGTAGGTGAGCTTACGTTTACACCCTGGTGATGTTCTGTCCGCAGGCTGAGCGAGTACGACGTGATGAGCTTCGAGCGGCGGGGCGGCGGCGAGGGCGGCGCCGGCGCCTGGCGGTACGAGCGCGTGGGGCGCTGGCGCCGCGGCGCGCTGCGCCTGCGCGGTGGCGCCGACGCCGCGCACCGGTACTGAGCCGGTCGTACAGTTAGTCCAGTCATTATATACATTTAAAAGTGAAAATGAACCGAGAAAGCCAAATTTTGGATATCACGTGGGGGGTGGCTAGAAAAGCTTAAGTTCAAATTGTCGACCAAAATAACCTCGTGCAATTTCCGCCATCTTGAAAAAACCCTTAAATTCAGTTTTTTCATCATAACTCGATTCCCCGTTGAGATACGAAATTTTTATACAATACTTTTTTGTTGCTCTTCTTGCGATCTACAATTAAAGTCCCATGCATTTTTCACGTATCGATCGTCGTTTTCGAGATATCGATCAAAAATATCAAAAAAATTTTTTTTTCGATTTTTAATTTTTTCTGGTGAAAGATATCGAAAAATGTTTAAATTAAAACTTGTAGAGCGTGTCCAGACCTACAAATTCGTTTTTTTATTTTTCATTTCCGACAAAAATTACGACCTCTAGCGCGCCACAAAGTCAGTGAAACTGTGGCCGGTTTTCATTTAGCCGCTCGCTCGGTTGTATCCACGCGTCAAAATGGATGGAAAATGGTTCAGGGAATTGTTGCAATACAAAAAAAATTCATAAACCAGCCAAATTAGAAATCAAATACATGAAATTTATTGATGAAATAATTTTTATGCAGCAAACATAATGATTACAAGTGGTAATTTTTTTCACACGTTTTTCGTCGTTTGGATGGTCCTGGCTGTTCAAGTTCCTCCTCCGTAGACTCTTCGAGTCGTGAAACCTCTTCAATCGCAGGAAATGATGTTGTGACGGTCGACAAATCGTAATCATCGTCATCGTCGTGATCGTCGTTGAATAAAATTTCGACTCTGGCGACATTGTCACATATCTGTCCACTGCAGTGCAGGCAAATAACGGAGCAATGGATTCCTGCTTTCCTGCAGCCACAAGCAGCTCCACACTTAAAAAGGAAAAAAAAAAAATTAAAAATGCATGGGACCTTAATTGTAGATCGCGAGAAGAGTAACAAAAAAGTATTGTATAAAAATTTTCGTATCTCAACGGGGAACCGAGTTATGATGAAAAAACTGAATTTAAGGGTTTTTTCAAGATGGCGGAAATTGCACAAGGTTATTTTGGTCGACAATTTGAACTTAAGCTTTTCTTGCCATCCCCCACGTAATATCCAAAATTTGGCTTTCTCGGTTCATTTTCATTTATTTCCCGATTTTTCCGACGTAATGACTGGACTAAGTCCGATGAGACTAAATTAACGTGATTGGCGGTGCTACTTGTAAAGGAAATTACCAGTCCAGGACATTTAATTTCGTTTACTATTTCGCCACGTTCATTTAGATCTATGTAGCGTTGTAGTATGCTGTGAGTGTATGGCGGCTGTGTGCGCAGGCGCGCGCGCGGCGTGCCGGCGGCGTGCTCGGCGCCGTGCGGCGCGGGGCAGTGGGCGCGCGAGCGCAAAGGTATTCTGTGGCAGGGGCGCGCTCGCTGCTGCTGGTCGTGCGAGACGTGCGCGCCGCTCGCCGTCCCCGCGCCGCCGCCGGCGCCCGGCTGCCGCCTGTGTCCGCCGGGACATCGCCCCGATCTGGATCGCATCAGTAACGATTATATTTTGCCCGTAGTTATTAAATAAAGTATGATTTGAAAGTGCTACGTATTGATTGTTCGCGATCTTATCGAAATAAATTAATTGGTAGCGTGCTTACCGTCGCCCGTGGAGTGGGGCGGTGGCGGCCGCGGGCCCCGCGCGGTGTCCGCGGTGGCGGGCGTCGCCGGGCTGGCTGCGGTCGCGACGTGCGCGGTCACGTTCTGGCGCCACCGCACGACGCCTGTGGTGAAGTCGGCGTCGCGCGAACTTTGCGCGCTGCTTCTGTGCGCGGCGGCAGTGTGCCACGCTGCGGCGCTGGCGGCAGTGGCGCGGCCGGCTGTGGCGCCGTGTGCGTTAGTCCGTTTCGCGGCGCCTGCACTGGGCGGCGTGTACGCGGCGGTGCTGGCACGCACGGTGCGCGTGGCGCGGCTGGTGGCGGCCTGTGAGCGGCGGCCGGCCGCCCGCGCGCGCCTGCTGTCCGCGCGCGCCCAGGTGTGGGCGTGGCTGGCGCTGAGCGCGCCCGGCGCATGCGCGGCGGGGTGGAGCGCGGCGCGCTGGCCGGCGGCGCCGCGGCTGCAGCACCCGGGGCGCGCGCGCTCCGTGCTGGCTTGCGGCGGCGAGCACGCCCCGGCTCAGCTGGCACCACTGGTTCCCGCGCTGGTGCTGCTAGCGACGTGCGTGGTGCTGGCAGTCCGTACTCGTCGGCTTCCACACAATTTCAACGAAACTCGATTCGTGGGCGCAGCGGCGTACGCCACGTGCGTCATCTGGGTGGCGTTCTTCCCGCTGTACGTGGTGAGCGCGGCGCGCACGGCCACGCTGTGCGCGTGCGTGTCGCTGTCGGCGGGCGCGTGCGTGGCGCTGTCGCTGGGCCCGCGCGTGTGGGTGTGCGTGTGCCGGCCGGCGCGCAACACCCGCGCGCACTTCCTGACGGCGACGTCCATCCGCTGCCACCTCGGGCGCTACCGGCCGGGCCGGGAGCCGGCGCGGCGCGCCGTGGGCTGCCAGACGGCGGCGGCGCCGTGCGCGTCCTCGCGGCGCTGCGCGGCGGCGGGCGCGTGCGCGCGCGTCGTGCGCACGACGCACGCCGACTCCTCCGACGTGCTGATCGTGCTGCTGCACCACCACCACTCGCTGCCCGACGCACTGCCTCCGACAGACAGCTCGCCAGACCGACGAGACGAATGACTCGTACCGTTGAAACTTTATTGTTTGTAGGGATGGACCGAAAGTTTCACATTCGATTTATAATTTACTAGCGACCCGCCCCGGCTTCGCACGGGTGCAATACTGATACTAAGTACAGGTATTTCAAGAATGCCAGCACCACAGTAGATAAATGCCGCCGCGGCCGGTACCGCAGCAACCGCTAGGTCCCTGCATTTTAAATCTATAATATCTTCGAAAATATTCATTTAAATTACATGCTGTAAAGGGCCATATTTATCTATATTAAATGCACAATGTATTTAGGTACTTAATTGGATAAGGATTAATGCTGTATTGCTTAAAATCGCTTCGTAAATAAGCCATTATTTCTCGTAAAAAGTAAAGGATAAAAAATGATTATTGTGGGTTATCCCTAAGAGGTAGACATATACCATCGCGGACTTTTCTGTAGACCTTTTTAAGGTGTACAATACTGTAGTACATTATTTTGACCTATCTCGTAGGGTTCAGCCAGCGTTTGAAAAGTAAACGCAAAAAAATGTGTTTATTTACGACATAAGGGACATAAGGGATATGGGATAATAAAGCACTTTTGCAGCGATAAAAGTATATTTAAGCTAAGACGATGATTACAACGATGTTAGCGGCGCGAACGCGGAAACGAACTCACAATAATTACGATAGGTGGCACTGCTCATGCACTTCGTATTACTCTAACACCTCCCCTCGAAGTTATGAGCATGTATCCTCGACATTCACATACATTCATCCATCATACCTAAATTACGCAGACATTCATGATGCTTTGTTCCACTTAAGCCTTTGGTCAAAACATCAGCAGGCATTCGATCAGTACATAAATATCTAAGATCAATAACACCTTGTTCGCACATATCTCGAATAAAGTGGTGCCTCACATCGATATGTTTCGTTCGTGGATGATAATTCCTACTTTTAGCAAGTTTAATCGCGCCCTGGTTGTCGTTAAATAGACACACACACTCACACTCAATCGCTATATTACTTAAAACATCACGCAAATACATTGCCTCTTTAGTAGCTTCGGAAATGGCCAAGTATTCAGCTTCGGTGCTTGATAAAGCAATGGTCCGTTGCTTTCTTGCCTCCCAGCTAATCGGAGCACCTGCCAAAACAAATGCGAAACCGGAATAGGATCTACGATCTATCGTATTCCCTCCCCAGTCTGCATCAACCACACCAAAAAGAGGCAAACCTGTTCTTTCGTACACTAATCCGTAATCTGATGTACCTTTCAAATATCTTAGCACACGTTTAGCAGCTTTCCAATGCTCAATATCGTAATTTGTATTGAATTGGCTTAAATAGTTAACAGTATATGTGATGTCTGGTCTCGTTGATACGGCCAGATGCATCAAGGCACCTATCAAACTTTGATATGGGTACTGTTCCATTATATCACATCTGATACACTCAGGTTTCTCTAATTTAACATTTACATCTATAGGTGTGACAGCAGATTTACACTCGCTCATACTAAATCGTTCTAACAGTTTGTCTATATATGATTTTTGACTTAAGTACACTCTATATTCGTCATCACGACTAAATTCAATACCTAAACAAGTTGATATCTTGCCCATATCTTTCATTTCAAAGGCATTAGATAACTGTTTCTTTATATCTTTCATCCATACATAATCATCTGATGATATAATAATATCGTCAACATAAATACCAATTAGCATCATTCGCTCACCCTTCTGTGCAATAAATACACAAGGATCCTGCGGCAACCTTTCAAAACCAATATCACTCAACTTTCTCACTAACTCTTTATGCCACTGCAAGCCTGATTGACGCAAGCCATATAAAGATTTTCTTAACAGACACACACTATCCATATATTCATCAAGAGCCTTATTCCAGCGTTTAGCTGTCTGAAGTATGTTCTTTTCTGTTATTATTTTCTTCTGTGAACCAATCTTTTCTTTTGCGAGTACTCTCTCTAGAACATCGCTTAACTGGTCTGGAATTTCCATAAATACCTCTTCATCAAGTGAACCGTTAAGGTACGCCGTCACCACGTCCATTTGATGGATCTCTAATCCAAATTCAGCCGATAAAGCCGCTATGGCTTATAGCGGCTTTATCGGCTTATTGATGACGATCTCACAACCGGGGATGAGGTCTCGTGAAAATCCTCCCCTGGCCGTTGTGAACATCCTTTTGCGACGAGGCGCACTTTCTTGCCAGTACTTTTCGTACTAAACACAAACCTACTTCCAATAACTTTTCGTTGTTTTGGTCGTGGTACAATTTCCCAGGTTTTATTCTTTATTTGTGACAAATACTCGTCTTCTAGGGCAACTTTCCACAAATTTACGTCGTTTCTCTTCTCTGTATCTTTCCACATCATTGGTTCTATCATTGCTATCCCTGCACTTATATTTTCATTCGGTTTATCTGATTCATTTTCACTATCTGTAGTATCCTCTTTTACTGTATTATACTCTTTTCGCGGTCTACCCGCCATACCAGTACGAATTAAACGAGGTCTTCCTCTTCCTCTTTTAGAAGGTTCTATTAAATTTTCCCACGAAACAGTTGAGTTCCTCTTTCTATGTAATTGACCTCTATCTCTATCTTCATCTAGTTCATGAACTCTTTCAATTGATCTTCTTGGTCTACTACCATCTCTTCTGGTTCTCAATATCTTCCGGTTTTCTTCCACTCTTTCATCATTCGCGTTAGACACCTGCAATTCAACTTTTATTTGTTCTTGATTAGTGTCTTCATCTTCATCAAATATCTCTTTATATTCATGTCTAAACGCTGTCTCATTCATAAACTTCACGTCACGACTCACTATTATATTTCTTGTCGTAGGGTCATGTATCCTATAAGCCTTAGATTGCATATCATAACCCAAAAATATTCCTAACTTCGAACGAGACTCAAATTTTCCTTTTGGTTTTCCCTTGTCCTTATAATAAACTTTCGCACCAAACACGTGCATATATATTACAGTGGGTTTCTTCCCTTTCCATAGCGTAAACGGTATTTGACCATTTAATGCTGTAGTTGGGCACCGGTTTCTTATAAAATTGGCAGTATTTATTGCTTCTGCCCAGAAAAAAGGAGGGCTGCCTGCTTGGCGCATCATACAACGTGCCATCTCAACTAATGTCCTGTTCTTTCTTTCAGCGATCCCATTCTGTTGGGGTGTATACGGCGCTGTCAATCTTCTTCTGATTCCAGCTTTATTCAATAAATCATCAAACTCATTGTTTATATACTCACGTCCGTTATCAGACTGAAGATACTTTATTTTATTTCCTGTTAAATTCTCTGCATAGGCTTTGTAAGTTTTAAATGCACTTAGGACATCACTTTTATTTGCTATGAAGTAGACTTCACACCATCTGGATTTGTCATCAATGAATGTAACAAAATATTTTTTACCGCCATAAGACTGATGATTCATGGGGCCACAAACATCGCTATGTACTATTTCTAGTAATTCGCTTGTACGATCTTCAGTTTTTCTCGGAAAAGGCGTGCAAGTTTGTTTCTCACTTATACAGATCTCACATTCAGACAACTTTTCGTCATCCTTGAATGTTAGCCCGTGTACTAAACCATTCTTCGCCATAGCTTTCAAGTCGCGTTCGTTGAGATGTCCGAGACGTTGGTGCCACGTGTTTAGTGAATTATTCACAGCTTCAACATTATTGGCACAGTTCTGACTCATCCGAACATGGTATAGGTTACCAACACGGTCTGCCCGCATATGAATTTTATCATCATTGTCAATCACAATCGCATCATTCTTTCTGAAGCGAACCTCGAACCCGCGATCAGTCATCTTGGCCACTGATAGTAAATTCGTACGTAAATCGGATACGTAGAACACTTTTTCTATATCAATTTGGCGTTCTTCACTGCCCGTGTCTACTGAAATCCTTACCTTACCAGCGCCGGTAATTTGGGTTCTGTCGTTATTAGCTAAATTTACTTCGGAGTCCAGCCGCGTAAAATCCTCGATCATTTGCTTCTCGTTACACATATGACCCGTACATCCACTGTCAATGCACCAAATAGGATTTAGTTTCTCACCCAACATAACCTCTTCGGTAGTACTCAATAACATTGTTGTCTTTTGCTCGTTGTCTTTATTGCATTCCAACTTTTGTGCGCTTTGCTTATACTTGTTGATGTTCTTAGTCTTGCACTCTCTTGCTAAATGCCCACGACGACCACAACGATAACATTCAAAATTATTTTTATGGCCTTGATTATCATTATTTTTCTTCAGATTGACGTTTTTGTTTTTATTGATACGTTTGACGAACATAGCCCCTTGGTCTACCGTCTTAGACTTACGAGCTTCGTAATCTTCGATAATCTTGACCTTTAACGTTTCCGTTGTTGGCAAATCATCGCGCGATTCCATTGCCGTTCTAAACATGGCGAACGAATCCGGCAAACTATACAACAATAATATGGCTAACAGTTCGTCAATAACAATCAAACCGATTTCTTTGAGTTTTTTCACTGCATCAAAAAAATCCGCAATGTGCTTCTTCAAGTCATCATCTTCCTGCATACGAGTGAGCACCAGCTTTTTCAATAACGAGGCTTTTCTGGCAGGGCCGCTCGACTGGTACATAGATTTCAGCTTATCCCATATAGCCTTGGAACTTTCCAAACCATCTAATGCAGCCAACTCACTTGGACTTACCGCCAACAATATGTCTGACTTGGCTTTTCTGTCCGTTTTTATCCAGTCGGCATATTTCGAATCACCTAAATGTGGTTTTGGTAACGCTCCCGATACATATTCCCATAGATCGTTCTTAATCAGAATTGCTCGCATGTGTATCTTCCATGTATCGTAATTATCACCAGTAAGTCGATCAATCTTAATAGATGTAGCCATATCGAAGTTTCTTCAACTCCAAAAACAACAGCAATGCAATATAAAAAAGTCTTCTTAATAACTTAATTACTAGTAGTAAACAAACGGCGAACGTAACTTGCAATTCCACGTTACACTAATCACCTTCATTAAACCTTAACTCGCGTAGACACGTTTATAACTTTGTTTACGACGAACTGTTTTAGTTCAAATCACTGAAATTTTTACAAATCTGTTTTGATTTCACTCACTGGCAGAGTCTGGGCCCATAACCTGAAGGGATATGGGATAATAAAGCACTTTTGCAGCGATAAAAGTATATTTAAGCTAAGACGATGATTACAACGATGTTAGCGGCGCGAACGCGGAAACGAACTCACAATAATTACGATAGGTGGCACTGCTCATGCACTTCGTATTACTCTAACAACATGCATGCATGTATTATATATATAACCCTTCCTCTTGAATCACTCTATCTATTAAAAAAAACCGCATCAAAATCCGTTGCGTAGTTTTAAAGATCTAAACGTTCAAAGGGACAGAGAAATCGACTTTGTTTTATCTATATACATATAATAAAATCGTAGGAAAGTCAAAACTGTACATTGAATATTTTTTAAAAAGAATACTTGGGGCGTGATCTACAATCGATATCGAAGCCAAAAATATAGTTTTTAGAATTTTTGTCTGTTTGTCTGTTTGTCTGTTTGTCTGTCCGGGATAAACTCAGAAAGTACTGCATGGATTTACATCAAATTTTGCATGAATATTACTAAGAGGTCGGGTCAACATATAGGCTACATATTATCACGCTATCACTTACGAGAGAGGAGCTGTGAATCTTTATTTTTCTTACGCATTCTGTGACAGCGTGTAATCTAACGACGCATATTTAAATGTTGTTTTTGAGTAAGCCATGCTATTATGTAGCTTTACACTATAAAAACTACGCCATTTAAGTAACTTGGGCAGAGAAATTTAGTTTAATGAATGTTAGTAGTATAAAGACAATTTTAAAACAGCGCCATCTATGAGATTTCATAAAAATCAAATCAAGTTACATGTTAACATTTTTTGGAAATTATTAATTTAAATTTGATCATGTTGGCGAGGTAAGTAGTTAGTTATTCTTAAAATTCATAGATGGTGATGTGTATTTTCTTCATAAAAGTTGTATCGTATAGTTCGTTTTGACAAATTCAAGTTCCAACAAAACCCTCAAAATCTTGAGCAGAGTTGAGGAAGACAATTTAAAAAAAATGCGGTGTTAAGTATTACAAAAAAGTTATGTTCATTGATGATGATCATTTCATTTCATGACACCCTCGCGAGGGCTCGCGTCAGTGACAGTCCCAGCCGTATGCGTCATCTATTTGCCGTCATCTTGGTGTTTTGTGGAGTCGCGAACCCGGTAGCTTTGTGGGAGAAGTATCGCCATCATCTGTCTGAAGATTTTCTACGAGCTTTGAGGCGTGCTACTGGAGACGAAGTCGAAGTAACTGATGAACGCGTGCTGAACACATGTCTCAGTTCACTTCAAGATGTGGTCATTTCTATCGGCGGCAATCCACTGATCGAATATGGGTTACCAGCTCCCCAATCATCACCGTATCAAGATCGTGGAAATCAGCGGGGTAATTGCGTAACACACTATTAGAAGCAATGGGTTTCATTTTGACAGAACAACAACGTTCATTGCGTTTTTTACATTGTTGAGCAGACACATTTTTCCAACATATGAAGCAATGAATTAGCAATATGCTTCAAAATGATTCAAATTGTGATCGATAGTGTGTTTCGCAATTAGGGTGCTGGAGTATAACGCTGAGACAAATTACGATCCGGACGAAATGACCATGTCGCTTTGTTCTCTTCAGAGCAAAAACTTTATGACACCGTCCTTGAAAGCGTTGGGCAAAACCAGGGTAAAATGTTTTTCTTGGATGCTCCTGGTGGAACAGGAAAAACATTTGTTACCACTGGTATACTTGCAGGGGTCAGGAGGCAAGGCAAAATTGCTATTGCTGTAGCGTCGTCGGGAATCCCTACCACACTGCTTCCGAGTGGCAAGACAGCACATGCCATGTTTAAAATTCCCATCGATTTAGAGAGCGCCGAAACGCCTGTTTGTGGTGTGTCACGTAACAGCGATAAGGGACATGTGCTCAAGGATTGCTCGCTGTTCGTATGGGATAAGGTTGCCTGGAAGAGATCGCAGAAAGCGATAAGGCCGCCCATTGTATAATTTGAAGTGTTTGATGTATCTTTACTTGTTGTATTTTTGTGGTGTACAATAAAGTATATATAAATAAATAAATAAATGAGTGTACGATGGCCAATAGGAAGGCAGTTGAGGCCGTGGACAGAATCCTGCAGGACATCCGCAGGAACGAACATTTGATGGGTGGTGTCACAGTTCTGTTCAGTGGTGATTTTCGGCAAATGCTTCCCGTGGTGACGCGGGCCTCGAGGGCTGACGAGGTGAATGCTTCGTTGAAACGATCTTCGTTGTGGTCACGAGTTCGTACGCTGCGCTTGACCATTAATATGAGAGCTCGGCTCGGCGGCAATGCACGTGCTCAAGAATTCTCCGATGTCATTCTAAGTCTTGGAGAAGGCACTCTACCAGAAGAGATAGTTGGACAGGTGGTGCTTCCAGAGTCTCTCGGTAGAGTGGTATCCAGCTTAGAAGAACTAATTCACTGTGTGTACGGGGACATCAGTCGTATACCGCATTTGACCATTTTGATGCCCAAAAATGATCAGGCTGCAGCAATTAACGAACGCATTCTCTCGGAAATTGAGGGGAATAAAGTGGTCTACACCTCGATAAACACTGTTGTCGAGCAAGATGACGCCACACATTATCCCGTGGAATTTCTGAGCTCCCTGTCAGCAAGTGGACTTCCAGCGCATACCATCAAGCTGAAGTTCGGTGTTCCGATTATGCTTCTTCGGAACCTCCTCCGAAGTTCTGTTAACCGCCTTAAAGTCATCTCGCTCCACAGACACACCATTGAGGCGGAAATTCTTACGGGTAGTGGCGTCAGCGAGGTATTTATACCACGCATTCCCCTCATACCTCATAATTTCCCGTTCCAGTTCAAGCGCGTACAGTTCCCCGTGAGTGTTTGCTTCGCGATGACCATCAATAAGTCGCAGGGGCAGATACTGAGGGCAGCGGGTGTCGACCTCAGGACGAGTTGCTTCTCACAAGGGCATCTGTACGTCGCTTGCTCCCGCGTCACCAGTCCTGACTCTCTTTACATTTTGGCTCCTGGCAGCATAACTACCAACGTAGTTTATAGAGAAGTGTTGTAAGGTATGATACCTTTGTACGTATTTTTACTCTTTTGTGTCCTGGAATGTATTTCTGCATTATTTTCTCTATTTCCTTCAGTCACATCTTATGACTGAACTCAGCAGGATTCCCATATAACTCTCTTCACTTGCTTCGCTTGCAAAAAAAACTTATATTTTAATGCTATTTTTAAATTTGTGTACTTATAATGCTATAGCGACACTGTCATCTTAGGTATTTTTGGTGCTATAAAGCCTTCACGCAGACGACGTCGCGGGCAGCAGCTAGTACTATCTAAAGATATCCGGTTCAAATGCCGAACATTCGGTAAAAAGTAAAAGTAAAAAAGTTTATTTATAATATAAAAGAACAAACCTTACATACAAATCACAACAATCCCCCGATGTCAACTAGTCTACATCTTCTACACTAATATGTAATAGATTTGTTTGTTTGTTTGAAATGAATAGGCTCCGAAACTACTGGACCGATTTGAAAAATTATTTTTGTGTTTGATAGTCCATTTATCGAGGAATGCTATAGGCTATATAACATCACGGTACAACCAACAGGAGCGTCGCACCAATAAAACGGATAAACTTATTCCTTTTGAGAGCTTCCGTTGTGTGCGCTGCGTAAACGGATAAAGTTACGCAAAAATAATGTATGACGGAATGGTTGCCCCTTAAAAGTTCTAAAAAAAAGTCCGTGACAGCATATGTCTGTCTTTTAAGGTTGACTCACTATAACCTGTTTTTATGATAATCAAATTTGTTTTCTTAAATAATGCATTATTTGCGAAGGCGTTTTTATAAACATGATATTAATCCTTATCCAAATAGAAATTTAAAACATGCATTAAACGCACACTATGTAGACAAGCATACTATAAGTTGGATGATTATATCGTAGATATAAATGCTTGGCTAAATGCTGGTCCTGCTCCACAGACACTTGGGCTCACTAGTTAAAATTTCAATATTTGGAAGACATGCTTCCCTTTTTTTGTTTTCTTTTTTTTAAGTGTTTCTGACATTCGAACTTAATGTGTATTTTTAATTCAATCAAGTTTTAATTGTTACTTTAATATCTTATACTTATTTTATTCATCTCGTAAATAAATTGGAAACTATAGTTTTGTATAATTTAGAAGCATTTTTTTTTTTTAATTTTGTAAATGTAAGAACCATGGATCCGTTCATTATAATTTTTTTATATTGACTTGAAAGAGCATGGCAGTTGAGAATGTGTCATGCTCACTTAAATGTCTCACTGATGGTGGCGCGTGTGTTGGATCATTCCGTTCCCTTCAAAATGGCTGAGCTGGATGGTGCTGATCCATGCGTCATGTTCGTGAACGGGCGCTGTCATTTGAGACTGGTCATCTCTTAGCTGCCAGGACTTCTTTTTAATCTTATAACTATTTTGAATTGTTTCTTCATAATATTCTTCTCACATATAGAAGCAACAAGAATATTGTACTCAGGATTTTGTAATATCTTAATTTAAAAGAGTGTCCTTGGAGTTTCTCGCCCGTTCTTCTCCAAGAGATCTACGTTTTGGAATGGGCAACTAGCTTCAACTTTCTGACTAACTGACCGACTATAACTAGTCGGTCAGTCATTTTGACAATTCAAAAGTGCCTGGAAATGGTTTAATTGAAATAAATGCTTTGAGTTTGAGTTTGAATAAATACGTTATTCATCATAAGTATTTAATTTTGAACAAAGTTGCCCTTGACATCTTTTGATTTCAATGAATATCTTAGGAGATAAATAAATCAGCACGGCCGCCGCGCGCCGGGTAGCTGTGCGAGGTTTACTACAGTTCCACTCTTACTGATCATAGCGTGACTGCGTGACGTACCTATAATAACTTCTTAAAATAATGTACACACTGCTACACATCAAGCTATACATTTTCAGTTTTAGCTGACCTCGTATTGTATAGGTTTTTCGTACAATCAGCACCCTAATTGCGTAACACACTATTACTCTCAATTTGAATCATTTTGAAGCTTATTGCTAATCCATTGCTCCATTTACGTTCGAAAAGTGTGTCTGCTTAACAACGTAAATAACGCAATGAATGTTGTTGAACTGTCAAAATGAAACCGATTGCTACTGATAGTGTGTTACGCAATTACCCTGCAGAAGTCAGCTTATTGCACGCCTCATAAGCGAAGCGTTGAGGTGGGTATACTACTGTCACTTCACGCAAAACAACTGATTTTTCAAACTTAAAATGTCTCTATAATAATTAATAATAATTCATTTATTTATCAAGTAACAAGGACTCATTAATACACAGAAAATAAATATAGCACAAATCTTACACTGAAAACACACTGAATGCATTATACATTACATTGCAATAGGTACAACACAAAACATTTTCATATTGACAGCCGACGACTGTAGGCGACGTGCAAGTCACGGCAGCGTCTAATAATGGACAGTCGAGCCTGCCGGCTATCATCACCAGCACGCTGTTGGAGCTGCCGCGAACTCTGCGTACCAGGGACGCGCTTCGCTTACGCATCGTTGCATAGAAGCAGTCGACCGAGCGACGGCGAACATGCCCGAGGCACTACAATGTCGCGGCAGCCCCATCAGCGCTCTGAATGCGTTGCTATATTGGATGCGGAGGGCTTCGTATGCTTTTTGAGTGTGATTCACCCACAAGCTCTATCTATCATATATTGCACTTGTAAAATAATATACAGGGTTATTGGAAAAACATTAACAACCTCTTAAGAGGTCATTGTACTCATCATTATGAACAACTTTTATTATGGAACCAAACCTGAAATCGCAAAAAAAATGAGCTGGTCCCTACATTTATGTTCGCATAACTCATCAAAATGTAGGAAAAAGCTGATTTTTTTTGCGATTTCAGGTTTGGTCCCATAGTAAAAGTTGTTCATAATGATGAGTACAATGAGGTCATTTGTACTCATTAAGAGGTTGTTAATGTTTTTCCAATAATCCACACACATAATCAAGGTAAAACCCTATTTTTAACACTCATGATATTTTTGATTCCATTTTTGTTATTTAAACTAGTTAAAAAACTGTTTAAAAAAAGTGTTGTCTTGGACGTCCGTGTATCTGTATGTGCGGATTATTTTTTTGTTAACCCGATAACGACAAAAATACTTTACTAATCAAGTCTTTTTTTTTTCTCTTACGCTTCGCCATAATTAGGGGTGGAATTTCGAAAAACCATTTCTTAGTGGATACCTACTCTTCATAAAGAACACATCTCATAGAGTATTTTGCTTTTTACTTAATCGAAAAAATTTTGGAGTACTAAACAACAGACACGAAGTACGTTCAAAAAAAAAATTTTTTTTGTTTATTTAATAATAATTAAAACCAAATCGAATCAGACCGTGAAAAGTGAAATGGTTCTATTCCATTTCACTTTTCACGGTCTACTACTTGGTGTTTTCTTTTATTTCACATCTTTCTGTAAAGAAAAAATGTTATTAAAATGAGTCTTATGAACGTGGACTTGGCGCAATTTTTACGATTTATTCCGGTCTGATCCCCTGAGAACCCCTTGGATACTCCGCTAGATCTACAGTGAAACTGTTTTTATTGGGATTTTTTGACATGTTGCTTCTATATACTACACTAGCGGCCCGTCCCGGCTTCGCACGGGTGGACATTTATTTTTCAAACATTTTGGCATAAACGTACAGTAAATGCAGAACATACCTAAATAATAATGTATTTAGCAATAGTGTATCGCTGGCTCCCTTTGGGTACGGGACTTGATGATTGAAAACAAAATAAACAACAAATGCTAACAACTCGTAATATCTTTCGAATGGAATATCCGGTTTTAATAAATTAAAATTAATTTACAGGTATTTAAACAGCCTTGCTTGAGAAAAAGCAATAAAGAATTGAGAATTGAGAAATAATTTATTTAGGTAAGGATCAAAGGTATAAATAACTTGGTCTGATTTTGGCCGGAATTTCTATAAAATTTTAAAATGTTAAAAAGTAGTTAAACTTAATGACATAACTACAATAGTTAGACACATGCTATCGCGACATTTTTTGTAGATATTGATATGTTCTATATTATTGGGGAACATTTTTTTGTTCTATCATCAATAGTTTTCGCAGCGCTTGGGATGAAATATATTTTAGGTACTTATAGGCATTTTTTTTTACACCTTGGGTAACATTATTGTAGTTTTAGTTTTATATTTTTTCTTGCAATTAAAAAAGCCTATATTAATCAGTGATAATGTAGCATTCAAATGGTGAAAGAATTTTAAAATGGGTCCAGAACTTTTTGAGCCAATTCGTTACAAACATACTTATCTACATACAAATCTTTCCTCTTTATAATATTAGTACGTAAGTACCTAAGTATAAATATATAATAGTATAAAGTACTAGCTGACCCCGCAAGCGTCGTTTTGCAAAAAAAAAACAGATAGTAGCCGATTCTCAGACCTACCCGATATGCACACAAAATTTCATACAAATCGGTCCAGCCGTTTCGGAGGAATATGGTAACTAACACTGTGATACGAGAATTTTATAGTATAAAGTAAAAGTATAGACTATAATAATAATAATAATAATTTATTTAACAGATCATACAATCCAATTTGATAGTAACACATACACATCTTAAACACTAGGGTGTGTGTGTGTGTGTGTCTCCTTAACTCCATTTATTAATGTTTAAATTTTTTATTTAAATTTCCATCCAATTCAACAGCCGATCGATTCTGTAAAAATCTCACCGTGATAACTAGGTGAAGTGATCGTGAAGTGAGCTATCAATAGGGGCAATCCCTAACATCAGGTGGAGTAACAGCTCACTTCACCTAAGTTTTCGCGGTGGGTTTCTAAAGAATAGCACTGCAGTAGTGACACCTTGAAAGATCATGAGACAGTACAAGAGCTTTGGCACATGAGAACAAGTGTACTTATCTACATACTTACTTATATTATATAAAACTTTACAAATAATCAATTTTATATTGAAAAATGAGATTATGAGGCGTGCACAGTTGGATTTTCCAAATTTTACTGGTTATGCATAGCTCGATGTGTAGCCGTGCGTACTAAGTAATGGAATATATTAGGTCCTTACATATGAAATTGGCGTTTTGTACGGGAGGAATATAAAGTCAATTTTTTTTTGTATAATATATTTAATTTATCAAAGTATGCACCGTTGTTATCTATGCGCTTTTGCCATCTCATAGGTAGTTCATTGATCCCTTTACTAAAAAAACCATGGGGGCGAGAATCAATGAACTCTTTGAAGGCGGTTTGGATTGCCGCATCGGAGTTGAATTTTTTTCCTTGTAAGAAGTTGTCCAAATTTCGGAAAAAATGGTAACCTGTTGGAGCAAGGTCCGGGGAGTACGGTGGATGTCGCAGACATTCCAATTGTAGCTCATCTAACTTAGTGGTTGTTTGTTGTGCAGTGTGTGGTCTTGCGTTGTCGTGAAGCAGCAGTGGCCTAGAGCGATTGACCAATCTCGGTTGTTTAACAACTAGTTCTTCCTTCTTGGTTTGCAGTTGCTGACAATAGATATCTGCCGTAATCGTTTGGCCAGATTTTAGAAAGCTGTAGTGAACGACACCGACGCTAGTCCACCAAACACTCACAAGTAACTTTTTCTGAGTAAATTTTCGTTTATTGCAGGATTTGGCTGGTTCTCCAGGGTTCAGCCATTGCGACGAGCGCTTCCGATTATCGTACAGTATCCACTTTTCATCACAAGTAATGCTTCGAATTAAAATCCCTTCATTATTGTGTCGGTTGAGCAAAGTAAGACAGCAGTCGACGCGTGTTTGCAAGTTTGGTTCACTCAATACATGAGGTACCCATCGTTCAAGTTTTTTTACTTTCCCGATTTGCTTCAAGTGGATTAATACAGTTTTATCACTTACCCCGAAGCCTGCAGCTATCTCTGAAGTGCTTTGTGATAGATCCGCTTCCACAATAGCCTTTAATTCTTCATTTTCCACTTTGGTCTCCGGCAGTCCACGGGGTTGGTTCTGAAGGTCGAAATTTCCAGAACGAAAACCTTGAAACCAAAAACGTACCGTGCTTTCTTTTGCGACACCAGCGCCGTACACACCGAGGAAAAAACAAATTAATGACTGTTTTCAAAACTCAAATGTACCAGCTAAATGAATTTATAAATTTGAATTTGGAATTCTTAACCCGTGTCTTAACCAAAGAGGAGATATTTCAGATCAAAGTGGTTAATACGACTAAACGCTAATTTCATATGTAAGGACCTTATATTATATTTTAGTAGTATAGTAGGTTTTTTCCTCATAACCCCGAGTTGTCGATGTGAAAAAGGGAGAATACGGCAATCCGTATTCCATACAAATATGAAAGTCAAAGCTTTTAGGTACCTATTCCTTCGGTTTAGAAACTTGAAACTTGGCAAAAATCTAGGAAAATTATAAAGATTGTTATGATGAATTATTTTACAAAACTACCTTGACCTAACCCTACCCGGACTAAGTCGCGGGCAAGGTACTAGTTATCGTTTATAAATGTACAATTACAACAAACATCCATGTTTCAGGCCCACAGTAGGTACCTACCTAATTGTCTTTTCTAAATAAATGAAATGTCATGCGCTTCATGTAATTTTATATATCTATATTATATTTTTATAAATTGGAGCTGAAAACAAAAATAACAACAATATCGCCAAATGGTCTAGTCACGTAAATAGTGTTGCGTCTCGTCCAAAAATAGCCAATGAATCGGGTCGCACGCCGCGCGTCGGCCGTGGCGGCTTGTTCAGTAGCGGCGCGTCTGCCAGCGCGCTGTGAGTGAGATGCGAGTGTGCCGCATCCGGTGAGACGCGAGTGTGCCGCATCCGGTGAGACGCGAGTGTGCTGCATCCGGCGAGGCGCGAGTGTGCCGCATCCGGCGAGGCGCGAGTGTGCCGCATCCGGTGAGACGCGAGTGTGCCGCATCGGGCGAGGCGCGAGCCAGCCGCCATGTGGAGGGCGCTGCTGGCGCTGCTGGCGGCGCGCGCTGCCGCACAGGAGCTCGTCATCGGTCGGTACAGTAGTGCAGCTGCAGCTCGCTAATACTCTGCACGCCTCTCCTACGTACTTCGTGTCGTAATCACAGAGTGTGGATGGTTGCGCTTTGTGAGAACCAGCTGATTATTCGTTGATTTTCTTGTTTTGGAGATCGTCGCTTGGGCTTCCAGCACTAACTGACTAATCTGTGTGTGACGGAATATGGAGGCCACGAAGGACTATACCTTATAAAAAAAAACACTTGGGTTGCAAAGTAATAAATTATATGTTTTAATTTGATGTAATGAGCCTACCCAGTTCTTAGGCTCCCGTCAAAATTGTGACAAACACGCGACAAATGCTAGGGCGACAGTACGACATGTCGCGCATCAGTGGTGCGAAAGCACATGCGCTCGACGTACGACTGTTTGTTTTCTCTACAAATGACAGGACGACGGACTTTTGATCGATGGACGATAGCGCGACACGACTTTCGCTCAACAAACTAAAGCTCAACAAACGTTTCTATACCTTTTGTTGCTACTTCACGGAGCCAGAGCCAGGACGGAGCCAGAGCTGACAGGCCTGGTGGCCTATCATCGTCTTCGTCGTCATCGTCTGTCGATCAAAAGTTGTGTCGCGCTATCGTCTGTCGATCAAAAGTTGTGTCGCGCTATCGTCTGTCGATCAGAAGTTGTGTCGCGCTATCGTCTGTCGATCAGAAGTTCCGTCGTCCTGTCGTTCATCGGCAAATCAATCAGTCGCACTAACGTATACGTCGAGCGGATGTGCTGTCGGTGTCGCACCACTGATGGGCGACAGGTCGTCCTGTCGCCCTAACATTTGTCGCGTATTTGTTTGTCGCAAGTATGATGCGGAGGCCAGCTCTTGACCAGGGGGAGGAGGCAAATCAACCCAGAGGGAGCCGGGCCTAATGAATCCTATGTTATTTGGGCACAGGTACGTAACGTACCTGCTGAATGCATGAGAGGCAAGCAGGGCACAGGGGTGGCGGGCCAGCTACTCTACGCTATGATTGAAGATTGCTAAAATAACTACTCAACCACAGTTTCACATTTTGGGAGTCCATCTCTCTCTACCTAATGTTCGCCAAGGGTTGGATCTTGTCGTTTGGCAGGAGTCGGGGTAAAAGGGGTTAAAGCTTGTAGGGGTTGGGCCCCCGATTATAACGCTACCACTCTTATTAAAAGGTAATGCATGTTTTTCGTAAAACTAATAGAAAAAAATGTACCCTAAATAAAAAGCGAAAATGAAACGTTAGAAACCAACCGACTACCAAAAAAATTACAAAGGGAAAAACTTTTTTTACAAAAAAAAAAAACACAACAAAGTGAAAAATAACTTTGTTAAAAAAATATATTTTCACTTTTTAGTTGTACATACCCCACACAAATTCATTAACACTAACTTGCATTGAAGAATTGAAGACCGACTAGAAGAGTCATCAAAATTCGCATAGAAATTTCGGAGATGCAGTACATTTATGAATAATTACCTAATCTATTATATACTAATACCTTCCTGAAAGTATGTAGATCACATTAATTAAAGAATTATCAAAATTGATTCATTAGTTTTTGACAAAATCGCGGACATACAAACATACATACATACAGGTCGAATAACGAAGACTGTTATAAATGAGCGACTGACAAGACAACCAAATCTGTGGTAGTCAGTGATATTATAAGTGTAAGAAGGTGGTCCTAGTATATTGTCCGTGGTGTAAAAATGTCGTGCAAAATCGATAAAACGAAACATACTTAATTTTTTTTTTCAGAATGTTTGATAAATGATAAATGATAAATGATTTTATTTCTGTAAGTAGGTTTGTACAAACACTTTTACACGTCAATCATATTTTTTTTTTTAAAACGAGATGAGGTCGGCGTTTCCTATCTGACTACTCTGAGAAGAAAGGCCGAAACAAACTCAGAGGTCACAGTCTCTTTTAAAGTCCAGACATAATCTTGGTGAGATCATGTGGAGACCATGTAGATTGGTGTCTGAAATGGTCTTTTGAGGAAAGAACCACACAGATTGAGTGGACCCGTCCAGTCAGTGCACGCATTTGTCAGTAATCATGCAGCTCAACTCAAACTTAGGGAGCTCAACGATTCGACGAACAATACCAAAGAAAGGACATTTGGGTAGGTCGCATAAATTACTCAAACTGCCAGACCATGACTAAAACTATCTGAGAAAAAAACAAAGGCAAACTAAAATTAACCCACATAGTCTTCACATTCACAGTCATTAAAAATAACATAATACTTTACAAAGTAAATATTCATGTCACTGTATATGTAAAATTTATCAATGTCAATGTGTATATAAAAATCCAGAAATAGTCTTGGTCAGATCATTTTGAGGACCATGTAGATTGGTGTCTGAAATGGTCTTTTGAGGAAAGAACCACACAGATTGAGGGGACCTGTCCAGTCAGTGCTCCCATTTGTCAAAAAAAAATGTGCAGCTCAACTCAGAACTTGAGGAGCTCAACGATTCGACAAACAATACCAAAGAATGGACATTTAGGTAGGCCGCGTAAATTACTCAAACTGCCAGATCATGAATAAAACTAACTAAGAAGGAAAACATAAAAAAAAGATAGAAAAGACCCACATAGTCCTCACTTTCACGACAATTAAAATAATATTATACTTTACAAAGTAAATATTCACGTCTATAAAGAGAGAAAATAAAATAAATAATAAGCAAAAAAAAAAAAAAACCAAACAAGATTCACTGTGTAAATTTATTGGAGCAGCTCAATCCCAAGCATGTTTATCCTCAATATAGTCTTTAACAGAATAAAAGGCTTTCTGGCATAGTTTCCGCTTTATAGAAGATTTGAATTTATTAAGGCTTAGATCTTGAATGTGGCTAGGAAGTTTATTATAAAAACGTATACATTGGCATCTAAACGAGCCACTTATTTTCTTAAGCCTGGTTGTAGGAACAACGAATTTGTGTTTGTTCCTAGTATTTATATTATGGATATCACTGTATTTTTTAAACAGATTAATATTTTTATGTGCGTACAAAAGATTTTCATAAATATACTGAGAAGGCACAGTCATTATATTAATCTCTTTAAATTTGTCTCTGAGGGAGTGTCTGGGACTTAATTTATAAATTGAACGAACTGCCCTTTTTTGTAAGACAAATATTATCTGAATATCGGCGGCATTTCCCCACAACAGAATACCGTACGACATCACACTATGAAAATAACTAAAGTATACTAAACGGGCTGTCTCTAAATCAGTTAAGTCACGAATTTTTCTAACGGCGTATGCTGCGGAGCTAAGCTTTTTTGATAATTTATCTATATGGGGGCCCCATTGAAGCTTGGCATCTAAAGTTATGCCCAAGAATACGGTGGTATCTTCGGGATTCAACACTTCATCCTTTATAAGCACACTAGTTTTTACTTGTCTAACGTGAGGAATGGTAAACTTAATACATTTAGTTTTTTTCTCGTTAAGAAGTAGGTTATTAACATTAAACCAGTTAACTACTTTATCGAGGGCGCTATTTATATTGTCAGTAACCAGCTGCTGACATTTGAGTTTAAATAAAAGTGAAGTGTCATCTGCAAACAACACTATATCATGATTATCCTTTATGAGGTAAGGCAAGTCGTTAATATAAATAAGAAACAAAAAAGGACCAAGAATTGACCCCTGGGGGACCCCCATTGTTACAATTGATCCGGGTGGTTTTGTTGTTTTATTTGTTTTTCTAGCAAACTAGAAATTCTGCTCAGAAGAAAGCTAGTGTAACACACTGTACACATTCGATAGTGGGGGTTCACTATCGAATGTGTTTACTTACTGCTACTAGAAGAACTTAGGATACAAGAGCGAGCTGGGGACTTGGAGCACCCCGACTAGCACAGGTAGGTTCGAAGGGATGGCGGGCGGGGCGAGCTGAGCGAGCATAGCGATAGTGAGCCGACTCAGTACCCGCCATCCCCTTCGTGATTTTTTTTTAAACCATTGAGTCGACTACGCCTTTTAAGCTTTAGTGTTTTGAGGTTACAATAATTTGTTTTTCTCAAGAACGGTGCATCACCTTCTCATGGAAGTGGTGCCAGAGTAGAGAGAACACCCCGCCCCCCACGCGCACCCCACTCGCCCCCCACTCGCCCCCCACTCGCCCCCCACTCGCCCCCCACTCGCCCCCCACTCGCCCCCACTCGCCCCCACTCCTGCCAAACGATACTAAATTTTTACCTTCACCAAAAGACGAAAGGCCTTTCGCGCTCGAGCCGCTTGCGGGTGTGAGTGTATCAGTCGCGTTGTGTGGCGCAGGCGTGGTGGAGCAACCGGTGCGGGCGCTGCAGCTGGCGGCGGCCGTGGACGCGGCGCTGAACGCGTCGGGCAGCGCCGCGCTGGCGCCGCTCGAGCCCGCCGAGCCGCTGGCGCCGCCCGCCGCCGTGTGCGCGCAGGTACTCTGACGTCACGCGGCCTGGGATGTGGCCAATTATTTTAATTGTTTTTGCGTGATAAAAAATGAAAGGTAGGTTTTCAATCTGTGTTATTTGCTTGAGGCTGCGGGCAGCGCGGACGCGGGCGCGGCGGTGGCGGCGCTGGGCGGCGGCGACGCTCGCGCGGCGCGGCTGGCGGCGGCGGGCGCGGCGCGCGCCGCTGTGCCGCTGCTGCTGGTGGACCACGCGCCCGCCGACGCCACCTGGGAGGCCCTCGAGCTCTACCCGCATCCGCAAGTGCTGGCGCAGGTCGGCATCTTCGACTGAGTAAGTATCTCATCTGCGCAACCGATCGATCAATAGTTCGTACTTGTTTGCTGCAGGCGTGTGCGGAGCTGTGCGCGGCGAAGGGCTGGCAGCGCGCCGTGCTGCTGCACGAAGGCGACGCGCGCGGCGCCGCGCTGCTCACCGCCGGCGCGGCGCCGCTGGCGCTGCTGGCGAGGCAGCTGCCACCGAGCAGCGAGGACGCGCTGCTCAGGTCGCCCTTGGCACAACTTTTTGATCATATCCGAATGACATCCGATCGATTTAAGTTAAAGCATGTTAGTTTTCTGTGTGCAGAAACTTGCTGCTGGTGCTGAAGAAATCCGGTCTGACGAATTTCATAGTGTGGTGCTCGGCGGAGTGCACGGTGCGCGTGCTGGACGCGGCGCAGCGCGTGGGGCTGCTGGCCGAGAGGCACTCGTACATCGTGCTGTCGCTGGACCTGCACACGCAGCCGCTGCACGACTACAGCCACGGCGGCGCCAACGTCACCGGTGAGCGCCGCGCCAGCCCGCCGCCGCTGCACATTCTCCACACTAACTGGTTGCGCGTCCCACAGCGTTTCGCCTCTTTGACCCCGAGTCCCCCGAGGTGGTGGAGGTGATGACTCAGTGGCGCAAGATGTACACGGAGCGACTGAAAGTAGCGGGGAGTGCGGAGGACGGGGAAGAGCCGCCGGAGCCGGAGGAGGCCGCGGGGATAGTGGCGGCGCCTCCCACCGCGCTCCTGCTGGCGCACCTGGGCACGGGGCTGGTGGCCGAGGCGTGGCGCCGCCTGCAGCTGCCCGCCGCGGCGCCGGCTGACTGCGAGATGGGCGCCGGCGCCTTCCACGCCGATACTCTGCTCAATTACCTGCGCTCGGCAAGTACCCGTCGCTCGATACAACAGCAACTACGAAGCACCTAAGCATGTCTTATAGGAAGCGGTCGTGCGGCTGCAGGAGGAGTGGAACAGCGAAGACGGCGCGGGGCGGCTGGTGGGCGGCGCCATAACGTGGGAGGTGGAGGGCGGGCGGCGCGAGGTGCAGCTGGAGGTGGTGGAGCTGGCGCGCGGCGGGCGGCTGGTGCGCGAGGGGCTGTGGGCGCCGCGTGCCGGCGTGTCCTGGCAGCGCCACGACCCGCCCGCCCACACGCCGCCGCCCGACTCCATGACCAACCGCACGTTCACCGTGCTCATCACCGAGGTGCGCGTCACGCGGCTAGCTCCAGGGCACGCTCCACGGTCCAGGGGCACAGCTTTATATTCAGCACGTTCGTTCATTTTCTGTTTTAGAACAAACCGTATGTCATGATGCGAGAGTCGACGGAACGCTTATCTGGGAATGATCGTTATGAAGGTAAATACTTAGGATTTGATTTAGTTTAATATTTTATAATGTTTTTTTTTTGATAATACTTACTTACGTATTAAGCACTTGAGTGAGATACCTGAGATACAAGTTTATTCCTAGTTCAGGTAGAATCCTAGTATTTCTTACCTACCTCTAGTTTATTTATTTATTTATAAATAACATTTTTTAGTAATAATATTTTTTTAGTAATAAATAACAGTAAGATAATCTGACAGCCAATTACATGTCTTCACGTCTAGAGCTTGTTTGGTATAAAAGTACTGTGGAACAAAATATACACACTGCCAGATGTTGCCAAAGAAACAAAACAAAAATAAGTTAAAATAAAAATAAAATTTTGCAGGTAGATCATCAGAAAATATGTGAAAACTAATATAATTTCGACAGGTTATTTCTCATCAGAAGATGTTAAAAATTCAATTAAAAAGTTAAAAAGTAAACAAAATCTGAAGAATTCAATCTTTAAAGAAATTTCTAGCCAAACACTTTTTTGCCGAGGTCACACTTGTTTCAAAAAGATCAAAGTCGAACTGTTTGCACACTTTATTAAAATACCTACTCACACGCACAACGTACGAATTTTGTTTGTAGTTAGTAGTTGCAAATGGCACCCGTAATGGTGGATTAAAACGATTGGATTTGCTTGGAACGTTGAAGTAGAAAGTTGACAAAATATCAGAAAGCCCTAATTTGTAAATATTTATGTAAATCAATTATTTCAATAAACAATTTCAATTTCAACAATGATATGTAGTTACGGGGACTTGAAAGGGTTAAAACTTGGTCAAAACCCTAACAAGTAGCTCCATCTGAACTGCTTCAAGAGTCGTCTGGACAGATGAAATATCTCCAAGCTATTTAATACGTATAAAATATCTCCAAGCTATTAGGTACGTATAAAATATCTCCAAGCTATTTAATACGTATAAAATATCTCCAAGCTATTTAATACGTTTATAATATCTATTTACGTATTTTACATACAAAAAAAAAATTGTTTTAGGTTTAATTTTTTATTTATTTATAATATGTATGTGCCGTTTTGATCGATGACTTGTTGTCATCTTGTGGGCAATGCCATGATCCCATTGCTGTAGAAGTTTTGAGATTTTTTATCAAAAAAATCTGACAGGTAATTTTCACACTGTTCTTTTGAAGTTAACTTTATGCTTCCTAAAGAGTTCTGAAGTGACCGAAACAGGTGAAAATCTGATGGAGCAAGATCAGGGCTATACGGAGGATGCATCAACACATCCCAGCCAAGCTCTCTCAATTTTTGCTGAGTGGCTATAGATGAGTGCGGTCTGGCGTTGTCGTGATGAAACACCACGCCCTTCCTATTCACCAGCTCTGGCTGGTTTTTCTCAATAGCTTCTTTTAAGCTCATCAGTTGTTGACAGTAGAGGTCAGAATCGATAGTTTTACCCGGCGGCAAAAGCTCATAGTGGACGATTCCTTTCCAATCCCACCAAACACACAGTATCACTTTGTTCCGAGTCAGGCCGGGCTGTGCCACGGTCTGTGGGGCTTGCCCATGCTTCGACCACGATCTTTTTCGGACATTCTTATCGTAAGTGATCCATTTTTCATCACCCGAAATCAACCGTTTAAGAAATGGGTCGGAATTATTACGTTTCAACAAAGAATCGCAAATGGAAACACGTTGCATTAAGTTTCTCTCAGTGAGATCATGTGGTACCCAAATATCAAGTTTTTTCTTGTACCCAGACTTTTGTAAATGCCGTAAAACTGTTTTGTGATCAACATCCAGTTCTTCAGCAATATCATAACTACTAATATGTCGATCTTGCTCCACTTTTTCAAAAATGGCATTGATTTTATCCGTGACAGGGCGTCCAGAGCGAGCTTCATCCTTCACACTAAAATTTCCTGACTTGAAACGCTTGAACCACATTTGTGCTACTCGTATTGATACCGCATTAGGTCCGTAAACCGCACAAAATTTATTCGCGGCGTTCGTCGCATTTTTACCTTTTTTGTAATAAAATTTTAAAATTTACCGAATTTCTTTGTCACATACGTTCATGTTGCTTGCTTGAAAAACAATTGAGAAATGGCGGGAACTAGTTTTTTTTTTAATTTATTGCATCTTTAGAATGTCAACATTTAATAGTATTAAAACCAGCCAGTTACATTCAGTACTGCCAAAGAGGTTTGATTACTAACAATAGATTCAAAATACGAAAATATTTTTGCCCCGACCTATTATGTTACAAGAAATCACTTTTTTAATTTCAACGTTAGGATTTAGGTACTAAAAAAAATAATAATTTTATAGCATTTTTGAAATTCTTGTTAGCTGCTGTGACCCCTGTGTAAATAAATCGGTATTTAACATTTTAAACTTAATGATATATCACGATGAAACAAACTCAATAATGACTGAAAATAATAGGGCGTCTTCATAAAATAAAAAGTAAAGAAAAAAATTGCCCTCAATTGAGAATTAAGGTGTTTTTTTTTTTAACAAAAATCGAATAATATATTTTATAAAAATAGTTTTTCATAAATTTTTACAATAATTGTAAAATTTCTCAATAAAAATCCAGATTACCTACCTACGCTTTTTTTATTACTTTAAATTTTTCTCCATCGTATCAGCTTTCTACAAGTAAGTTTATAACTAAATCACAACATTTCCTATCAACTGTTCAAGAAAGGCCTTGCACTCGGTTACGTAAACTAATTTAGCAGGTAGGTACCTTTTTAAAAAAATATTTTTTTAGATTTTTTTAAATATATTTTCGTCCATAAAATTAAGATTAGTTTCCTTGTTTTCGATATGTGCACATTATGAAGACTGGCACTGTATAGAGGCAGTGACTGCGGTGTGTCCGATTGTAGGTTTCTGCATCGAGCTGATCGATAAGCTGGCGAAGCTGCTGCAGTTCAACTACACGTTCGTGGAGCAGGAGGACGGCAACACCGGCAAGCGCGACAACGTCACCGGCAAGTGGTCCGGCATGCTGGGCCGCCTCATGGACGACGAGGTACGGCGCGGCAGCGCCTGGGCAGCTCGGGGGAGTGCCGACAGTACATGAGCCCTTTGTGTGCAGAGCATCGACTTCGCGATCACGGACCTGACCATCACGGCGGAGCGCGAGCACGCGGTGGACTTCACCACGCCCTTCATGAACCTCGGCATCGGCATCCTGTTCCGCACGCCCAAGCAGCCCGAGCCCAAGATCTTCGCCTTCCTTCTGCCCTTCTCCAACGGCGTAAGTTCTGTGGCACCTCTAAACATAGCTTCAAACAAACAAATAGGGATAGTCGTAGAAAAACTTACAAACATTCTGTTTTTTACTGTACCAATGATGGCTTTAAATGATTTAGAATGAAGAATGAGTACGTACTGTCGCCTATCCTATCACATTATCATCAGCACAACCGACAAGAGAACTAATATCATACTTGTTCATGAAACAAAGCAATAAACAGCTCCTGGTACGTGGACTAATACTTAGTGTGCCACACGAGCCAGCGCTGGCTGTGGTGGTGCACTTGCGCCACACTTCTCAACGTCCCCGTGCGCGGCCAGGTGTGGCTGTGCCTGGGCTTCGCGTACCTGGGCACGTCGCTGCTGCTGTACGTGGTGGGGCGGCTGTGCCACGAGGAGTGGCAGAACCCCTACCCCTGCATCGACGACCCGCCTGCGCTCGAGAACCAGTTCACCCTCTCCAACGCGCTGTGGTTCAACCTGGGCGCCGTGCTGCTGCAGGGTTCGGAGATCGCGCCCGTGTTAGTACATTATGCAATATACTTTTTACCTTGTCTAGTCTAATCCAGAGCCGAGAAGGGCCCGATGTCTGATCATTATACAATGTTTATTATGTGAAAGTTATGAGCGTTGTGAGCGCCAAGTGGAGCGAGTGACATGCGGCTACAAGTGCACTGCCTTCTGTCCGCAGCGCCTACAGCACGCGCGCGGTCGCCAGCGTGTGGTGGGTGTTCGCCCTGGTCATCACCAGCTCGTACACGGCCAACCTGGCGACGCTGCTGGCCAAGAAGTCTTCCGACCAGATCATCAGCAACGTGCAGGACCTGGCCGACAACCAGCTCGGCATCGAATACGGAGCTAAGTTTGATGGCGCCACCTACAAGTTCTTCGAGGTGTGTATGTTGCGCAGCGCAGTTAACACAGTGGAAGTACTTTCATGAAAACCGGCACGTGACCGGCACGTGACCGGCATGTGACCGGCACGTGACCGGCACGGTTACTAGGCAACTCATAAAGCCTGTAAGTTGCAGTGAGAATCGAGGCCTTTGGCATCAATGTACTGTTGCATGCTAGAAAAAGACAGATACCAACCTACCTCCAAGTTAAGTTGTTGTATGAAACCTGTGTGTGTATGTAGCCATCCTAAGCACATGCAGAATCGTTAGGAAATTCATGCAGTCACACTAAATTACAGTGTCACCATAAAATTCAGCACACTTCGCATTACTTGCCTTGATTTGGCCCTAAATGTAGCTCTATAACCAGCCTGAGAGCTGAGGAGAAAGAACACTTTGACCCTAAATGTAGTTCTATAACCAGCCTTAGAGCTGAGGAGAAAGAACACTTTGACCCTAAATGTAGCTCTATAACCAGCCTTAGAACTGAGGAGAAAGAACACTTTGACCCTAAATTTAGCTCTATAACCAGCCTTAGAGCTGAGGAGAAAGAACACTTTGACCCTAAATGTAGCTCTATAACCAGCCTTAGAGCTGCGGAGAAAGAACACTTTGACCCTAAATGTAGCTCTATAACCAGCCTTAGAGCTGAGGAGAAAGAACACTTTGACCCAAAATGTAGCTCTATAACCAGCCTTAGAGCTGAGGAGAAAGAACACTTTGACCCTAAATGTAGCTCTATAACCAGCCTTAGAGCTGAGGAGAAAGAACACTTTGACCCTAAATGTAGCTCTATAACCAGCCTTAGAGCTGAGGAGAAAGAACACTTTGACCCTAAATGTAGCTCTATAACCAGCCTTAGAGCTGAGGAGAAAGAACACTTTGACCCTAAATGTAGCTCTATAACCAGCCTTAGAGCTGAGGAGAAAGAACACTTTGACCCTAAATGTAGCTACAACCAGCCTTAGAGCTGAGGAGAAAGAGCACTTCCGACGAACGACCAGACTAGTGTTGGCACTACTAGGGAGTAGGGACATACTCGTAGTGACAGTTTACCTTGATTTTCTAATGCTATAGCGTATAAGCTAAGGTGTTCTTGAGTCGTGTAAAACATTGATGTATGAGGCAGCTGTACTGTTTGATCTGTTTGTGATTGCAGCACTCGCAGAGTGAGCTGTACCAGCGGATGTTCCAGCACATGAGCAAGCACAAGATGCCCACTACCAACGCGGAGGGCATCGCCAAGTAACACTTACAACCTATCATTATTTTTAGGGATCCGTACCTCAAAAGGAAAAAATCAATAATAATAATATAAAATATCACTTCGTATGGAATATCACTTCGTTGTCCGTCTGTCTGTTCGTCAGTCAAGACCATTTTCTCAGGAACGCGTGAAGTTAATATCAAATACTCAAGGCTGCAATCCCTTGAAGCAGTAAAAAAAATCAAACGTCTAAGTCAAAGCAATAAAAAGATACGGGCGTTTATGTTCCGGAATCAACACCTATGTACTTCCCGTTGATCTAGAATCATGAAAGGAGATCACCCAACCTCCATACATTTTTGGGCTAATTTTGAAAGTGCCGGCCAACTAAAATAAACTCAATATTACAATAGATAATAATAATATAAACACTTTTTATTACCACACTAAAGTTCTAAGTCAAGTCTGTGAGATATTATTCAAACTCAGAACATCTATTCAGTTTGTGGAAGAAACCTAATTATTATTATATTTCTTGGAATAACGTGCGAGTCAGAATGTAAAAAAGGTAGCAGCTACCTGCGCCTGCGTCACATGCTATCTCGCTCGCACTGACCACACGGCGCTCACCGCACGGCTTGCCTTCAGTTCTCCATGCAACTTCTGTTACATCGGACGGCTACACCGCTGTGCTCCCAGTTTTATCGTTGTTTTGTCATTGCTGTTTTTGTTATAGTGTTATTGTTGTTTTTTGTCGTGTTATTGTTGTTTTTTGTCGTTTTATTGTTGCTATAATGGCACAAATGTTGTGTATAAAATGTCGTGAACCATGTGAAGGTCGAAGGACTTATACGTGGACTTCACGAGAAGAACACCATAACGACATGGCGCAGATAGTTATCGAGGAGCTGGTTGCGAGACAGGTAACCTATTTTATATTTTTTGGTACAACTAAATGATAGTAACTCCATACCATGCTAGTCTCTTTCCAGTTGGACGTATAACGTACCTACACCACTACTGGGCAGTCTTGTCACGTGTACGAACAATTTTAATCATTGTAGTTTATTCAATTCAATTCATTTATTTGTCAGATCAGTACAATCCAATATTGTTAGTAAGAACATAAACAACTTACAAACTAGTATTAGTGCATATACTTCTATCAATTAATAAAAAAAAAAACATGTCATATACGATAATAATAATAATAATTCATAATGGTTAACACAATAACACTACACACACTACATCTGGCACGGTTTGGAGGCAACACTACCGTTATAATCAAAGGTTTTTAATCAAAGTAGGTGTTTAATCATTTTATTTATTATTCTTTTCAGGAAGAGCCAACAGACTTCATTTGCCGACCATGTTGGCAAAGAGTTGAAAGGACTTTTCAACGACGAGTTCGCGAGGCAAATCAAGTCATCGATGCTCTGCCAGATGAACCTGCTCCGGAAGTACCCCGAACCCATCCAACACTGACATTACCAGGATTCGTTCGTACTCCAAACACAACAGTGAATTGTGTTTTTCAACATTGCCAGAATGTGACCCGACTTAGAATTCCACATAGTGTGATTGTTCTTCTGATCGGACGTTACAATTTATTGATACCAGAAAATGCTCGCGTGTGTCAAGAACATCTGGAGCAAAACCTCTGGCATACACTTCCTCTACAGGATAATCTCGTAGAAGATTTTACGGCCTCTGAAATAGTGAGTGCTCTAACTATAATGCGAAATCAAATAACAACAGAGATACTCAACTTTGAACAATATGAACTTATAAATGCAAACGAATTCCACACTTGGATTGGACTTAGTCATGAGCAGTTTTCCAATTTGCTCGACAATATATCCAGTTTAAATAGTAACAGACACAAAAAAACTATACTGGCTGCAACATTAGCCAAACTTCGAACAGGGGATTCTAATGCAAGGCTCGCTTTGATTTTTAGAACAAGCGAATCCCGTTTTCAAAGACTATTGACCTTAGGTCGTGAAGCGTTAGTGCGTGATTTTGTTCCTATACACTTAGGATTTGACCATTTAAATCGACAAGATGTAGCACAAAGGAACTTATTATTACCAGAAACGTTATATGGAAATCCAGAAAGCTCTATAGAACAAAGAAACGCTATTACTATATGCGACGGTACATATATATATAACCAAAAAAGCTCCAACTACTTTTTTCAAAGACTCACGTACAGTCACCATAAATATAGAAATCTGACGAAGCCTTTTTTATTTGTATGTTGTGACGGTCATATTATAGAGGTGTCTGGACCACACGCTGCAACAACTTCTGACGCCTATGTAATGAATTCTATTCTTGAGGACGAAGAAAGTGTATTTCATTGGTTTTATAGACCAGGAGACGTATTTATCCTTGATCGCGGCTTTAGAGACGCGGCATTACCTCTACAATCTCATGGATATTCAGTGCATATGCCCCAAACAAAGGATGCTAATGAAACGCAACTGACTACGGTACAAGCAAACAAGTCACGCCTTGTTACCATATGCCGCTGGGTGGTCGAAGTCATTAATGGACGATTTAAGAGGGATTTTCGACTATTACGAATCGTTCATTGCAATCGTGCCTTACCGCACATGATTGAATATTTTAGGATAGCAGCAGCAATATTAAACGCATATCATCAAGTGATTGTGGACAATGTGCGCGCCCCAAGATTTTTAGAAATCATTCAAGAAAGAATTAATATTCCAAATACATTGGGTGATCTGGTAACCAGATACAATTATAACCGAAGACGTGCACAGTTTCAGCCAATAAATACGAATCTGTCTGATATCCCGTTCCCTATATTAACGGAAGAAGACCTTATTTTGTTCGCCCTTGGTATATACCAACTTAAACAGGCACGTAGTTATTATGCAGAGCACATACAGGCAACTGGTATGTTTGTCATTGAAATCGGAGGAAATATACCTGCTGAACATCTGCGAGAAGTTGAAGGGAGGGATCTCTACATACTTCGAGGGCGAATCCAGTCCCGGCATATCCGTTTACAAACATATCATGTTTATATAGCCATAGACACAGCTCTCACAGGCAGGCAAGCTATTGCGCATTATTATTGCTCTTGCCGTAATGGCAGAAGAACTATCGGCTGCTGCTCCCATGTGATGTGTATTGTATGGTACATGGGGCATGCAAGGCACCTGTCTGTCATAAACATTCCTGCTGAAGGTTTAGAGAATATTTTTGTTAGACCAGGAGAATTATAAGTAGAGAATAATCATTGAAATGTTCAATAAAGAATTTTTTTTTTTCCCGGGACTTTTTATAATGGACGTGAAACTAAAATGGCAACTGACTACCATTGCACCACATAGAAATAACACTTTTGACTAAACAAAAAACTGCTTTACATCTACACTGAGTGATACTTTGAGGCTAAAATTCAAACCGAAATATAATCTCATTGAATTGGCTGAGAACTTTGGTATAGTAATAAAAAATGATTATAATGTTGAATTCTATTTAAATAATGCGTTTATGTTTGTTGGCCGGCAAAATAAAAATTAGCCCAATCTGGGTGATCTCCTTTGGCAAGAAGCAATGTAAAGGAAAAACTCGAAAACCGTGTAGTAATGTTATTACGAATTTACAGTTTTCGGATTTTTAAAAAATTTGAAAAAAATTTGAATATTTGGAAAAAATTGTACTGTTACAATTTTTTTCAGTGATTTACATACTCGTAGTTACAAATAAAAAAAAATTAAACAAATATTTATTGCATCAACTTAAATACTTATTCTAGTTACAATGGGGAGAATCCATTTAAGCAATTAGTTTGCGTGTGTTACGATGCTCCGCCCTTCCGCAAATATGTACGGAACCCTCGGTGCGCGAGTCCGACTCACACTTGACCGGTTTTTTATTTACTGACTCACTTTCTTGACGCACTGACAACTGGCGCAACTAGGCTTGCAATTTGCAGGTACTGGGTACTGGCACAATTGGGCTTGCAAGCTGCATGTACTCGCTACTGGACCAATTAGGCTTACAAGTTGCATGTACTCGGTACTGGCACAACTAGGCTTGCAAGTTGCAGGTACTCGGTACTGGCACAACTAGGCTTGAAGGTTGCATGTACTCGATACTGGTCCAATTAGGCTTGCAACTTGCATGTACTCGGTACTGGTACGACTAGGCTTGCAAGTTGCAGGTACTCGGTACTGGCACAACTAGGCTGCATGTACTCGGTACTGGCCCAATTAGGCTTGCAAGTTACAGGTACTCGGTACTGATCCAATTATGCTTGCAAGTTGCAGGTACTCGGTACTGGCACAACTAGGCTGCATGTACTTGGTACTGGCCCAATTACGCTTGCAAGTTACAGGTACTCGGTACTGACCCAATTATGCTTGCAAGTTGCAGGTACTCGGTACTGGCACAACTAGGCTGCATGTACTCGGTACTGGCCCAATTATGCTTGCAAGTTGCAGGTACTCGGTACTGACGCTACTAGGCTTGCAAGTTGCATGTACTCGGTACTGGCCCAATTATGCTTGCAAGTTGCAGGTACTCGGTATTGACGCTACTAGGCTTGGAAGTTGCAGGTACTCGGTACTGGCACAACTAGGCTGCATGTACTCGGTACTGGCCCAATTATGCTTGCAAGTTACAGGTACTTGGTACTGGCCCGGTATAGAATCAACGTAGTGCTTGTACAATATCAATCTATGAAATAAATTATTGCTATTGATCCTAAGTAAAGCGAATGATTGCAGAGTAGAGAGCGGAAAGTACGCGTTCCTGATGGAGTCCACGAGCATCGACTACGAGACGGAGCGCAAATGCGGCGTCACCAAGGTGAGTCTTTCTCTCGCGGAACAGTCGCACGCCACGTGCACACACTGCACACTGCACGGTGACACGCACTCACGCCGAGCCTCCGCAGGTGGGGTCGCTGCTCGACAGCAAGGGCTACGGCATCGCCATGAAGAAGAGTAAGTACCTGTTGAGCTGTTTATAACAACTACACATTGTATTGTTCGTGATCGAACAAGGAACTAATTTGTATGTGCAGACTCCAAGTTCCGGCAGAGCATGAACCTGGGCCTACTGAACCTGCAGGAGGCGGGCATACTGCGCGAGATGCAGCACACCTGGTGGAAGGAGAAGCATGGTGGCGGCGCCTGCAAGGTACTCTTCCCCTCGGACCGCTAAAGCGTTTGGACGTGTGCATCCGTACAAGTTTAGAAAAATAAAATAATTAAAAATAAAATATTCAAACTCAAACTCAAACTCAAAGCATTTATTTCAATTAAACCATTTACAGGCACTTTTGAATTGTCAAGAAGTCGGTCAGTCAGGAAAAAAATGAAGCTAGTTGCCCATTCCAAAGCGTAGTAGGTACCTATGGAGAAGAACGGGCAAGAAACTCCATGGACACTCTTTTTAAATAATATTTTTACAAAATTATTAGTTACATCATATGTTGAATTTATAATATGTGAGAACGATGTAAAAAATAAATAAAAATCAAGTACGCGTTAAAAGTGTCCAGAGTACAGCAAATAGTAACAAAATAACAATCCAAAAATAAAATAATTAAAAATAAGCCGTGGCAGCTAAAAGATGACCAGCCCCAACTGACGGCGCCCGTTCACGAACATGACGCATGGATCAGCACCATCCAGCTCAACCATTTTGTAGGGAACCGAATGATCCAACACACACGCCACCGTCAGCGAGACACTTGAGCGAGCATGACATACTATCAGCCGCCAGGGCACATTCTAGTCAATGAAAAACATATTACCCGGTAAATGGTAGCTCAATAGTACATAGAACTCACATCTGTGCTATGCAGTTATACAATACAAAGGAAATTGAGTTTATACAATGCAAAGATAGTCTTACAATCTTCAGCAGCTCCAACAGTATTTTCAGGTGTTAATCAATTAGTTGTGGTTGTGGAGCAGGACCAGCATTGAGCCAGGCATTTTTATCAGCGATGTAATCTCCTAACTTATAATATGCCTGCCTACATAGTGTGCGTTTTATACATGACTTAAATTTTGTCTCATTCAGTTGAAGAATGTGGGGAGGTATTTTATCATAACATTTTAAACAGTACCCCATAAAAGATGAGTCTACTTTTGCTAGTCTGAAACCTGGTTGAACTAATAGGTCCCTATTTCTAGTACTATAATTATGTCTTTCACCTCTTTTGCTAAAAAGATGTAAATTTTTCCTTACATACATGATGTTTTCGTAGATATATTGACAAGGCACCGTCATGATGTTAATATCCTTAAACAGTTCCCTTAGAGAATCGCGCTTGCGGAGATTATATATGGCTCTGATGGCTCTTTTCTGCAGAATAAAAATAGAATCGATGTTTGCAGCCCGTCCCCAAAGTAAAATACCGTAAGACATGATACTATGAAAGTAACTAAAATAGACTAGTCTCGCGGTACCTACATCAGTAAATTGACGGATTTTTCTGACAGCATAAGCTGCCGAACTGAGCCGTCCTGCAAGAGATGTTAAATGAGGACCCCATTGTAGCCTTGAGTCGAGCGTGATCCCTAGGAAAACTGTTTTTTCGACGAATTCAAGTTTCTCCTGATTCAATATTATCTCACAATCACTACCCTTGACATTTGGTAAAGAAAATCTTATGCACTTAGTTTTTTTCCCATTTAATACTAAATTATTAGCAGTGAACCAATTTTGGACCTGCAGTAGGGCGTTATTTACGTCGTCAAAATTTGTAGCACGTCTATTTACCTTAAAAATTAAGGAAGTGTCATCAGCAAATAACACCATTTGTGGTTGATTTTTTAATAAATGGAGTAGATCATTAATATATACTAAAAAGAGGAAAGGACCCAATATCGAGCCTTGTGGCACACCCATTTTTACTGTTAAACCAAGTGAATTGACACCATTTATTTGAACTTGCTGTTGTCTATCATTTAAATATTGATTGCCAACAATACGAAAATAAAAAAGTTCAAGTACTAGGCGCGCAGTACAAGCGTAGTGGTTAAACAAACGTACCGCGGCGGCCGCACGAAGAAGACAACAACAATCGAGACAAAAGTAATCGGCGGACCTACACTGCGCTCACGCGGACATTACGTCACCAACGGAGCTTGCCACAAGTTATAAGCGTGAGCGGGAACAGTACCATAATAAACATAAAATGTCAAAAGCACCCGCTGTGACTGCTCCGATGGGAAATGTACCTTCCCGCTCTGAATCGGATATCCGACAGCTTTGTGTAGACGACTCCCTTCATCTAAATATCACCCAACGGGCAAAACGTAAATGCCTATCTGGCGACGCTAATGGTGGTGAACTGGAGACCCTCAAGATAGAAATCCTTGAGATGATGAAAGAGATGATGAGCGCTCAGAATAGACGTTTGGATAAATTGGAAAACCATCTCATGGAAATAAAAAAGTACAATACTGAGATCAAGGACATAAATGGCGAAATGGAAAAATCATTGTCATTCGTCTGCAATCAGGTATCGTCTCTGGAAAATAAAATTACGGGACTGTAGTGGTGGAATGAGACCCCGTGAAGGAATAGGGTCGTTTGGGTTGCGGCGATGGAACATTTCACGAGTTCATACTAAATTTCTTGTGCGATCGTAAATTACAACCATTTGTGGGTATTGTTGGTTGGTGTACCTAGCCTGCACATTACGCGGTCGAGGCATCGTGCACACAAACACACACACAACTACTACACTAACACTTAATACACTGCAATCCAAGCACCGTATGACGCGAGCGGCGAGTACGGCGATTACGTCACGGGATCAATAAATCAATTACGCGTCAATGCACCTGCGCAGTCGTTATGACACTGGTTCCGGGTTCGTGTTGCGGCGGGAAGCATACCCCGCGCGGGGGTGATATTCGTATTTTTGCGAATGAGGGAGTGGGACGGAGAGAGTTCAGGGAATCCCGCCGGACGGAATGTCTTGTAGCCCATTGTTATTATTACTTGTAAGGAAAAACCCGCGCGCGCGCAGGTGATGTTTGTTTACATTTCGCTTTGCGCTGTACTGCGCTTTAAGATTTTGATATTTCAACATTTATTGGCGTTAACGAAGTATTTTGTTTTAATTACTTTAAGTGTTTATTTGCAATAATAAGCCTTGTGCAATTTGACTTACTACATTTTTAAGGTTTTCCTTAATTGCATTAATAATATTTTTGATTTGCGTATTAATAGCCCTAATGCAATCAGTATCGTGAGTAGTGCCTTAGGTTAAAATAATGCCCATGACTTCAATTCCACCCTGTAGATATAAAATCTACTACTTCCGACACACGTTCCCAAGAATACCTAAATTGTTTAGCCTCGCATGGTTTTCTCCCTGCGCATACCCTGCCTACTAGAGGAAACAATTGCCTGGATCACCTATTTCTAAAAACAAAATGAATGTGTATCTCATTTTTATATGACTTCACAGTCACAGACCATCACTCTTCTTTGCTGTGTCTAGAAAAGCAACGCAAACGCACTGTTTTCAAGACTACTATTACTAGAATTAATTACGAGGCACTGGATAAATCGATATCTGAAATTGATTTTAGTCAAATACTGTGCATACAAGACGTTAACTCAGCTACTGATAACTTTATAGGCCTCTTAGATTCAGCAATTTCAAACAATACGTCGGTTCAACAACTGCCAGCAAGGAAGAGATTGCTCAAACCGTGGATCACCCCAGGATTTTTACGGTGTATAAGAAACAGGGATGCCTTACATAAAAAGCTCAACTTATCTCCAGATAATGAAGTATTAAAGATAACGTACAGCGATACAGAAAAAAGCAAAAAGATTATTTGACATGCAAGAATTTAATAAAGCAAGTCACAATGCAAAAGCTTTATGGGACACTATAAAGAAAATTACTAATACCACCAATAGTACAAATTCATCCACACAACTTTTGACATGTGCATCAACACCAGTAGAATGTTGCAATGTAGTAAATTCGTTTTTTGTGAGCATTGGCAAGAAACTTGCAGACCGTATCTGGAACAACAATAACAGTACACTACTACAGCCAGCATCACTTCCACAGACCCAGCAAAAATCAACTCCACTCACATCATTTGTCCTAGAAGCAACTGACCCCGACGAAATTATATCTATTATAAGTTCGCTACGATCAAACGCTGCCACTGGTTGGGATTCCATCTCCCCTCTGTTCCTGAAGAGATATGCTGATACCTTGGCGCCTATATTGTGCCACATTTTTAATCTTTGTTTTCAAAAGTCCATATTTCCCACTTCTATGAAAAAGGCAATTATACATCCGATATTCAAAGGTGGAGATGGAAACTTACCTAACAATTATCGTCCTATTGCAGTTCTGAGTGCCTTATCCAAGGTACTCGAACGTCTCATAAACAAAAGACTAATTAAATTCCTTGAACACTATAACTTGGGTTTCGCAGAAACAAATCTACTTGTGATGCAGTTCAAGATGTGACTTCTAATGTTGTTCTACACCTTAACCAAAAGAAAAAAACACTAACAGTCTTTTTAGATCTCGCAAAGGCGTTTGATACGGTTCCCATCTTCCACTCCCACTCAATCCACTCTTCTACTCAAACTTGAGGGTGTGGGAGTCAGGGGGGCAACTCTAGATCTTTTTCGTAGCTATCTAAGTGATCGCACACAAATTGTCAGGATTGATACCTACAGTAGTGAAGAGCTTCCCATCTTCCACGGGGTCCCCCAAGGCAGCATACTAGGTCCCACCCTCTTCCTTATCTTTATAAACGATCTGTGCAACCTCAATACTCCAAATGGCAGGATTGTAGCATTTGCGGATGATACCGCTATAACTTTCACTGCAGACACTTGGTCTGAGCTGGAACTAACAGCACAACACGGCCTTAATACAGTCTTGGACTGGCTCACTGCTCACACCCTTACCCTAAATACCACTAAGACAAAGTTTCTAACTTACTCAATTAGCTCAGTTTCCCAACCACATGCTGCCGTAAACTTAAAAGCACACTCTTGCCTTACAAAAACATCATGTAACTGTCCATCTCTAGTAAACGTTGACCATATAAAATACCTAGGAATATTATTAGATAAAAATTTAAACTTTAAGGCGCATATTAATTTGCTTACTGGTAGAGTTAGAAAACTAATTTACATATTCAGAACCCTTCGATACGTTGCAAACCTTAAAGTTATTCGTACTGTTTATTTTGCCCTATGCTCCTCTATTATCTCATACTGTATCTCATGCTGGGGCGGTGCTGCTAAGACTATTTTGAAGCCCCTAGAAGTCGCCCACAGAGCCATTATAAAAGTCGCAACTTTTCGACATTTTATGTTCCCAACTAATGAACTGTGCAGTCACTGGGGAATTCTCAATATACGACAACATTTTATCTTACAAGTAAAATTATTACAGCACAGAAAAACTCCATACAAAAAAATAACAAAGCGTCGAAAAGACCAAATATGCACACTGCCACGAACACGATCATGCGAAGGATGATCGTGTTCGTGGCAGTGTAAAAGATTTTTTTACTAACAAGGCCCGGCTCTCTATAATAAGATAAATAAGCACTGCCCAATATATGGTTTGTCGTATTACAAGTGTAAAAGGGCTGTTTACTCATTCCTAGAATGTAAAAACTACGACGAAACAGAAAAATTTATAAATATTTCCGGATAATTTACTACAAATACCTATATTATATTTACACAATAAATAAAATAAATTAAGAATTATTACAAGATGCACATCGAAATCACACTAGCATTCGCTCCGGGTTTACAATATAATCCGCTACAGGTTATGATTTGTAACCGCTTATTTGCACAGCATATAGAACTACCACAGTATAATTATATACAGTATTCCATCTTCATTATTCATACAAACGGACGATGCGCGAGCTATGCCTACGCGCCTCGATCTCGGCATTCGCTCGGCAGGAAGACAGTCGCGACTGTGCCGCAGTGACTAACGGTCGGTGTATTGTTTTTTTAACAATAACCGCGCGATTTTTTCACTAAAAATAAGTTCAAGTACATATTTAATATGACGAGTAGGATATATTGTGCTGTTTTTGGTTGCATGAATTCGTCAATAACGCATCCAGGGATAACTTTTTTTAGATTACCTGGAAACTCTGAAAGGTAAGACTATAAAATAATTTTACTTACTAATAGGTAGGTACATAATGTGTCTTTTTAATGGATAAGTATTTCCTTTTATCTCCCGAAAAAAAAAGATGTCTAGATTAATAAATAAAGTGAATAGAGTACAGGAAAGTGATTGGCACGAGCGAAATAGGTAGTTATAGGCGGTTTATGAATCATGATACGGTAGGTACTTACGCTTGTGTTAAAACCTCGGGGCATGTGTGTTTTGTTTTGTTAGTTTGTATAATTCAAAGTAAAGACGTGGTATTTATTATTAATAATAGTTGTTTATTGTACTGTGTGTATGAATAATACTAGAAAAAAATAAATTTGACCGTCTGTCTGTCACTAGATAGTTGAAATTTTCTCAGATTAAGTATTTCTGCTGCTGCTATAACAACAATTATACCACTAAAAACCGTTTTTTGTCTCGGTATTAATAACAACAACAACAGCTAGACTCATGAGATATTCACAGAATATTTAGATATTTGAGAGGGTTGTGATTTTAAAACATTCGTAGCCAGCTGTTCGGCTTGGCATTGGCACAGTATAATTATATAAACAGTATTGTAACTCGGCCGTATCTTAGACATAAATGCCTACAGCCGCGCGGTACGTAAATATGCGATAGGGCTGCCCGCCTCCAGCATTTGAATTACATTTGCCTACTTTGTGTTTCCATTTAGTTTTGTGATTGTAAATATACTTTATTTTATATAAAAAAATAAAATAAGTACTTTGTGAATTGAATAGGAAGTGTTCATTATAAATGCATGTTGTTTTTTGATTGGTAGATTTAATTAAAAAACCATGTTTATGTTTGAATAACAAATCGGTCTTATAAATTTGCGACCGAAAAATATTTGCGCCTTACTGAGACGTACGAAACGCTTTATTATTAAATTTTAAAGTATAAAAAATCCGCATTCTAATATAAAGCTTAATTAAAAATTGTTTTGGGAAACATGGACAAGGTGGAGAACTCCAATCTTTACAAACTTCAACACCTACCTACTCAACTACAATGTAAGAAACAGCTGACGAGTAATTTTAATAACTTTTTATCTCAGCTTATTAACGTCTCTATAAATTAGGTACCTACAACTCGCAACAAATCAAAACAAAAATTCTTTGGTCACCAATGCCAAGCTGAACAGCTGGCTACGAATGTTTTAAAATCACAACCCTCTCAAATATCTAAATATTCTGTGAATATCTCATGAGTCTAGCTGTTGTTGTTGTTATTAATACCGAGACAAAAAACGGTGTTTAGTGGTATGATTGTTGTTATAGCAGCAGCAGAAATACTTAATCTGAGAAAATTTCAACTATCTAGTGACAGACAGACGGTCAAATTTATTTTTTCTAGTATTATTCATACACACAGTACAATAAACAACTATTATTAATAATAAAATACCACGTCTTTACTTTGAATTATACAAACTAACAAAACAAAACACACATGCCCCGAGGTTTTTAACACAAGCGTAAGTACCTACCGTATCATGATTCATGAACCGCCTATAACTACCTACTCGTATTTCACTCTTGTCAATCCCTTTCCTTTACTCTATTCACTTTATTAATCTAGACATCTTTTTTTTTCGGGAGATAAAAGGAAATACTTATCCATTAAAAAGACACATTATGTACCTACCTATTAGTAAGTAAAATTATTTTATAGTCTTACCTTTCAGAGTTTCCAGGTAATCTAAAAAAAGTTATCCCTGGATGCGTTATTGACGAATTCATGCAACCAAAAACAGCACAATATATAGGAACTCGTCATATTAAATATGTACTTGAACTTATTTTTAGTGAAAAAATCGCGCGGTTATTGTTAAAAAAACAACACACCGACCGTTAGTCACTGCGGCACAGTCGCGACTGTCTTCCTGCCGAGCGAATGCCGAGATCGAGGCGCGTAGGCATAGCTCGCGCATCGTCCGTTTGTATGAAGATGGAATACTGTATATATAATTATACTGTGGCATTGGTGACCAAAGAACTTTTGTTTTGAGTTGTTGCGAGTTGTAGGTACCTAATTTATAGAGACGTTAATAAGCTGAGATAAAAAGTTATTAACATTACTCGTCAGCTGTTTCTTGCATTGTAGTTGAGTAGGTAGGTGTTGAAGCTTGTAAAGATTGGTCTCCACCTTGTCCATGTTTCCCAAAACAATTTTTAATTAAGCTTTATATTAGAATGCGGATTTTTTATACTTTAAAATTTAATAATAAAGCGTTTCGTACGTCTCAGTCAAGGCGCAAATATTTTTCGGTCGCAAATTTATAAGACCGATTTGTTATTCAAACATAAACATGGTTTTTTAATTAAATCTACCAATCAAAAAACAACATGCATTTATAATGAACACTTCCTATTCAATTCACAAAGTACTTATTTTATTTTTTTATATAAAATAAAGTATATTTACAATCACAAAACTAAATGGAAACACAAAGTAGGCAAATGTAATTCAAATGCTGGAGGCGGGCAGCCATATCGCATGTTTACGTACCGCGCGGCTGTAGGCATTTATGTCCAAGATACGGCCGAGTTACAATACTGTATATAATTAAACTGTGGAACTACTCACCTCGACAAATATTCACCTACCCACCAGTTACATGATATTTTTTTTTTGTTCATATACTTACTTTTTCTATTGTTATTTACGTGTTTACGTGTTATTTTACTGATTAAGATTTAAGCCATAAGGCGAAAAGGGAAAAAAAACCTGTATCTTATGGTTATACACCAAAATGTTTGTAGTACCTAAGTTCATATTATTGTCCTATAATGTATACTGTGTAAGTGTGTACGACATCAATGTTACTTTCCTTGGGGACTGGCACTGTAATCCTTAACACAGGTTATCTATTAACCTAGCTAGGAATATAGTATCTCACCCACTTTTTTATTGTAGATAGTCTTTGTACACTATTATAAACGATTCTGTAAATTGTCACCATGTACTACAATGTTTTGATGAATAAATGATTATTATTATTACTCTTGCGCACGTCACTGCGCCACTCAAGTTGACACTCCTTGCATTTGAGGATGGGGCACAATGAACTGTCGGGACGTCGGAACTATGGACATGATCATTGCTTTGAGTGTGAAACGCGAACATAAACGAAACTCCAAACCGCGCTATTGGGCCCTGAGCAAACGGTTCGCTGTCGCTGCTCAAGCCCTACGTCATGCTGCTGTATCAGCTGCATCAGCTGCACGGATGTGTTGCAGGTGGACGAGGAACACGAGAGCGAAGAGCTGTCCATGACAAACTTCCTGGGGCTCTGGCTGGTGCTGGTGGTGGGCTGCGCGCTGGGCATCGTGCTGTCGTGCTGCGACCTCGCCTGGGCGGCCGTTCGGCGCACCCGCGCGGAAGGCGGCCGCTTCCACATACATTTCTGGTCGGAACTACGCTTCGTCTTCCGCTTTGAGCAGTCCGTCAAACCACTTCAGGTTGCTACCATAAGTATTAAGTACTTACACGATTTATGCGGCACGATCTACCATTCTCTCACGTCTGGTGCGTTGCGTCGCAGGGTCCGCTGAGCGGGTCGTCGAGCGAGTCGGCGCAAACGGCGCACTCGGCGGGGTCGGCGGCGGGCTCGGCGGGCTCCGTGCGGGACGAGGCCGGCTCGCTGCAGGAGGCCGAGGCTCGCGCGCGCCCCGGCTCGGGCGCCGCGGGCCCGCGCCGGCGCCGCTCCTCCATGCACGCGGCCAGCCTGCGCCTCGCGCGCCACACCAACAGGGACTCCGACACGCCCGCAAGACGATAACCTGCTACTGCATGTCACCACTTCATGTCATATTCTGTAAAAATCTCACCGGTGAGGGTGAGCTTGAAGAGAGCTGTCAATAGTGACAATCCTCGCATCATAGCTAACTTCACTTAAGCTTTCGCGGTGAGATTGAACTCTGACTGAATGACTATCGTGACCACAAAGATTGTTTGATTATATTAAGCGCTACGCTGAATGTTAATTACGTCTTGTCAAACACCATAGCCATAGCATTATACACAATGTAACATGTAATCAATAAGTATTAAAAAAGTTTTTTTTTTTGTTATTTTAGTACTTAGCTAGCTAAGTGGTTCTCCATGCGAATGTATTTCTTTATTTTTCCTGCGCGGTAAAAGCAGCCATTTCGATTTTCTTAGAATTAGGTTCTGAATTCTTCTGTTAATACAGAAATAATTTTTGTCTAGGTAGTTACAATTAAGTGACTCGAAATCGTGGACGGGTATGTTTATTTATTTATTAAGGTAAACCAACAGCATAATTGCTGTAGGTTGTAGTAATGTATAATTTATCTTAAGTACTATAGATCTCAATAGTCTCGGTCTTACACAGTCGCCAATTACAGGTTTACCAGCAATCTAAGAAATAAGTGATCACACATATAATAACAAAACTATAGGCTAGAACCTAAGAATTGTTCCAAAATACTTCTTAAACTTAAGATTAATAACAAAAACTAGAATAAAAAGACGAACAACATTGCAATTTTGCCCACTTACTTAAGACTCAGACTTAATATTATAAATGGAAATGAGATCATAATGTAAAGTATAGCTTCTATAAACAAATGTTGTTTGTGTACCAGTATGTTTACCTAGGACAAACTGTCCAGTTCATCTCGATGCATCCCCACGTCGGTTTTTAGGAAATATTCCCTGAGATTGCATATCTCGCGATCGTGGAGAGTCTTAGCGTTTAAGAAGCCTCGACCTCCACACTTTCGCGGTATATACAGCCTCATTACCGATGACCGTGGGTGATGCATTCGATTTGCAGTCAGCAGACCTTCCTATCCAGGGCGTCAAGATCGGTCTGAGTCCATTTGAGTATGCCAAAAGAGTACATCAAAACCAGCATGACCCAATCGTTGAAGACGCGCACCTTGTTTCCGCCTGAAAGAAAACTAAAAATAATAACTATTAAATACTTTTTTCAGGCGGCCAAAGAAGCGCTCCTTTAACGATTGCGTCATGTCCGTTGTAAGCGACGCGTGATAGTATCCCTTTGTTTTATATTTGTATTTTATGTTTAATAAATCCAGGGCTGATAAAAGGCGCGGGAGACGTATGCGAGCGGGAAGGGCTTGCCTAGCGGCGCCGCGATTAACAAAACAATATTTAGTGTTCTCTACAAACGATAGCGCACGGACGTATCGAGTACGTCTCCCAACCCTTCACCCTTTCGTAAATCTGGCGTTTCACTGTGCACACCCACAAGACCAACATTAGCTGGTCTTCGAGCCGGATCTCTGGATGTTTTTTACACAACCACGAAGCATCGTGAATACTAGGAGTGCGAGAAGAAAAGAAGCGGAGCAAATGGAAGCGCAACAAAGAGATGCTCATGAACAATGCAAAAGTGAAAACAAAGACATTTCAAAGGAGGCTGTGAAACCTATTGAACCCGGGAGCAAGATGGACGAGAATCAACCCGGACCTTCCACAGCTCAAAGTGTCACAAAGTTTACCCGCAAAATATCGTCAACCTCATCTATTACGGCGCGAAAGAAAAGGCTGGAACTGGAAGCCGCTCAAGCAAAGGCTCAAATTAGATTGGAGTTGATAGATAAAAAACTAGATGCAGATCTAACAGAACTGGAAGACGACAGCAGCAGCTGCAGTCTACCCTCAATAGAAAATAATGACCGTGTAGTGGAAAAGTGGCTAGAAAGTAGTCGGCAGAAGGTGAATACTCTGTGCGTCACTAACCGTGGCACTTGTGATGACGTGTTGCGTCCGGCACCGCAGGATTTGAACCTGCACCATGTGAAGCCCGCCGGCCCGCAACCTCAAGCTACAGAACTCACGCTCGAAGCACGCCCGCCACCTGCAACTGCTGGTGGCACTGATGAAACCGTGCGAGCCCTGGCGATTGCTCTGAAGGACTTTGCCGCTGCCGCTGCTACCGGCACCAGCAGATCTAACGACAGAATGCTGAATCGCTTATGTACACCGAGGGACTTACCTAATTACTCTGGTGACCCGCTTGAATGGCTTCAGTATAAGCAAGCATTTGAAGAATCGTCGCAAGTGTGCAACTTTAGTGATAAAGAAAACCTGTGGCGCCTGAGGAGGAGCCTACAAGGGCCAGCAAAAGAAGCGGTGACGGCCTTACTCATTAGTGCTACCTCCGCAGCAGACGTAATAAACACACTGGAACTTCAGTTTGGAAACCCTGATGTAATAATTTCGAGAATCCTGCAGGACATAAGTAAATTACGCCCCATGGCACAAGAGTATCAGAAGGATATTATTTCTTTCTCCGTGAAGGTAAGAAACTGTGTCGCTGCTGTGACTGCCATCGGACGCGAAGAATACCTGAAAGGAATAAACATAGTATCGGTCATTCTCTCGAAATTACCGATGATACTGGTCTCAAAGTGGGCGGATTACTGTTACCCTCTTATCAGCGAACAAGAAAAACCAAAACTGATTATTTTGTCCGAGTTTCTCAGTAAAGAAGCTATAAAAATAACAAAAACTTCTGTGAATTTACCAAGCATACAAAGCTATGGTAAACAAAGTTACAACGAAAACTCTAAACATCGTACTCTAGTAGTGAACAGTGAACAAGCGAACAATAAACAAAAAAGTGATAAGGAGTGTCGGTACTGCCACGTTTCCGAACACTTACTGCAAGACTGTAAAAAGTTTAAAAAATCGTTGCGCAGAGACCGCTGGGCATTTGTAAAACGACATGGTATTTGCTATAAGTGTCTGACGTCACAACATAAACAAGACACTTGTACCGCACCGACTTGTAACGTAGAGAACTGTGGGCTACCTCACCATCGTTTGTTGCATTATATTGTAAACAAAAACCCAGTGCCGCGTGATAGTGTGAATATAACCGAGGTTACCGAGACTGATACCGAGACTGAGTCGCGAGTGGAAACTGTTAATCATCTTCAAGTGAACTGCCGTAAAGTTTTTCTAAAAACTGTGCCCATTTACCTACACGGACCTAACGGTACTTTTCGTAGTGTCGCGCTCCTTGATGACGGATCAACTGTGACGTCGATAAGCGCTGCGCTCGCGTCGAAAGTGGGATTGCGCGGTAATAAGCAATCTATGCGTGTGTGTGGTGCATGGGACAATAGTGAAGTTGTATGCCATAGTGAAATACTCGACCTTGAACTTTCTAACTGTGAAGGAACTAAGTTTACAATTCGTGCGCGCAGTGTAACAAATATGAACTTACCTGTGCAAAATGTTACTGCAGTGGACATGAGTGATTATGAACTGATGAAACCGGAAATGAAAAATGTGAATTTTGATGAACAATATAGACCGGAACTTTTGATAGGGCAAGACAATTACGATTTGATCTTACCGTTGGAAATAATTAAGGGTAAACCTACGAATCCCTACTTTACCCGCACTCCATTAGGGTGGTGCATGCACGGGTGCATGCGCACCAAGCGTGAAGTCGATCAAGACGTTAAGCTGCAGTCTACTCTGTTCCTGTCAGAAGGAGAAAACAATGAATGTGAGAATATCCTACGAGAAATGCAAAACGAGATGCGCCAGTCATTTGCAATGGAGTCTGTTGGAGTTACTATTAAGCCCCGCCAAAACCTACTAGATGTAAAAGCTACGGAACACCTACAACAAACGGCCACTTTGAAAGATGGAAGGTGGTACGTGGGTCTCCCGTGGAAAGGTTCGTTTGGTGAGATGCCTAACTCATACGCCAACGCACTCACAAGACTGAAAGGTGTTGAAAAGAAAATGAAAGCGAATTCAAGCTACGCAGAGCGATACAAAGAAAGAATCGACCACCTGTTCAGTAACGATTTTGCATCACAACTCACTGAAACTAAAAATCCGGATAGAATATGGTACTTGCCGCACTTTGGAGTCGACAACCCAAATAAACAAAAACGACGACTGGTATTTGATGCCGCGGCTAGGAACAAAGGCATGTGCTTAAATGACTACCTACTGCAAGGTCCCGACCTACTTACCTCACTGTACGGGATAATGCTGAGATTTAGAGAAAACAAGGTGGCAGTCACGGGTGATATAAAAGACATGTTTTTACGGATCAAAATACGAGATCTTGATCGAGATGCTTTGCGCTTTTTATGGCGAGAATCTCCAGGTGAACCTGTACAAACCTGGGTCATGACTAGCCTAATTTTTGGCGCAAACTGTTCCCCATTTATTGCCCAGTTCATAAAGAACAAAAACGCCGAAAGATTCCGGCCCACAATGCCGGCCGCCGTGCAAGCCATACTTACACAACACTACGCTGATGACTATATTGACTCGCTACCCGATGAACAAACGGCTAGTCAACTTGTGAATGACGTCACATTTGTCCACAAACAAGGTGGTTTTGAAATGAGAAATTGGACGTCTAATATGCAGTCTGTACTTAAAGATCTACCCAAAGAAAATCTGAAATCGACGACTGTGAAATTCAAAAACGGACAACTGTATGACGGAGAACGTACACTGGGCCTAATTTGGTTTCCGACTAATGATAACCTGGGATTCGATGTATCATTCAAAAGAATTCCTACACCAATATTGCTTGGAAAAAAGAAACCTACTAAACGAGAAATGCTACGTGTACTAATGTCCATATTCGATGTTTATGGTTTCCTTTCGCCTATCACGATCAAAGGCAAGATCATTTTACAAGACACCTGGAGGTCTGGCGTCGGCTGGGACGACGAAATAACAGACCAAATATTTATAAAATGGGTCGAATGGCTGAGCATAATGACAAACATTGATAAAATTCGCCTACCTAGACATTACGAGTCGGCAACTCGAAGTACTCGCCCTTAGAGCATTAAACCAACCGGAGACGCCATTGTCAGGCGTTCCCCGCTGCCAAAGGTACGAGACCGCCGGTCATATCAGTCATATAAAACTAGTTGCCGCGCGTTCCACGTCATTCAGCAAATCACACTAGCGCGGAACGAACGTAAGAGAAAAATGCCGAATTGCAGTGTTTTTTCGTGTAAAAATAGATCGGAAACATCTAGTAAACAAAAGGATAACCTTACTTTCCATCTATAAGTATTATTTTGTCCTAATAATAACATAAAATGCAATAAATTTGCAAAAAACCAAAAAATATTGTCGGTCAATGAATGTTGCCACTAAATTGTACAAGACCTAATTTAGTGTAATTTTTAAAGTTGTAATTTATAAATATTGACAATTATTTCAAACTTCTATTTCGCATTTGTTATTCTTATTACTGTTTACAGCTTATTTTGTTACTTTATAAGATTTTTTTACTAAAGCCTTTAAAAAATTGCTATTTACTATCAAATAATTGATTAATGATATCAAACTTATGTTCCACAAATCTCTTACAATTTTCTCATATCGTTATTCTTCATTACTATAAAATATTTACGGGTCAAGTTATCACGAAACTACGCAATTTTTATATTTAAAAACAGGCCACACTGTAGCAAAATGAGGGCTGTGACTGCATAGAAACAAATATCGATATCGACTTTATGAGTATGTTATTCCAGGGACTGAAAGCGGTTACGGTTAAAGGTTAAGATACCTTAAAAATATAACGGTACCGATTCAAAACAGAGGTTGAGCTATACCGGTACCCATATAAATAAAGGTTAGGATAAATTGTTATTTAACCGTTATACGATTTCGGTACCGAAAAACATGGTGACGGCGCGGCGCGGGTGCACGGAGGTGTCTACAACAACTTGCTGCAACTTGACCTTATGTTTGTTGTACTAGTGGTAGGCAGTTAGCGCGTGAAGGACATGGAGTGATTTAAAAATCGCTAACGACAGAAACAGACAGAGTGGCGAGGCGGTGTGTCAAAGAAACCCTTATTTAAAAAGGTTAAGGTATTGGTACTGATATTATTAAAAAGGTTATGTTACTTCTACTGAAATATACCGGTATGAATTTCGTACCTTAAAATACGGCTACTTTAAAAAATAACGATATCGTTATATTTCGGTTATCATTATTTAACGCTATGAAGTCATACCCAAATTTAAAGGTACCTTTATTTTTGGGTAATTCAGTCCCTGTGTTATTCTATTAATTTTTCAGATTTCCAAAAGATGCAATGACTCGGGATGTTTGGATTTGGGCTTGAGCAAATCATGTTTCGTGGACTCCTAAACGTACTAGTACAATTTGCTCACAGCATTTTGAAGCTTCATGTTCTAGAATACATTCTAATATCAAGAGACTCCGTGCTGCTACTGAGAAATTCCTAATAAGAAAACCAATAACACTGCCCGACCCGGGTATTGAACTCAGAACGTCGTGTTCAGCATTCATCCTTGCGAACACTAGACCATCGAGGCAGCGATGATATTCTGTGAAAATCTTACCGTGAAAACTCAGGTAAAGTGAGCGTGGAGTGAGCTGTTAATAGTGTCAATTCCTAGATAAAACAAACTCACTTCACCTAAGTTTTCATGGTGAGATTTTTACAGCATCGACCGGCAGTTCTTGTACCGTGGCAATGAATCCTTCTAACTTTAAAATCTAAATCCTATGTTACCTATTTAAAAAGAATTGATCTGCATTGAAGATCAATTTGATAAGTAAATATGAAAAAACAATTAAATAAAGAAGAGCCTTTTTTATCACAACTATTGGCTGAACTCATCGACAGCAAAATATCGATAGTGTCAAGCACTTTCATCGCTTACACAAAAATGACGTCATGCCGTATCCTGACAGGGCGTCTCTGTGTGAGTTAGTACATGTGTGCGTATAGTTTATGTTTGTGTTCGATAATTTTTTCGTGTGCGTGAGTAACAACGCGATCGAAAATGCATTAGTGTGTTATCACTATTTGTGTGCGTTGCCTCGTCCCGCGCGATGAAAGTGACAGACTTATTCGCATAGATATTAGTGCTCGTTGCGTCTCCGGTTGGTTTAATGCTCTAAGTACTCGCCGCTCACTACCTGCGTGTGAAAGCAAGACGCACGACTTTAGTACAGATGCACCGAATAGCGCGTCGCCAGCGCAGACCTCCGAGCGCTATACGAACCTACAGCTACATGTGTTCTGTGACGCGTCGACTCAAGCGATGTGCGCTGCCGCATACTGGCGATGGATCGATTGTAAACAAAATATTCAAGTTGCCTTTGTGTCCAGTAAGTGTCGAGTTGCGCCGGTAAAGTATGTATCGATGCCACGCTTAGAGCTACAAGCAGCCGTTATGGCGGGAAGATTGGCCGATACTATAATAAACGAGCATAGAATAAAGGCTGAAAGAAAAATATTCTGGTGTGATTCATCTACAGTTTTACACTGGATACGCAATAATGCGCGAAGTTATAAAGCCTACATAACTCATCGCCTTGGCGAATTAGACGAACTAACGAAAATTGTAGACTGGAAATACATACCCACAAAGCTGAATATCGCGGATATTGCCACACGAGAAACCTACGAAATAAAAACATTTGAAAATGAGTGGTTATATGGGCCGTCATTTTTGTTTGAAGAAGAACGATACTGGCCTGGAGAATCAAATATACAGCTACCTGATGTTCGCGATGTGGACCTAGAATGTATAAACAATATTCACGTTGCACCTGTGTGCTTACTAGCTGTACCTGAACCAGAAAGGTTTTCTTCTTGGCTTCGACTTATGAGATCCATGTGTGCGATTTTATCTTTTATGGATAAATGCAAAAAGGTTTCTAGTGTTGATGTAGATGGCGCGATGATGGAACGCTCTGAGAACGTGTTGTTGAAGTACTCCCAGATGAAAGCTTTTCCAGATGACCTGCACAACCTGCAACAACTTGACGCCAATTATTGGCGAAGATGGCCGCATCCGAGTGGTCGATGTCAAGAATGCGACACGCGTCGCGCCTATTTCTATGGGTGATGAGTGCTGTAGCAGCACTAGGGAGGGGAATGTAAGCGACGCGTGATAGTATCCCTTTGTTTTATATTTGTATTTTATGTTTAATAAATCCAGTTCTGATAAAAGGCGCGGGAGACGTATGCGAGCGGGAAGGGCTTGCCTAGCGGCGCCGCGATTAACAAAACAATATTTAGTCCCGTATTACAGAACGTCACTCAATACTCAAGCATTACTTAAAACTAGTTTCAACCAATCAAATGGCTTGAATCTAGTTTTAAGTAATGCTTGAGTATTGAGTGACGTTCTGTAATACGGGCCTTAGTGTTCTCTACAAACGATAGCGCACGGACGTATCGAGTACGTCTCCCAACCCTTCACCCTTTCGTAAATCTGGCGTTTCACTGTGCACATCCACAAGACCAACAGCCGTAACATTGATGCCCAACAGCCCAACGCTTCCTACCGACATACCCAAATACTTATAGGTTTCGGATGCGGAGAGGGCTCTAAGGTTTGTGGAATCCGATAGTTGGGTTCCTACGGATTCCACAATCTCCCCTCGCTTTACATGCATGACCGCACATTTGTCCACACCAAATGCCATCCTGATGGCGCTACTGAAAGTTTCAGTAATTTTCAGTAGCCCCATCAGTTGCAAATTGTTGGGGGCAAAGAGTTTTAGGTCATCCATGTAAAAGAGGTGAGATATAACCTGACCACCTCTCCTCCAGCGGTGTGCTTAGAGGATTCAAGATTAAACAGAGATTTAAATAGGGAAGAGAGATTTAAATAGGGGATGAAAGTTTATATGAAATAGTAGATTATTAACCAAGGGGATAAAGCAGTGTCTTCTGTCGCGGATGACGATTTAAATCGCGAGCGTAACGAAGGACTCGAGGTTTACTCCCGAGCGTAGCGAGGGTGTTAAAAACTTAAATCACGAGCGGAGCGAGGGATTTAAGACGAGTCCTGAGTGTAGCGAGGGATTTTAGTTCACCCAAGACTAAGACAGCTTTATCACCGAGGAAAATACTCTACTTTTCGTACCATTTGCGAAAAAATTAACACAATAATAATATGAGATAAGCATTTATTAAAAATAATGACAATTAAAAGTAAAAGTTAACATTCGAAACATTGGTCCAATTATTGATAGAGAGAGTTACATTTTTGTTTGGTACATTTATTGTTGATGAGTTGATTTGAGTATTTCTCTGTTCTTGCGTCTGAGGAACTTGCGTTTCATTGTAGATAGTATACTCGTACGTCGGAGATAGTGGTGGTGGTGCATCGTGAGTTACGGACGAAGATAAGATGCCGGAAGTTGATGGTTGTGGCTCTGATGGATTAAGTTTTATATTTTTGTTAATTTGACTTCTTAATGCGTATGCCTTTTTCAAAAAAATGTATAATGCTTTATATACAAACTCAATGGTGTAAACACAGATGTAGTTCAGTATAAATTTCGGTAAGTAAGTATTCCAAATTTAAATCACATTCTCCCCCTAGAGGATTAATGTCGTATTCTTTGGATTAATAAACTTGAACCTTGGCAAATTATGAACTTTGGAATTTTAGTTTTTCTAAACTACCCCCTAACAGAGGATTGGGGGCTTGAAACTCAGTATTTATACTTAAGACCAAAAACAAAGAATCACGTGTATCAGGGATTTTCGAAAATCTACCCCTAACGGGGAGAAAAGGGGTAGTTAATTTTACAGGGGAGGATTTTACTGCCTGGCTTAATTAACTCAAAAATTGGTATAAATAATCTTTGAGTCAAGTAATGATCACAGACCAAACGATTTTTCAAAATTCCACCCCTGTGGGCGTGAAAAGTGGGGATACAGCTTATATGAAAAATCTTATTCATTTGGTTGATTAACTTGAAACTTGGCATGAATACTTATCTAAGTAAATTATGAAGTTTGGCACTTTTTGTTTTTCTAAACTACCCCCTAAAGAGGTATGGGGGAGTGTCTAAATTTTTATAGAAGAATTTTAACGCGTGGTCCGATTAAGTCGAAACTCAGTATTTATACTTAAGACTAAAATTAAATAATAACATGTATCAGGGTTTTGCGAAAATCTAACCCTGACGGGGTGAAAAGGGGTAGTTAATTTTCCATTTTACTGCGTGGCTTGATTAACTCGAAAATTGTTGTACAGACGCCAGCAGGTCAACCTACCCCAATCTGTCAAATTTCTTTGATAGATTTTCAATTTTAGCACAATGGAATAAGGTTCATATTCAATTGGGAAAATCTGACAGATTGGGGTAGCTTGATGTGCTGGCCTCTGTACATAATCTTTGAGTCAAGTTATGAACACATCCCAAACGTTTTTTAAAATTCCTCCTGTGTGGGAGTGAAAAGTGGGGAAAAACTTTATTTGAAAAATCTTATTCATTTGGTTAATAAACTTGAAACTTGGAAGGAGTATTTGCTTAGAGTAAGTAATAAGAAATAGATCTTTCGAAAGTAGACCTCTGACGGGTAAAAAAGTGGTAATTCGATTTTTAAGGCCGGTATTATAGTGCGTAGCTTAATTTACTACTAAAAAAAATTGTATGAATAAATTTAAGCTTAAAACTTGGCACAAATACTTATCTAAGTAAATTACAGTATCTCATTTTATGTTTTTCTACTCTAAAAGGAGATTGGGGGTGTCAAAGTTTGGTTTATGGAAGAATTTTATCGCGCGGTCCAATAATATAAACTCGAAGCTCGGTATGTATACTTAAGACCAAAATAAATAATAAAGTGTGACTGGGTTTTTCGAAAATCTAACCCTGACGGATGAACGGGGGTAGTCCATTTCACAGAGGAGTATTTTATTGCGTGGCTTGATTAAATGGAAAATTGGTATAAATAATATTTGAGTCAAGATATGGAAACGTCCCAAACGTGTTTTCAATATTTCGCCCTTATGGGGAAAAACTATGAAGGTGAAATGGCGGTCTTATTCCTTTGGTTAAGAAACTTGAAACTTTCAACATTTGCCTAAGTGAATAATAAAGATTGTCACTTTTAGGGGTTTACTACTCACTTACTTAAAATACAAAGTATGAGTTTTAGGGTTTTACTTATTTGACTCCTACCGGGGTGGAAAAGGGTAATAAAGTTTAAGGAGTAGAAACTCCAACTTCCATTAACACGAAAATGGGTATTTATAAATAATCTTTATTTCATAAAAAAAAACAACCGACTTCCAAAAAAACACTACAAAGTGAAAAATAACTTTAATTTCGGAAGTCGGTGTCGTTAGTTCCGCATTTTCTTTTATTGACACCGACTTCCGAAATTAAAGTTATTTTTCACTTTGTAGTGTTTTTTTGGAAGTCGGTTGTTTTTTTTGTAAAAAGTTTTTTATTTTTCACTTTTTAGTGGGCCAGTTTGTAACTTATCTAAGTTACAATAGCCTAATCTCAACTGCTCATCACCTTTTACAAAACATTGATTTTCCCGATGCAGGGACGTTAATTCTTTAGGAGTTCTCCTTGTAAAAACCAGGAGAACTGGATCTGATTGAGAAGTCACCATCAGCTCCGCTTCACGATACGCATAGTGCTTAGCAACCACATTAAAGTACCTAATCGAATTACATAAAAAAGTCCGCGGGTTCGATTCCATTTTGTGTGAACCGCGAAAGCGACCTACAAAAACTTGTGGGCACCGCCTTGTGACTACGTTCCATTAAGGTTACTTTTATTTTGCCTACTAATATCGCATGTCCTATTATTACTGTTATCTTAATTAGATTCTTTTTCCTGCTTTTATTGTCACACCTAACAAAAAACTTTACAAGGTTATACGCAAACTCATTCCCTTTTGATTCCCTTCATGCACCAGTAGATGTGAGCTGCTTCCACATGTATAGACATTTTATTCTGTACGCACTTAAGTCGCTAAATTACCTTAATACGGAGTTACAGTTCTTTGACATTGCTCATGCCGCTATTTTAAACCACTGCCACATTATTTTAACGTTTAATCTTTGTAATCGCATTCGATAATTTAAATGACATACAGACCGACTTGGACAGTATTTCTGTGGCAGAGTCGGCGACCTGTGTGATTGAGGACTGCCACGATATTTCTATTTTGCATAATAATGCTCTCTCTCTTCTCTCTCAAAATATTCGAAGCATAAGTAAAAACTTCGATGGTTTGACAACGCTCTTGGAGAGAAGTAATATAAAAAATATAAAATAGTTTATTTCTGTAACTTTCTTATATAATATTATTCTGTGGCTAGAACCTCCCAGTAAGCATGTAGTAATGCTTGTATTGGGTGGTTCTGCTCCTCCCTCGGATCAACATATTTTTAGGTAACTAGATACTAAACTATTTTAAGTAAATTACAAACAAATACACAATGAATGAAATTTAGAGTTACTGGAATGACTTCTCTTTATGTGAGGGTGCGTGCATGTGTGTGTGGTGTGTGTGTGTGGTGAGGGTGTTAGGGTGTGTGTGTGTGTGTGAGAGGGTGTGTGTGTGTTTGCCTTAATGATAGTTAGAATATACTATTTCTCTTAGAGGCTGTGTGAATTTGACTCCTTATTAGGAAACTTCTAGCCCTACGATGTAATATCTTGGGATCGGGAAGTACCACTAGAAGTCACGAAATATAGTTTAGTGTTCGTATTTAAATAATAAGTTCTCTATATCACAGTACCCAAGCCGCTCGAGCTCATGAACGATTGTTTTTTTACATTCATGGAATTGAAGGTTGTATATTGTATATTTGTTGTGAAGCTTATTATATAGATAGGCAGAGTGGGCTTGGAATTGACGCCTGGCAAAAAGAGTTCTACAGCGAGGAGCAGTGGCCACATTACATTTTCTTCTACCTGTTTGAGATATATAAACGTAAGGTAATGTTTTATGTATTTTAAGTACTGAGTTGATAATATAAAGTTTTCGAAGTGACAATATTTTATGATTTAGATATAGTTCGTCAGTAGGAAATCTGAATGGCTTAAAGAATATTGTTTTTATCAAGCATCTTTGAGCTCTTTCTGCTTCAAGGAATTTAATTTTAGTGGCACCACCCCAGATAGGTATACAATAACACATAACTGTTTGTGCCAATGCAATATAAATACGCTTTAGGAGGTCTTGAGAGGTGACATGTCTCAACTTTTTAAAGACCCATATGATTTTACGGATCCTATCATTTATAGCTTCAATTTGAGGGTGCCAAGAAAGTCGGTAGTCCAGGATTACTCCAAGGTATTTAGTGGATTTAACACATCCAATCTTTTCACACCCACATTGCGTAGTATAAGTAAAGTCACAAGTATGAATCCTCAGTACCAAGTTTGGGGGGGGAAGTGTACGCTTATTTATAGCAAAGCAAATGTAGTTTGTTTTGGCGATATTTAGTGTAAGAAGGGCAGACTTAAGCCAGGTTGCAACTTTATGGACACCATACTCAGCAGCTTGAAAAACGGACTTCCAGGAAGTACCATTAAATACAATGGCAGTGTCATCCGCATATGAGAATACTTGCCCTCTCTCAATTTCGAGATTAGTTAATTCGTTAAGGTATATCAAGAATAAGGTGGGGCCTAAGACGCTTCCCTGGGGCACGCCGTACTCAATTTTAGTGTCAGAACTGGTGAAGCTGTCAATTTTTACGCACTGGGAACGGTCTTTTAGGTAATCAGTTAGGATATTTAGAGGCATACCCCTAATGCCCATATACTCCATCTTTTTTACAAGAATGGGGACAGAAACAGTGTCGAATGCCTTTTTTAGATCTAAAAAGACTGTCAGACACTTTTCTCCACGGTCTAGACACTGAGTTACCAATGAGGACAATCCTGAGACGGCATCTTCTGTAGATTTTGCTTTTCTAAATCCGAATTGTGAACTAGTAGTGTGAAGTAGAATTGTGAAGTAATACATCCTGGGATTTTATCATTCTTACGGAATGCTGGCTTTACAACTCTCCTCCTACCCTCAATGCATGAGTATACCTGCGCCTCTACCTTCCAACATAGATCGCAGAATGAGGGTGTGGTAGTGTTTTTCCGCTCCGAACTCCAAGTTTCAGTTTCGGAGCCCCAGGTCCAGGATGCCAATTGCTTATTATTAATAGTCAACAATGAAACCGCCTTGATTGCAGTATATCGCCCGCCTGCTGTCCATAATGTCTCCGCGTTCGTTGACTCCATGGATATTCTACTAAAAAGAGTATCCTCCTACAAAACTGTAATCATGACAGGTGACATAAACATCAACATCTCTGACACCAGTAATGACTCACGAGCGACTGAGTACTTAACAATGCTGGCATATCACGGTATGCTACCAGCACACACTCTTCCTACGAGGCAAAATAACACCTGCATCGACCACCTCATTTTAAAAACGAGAAGATCGGCGTTCTGTTTTATCGCCAACACTTCGGTTACCGATCATGACACTGTTTTATTGTTCTTGGAGAACAATAACCGTTCCAATGTTTCTCCAAAAAGAGCCAGGCAGACCCGGGTTTTGGATTTTGGTAAAATTAAATTAGATTTACAACAGACTGATTTTTCCCCAGTTTATAACACCCCAGATGTTAATGAAGCAACAGATTTCTTCATTAACACCCTTAACCGTCTCATAGTACAAAATTCAATTTTGAAAGTTGTGCCCAACCGTAAAAGGCTCAGTAAGCCCTGGATGACTCTAGGGCTTCTTAGATGCTTCCGAAATCGAGACAATATGCATTTGAAATTAAAAAAACATCCCGGAAATGTAACTCTACAAATAACTTTTAAAAGATATAAGAATTTCTGCTCTAAAATATTAAAAACTACTAAAACTAATTACGATAAAGCCCTTATTTCTAACACACAAAATAACAGTAAAAAACTTTGGGATGCTATAAAATCTATCACTTTTACATCAAAAGTTAAAACTCACGCCAACGCTCTTCTGTCAGAATCCAAACCCGAGCGCTCTGTAAACAAAGTAAACTCGTACTTTGCTAACGTTGGACGTAAACTGGCTGAAAAAATACCAACCGCCTGTACATCCTTACCGCAGCAACATACCGTTGATCTTCCAATGTATCGCAATAGTTTGGTCATGCTAGGTACTGACGAATCAGAAATGGATATATTGATAGGAGGGTTGAGAGGTGATTGTGCGGTAGGCTCTGATGGCATATGTGGAACGTTTATTAAGAAATTTAAAAATCTTCTCATCCCCCATTTCACTTACATTTGCAATTTGATTTTTACTACCAAATGCGCTTAAGCTGGCAGTAGTGCACCCTGTGCATAAAGGAGGGGATAGTAGTCGGTCGAATAACTACAGGCCTATATCAATTTTTCCTACACTTTCAAAATTAGTAGAGAGGCTCATGAATAACAGATTGGTTAAGTACCTGGAGCAAAATCATCTTCTTTCTTCCTCTCAATATGGTTTCCGTTCCGGAATCTCCACAAACAATGCTGTACTAGACCTAACAACTAACATCTTTTCCAACCTCAATAAAAAGCAGAAGGTAGTTGGTATTTTTCTGGACCTGGCAAAAGCCTTCGATAGGATTTCTGTCCCAAATATTATTGCCAAACTTGAAAGAATCGGGATTAGAGGCATTCAACTTGCTCTCTTTGAAAGTTACCTCACGGGTAGGCGACAATGTGTAAAGATTGGTGACTGGACTAGCGACGAGTTTCCTATATCATACGGGGTCCCCCAAGGCAGCATCATCGGCCCGACCCTTTTTCTCATTTATATCAATGAGCTCTGTCGGCTAACGTTTCCGAATGCATCCATCTTCACCTATGCCGATGATACTGCCATATTATTCCACGCAGACTCCTGGGAGTTAGTTTTCCAGTATGCACAATTCGGACTCAACAATGTCACCAATTGGTTGACTCAAAACCTCCTTACCTTAAATGTTGACCAAACAGCTTATCTTACCTTCTCCTTCAATACCGCTGGGAAACCTTCCTCTTCCTACACCTTGACGGCCCACTCATGTAGTTTTCCTCACCTCTCAGCCTGTAATTGCCCCAGCCTCTCTCGTAACAACTTGGTCAAATATCTGGGAGTCCAAATTGACGACTGCTTGTCCTTCTCTACCCACATACACACAATCACTTCACGAATGCGCAGGTTAATTTACATTTTTAAATCCCTTCGTCACGTTGCGGACAATACGGTGCTGAGGCTGGTGTACCTTGCCCTCTGTCAATCGCTTATCCAATATTGCATTTTTACCTGGGGCGGATCAGCAAAAACTCATATGTTGAAATTAGAACGTGCCCAAAGAGCACTCCTGAAGGTTGGTTGGCGGTTACCTTACCGTTTTCCTACTACCGATCTCTACAAAACATGCAAGGTCCTATCTGTTCGTAAACTGTTCATTCTTAACCTTATTTTAAAAACACATTCTACAACACCATACGCCCCATGTAAAGTCGCCTCCCAACGACGAAAACATACTGTCTGCCCCTTCACCCGCACAAATTGTCGTTCGGTCCAACGTAATTTCCTGTTCCTCAGTGGAGACGTCTATAATAAGGTTAATAAAATTTTAAATATTTACCCTATGTGCAGATCAAAATGTAAAAGAGCTGTTACGAGTTGGTTACTGGAATTGGATTATGCAGAGACTGAAATAATACTAAGTGTCTTGAAATAATTTCATTTCCGGAAATATTCATCTACGCAAATTAATCCTAGTTCGCGTTTGGCCTTGTGGAACCTTGTTAAACACTCACTTCGCATATAATCATTTCTTCCTATATTTAACTATTCCCGTCTCAATACTTAGAGCTTACACAATACTGTGTACGTAAATGCAATTTTATATTTAAAATTTTAAGGGTGTGAGCCTGGAGTTCTGTCATACAGGTCCCGAGCCCAGTAACTCCAGCTCTCACAAAGGTTTGAATCTGATGTAACTTAAGAGCTATGTACCAAATTGTACCTTTTTTTTTTTGAGAGAAATAAATAATATTATTATTATTATTAATTGCAACCCGTGAAATATTTATTATTGAGTAATTCCGATGGCCATCTGTGGTCTTCATCATCATTTCCACTTCACCGGATGGTGCTTTCTGAGAGCAAATGCACGAGTTACTATGAAAAATACCCAAATCACTATAGCCTACAAAATTTGAGGGTTTCCCTCGATTTCCATGGGATTCCCTAATCAGATTCCGATTTGGTGACAATGGGACCACCTCGGGAGTATACCCTTTCAAATAAAAAAAGAATTTTGAAAATCTACCAGCGGCGAAGCTACCAGTCGGATAGGTACTCGCATTTGAAGAAATGTTGTTGCATTTGATGGCGTGCCTTCCTCAAGAATGGGTCTTGAGGAAGGCACGCTCGGACCATAAGGAGCCGAACAAAAACAAAAAGTTGCAATGAACGCGAACACGAAGTAACAACGCGGGCACGTGATGCGATGCGACGAGGACGAGGTGGGACGGACCAAGTCGCGGGCGGCAGCTAGTAGCATATAAACAGTAGAATACGGAATTTCGATGCACAAAATATCGATAAATGCTAATACGATGCTACAAAAATGCGATGCACGTTACTGCGAAAGACTGTCTCTGCGAAGCCACTACACTTCGATGCACGTTACCGCGAAATATTTTCACTGCGATACTAGTTGGCTTCGATGCACGAACGCAATAGGTGACGTAGGATGCAAGAGCGAGCGAATGAGAATACAAATACCTTTATCGTGCATCGAAGTCAAGTAGTATTGCAGTGAAATTAAAAACATGCGACAAATCGAAATGGGAGATTGTACTCATCATTATGAACAACTTTTACTAAGGGAACAATGCAGCAATCGCGAAAAAAAATCAGTAATAACTCGTCAAAATGTAGGTTTGACGAGTTATGCGAACATAAATATAGGGAACAGCTGATCCAAAAAGTAAAAGTTGTTCATAATGATGAGTACAATCTCTCATTTCGATTTGTCGCATGTTTTCAATTTCTAAATTTAGCTAAAATTTGTTTGTATGTATGTAGGGGGTCATCTCCGGAACTACCAGTCAGATTTTAAAAAATGTTAATGTATTTGATACTCAGCCCAATTGTTGAGGACGTTTATACTTAGGCTATCTAACATCATTCTACGACTCTTAGGAGCCGATCAAAAGGGAAAAAGTCACAAATAACACTAAGCGAAAACCAAGTAGGTAAGATAGTATGCGATGCGATGGGCCGAAATTTCACCCGGACGAAGTCGCGGGCAGAAGCTAGTCAGACATAATACTGCTGACCTAGCTGTGGCTACTTTTCTTACTGCTTATGCAGCTGTACTTAATGTACCGGAGAGCTGTAATGTGGGCTTCCCATTGCAATTTTGAATCTAACGTAACTCTTAGAGATACATTGCAGTTTCCGTAATAGCATCTAAATTGAATAAAGAGTGTACTCAAGCTCAGGCAACTAACAACTTGTATAATGAATTATGTAATACTGACTGCAACCCTCATTCCTTATTAACAATAGATCTTACTGAAGACTATACTGAAATATAATAATAATAGTTATAAAGTAAGTCAAAATAAAATAAAAAAATATGCAAAACTAAATAAAATCATAAATAGATGCAATAAATTTAGGAAACAACAAAAACACTATTCCAATAATATTAAACTAAGGAAAGAACGTGTTTTTCTATTAAATAAATTAAAAAACTATGAAATTAAATTAGAAGATAGTAAAAACATTTATTACATTGACACTCAGCGTTTACAGTCTGAAATTGAGGTACTTGAAGAGTCACTACATTTACATTATATTAAGTATGTGAGCTCTCAAAAACAAATAAAGGAACACATCCTTGCTGCAAACGAGTTGGTAGAAATGTGTAATGATGAGGCAGGTAGAGTGGACCCGATGACTCTGAGCACACATCAATGTGCTTGTCAAAGGGAATCCAACCTTGAGGCTATCCAACTTGAGGTAACGGAGGACCCGTCTCAGTCTGGAGGAGCTCGGGAATGTATCCCCAATCAAGATACACCACATGCTATACAAGGTACATCTCAAGTAGCACAGACAGAGACTTACAGAGCTGTCACTTCTTCTAGTAAATTTTGTTGTTCTGTTATGTTTTCAGATAGCTTAGGGAGAGGGTTAGGTAAATTATTGAGTAACAACCTGAATCAGTCTGCTGTTAATTATTGTATGCCTAGGAAATCCTACAAAGAGATAATGTCATCAATAACTAGCAATAAATATAATTCAAATGCCATTATTTCTGTACTTGTAGGTAATAGTGTGAATGTAAAAATAGATGACATCACTGACAGTGTCACTGAAATCTTGAAAATTAATTGTCAGAAAATAATATTGTGTGCTTTCCCATATTTTGAGCACTTATCAAGTAGGCAAAATCATTATATACATAAGCTAAATAACCATATGCAGTTGTTAGCTAATCACTATAGTAGTGACAAACTTATATTTTTTGACACCAACACTTTTGTTGAGAAATTAAAATCGACTAGGGATACAGCGTATCTGCCTATTAGTTTTAGACGTCAAATAGCATGGCTATTAGCTTTTATTATTAACTCAGACATAAGTATTATGTCGAAGTCTGATGTAATTAGCACCACAAAAATTAGTAATAATACTAATATTAAGGTGGTTAGCCACAATAATTTAAACTAGTCAGTAAGACAACAGAAGTTACCAAAAACAGTATTGTTAATCTCACAAGGTATCTTCTAGCTCTCAATTAGTTAATTGTAAAAAAGGGGCTAAGCAGAATTTCTTGAAATTGTTTCATCAAAATATTCAAGGTTTGTCTTCCAAATTATTAGAAATGGAATTGTTTTTAGAAAAAACAATGTTTGATATTATTTGTATTACTGAACACTGGTTGAAAGAATACGAAATGCTGATTAATTACGAGAACTATAGTGTAGGCAGTTGCTTTAACCGAAAATCCATGCTGCGTGGAGGTTCATTAATCCTAATTAAAAATTGTGTAAAATATAAGACTCGTAAAGACATAGTGGAACTATCGGTCGAACATAGCATCGAACTGTCCTGTGTTGAGCTGGATAAGCATTTTATAGTGTGCGTATACAGACCTCCAAACTATCAAAACTACTCTATTTTTGAGTCTGTAATGGAAGATGTCTTGGGAAAACTGGCAACTGGTAATAAATCAGTAATTGTTTGTGGTGACTTTAATATTAATATTTTGGAAAATAATTCAAATAGCAGTAGATTATTAAGCCTCTTTAAATCATTTAATTTGTCAAATGTGTTCTTGGAACCAACGCGAATAACTACAGCTACTGCTACATGTATTGATAATGTTTTTTGTTGCTGCGAATATTTAGATAAAGCCATTGTAAATTATCTCCCTTCCGATCACAGCGGTCAAACCGTTTCTTTTGAGTCCAACACACCAATACAAAAAGTGCAGATTCAATTTAGACCAATAACATCGGGAAATTTGGAAAAGTTTAATAACACTTTAATCAATAAGTTACGTGCTCAGGGCCTAAATATGAATAGTGGTAATATTTTGTATGAAGAATTCTTTTCTTTAGTGCAAACAGAGTTCAATAATTCTTTTAAGAAGAAATCTAAAACTATTTGCCCTAAGTTTTTATTCAGTGACTGGGCAACTAAAGGAATCAGGAAAAGTAGGGAAAGATTATTTGAACTGTATGGCCTTAAGCCGTATATTAACACGGATACTTTTAATAAGTATGTTGCTACATATTCTAAAACTTTTAAAAATATTTGCAAAACAGCTAAAGCTTCCTTCATTAGCAACAAGGTTAAATCAGCAGACAATAAAATAAAGACAGTTTGGAAAATTATTAACAATGAAACGAACAGGAATAAAAAACATAATACTGATTACACACTGAACACTTCCCGTGGCCTTATTAGCGATAACATCGATGTTGCTCAGGAATTTGCAACTTTTTTTACCAATATCCCAATTAAAACCACAGAAACTTTAAATTCCTCGCCCGCACTTGCTATTGAATTATTAAGAGCGAATGTCTCAGCCTGTCCTGTGGAATTTAAATTTAAACATGTAAACCCTTCAGTAATTATAAAGGCATTTAAGCAACTTAAGATCAAAATGACCGAAGATCTGTGGGGCTTGTCTACTAAAGTTTGTCAATCCATTATTGAGACAATTGCACCCTATTTAGCTTTAATATTTAATTTGTGTGTTGATCAAGGGGTATTCCCGGATTTAATGAAGTTCAGTAAAGTTATTCCACTTTTCAAATCTGGGGACAGCAAAAACACTAATAATTATAGACCCGTATCGGTTTTGCCTGTTTTCAGCAAGGTGTTTGAAAAAGTAATGTTAAATCAGATGCTCAATCATTTTAATCGTAATAACATCCTACACGATCAACAATATGGTTTCACCAAAGGACGTTGTACAACCGACGCCGGTGTAACCTTATTAAAACACATATTTGACGCATGGGAAGAGGCACAAGATGCAATAGGCATCTTCTGCGACCTATCCAAGGCTTTTGATTGCGTGAATTACGAAACACTGCTTTTGAAACTTGAGCATTACGGACTGGGTAAACTCGCTCTTAGCTTAATAAAATCATATTTAAATGATAGGTTTCAGCAAGTTCAAATAAACGGTGTAAATTCATTGGGTTTAAAAGTCAAAATGGGTGTACCGCAAGGCTCAATATTGGGGCCGTTCTTATTTTTAGTATATATAAATGATTTACCTTATTTACTGGAAAACCGACCACAAATGGTGTTATTTGCTGATGACACATCACTGATTTTTAAAGTAAGCAGACGTGCACAGGAGCTTGACGACGTAAATAACGCTATGCTTGTGGTCCATAATTGGTTTACTGTAAATAATTTGGTATTAAATGAGAAAAAAACTAAATGCATTAGATTCACTTTACCGAATGTTAGAAGTAGTGAATGTCACGTTGTATTGAATAAGGAGATACTTGAATTCGTCGAAAATACGGTTTTCCTGGGGATCACGCTTGACTCAAAGCTGCAGTGGGGTCCTCACTTAACATCACTTGCAGGGCGGCTAAGTTCAGCCGCTTACGCTGTTTGTAAAATCCGTCAATTAACAGACGTGGATACCGCGAGACTGGTCTATTTTAGTTACTTTCATAGCATCATGTCTTACGGTATTTTGTTGTGGGGACGGGCTGCAGATATTGAATCTATCTTCATTCTGCAAAAGAGGGCTATCAGAGCTATCTACAACCTCAGCAGACGTGAATCTCTAAGGGAACTGTTTAAAAAAATTAACATCATGACGGTTCCTTGTCAATATATATATGAAAACATTATGTACGTTCGAAAAAATCTACATCTTTTTAGTAAGATATGTGACAGGCATAATTTTAACACTAGAAATAGGAACAAATTAGATCAACCTTGTTTCAGATTGTCTAAAGTAAAAACTTCTTTTATGGGTTATTGTGTAGAGTGTTATAATAAAATACCACTCGATATTCTTCAACTAAATGAGAAGAAATTTAAAACATGCATTAAACGCACACTATGTAGACAAGCATACTATAAGTTGGATGATTATATCGTAGATAAAAATGCTTGGCTAAATGCTGGTCCTGCTCCACAGACACTTGGGCTCACTAGTTAAAATTTCAATATTAATTTGGAAGACATGCTTCCCTTTTTTTCTTTTCTTTTTTTTTTAAGTGTTTCTGACATTCGAATTTAATGTGTATTTTGATTCAATCAAGTTTTAATTGTTACTTTAATATCTTATACCTCTTTCTAGTAAAATTTTATTCATCTCGTAAATAAATTGGTAACGATCGTTTTGTATAATTTAGAAGCATTTTTTTTTATTTTAATTTTGTAAATGTAAGAACCATGGATCCGTTCATTATAATTTTTTTATATTGACTTGAAAGAGCATGGCAGTTGAGAATGTGTCATGCTCACTTAAATGTCTCACTGATGGTGGCGCGTGTGTTGGATCATTCGGTTCCCTTCAAAATGGTTGAGCTGGATGGTGCTGATCCATGCGTCATGTTCGTGAACGGGCGCTGTCAGTTGAGACTGGTCATCTCTTAGCTGCCAGGGCTTCTTTTTAATCTTATAACTATTTTGAATTGTTTCTTCATAACATTGTTCTCACATATAGAAGCAACAAGAATACTGTACTCAGGATTTTGTAATATCTTAATTTAAAAGAGTGTCCTTGGAGTTTCTTGCCCGTTCTTCTCCAAGAGATCTACGTTTTGGAATGGGCAACTAGCTTCAACTTTCTGACTAACTGACCGACTAGTTAATTTTGACAATTCAAAAGTGCCTGGAAATGGTTTAATTGAAATAAATGCTTTGATTTTGAGTTTGAGTTTGAGATTCTTGCCATCAAGTTTTAAATTTAGACCCACTTAGGGTAGGTACGGTATTGAGTTTGTTCGCAATTTTTTTTTTTATATTTGATATCCCAATACTTGAAGAAGGCTATAGGCTATTTAACATCACACTAGGAGCCGAGAAGAAAACATTGCCAGAAAGAACAGCATCGCCCGCCCGCAACAAATTGCAAGTGAACGAAGCTGCGGGCGGAAGCTAGTCTATACTTATAATAAATCTGTAGAGAGGTCAATTCTGTACATGAAATATATTTCCAAAATAACTATCAGCGGGTGATTAGTGATCGATACTGACGCCAAAAATGCAATCAGTAAAATTTTTGTCTGTCTGTCTGTCTGTCTGTCTGTATGTTCGTTATAGAAACAAAAACCACTCGACGGATTTCAACGAAACTTGGTACAATTGTTCTTCATACTCCTGGGCAGGTTATAATATACTTTTCATCACGCTACGATCAATAGGAGCAGAGCAGTGAAGGGAAATGTTGGGAAAACAGGATTTCTTTTTAGGTGAAGTAGTAATAGGTTAGTAGTAGTTAGTTAGTAGTAGGTAAGTTTTGGTTAATTTATGTTCAGTTTTTTTTAATATTAAGTAGGTAAAAGCGGAGGTACTTTTATTAATTATAGGTATAGGTATTATTAATTATAGTAGTTATAGGTATTTAGTTTTAAGTGAAGTAGGTTTTATTATATATTATTTTATATATTAGACGTAGTTATATATTTTTAGTTATTCAAGCCCCAAGCAGACGCCGGCGTCCCCCCGCTATTGTCTTGAAAAAGGCGTTGAATGAGAAATACGCGTTCTCAAGAATCGGCAGAGGAAAGAGCACATCGGTTAAACTCTATGAGAGTTAGTGCCTCAATTTCCGGAAGTCATTATTCCACGCGGACGAAGTCGCTGGCAAAAGCTAGTTTATAATATTAGTATGGCCTCCCCATAGGTACCCCAGCACCGAAACTAACTCGTCCCTGAGTAGTAGTGGCGCCGCGGAGCCGACATCGCGGCGACATCGACACCGCGCCACCGCGGCCACACATGACACATGACTGACTACACGCCGCACTCCCAACGTGACCGTGCAGCGCGGGCACACACAGCGCCCTCGGCGCGGCGCAGGTGCTCGGGGAATGGGAGCAACCTTGGGGGTCCTGAATGTGTGTGCCTTGTTGGCGAGCGCGGGGAGCGCAGAGCGGGTGCGCGCGCAGGCGGGCGCGGCGCATGCGCGCAGCTATCGAGCGGCGGCGGCGACAGCGCTGCGGCTCAGTCCGCCGCCGCCGCGCCATGGAGCCGCCGCAGGGAGCTCCGGCCGCCGCCGCGGGCCCGGGCGCGCGCCCGCTCGTCAACCCCGACGAGCACGGCGAGGTCGACACCTCCAGGTGCGCACAGCCCCACGTCCGCCCCGCGTTCAGCTCTGTCCAGCGAGCGACACGTCTTGACGAACCGATTCACTAGTTTTTACATAACGCGATGTTTCCCTCCTTGCACGATGGTACTAACAAGAACTAGCACACTTTTTGGGCCAAGTCCCTTCCTAGGCCCGAACTAGTTGTCCGTAAATGGCGCTACCATTTCTAATACTTATTTAAAAGAAATATTATTATATTAGTTTAATCATTATCATAGCATAGCAGGTTTGTTGAATAAACATGCAATTAAATAACAAGAAGCACATTAATTGTGGCCAGCATCAGACCCTGCCGCGGGTCGTGCTGTGTGACGCGCCCTCAGCACAGCGATCACGATCCAGTTCGTGACCGGGGCGGGGCCGCGCTCGCCGCTTCACCCGGACTACACTTCCTTCTTTTTTTCATCTCTTACGTGACATTATCGATCGATAGTGTTGAATTAAACCGGCTATACTTAATTTGACATTTAGAATTTGAGATGATAATAAAAATAATATAAAAAAAAATAATAAATAAATAAATAACTATTTAGGTAACAAGATGCATGGAACACCGCTTCATCCGCCGTTGAAAAAACTGGCTCGACCGATGTCAATCAGACAAAACGTACTCTTATGAGTGTAATGTAGATCAATAAGATCAAAGCAGTACTTTCTAGTCCAGTTCTAGTTCACGTACACTACTTCTAGTCTAGTTTACCTCTGCAGGAGTCCAGGGCTCGGCTCGCTCTCGACCAGTTGAATACATTCTATGTACCAATCTCCCGTTATTACCTGTTATAAGTACTAGGTTTTTCTTGTCATTGCAATGGGCACTTGATTTCAGCATCTACGGATGGGTGTTGGTTTATTTATTATTTATAAGTGTACAGAGGGGTACTTAATGCCATAGGCCATTGTATGTGGCAGATTTTACTTACTACATTATGTACCATCATTATTTATCTGACGGATATCAGAGTTTAAGTATGTAATCGCCGAATTCAATGTCCAACGGGCAACATGTTTTTACAAAAGTTAATGTTCACACATAAGTAATGAATAATTATTATGTGAATTACCTCCTACGACTAAAAATGTGCATAACACGTGAACTGAACGCCGATAACGCTCGTTCACTTCACGAGTTTCGAACAAGGGTCCACTCTCATTGACAAAATAACATTTCGCATTGCTACACACATCAAAAGTGTCTAGGGATCAAGTACGTTTAATATCGGCGCAATTGACAATTATTATTTTAAATTTTTCGGATTTCACTATTAATTTGAATAAAGAATTTTATTTAAATTTTGATTAAAAATATAAAATCAGGATTCCACCTATAGCACCCCGCAATCGTAGGTCCCGTTTACAATGGGCTCGCTCGCTCGCTCAATGTTTGCTTTTCCGATGAATCTCGTTGCGGTATGAGGCCGGATACAAGACGTACCCGAGTTTGGAGGACCTCTGGACGCCAAGAACTTTTGAAATTTTATCAGGAAGATCATTCATATGTGGAGGGGAACAATAACGGTTTGGGTCGGAGGATTGTTTCAGACGTGATCATCCCTTTGCGAAGCCAGTTGGGTGATTCGTTTCGACTAATGCACGATGCAATGCAATGCACTTCCACAAACGTTACAATTGTTTTATCTTTACAATCTTCTATTTAAATAAAACAAAGTCGGGTTATATATTTTGACTAAGGTGTAGTTTGCGAAGTTAGGCCTTGTAGAGTTAGGGCGTGTAGAGTTAGAAGCTTGGCTCTACATGAGAGCTGATTACTTTTTGACAGTGCGAGCTACATGGTCTCGTCTTGGCAACATTTAACATGAAATGTTTTTGTGGGATTTCATTTCTTTTTGTAAGTTGCTTATGATGTTTATACGGATATTTTTTCTGTTGTTCATTTTTTCTTGTGTTAATGTGGGATCTTATTATTTATAACAAGGACCCCCTATATAAATTTTCAGACCCCTAGCATCAAAATTTACGGAAGTCTCATACAAACTTTCACCCCCTAGTTTAAGGGGTCGGGGGGGTAAAAGTTTCAAGTTTTAAGATTTTTTCATTGTTTGTGTACTATTACTAGCTTACATACCAAATTTCAGCTTTCTAGGACTTCAGGAAGAACCTTAGAACAGGGTTTCCCAATCTATGGGTCGCGACTCACTGGTGGGTCGCGAGCGAATTTTTAGTGGGCCCCGTCTGTAGAACGACGCACCAACCAATATTGAATTGGATTTGTAACCCATTTCAAGACCATCTAACTACTAACTGGTATGTCAACAAAAGCAAGTGAAGAACTAATTGATTTATCAGAAAATTCTTCACTTAAATATAGTTTCAATTGTAAGCAATTAACAAAATTTTGGCGTTGCTGGTAATTATCCATGCCTGTTTGATGAAGCTATGAAAAACCTCCTCCCTTTTACTACCTCATACCTATATGAAGCCGGATTTTCTAATATGGTGAACATTATAACTAAATACCGAAATAAATTGGACATATCAAAAGTAACTCGAGTTGAAGTTGATGTCTAAACTGTAATGGCGAAACATAGGAAACAATTTAATCCTTCCCATTGAAATAAATGTTTGATGTAGTTATTTGATAAGTATAAAAAATTGTGTTTAAGCTTTGATTTTTATTTGAAAAACCTCATTATTAATATTGGTAACGGTTAAATTTCCTATAGGTGGGTCGCGAGTTTGGTAACTTGTTTTAGATAGGTCGTGGGTCAGACAACTTTGGGAACCACTGCCTTAGAATATTGATGATCATCAGTGAGTCAGTGAATCAGTGACGAAATCGGGGTATTTTAGATATCAATAAAATCTAAAGTATAAGAGCTATGCAATTGAAACCTTATAGGTTTAATAAGTCAACCACTGACATCATATCCCGAAAATTTTGTTTATTTGGTATAATCCAAACCCAAGTTAAGAAGGTTCAAAAATATGACGAAGTGCTTCGAGAAAGGGTAGGTAGTGCCCTTGCGCTTCGCTTGGCTCGTCTTGGCGGGGGCACTCCCGTGCCCCCGCCAAGACAAGAACAGATAGGAAATAAAGTAAGAAGCCTGTCTGGAAGACTAGATTTGGTAAATATTAATTGGATATTTTTTATAGTAAAAATGTACCTACTTATCCCTAGACACTTGATGTGTGTATGCTGGAGCAGCGCACACACGAACCTCATCGTAGTGTTGGTGTATTGAATGTTTGGTCTAGCTAGCAACTCATAGTGCGCATGCGTGCGGCGCAGGTACCCGGCGCCGAAGGACGCGACCAACAAGGTGCGCGGGCGCTCCGACCTGCTGGAGCTGATGTGCGGCGCGGGCGCCGTGGACCCCGAGCTGCTCACCGTCAAGACCTTCTACTTCTTCTTCTACTCTGCGTTCGGCTCGCTGTTCCCGCTCATGGGCGTTTACTTCAAGCAGATGGGCATGAACGCGGGCCAGTGCGGCCTGCTCATCGGCACGCGGCCCTTCGTGGAGTTCCTGTCGGCGCCCTTCTGGGGCGGGCTGGCCGACCGCTGGCAGAAGGGGCGCACGCTGCTGCTGGCGTCGCTGGGCGCCTGGATCGTGTTCACGCTGCCACTGAGCTGGGTGCAGCCCGGCGCCGTGTCGTGCGTGCACCCGCTCAACTCGAGCGCCTACAACCTGACGGAGCCGCGCTACGACGAGGACTGGCCCAGCAGCACCACGCGCGCCTTCCGCGGGCCGCCGGGCGCCGGCCGCGAGGGCTCGCCGCTGCCCGTCAGCGACGCGCTCAACTACGACCCCAAGGCCAACGGCGACTGGGTGACGCCGCTGCACTCCTTCATCGTCTACCGCACGCCCGACATCCAGAAGACGTTCTTCCTCCTGCTGCTGCTGGTGGTCATCGGCGAGTTCTTCAGCGCGCCCGCCATCACGCTCGCCGACTCCGCCGTCATCACGCTGCTGGGCGAGGACGCAGACAGGTGAGCAGCGCTGCAGCGCTAGCACTGCGCGCGCGCCTGTGCTCAGTGGTACAGCGAGTTGCTGCGCAGGTACGGGCACCAGCGCATGTTCGGCTCGCTGGGCTGGGGGCTGGCCATGTTCTTCGTGGGCATCGCGCTGGACCACAGCACGGCGTTCAGCTCGCACCCGTGCGGCGGCCCGCAGCGCTTCGAGAAGAACTACACCATCTGCTTCGCCACCTTCTCCGTGCTGATGGGCGCTGCGCTTATCACCGCCACTCAGGTCTGTTCTGTTGTGATTATTATTCATTTACGAGGTTTTTTTTTAGATTCGTTGTCATTAAATTATTTAATTTTATTCATTTTATTACAAAATTTGATTGGGTTGACTATTTTGATGATCATCAATGAGCCAGTGAGGAAATTGGGTTTTTTTAAGTATTAATAAAATCGAAAGTATTCTATTGAAAATCTAGCTAATAATAATCTAGCTATGCGATTGAAACTTTATATGTTTAATAAGACTACTATTGATATCATATCCCGAGAACTTTGTTTGTCTGGTATACCAGACCCAAGTTATGAGAGTTCATCAAAACGACGAAGCGCTTCGAGAAAGGGTAGATAGTGCCCTTGCGCTTCGCTTGGCTCGCCTTGGCCCGGGGGTACTACCGTGCACCCAGAGGACATTTCACCCACAACAAAAAAAACTTCAGTTTTAAAAATTACAATTTAGAAATCTACATCTACACTTCTTCATCATCACTATCACTAATATTATAAAGAGGAAAGATTTGTTTGTTTGTTTGTTTGAAATGAACAGGCTCCGAAACTACTGAACCTATTTAAAAAATTCTTTTTGTGTTAGGTAGTCCGTTTATCGAGGAATGCTATAGGTTATATAACATCACGATATAATCAATAGGAGCGTCGCAGCAATGAAAAATGTTGCAAAAACGGGAAAATTATTCCTCTTGAGAGCTTCCGTTGCGTGCGCTGCGTAAACGTTTAAAGTTACGCAAAAATAATGTACAACGGAATTGTTCCTGCTTAAAAGTTCTAAAAAAAAATCCCCGACAGCATATGTCTATCTTTTAAGGTTGACTCACTATAACCGTTTTTATGATAATCAAATTTGTTCTAAAATAATGCATTATTTGCAAAGGTGTTTTTATAAACATGATATTAATCCTTATCCAAATAAACATGTTATTCATCACGAGTATTAATTTTGAACAAAATTGCCCTTAACATCTTTTGATTTCAATGAATATCTTAGGAGATATCATAGTTTTAAAATAAATCCGCACGGCCGCCGCCGCACGCCGTTAGCTGTGCGAGGTTTATTATAGTTAGTTCCACTCTTACTGATCATGGCGTGATGTATCTAAAATATCTTCTTAAAGATGTACAGACGCCAGCACATCAAGCTACTACAATCTGTCAGATATCCATTAATAGATTTTAAACTTCATCTCTACAGCATAAGGTTCCAAGTTGATTGGGAAAATTTTACAGTTTCAGGTGCTGGCGTCTGTACATACCTTAGTATGTACTTATAATAATCTTAAAGTAATCCTACTAATATTATTGCTTGGTCGCGAAATTTCTAGGAATTTATATAGACAATCAGTTAACTTGGAAACCGCAAGCAGATGAGGTGTGTAGAAAGTTGAGCACAGCAGCCTATGTTCTTTTGAACCTGGCAAAAAAAGTTGACTTAAAAACTGCTTTAGTGGCATACCATGGTTTAGTCGCATCGGTCCTGAGGTTTGGAATAATTTTTTGGGGTAACTGCAGCCTAAGAGATAACATATTTAGAGCACAAAAACGTTGTGTTAGAGCTATGTGTAATCTTAAAACTATAGATAGTTGTAAATCTCTGTTCAAGTCTTTGAAAATTCTTACTTTTCCGTCGTTATATATTTTGGAAATGGCAATTTTTGCAAAAAGAAATAAAAAATTGTTTGCTAAGTTCTCGGATTCCAAGAAAGGTCCCGTGAGAAGTCAATACAAAAACCTCTTAATTACAGGTGGCTATAAAACAGCACTACTTAGTAAAAGTGTTTTTTGCATGAGCCCAATAATATTTAACAAACTACCGGACAGCATAAAAAGTGACACTCTTCAACAATTTAAAAATAAACTTAAGGCTTTTTTGATACAGAAATGTTATTATTCGATAAGTGATTTTTTGAATGACCCTATGTGTGACATCTCAACAATTTAATATTATTTATAGACATTATTAATTTGATACAAAAATATTATTATTTAATTATTATTATTATTATTATTTCTGGGCTTGTTAAAATAATTTATTTGTATCTTAATCATCACTATTTAATTTTCATAATTTTACTAATGAGCTACTTAATAATGATATTGATATTGAAGTATTGACATTATTTGTTAATTTTTGCATGCCAAAACTCAGGCAGAATGTACCCGGCTCACTTTGTTTTTTATAACAACTTTATTGTACAACACCTGCATTCTATGCAAATAAATGATTTGATTTGATTTGATTTGATTTTTGATTTGATTTGGCTTTTACCTTGGCCAGAGGCTAAGCATTGCTATTCAACGTGGTAATGCCGCCAGTCTCTTGGGTACTTTACCAGTCGACAGCGATGCGGATGAATTTTTCGACGCTATATTTTAGTTTTTTTTTTGTTTTATTAAGTTAGGATTTAATTTTGTTATTTTTTTTGTTGATAATATAAATTAGCTTTTTGTTCTTACTTTAATACCAAAAAAAAAAAAAAAAAAACTAATATTATAAATGTGAAAGTTTGTGAAGAGTTTGTCAAGATCTTTGGATGTTTGTTACTGAAACACGCACAAACGGATTTCGATGTTTGCCACACAGATAGTTTATAATCAGAAATAACACATAGGATACTTTTTATCCCGATATTCCCACGGGATTGAAACTAACGCGGGTGAAACCGCGGGGCACTGCTAGTCTATACTTAATATACTTAATAATAATATTATAAAGAGGAAAGATTTGTATGTATGTATGTAACGAATTGGCTCAAAAAGTACTGGACCGATTTTAAAAATTCTTTCATCATTTGAATGCTGCATTATCACTGATTAATATAGGCATTCTTAATTGCAAGAAAAAAAATGTCCACCCGTGCGTAGCCGGGACAGGCCGCTATAAATTAATAAGAATATGAATAGCAACTTATCAAGCAACTCGGTTTGTTTGCGTCGCATCGGCGTCGTTAATAAAGCATAGTGCAACTTTGTGCCAAAAAATCCAAAGAACTAAAATTCAATTCGTGACGCGACGCGCAACCGAACAAACCCAACTCCACAGAGCCACGGTACACAATCAACTACTTACGTAGGTACCCTACTCACTTAGAGATTATTATGTTAAAGTTCTTCATTTTTATCAAAGTAATAATTAAAGAAGTATTGATTAAGCTCCGCCCTGGAGTTTGCCAAAGAGCGATAGAACGCAGCATTCTGGGTGTAAAAAGCAATTCGGAACATCACGCTGTGCTCCAAAACGGATATAATAGACGTAGGCAAGAAGATGCCAGGCTCAATAAAATTATTGTGCGGGAGACTCCGGCCGCGTGCTCTGCCCTGCAGCGAGCGAAGTAACGAGTGGGTGTCGGTCCTACAGATCCGGTTCAAGTACGAGTTCGTGAGCGTGGAGGCGGCGCCGGCCGCGCCCGCCGAGCCCACGCACGAGGAGCGGCTGCAGCAGCAGCTGGCGGAGCAGCTGCAGCTGCCCGGCCTCGACACCAGCGCGCCGCCGCCGCGCCAGCCCGTGCTCGAGCAGGCCAAGGTACCACGCCCCGCTCTCCATATGCGTTAGTGGATGGCAAGCAGGTCTTAAAAAATCGAAGTGGGGCTACTAGGGCATGAAAGAGCGCAGTTTGCACATTCTCAAACATTTTTTCTTTAGGCCGCATAATTTTCGACCTTTGATGAAAAATGTAAAAAAAATACCGTTCCCCCACTTATCTCCGAAGTTTACATAGAGAAAAATTTGAAATTAATCTATGTGGTAGAAGTTTATGTAAAGATAAAATAAAACGATGAGGAAAAATAAAACGATGTCTCTACATCGTTTTATTTTTCCTGTAATCAGACCTGTAGAATAGAATAGAATAGAATTCAAATTATATTCTATTCTATTCAGACCTGTAAAAGTGTGCTACTTAGAGAAATAGCACACTTTTTCAGAAATCGTCAAAAATTACATTAGTTTCACTATCTGTCAAGACGTGGCGCTGACCTAAAACTTAAATATTCTACACCGCAGTGTTGAAACACAAATACAATATGCGGATTGCAGACCAAGAGCTAATTAAATGATAAATGATTTTATTTCTGTAAGTAAGTTTGTACAAACACTTTTACACGTCGATCATATTTTTTTAAAACGAGATGAGGTCGGCGTTTCCTATCTGACTACTCTGAGAAGAAAGGCCGAAACAAACTCAGAGGTCACAGTCTCTTTTAAAGTCTAGACTCTTGGTCTTGGTTGGTTGGCTCATGTAGATTGGTGTCTGAAATGGTCTTTTGATTAAAGAACCACACAGATTGAGTGGACCTGTCCAGTCAGTGCACGCATTTGTCAGTAACCGTGCTGCTTAACTTAAACTTAAGGAGCTGAAGGATTCGACGAACAATACCAAAGAAAGGACATTTAAGTAGGCAAACTGCTGCTGCTTTTTTTATCTTGGAGAAATGCTCATGCATTCTGCACTACCACGGGGAGGTATTGCTGTTATGTGGGACTCTAATCCACTAAAACTCCACGGTGTCCTTCTCCGCCGCTTACGGCGGGAATACGGGCACGCGTTAGCACTCATCCGTGAACCCGCCGCGGCTGTCCGTCACCGGACCCTTCTCTGGGCAGTACTCCCCATCACCGGCGCACCAGAACACATAGCACGCAGTGACCACCCCGGGGACCAAACCAGCATATGAGTGCCAGATGACCCCGCGTCTGGGCACCCTTGGTCCCCTTGCGACGGGTCAGGTCATTGGCCTCGCCGCCTGCTAACGTCATACCAACACTCCACCTCCCCTGCGGCCCCACCGCGTCCGCCATCAGACGGTGGCGACCCCGTCAAGGCCGCGGAAGATAGGGAGAGCGGCGCACCGCAATACCGGCACTCCTCTCCCGCCGCGGCCTCTAACCCTCAGCCGCGATGCCTCCCATACGACATCGCGGCCCGCCTCAGTAGCGATGTCGCCCAAGCGGCACCGCAACCTACTTGTTGACCGCCACGTCGTCGGCTTACAGGCAAAAGCCCTGACGAGCGGCCCCTCGGGTCCCTCTTCGCTTAACCGTGGGTGAACATAAGCCACGGCTACTGAGCCCCCCCGCCTCGACAATACTGGAACCCACCGGGGGGGGGGGGGCGGGGGGGGGGGCGGTAGCTCGTAGCGCTGAGGTAATTTTTCATATGTACTTCTGTTCATAGTTTGCAGTCTGTAGGTAGGTACATAAAATAAGATATCACAATATGATAATAATTATCATCTTACAAGAAGATGAATAAGATAAACCAAATAAATAAAAAAGACCGAAAAACTACATCAGCTATGCGAGCTAAGCTAGACTACCTTAGCTTAGCTCTTGGTCTGCAACCCGCATGAACGTGCTCCTTCACAAAAGTTGGCGCACTGGCTGCTTGTGGCACGCCGCCCTGACGCTAAGCCGCGGCCTCCAGGTGTTCGCGCAGACGACGCGCGAGATGCCGGAGTGGGTGACGGTGCTGCGCCAGTTCCAGAACGTGAAAGCGGCGTCGTTCCTGTTCGTGGCCTGGTTCATGGGCTTCGGCATCGGCCTCATCTTCACCTTCCTCTTCTGGCACCTACAGGTACCTACCACCACCAAATACTTTATATGTACATTTTTGTCAATAGCACTCATCATTTTCTACTTCTACTCTCCCAGGATATCGGTGGCTCCCCGACGCTGTTCGGAGTGGCATCTGTCATCAATCACATCTCAGAAATATTCGCCTACTTCTTCAGTTTTAAGCTGATCACGCAGATGGGACATGTAAAGGTTCGAAACGACTTCCGCTACCTTGTTCTAAACGGCTCTACTGCAGCCGGAGCTGTGCATTGCACACAGTTCCGCTGAGCTATGCCTAGCATAACACCTCGCTGCGATCGTGTGACAGGTGCTGTGCCTGGGACTGGCCGGCAACGTGCTGCGCTTCCTGTACATCGCGTGGCTGAGCGACCCCTGGTGGGTGCTGCCCTTCGAGTTCGTGCAGGGCGTGACGCACGCCGCCGTGTGGGCCGCGTGCTGCTCGTACATCGCGCACGGGGCGCCGCCGCGCCTGCGCTCGTCGGCGCAGGGCGTGCTGCAGGGCCTGCACCACGGGCTGGGCCGCGGCTGCGGCGCCGTGCTGGGCGGCGTGGCCGTGGCCAGGTGGGGCACGACGCGCACGTTCGCGGGCTACGGGCTGCTGTGCACCGTGGTGCTGGCCGCCTTCGCCTTCGTCAACTTCCGCGGCGAGCCGGACGCGGCGGCCGGCGCCGTGGACGACGAGGCGCGCGCCGTGGCCGAGGCGGGCGTGCTGGCGCCGCACGGCGTGCCCTCCAACCCGCTGCCGCGCGCGCTGTCGTCCACGCGCCTGGCCGACCTGGCGCAGCACGACTCCTACGGCGCCACGCAGGTACGCCCAGCGCCACCGCTCGCCGCGCCGCACGCCTCAGCACGCCTCACGCTCGCTTGTGTTCCGCAGAGCTACAGCGGCGCGGAGTCGCTGAGCGTGCCGGGGCAGGCGCCGGCGCCGCGGCCGTCCAACCCGTTCCTGGCGGAGCCCGCCGCCCGATAAGCGAGCCCGCACACGACGACGCGACCCACTCTCCGGCTCACGGACACAACGACGCGACCCACTCTCCGGCTCACGGGCTCTCCACTGTCCTATGTACAAAAGATTTCGAGAGTAGGCGACAAATTCCAGTATTCGTTATGCAGTAATAGGTATTCATTAATTATCCGTGAATATTCGGGTAACTTTGTCGGTTTACGACGTTGCAGTACGTAATCGAGTTATATAATATGATCTGTGACTGTTTAAGTATGTAAGTCTGTTTGAGGCATTAACAGATTAGTAAATCTATGTCGAGTGCCAGAACGTCTGCGAAACTTGAACGACGGTATAGCGATAATCGTTGCTTTTGTTACTTCATCAATGTTACTCGATAAATGCCTAAGAATAATATAATGTCTCGTGACCTCTACAGACATCGTATAGCGCTACTAGGCATACTGCTTGTGGCGTGTGGGCGGCGCGGGCGCACGGCGCAGGCGCAGCTTGCGGCGAGCGGTCGCTGTCGCCTGTACTAACTTCGTCGGTGATGTTGACTGTTGCTATAACTAGATAAACCAGTGTATAAAACTCACGTTCACATGTGTGTAACTACATAATTATATACGGTGACTGATAATTAGTGACCGATACTTAAACACGTGCACTCATGATAAAAAAAAATCTGCTGTTCAGTACTTACATTTTGACCAGAGTTAGGCGAACATAAATGACTGAACAGCAGATTTTTTTTTTCACAATTTCAGGTTTGGTCCCATAGTAAAAGTTGTTATCATGAGTACAAGCACGTGTTTAGGTATCGGTCAGTAATTACCAGTCACCCTATGTGGTGGACGTGGATCTCGATGTCATATCATGGTGTGATGTAGAGCAAGAGGTAGAGCGGGGCGGACGCGCCCTCACTTCTAATCTACTATTTTGTTGATAATGTAATAGATAGATATTCTTATTACGATAGCTATATGTATACAGAACGTTTGTTGTAAAGATGTATCGTGGGAATCGACCCGCGCCTGCACCAGTTATATATTTTTGCACAGTCTCTAGCGGGAGCTCATGCGTCTCGGTGGCGGCGCGCCAGTGCGTGTGGCACGAGCATACGATCGTCTCGGTGGCGGCGCGCCAGTGCGTGTGGCACGAGCATACGATCGTCTCGGTGGCAGCGCGCCAGTGCGTGTGGCACGAGCATACGATCGTCTCGGTGGCGGCGCGCCAGTGCGTGTGGCACGAGCATCCGATCGTCTCGGTGGCGGCGCGCGAGTGCGTGTGGCACAAGCATACGATCGCGCGAGTGCACGCGGTGAGTCGCTCACGCGAGAGGTACACACGCGCGAGCGAGTGCTGCGCCCGCTCAGGGTTATGTCCTATACCCGCGCAAGTGCGCGATGCACGTGTCTCGAGTGAGTGTTACACTCGCGCGGGTGCGCGCCATCGCCGCCGACATGGTGCCGACACTTTAAATTTCATGTGTATAATGAATAAATAAATGTTGAACTATTCATTAAATGTGCATACTCTTTTATTGGTGTTATTAAACATTCCGATTAAAATTAAATTACCCAGCTCTATTACTTAGTAGTACTACTGTATACCGCCAAGTTTTGATTTGGAGTCATTTGTTAGAAAGCTGTCACTACTTATAGTATTTTTATCTCACGAAGCGATGCGCACTTTACTTTTGGTTACCAAGTGTACAAATACGATGTGAATGCGTAAGCGCAAGAGCTCTCGGTGCCGTCCGAGACGATACACGATGGCGAAGTCGGAAGTTTGTGTGTGCGTGTGTGTGCTATGTGCTGACGTTACTCGTCTTCACGCACACAGTCACAGCATGTTTGTAGGTACACTTGGTTACCACAAGTAAAACGCGTAACCTTTCGAGAGATAAAAATACTACATCAACCTCATAGAAATGTTATATTGTATCATGTGCCTGTGTGGCCTGAACCTAATGTTATTCAGTGTTTAAACAAAGTGCCAGGCTGCCAGTCTGTCATTGAAGTACTACTACTCCATGAGGTCTGCGTCGTTGATGCAGCTAAAGGTGCTGCAAACTCGATATTGAAGGAGTAAACTAATGAGAGAATGAACCAGTTGTCGTACAATTTATTTGTACATTCTTATTATATCTAATCACAATGAAAGCTCCTTGTACCTACACCACGCGTGAGGGACTCGGGGAGTGCGGCATAGAAACACACTGTATATTTATACCGCAGGACGCAGGCCGCAGCACGCAGGATGCACTCGCCCAGCCCAACTTTTTTACAAAAAAAAAAAACAACCTAATTCCAAAAACACACTAAGTACAAGTGCACAGTGTACTAAAGTGGTTCTTTTGGAAATTGGTTGATTTTATTTTGTGAAAAAGTTTTGTGTCCATGCAAAACCAGTCTGTAATGTTCCCACCGCTGGGACACAGGCCTCCTCTCTGTGAGAGGGAGTGGGCCGTAATCCACCACGCGGGCCTTGTGCCGGTTGATTCTAGCCGGTTTTCTTACGATGTTTTCCTTCACCACACGTTGAGATAGCACGATCCCAATAAGCTCATCTCTATAGATTTATTCACCTGTCTCTTTCTATCTTATTCTAAAAGGCCAATGAGGTATTTAAACCAGTTTTTTGGAGGGTCCTCGGTTCCGTCAAGAACTAACAAGGTCCTCGTAGGGGTGTCTGTATAAACAAGGGTGTACATGAGAGTGTATGTGAGTATCCTAAAGTTTATTGCAAATTATACTCGTCTTTTATGTTAGTAAATGATAAAGATAATTTTAAAGAAAGAAAGAAAGAAAATGCGTTTATTGGCATTACAGCAAAATAAATACACCTTAAAACTATAAAAACAGAAAACAAAGATAATAATGCCAAAAGGGCCTCAGCTCAGCACATTGTCAGATGATTTTATTTTATTTTTATTTTATTTGTCAAAACATGCAAATTAAGCATGCAGGATGTCACAATATTAATATAAATTAATAATATAAACAATATTTATAATATACAATATTTATTTTGTCATATATTTATATTTTTATATTATATTTGTGACAAAATTAACTTTTCAGTGTCGTCATTACGTAAGGACTGAAGCCGAGGTCTTAAAATCTGTTTTACATAATATATATAACGTAAGATTATACATGGAGATAGATTTATTAACCCGGTTGTAGATCAAATCAAATCAAATCAAACTAAACGCACAGAAGTGTCTAGACGCGAGAGTAGTGCGACATTTGATAACAAAAGAAAGAAAAAGAAGAAGCGCTTAAAAGAAGATGGATGTATGTGGCTGACTTTATTCTTCAATAAGTTGTTGCATGAAGGATCTCACAAGATTGGTGCAATAGTTCGCTAGTGCCCTCTTCAAGAATAAAGGATCAGCACATGACTGCAACAATTATCGAGGGATAAAGCTCAAGTCACATAGTATGAAGGTAAGGGAGAAAGTAGTAGAGAGAAGATTGCGAGAGGAGAGCATAAACCCAAACCAGTTTGAGGTCATGCCAGGGCCTCAAGTCTGCTATTACAGTAGTGTCAGAATGGTCTATCATTGATTTCATAATTGTTGATTTTGACAAGTTTGGTAATCTACTAATATAATGGCGTCATTATGACTTTCCAATGGTCAACCACTGACACTCCATTAAATGGCCACCAAGAAATGGCATAAAATGGTAATCTCGTACATAATGACAAATGAATGATTGACTTAGGCGGTAATCTGCTAAACTTCTTACTAGGTACTTCAGATTGTTATAACACTAATACATAATATGTAGGTACAAATATATATAAATGAAATCTGGCATGAATAAATATCCAAATTTAGTAGTAGTTTTTCGAAAATCATTTCTACTAATGGGTTTTCTACTAATGACAATACGACAATGTCATTATAACACAATTCTATTACGAGAGCATTGACCGACCAATGATCGACCATTAAGTATGAATTTAGCAGATTACGAACTTTTAGCAAAATGACAATGGGATCGTGTTGGAATGACGAATTTATAAAAATAATAGACTTGGGCCCCAGGTCGAGGAACAGTGGACGCCACTTTTGTACTCCGCCAATTGTACTAGAAGCACAGACGCTTGCCCATGGTGTTCATTGATCTGGAGGAAGCGTATGAAAGGGTACCTAGGGATGTGCTGTGGTGGGCCTTGAAAGTGAAAGGTTTGCCCGGGAAGTATGTAGAGTTAATTCGTGGTATGTATAGTCAATCTCGTATCTACGACCGGTCGGCTGCTGGCAATACCGACGAGTTCAGTGTGGCTGTAGGCTTGCACCAGGGATTCAAGTCCTTACCTCTTCCTGTTCATTATGGACGCTCTTACATCGAACATCCAGGAGGAGGCACCCCAGTGCATGTTGTTTGCCGATGACATTGTTCTTGTCGCTGAAGATGGACCTGAGGTCCAGAGCAGATTGGAAAATTGGTAACAGAAGCTGGAGAATGTTGGCATGAAAACCAGCAGAAGCAAAACCGAATATATGTTCTGCGATTTCGGCGGTCTCTTCAGTTCTAGAGCCATAGCGCTTGATGGCGCACTTCTTCCAGTCTGCTCCGACTTTCGGTATCTTGGTTCACTCGTGCAAAACGATGGAGAAGTAGATCGGACGGTTAAGCACAGAATGAATACTGGATGGATGAAATGGCGGCAGGTCACGGGAACCATCTGCGACTCCCGCATTCCCCTTAAACTTAAGGGGAAGTTATATAAAACCATGATCAGACCTGCTGTCTTGTATGGATCAGAATGTTGGGCCACAAAAGGGATGAATGAAAGGCAATTGCATGCAGCTGAGATGAGAATGCTAAGAGGGATGTGCGGTGTTACACGAATGGATAGAATAAGAAATGAGTACATAAAAGGGAAGTTTGAAAGTGGCACCAGTAACTGAAAAGTTGCGTGGACATCGGTTGTCATGGTATGGGCATGTGTTACGGAGAAATGAGGAAAATGTCGTGAGGAGAGTTTTGAATATGAATGTCGATGGCTATAAGAGTAGAGGAAGACCAAAGAAACGATGGATGGACTGTGTGAATGATGATCTGGTTAGAAAGGGGGGACTACTGAGATGGCGGCTAGTAGAGAAGTGTGGAAGAAGAAGTGTGGCGCCGACCAGTAATACATCGGGATGAGGGCACGAGAGTGATGACAAGAGCAGCAAAGTTTTAAAAATACAGTTTTAAATATAACGATAAAATGAATAGCCTACAGCACCACAAGCAGTCAAGCAGCCTGTAATGACCTCCCTTCTCATTCAGAGAAGGGACCATTGTTCAGTGCGAGCTCCGAGCTGGCCACTTGCGAGCGTGTCGTTAGAGCCCGCGGACAGCACCTCAGTCGCTCGTCTTATATCAGTCTGTATGGAAACTTGAAGCTCTATATCTATAAGTAAACTTACCTTAAACTTTGCCTAATTACAATACAAAAAGGTACTTAAAGCTAAATAGATAAACTGTATAAACAAAAGTTCAAGTTGATATCAGTCCTCAAAGTGGTGGTTGTCGACAGCAGCGGGCGCCGCGTGACGTCGCGTGCGCGGCGGGCCCAAGATGACGATGCGGCCGTTCCGGAAAGCGGTGCGCGGCATCTTCTGGTAGTTGTAACTCACAGCACTGCGGAAACACTCAACAGCTGTCGATCTCTTTCCTTCGCACATGTTTCTCGCTATAATAAATCTTGACAACGTAGGTAACACAAGAGGCAGCGACGTGGCCCACCCGCCGGCCACGCCAGCAAGCCCACCCACTGCAAATACAAGTTACGAGCCGTCTGGCCTCATCATCACTAAACGAACAAGAACGGAAGCTACACGTAACATATTGAGGATTGACTACTCCGCTATGGTAAGAGGCTGGGGATCGAACCCAGGACGTCTATGCTCATTGCTCAACAGTCGCGCGTGGTTTACACGTGACGTTTCGTAAGTGAAGTCTACAGCGTTACAAACGTCAACAATTTCATCGACGGAACCCCAGTAAAACATAATAATATTAAAGGTATACTGAACGATACGCGATCCCTAGCCAGGGTGCTTACTCTTGAATTTAATTCCGATAGATAGACATTGGAATTGTGACATTTCGTACTCTTGAGTTCGATGCTAGCGCCAAATGGTTTTTAAATTGGGTGTCCATTTTGGGGAACTAAATGGAATTAAGATCGAGCTTGGCGTGGGGTAAACGGTACTCTTGAGTGTATTTTGACAGCTGTGTATTGCGTCAATATTGCGTTGGGATAGTTTGTTGATTGTGATTTTTCCAATAACAAATGTGTAACTCTTCAGGAATTATTATGCGTTTTGATGTGGTTTTCAGTCGGTAATATGTATAATATGGCACGATAAGCAGTAATATATAGTGTTTTACTTAATTCCCAAACAATTGAAATAAAGACGAGATGAACGTCGGATGATGCGTTTTAAGGACAAAGCGTTTTCTATGAATGAATACGAATTTAAAGCAAATTATAGAATGAGCAAGGATTTTATTCCTCTTTCGTATTACATAACAACATTTACAAAACCTATTTCTATACAGTAAAAACTATTCAGAACAATAACTTACTAAAATTCGGACTTTGGCATGTTTTCATTATGCAAAATGTTTTCTATCTCTAAAACCCGTGAACCGATTTACATAATTCAAACGGGAATATCAGTTTTATACAAACTCCTCCCATTTGACTCTAAAATCACGCAAATATTCCTATAAACAAAAAACCTCGTTTTCAAGTTACGTAATTATTCTATGATTTGTCTTCATACATTAAAATTCTCAAAAATTCTTCGTTAAATATTCCTATCAGATTCTAATACGAAAACTAATAATAAAAACAAGTTAGAAAGCTAATTAGAACAATACAAAACACTTAAAATCTAATTATAAAATCAAAATCTTACTCAGTAAAACAGTAAGTCCGAATAACGACATAGGGTTATTATAACTGTCCTATTCTATCACTTAAACACTATAACTTATTTATCACTTCACTGGTATTTAACTCAGTCATGTTCACTATTTACATGCACGTTCGGCGTTCGTTACAAAAACATTATTTTGTATAGAAGTCATCTATCTATTTACTTACGACTTGTTTAAAACTGTAATATTAGTTAACTAACATAACGTACAGTAATTATTTCTTACTAAAAAAGAACCAAACGCGAACAATATTGTTAAACAAACTCATAGTTCAAATTCATTGGAGAACTTGTTTGTAAATATATCACGCAGTCTTTTTTTTGTAGTGTAGGCAACGATCCTACCGCATGCTGCCAGTCATAATTAATTTTATGATTTCAATTGTTTTTTACGCCCAAAACGTGTTAAATTCATTAACACGTTTCAAATAACCAATTATACAACTATTTATATCCTAATTATTTATTAGCCTTGTTATTTAAAGGATATATAATTTTAAAGCCCAAGGATATAGAATTTTAAAGCCCTGTCGTAGGTTTATCGTAATGAGTTGAATGAGTTGCGGTCCGTAACATACCTAACTTCACATAGATCAAAATAATAGCGGAGCAATGTCAATTTAATTTCAATGTTGACAATATTGTTTTCAAGAGTACCGAATCACGTGACTGTAAAACTAATTTTGGGATCATATTGGCATTACATTGGAATTAAAATTAGTTTCAAGAGTAAGCCCCCAAGTTGGACGGCGGAGTCGCACATCCGCACAGTAGTCGTTGTCGAGCAAACGAGAAATATGAGAGAAGACAGAGCACAGCACATTGTGAAGCCGGACCGCTACCTGTTGTAGGAGGGGGGGCTCGGTTGCAGCGGCATCTCGGAGTCCGAGCCGGCGAGCGAGCAGGAGCGGGCGCGCGAGGCCCGCGCCGCCAGCAGCGCCGCCGCCACCGCCGCCAGCTGCAGCAGCGGCAGCAGCGCCATCAGCGCCAGTGCGGCGTACCCGTTGCGCGGCACGTCCTCCTTCGCCTCCTGCGCACCACACGACACATGCACAACGCAATTTGTCTTCCAATGCGACATCCCCTTTATTCATCACTATCAGTCTTAAAACTGACCACTGGACTGGCGTGGCTGGTCAAGCTGCACTGCTGCCTAGTTGTGTCTACTTTCAGCACAGAGCTTGGCGATTCTGTGCTCTATGACTTTAGCGTGAGAATAAAATAAATAATTTCAAGTTTGGCCTAAAACTAAGCAACGCGAAATCCTATATAAAAGTAATTTTGGCAGCGACCGCTCTTGGTGGTATTAATGAATAAATAACCATTTAGTGGTACTCAGTACCTACTTGAGAGCAGTCGTCCCTTGTCGCTCGACGCAACGGCATCGAGCTAGTGGCGCACCGAGCACCACCCACGCTCAGTGCTGAGTGGAGTACACGTCCGGCGGGGTTCGGTGCGTCGGTGCGCCTGACGTCACAGAGCACTGTGCAGCGTTGGTGCGAAGAGTGTTTCCTACGTTATGCCAAACAAGCCGACGGCTCACGTGGGCGGCCTGGGCGGCCTGGCCCCAACTCTGCTACTGCATTTTCTGATAGTGATGGTTGTAGAAGTTACGTGGTTACCGCTGCCTATAGCCAAACAGAAGCGTCGCTGAGGCTGCGTGTACGTGCAGGCCATCCCAGTCTGTCCCAGAGTCAACACAGAAGTGACCCAGCCATGGGCCTATGGTGACCTGTATGAGCTCCTCGATGCGGTGCGGCAGCGGGTGCCAGCGCGCCAGGAACTGCAGCACGGGCCGCAGGTGCTCGCTGAGCGCCAGCGCCTCGCCCAGCTGCGCCGCCGCCGCCGAGCGCGCCCACGCCAGCGCCTGCGCCGCCAGCCACGCGCCGAACACCAGCTCACCCACCATCAGCAGCGTCACTAGCGCCGCGTACTGCCGAAATACATTTTTAAATCTTAAGTTAATCATAGAACCCGTAATAATTATAACGCAGTACTGAAGCAACACGCAGTCGTCTAGTACAACCATGTCGCCAGCTCCGGCCGGGCACTAGTCCTGACATACTGCTGACGGCGCGCCCTTCATATTGTAGGTCCCTCCCATCCCGAAGCCATTTTGGTAGGTAGTCAATAAAATTAACTATCTAGTACCTACAATTTTTTTCCGATTCTAATGACTAAAAATAAACATCAGTCATATTTACTTCAACGGTCGCCGTGTCCTCCTAGATATTAGATTTTTTTAGACAATTTCATATACATATATATATTGTGTTAAAAAATTAACTCTACAAACTTTAAGAGGTGCTTTAGACCATCGAACTGAACAACTTTCACTACGGGACCAACTCTGAAATCACGAAAAAAATCAGCTGTTTAATACAAAAGTTCAATACCTACTTGACCAAAATGTATGAAACCTTCGTTATTATAACTATGTACTAGCTTTTGCCCGCGACTTCATCCGCGTGCGTTTCGTACTTTCTTCAAATAAATTTAACACCCTCTCCACCTCCCCTTGAAAGGTAGTTATTTCGAAAATTATTGATTACGATCTTTATACTTTATTTAAAGAAATAAGTATTCGGGCCAATATTTTAGTTAAACTACCTAAGATGTTTCAAATAAACTAAGTATACTCCCTTTTCATCACGACAGAAGCATTTGGTACTTTTCCATTTTTATGACATAAAGATTATTTATGCCAGATCAATATGGCCCTTTACAGCATGTTATTTAAATTAATATTTTCGAAGATATTACAGATTTAAAATGCAAGGACATAGCGGTTGCTGCGGTATCGGCGGCAGAGGCTGGCGGCAAGTTAAAAAAAAAAAATTAAAATGATTAATTATTTAATTAAATTTATTAAATTGCATTGCACCCGTGCGAAGCCGGGGCGGGTCGCTAATTTTAACATAAAACGGCCAAGGCGAATTACATTACTTAAAAACACAAACACATAAGTTAAAAGTATAATAACGAAAATAATAGTTTACTAAAAGTTACATCTCGGCTAATATTGCCTGCTCGGGTTTAATGTTTCGAAATAGTTTTACACTGAGAAATGAATTAGAGGTAAGTGCTATAGACACCACAACATCATAACAGACTGACCACATAGAGCAGGGCGGCGCGGCGGCGCGGGCTGCGCACGGTCAGCGCGGCCGCCGCCACGTGCGCCAGCAGCAGTAGCGCGCCGCCGCCCGCCGCCAGCGCCGGCGCCGCCACGCGGTACTCCGCCGGGAACAGCTCGCGCAGCACCACGTACGTGCTGGGGTCCCACTTCAGGCGCGCCGCCGTCGCCAGCGCCGCGCCGCCGTACAGCTGCACACGTCACCACGTCACCAACATCGACAGAACCTCAAGACCACGCGCCAGAGTATGAGGGGACCACTGACACCAGTGAGTCATGTATAATTCGCGCCTTTAAGTTAAACTTTTTAGTTTCAGTCGGGGATTTTTTTGGTTTCAAAAATTATCAACCCTGGTCTACACCAGGGCCGGGTCGATAATTTTTTAAACCAAAAAAAATAATAGTAGGATGAAACCCATTGGAAAAGGAAGAGAATATAATAAAAATGAAAGGAAAAATAATTTACTGGCGATCTGAGGTCGGGAAGTGGATGGGGGTGAGTTTTTCAGGGTAAAAAACGGTTTATCTCGATTTCCGGCAAAACTACTAGTCCTATGGAAAAAAGTTAAATGGCAAAGTTGTAGGTAATAAAAATATGTACAACTTATGTATTTACACTTTTTTCACATATCCTCATAATTTATGTGAAAAATTTAAATAACCAAGTTCTTGGTTTTTAATTCCTATCTTTACAAAAAAAAAAAATCGTGAACTTTGGTAAAAACTTACCTTTTGTCCCAAACACACTGTAGTTTTTTTATTTAAAATATTAATTTTTTCAACTTACTTTGACTTAATATCGAAAAAGCACCTTAATTTTCAATCGAAAATTCTCCCGTCAAAAAATTTGCTTTTTTACGGTGGGATTTTTGTTTGTTGAAATCTCTACTTTTTGATGGTATAAAAAATATACATTACTATAGTAAATGTTCTCAGAAAATGCAAAGAAACGAAAAAACTCGAATCCAATTTTTTTTTTTAATTATTATTTACAATTTTGAGGTATTCATTAAAATTTACACTTTAATTACTCGAAAAACGTAAGATTCCATGTTACATTGATAAACAAAAAAATTGCAAATCGAAAATACTACTACTAGCAGTGCCCCGCGGTTTCACCCGCGTTAATTTAAATTATTACTTAGTACGCACGGCTAGACATCAAGCTATATAACCATTATAAGCTCACTTCTGATTGTACGAAAAACCTGTACAATGCGAGGTCAGCTAAAACTGGAAATTTATAGCTGATAGCCGTGTGTACATTGCTTTAAGAAGCTATTTTAAGAGCCGCTATTTAGCCAGAAGCTATTGAGCCGAAGCTATTTTAAGAGAACGGAACGCGCCCAGAAACCACTAAGTTGTATCCATAGCAATTTATTGTCGTAGAATTAATTATCAGCTATAAAAACTATATTTTTTCCACTAAACTTAAGTGTAGTGAAGTGTTAACTGCCCAATAATTGTTTGCAGTGTGATACAAACAATAATAAACAAAAATAAAAAACTCGAAAAAGTGCCGGTCATAGTGACTAATTCGCGTGCGCAAGGAATCCTCACGGTTGTGCGAACTAGCGAAAGGCGAAAGTCCTGTGTACGCGTAATCTTGATCATTATCAGTGCTACCAACACTCTGACGACGCAGAAGCGTTCCAGTGGCGAATAAAGTGTACCAAGTTGCATTTATCATGGATGAAAACATAACGTTAAGAAAAAAACAAATCCTCTCTTCGTCGTTCTCAGAAACGTCACTTTTCGATGCTACTGTTATGAGTATGCCAGAAACTTCACTGCGGGACGATGAAACCATTGCGATGCTACAGGAAGAGATCAACGATTTAAGGATTAAGTTGCAAAGCGGGAATCAGGAAGTTGACAACTTGCTATGTGAACATAAAAAAATAAAGTCTGATTTGGATAAATGTAATCGTATAATAGAATTATATAAGCAGGTGGGTACAGGAGAACCCAAGTGTGCCACTCCAAGTTCTAAACGAAAGGCTTCAAACATAAAACTCCAAGTGAGTAGCCTAACATCAACCCCAACAAAAAAACCCTTTGGAAATAAATCTACACGCCGAATACAAACTTTGAATAAGGAGACCCAAACAGTAATCTCAAGGATCATACGCCAGCAAAAATAAAACATCAAACTTCAGCAGCCTATAGTAATAAACAACTTAGAACGGAAAATGCATGCAAACAAACACAAACTGATGTAAATATTTGCGATAGTACTCCTATACATCAGGACAACAAAACTGAAACAACCCATACTGTTACAGCAACAAAACAAATCAATAATAATTCGGACCCCTGTAATTTAAAACATAGCAAAATTTGCATCTTAAGCACCGACAACAGAAATAAATTGCTTGACATTGCAGAAAAAACTATCACTAAATGTGGGCTTTGTCACTACATCTTACCTCATAGAAGTATTCAAGCACTCCTGAAAGGCATCAAAGAAAAACTTGCAAATTTCACCATGCTGGACTACTGCGTTATACTGATAGGTGGCGAAGACTTCCAAGTCACATGTAATTATTATGACAGTATTTTATTAATAAGACAAGTTTTACAAGAAATCACAAATACAAACATAATTATATGCACACCAACGTACAAATTCTTTAATAATAATTACTTATACAATTCGAGAGTAGAAACTTTTAATCATTTGTTATATTTGGATACAAATACTCATGGACATGCTTATTTTATAGATAGTAACAAGAATTTAACATATGATGATGCCATGTTCAATAGACGCACGGGCATGATAAATTACTCCGGAATGAAATCAATTTTTAATGACATTTATGACATGACTAGCTTTTGCCCGCGACTTCGTCCGCGTGGGTTTCGTACTTTCCTCAAATAAATTTAACACCCTCTCCACCTCCCCCTCAAAGGTATTTCGAAAATTATTGATTACGATCTTTACACTTACTTTATTTAAAGAAATAAGTATTCGGGCCAATATTTTAGTTAAACTACCTAAGATGTTTCAAATAAACTATCCTCCCTTTTCATCACGACAGGGCTTGTTGTTGCATTTGGTACGTTTCCATTTATATGATATAAAGATTATTTATACCCATTTTCGTGTTAATGGAAGTTGAAGTTTCTACTCCTTAAACTTTATTACCCTTTTCCACCCCGGTAGGAGTCGAATAAGTAAAACCCTAAAACTTATACTTTTTTATTTTAAGTAAGTAAGTAGTAAACCCCTAAAAGTGACAATCTTTATTATTTACTGAGGCAAATGTTGAAAAGTTTCAAGTTTCTTAACCAAAGGAATAAGACCACCTTTTCACCTTCACAGTTTTTATCCCCATAGGGGCGAAATATTGAAAACATGTTTGGGACGTTTCCATATCTTGACTCAAAGATTATTTATACCAATTTCCCATTGAATCAAGCCACGCAATAAAATACTACTCTGTGATATGGACTACCCCCGTTCATCCCGTTAGGGTTAGATTTTCGAAAAACTCAGTCACACTTTTTTATTTATTTTGGTCTTAAGTATACATACTGAGTTCCGAGTTTATATTATTGGACCGCGCGATAAAATTCTTCCATACAAACTGACACCTTCAATCTCCCTTTAGAGCAGAAAAACATAAAATGACAAACTATAATTTACTTAGATAAGTATTTGTGCCAAGTTTGAAGCTTAAATTTATTCATACCATTTTTTTGGCGTAAATCAAGCTACGCACTATAAATACCGGCCTTAAAAATCGAATTACCACTTTTTTACCCGTCAGGGGTCTACTTTCGAAAGACCCATTTCTTATTACTTACTTAGGAAAATATTCCTTCCAAGCTTCAAGTTTATTAACCAAATGAATAAGATTTTTCGTATAAAGTATTTCCCCACTTTTCACCCCACACAGGAGGAATTTTGAAAAATGTTTGGGATGTGTTCATAACTTGACTCAAAGATTATGTCCAACAATTTTCGAGTTAATCAAGCCACGCAGTAAAATGGAAAATTAACTACTCCTTTTCACCCCGTCAGAGGTAGATTTTCGCAAAACCCTGATACATGTTATTCTTTACTTTTGGTCTTAAGTATAAATACTGAGTTTCGACTTAATCGGAGACCGCACGTTAAAATTCTTCCATACAAATGTTGACACCCCCTAATCGCCCTTTAGGGGGTAGTTTAGAAAAGCAAAAAATGCCAAAATTCATAATTTACTTAGATAAGTATTCATGCCAAGTTTCAAGTATATTAACCAAATTAATAAGAATTTTCATATAAACTGTGTCCCCACTTTTCACCCCCATAGGGGTGGAATTTTGAAAAATCGTTTGGAATGTGTTCATTACTTGACTCACAGATTATTTATACCAATTTTCGAGTTAATTAAGCCAGGCAGTAAAATTTGCCCTGTAAAATTAACTACCCCTTTTCTCCCCGTTAGGGGTAGATTTTCGAAAAACCCTGATACACGTAATTCTTTAATTTTGGTATTAAGTATAAATACTGAGTTTTGAGTTAATCGGACCGCGCGTTAAAATTCTTCAACACAAATTTTGACACCCCCCAATCCCCTGTTAGGGGGTAGTTTAGAAAAACATCAAATGCCAAACTTTATAATTTACTTAGATAAGTATTCGTGCCAAGTTTCAAGTTTATTAACCCAAGGAATAAGATTTTTCATATAAGCTGTATCCCCACTTTTCACCCCCACATGGGTGGAATTTTGAAAAATCGTTTGGAATGTGTTCATCACTTGACTCACAGATTATTTATACCAATTTTTGAGTTAATTAAGCCAGGCAGTAAAATTTGCCCTGTAAAAGCAACTACCCCTTTTCTCCCCGTTAGGGGTAGATTTTCGAAAAACCATGATACACGTAATTCTTTATTTTTGGTATTAAGTATAATTACTGAGTTTTGAGTTAATCGGACCGTGCATTAAAATTCTTCCATACAAATTTTGACACCCCCCCATCCCCCTTTAGAAGGTAGTTTAGAAAAACAAAAAAGACCAATTTTCATAATTTACTTAGATAAGTATTCGTGCCAAGTTTCAAGTTTATTAACCCAAGGAATAAGAGTTTTCATACAAATTTTCATCCCCTATTTAACTCCCTTAGGGGTTGAATTTAGAAAATTCCTTCCTCATTCCTCGTCTACATTATAAAGAAAACCTCTGTGAAAAATTTCAGCTTTCTAGGTCCAAGGGTTTAGGCTGGGCGTTGATGAGTCAGTCAGTCAGTCAGTCAGTCAGTCAGTCAGTCAGTCAGGACTTCTCTTTTTATATATATAGATTTTTACAATGTATATTTATTACATTTTAAATTATATATTATTAAATCTAAGTCAATTAAATAAGTTAAGTCATAATTAAACAAATAAAAACAAGGACAATCAAACAAAACAAACACAACAACATGAAAACAATTAGTCAAATAACCCGCCCCTAACTGTTCCCGGCGCAAAGGTGCCCAAAACGCTTGCTGCATTGCCACGTTGGATAGCAATGGCTAACCTTTGCACCAAAAACGAGCCGGAGCGGGAGTCACCCGTTTTGTTACAGAGCCTGCGCCCTATCTCACAAATGAGCCTCTTGGCCTCAATGCCCCAACCACCCAAGGTCTCCACGGCAATGGGCACAAAATGGTATCGGTCCGCCAACGGCGCGTACTTCACCCTCTTCCTCTCAGCGGCGGCTTCCGCCGCCGCTGACGGAGAGAGGATGGTACGACCAAGGTGGCTGGCGGCAACAGTGCTGACGCAAGTCGCGTCCCATATCAGGCACTTACCGCTACTCCAAGGCACCAGGGTCAGCCCGTCCGGCCTCTTGCCGTCAGTCCTGCACAGACCCGGAGGCTCCAGCACGCAGGGGACGTCTGCCGACACAAATGCTCTCCGAATAATATCGTTGAGGGCATGGTGACGCGGGAACCTCCCCGAGCAACGACGACAACTCAAAGCGTGATGACCATCGGCCTCCACCATGGAACCGCAGGTGCATCTGTGGGGTTCACACACCTTGCAGCCCAGGCGGAGGGCCACCGCCACACGCAAAGAGTCATCATCAAGAAATGTGCCCAGGTGAGGCGAAGGAAGCGCGTGCAACCATGCCCCCGATTCCGGCTGCGATACGGCCCTGAGTCTGGCCAAATCAGCCCCCGAGGAACCCACCAACATCTGTTCCTGGACCAGCTTAGACGTGACGTCGTCCCAAGCGCGCTGAACATGCGTCGCGTCAGGGCTTGCTGCTCCCCTGTTGAGGACAGACCAAGCTGACCCGGCATCCAACATAAATGGAATGTGTGCCCCGTCACCATTGGAATTCAGAATTACAGTGACGAGGTCAGCCACCCCATGTGTCGACGCCAGGAAAGCCGGCAGGCCCACATCATGCACGCACCGCACCCCAAGACCCCCGTAACGAACAGGAAGAGCCGCCTGCCTCCACTGTGCATCATTAAAAGACACATTCAGGATCGACTCAACCGTTGATTTTAGAGCACAGTCAAAGGAACGCACCTCCTCAGGGCAAAGCCAGGTAGGTGCGGTCCGCAGGAGATACGTAACCTTGGGTAAGGCAAAACACATGCGCAATAACAAGATCGCAACGTGGGCGGAGAGATCCTTGAGACGTTCCTGAGCATTGAGGAGAATCTGTTTACGGGAAGAAATGGCTTCTGGCACTCCGTCAAGAAAAATGGGAGATCCCAAAAGGGAGAAAGAAAGAGGAGAAAGTTCCTTGAGGCCAGGTAAATGAGAACCAAAGCGTGAGAAGTGTGTACGAGCTCCAACGCCACACGCAAAAAATTCACACTTGGAGGGATTCACCTCCAGACCCAGCTCCTTAAGTCGAGGAACAAGAATCTCCAAGTCCTGGCAAACCTCCTCCGGTGAACCGCCAATAATGCCATCATCAAGGTACCACAGGTTCAGAGACGATTTCAACCCAGAGATGACTTTGTGGATTGCTAAACTGAATACAAGTGGTCCCAATGGATCTCCCTGCTGCGCTCCCACTTGTGACGCAATGTGACTTTCACCAAAGAACAGATTAGAAGGGGAATAATATACCTGAAAGAGAAAGGGGTATAGGGAAGGAATTTTATCCTTGACCTCCCTCAAAAGAACGTCTCTTTCAAGGGTGTTAAAGGCATTGCGTATATCGAGCTTCAGCACCACGCAGTCCGAGTTCTTGGGGTCCATGACAAACGCACGCGTCGCATGGATAGCGGCCTCGCACCCCCGACGCGTTCCGAACCCTAGTTGATGCGGCTGCAGGTATTCGGACATAGCTACTCTTACGGACCGGCACGCCAGCTTAGCCGTCAACCTTCTGAACACGCTGCCAATGGCTATTGGTCTCAGCCCTCCGTCCTTTTTCTTGAGTGCGCAAAGAGAAGCACCATACAGAAAAGGACAAACTACCGGATTGAGCTGACCACTCATTAAAAAATTTACGAGCTTTGACAAACACTCCAGCAGACGCCTCCCATTTTCACCCGCAGAACTAGACGTAAGCTCTTTTAAATGCCCCGGACGAATTCCATCCAAGCCTGCCGCAGAGCCACTATAAAAAGAGCTCAAGGCCAGAGCGACTTCCTCCACTGACACAGTTACCCTTGGAAATGATGAGTCCGGCGCCGAAGGGAAATTGAGCGGACGCGATGGGCGAGGGTGCTTCACCGTAAGGGCGCTTAGCGTGCCCGAGTCGTGTTGCGCGAACGAGTCGTCCGAAACCAGCAACCGAACCGCCCCTCGGAGGTCGCCCTCGAATACCTTAGACTCGATGGCTTTTCGAATCCCGCGCGACTTAGCACTCCCTGCCACACAACCTGGCACATCCGCAAACTGGTCAGCACCCACCGACTCGACGTTTGACTTCACCTTTGTAGTCATGTTTCCAGGTGCGTCCCTCGAAGGAACTCTCAGCCCCCCAAACGCAAAAGTGAGAAGCGCGCCCCAGTCCTCCACACCGTTACAGCTAACGCACTTATCAATAATGTCGCACAGCTTGCCCGCCGCCTGATTCCGCGCACCCTTAGGAACGTGCCTAAGTACCGGCGTACCCACCTTCAAGGCCGAGAGCCTCTCCAGAGGGCAAGGGCGCGAAACCGGCAGCACCTGGGTCACTGGCTGGGAATCGGTGACAGTAGACAAGGTATGAGGAGTGGCGACAGGTTGACGCGCATTCCTGTGCATACGGCCTATATGGACCTTGAGCCCATGCGAGCTAAATGTACGAGAAGACCCTGGGCAGTGAGGACAAGACGACATTGCGGACATGGCACTCAGGCGTCTATAAATATACAATAATCGCAATAGCAACAAATACAGTAAATTAAGTCTGGCTACAATCAATATCACACATTTGAAACATATATAATTTAAATATCAGTATTAGTTATAATTAAATAAGATTAACATATTTTATTCAAAATTATCCAATATTAAAATATGTATTTAATAATTATTTTATGTCCAAACAATGTCTCAAACAATGTCCTAAATAGTCAAATTATTTAAAAAAGATAAACATAAAGGTTTTACCGTTGCAATCAATAAACTTCGTAAATAATATAATTATGTACCCACCTACTTATCGATTACATTAAAAAAAATCAACCTAACAAAAACAATTGGACAACTGAGGAAAAAAAAATATATATAAATATATATATAATATCTTCCTCAGTTAGGTAGGTACATATAAATATTCTAAACTAATGCATCACAATAAAAATATAGCTAAAAGAAGCGTTCTCGTGGCTGCAGACAGCAGAAACCGTTTACTTTAGAACAGGTCCTGCCATCAAAAGTAACCGGAACAGGTTGGAGCTGTTGTAGGCGGCAGGATTTAGCTGGGAAGTCCACGACAAGCATCGAGGCGTTGAAGGAAAGGCTGAAGTAGATCGAGATAGATTATACTCAGCGACGACGTAGGATAGAAGTGTTCCTCATATATGGTCGGGGTGGCGCCACTAGACTCATTTACTGATGCAACAATTTCGTTTATATTTGTCGCTGGAACACACCACGAACAGTGCCGCCGGGAGGTTGGTACCACTGACAGCGCGATGAACATGGCGCGAACGCAGGACTTTCACTTTTATTGCGTTCGTTCAAATGTCATACTTCTTTGCACTCCCGGGCTGTTCACTGATGACCGGCACTTTTCCCCATTTTTTTTTTGCACTGTATAATAGCTTGAATATCACTTCGAGAAGGACCGTAAACAGTTATTTGTAGGATTACACTTTAATAGAGTTGTGCTTCGCAAAAAAGTAAAAGTAATAACATTTGTTAAGTAATTTTTCAAAATAGAATTACTGAAGGCACGACGTAGCGGTCTCTCAATTAATATATATATATAGATTATTTAATTTTATATTCAAAGTGTAAATACTAATTATTATGAAATATGTGGATTTGACATAAATGACAAAATGCATACTAATAATTCTCAGATAACGTCAGCGACTAGTGCAGAAGAACAAAACTCGCAGTTTTTTCTATGTATAAGTCTCTGAATATTCTGCACCAAAATATTGCCGGTTTGTTGAACAAATCGGACTTATTGACTGTTCAATTGAAAAATCTTGAAAATCAAGGAACTATTATAGACGTTCTCTGTATATCTGAACATTTTATTACATCTGGCCATGAAAGTTTGTTGTACGTTCCTGGTTTTCATCCCGCTGCTTTCTTTTGTCGCGAAACAAATCGCGGAGGGACTTGTATTCTAGTTAGAACTGGGCATCAATACAAGGAACTGCCAGATATTGCTAAGCACTCTGTGTCAGGCGTTTTTGAAATGTGTGGAATTGAATTGACAATTCATTCTATTATTGTGATTTGTGTTTATAGAATTCCTAAATATAACTATTTGACATTTTATGATAGGCTTGACATTGTTTTGAATAAGTTATGTTTGTTCAATAGAAAAAAAATTGTATTGTGTGGCGATTTAAATATTGATACGTTAAAAAGGAATAGGGTTACTTTAGAACTAGAGAATTTTTTACTGAATTATAACTTGAAATTAGAAATAAATCAACCTACCAGGCTCAGTAGTAACACATGTAACGATAATTTCGCGCATAACTTGCGAAGACGATGTAAAGTTGAAATTATGGATCTTATCCTTTCTGATCACACGTCACAGATACTCAGGGTTCCCATAAATAGAACATGCCGCTTAAAATTCTGGAAAACTATTAAAAAAGACTACTCAACAGAGAACCTCAAAAAGTTCCGCGACTGCATTCGAAGTTCAACCTTTACAGATGTATATGCAAGTAACGATGCCAATATAGCTTACAAAAGATTTTATGAAACGTTCTCCTTATTCTACAAACTTTGCTTTCCTGATAAAATAATAACAATTCATTCATACAAATAAGAACTTAAAATGGGTATCGCGCGGCATAAAAAGCTGTAGCAAAAAACAAAGAAAATTACTGTGGACATACAGACTAAATCCTATATTAGAAAATAAAACTAACTTTAAAAAATACTCTTCACAATATAAGAAAATTATAAGGCTTACACAAAAAGCTCAAAATGATAATTATATAAAAACCTCGAAGAATAAGTCGAAAGCTACATGGCAAATTGTCAATAGACCTAAAAATAACTATCCTAAAGAACAAATAATGACTATTAATAAATCTTACCAGATCTTTTCAAAACCTTTTGACATTGCAAATACATTTAATAATTATTTTATAGATCAAATTGAGAATAATATTAAAACTGACATTGAATTTGACAATAGATTAGATAATTTAACAAGCCAATCAATGTTCATGCTGCCTGTTCTAGCAAACGACATGATTTCGGCCATAAGATCACTTAAAAATACAAGTACTGTAGGATTTGACGGTATGTCAACAAAGGTGATAAAATTTGTGAACGAACTTATAGCACCCGTATTAGCGCATATTATGAACCTTGGCATTGCTGACGGAGTTTATCCTGAAGACTTGAAGAAAGTTATTATCAAACCACTACATAAAAAAGATAACAAAACTGATATGCAGAACTGTAGGCCAATAGCTAAAATTTCTGTATTTTCCAAGATCTTCGAAAAAATTATTTTTAGGTCTCTGTATTGTTATCTCAATAAATTTGACTTATTGTGCAAGGAACAATATGGGTTTAGGAAGAATACCACGATCAACATGGCAATTTTTGATTTTTTACGTAGTACTATGTTGGCAGTAGACCAAAAAGCTCCTGTCTGTGCTATCTACACAGATATGACCAAAGCCTTCGATTACGTAAAGCACGACATCTTGTTGGACAAGCTGCGTGTTAACTCATCCATTAACTTTGCGCAATTTGTAGACAGTAAGACATCAACTATAAGTATTTTATCAGGCGTTAATCGCTGTCCTTGTTTTCATTTTGAAGGACAGTCTTGTCATTAATAAAAGGTGGATCACTGCGTGCTACATCCTGAGTTTTTTAATTCCCCAAATTCCCAAGAAGTTCCTCCAGTTTTTATACACTGCGTAACTACGGTATCAGAGGTAACATTTTAAAACTACTCGAATCCTATCTCTCCAACAGAATGCAATGTACAGAGATTGCAAGAATATGTGAAAAGACTAAATTTGAAAAGAGTTTTTTTTATCTCATCCTAGATTAATAAAGTTTGGTGTCCCACAGGGTAGCGTCCTTGGGCCACCTCTTTTCTTGATCTATATAAATGATCTGCCAAAGGTGACTCAACATCAAATGGTGATGTTTGCAGACGACAGTACTGCCATAGTGAAATGTATTGATCGCAATATTCATCAAGACGACATAAATAATACACTATCGGACATAATTAACTGGCTTGATAAAAATAATTTAGTTATTAATTTAAAGAAAACCAAAATAATGCACTTTCACCAAAGAACTGAAGTACCAAAAGTAAATATTAGACATAGTAACTGTGACATTGAGGAAGTTAAAGTAGCAAAATTCTTAGGTTTACTCCTTGATAATCAGCTTAACTGGAAGGCCCACTTAAAGGACCTAAGTAAGAAAATAAATAAATCAGCATACGCACTTTTCCAAATTGCAAGAAAAGTTAACATGAATGCACTACTAGTTGCATATCACGGCCTAGTAGCCGCAATTTTGCGATATGGTATTGTTTTTTGGGGCAATTCTACTGATAAAGATATAGTTTTTAAGGCACAAAAAAGATGCATCAGATCGATGTGTGGTCTGAAAATTGATGATAGCTGTGTACCAATTTTTAAATCGCTGAAAATATTAACCTTACCCTCATTATATATTTTTGAAATTAGTGTTTTCGTCAAAACAAACATGAGGTTGTTCGAAAAAGTGTCTACTTTACGAGATGTAGCGATTCGTAGCCAATACCCAAACTCTTTGAGTAATCAGCGTTGTAAGACAGCCTTAAGTGAGAAAGAGCGTCTTAGGCATGGCACCGCGCATTTACAATAAATTACCAGATAATATAAAAAAATTGAACGCTACACAATTCAAAACAAAATTAAAGGTGTTGTTAATTGAAAAATGTTATTATACGATTGATGAATTTTTGAATGATAAATTAATGTAGACTTATTTGAATTTCTTGCTGAATATTGACACTATAGTAATGAAGCATTGACTGTAGAAATTAATTCCTAATGTGACATTTTAATTATTATTATTATTTGATTTTTTTTTAACATCATTCTATGAATATTGACATATTATACCTATTAAATAATTTGTGTTTACCTCTCGCATGATTACTTAATATATTTTTTTATTTCGCATGCAACCATATACACACATCAAAAGTGTCTAGGGATCAAGCATTTTTATGCGGATTTCTTGAGATTGAGATGTGGCTTTGTAATAAATTTATGATTTTATAAATTTATATGGATCCTTTTTGGTGCATTTCATAATTTGAATCAGGAACTGTGAATCAAATTCGAGTAAACGATGAAAATCAGCTGTCAATATTTTCCCTATAAAAACATACAACGCATTGAAGACATTATTAGTGCTACTGTTTCCCTACTACTGATTAAAACCAACGTTATTATGGAGCGGCGACATCATTTAAGCAGGGAAGAAATGCTCAGAGCCGTGGGAATGATAGAAGCTGGTTCCCGGCAACGTACTGTGGCTTTAGCTCTGAATACAAGTCAGAGTGTTATCAGTCGACTTTGGACACGTTACCGAAGCACTGGTACCGTGGCTGAGCGCCATGGAGGACGGTATCGCTGCACCACACGGAGACAAGACCGATACATTCAAATCTTAACTCGAAGAGCTCCAACAATAACCGCCATGATGTTAGCCGTGAGGCTTCATCACTCTTCAGGGAACTTAATTAGCGACCAAACAGTCAGAAACCGCTTGCATGAAGTGAACCTTCATTCCCGAAGACCGCTACGGGTACCACCTATAGCAATGCACAATCGTAGGATTCGATATCAATGGGCTCTTGAACACAGAAATTGGGCAGAAGAACAATGGCGTTTCGTGTGCTTTTCTGATGAGTCTCGTTTTGGTATGAGACCGGATACAAGACGTATACGACACTGGAGAACCCCTGGACGCCAACAGCGATTAAAATCCTGCCAGGAAGTCCATCCTTATAGTGGTGGAACCATCATGGTATGGGCGGGTATTTGGATCGGCGGAAGAACTGAGTTGATTTGGATCAGAGGCAACCTCAACGCTCAAATTTATGCTGAGACGATTGTATCAGACGTCATCGTTCCTCTACAAGTGCAAATCGGTCCCTTATTTCAGTTAATGCATGATAATGCACGACCGCACACCGCAAGAGTTGTAAGACAGACTCTCGCCGCAGCTAACATCAATGTCCTGCCCTAGCCTGCTCAGTCGCCAGACTTGAACCCGATTGAGCATGCATGGGATATGCTACAGAGAAGAGCTCTGCCGAATATGGAGGGTATCCAGTCGCAAGAAGACCTTTTTTTGTTGTTGCAACGAACATGGGCGGCCATTCCACAGCGTGATTTGGATGAACTCATTTTGAGTATGCCAAACCGATGTTCTTGTGTTGTTAGTGTTCGCGGTAGAAACACGGATTATTAATTGTTTAAGTTACCCAATAAAATTTTAGAGAAAACTGTTATTTCAGTCTTTTTTTCGAACTTTTGTGTTAGTGGTTCAAATGTCAAAAATCCCTTTATTAGGAAAATGGCAAATTTCTTTATTAATGCAAAGGTGACTTGGTTTATCGTTACTGTGACAAACGAAAACACTTTATTTGATGAATCCTTAAAGAAAATTTTAATTAATATCAATCAGGAGAAAAGTTATTGCAAAAATATATGTTGATCCCTAGACACTTTTGATGTGTGTATTTGTACGCCTCTTGGCATAACATAACGACCTATCTTTGATTTAAGAACTGTACTCAATACCTATGTTACACAAATAAAATTGATTTGATTTGATTTGATTTGACCTATTCATTATAAACAAACAAGCAAATCTTTCCTCTCTATAATATTATTAGTGTAGATTATTATTATTATAATCTATACTATAATATTATAAAGCTGAAGAGTTTGTTTGTTTGTTTGTTTGTTTGAACGCGCTAATCTCAGGAACTACTGGTCCGATTTGAAAAACTCTTTCAGTGTTAGATAGCCCATTCATCGAGGAAGGCTATAGGCTATATATCATCACGCTAAAACCAATAGGAGCGGAGCACCAATGAAGAATGTTTCAAAATCGGGGGATTTTTTTCCTATTGAGAGCTTCCGCTGCGTGCGCTGCGTAAACGGTTAAAGCTTCGCAAAAATCATATATGACAGAATTGTTCCCCTTTAAAAGCTTTAAAAAAAAGTCCGCGACAGCATATGTCTATCTTTTAAGGTTAGCTCACTATAACCTCTTTTATGCTAACCAAATTTGTTCTAAAATAATACATTATTTGCGAAGGTGTTTTTATAAACATGGTGTTAATCCTTATCCAAATAAATACGTTATTCATCACATGTATTTAATTTTGAACAAAATTGCTTCTGACATCATTTGATTTCAATGTATATCTTAGGAGATATCATAGTTTTAAAATAATACTAATAATAAAGCTGAAGAGTTTGTTTGTTTGAAACACGGTTTGAAAGCTCTAAATCTCTGGAAGTATTGGTCACATATATAAAAATACTAGCTTCTGTCCGCGACTTCGTCCGCGTAAATTTTTTTTGTTTCCCCGACCCACCCCGTCGCAACGTGTCACCGGCCTGCGCTATTATTTCGTTTTCGCTTGGCGAAAACTTCAGACTTTTTTTCTTTTTGCTCAACTCCTAAGGGTCCTAGCGTCACGTTTAATAGAATATAGCCTTCTTCAAGAACTGGGCTATCAAACGCAAAAATATTTTTATATATGCGACCAATACTTCCAGAGATTTAGAGCTTTCAAACCGTGTTTCAAACAAACAAACTCTTCAGCTTTATTATTAGTATTATTTTAAAACTATGGAATCTCCTAAGATATACATTGAAATCAAATGATGTCAGAGGCAATTTTGTTCAAAATTAAATACATGTGATGAATAACGTATTTATTTGGATAAGGATTAATACCATGTTTATAAAAACACCTTCGCAAATAATGCATTATTTTAGAACAAATTTGGTTAGCATAAAGGAGGTTATAGTGAGCTAACCTTAAAAGATAGACATATGCAGTCGCGGACTTTTTTTTAAAGCTTTTAAAGGGAAACAATTCTGTCATATATGATTTTTGCGAAACTTTAACCGTTTACGCAGCGCACGCAGCGGAAGCTCTCAATAGGAAAAAAATCCCCCGATTTTGAAACATTCTTCATTGGTGCTCCGCTCCTATTGGTTTTAGCGTGATGATATATAGCCTATAGCCTTCCTCGATGAATGGGCTATCTAACACTGAAAGAGTTTTTCAAATCGGACCAGTAGTTCCTGAGATTAGCGCGTTCAAACAAACAAACAAACAAACAAACTCTTCAGCTTTATAATATTAGTATAGATTTTTGCGTTTGATAGCCCAGTTCTTGAGGAAGGCTATATTCTATTAAACTTGACGCTAGGACCCTTAGGAGTTGAGCAAAAAGAAAAAAAGTCTGAAGTTTTCGCCAAGCGAAAACGAAGTAATAGGCGTAATAGGCGCAGGCCGGCGACACGTTGCGGCGGGGTGGATCGGGGAAACAAAAAAATTTACGCGGACGAAGTCGCGGGCAGAAGCTAGTAATATTATATACAAGCTGTAACAGAATAAACGCAAGTCTTAAAAGTAGTTTGTTCCTAATCGACTGAAACCGATTTAGTAGTCAATTATGAACACTTTTAGTATAGGTATTTTTTCAAAAATGATTTATTTTTTCATACTAAACGCCGATTCAGTCAAATTAAATTAAATCTTATTTCAAGGTAATAAGGCTCAATTTTAAATGCTTAAAGTAACGCTAGTGTCAACACGATTTTCTTAATAAAAGCAGCAAGCTTTAAAAAAAATTTGGTCATTGTATTATGCTTTTAACTCAATACTCTAATTGGGGTGTATGAGGTCTTGTGTTAATTATGTTACACCTTGTATATTATAATAGGTCGGGGCAAAAATATTTTCGTATTTTGAATCTATTGTTAGTAATCAAACCTCTTTGGCAGTACTGAATGTAACTGGCTGGTTTTAATACTATTAAATGTTGACATTCTAAAGATGCAATAAATAAAAAAAAAACTAGTTCCCGCCATTTCTCAATTGTTTTTCAAGCAAGCAACATGAACGTATGTGACGAAGAAATTCGGTACATTTTAATGTTTTATTACAAAAAAGGTAAAAATGCGACGAACGCCGCGAATAAAATTTGTGCGATTTACGGACCTAATGCGGTATCAATACGAGTAGCACAAATGTGGTTCAGGCGTTTCAAGTCAGGAAATTTTAGTGTGAAGGATGAAGCTCGCTCTGGATGCCCTGTCACGGATAAAATCAGTGCCATTTTTGAAAAAGTGGAGCAAGATCGACATATTAGTAGTTATGATATTGCTGAAGAACTGGATGTTGATCACAAAACAGTTTTACGGCATTTACAAAAGTCTGGGTACAAGAAAAAACTTGATATATTGATATTTGGGTACCACGTGATCTCACTGAGAGAAACATAATGCAACGTGTTTCCATTTGCGATTCTTTGTTGAAACGTAATAATTCCGACCCATCACGGATGACGAAAAATGTATCACTTACGATAAGAATGTCCGAAAAAGATCGTGGTCGAAGCATGGACAAGCCCCACAGACCGTGGCACAGCCCGGCCTGACTCGGAACAAAGTGATACTGTGTGTTTGGTGGGATTGGAAAGGAGTCGTCCACTATGAGCTTTTGCCGCCGGGTAAAACTATCGATTCTGACCTCTACTGTCAACGACTGATGAGGTTAAAAGAAGCTATTGAGAAAAACCGGCCGGAGCTGGTGAATAGGAAGGGCGTGGTGTTTCATCACGACAACGCCAGACAGACCGCACTCATCTATAGCCACTCAGCAAAAATTGAGAGAGCTTGGCTGGGATGTGTTGATACATCCTCCATATAGCCCTGATCTTGTTCCATCAGATTTCCATCTGTTTCGGTCACTTCAGAACTCTTTAGGAAGCATAAAGTTAACGTCAAAAGAACACCATGAAAACTACCTGTCAGATTTTTTTGATAAAAAATCTCAAAACTTCTACAGCAATGGGATCATGTCATTGCCCACAAGATGGCAAAAGTTATCGATCAAAACGGCAGATACATATTATAAATAAATAAAAAATTAAACCTAAAACAATTTTTTGTTTTTGTATGAAAAATACGAAAATACTTTTGCCCCGACCTAATATTATACGGGCCGTAGCTAAACAATATCAGCCGCACAGGTCGATCGATCAGGTTAAGCTACGCTTGCCGCGGTTGGTCTGTGAATGGGTGACCATCTTTAAATACCGAGACCCCTCCGTGCCCCTGTAAGCACGTTAAGCCGTTGGTCCTGGCTGTCATTCATGGATCTTTGACAGTCGTTACGGGTAGTCAGGAGTCCGAAAGTCTGACAAGCAGTCTTACCAAGGCCAAGGGGTATCGTATTACCCAGTAACTGGGTTGTGGAGGTCAGATAGGCAGTCGCTCCATGTAAAACACTGGTATTCAGCTGCATCCGGATAGACTGGAAGCCGACCACAACGTAGTTGGGAAAAGGTTAGGCAGATGATATCTACACTAATATATATAAAAATATAATTTCAAATGTTGCCTGCTACCTGCTAGAGTTAATTCAGCTGTGCGTACCAGATGAGTATGTGAACAGGCGGCGGCAACCGCGGCTGCTGGTGGTACCGACTGCGCGCACCAGTCTGCTTCAGCGCGCACCGCTGACGCTCGCGCTGCGCACGCTCAACACGGTGGCTGATAAAATTGACTTGTTTTCTTGTTCTCTGAACGACTTTACTTTGGCGACCGCTAGGGTGTTATGTTATAATTAAGTTTTTCTGTGTTATGTTTCTTTAATTTTTATTGTAAATTTAGTTTCTATGTAGTAAATAAATTTAATAATAATTAGAAATGCATATACCTAATGCGTTACTTTTTTATGGATGGGAAATCATTAGAAGTCAGCTTATGCTGGTTATTAATAGCTTGATGATGTGTAGCCGTGCGTACTAAGTAATAATCTTATAGTAGTAGAATATATTTTAGTAGTTTAGTAGGTTTTTTCCTCAAATTAACGCGGGTGAAACCGCGGGGCACTGCTAGTAATATATATATATATACTTATAATATTATGTTGTTCACTGCTCTGTATCTCGAATACTGGCTAACGACAGCTGCTACGAAATAGCATGTAGTAAGGCCCAGGCCCTCCTAGCACCTTCCCCACTTCTCTATGAAATACATATTGATGGCTAAAATTTTCCGTAGGTCACACAGGTACCTATAAAAGATATCTTAAAATAGCAATAGGTAAATAGGCATCTACGCATATAATATATAGAAGATTCTACAAATTTCTCAAAATATTGTAGATGCCTTATTAAATATTAACTTTATTAACTCATTTGGTTGTTAATTATAGTAATATATAATTTCGATTTGCAATTTTTTTGTTTATCAATGTAACATGGAATCTTACGTTTTTCGAGTAAATAAAGTGTAAATTTTAATAAATAGCTCAAAATTATACATAACGATTAAAAAAAAAATTTCGGATTACAGTTTTATTCGTTTTTTTTTGCATTTTCTGAGAACATTTACTATAGTAATGTACTTACTTATATTTTTTATACCATCAGAAAGTAGAGATTGCAACAACCAAATTTTCCACGAACTTTTTTAAAAGGAGATATTTTGACGGGAGAATTTTCGATTGAAAATTAGGTCAAACAACGGTGAAAAAATAAATATTTTAGATCAAAAAAATTACACAAACTCAAAAAGGAGGTGGTTCTCAATTCGGATGTATATAAAGGGTTATTGGAAAAACACCAACAACCTCTTAAGAGGTCATTGTACTCATCGTTATGAACAACTTTTACTATGGGACCAAACCTGAAATCGCGAAATAAAAATCAGCTGTTCCCTACATTTATCTTCGTCTATCTCGTCAAAATGTAGGGAACAGCTGATTTTTATTTCGCGATTTCAGGTTTGGTCCCTTAGTAAAAGTTGTTCATAATGATGAGTACAATGACCTCTTAAGAGGTTGTGGTGTTTTTCCAATAACCCTGTATAGGTCTGTAGGGTGTCCCTGGAAGTATGGATTAAATCGTACAGGGGCGTGGGCAAGGTCATTTCCAAACTTTTTGATCCTGAGAATGTAGGTAATTTTTTTACGATTCAAAAGTTATGTTCAATTTTTGTTTTTTTCAATCATTTTGCAGTGCTCAAAGAATAAAATCATTAAAAAAAAACTATGCTGTCAATTTTTGTTTTTTTAGATAGCCCTGATCATTGATATGTATATGTTACACTAGATTAGCAATTACCGCACCAAGGCGTTGCCACTAGGCTGATGCCCACAGCCATCAGCGTAGCTAACGTCAGTTCAGTGCTCTGTGTGACGCCAACCGAAGTCAACCGAGTGACATGCGACAAAAAATATCGCGAAAGAGTGCGGTTCCGCCCGGAGGACACGGTGGAGCATACGGTGGCGGTATGCCCCAATTGGGCGGAGCACCGCCGTGTTCTCGCAGAGGCGATCGGCAGCGGCGGCGACCTCTCGCGCCCGGCCCTGGTTCAAGCCATGGTCCGGGGCGAGAGGGAGTGGGAGGCAGTCACCTCCTTCTGCGAAGCAGTCATGCTAGCGAAGGAGGTGGCGGGACGGATGAGGGAGAGGGCCTCACGTCCCAGCCGCCGCGGGAGACGCCCCGGGCGTCGGGAGCCGCGAGACGACTCCCGGCCACCGTAAACGCGGGCCTGCGGGCGGAGAGTAATGGGTAACTCTCCGTCCGATCAGGACCAGGCCCGTGCCGGACGGCGCGTACGTGTTCCACGCGCGCCTCAAAGAGATGTCAGCAGCAAGGAAGGGGCCCGAAAGGGCCGAAGCCTGCCGGGGCAGCGGGATTGTCCGAAAGGGTTACCGCTACCCCGGAACACAAAGGGCTAAGGAAGGAACACGGGTGGGTTTTAGTCTTTAAGAGTCTGCCACCCCCTTCTGCTCCACCCAGAGCGGGAGGGGTCATTGGATGATTTCCCATCCACAAAAAAAAAAAAAAAAAAAAAAAAAAAAAAAAAAAAAAAAAAAAAAAAAAAAAAAAAAAAAAGATCACAAAAACATAATAAAATAACCCGAATTACTTTCCACACGTAAATTAATTGTCTCTGTGTTTATATCAACTTAAAAACTCAATAAAATGTAGAATTTTGTAAATTAGGTTCAGTGTTACCACTAAAAACGTAGAGTTTTTAATTTATGGAATAAGTGATTTTAAATATTTTTTAATAATAACAACGTAGCAGGGTGCCTAAAGATGCAGCACGCCGTGAAAAATGGGTGGAAATAATCCGATTGCTGAGAAAAGAGACTGACTGGCTACCTACTAAATCATTCAATTTCATTAATAATAATGAAAAAATATTCAAAAAGAAAACGTCTTAGTTATTTTCATTATTTATAAGCTTTTATTACACATCCAATAAGAAATACATAATTCAAATATTGAAAAAATAATTTAACTTAACCTAAAACGCTTTTTATGGCTTAAAATGTTGGGTAAAATTTCGCATGGGTAGGCAACCCCATCCCGTCATTGCATGTTTATATTGCGGTCTTTGTCTAATCTAAGCGACGGTATTATTCTTACGACGTGTATAAATGAGATAGATATATGTTTACTTTTAAATATTTAGTGGTTTCAAAGCTACGTCGTCGCGTTTATAAAGTGGGTACACTTTTTTGACACATTTTATTGAGGTTTGCTTCTCTAGTTAGCTCAATGGCCCTGATAGATATTTTTTTTCTTTGAGCTTGCGAAACTATTACTCGTAAACTTGTAAAGCCCACTTAGCTATGATGGTTTTCCTTTTAATTTCGTTACCTATACAGGGTATCCCTGGAAGTATGGATCAAATCAAATAGGGGCGTGGGCAAAGTCATTTCCAAACTTTTTGATCCTGAGAATGTTGGTGAATTTTTTTACGGTTCAAAAGTTATGACCAACTTTTGTTGTTTTCAATCACTTTACATAGTGCTCAAAGATCAAAATAATTTAAAAAAAACTACCAGGAACTGTCAATTTAAGTTTTTTAGACAGCCCTGATAGTTTTTTTTTGCTTAGAGCACTATGCGAAACGATTGAAAAAAATTGGTCACAACTTTTGAACCTAATTCTCAATTAATCAATCATTCTCAGGACCAAAAACTTTGGAAAAGACCATGCCCACGCCCCTATTTGATTTGATCCATACTTCCAGGGACACCCTGTATATATCCCTGTATATACTACTGCCGTAAGTTTTTTCACTTAACCAAAGCTGCCGGGGGGTGGGGGGGGTTCTCTTGACTCTAACAAAAATTAGCACTCTAAAGCTTAATATTTCACAAACGGATCCTTGAATCGAAAAATGTTTTTCACAAACCCGCAAAAAATAATTGTTAAATCAGTGCAGGAAGTTTTATTCTTAATATTTTGGTCACTTCTGGCTATGAGCGTCACTTACGCTGTGGCAATAATCAATAGGTACGCCACGGATCTATGTCTGCGGAGTGAGGAGTTATGTGCAGTATAGATTTTGTAGAAAACACTTTAAAAAAGAAGAATTTGCCTTCCACGCGTTTTTAATGCATGGGATTTCTTTCAACTTCTAGGAACTTGGCACTAAATGACTACCCGCCACTTCGCAGACACAAAGACCCTGTCGAGCAGTGTTGTGAGACTCACGGTGAGCAGCAAGTTGACGTGCGCCAGCAGCGCCGGCGCCGCGCGCGCGCACATCGCGCACAGCCGGCCGCAGCAGCTCCTCTCGCGCACAGCCGGCCGAAGCAGCTCCTCTCGCGCACAGCCGGCCGAAGCAGCTCCTCTCGCGCACAGCCGGCCGCAGCAGCTCCTCTCGCGCACAGCCGGCCGCAGCAGCTCCTCTCGCGCACAGCCGGCCGAAGCAGCTCCTCTCGCGCACAGCCGGCCGAAGCAGCTCCTCTCACGCAGAGCCGGGCGCAGCTCAAGTTCCGCCGCCAGCGAGCAAGCTGCCGGCCACGCACGATCACAGAGCCTACGTCACTCCACAATACTGTGCTCGTACCAAACGGCGTGTTTGTGATAGCGCGATAGCGGCTGCACTGATAGCGAGCGAGTATCTTATCAGCGGGCTATCTGCACAGGTGGGTCGGCAGGCCGTCATCGGCTGAGTGCGCCCGCAACGACTCGCCCGCCGCACTAGTTATCCTTATCTTTTGTTATTCCAGTTTTATACAATACCAATTGTAGTTATTCATGGAAATTGTATCATCGCCACATTGATTGGACATTGCGTGGGATCATTCCTACCTAAAATTTGCTTAATCATCAACTATTTTTTCACAAAAGTACTTTTGTATTGTTTAAATTAATAATGAATTTTCCTTTTTAGCTTCCTTTTGCGGTAGGAGCCATACTAGGCAAGCTACAAACTGACTACGTAAATGCAATTATATAGGTAGGTATGCTACTGTAGATGTAAGTCCACGCTGTCGCGTCGTATAAATGATCAAAGATCTACTGTCGATGTAGGTCCGCGCTGTCGCGTCGTATAGATGATCAAAAGTCTACTGTCGATGTAGGTCCGCGCTGTCGCGTCGTATAGATGATCAAAAGTCTACTGTCGATGTAGGTCCCCGCTGTCGCGTCGTATACAGGGTGGAATCGAAGTCATGGGCATTATTTTAACCTAAGGCACTACTCACGATACTGATTGCATTAGGGCTATTAATACGCAAATCAAAAATATTATTAATGCAAGTAAGGAAAACCTTAAAAATGTAGTAAGTCAAATTGCACAAGGCTTATTATTGCAAATAAACACTTAAAGTAATTAAAACAAAATACTTCGTTAACGCCAATAATTGTTGAAATATCAAAATCTTAAAGCGCAGTACAGCGCAAAGCGAAATGTAAACAAACATCACCTGCGCGCGCGCGGGTTTTTCCTTACAAGTAATAATAACAATGGGCTACAAGACATTCCGTCCGGCGGGATTCCCTGAACTCACTCCGCCCCACTCCCTCACTCGCAAAAATACGAATATCACCCCCGCGCGGGGTATGCTTCCCGCCGCAACACGAAGTCACGAACCCGGAACCAGTGTCATAACGACTGCGCAGGTGCATTGACGCGTAATTGATTTATTGATCCCGTGACGTAATCGCCGTACTCGCCGCTCGCGGCATACGGTGCTTGGATTGCAGTGTATTAAGTGTTAGTTTAGTAGTTGTGTGTTGTGTGTGTGTTTGTGTACACGATGCCTCGACCGCGTAATGTGCAGGCTAGGTACACCAACCAACAATACCCACAAATGGTTGTAATTTACGATCGCGCAAGAAATTTAGTATGAACTCGTGAAATGTTCCATCGGCGCTACCCGAACGACCCTATTCCTTCACGGGGTCTCATTCCACCAGAACCACTCAGAACCTGTTGGATTTTTCGTCTTTTCACGTGCCAGCACATGCACAAGCTCGTGGAAGAGCACCCGTTTACCCTCTGTCACTTTACCGACAAATAAGGTTTTTTCAAAACAATCCACAAGCTAGGTACGTAAATGTTTTTTTTTAATGTATGTTAGTTGACGTAGTTTTGACCGTCCTAAGCCGGCAAAGTACGAAGGGAAAATTGGAATTTATTATGAATCAATTCATTGGCAACTTACGAATGTCACGTGAGTCGGGCGGGGTCAAAGAATTCACGCCCAATGACGCGCGTACGGCGTAGTGTACCTACGCATTTGCTATCGAGAAGCGCAACTAATTCGATACTTTGTATGACTTACTACATTTTAAGGTTTTCCATACTTGCATTAATAATATTTTTGATTTGCGTAATAGTAGCCCTAATGCAATTAGTATCATAAGTAGTACCTTAGGTTAAAATAATGCCCATGATATCAAATGCACCCTGTAGATGATCAAAGGTCTACTGTCGATGTAGGTCCGCGCTGTCACGTCGTATAGATGATCTAAGGTCTACTGTCGATGTAGGTCCGCGCTGTCGCGTCGTATAGATGATCAAAAATCTACTGTCGATGTAGGTCCGCGCTGTCGCGTCGTATAGATGATCAAAGGTCTACTGTCGATGTAGGTCCGCGCTGTCGCGTCGTATAGATGATCAAAAGTCTACTGTCGATGTAGGTCCGCGCTGTCGCGTCGTATAGATGATCAAAGGTCTACTGTCGATGTAGGTCCGCGCTGTCGCGTCGTATAGATGATCAAAGATCTACTGTCGATGTAGGTCCGCGCTGTCGCGTCGTATAGATGATCAAAAGTCTACTGTCGATGTAGGTCCGCGCTGTCGCGTCGTATAGATGATCAAAGGTCTACTGTCGATGTAGGTCCGCGCTGTCGCGTCGTATAGATGATCAAAGGTCTACTGTCGATGTAGGTCCGCGCTGTCGCGTCGTATAGATGATCAAAGGTCTACTGTCGATGTAGGTCCGCGCTGTCGCGTTGTATAGATGGATGATCAAAGGTACTCTGTCGACGGCGCGGCGACGTAGCGGCGGTACGCTATGAGTGCTACAACCTACAAGTTCTGGATCGTCACCCCATCAACGCTTCGGTGAAGACGGTGGTACTCAATTCGACCGAATGTTTTTCTTGAATGTGCAGCGATGTCTTCGTCAATTATTGTGAACATGTCATATAATGATTGTGAATGAGTAAAGTGTCACCGTGTCACGAGTGTCCCGACTGAGGACGACGTCCAGTGCGCATGTAGTGCGGCTGAAGCGGCCGCGCCAGCTCGCGGCCTGCGGCACACAGCTGCAGAGTGCTCAGTGCGCCCACAGCGCGGCCTATTGCTACTGGTGGACTATCATAAAGATGCAAATAAAACAGCTTGTGTACAAAAATATCACTTTATTGCTTTAACAGTAACGTGTCAACATTGTTGGAACGCGTGTGCGTATCGCTTATTGTCTAGTCTCCGGCGGAGCTCCAACTATACGATATCGTCTACACAGTGAACGAGTCGGACGTACTATCTTACGCTATTTGGCACCAGGTTACCGACGACCGCCCGTCAGCGGCCTCAGCGGCCGCGCGACCCCGATGACGACGCGCGACCCCTACCTACATACACTATTGTAATTCACTTTGCTTTTGTAGTTTAACTCAAATCACAGCAAAATGGTATCACAATAATCAGATATGAAATAACGGCAAACATTTTAAATACAACTGACTCATGGTCTCATGATGCTGTAGGGAGCAGCTAGTCAGCGGTACCCGCGGAGCGGCCGGCGCCTGCGCGGTAGGCTTCGAGGTAAACACGAAAATATTCTAATGAGGAACATTATAGTGGTGGGCAAGTTCATGAGGCTCAGTTAGCAATGGGTACCGCCGCACCAGACAACGCGCTCCGGCGGGCCGCGCCCGCCCTGCAGCGGGGTCCGTCAGCGAGTGTTCTAAAGAGCAGTTTAGTATTGGGCGAGTTTGTGTTGATAGCACCGCGTTTCTCGATAAGTTCACTACAAGGCAAGAAGTCACTACTCAGAATGCTAGAAAACTTACTTTTATAAAATATAGTCTGTTACAGATATACTTACTACGCACCGTCTCGTATTACGCTACACTAACTACCTACAAGTACATATAGGAATAAATGGAACAACAACAGCGTCCACGCGAACCGCGCAACACGCAGCACGTGCCGCGCAACACGCAGCACGTGCCGCGCAACATGCAGCACGCACAGCGCAATACGCAGCACGTGACGCGCACAACGCAGCACGTGCCGCGCAACACGCAGCACGCGCCGCGCATCACGCATCAAGTGCCGCGCAACACGCAGCACGTGCCCGCAACACGCAGCACGCGCCGCGCAACACGCAGCACGCGACACGTGCGGCGGCCGCTCTTGGCTTGGCACACCGTACAGTACGTGTTACATTCATGCTCTCACTCAGCTTCACCTAACATTACTGTTAACTACTACTTAATATGGCAGTCTGTGTTCGTTAATCAGTTTAATAGAAAATAATAGAAACTTATGAGATATGGGCAGCCATTACAAGTGGAAGGCTAGTCTCATCGACTCTCTACTAATATAATCACATCGTTCTTGATTCGTTACATAATAGGTTATTATAATGTTGATATGATCATCACGGGCATTCTTCTCGCTTCACGCAGAGGAGCCCCGTGACAGGCCGCAGCAGGAGGCGCCGCCGCACTGCGGCTTCACGTCGTGTTGGTGACTGAAGACGGAGCTCATCATTATACGACACGCACTCCGGCAGGCTCACTTCAGATCGCACCAGTAACGTGCTCTGTGCGCAGCGCTAGATGTCGGTGTGCAGGATGAGCAGCGCGGCGGCGGGCGCGGAGGGCGGCGCGTGGCGCGCGCGCAGCTGCGCCTGCACGGCGTCCCACGCCGCGTCGCGCGCGCGGCGCGTCCCGGCCCCGTCCCACGCCGCGTCGCGCGCGGGCGGGACGGCGCGAGCGCGGCGCGGCCCGCCCCGCCCCCGCCGCCGCGCGCGCGCCCGGCCGCTCGCCCCGCCCCCGCCGCCGCCTCCCCGCGGCGCCGGCGCAGGCGCCCGAGCGCCTGTCTCGTCCTGGAATAGTCGATCGAACCATCCATCATACACATCATGAACAGACACTTTGTAAGTAAAAAAAAAAAGAATGGAGAATTGAACTGAAATGAATTGCCAAACTGAATTGAACGGAAGGTTTTACTTTATAGGCTGGAAGGACAAAGAACCGCTAGAGCCGATCCGGGCGCGTAGTGGACGCTGACCTGCTAGAAAATCTTGTCGAGTATGGTGTACATGCGCAGGTTGGCCTTCTTGCGCCAGCCGGGCGGCGCGCGCTCGGCCTCGTTGCAGTCGCTGTCGTCGTCGGCGGCCGGCACTGCGCACACGCTGTCCTTCTCGCCGCCCGGCGCCAGCGCACGCTCGCCCGCGCGCCGAGCGAGGCGACGCGCCATTATGAATGCCGCTACCTGCAACATTACATACATATATTTTATTAGCTTTAAGTAGTTCAACAATGTTGAAACTTACTGAGGAAAATGCGTAAGTTTATTTATTTTATTTTCATTATTTAATTTTATTTATTGCACAGCCTGTTTTAGACTTCAACCAGCTGCAAGCTCCAAAGAATCGCTCATCTGCGTGTTCCCATACTCATAGCCAGTAATCTCTCGACAAGTAGGAATCGGCCCATGTACGACGGATAATTACGTAAAATATGGAATCAGCCTTCAGGTGTTACTTTGCGGAAATCCATGGCGATAAAATGTTATGTAAGAATATGTAGTTTTAGTTTCTCAATAACAAGATCCAGGCCTGGATACGATATACAGCATGCATAAAAATAAGTTTACAAACCCGACTACTGAAAAGGATAAAACAAGAAAGTACCTTCCCGTGGTCGCATGCTACCGTGGCTTATAAGTATGTTAGTACAGCGGCGTGCGACCACGGGAAGGATAAAACAAGAAAGTACCTTCCCGTGGTCGCATGCTACCGTGGCTTATAAGTATGTTAGTACAGCGGCGTGCGACCACGGGAAGGATAAAACAAGAAAGTACCTTCCCGTGGTCGCATGCTACCGTGGCTTATAAGTATGTTAGTACAGCGGCGTGCGACCACGGGAAGGATAAAACAAGAAAGTACCTTCCCGTGGTCGCATGCTACCGTGGCTTATAAGTATGTTAGTACAGCGGCGTGCGACCACGGGAAGGATAAAACAAGAAAGTACCTTCCCGTGGTCGCATGCTACCGTGGCTTATAAGTATGTTAGTACAGCGGCGTGCGACCACGGGAAGGATAAAACAAGAAAGTACCTTCCCGTGGTCGCATGCTACCGTGGCTTATAAGTATGTTAGTACAGCGGCGTGCGACCACGGGAAGGATAAAACAAGAAAGTACCTTCCCGTGGTCGCATGCTACCGTGGCTTATAAGTATGTTAGTACAGCGGCGTGCGACCACGGGAAGGATAAAACAAGAAAGTACCTTCCCGTGGTCGCATGCTACCGTGGCTTATAAGTATGTTAGTACAGCGGCGTGCGACCACGGGAAGGATAAAACAAGAAAGTACCTTCCCGTGGTCGCATGCTACCGTGGCTTATAAGTATGTTAGTACAGCGGCGTGCGACCACGGGAAGGATAAAACAAGAAAGTACCTTCCCGTGGTCGCATGCTACCGTGGCTTATAAGTATGTTAGTACAGCGGCGTGCGACCACGGGAAGGATAAAACAAGAAAGTACCTTCCCGTGGTCGCATGCTACCGTGGCTTATAAGTATGTTAGTACAGCGGCGTGCGACCACGGGAAGGATAAAACAAGAAAGTACCTTCCCGTGGTCGCATGCTACCGTGGCTTATAAGTATGTTAGTACAGCGGCGTGCGACCACGGGAAGGATAAAACAAGAAAGTACCTTCCCGTGGTCGCATGCTACCGTGGCTTATAAGTATGTTAGTACAGCGGCGTGCGACCACGGGAAGGATAAAACAAGAAAGTACCTTCCCGTGGTCGCATGCTACCGTGGCTTATAAGTATGTTAGTACAGCGGCGTGCGACCACGGGAAGGATAAAACAAGAAAGTACCTTCCCGTGGTCGCATGCTACCGTGGCTTATAAGTATGTTAGTACAGCGGCGTGCGACCACGGGAAGGATAAAACAAGAAAGTACCTTCCCGTGGTCGCATGCTACCGTGGCTTATAAGTATGTTAGTACAGCGGCGTGCGACCACGGGAAGGATAAAACAAGAAAGTACCTTCCCGTGGTCGCATGCTACCGTGGCTTATAAGTATGTTAGTACAGCGGCGTGCGACCACGGGAAGGATAAAACAAGAAAGTACCTTCCCGTGGTCGCATGCTACCGTGGCTTATAAGTATGTTAGTACAGCGGCGTGCGACCACGGGAAGGATAAAACAAGAAAGTACCTTCCCGTGGTCGCATGCTACCGTGGCTTATAAGTATGTTAGTACAGCGGCGTGCGACCACGGGAAGGATAAAACAAGAAAGTACCTTCCCGTGGTCGCATGCTACCGTGGCTTATAAGTATGTTAGTACAGCGGCGTGCGACCACGGGAAGGATAAAACAAGAAAGTACCTTCCCGTGGTCGCATGCTACCGTGGCTTATAAGTATGTTAGTACAGCGGCGTGCGACCACGGGAAGGATAAAACAAGAAAGTACCTTCCCGTGGTCGCATGCTACCGTGGCTTATAAGTATGTTAGTACAGCGGCGTGCGACCACGGGAAGGATAAAACAAGAAAGTACCTTCCCGTGGTCGCATGCTACCGTGGCTTATAAGTATGTTAGTACAGCGGCGTGCGACCACGGGAAGGATAAAACAAGAAAGTACCTTCCCGTGGTCGCATGCTACCGTGGCTTATAAGTATGTTAGTACAGCGGCGTGCGACCACGGGAAGGATAAAACAAGAAAGTACCTTCCCGTGGTCGCATGCTACCGTGGCTTATAAGTATGTTAGTACAGCGGCGTGCGACCACGGGAAGGATAAAACAAGAAAGTACCTTCCCGTGGTCGCATGCTACCGTGGCTTATAAGTATGTTAGTACAGCGGCGTGCGACCACGGGAAGGATAAAACAAGAAAGTACCTTCCCGTGGTCGCATGCTACCGTGGCTTATAAGTATGTTAGTACAGCGGCGTGCGACCACGGGAAGGATAAAACAAGAAAGTACCTTCCCGTGGTCGCATGCTACCGTGGCTTATAAGTATGTTAGTACAGCGGCGTGCGACCACGGGAAGGATAAAACAAGAAAGTACCTTCCCGTGGTCGCATGCTACCGTGGCTTATAAGTATGTTAGTACAGCGGCGTGCGACCACGGGAAGGATAAAACAAGAAAGTACCTTCCCGTGGTCGCATGCTACCGTGGCTTATAAGTATGTTAGTACAGCGGCGTGCGACCACGGGAAGGATAAAACAAGAAAGTACCTTCCCGTGGTCGCATGCTACCGTGGCTTATAAGTATGTTAGTACAGCGGCGTGCGACCACGGGAAGGATAAAACAAGAAAGTACCTTCCCGTGGTCGCATGCTACCGTGGCTTATAAGTATGTTAGTACAGCGGCGTGCGACCACGGGAAGGATAAAACAAGAAAGTACCTTCCCGTGGTCGCATGCTACCGTGGCTTATAAGTATGTTAGTACAGCGGCGTGCGACCACGGGAAGGATAAAACAAGAAAGTACCTTCCCGTGGTCGCATGCTACCGTGGCTTATAAGTATGTTAGTACAGCGGCGTGCGACCACGGGAAGGATAAAACAAGAAAGTACCTTCCCGTGGTCGCATGCTACCGTGGCTTATAAGTATGTTAGTACAGCGGCGTGCGACCACGGGAAGGATAAAACAAGAAAGTACCTTCCCGTGGTCGCATGCTACCGTGGCTTATAAGTATGTTAGTACAGCGGCGTGCGACCACGGGAAGGATAAAACAAGAAAGTACCTTCCCGTGGTCGCATGCTACCGTGGCTTATAAGTATGTTAGTACAGCGGCGTGCGACCACGGGAAGGATAAAACAAGAAAGTACCTTCCCGTGGTCGCATGCTACCGTGGCTTATAAGTATGTTAGTACAGCGGCGTGCGACCACGGGAAGGATAAAACAAGAAAGTACCTTCCCGTGGTCGCATGCTACCGTGGCTTATAAGTATGTTAGTACAGCGGCGTGCGACCACGGGAAGGATAAAACAAGAAAGTACCTTCCCGTGGTCGCATGCTACCGTGGCTTATAAGTATGTTAGTACAGCGGCGTGCGACCACGGGAAGGATAAAACAAGAAAGTACCTTCCCGTGGTCGCATGCTACCGTGGCTTATAAGTATGTTAGTACAGCGGCGTGCGACCACGGGAAGGATAAAACAAGAAAGTACCTTCCCGTGGTCGCATGCTACCGTGGCTTATAAGTATGTTAGTACAGCGGCGTGCGACCACGGGAAGGATAAAACAAGAAAGTACCTTCCCGTGGTCGCATGCTACCGTGGCTTATAAGTATGTTAGTACAGCGGCGTGCGACCACGGGAAGGATAAAACAAGAAAGTACCTTCCCGTGGTCGCATGCTACCGTGGCTTATAAGTATGTTAGTACAGCGGCGTGCGACCACGGGAAGGATAAAACAAGAAAGTACCTTCCCGTGGTCGCATGCTACCGTGGCTTATAAGTATGTTAGTACAGCGGCGTGCGACCACGGGAAGGATAAAACAAGAAAGTACCTTCCCGTGGTCGCATGCTACCGTGGCTTATAAGTATGTTAGTACAGCGGCGTGCGACCACGGGAAGGATAAAACAAGAAAGTACCTTCCCGTGGTCGCATGCTACCGTGGCTTATAAGTATGTTAGTACAGCGGCGTGCGACCACGGGAAGGATAAAACAAGAAAGTACCTTCCCGTGGTCGCATGCTACCGTGGCTTATAAGTATGTTAGTACAGCGGCGTGCGACCACGGGAAGGATAAAACAAGAAAGTACCTTCCCGTGGTCGCATGCTACCGTGGCTTATAAGTATGTTAGTACAGCGGCGTGCGACCACGGGAAGGATAAAACAAGAAAGTACCTTCCCGTGGTCGCATGCTACCGTGGCTTATAAGTATGTTAGTACAGCGGCGTGCGACCACGGGAAGGATAAAACAAGAAAGTACCTTCCCGTGGTCGCATGCTACCGTGGCTTATAAGTATGTTAGTACAGCGGCGTGCGACCACGGGAAGGATAAAACAAGAAAGTACCTTCCCGTGGTCGCATGCTACCGTGGCTTATAAGTATGTTAGTACAGCGGCGTGCGACCACGGGAAGGATAAAACAAGAAAGTACCTTCCCGTGGTCGCATGCTACCGTGGCTTATAAGTATGTTAGTACAGCGGCGTGCGACCACGGGAAGGATAAAACAAGAAAGTACCTTCCCGTGGTCGCATGCTACCGTGGCTTATAAGTATGTTAGTACAGCGGCGTGCGACCACGGGAAGGATAAAACAAGAAAGTACCTTCCCGTGGTCGCATGCTACCGTGGCTTATAAGTATGTTAGTACAGCGGCGTGCGACCACGGGAAGGATAAAACAAGAAAGTACCTTCCCGTGGTCGCATGCTACCGTGGCTTATAAGTATGTTAGTACAGCGGCGTGCGACCACGGGAAGGATAAAACAAGAAAGTACCTTCCCGTGGTCGCATGCTACCGTGGCTTATAAGTATGTTAGTACAGCGGCGTGCGACCACGGGAAGGATAAAACAAGAAAGTACCTTCCCGTGGTCGCATGCTACCGTGGCTTATAAGTATGTTAGTACAGCGGCGTGCGACCACGGGAAGGATAAAACAAGAAAGTACCTTCCCGTGGTCGCATGCTACCGTGGCTTATAAGTATGTTAGTACAGCGGCGTGCGACCACGGGAAGGATAAAACAAGAAAGTACCTTCCCGTGGTCGCATGCTACCGTGGCTTATAAGTATGTTAGTACGGCGGCGTGCGACCACGGGAAGGTACTTTCTTGTTTCATCCTTTTCAGTAGTCGGGTTTTAGTTTTTAAACTAAAGTTAATTTTCCGCAAAATTTCTAGTATTAGTTTACCAGCTTTCATATCCTCGGTCCACGGAACTGATAAATCCTAGCCTCCACAATGATTGATTCTGATGTGCCGTGTTTCATCGAGGCTATGGATGCCCAGAGAATCGCTTGCCCGAATACAGATCCACCCGAAAACCTATCTTCCCAAAGACGGCGGGATGAGCCGCTCTGCAGAGTAGTACAGAACAATTTACTTGACTCGTGTGCTACTACTGCGGAGCGTGCGCGCCGGCTGGCTGTGGGGAGGTGCGCGTCGGGTCTTTGGCTTCTTGCACTGCCTTCGTCGAACATAGGCTCTTTGTTCGACGACACTATTTTTCGCCTGGCTGCTTCTCTTCGGCTAGGCACTCCTGGCTGTTCTCCTCTATCGCTGTCACTGTGGCGAAGATGTGAACAGCCTCGGACTCCACGGCCTTTCTTGCAGCCGAAGTGCGGGTCGTTTAGCGCGGCACGCGCACATTAATGACATCATCCGACGAGCTCTTGTCACCGTCGGCGTTCCAGCTGTATTAGAACCCAATGGCTTGGCACGCGATGATGGCAAGAGACCGGGCGGTATGTCTTTATTTCCATGGAAGTTGGGTAGGCCTTTAGTGTGGAACGCAACGTGTGTCGATACTCTTGCGCCATCCCATCTTCCTGGCTCGGCATGCTGTGCTGGCGCTGCTGCTGCGGTTGTGGAAAACCTCAAGCGGCGAAAATATAATAACCTTAGCAAAAGTTATATTTTCGAGCCGTTTGTGGTTGAAACCCTCGGGCCGTGGGGTCCGAATGCTCATGTTCTTTTTAAGGAAATCTCGAAACGACTGGTTGACACTTCCCATGACCCAAGGGCTGGCTTTTACCTTGGCCAGAGGCTAAGCATTGCCATTCAACGTGGTAATGCCGCCAGTCTCTTGGGTACATTACCAGTCGACAGCGATGCGGATGAATTTTTCGACGCTTTATTTTAGTTTGTTTTTTGATTTAGTTAAGTTAGGATTTAACTTTGTTATTTTTTATTAAATATTAGGTTTTTAAACTTATTTTTTTTTCATACTCTTTAGAGTGTGGTTGTTCAGTAGTCGGGTTTTAGTTTATGATCTTATTTTTTTATTTAAATTATTTTGGGGTTATGATTTCGTGATAAAGTATTTACAGAGCTACTTATTTTTTTGCTTAGGGTTATTGTTTTACATGTACAACATGAATAAAATATATGTTTGGCTGAAATCTGAGGCGTGATTTTATAGAAATTATTCCTAATTATCGGGTGTATGCAAGCAAAGCCGTAAGCAACAGCTGACAATATATATTAGGTCGGAGCAAAAGTATTTTCGTATTTTTCATACAAAAAAAAAATTGTTTTAGGTTTAATTTTTTATTTATTTATAATATGTATGTGCCCTTTTGATCGATGACTTGTTGCCATCTTGTGGGCAATGCCATGATCCCATTGCTGTAGAAGTTTTGAGATTTTTTATCAAAAAAATCTGACAGGTAGTTTTCACAGTGTTCTTTTGAGGTTAACTTTATGCTTCCTAAAGAGTTCTGAAGTGACCGAAACAGGTGAAAATCTGATGGAGCAAGATCAGGGCTATACGGAGGATACATCAACACATCCTAGCCAAGCTCTCTCAATTTTTTCTGAGAGGCTATAGATGAGTGCGGTCTGGTGTTGTCGTGATGAAACACCACGCCCTTCCTATTCACCAGCTCCGGGCGGTTTTTCTCAATAGCTTCTTTTAAACTCATCAGTTGTTGACAGTAGAAGTCAGAATCGATAGTTTTACCCGGCGGCAAAAGCTCATAGTGGACGATTCCTTTCCAATCCCACCAAACACAGCATCACTTTGTTTCGAGTCAGGCCGGGCTTTGCCACGGTCTGTGGGGCTTGCCCATGCTTCGACCACGATCTTTTTCGGACATTCTTATCGTAAGTGATCCATTTTTCATCACCCGTAATCAACCGTTTAAGAAATGGGTCGGAATTATTACGTTTCAACAAAGAATCGCAAATGGAAACACGTTGCATTAAGTTTCTCTCAGTGAGATCATGTGGTACCCAAATATCTAGTTTTTTCTTGTACCCAGACTTTTGTAAATGCCGTAAAACTGTTTTGTGATCAACATCTAGTTCTTCAGCAATATCATAACTACTAATATGTCGATCTTGCTCCACATTTTCAAAAATGGCACTGATTTTATCCGTGACAGGGCGTCCAGAGCGAGCTTCATCCTTCACACTAAAATTTCCTGACTTGAAACGCTTGAACCACATTTGTGCTACTCGTATTGATACCGCATTAGGTCCGTAAACCGCACAAATTTTATTCGCGGCGTTCGTCGCATTTTTACCTTTTTTGGAATAAAATTTTAAAATGTATCGAATTTCTTCGTCACATACGTTCATGTTGCTTGCTTGAAAAACAATTGAGAAATGGCGGGAACTAGTTTTTTTTTTATTTATTGCATCTTTAGAATGTGAACATTTAATAGTATTAAAACCAGCCAGTTACATTTAGTACTGCCAAAGAGGTTTGATTACTAACAATAGATTCAAAATACGAAAATATTTTTGCCCCGACCTATTATATAGGGTGACTGGTAATTAGTGACCGATACCTAAACACGTGATTGTACTCATGATAACAAACAACTTTTACTATGGGACCAACCCGGAATTCGCGAAAAAAAATCTGCTGTTCAGTACCTACATTTTGACCAGTTAGGCGAACATAAATGACTGAACAGCAATTTTTTTTGTTCACAATTTCAGGTTTGGTGCCATAGTAAAAGTTGTTTGTTATCATGAGTACAAGCACGTGTTTAAGTATCGGTCACTAATTATCAGTCACCGTATATATACCTACCGTATTTCAAATATGCTAATTAAGCCCTTTCATTTGACATCCAACACGGCATGATTAAAAAAGAATTGAATTTAATGTGACGTCACATAACCGACCAGCAGACGGTCAAGACGGTTCCAACGATACCTCATTTGTCAAATTATGACTAGTAGTTTAGAAGTTATGAGGGAACAGATGAACATACATCATACCGGTCAAAATCATAACCCTCCTTTTTGCTTCGACGTAGTCGGGTAAAAACACGCAGCTGGTTCAACTGACCGCCGAGGTGTCGTGAAGAGAACGGCGATGTCCGGCAGCGCCGCGCGCCTATAGTATACTAATAGCACCACTCACATGCGCGCGCATCGGGCGCGCAGCCTGTCGCACACCTAGCGATGTCCACGTATGGACGGTCGAGTGTACTAGTGCTACTTGATACTAGTGCTGCTTGGGAATGCCTGCGGACGTATGGATCGGTCAACATTGATAGTCGCGCGTCAGTAGCGCTGCTGAACCGATGCTGAATGCGACTAACGACCAAAGTACAGACGCGCGTCAATGACAAGCGCTACTGAATTGAAAAGGTCGCTATGGGCGACCACCCTAAGGCCTGCTTCGTTTAATCCCGCTATGCAAGTAAGGAAGTCTGACGTAGGTACCTGTAACACCATGCCCAGCACTCCGAATACGATGATCACGAACGCGTTGTTGGGCGCCTCGCGCTCCACCTCCTGCGACACAACAACACATTGAGTACAGTGCGGCGCGCGGGCAGTAGCGCGGCCTCTCGAGCGGACAGTGGCTGCACCTCGATCATATCGTAGAGCGGGCGCGCCACGTCGCGGTACCGCTGCACGGCGAGCAGCGCCGGCTTGAGGTCGTGCAGCAGGTCCATGCCGCGGCGCGCCAGCTCGGCCTGCGGGGCGGAGCGCCACCACGCCGCCAGCGACGCGCCCATCCACGCGCCGTAGCCCACCTCGCTCAGCGCCAGGCACGCCACGCCCGCCGCATACTGCAACACAACACACGCGTCACACGCGCCCCTCGCGCCAGCCCGCCTGCTCAGCCCGCCATGCTGAGTCAGTGCGGTGCTGGCTGTCGGCCACGTAACCCATGAGTCACCGCACTCACCGCCGACGCTCAGAAGTTGAGATATACGACCGCGGACTGAGGAAGCAGTTTTTAATTTTTTTTTCAGTTTTTGCACGGATCAATGGCCGGGTTATAACGCGATAATTACGTCGGTAAAAAATATAGTGATCCAATGTTTGCAACTTGGCAAATTAAACAACTGTTACTTTTAACAAACAAGAGTTATTTTCCAAAGTAACACTCGTCACTTTTCAGTTGTACATACTCCACACAAATTCAATTAACACTAGTGCATTGAAGAATTGAAGACATCGACTAGAAGAATCATCAAAATTTGCATAGAAATGCCGAAATTGCAGTACATTTATGCATATAACTGCTAATGTATTATATAAGGTGTTTCATAATCTCAACTCTACAAACCTTAAGAGGTGCTTTAGACCATCGAACTGAACAACTTTCACTATAGGACCAACTCTGAAATCACGAAAAAAAAATCAGCTGTTTCATACATTTTGGTCAAAAGTATTGAACATTTGTAATTTTTTTGCCGTCTGTTGGGGCTGGTCATCTTTTAGCTATTTGTTTACTTCGGACGCTTTTAACGCGTACGTCTTTTTTTTTTACATCGTTCTCACATTATTATAAATTCAACATGACCTAATGATGTAACTAATAATTTTGTAAAAATATAATTTAAAAAGAGTGTCCATGGAGTTTCTTGCCGGTGTCAAAAACGAAAATGCGGAACCAACGACGACTTCCGAAATTAAAATTATTTTTCACTTTGTAGTGTTTTTTTTTTTAACGTTTTTTTTTTTTACTTTTTAATTGTAGGTATCTACCTACCTCACACAAATTCATATAACACTTCTTGCTACAGAGAAATGAGTGTGTACCGTGGTAAACTGAACACATCTGCGTACCCCTTTAGAGAGGGTACAGGCGTGATGTTATGTTGTGTGATTTCGTAAACAATGCATACAGATGCGATAGCAGTAATCGCGGTAAATAAATTTGCTGGCATTTGTTGAAGAGTTCCATTGTCTGTCTCCGCAACTCATAACCAGATCTTTACAAAATTTAAATGGACCATTTCGGAATACACATCTTTCGAACAAAAAAAATAATTTTGAAAAGCCGTCTATAAATGACGGAGTTATGAATGATTTGAAGACGGAGTTATGTCCGAATATACATAAAAAGATATAAAATGAGACCTTCTGAAGATGTATCAATAGATAAAGTTTCTCAAGTACTGGAAGTGGAAACTGAAGTGAAGGACCTCTCCCTGATGGAAATTGTACTGGGTATCAGACACCTAAACAATCGAAAAAGCCTAGGGCCTGACTCTATTATTAATGAAGCGCTGAAAATAGGCGAGAAAATGATTTCAGGTTTAATCACCATACTGTTCAATAAAATCCTGGCAGAAAGGAAAGTTCCAGAACAATGGACTGTATCTGATATCATTCTTATTTACAACAAAGGAGATCCATCAGACGTCTCAAATTACAGACCGATTAGTCTCATGGCTAGTTTATACAAATTGTTCTCGCAGTGTCTGCTGCAAAGAATCGGACCAAAGATTGATGCGAAGCAACCCGTAGAACAGGCTGGGTTCAGGTCTAGATACTCTACAATAGATCACATTCACGTTCTCAGCCAAGTGATCGAAAAGTACAAAGAATTTAAGTCCCCACTCTATATAGCTTTCGTGGACTACCGAAAAGCCTTTGATTTTATTTCACACGCATCAATCAAAGAAGCTCTACAATATGAAATAGAGACAACGTACACAGACATCATTAGCAATATATACGAGAACTGTAAAAGTAAAGTCAGACTGGAGAGAACCGGACCAGCTTTCAAAATAGAGCGCGGCGTCCGCCAGGTAGATCCCTTGTCACCGAAAATTTCCATAGCCGTTCTAGAAATCATTCTTAGACTCAAGCTGGAAAAATAAAGGCATAAAAATCGACGGCAAGGTCTTTTTTTTTTTTTGGCTGCCTGACGATCACTTCCGACGGCTAACGACGCACCCTCATCCGTTCTCACGGGGCCTCAGGCCACTGGCTGCAGGAGGTCAAGTCGCCTGCGCAAGTACTCCACTGTGCTGCTCAGTGTCAGCCGTCAGCTCATCAGATCATGTTGCTCATGCTATACCAAATGGTAAATGTCAATTGTTATCTAATGACATTATTTTGGAATAAAAGAATAGTAATATTTAGTATTTCACCAACCAGAAGTTGAATGTTTATAGTATGCTTGAGCGTCCACTGACCAGCTATGAGCAACCTATTCTATCATCATCACTCTATGAGCAACCTGTTCTATCATCATCACTCTTGAGCGTCCACTGACCAGCTATGAGCAACCTGTTCTATCATCATCACTCTTGAGCGTCCACTGACCAGCTATGAGCAACCTGTTCTATCATCATCACTCTTGAGCGTCCACTGACCAGCTATGAGCAACCTGTTCTATCATCATCACTCTTGAGCGTCCACTGACCAGCTATGAGCAACCTGTTCTATCATCATCACTCTATGAGCAACCTGTTCTATCATCATCACTCTTGAGCGTCCACTGACCAGCTATGAGCAACCTGTTCTATCATCATCACTCTTGAGCGTCCACTGACCAGCTATGAGCAACCTGTTCTATCATCATCACTCTATGAGCAACCTGTTCTATCATCATCACTCTATGAGCAACCTGTTCTATTATCATCACTCTTGAGCGTCCACTGACCAGCTATGAGCAACCTGTTCTATCATCATCACTCTTGAGCGTCCACAGGCCAGCTATGAGCAACCTGTTCTATCATCATCACTCTTGAGCGTCCACTGACCAGCTATGAGCAACCTGTTCTATCATCATCACTCTTGAGCGTCCACAGGCCAGCTATGAGCAACCTGTTCTATCATCATCACTCTATGAGCAAGCTGTTCTATCATCATCACTCTTGAGCGTCCACTGACCAGCTATGAGCAACCTGTTCTATCATCATCACTCTATGAGCAAGCTGTTCTATCATCATCACTCTTGAGCGTCCACTGACCAGCTATGAGCAACCTGTTCTATTATCATCACTCTTGTGCGTCCACAGGCCAGCTATGAGCAACCTGTTCTATTATCATCACTCTTGTGCGTCCACAGGCCAGCTATGAGCAACCTGTTCTATCATCATCACTCTATGAGCAAGCTGTTCTATCATCATCACTCTTGAGCGTCCACTGACCAGCTATGAGCAACCTGTTCTATCATCATCACTCTTGAGCGTCCACTGACCAGCTATGAGCAACCTGTTCTATCATCATCACTCTTGAGCGTCCACTGACCAGCTATGAGCAACCTGTTCTATCATCATCACTCTTGAGCGTCCACTGACCAGCTATGAGCAACCTGTTCTATCATCATCACTCTATGAGCAAGCTGTTCTATCATCATCACTCTTGAGCGTCCACTGACCAGCTATGAGCAACCTGTTCTATCATCATCACTCTTGAGCGTCCACTGACCAGCTATGAGCAACCTGTTCTATCATCATCACTCTTGAGCGTCCACTGACCAGCTATGAGCAACCTGTTCTATCATCATCACTCTTGAGCGTCCACTGACCAGCTATGAGCAACCTGTTCTATCATCATCACTCTTGAGCGTCCACTGACCAGCTATGAGCAACCTGTTCTATCATCATCACTCTTGAGCGTCCACTGACCAGCTATGAGCAACCTGTTCTATCATCATCACTCTATGAGCAAGCTGTTCTATCATCATCACTCTTGAGCGTCCACTGACCAGCTATGAGCAACCTGTTCTATTATCATCACTCTTGTGCGTCCACAGGCCAGCTATGAGCAACCTGTTCTATTATCATCACTCTTGTGCGTCCACAGGCCAGCTATGAGCAACCTGTTCTATCATCATCACTCTATGAGCAAGCTGTTCTATCATCATCACTCTTGAGCGTCCACTGACCAGCTATGAGCAACCTGTTCTATTATCATCACTCTTGTGCGTCCACAGGCCAGCTATGAGCAACCTGTTCTATCATCATCACTCTATGAGCAAGCTGTTCTATCATCATCACTCTTGAGCGTCCACTGACCAGCTATGAGCAACCTGTTCTATCATCATCACTCTTGAGCGTCCACTGACCAGCTATGAGCAACCTGTTCTATCCTCATCACTCTATGAGCAACCTATTCTATCATCATCACTCTATGAGCAACCTGTTCTATCATCATCACTCTTGAGCGTCCACTGACCAGCTATGAGCAACCTGTTCTATCATCATCACTCTTGAGCGTCCACTGACCAGCTATGAGCAACCTGTTCTATCATCATCACTCTTGAGCGTCCACTGACCAGCTATGAGCAACCTGTTCTATCATCATCACTCTTGAGCGTCCACTGACCAGCTATGAGCAACCTGTTCTATCATCATCACTCTTGAGCGTCCACTGACCAGCTATGAGCAACCTGTTCTATCATCATCACTCTATGAGCAACCTGTTCTATCATCATCTCTCTATGAGAGCAACCTGTTCTATCATCATCACTCTTGAGCGTCCACTGACCAGCTATGAGCAACCTGTTCTATCATCATCACTCTTGAGCGTCCACTGACCAGCTATGAGCAACCTGTTCTATCATCATCTCTCTATGAGAGCAACCTGTTCTATCATCATCACTCTTGAGCGTCCACCGACCAGCTATGAGCAACCTTTTCTATCATCATCACTCTTGAGCGACCACTGACCAGCTATGAGCAACCTGTTCTATCATCATCACTCTATGAGCAACCTGTTCTATCATCATCTCTCTATGAGAGCAACCTGTTCTATCATCATCACTCTTGAGCGTCCACTGACCAGCTATGAGCAACCTGTTCTATCATCATCACTCTTGAGCGTCCACTGACCAGCTATGAGCAACCTGTTCTATCATCATCACTCTTGAGCGTCCACTGACCAGCTATGAGCAACCTGTTCTATCATCATCACTCTATGAGCAACCTGTTCTATCATCATCTCTCTATGAGAGCAACCTGTTCTATCATCATCACTCTTGAGCGTCCACTGACCAGCTATGAGCAACCTGTTCTATCATCATCACTCTTGAGCGTCCACTGACCAGCTATGAGCAACCTGTTCTATCATCATCTCTCTATGAGAGCAACCTGTTCTATCATCATCACTCTTGAGCGTCCACCGACCAGCTATGAGCAACCTTTTCTATCATCATCACTCTTGAGCGACCACTGACCAGCTATGAGCAACCTGTTCTATCATCATCACTCTATGAGCAACCTGTTCTATCATCATCTCTCTATGAGAGCAACCTGTTCTATCATCATCACTCTTGAGCGTCCACTGACCAGCTATGAGCAACCTGTTCTATCATCATCACTCTTGAGCGTCCACTGACCAGCTATGAGCAACCTGTTCTATCATCATCACTCTTGAGCGTCCACTGACCAGCTATGAGCAACCTGTTCTATCATCATCACTCTTGAGCGTCCACTGACCAGCTATGAGCAACCTGTTCTATCATCATCACTCTTGAGCGTCCACTGACCAGCTATGAGCAACCTGTTCTATCATCATCACTCTTGAGCGTCCACTGACCAGCTATGAGCAACCTGTTCTATCATCATCACTCTTGAGCGTCCACTGACCAGCTATGAGCAACCTGTTCTATCATCATCACTCTTGAGCGTCCACTGACCAGCTATGAGCAACCTATTCTATCATCATCACTCTATGAGCAACCTGTTCTATCATCATCACTCTTGAGCGTCCACTGACCAGCTATGAGCAACCTGTTCTATCCTCATCACTCTATGAGCAACCTGTTCTATCATCATCTCTCTATGAGAGCAACCTGTTCTATCATCATCACTCTTGAGCGTCCACTGACCAGCTATGAGCAACCTGTTCTATCATCATCACTCTTGAGCGTCCACTGACCAGCTATGAGCAACCTGTTCTATCATCATCACTCTTGAGCGTCCACTGACCAGCTATGAGCAACCTGTTCTATCATCATCACTCTATGAGCAACCTGTTCTATCATCATCTCTCTATGAGAGCAACCTGTTCTATCATCATCACTCTTGAGCGTCCACTGACCAGCTATGAGCAACCTGTTCTATCATCATCACTCTTGAGCGTCCACTGACCAGCTATGAGCAACCTGTTCTATCATCATCTCTCTATGAGAGCAACCTGTTCTATCATCATCACTCTTGAGCGTCCACCGACCAGCTATGAGCAACCTTTTCTATCATCATCACTCTTGAGCGACCACTGACCAGCTATGAGCAACCTGTTCTATCATCATCACTCTATGAGCAACCTGTTCTATCATCATCTCTCTATGAGAGCAACCTGTTCTATCATCATCACTCTTGAGCGTCCACTGACCAGCTATGAGCAACCTGTTCTATCATCATCACTCTTGAGCGTCCACTGACCAGCTATGAGCAACCTGTTCTATCATCATCACTCTTGAGCGTCCACTGACCAGCTATGAGCAACCTGTTCTATCATCATCACTCTATGAGCAACCTGTTCTATCATCATCTCTCTATGAGAGCAACCTGTTCTATCATCATCACTCTTGAGCGTCCACTGACCAGCTATGAGCAACCTGTTCTATCATCATCACTCTTGAGCGTCCACTGACCAGCTATGAGCAACCTGTTCTATCATCATCACTCTTGAGCGTCCACTGACCAGCTATGAGCAACCTTTTCTATCATCATCACTCTTGAGCGACCACTGACCAGCTATGAGCAACCTGTTCTATCATCATCACTCTATGAGCAACCTGTTCTATCATCATCTCTCTATGAGAGCAACCTGTTCTATCATCATCACTCTTGAGCGTCCACTGACCAGCTATGAGCAACCTGTTCTATCATCATCACTCTTGAGCGTCCACTGACCAGCTATGAGCAACCTGTTCTATCATCATCACTCTTGAGCGTCCACTGACCAGCTATGAGCAACCTGTTCTATCATCATCACTCTTGAGCGTCCACTGACCAGCTATGAGCAACCTATTCTATCATCATCACTCTATGAGCAACCTGTTCTATCATCATCACTCTTGAGCGTCCACTGACCAGCTATGAGCAACCTGTTCTATCCTCATCACTCTATGAGCAACCTGTTCTATCATCATCTCTCTATGAGAGCAACCTGTTCTATCATCATCACTCTTGAGCGTCCACTGACCAGCTATGAGCAACCTGTTCTATCATCATCACTCTTGAGCGTCCACTGACCAGCTATGAGCAACCTGTTCTATCATCATCACTCTTGAGCGTCCACTGACCAGCTATGAGCAACCTGTTCTATCATCATCACTCTATGAGCAACCTGTTCTATCATCATCTCTCTATGAGAGCAACCTGTTCTATCATCATCACTCTTGAGCGTCCACTGACCAGCTATGAGCAACCTGTTCTATCATCATCACTCTTGAGCGTCCACTGACCAGCTATGAGCAACCTGTTCTATCATCATCACTCTTGAGCGTCCACTGACCAGCTATGAGCAACCTGTTCTATTATCATCACTCTTGAGCGTCCACTGACCAGCTATGAGCAACCTGTTCTATCATCATCACTCTTGAGCGTCCACTGACCAGCTATGAGCAACCTGTTCTATTATCATCACTCTTGTGCGTCCACAGGCCAGCTATGAGCAACCTGTTCTATTATCATCACTCTTGTGCGTCCACTGACCAGCTATGAGCAACCTGTTCTATCATCATCACTCTATGAGCAAGCTGTTCTATCATCATCACTCTTGAGCGTCCACTGACCAGCTATGAGCAACCTGTTCTATTATCATCACTCTTGTGCGTCCACAGGCCAGCTATGAGCAACCTGTTCTATCATCATCACTCTATGAGCAAGCTGTTCTATCATCATCACTCTTGAGCGTCCACTGACCAGCTATGAGCAACCTGTTCTATCATCATCACTCTTGAGCGTCCACTGACCAGCTATGAGCAACCTGTTCTATCATCATCACTCTTGAGCGTCCACTGACCAGCTATGAGCAACCTGTTCTATCATCATCACTCTTGAGCGTCCACTGACCAGCTATGAGCAACCTGTTCTATCATCATCACTCTATGAGCAACCTGTTCTATCATCATCACTCTTGAGCGTCCACTGACCAGCTATGAGCAACCTATTCTATCATCATCACTCTATGAGCAACCTGTTCTATCATCATCACTCTTGAGCGTCCACTGACCAGCTATGAGCAACCTGTTCTATCATCATCACTCTTGAGCGTCCACTGACCAGCTATGAGCAACCTGTTCTATCATCATCACTCTATGAGCAAGCTGTTCTATCATCATCACTCTTGAGCGTCCACTGACCAGCTATGAGCAACCTGTTCTATCATCATCACTCTTGAGCGTCCACTGACCAGCTATGAGCAACCTGTTCTATCATCATCACTCTTGAGCGTCCACTGACCAGCTATGAGCAACCTGTTCTATCATCATCACTCTTGAGCGTCCACTGACCAGCTATGAGCAACCTGTTCTATCATCATCACTCTATGAGCAACCTGTTCTATCATCATCACTCTTGAGCGTCCACTGACCAGCTATGAGCAACCTATTCTATCATCATCACTCTATGAGCAACCTGTTCTATCATCATCACTCTTGAGCGTCCACTGACCAGCTATGAGCAACCTGTTCTATCATCATCACTCTTGAGCGTCCACTGACCAGCTATGAGCAACCTGTTCTATCATCATCACTCTATGAGCAAGCTGTTCTATCATCATCACTCTTGAGCGTCCACTGACCAGCTATGAGCAACCTGTTCTATCATCATCACTCTTGAGCGTCCACTGACCAGCTATGAGCAACCTATTCTATCATCATCACTCTATGAGCAACCTGTTCTATCATCATCACTCTTGAGCGTCCACTGACCAGCTATGAGCAACCTATTCTATCATCATCACTCTATGAGCAACCTGTTCTATCATCATCACTCTTGAGCGTCCACTGACCAGCTATGAGCAACCTGTTCTATCCTCATCACTCTATGAGCAACCTGTTCTATCATCATCTCTCTATGAGAGCAACCTGTTCTATCATCATCACTCTTGAGCGTCCACTGACCAGCTATGAGCAACCTGTTCTATCATCATCACTCTTGAGCGTCCACTGACCAGCTATGAGCAACCTGTTCTATCCTCATCACTCTATGAGCAACCTGTTCTATCATCATCTCTCTATGAGAGCAACCTGTTCTATCATCATCACTCTTGAGCGTCCACTGACCAGCTATGAGCAACCTGTTCTATCATCATCACTCTTGAGCGTCCACTGACCAGCTATGAGCAACCTGTTCTATCATCATCACTCTTGAGCGTCCACTGACCAGCTATGAGCAACCTGTTCTATCATCATCACTCTATGAGCAACCTGTTCTATCATCATCTCTCTATGAGAGCAACCTGTTCTATCATCATCACTCTTGAGCGTCCACTGACCAGCTATGAGCAACCTGTTCTATCATCATCACTCTTGAGCGTCCACTGACCAGCTATGAGCAACCTGTTCTATCATCATCACTCTTGAGCGTCCACTGACCAGCTATGAGCAACCTGTTCTATTATCATCACTCTTGAGCGTCCACTGACCAGCTATGAGCAACCTGTTCTATCATCATCACTCTTGAGCGTCCACTGACCAGCTATGAGCAACCTGTTCTATTATCATCACTCTTGTGCGTCCACAGGCCAGCTATGAGCAACCTGTTCTATTATCATCACTCTTGTGCGTCCACTGACCAGCTATGAGCAACCTGTTCTATCATCATCACTCTATGAGCAAGCTGTTCTATCATCATCACTCTTGAGCGTCCACTGACCAGCTATGAGCAACCTGTTCTATTATCATCACTCTTGTGCGTCCACAGGCCAGCTATGAGCAACCTGTTCTATCATCATCACTCTATGAGCAAGCTGTTCTATCATCATCACTCTTGAGCGTCCACTGACCAGCTATGAGCAACCTGTTCTATCATCATCACTCTTGAGCGTCCACTGACCAGCTATGAGCAACCTGTTCTATCATCATCACTCTTGAGCGTCCACTGACCAGCTATGAGCAACCTGTTCTATCATCATCACTCTTGAGCGTCCACTGACCAGCTATGAGCAACCTGTTCTATCATCATCACTCTATGAGCAACCTGTTCTATCATCATCACTCTTGAGCGTCCACTGACCAGCTATGAGCAACCTATTCTATCATCATCACTCTATGAGCAACCTGTTCTATCATCATCACTCTTGAGCGTCCACTGACCAGCTATGAGCAACCTGTTCTATCATCATCACTCTTGAGCGTCCACTGACCAGCTATGAGCAACCTGTTCTATCATCATCACTCTATGAGCAAGCTGTTCTATCATCATCACTCTTGAGCGTCCACTGACCAGCTATGAGCAACCTGTTCTATCATCATCACTCTTGAGCGTCCACTGACCAGCTATGAGCAACCTGTTCTATCATCATCACTCTTGAGCGTCCACTGACCAGCTATGAGCAACCTGTTCTATCATCATCACTCTTGAGCGTCCACTGACCAGCTATGAGCAACCTGTTCTATCATCATCACTCTATGAGCAACCTGTTCTATCATCATCACTCTTGAGCGTCCACTGACCAGCTATGAGCAACCTATTCTATCATCATCACTCTATGAGCAACCTGTTCTATCATCATCACTCTTGAGCGTCCACTGACCAGCTATGAGCAACCTGTTCTATCATCATCACTCTTGAGCGTCCACTGACCAGCTATGAGCAACCTGTTCTATCATCATCACTCTATGAGCAAGCTGTTCTATCATCATCACTCTTGAGCGTCCACTGACCAGCTATGAGCAACCTGTTCTATCATCATCACTCTTGAGCGTCCACTGACCAGCTATGAGCAACCTATTCTATCATCATCACTCTATGAGCAACCTGTTCTATCATCATCACTCTTGAGCGTCCACTGACCAGCTATGAGCAACCTATTCTATCATCATCACTCTATGAGCAACCTGTTCTATCATCATCACTCTTGAGCGTCCACCGACCAGCTATGAGCAACCTGTTCTATCATCATCACTATATGAGAGCAACCTGTTCTATCATCATCACTCTTGAGCGTCCACTGACCAGCTATGAGCAACCTGTTCTATCATCATCACTATATGAGAGCAACCTGTTCTATCATCATCACTCTTGAGCGTCCACTGACCAGCTATGAGCAACCTGTTCTATCATCATCACTCTTGAGCGTCCACTGACCAGCTATGAGCAACCTGTTCTATCATCATCACTCTTGAGCGTCCACTGACCAGCTATGAGCAACCTGTTCTATCATCATCACTCTTGAGCGTCCACTGACCAGCTATGAGCAACCTGTTCTATCATCATCACTCTTGAGCGTCCACTGACCAGCTATGAGCAACCTGTTCTATCATCATCACTCTTGAGCGTCCACTGACCAGCTATGAACAACATGTTCTATCATCATCACTCTATGAGCAACCTGTTCTATCATCATCACTCTTGAGCGTCCACTGACCAGCTATGAACAACATGTTCTATCATCATCACTCTATGAGCAACCTGTTCTATCATCATCACTCTTGAGCGTCCACCGACCAGCTATGAGCAAGCTGTTCTATCCTCATCACTCTATGAGCAACCTGTTCTATCATCATCTCTCTATGAGAGCAACCTGTTCTATCATCATCACTCTTGAGCGTCCACTGACCAGCTATGAGCAACCTGTTCTATCATCATCACTCTTGAGCGTCCACTGACCAGCTATGAGCAACCTGTTCTATCATCATCACTCTTGAGCGTCCACTGACCAGCTATGAGCAACCTGTTCTATCATCATCACTCTATGAGCAACCTGTTCTATCATCATCTCTCTATGAGAGCAACCTGTTCTATCATCATCACTCTTGAGCGTCCACTGACCAGCTATGAGCAACCTGTTCTATCATCATCACTCTTGAGCGTCCACTGACCAGCTATGAGCAACCTGTTCTATCATCATCACTCTTGAGCGTCCACTGACCAGCTATGAGCAACCTGTTCTATCATCATCACTCTTGAGCGTCCACTGACCAGCTATGAGCAACCTGTTCTATCATCATCACTCTTGAGCGTCCACTGACCAGCTATGAGCAACCTGTTCTATCATCATCACTCTTGAGCGACCACTGACCAGCTATGAGCAACCTGTTCTATCATCATCTCTCTATGAGAGCAACCTGTTCTATCATCATCACTCTTGAGCGTCCACCGACCAGCTATGAGCAACCTTTTCTATCATCATCACTCTTGAGCGACCACTGACCAGCTATGAGCAACCTGTTCTATCATCATCACTCTATGAGCAACCTGTTCTATCATCATCTCTCTATGAGAGCAACCTGTTCTATCATCATCACTCTTGAGCGTCCACTGACCAGCTATGAGCAACCTGTTCTATCATCATCACTCTTGAGCGTCCACTGACCAGCTATGAGCAACCTGTTCTATCATCATCACTCTTGAGCGTCCACTGACCAGCTATGAGCAACCTATTCTATCATCATCACTCTATGAGCAACCTGTTCTATCATCATCACTCTTGAGCGTCCACCGACCAGCTATGAGCAACCTGTTCTATCATCATCACTCTATGAGCAACCTGTTCTATCATCATCTCTCTATGAGAGCAACCTGTTCTATCATCATCACTCTTGAGCGTCCACTGACCAGCTATGAGCAACCTGTTCTATCATCATCACTCTTGAGCGTCCACTGACCAGCTATGAGCAACCTGTTCTATCATCATCACACTATGAGCAACCTGTTCTATCATCATCTCTCTATGAGAGCAACCTGTTCTATCATCATCACTCTTGAGCGTCCACTGACCAGCTATGAGCAACCTGTTCTATCATCATCACTCTTGAGCGTCCACTGACCAGCTATGAGCAACCTGTTCTATCATCATCACTCTTGAGCGTCCACTGACCAGCTATGAGCAACCTGTTCTATCATCATCACTCTTGAGCGTCCACTGACCAGCTATGAGCAACCTGTTCTATCATCATCTCTCTATGAGAGCAACCTGTTCTATCATCATCACTCTTGAGCGTCCACCGACCAGCTATGAGCAACCTTTTCTATCATCATCACTCTTGAGCGACCACTGACCAGCTATGAGCAACCTGTTCTATCATCATCACTCTATGAGCAACCTGTTCTATCATCATCTCTCTATGAGAGCAACCTGTTCTATCATCATCACTCTTGAGCGTCCACTGACCAGCTATGAGCAACCTGTTCTATCATCATCACTCTTGAGCGTCCACTGACCAGCTATGAGCAACCTGTTCTATTATCATCACTCTTGTGCGTCCACAGGCCAGCTATGAGCAACCTGTTCTATCATCATCACTCTATGAGCAAGCTGTTCTATCATCATCACTCTTGAGCGTCCACTGACCAGCTATGAGCAACCTGTTCTATTATCATCACTCTTGTGCGTCCACAGGCCAGCTATGAGCAACCTGTTCTATCATCATCACTCTATGAGCAAGCTGTTCTATCATCATCACTCTTGAGCGTCCACTGACCAGCTATGAGCAACCTGTTCTATTATCATCACTCTTGTGCGTCCACAGGCCAGCTATGAGCAACCTGTTCTATCATCATCACTCTATGAGCAAGCTGTTCTATCATCATCACTCTTGAGCGTCCACTGACCAGCTATGAGCAACCTGTTCTATCATCATCACTCTTGAGCGTCCACTGACCAGCTATGAGCAACCTGTTCTATCATCATCACTCTTGAGCGTCCACTGACCAGCTATGAGCAACCTGTTCTATCATCATCACTCTTGAGCGTCCACTGACCAGCTATGAGCAACCTATTCTATCATCATCACTCTATGAGCAACCTGTTCTATCATCATCACTCTTGAGCGTCCACTGACCAGCTATGAGCAACCTGTTCTATCATCATCACTCTTGAGCGTCCACTGACCAGCTATGAGCAACCTGTTCTATTATCATCACTCTTGTGCGTCCACAGGCCAGCTATGAGCAACCTGTTCTATCATCATCACTCTATGAGCAAGCTGTTCTATCATCATCACTCTTGAGCGTCCACTGACCAGCTATGAGCAACCTGTTCTATCATCATCACTCTTGAGCGTCCACTGACCAGCTATGAGCAACCTGTTCTATCATCATCACTCTTGAGCGTCCACTGACCAGCTATGAGCAACCTGTTCTATCATCATCACTCTTGAGCGTCCACTGACCAGCTATGAACAACATGTTCTATCATCATCACTCTATGAGCAACCTGTTCTATCATCATCACTCTTGAGCGTCCACCGACCAGCTATGAGCAACCTGTTCTATCCTCATCACTCTATGAGCAACCTGTTCTATCATCATCTCTCTATGAGAGCAACCTGTTCTATCATCATCACTCTTGAGCGTCCACTGACCAGCTATGAGCAACCTGTTCTATCATCATCACTCTTGAGCGTCCACTGACCAGCTATGAGCAACCTGTTCTATCATCATCACTCTTGAGCGTCCACTGACCAGCTATGAGCAACCTGTTCTATCATCATCACTCTTGAGCGTCCACTGACCAGCTATGAGCAACCTGTTCTATCATCATCACTCTATGAGCAACCTGTTCTATCATCATCTCTCTATGAGAGCAACCTGTTCTATCATCATCACTCTTGAGCGTCCACTGACCAGCTATGAGCAACCTGTTCTATCATCATCACTATATGAGAGCAACCTGTTCTATCATCATCACTCTTGAGCGTCCACTGACCAGCTATGAGCAACCTGTTCTATCATCATCACTATATGAGAGCAACCTGTTCTATCATCATCACTCTTGAGCGTCCACTGACCAGCTATGAGCAACCTGTTCTATCATCATCACTATATGAGAGCAACCTGTTCTATCATCATCACTCTTGAGCGTCCACTGACCAGCTATGAGCAACCTGTTCTATCATCATCACTATATGAGAGCAACCTGTTCTATCATCATCACTCTTGAGCGTCCACTGACCAGCTATGAGCAACCTGTTCTATCATCATCACTCTTGAGCGTCCACTGACCAGCTATGAGCAACCTGTTCTATCATCATCACTCTTGAGCGTCCACTGACCAGCTATGAGCAACCTGTTCTATCATCATCACTCTATGAGCAAGCTGTTCTATCATCATCACTCTTGAGCGTCCACTGACCAGCTATGAGCAACCTGTTCTATCATCATCACTCTTGAGCGTCCACTGACCAGCTATGAGCAACCTGTTCTATCATCATCACTCTTGAGCGTCCACTGACCAGCTATGAGCAACCTGTTCTATCATCATCACTCTTGAGCGTCCACTGACCAGCTATGAGCAACCTGTTCTATCATCATCACTCTTGAGCGTCCACTGACCAGCTATGAGCAACCTGTTCTATCATCATCACTCTATGAGCAAGCTGTTCTATCATCATCACTCTTGAGCGTCCACTGACCAGCTATGAGCAACCTGTTCTATTATCATCACTCTTGTGCGTCCACAGGCCAGCTATGAGCAACCTGTTCTATTATCATCACTCTTGTGCGTCCACAGGCCAGCTATGAGCAACCTGTTCTATCATCATCACTCTATGAGCAAGCTGTTCTATCATCATCACTCTTGAGCGTCCACTGACCAGCTATGAGCAACCTGTTCTATTATCATCACTCTTGTGCGTCCACAGGCCAGCTATGAGCAACCTGTTCTATCATCATCACTCTATGAGCAAGCTGTTCTATCATCATCACTCTTGAGCGTCCACTGACCAGCTATGAGCAACCTGTTCTATCATCATCACTCTTGAGCGTCCACTGACCAGCTATGAGCAACCTGTTCTATCATCATCACTCTTGAGCGTCCACTGACCAGCTATGAGCAACCTGTTCTATCATCATCACTCTTGAGCGTCCACTGACCAGCTATGAGCAACCTGTTCTATCATCATCACTCTTGAGCGTCCACTGACCAGCTATGAGCAACCTGTTCTATCATCATCACTCTTGAGCGTCCACTGACCAGCTATGAACAACATGTTCTATCATCATCACTCTATGAGCAACCTGTTCTATCATCATCACTCTTGAGCGTCCACCGACCAGCTATGAGCAACCTGTTCTATCCTCATCACTCTATGAGCAACCTATTCTATCATCATCACTCTATGAGCAACCTGTTCTATCATCATCACTCTTGAGCGTCCACTGACCAGCTATGAGCAACCTGTTCTATCATCATCACTCTTGAGCGTCCACTGACCAGCTATGAGCAACCTGTTCTATCATCATCACTCTTGAGCGTCCACTGACCAGCTATGAGCAACCTGTTCTATCATCATCACTCTTGAGCGTCCACTGACCAGCTATGAGCAACCTGTTCTATCATCATCACTCTTGAGCGTCCACTGACCAGCTATGAGCAACCTGTTCTATCATCATCACTCTTGAGCGTCCACTGACCAGCTATGAGCAACCTGTTCTATCATCATCACTCTATGAGCAACCTGTTCTATCATCATCTCTCTATGAGAGCAACCTGTTCTATCATCATCACTCTTGAGCGTCCACTGACCAGCTATGAGCAACCTGTTCTATCATCATCACTCTTGAGCGTCCACTGACCAGCTATGAGCAACCTGTTCTATCATCATCTCTCTATGAGAGCAACCTGTTCTATCATCATCACTCTTGAGCGTCCACCGACCAGCTATGAGCAACCTTTTCTATCATCATCACTCTTGAGCGACCACTGACCAGCTATGAGCAACCTGTTCTATCATCATCACTCTATGAGCAACCTGTTCTATCATCATCTCTCTATGAGAGCAACCTGTTCTATCATCATCACTCTTGAGCGTCCACTGACCAGCTATGAGCAACCTGTTCTATCATCATCACTCTTGAGCGTCCACTGACCAGCTATGAGCAACCTGTTCTATCATCATCACTCTTGAGCGTCCACTGACCAGCTATGAGCAACCTGTTCTATCATCATCACTCTTGAGCGTCCACTGACCAGCTATGAGCAACCTGTTCTATCATCATCACTCTATGAGCAACCTGTTCTATCATCATCTCTCTATGAGAGCAACCTGTTCTATCATCATCACTCTTGAGCGTCCACTGACCAGCTATGAGCAACCTGTTCTATCATCATCACTCTTGAGCGTCCACTGACCAGCTATGAGCAACCTGTTCTATCATCATCACTCTTGAGCGTCCACTGACCAGCTATGAGCAACCTGTTCTATTATCATCACTCTTGAGCGTCCACTGACCAGCTATGAGCAACCTGTTCTATCATCATCACTCTTGAGCGTCCACTGACCAGCTATGAGCAACCTGTTCTATCATCATCACTCTTGAGCGTCCACTGACCAGCTATGAGCAACCTGTTCTATCATCATCACTCTTGAGCGTCCACTGACCAGCTATGAGCAACCTGTTCTATCATCATCACTCTTGAGCGTCCACTGACCAGCTATGAGCAACCTATTCTATCATCATCACTCTATGAGCAACCTGTTCTATCATCATCACTCTTGAGCGTCCACTGACCAGCTATGAACAACATGTTCTATCATCATCACTCTATGAGCAACCTGTTCTATCATCATCACTCTTGAGCGTCCACCGACCAGCTATGAGCAACCTTTTCTATCATCATCACTCTTGAGCGACCACTGACCAGCTATGAGCAACCTGTTCTATCCTCATCACTCTATGAGCAACCTGTTCTATCATCATCTCTCTATGAGAGCAACCTGTTCTATCATCATCACTCTTGAGCGTCCACTGACCAGCTATGAGCAACCTGTTCTATCATCATCACTCTTGAGCGTCCACTGACCAGCTATGAGCAACCTGTTCTATCATCATCACTCTTGAGCGTCCACTGACCAGCTATGAGCAACCTGTTCTATCATCATCACTCTTGAGCGTCCACTGACCAGCTATGAGCAACCTGTTCTATCATCATCACTCTATGAGCAACCTGTTCTATCATCATCTCTCTATGAGAGCAACCTGTTCTATCATCATCACTCTTGAGCGTCCACTGACCAGCTATGAGCAACCTGTTCTATCATCATCACTATATGAGAGCAACCTGTTCTATCATCATCACTCTTGAGCGTCCACTGACCAGCTATGAGCAACCTGTTCTATCATCATCACTCTTGAGCGTCCACTGACCAGCTATGAGCAACCTGTTCTATCATCATCACTCTTGAGCGTCCACTGACCAGCTATGAGCAACCTGTTCTATCATCATCACTCTTGAGCGTCCACTGACCAGCTATGAGCAACCTGTTCTATCATCATCACTCTTGAGCGTCCACTGACCAGCTATGAGCAACCTGTTCTATCATCATCACTCTTGAGCGTCCACTGACCAGCTATGAGCAACCTGTTCTATCATCATCACTCTTGAGCGTCCACTGACCAGCTATGAGCAACCTGTTCTATTATCATCACTCTTGAGCGTCCACTGACCAGCTATGAGCAACCTGTTCTATCATCATCACTCTTGAGCGTCCACTGACCAGCTATGAGCAACCTGTTCTATTATCATCACTCTTGTGCGTCCACAGGCCAGCTATGAGCAACCTGTTCTATTATCATCACTCTTGTGCGTCCACTGACCAGCTATGAGCAACCTGTTCTATCATCATCACTCTATGAGCAAGCTGTTCTATCATCATCACTCTTGAGCGTCCACTGACCAGCTATGAGCAACCTGTTCTATTATCATCACTCTTGTGCGTCCACAGGCCAGCTATGAGCAACCTGTTCTATCATCATCACTCTATGAGCAAGCTGTTCTATCATCATCACTCTTGAGCGTCCACTGACCAGCTATGAGCAACCTGTTCTATCATCATCACTCTTGAGCGTCCACTGACCAGCTATGAGCAACCTGTTCTATCATCATCACTCTTGAGCGTCCACTGACCAGCTATGAGCAACCTGTTCTATCATCATCACTCTTGAGCGTCCACTGACCAGCTATGAGCAACCTATTCTATCATCATCACTCTATGAGCAACCTGTTCTATCATCATCACTCTTGAGCGTCCACTGACCAGCTATGAGCAACCTGTTCTATCATCATCACTCTTGAGCGTCCACTGACCAGCTATGAGCAACCTGTTCTATCATCATCACTCTATGAGCAAGCTGTTCTATCATCATCACTCTTGAGCGTCCACTGACCAGCTATGAGCAACCTGTTCTATCATCATCACTCTTGAGCGTCCACTGACCAGCTATGAGCAACCTATTCTATCATCATCACTCTATGAGCAACCTGTTCTATCATCATCACTCTTGAGCGTCCACTGACCAGCTATGAGCAACCTATTCTATCATCATCACTCTATGAGCAACCTGTTCTATCATCATCACTCTTGAGCGTCCACTGACCAGCTATGAACAACATGTTCTATCATCATCACTCTATGAGCAACCTGTTCTATCATCATCACTCTTGAGCGTCCACCGACCAGCTATGAGCAACCTGTTCTATCCTCATCACTCTATGAGCAACCTGTTCTATCATCATCTCTCTATGAGAGCAACCTGTTCTATCATCATCACTCTTGAGCGTCCACTGACCAGCTATGAGCAACCTGTTCTATCATCATCACTCTTGAGCGTCCACTGACCAGCTATGAGCAACCTGTTCTATCATCATCACTCTTGAGCGTCCACTGACCAGCTATGAGCAACCTGTTCTATCATCATCACTCTTGAGCGTCCACTGACCAGCTATGAGCAACCTGTTCTATCATCATCACTCTTGAGCGTCCACTGACCAGCTATGAGCAACCTGTTCTATCATCATCACTCTTGAGCGACCACTGACCAGCTATGAGCAACCTGTTCTATCATCATCTCTCTATGAGAGCAACCTGTTCTATCATCATCACTCTTGAGCGTCCACTGACCAGCTATGAGCAACCTGTTCTATCATCATCACTCTTGAGCGTCCACTGACCAGCTATGAGCAACCTGTTCTATCATCATCACTCTTGAGCGTCCACTGACCAGCTATGAGCAACCTGTTCTATCATCATCACTCTTGAGCGACCACTGACCAGCTATGAGCAACCTGTTCTATCATCATCACTCTATGAGCAACCTGTTCTATCATCATCTCTCTATGAGAGCAACCTGTTCTATCATCATCACTCTTGAGCGTCCACTGACCAGCTATGAGCAACCTGTTCTATCATCATCACTCTTGAGCGTCCACTGACCAGCTATGAGCAACCTGTTCTATCATCATCACTCTTGAGCGTCCACTGACCAGCTATGAGCAACCTGTTCTATCATCATCACTCTTGAGCGTCCACTGACCAGCTATGAGCAACCTGTTCTATCATCATCACTCTTGAGCGTCCACTGACCAGCTATGAGCAACCTGTTCTATCATCATCACTCTTGAGCGACCACTGACCAGCTATGAGCAACCTGTTCTATCATCATCTCTCTATGAGAGCAACCTGTTCTATCATCATCACTCTTGAGCGTCCACCGACCAGCTATGAGCAACCTTTTCTATCATCATCACTCTTGAGCGACCACTGACCAGCTATGAGCAACCTGTTCTATCATCATCACTCTATGAGCAACCTGTTCTATCATCATCTCTCTATGAGAGCAACCTGTTCTATCATCATCACTCTTGAGCGTCCACTGACCAGCTATGAGCAACCTGTTCTATCATCATCACTCTTGAGCGTCCACTGACCAGCTATGAGCAACCTGTTCTATCATCATCACTCTTGAGCGTCCACTGACCAGCTATGAGCAACCTATTCTATCATCATCACTCTATGAGCAACCTGTTCTATCATCATCACTCTTGAGCGTCCACCGACCAGCTATGAGCAACCTGTTCTATCATCATCACTCTATGAGCAACCTGTTCTATCATCATCTCTCTATGAGAGCAACCTGTTCTATCATCATCACTCTTGAGCGTCCACTGACCAGCTATGAGCAACCTGTTCTATCATCATCACTCTTGAGCGTCCACTGACCAGCTATGAGCAACCTGTTCTATCATCATCACTCTTGTGCGTCCACTGACCAGCTATGAGCAACCTGTTCTATCATCATCACACTATGAGCAACCTGTTCTATCATCATCTCTCTATGAGAGCAACCTGTTCTATCATCATCACTCTTGAGCGTCCACTGACCAGCTATGAGCAACCTGTTCTATCATCATCACTCTTGAGCGTCCACTGACCAGCTATGAGCAACCTGTTCTATCATCATCACTCTTGAGCGTCCACTGACCAGCTATGAGCAACCTGTTCTATCATCATCTCTCTATGAGAGCAACCTGTTCTATCATCATCACTCTTGAGCGTCCACCGACCAGCTATGAGCAACCTTTTCTATCATCATCACTCTTGAGCGACCACTGACCAGCTATGAGCAACCTGTTCTATCATCATCACTCTATGAGCAACCTGTTCTATCATCATCTCTCTATGAGAGCAACCTGTTCTATCATCATCACTCTTGAGCGTCCACTGACCAGCTATGAGCAACCTGTTCTATCATCATCACTCTTGAGCGTCCACTGACCAGCTATGAGCAACCTGTTCTATCATCATCACTCTTGAGCGTCCACTGACCAGCTATGAGCAACCTGTTCTATCATCATCACTCTATGAGCAAGCTGTTCTATCATCATCACTCTTGAGCGTCCACTGACCAGCTATGAGCAACCTGTTCTATTATCATCACTCTTGTGCGTCCACAGGCCAGCTATGAGCAACCTGTTCTATCATCATCACTCTATGAGCAAGCTGTTCTATCATCATCACTCTTGAGCGTCCACTGACCAGCTATGAGCAACCTGTTCTATCATCATCACTCTTGAGCGTCCACTGACCAGCTATGAGCAACCTGTTCTATCATCATCACTCTTGAGCGTCCACTGACCAGCTATGAGCAACCTATTCTATCATCATCACTCTATGAGCAACCTGTTCTATCATCATCACTCTTGAGCGTCCACTGACCAGCTATGAGCAACCTGTTCTATCATCATCACTCTTGAGCGTCCACTGACCAGCTATGAGCAACCTGTTCTATTATCATCACTCTTGTGCGTCCACAGGCCAGCTATGAGCAACCTGTTCTATCATCATCACTCTATGAGCAAGCTGTTCTATCATCATCACTCTTGAGCGTCCACTGACCAGCTATGAGCAACCTGTTCTATTATCATCACTCTTGTGCGTCCACAGGCCAGCTATGAGCAACCTGTTCTATCATCATCACTCTATGAGCAAGCTGTTCTATCATCATCACTCTTGAGCGTCCACTGACCAGCTATGAGCAACCTGTTCTATTATCATCACTCTTGTGCGTCCACAGGCCAGCTATGAGCAACCTGTTCTATCATCATCACTCTATGAGCAAGCTGTTCTATCATCATCACTCTTGAGCGTCCACTGACCAGCTATGAGCAACCTGTTCTATTATCATCACTCTTGTGCGTCCACAGGCCAGCTATGAGCAACCTGTTCTATCATCATCACTCTATGAGCAAGCTGTTCTATCATCATCACTCTTGAGCGTCCACTGACCAGCTATGAGCAACCTGTTCTATCATCATCACTCTTGAGCGTCCACTGACCAGCTATGAGCAACCTGTTCTATCATCATCACTCTTGAGCGTCCACTGACCAGCTATGAGCAACCTATTCTATCATCATCACTCTATGAGCAACCTGTTCTATCATCATCACTCTTGAGCGTCCACTGACCAGCTATGAGCAACCTGTTCTATCATCATCACTCTTGAGCGTCCACTGACCAGCTATGAGCAACCTGTTCTATTATCATCACTCTTGTGCGTCCACAGGCCAGCTATGAGCAACCTGTTCTATCATCATCACTCTATGAGCAAGCTGTTCTATCATCATCACTCTTGAGCGTCCACTGACCAGCTATGAGCAACCTGTTCTATCATCATCACTCTTGAGCGTCCACTGACCAGCTATGAGCAACCTGTTCTATCATCATCACTCTTGAGCGTCCACTGACCAGCTATGAGCAACCTGTTCTATCATCATCACTCTTGAGCGTCCACTGACCAGCTATGAGCAACCTGTTCTATCATCATCACTCTTGAGCGTCCACTGACCAGCTATGAACAACATGTTCTATCATCATCACTCTATGAGCAACCTGTTCTATCATCATCACTCTTGAGCGTCCACCGACCAGCTATGAGCAACCTGTTCTATCCTCATCACTCTATGAGCAACCTGTTCTATCATCATCACTCTTGAGCGTCCACTGACCAGCTATGAGCAACCTGTTCTATCATCATCACTCTTGAGCGTCCACTGACCAGCTATGAGCAACCTGTTCTATCATCATCACTCTATGAGCAACCTGTTCTATCATCATCTCTCTATGAGAGCAACCTGTTCTATCATCATCACTCTTGAGCGTCCACTGACCAGCTATGAGCAACCTGTTCTATCATCATCACTATATGAGAGCAACCTGTTCTATCATCATCACTCTTGAGCGTCCACTGACCAGCTATGAGCAACCTGTTCTATCATCATCACTATATGAGAGCAACCTGTTCTATCATCATCACTCTTGAGCGTCCACTGACCAGCTATGAGCAACCTGTTCTATCATCATCACTATATGAGAGCAACCTGTTCTATCATCATCACTCTTGAGCGTCCACTGACCAGCTATGAGCAACCTGTTCTATCATCATCACTATATGAGAGCAACCTGTTCTATCATCATCACTCTTGAGCGTCCACTGACCAGCTATGAGCAACCTGTTCTATCATCATCACTCTTGAGCGTCCACTGACCAGCTATGAGCAACCTGTTCTATCATCATCACTCTTGAGCGTCCACTGACCAGCTATGAGCAACCTGTTCTATCATCATCACTCTTGAGCGTCCACTGACCAGCTATGAGCAACCTGTTCTATCATCATCACTCTTGAGCGTCCACTGACCAGCTATGAACAACATGTTCTATCATCATCACTCTATGAGCAACCTGTTCTATCATCATCACTCTTGAGCGTCCACTGACCAGCTATGAACAACATGTTCTATCATCATCACTCTATGAGCAACCTGTTCTATCATCATCACTCTTGAGCGTCCACCGACCAGCTATGAGCAACCTGTTCTATCCTCATCACTCTATGAGCAACCTGTTCTATCATCATCTCTCTATGAGAGCAACCTGTTCTATCATCATCACTCTTGAGCGTCCACTGACCAGCTATGAGCAACCTGTTCTATCATCATCACTCTTGAGCGTCCACTGACCAGCTATGAGCAACCTGTTCTATCATCATCACTCTTGAGCGTCCACTGACCAGCTATGAGCAACCTGTTCTATCATCATCACTCTATGAGCAACCTGTTCTATCATCATCTCTCTATGAGAGCAACCTGTTCTATCATCATCACTCTTGAGCGTCCACTGACCAGCTATGAGCAACCTGTTCTATCATCATCACTCTTGAGCGTCCACTGACCAGCTATGAGCAACCTGTTCTATCATCATCACTCTTGAGCGTCCACTGACCAGCTATGAGCAACCTGTTCTATCATCATCTCTCTATGAGAGCAACCTGTTCTATCATCATCACTCTTGAGCGTCCACTGACCAGCTATGAGCAACCTGTTCTATCATCATCACTCTTGAGCGTCCACTGACCAGCTATGAGCAACCTGTTCTATCATCATCACTCTATGAGCAACCTGTTCTATCATCATCTCTCTATGAGAGCAACCTGTTCTATCATCATCACTCTTGAGCGTCCACTGACCAGCTATGAGCAACCTGTTCTATCATCATCACTATATGAGAGCAACCTGTTCTATCATCATCACTCTTGAGCGTCCACTGACCAGCTATGAGCAACCTGTTCTATCATCATCACTCTTGAGCGTCCACTGACCAGCTATGAGCAACCTGTTCTATCATCATCACTCTTGAGCGTCCACTGACCAGCTATGAGCAACCTGTTCTATCCTCATCACTCTATGAGCAACCTGTTCTATCATCATCACTCTTGAGCGTCCACTGACCAGCTATGAGCAACCTGTTCTATCATCATCACTCTTGAGCGTCCACTGACCAGCTATGAGCAACCTGTTCTATCATCATCACTCTTGAGCGTCCACTGACCAGCTATGAGCAACCTGTTCTATCATCATCACTCTATGAGCAACCTGTTCTATCATCATCACTCTATGAGCAACCTGTTCTATCATCATCACTCTTGTGCGTCCACTGACCAGCTATGAGCAACCTGTTCTATCATCATCACTCTATGAGCAACCTGTTCTATCATCATCACTCTTGAGCGTCCACTGACCAGCTATGAGCAACCTGTTCTATCATCATCTCTCTATGAGAGCAACCTGTTCTATCATCATCACTATATGAGAGCAACCTGTTCTATCATCATCACTCTTGAGCGTCCACTGACCAGCTATGAGCAACCTGTTCTATCATCATCACTCTTGAGCGTCCACTGACCAGCTATGAGCAACCTGTTCTATCATCATCACTCTTGAGCGTCCACTGACCAGCTATGAGCAACCTGTTCTATCATCATCACTCTTGAGCGTCCACTGACCAGCTATGAGCAACCTGTTCTATCATCATCACTCTTGAGCGTCCACTGACCAGCTATGAGCAACCTGTTCTATCATCATCACTCTTGAGCGTCCACTGACCAGCTATGAGCAACCTGTTCTATCATCATCACTCTTGAGCGTCCACTGACCAGCTATGAGCAACCTGTTCTATCATCATCACTCTTGAGCGTCCACTGACCAGCTATGAGCAACCTGTTCTATCATCATCACTCTTGAGCGTCCACTGACCAGCTATGAGCAACCTGTTCTATCATCATCACTCTTGAGCGTCCACTGACCAGCTATGAGCAACCTGTTCTATCATCATCACTCTTGAGCGTCCACTGACCAGCTATGAGCAACCTATTCTATCATCATCACTCTATGAGCAACCTGTTCTATCATCATCACTCTTGAGCGTCCACTGACCAGCTATGAGCAACCTGTTCTATCATCATCACTCTTGAGCGTCCACTGACCAGCTATGAGCAACCTGTTCTATCATCATCACTCTATGAGCAACCTGTTCTATCATCATCACTCTTGAGCGTCCACTGACCAGCTATGAGCAACCTGTTCTATCATCATCACTCTTGAGCGTCCACTGACCAGCTATGAGCAACCTGTTCTATCATCATCACTCTTGAGCGTCCACTGACCAGCTATGAGCAACCTGTTCTATCATCATCACTCTTGAGCGTCCACTGACCAGCTATGAGCAACCTGTTCTATCATCATCACTCTTGAGCGTCCACTGACCAGCTATGAGCAACCTGTTCTATCATCATCACTCTTGAGCGTCCACTGACCAGCTATGAGCAACCTGTTCTATCATCATCACTCTTGAGCGTCCACTGACCAGCTATGAGCAACCTGTTCTATCATCATCACTCATCTCAAGTACTTGTTAATTTAATTCTCACACAAATAACACATTGAGAGGTTTGGCGCTGCATGCCGAGATACAGCCGATCGATTCTATAAAAATCTCACCATGAAAAGTTAGGTGAAGTGAGCTTAGAGTGAGATGTCAAGAGTATCAATCCCTAGCATCAGGATGACATTGACAGCTCACTCCACGCTCACTTCACCTAAGTTTTCACGGTGAGATGGTTATAGAATCGCACTGCAGGTTTCACCTAGTTCGGTTGCAGATGTTCGGATGATTGTAGGTTTTTTTTTTGTATGTTTGTTCATTGAATACTCCGCCAATTGTCGACGGATTTTCAAAATTCTTTTTTTGTTTGAAAGGGTATGCTCCCAAGGTGCACCAAATCGGAATCTGATGAGAGAATCCCAAGGAAATCGAGGGAAACCCTCAAATTTTGTAGGCACACCTATAGCGATTTGGGTATTTTTTATAGTAACTCGTGCATTTGCTCTCAGAAAGTACCATTCGGTGAAGTGGAACTGATGATGAAGACCACAGATGACCATCGGAACTACCCAATAATAAATATTTCACGGTTTGCGATTCGATTAGGTACTTTAATGTGGTTGCTAAGCACAATGCGTATCGTGTAGTGGAGCTGATGGTGACTTCTCAATCAGCTCCAGTTTTCCTGGTTCTTACAAGGAGAACTCTCAACAATTAACGTCCCTGCATTGGGAAAAGCAATATTTTGTAAAAGGTGATGAGCAGTTGACATTAGGCTATTGTAACTTAGATAAGTTACAAACTGGCCCACTAAAAAGTGAAAAAAAAAATGCGGAACCAACGACACCGACTTCCGAAATTAAAGTTATTTTTCACTTTGTAGTGTTTTTTGGAAGTCGGTAGTTTTTGTATTGTATTTATAATTGCTTACTAGTTTTTTAAGTTATTTTTGTACAATCTTTTTGTTAAATAAATAAATTATTATTATTAAATTATAACTTTCTAAATGTAAGTACATTGAGTTTGACTTGTAAGTACTATAGTAGTGAATCATCATCATTTGACCATCCCCCCGTCAGCGTCACTCTTCAGTCTCCTTTTTCTTTCATATCATCCCTCACACAATCCATCTATCTTTTCTTTGGTCTTCCTTTGCCTCTCCATCCATCAACGTTTACATTCATTGCTCTTCTATAGTTCCATGAGTTTCATCCCTCCACATCAATGCCCATAGCAAGACAAACGCGTCCCTTGCAACGTTTCTGTCTCTGGCGCCACTTTCAATCTTCCTCTAATATATACTCATTTGTTAGTTATGCCAGTCTTGCCGCCCCAGTCCCCACACATCCATCTATAGTGATCTAGACATTCTCATCTCCGCTACAATCATTTCTCACCCGTGTTCCTCACGGCCCAACACTGTCTGCTTCACCTTGAGGGGCATGTATGCATCCGTGGGCGGCCAGTTCATGTACAATAGTGAATAAGTATCACTTAATATGAACTGTTGGTCAAGCAAGAGAGCTGCGTTGACCCACCGACAGAATGAATCTATAATTCTATAATAATACTAGCTGTGCCCCGCGGTTTAACCCGCAGTAATTTGAGGAAAAACCTACTAAAATATATTCCATTACTTTTAGTTATTTATATCACTGATAATATAATACTGTAGTACATAAACTCATGACCGGCAGCCCTGCGGAGTTTTTTTTTTTATTAAAGCTATGATATCTCTGATATTTATTGAAATCAAATGTTGTCAAGGGCAATTATCAATTATTAATTTTCTTCATTGTTCCTCTCAACTGAAGCACCTGCCATCTAATCTCTTCACCACCCTTGGTTGACTGGTAGAGAGTGCCTAAGGCATTAAGTGCGCCTTTGTACCTTTTTGTACGAAAAGTTTAAATAAATAAATAAATAAATAAATTATGTTCAAAATTATATACTTGTGATGAATAACGTATTTATTTGGATAAGGATTAACATCATGATTATAAAAACACCTTCGCAAGTAATGCATTGTTATTCGTCACAATTAATTTAATTTTGAACAAAATTACCCTTGACATCATTTGATTTCAATGAAAATCTTAAAGAAATATCATAGTTTTAAAATAATATTAATAATACAGCTGAAGAGTTTGTTTGTTTGAAAGCTCTAAAACTTTGGAAGTATCGGTCGGATTTATAAAAATCGTTTTGTATTTGATAGCCCAATTCTTGAGGAAGACTATTAAACATCACGCTAGGACCCTTAGGAGATGAGCAAAAAGAAAAAAAATCTAAAGTTTTCTCTAAGCGAAAACGTAGTAGTAGCGCAGGCAGGCGATGCGATGCGACGGGGTGGGTCGGTGGAACAAAAAAATTAACGCGGACGAAGTTGCGGGCAGAAGCTAGTCTGATATAAAAACATTAGTTCACAAATATTGATTTTAGTAGCATTATTTGGAGGTTGCAGCCCACATATTATGTAGTTCTGACTTGTATCATGTCTAAGATTCGGACAAGGCTAGATTAGTCAGCACGATGACATTAGCAAGAAGCGGTCGGTACTCACGACGTGCAGGCAGCGGGGGGCGCGGCGCTGCGCGGCGGCGGCGGCGAGGTACACGAGCGCCGCCAGCCACACGCCGGCCGCGAACACGTAGGCGGCCGACACGCGGTACTGCGCCGCGCACAGGAAGCGGAACCACGTGTAGGTGCTGGGGTCCCACGCCAGCCGCGCCGCCGTCGCCAGCAGCGCGCCGCTGTACATCTGCACGAGCACAAGCACAGCGTCAGCCATCGTCTGCCGAGGTGGGGCCGGTTTACGAGGTGTGCGGCTGATGCGCCTGAAAGATCTGTCAACGGCATGGTATCCAAAATACTTATGATATGTACAATCTTTTAACACCTAGGCATAAGTGCTATAGGAACCTACGTACCTACTTAATTAAAAGGTAGTCATAGAATTATTTTAAATGAATATGCCTCACTTGACAGTGATGTTATTTAATAAGCAATGAAGGTGCAGCGTACCGGTAATGCTAACCTATTTAAAATATGACGTACACATACGAGTATGCAGATAAGGAGATAACCCGCCTGACCTCGCGCGTCGCGCTCGCTTATCGTACACAAGCGACAATAACATTGCAGTCACTCCGGTGCTTATCCAAGATGCGATTCGCAGGGAAACAAAGATTCTTTGGTGAAGTCAATAAAGCGATAGCAATATAATGTTGCTAAAGTACACAAGCAGTCGTTGATAGGCAGTCGCTCCATGTAAAACACTGGTATTCAGCTGCATCCGGTTAGACTGGAAGCCGACCCCGACATAGTTGGGAAAAGGCAGGCAGATGATGATACTGAGTAAATATAATTATTCATACGAAAAACACTAAAGTTAGGTCCAGCCGTTTTACGATAACGACATTTGCAAATATTTTACTTGTTTTGGTACACGAACGCGACTTGACACGCAGGCGTACCAACTACCACACTACAGATATTGCAATCCACGAAGACGCGAATCGTTAATGGTTATCGCTAGTTAATTCCACTAGTGTTTTAGTGTTTTCGATGCCTACACACTAATTAAATAATTAGTCACTAATAATAATTAGTGTGTATGGACAAAAGTAAAACACTAGCGGAATGTTGCACACTCGTGCTGTAAGCATTAGGAAAAAGAGTGGGCGCGTCTTCGTGGATTGCACCACACTTCGTGGATTGCACCTAGGGTTGCCAACCCTACTATATAATATACTATCCTACTGTATTAGAGGCCCGACTACTATATTTCTCAAGAAAGTAATATAGTAGGCGAAACTACTATATTATTAGGCATCAAACCCCCTAAGCAATAATATTCGTTTCAAAACGTGTAATCGTAAAACGAAATGTAAATATCTATTTTTGAACGATTCTGATACATGTAGAGTTTGTGTTTTGGAAATAGGTACTTTTAAAGTTAATTTTCCGAAGTTCTCAAATATTATTTTAGTAGTCCAAATTTTGTATTTCTAAAATGAACCGTGGTAATAATGATAATGGTGAAACTATGAACGCTGGCTCTATAACGCCGCCACGGAAAAATACGAAGTGGCTGCAAACGTTTAAAACCGAATGGGACTCCAAGATTGGTTAGTTCGCGAATGGGAAATGCACGATTTGTGGGATAGTTTTCTCTATTAGTAAAAGCGGAGTTGCACAAGCGATGAAGCATTTCTTAAAAGTAAAAAAATATTAATAAAGGCGCAAAGTAGCAAAAAAAATAATAAAAAGTAAAGTTTTGAAACCTACTATATTTTTTTTTCATATTTTCGCTATCTACTATATTTTTTGAGTAATTATTTTAAAACTACTATTTTTGACTGAAAAAGAGTTGGCAACCCTAATTGCACCACTCTTCGTGTATTGCACGTGGTCGCATGCCGCGCATACTTTACTTAAACAGAGGTAACCCTATATAAGTAAAGTATGCAGCGGCATGCGAAATTATAACCTCCTGAAGGATCCTTTAAGAGGTTATAATTTTCATAATTCCTGATTGATTTGACTATGAAACACCGCACCCCAAACTTAACCATTTTCTAAATATTGGACTTTGAATTTTAACAATAAATGGTTTTTTGTCTATTGACCTATTTTTTTTATTGTGTTTTGCCTCTAATCTATTTGTGTTTGCGATTTTTGTGTAGTAGATAAGTTGCTTTATTATTCTCTACACTAAAATTGCAAAAAAAAAACAACTTCAAAGTCCCATATCCTGAAAACGGTTAAGTTTGGGGTGCGGTGTTTCATAGTCAAATCAGTCAGAAATTATGGAAACTACAACCTCTTAAAGGATCTAGGTCGACTTAACCTGTAACCCTGTATATAGGGTGACTGGTAATTAGTGACCGATACCTAAACACGTGATTGTACTCATGATAACAAACAACTTTTACTATGGGACCAAACCTGAATTCACGAAAAAAAATCTGCTGTTCAGTACCTACATTTTGACCAGTTAGGCGAACATAAATGACTGAACAGCAGATTTATTTTCACAATTTCAGGTTTGGTCCCATAGTAAAAGTTGTTTGTTATCATGAGTACAAGCACGTGTTTAAGTATCGGTCACTAATTATCAGTCACCGTATACATATAAGCCACGGTAGCATCCCAAGTAACACAAAACAACATTATAAGAAGCGTACAACAGCATGGACTTACGTGCAAAGCAGTATATGAGCAGCATATGTAGCACTATATCAGTCATATAAAAGTCTATAAGTGTCTTATAAGCTCAATTTGGGCCCCAAATAATACAGCGTTGAGCATTATTAAATATTATTAGTGCTACTAACCAGCGCTTATAATGTTATTGAAGACAGACATTAGTAAAGTTGTTAGACAGCATATTCTAATGTAAATAGCATTTTTTTAGACGTTATTACAGCTTATGAACAGTTTTTTGAATTACAATATCAAAGTTACGTTTTATTCTAAGGCTGAACGTTTTATTTCCTTTATATAAAAGTATTTGAAAAAACTTATCGAAACTTATGTCCGATTTGTTGTGCGAGATGTTTTAATGTGTCTTCATTGAAAATAATTTATCATAAGGTAAGTCAATCATCAATTTTATTTTGTTTTGAATGCAAATGAGCTGGTGGTATTAGTCTTATGTGAAAATATATATATGTTTGTGGCTTATAATTCACGCGCCCTCACAGAAATGCTTTTTTAATAAAAATAGGGACAAATTTAGAATCGACATCTGACACCTTTTGTAATTTTTTTAACGATTTCATTAATTTTAACTTATAAAATTGCTTCTATCGATACTTCGCTTATAAGAAAAACATAATAAGTAGTATTTCATTCATATGTGTGTTATAATTTTATTTTTTATGTTAGAGAAAATAGAAAGCATATGGCGTCATATAATATTAATGTTTTAAACTTTCAACTAGTGTCTTTTAATGTTGTCAGTCTTATTATATTATAAAAAAATAGCTTAAGTCATTCAACCTACATATAAAATATCTAAGTGATATCTTTAGCATTATTGTAACACTTTTTAGGCATGTTATAATGTTCATTACCCTTAAACGTCATAAAAATGGATTGCAATAGTGTTAATCAGGGTACCGAAATAATAATTTAGAATCCCTTAATCACATGATACCCTACTCCACGTCTTTCATATTTTATCTGTCTCCAGTTAGGTAATTTGACAAGTGTAAGTATAAAATCATTATATATAATTATATATAAATATAAAATATATATATAAATGAGTTGGGGAATTCCCTGAATCATGTGCCCGAATAGAACGAAAGGGACGTGCGACTTAAATAAAAAATTATACTAAAAAAAAACTAAATTAGACTCAAATAATATAATAAAATAATAATATATTTATATATTTATTATAGTTTTAGTAATAATTTAGTTTGTACTTATTTAGTTTTCAGGTAAATTACCTTCTCTATTAAGTCCTAAATAAGCTCAATTGTTTTTTTCAGATGCCTTTTAAAATAGTGCAAACGACCGAAAGGGGGGGATCAACTAAACTGTTCATTGTTCCAAGCGGGTGGGAAAGTCAGCGTCAAATGCGATATCCAAAAAATCTAATGAGTCTGCATTAGTAAGGAATGAAAATTCCAAGTCTCGCGCAGATTGGCCCGTGTTGCCTTGTAAAGTGAAACGGACGGGTTTTTTAACCTATGCCGATGCTGAAGAGGAATTGTCAATTATGATGCAGCATAGCGACACAGATACTGGCCCCGATATCTATGAAGCCCAAAGAGAAACCCAGCTCGCAATGTCAGGATTACCAGATTTCAATAACATGGCCGACGAAAATAATTTTCTTTTTCAAATCTTCAATGTACTACGGAACCACTTGATGGAACTTCTTGACTAGTGCTTGGCTCAAGAGTATCATTGTTTGGAACACGTTTTTCATTACTTAAACCAGATAAAAAGTTTGAATATTCCGTTTTTATCTTTCTCTTTACTCCACCTGTTCTCTTAGTCTTTCTCCACTGTTTATTCATGACAACAACGTGACACGTGCGACATAAATTTACTAATGAGTATACTAACGCACATATTATAATAATCATACTAGTCACGGTTTTATGGCCAAATTATGACCTATAGTAATAAAATTACATTTTTATTTATCTAAATAGTGCTGAAAGCTTTAAAGTAACAATAAAATAAGGAGATAACAGAGCCAAAACTTTAGTAAATGTTTGGCTAATGCTTAGCTGTAAATAAGCATAAGAAAAGATCATAAAAATGCGTTTAATCTTAAAAATGAGTTAATAAATCTAAGTTCACTATAAAATATTTCGACAACGTTTATTTAATGTATTAGGTTTTCTTATTTACTAATATAAGGTCTTAACCTTTGTGTTAGTATAAATGCTGTTTAAGGTGCTGTATATTAAAAGTAATTAATGTTTTAGTATGATTATAAGCCAATTAACTTTATTTTTTAGACCATACAATAGCTTAATGTATTATAAATTTTACCACATTCTACTCAAAAGCATTTAAACTAAGTCAAAACTGATGTAAAGTGATAGTCTGACTTTAAAACGTAAATCAGTCTTTACTTCAGTGAATATACAGATTACGTGTTACTTGGGATGCGACCACGGGAAGGTACTTTCTTGTTTCATTCTTTTCAGCAGTCGGGTTTTAGTTTTTAACCTTTTTTTTTTCAAACTTTTTAGAGCGTGATTTTTCATTAGTCGGGTTTTTGTTTTTGAAGTTATTTTTTATTTTGAGTTAATTTCTTTTTGAAGGCGATTTAATTTTTTTAAATTAGTTTTTTTTTTGTAGTCGGTAATAATGGTAATTCCAACGTAATCCAATAGCATTGTCATACACGTTCATCATGTTATTTTCTATGTAATGTTTTTTCCTGTAGGTGTTTTGACGAAATCAAAAAATCCCGTTTTACGTCCGTTAGGACAACGGATAGATATTATGAGTGGTCAAGGAAAACCACTATTTTATTTATTAATCAACTACGTACATACATAGATACCTAACAAAACATTCTGAAACAAACGCATGCAGTGCAAGAGGCCTGTAGCTGTAGAGTATCGTGCTCGGTCACTGAACATTAGTCATGCTGTAATAAAACAAAGCACTGTTTGTTTTAGATACTTCCGATGCTACTATAATGAAGGGAATGTATAATGAAGGGTTTATACCTTCAGTTGGGACGGTCTCTGTGAAGAGCCGCACAAAGGCCAACTCTGCCTAGTCGCGCTGGTGCCGCGCGCCGCCAACAAGAACAACCCACGTAGAATGCCTACCAGCACCACTACGGAATGCTATGCAATGTTCGGCTCCTAGTAAACTTCAGCTACTAAGTGATACGTGAAAGCCTACCCTACCTAATGCCTTAGTGTGAGGCGTGCATTAGACAGTCTGCGGACCGGCTTGCTCTGTTCCGTGCCGACCGCTCGTGTACAAATTCCTCCCTCTATTCTTTCCACTGCTCGCGATCCTGCGCGAGATCAAAAGAAATGTCAGCTTGGCCCAGTTGTGTCGGTAAACCTGTTTATAACGGGAATGAATGTTTCCATTACTCATGATCGTGATCCAACATTCAATTAAATCACTAAACCGCGAAATGCGCGTGAACTACTTTATTTCCGACTTCAAAAAAAATAGGTTATCAATTCGACACGTATGTAATATTATTGGAACAGCAATATATTCACTTAAGACAATCTATTAGGGCTTCCAAACAAATATACACAATTTTATAGATGTATGTATGTTTGTCCACGCATTTCTCCGCAACTATGTATTAATCGGATTGTGACTATTTTTTTATTGCCTTACGTTTACTTCAACTTAGGGAACAGTGCAAGTTTCCTCAAGATTGGCCCAGTAGTTTTCAAGATATGGACTAATACTTGTAAGTGTGACGCCGAGCGTCGTAGGTATAAAAAGTGAAGTACATAGGGAGACTGAGGACACTTGATCCTTACGGGAGACTAGATACAGTGGATTTACAGAGCTTCTGTGAACACTACATAATAATAGAGTAGTAACATTTGTAGTCTACGGTAAGTTCTGACTTTCTAAAGTTGTTACTCCATTCAAATTTGACAGTAGAACAGATGGCGGATGATTATGTGTTTCGTCTTGTAGGAAAGTATTTTTCGTAAGTATTTATTTTGATTCAATAATTGGTTAATAAACTTATTTTGGGTAAGTATCACTTTTAAACTAGTCACTATACAATGTGTTAATGAAATAACCCAAAACCTGAAACTAGTTTGTTTAGAATCGGCAGGAAAATCGAATACAATAATTTTTATTACGGGTTATTTTTTTCCAAAAAATAATTATTTGTCATGCCGTGTCTAATATTTTTTAACGACGCTGTACGCTACTGTCCAACGCAATGAAAACAAACAGCGAGGGTGAGGAGGGGGTGCTAGATCTGGCGCCAAGGCCGGGAAGCGCGCCGGCGGCGATAGAGCTACGAATCTGTAAGAAGTAGCGCGACAAGAACATTTACAAATTATCTTTTACTATAATTTTTGAAAATAATTAATTATATGTCATATCAATTTATTAATATAAAAATCGATTGGGGTGTCCGAGGTTTTGGGTTATTTCATTAACACTTTGTATATGTGTTTATACGCCTGTCTCATAGAAAAGTCTTAGGTGCAGCGCAGACGACAGACTATCCGTGACGCACTTTTTAGTCTGTGAAAATAGAACTTAAGCAATTATATGCAGTAACGCACACGACGCGCAAAAAGTCCGGCGCACAAAAAATCCGTGTAATTCGGGCACTTCGTGACACTATGATACTTCTAAGGCAGAATATCATGATAGACATTTAAAAAGACAGACAGCTCTGCCGATAGAATGATTGAAGATGTGCGTCGTGTGCGTTGAGTCTGTGAAAAATCCGCGACCGACTTTTTGCGCGCCATGCAGACTTTTTGTGCGCCGCAGACTCGATCGCACAAAAAGTATGCCGTCTGCGCTGCACCTTAATAGTAGTAGATTTTTTTACAATAGTTTTTTATAACCTCGTCATAGCTAGGGTACAAATGGTACACTTTCTTATGGGAGATATGATCCCGCCGGATCAAGTGTCCCCTAATGTTTATTTTTTAATAATTTCAGGATTCAATATGCCTAGAGTATATAAAAAAAAAGAAGGTGCAAAAAAAAAAGAATACGGATCGACAAGGAAATCTTGGAGTTGGCTGTTCAGCCATCGCCAGAATCAGTTTTAAGTGCGTTTGATGAATGTGTCTTGTAGCAGTTGTAGCGAATCAATGAATGAAGATGACTCCAATGACTCCATCATCATAAAATGTTCAAGTGGCCTGTTATCGAGGATATTTGTTCAATTTCTAAATATCAAGTAGTGAAAAAACTACCAGTTCCAAAAGTGAAATCATCATCAAAGAGAGTCATTAGTTTTGAGTTTCCAAAATTATTAAGAAAATTTAATATTAAGAAATAAAAAGTGAAAAGAGAAAATATAGATAATTGCTAATAGATATAAAAGAAAAGACTGTTTAACATTAAGAAAAATAATAACTTAACTTTAATATTATTTTCACCAAAGGGGTATTTTGTTTTGTTGTACTAAACGCAAAATTTATTTTATGATTTCTCGTTAATTTAGTTCAACCAGAAGATTCTGTGATAATAAGAACATTAAGTGATGTTTGCTGAAAACTTAGGTATATGTGATTTATTAAAACAGTGGATACGTTGTTGTTGTTTCTAGTTTACCTACTATGCTAATAAATCGATGTTAAAAAAAATAACATATTTTTTTCATTTTCTTCTGTATTGGTATCATATCACCCTAAATGTGGGAGACTTGTTCCCCCCAGGATCAAGTGTTCCAGAGGGGGGGGATCAAGTCAGACATATATATGGGACACATGATATCATTCCCTATACGAAGTTTTCGTGGGCTGGTTACTAAATTTATATAACGATATCATTAGCAATTATACTTAGCATAGCCAATGAAATTTTCCACGTATTTCAGTACCAAGATATTTCAAATCAGATCAATATTTACGAAATAATGGCAAAAAAACAAAAGGGGGGATCAAGTGTCCTAAGTTTCCCCTACATGTGATTGACTTCTGTACTCTCTGTATTTTGTCTGTTTTTTTACGCTACGTAAAATAAAATGGCGGTGAACCACGATGACTATTAAAAAGAATACTTTACCTTGTACGCACGGCTACAGATCAAGCTATACATTTCCAGTATAAGCTGATCTCGCATTGTATAGGATTTCCTTACGATGAGAAGTCAGCGTAAACTGGAAATGTATAGCTTGATGTGTAGCCGTGCGTACAAGGTCAAGTATTCTTTTTAATAGTCATCGTGGTTCACCGCCATTTTTTTTTTGTGGTTCAATTGTTTATCTAGTTAGTCGGGTTCGTAATGCTAATGAAATAAAAATAATATTGTAATAGTTAATAATGTAAAACTTTTTAACAATAACTTTAATTTCGGAAGTCAGTGTCTTTGGATCTGTATTTTTAACCGACTTCAAAAAGGAGGAGGTTATCATTCGGTTGTATTTTTTTTTTTTATGTTTGTTACATCAATACGCCGTCATTTATGAACCGATTTGGGTTTTTTTTTAATTTGAAAGGATATGCTTCCAGATTGGTCCTATTTTTGTCAAAATCCAGTTCTGATGATGGGATCCATGAGGAATTGAGGGAACTCCACAAATATTATAGGCATACATATAGCAATTTTGGTATTTTCATCAACATGTCAAGCATTTGCATTCAAAAAGTATAATTTGGTGAAGTGGAACTGATGAAGGAGACCACAGATAGCCACAGGAACTCTTCAATGATAATAAGTATTTCACGGGTGGCGATAAGATATCTCGATTAAGATAGTTAAGCGACTATGACGAAGCAAATTTAAATAAATGGTTCTGACGAAAATGGTACCATCAAACCGATCTGATGATGAAGCTGGAAGGTAGGTACCGGAACTTCGTAATAAAACCATGTATTCTGGCCGTGTTTGGGCTTATTGGAATTGTCATGAGATGCACTCTGACTATAAAAAGTAAAAACTTTTTACCAAAAAAAAACAACCGACTTCAAAAAAAAAGCACTAAAGTGTAAAATAACTTTAATTTTAATTTTGGAAGTCGGTGGCAAAAACGTAAATACAAAACCAAAGACACCGACTTCCGAAATTAAAATTAAAGTTATTTTACACTTTGTAGTGTTTTTTTTTTGAAGTCGGTTGTTTTTTTTTTGTTAAAAAGTTTTTTAGTTTATTGCCACCGACTTCCGAAATTAAAGTTCTTGTTCATTTTGTAGTTTTTTTTTGTTAAAAAGTTTTTATTTCTCGATTTTTAACTGACTTCAAAAAAGGAGGAGGTTATCAATTCGACGGTATGTTTTTTTTTTTTTTGTGTGTTTGTTACGCGATTACTCCGCCAATTGTGGAACGATTTTCAAAATTCTTATTTTGTTCGAAAGGAGATACTTCTGAAGTAGTCCCATAGTCACCAAGTCAGGATCTGATGATTGGATCCTGGAGAAATCGAGGGCAACCCTCAAATTTTGTAGGCACACCTATAGCGATTTGGGTATTTTTTATAGTAACTCGTGCATTTGCTCTCAGAAAGCACTATTCGGTGAAGTGGAACTGATGATGAAGACCACAGATGGCCATCGGACCTACTCAATAATAAATATTTCACGGTTTGCGATTCGATTTGGTACTTTAATGTGGTTGCTAAGCACAATGCGTATCGTGTAGTGGAGCTGATGGTGACTTCTCAATCAGCTCCAGTTTTCCTGGTTTTTACAAGGAGAACTCCTCAACAATTAACAAAAGCAATATTTTGTAAAAGGTGATAAGCCGTTGACATTAGGCTATTGTAACTTAAGTAAGTTACAAACTGGCCCACTAAAAAGTGAATAATATTTTTTTCTTTTACAAACAATACAACCGACTTCCAAAAAAACACTAGAAAGTAAAAAATAACTTGAATTTCGGAAGTCGGTGTCAATAAAAAAATGCGGAACCAACGACACTGACTTCCGAAATTTAAGTTATTTTTTACTTTGTATTATTTTTTTGGAAGTCGGTTGTATTTTTTAGTGGGTCTGTTTAATATGATCTAAATTACAATAGCCTAATGTCAACTTGCTCATCGCCTTTTACAAAATATTACTTTTCCCGTTACAGGGACGTTAATTCTCCTGGTACTCCACCATCAGCTCCATTTCACCATTCGCATTGTGATGAGCACAAAATGCTTAGCAACCACATTAAAGTTATCGAATTGCAACCTGTGAAATACTTATTATTGAGTAGTCCCGGTGGCCATCTGTGGTCTTCATCATCAGTTCCACTTCACTAAATGTTGCTTTCCAAGTGCAAATGCACGAGTTACTATAAATAATACCCGAATCTCTGTAGGTATGCCTATAATATTTGAAGAGTTCCTTCGATTTCTCCAGGATCCCAAACTCAAACTCAAACTCATCATCAGAACTCGATTTTGATAACAATGGGACCAATCTGGAAGTATATCCTTTGAAATACAAAAATAATTTTCCAAATCGGTTTTTAAATGACGGTGTGCTGAGGTAACAAACATAAAAAATAATGTAAATAGCAGTTTGTATAAAAGTAAATAATGTCATCATCTGCGTAGCCTTTTCCCAACTATGTTGGGGTCGGCTTCCAGTCTAACTGGATGCAGCTGAATACCAGTATTTTACATGGAGCGACTGCCTGTCTGACCTCTACAACCCAGTTACTGGGTAATACGATACCGCTTGGTAAAACTGGTTGTCAGACTTTCGGGCTTCGACTACCCGTAACGACTGTCAAAGATCCAAGAATGACAGCCGGGACCAACGGCTTAACGTGCTTTCTGAGGCACGGAGGGGTCTCGGTATGTAAAGATGGTCACCCATCCACAGACCAACCGCGGCAAGCGTAGCTTAACCTGATCGATCGACCTGTGTGGCTGTTATTATTTAGCCACGGGCCCCTCCCCGACTTGACGAGACTTGGGAGTAAATAATGTAATTAGCATTTAGAATGACATGAGCAGTTGACTGTTGATAGAAATTACGATTTTATTTTTTGTCTGATCAATGCCCATTGCCCTAGATTGATGAGGAAAGTGGTGTGACGACTGGTACCTAGGACCTACCAAATATTTGTTTAGCTTTTAGTACATTATCTACATCATAGGAACGAAACTGCCAAGTCTCATATTTTGACTAAGTTGTAGAGTTTGTGAAGTTAAGGCTTGTAGAGTTAGGGCGTATATTTAGTTAGAAGCTCAGATCGGATAACTTTTTGACAGTGCGAGCCATATGGTCTCGTCATGGCAACATTTATTAAGAAAATGAATTTGGTGGGCTACATTATTTTCATATAACTCTATTGGTTTACGCGGCGCACGCCAGTAAAGCTCCCAGTCGGTATAATTTTTTCCGACATCTTCAACTTGTCATATTTCAGCCAATTAAAAAAAAAACTTAAAAAAGTATACTTCTAAATCTTCCACATTAGTAATAAAATAATATAATAATTATTATACGTCCATTGATGAAAACTGTATGAAAGTCCCTTCGGTAGTTCAGACAAACAGAAGCGGCGCCTTTTTTTATAATGTGATAAATGACTTTATCACATTACTAATTTGAAATTACGAGTACATATAGTAGTACATATAGTAGTATTTACGCCCTCGTCCTCGTCTCGGGCTGCAATCCTGCCTCAAGTGCAATGACAAACTTTGCTCGCTTGTATCAAAACTTACTACTGTTGTTATGGTTTAGCATTTGTTTTGTTTCTATGTATATGCTGTGTTCATAGTTCACACTGCGCTGCGGAGCAAGCAGCACGATGACCCGACTTTATAGTGCTAGATACAGACTCCTATAACGACTGGGTATGCTACTGCTGGGTGCTGACGTCACAGAGGGGTCCGTGGCTAAATAATAACAGCCACAAAGGTCGATCGATCAGGTTAAGCTACGCTTGCCGCGGTTGGTCTGTGGATGGGTGACCATCTTTACATACCGAGACCCCTCCGTGCTTTGTCCCGGCTGTCATTCGTGGATCTTTAACAGTCGTTACGGGTAGTCAGAAGCTCGAAAGTGTGACAACCAGTCTTACCAAGGGGTATCGTATCACCCAGTAACTGGGTTGTAGAGGTCAGATAAGCAGTCGCTCCATGTAAAACACTGGTATTCAGCTGCATCCGGTTAGACTGGAAGCCGACCCCAACATAGTTGGGAAAAGGCTAGGCAGATGATGATGGGTGCTGACGTCACACTCGTGTGTTCAGGGCTAACACTAAAGCAAGAATGTTAGTAATATTATTGACACTAGTGTAAATAATATTACTAACATTCTTGCATGTTTGACTTACTCATTTTGAATGAAATACCAAAGACTTGTCGATATTATGGTTCATTAGCGGGTTCACGGACGAGCCGCGTGGTGACCCCGCGCTGCGTCGCTCGGCGTCGCGTCGTCAGCTAGCTGTCAAGTTCGGGCATCTCACTTATTTGAATACTGCTCTATACATCAATTAGTCGGCCTTGATCGGCCATCAACGTGTTTGTCCGAACACTTAGCGCCCGCCTGCCCCGCCTGCCCCGCGCGACCCGATGTAACAACAAACCTGCTATCGGTTTGCATAAAAAACGTCGATCAAGGATTGAACAGCGAGTGGAATGTATGTCAGTAAATTATAGTTTACGACTTTATCTCAGTGGTGGTAATCGGTTGGTTCACTGCCTTGTATCTTTCCGTGTTATTTTTCGCTTATTTTAACTTATGTAATACCTACTGTGTACTACTACAAAGACTTCAGTTTTTCAATCATGGTTCCGCTCGGTGGTAGGGGCTTTTGTCTGGTTTTTGTGAGTTTTGTCTAACTGAGCAAATAATAATGTTGTCGGTCGAACACAAGTGTAAGTCACGTGAGTAAGTTCATCGGCATTCTTTGCCACATCACCACATGCACCTACATGTAGTCAGTGGAGCAGCCGAGCAGGTGCCAAGTGACGGTTTGAATCGGTAATGCTTTATCCGCGCTCACGTTCGGATTCCGATCGCCGGAGCGGCGACGGCGGGCATAAATTCTTTGAATACCAATATGTAGGCTAGTGGCTTTTTAACACTAACCGTACGGTGGGCATGTTATATAAATTCATGGGTGCCGAGATGAGAAGGTGCCGAGATGGGAAGGAGCCGAGATGGCACTAAACCGTACGTTCCTCCTGAGACACGGGTTACATATATGCTTACATTCGTTTCAGAGAGCTTTCGCTCGCCTGGTTTAGAATAAGCGCACTTGCGGGCTTTTTCTTCTATTATGCCCTCCCTTACATTATCAGAAGTCGGTAAAAATACTATGCCAAGAATCGAAGCAGGCCAAAATAATGATGGATGGATGGCAAAAAGTAAAAAGATACCCCTAGCTAGGATCACAATAGGCATATCACTAAAATATTGGAATAACAGTAAGTCCCTCTCTGCCGTATCTATTTCTGATGGTATACGACTACGGCACTATGGCCCTACCCGCCCCAATTTAGCCACGATGTAGAATGCACCGGGGCAGACGGGCCACAGTGGGCACGATGTAGGATGCACCGGGGCAGACGGGCCACAGTGGGCACGATGTAGAATGCACCGGGGCAGACGGGCCACAGTGGGCACGATGTAGGATGCACCGGGGCAGACGGGCCACAGTGGGCACGATGTAGGATGCACCGTAGCAGACGGGCCACAGTGGTCACAATGTAGGATGCACCGGGGCAGACGGGCCACAGTGGGCACGATGAAGGATGCACCGGGCGGGCCAGACGGGCCACAGTGGGCACGATGTGGGATGCACCGGGGCAGACGGGCCACAGTGGGCACGATGTAGAATGCACCGGGGCAGACGGGCCACAGTGGGCACGATGTAGGATGCACCGGGGCAGACGGGCCACAGTGGGCACGATGTAGAATGCACCGGGGCAGACGGGCCACAGTGGGCACGATGTAGGATGCACCGGGGCGGACGGGCCACAGTGGGCACGATGTAGGATGCACCGGGGCAGACGGGCCACAGTGGGCACGATGTAGGATGCACCGGGCGGGGCAGACGGGCCACAGTGGGCACGATGAAGGATGCACCGGGGCAGACGGGCCACAGTGGGCACGATGTAGGATGCACCGGCGCAGACGGGCCACAGTGGGCACGATGTAGGATACACCGGGGCAGACGGGCCACAGTGGGCACGATGTAGGATGCACCCTAGCAGACGTGCCACAGTGGGCATGTTGTAGGATGCACTGGAGCAGACGGGCCACAGTGGGCACGATGAAGGATGCACCGGGCGGGGCAGACGGGCCACAGTGGGCACGATGTAGGATGCACCGGGGCAGACGGGCCACAGTGGGCACGATGTAGGATGCACCGGGCGGGGCAGACGGGCCACAGTGGGCACGATGTAGGATGCACCGGGGCAGACGGGCCACAGTGGGCACGATATAGGATACACCGGGGCAGACGGGCCACAGTGGGCACGATGTAGTATGCACCGGGGCAGACGGGCCACAGTGGGCACGATGTAGGATGCACCGTAGCAGACGGGCCACAGTGGTCACAATGTAGGATGCACCGGGGCAGACGGGCCACAGTGGGCACGATGAAGGATGCACCGGGCGGGCCAGACGGGCCACAGTGGGCACGTTGTAGGATGCACTTGACGGGGCAGACGGGCCACAGTGGGCACGATGAAGGATGCACCGGGGCAGACGAGCCACAGTGGGCACGATGTAGGATGCACCGGGGCAGACGGGTCACAGTGGGCACGATGAAGGATGCACCGGGCGGGGCAGACGGGCCACAGTGGGCACGTTGTAGGATGCACCGGGCGGGGCAGACGGGCCACAGTGGGCACGATGAAGGATGCACCGGGGCAGACGAGCCACAGTGGGCACGATGTAGGATGCACCGGGGCAGACGGGCCACAGTGGGCACGCAGTGGGAGCCAGAAGAAGGGCGTCATTGCCGAGGGAGGCCTATTGGCCGGAGAATGCAACATACAGAGAAGAGTGGAAAGCTGTGCGGGAAACCTTTGCCCAGCAGCGGGACAACACAGATTAGATAACAAATACATAGCTAGGTACCTAGTGGTAGGAATGTTCATGTGCTGCTAGTAAGCAACCTGGCCGGTCAGTCCGTGCCATGAAATCCTACGCTTACATATAAGTATATATGTACCTACATACATTGTACACATCTAAAACATAACACATATACATTTAAAAGTCCATAGTCAGTATCTGTGTTAAGAGAACGCTGGAAATCAGTTTACCCCTACTATTCCACTTTCATGGAAAAGAGCGTCCTTCTGGAAGTTAATAAAAAAGTGAGAATAACGCTACTTTTGAACATGTAATTAGATCGTTTTTGATGTAAGGGCTCCCCAAACGTAGCGCCCTGAACGAAGCCTTACAGATTACAGATCAAGTAAATGACCGATTGACGCAGCCGGCCGCCTGCCGCCGCCGCGCGCCGCCTGATGGCAGTCCGACACCTCGCCGACACTGACCGCGTGACGTCTTCAGTAGGTACTACTTGCTTTGTAATTGCACAGTACTTTGTTTAATTACCAGTTGGCATTGTTTAACACAGCTCGTAAGTATTATGCATGTTTTCATACAAGGACAATGTCATCTGTGCGATGTGATAAATGTGTCGCGTCCTTATTGATTACTTGACTATGAGTCTATGCCTCGTTTACATTCAGCCCCTGCCACTGCTCCTCGCGCTGCCGGCGATACTTCCCTAAATACTGCCGCAGCAGGATCGAGAGAAGTGTGTGTTTACATACTGCCCTACCACTCACATCGCTTTCGACTTTCGACAATGGCGGACGTCAAAATAATTACAGCGTCAGCGTAAACTAAATTCTAATTACCTATACCCATATACATATACAAGATGAAGTATATCGTCTGCTCCTGCTCCAGATCGAATGGAATTATTTTTTTTTTTCAAAAGAGGCCTGAACGTGGCCATCAGAGACTTCTTTAATTTTAACTCCTCAATAGGAACATACGCTACACTTATTCTCATCCAAGCATCGTGAACTTTGTGTTTTAGCCTGTGGTTTTATCATTGTTATCCCATATTACTTTTTCACACTCTAGTAGTTCTAAAAATTTGATAGTATTTTGATTACTCCACGCGAACGTCATTTTGACAGTAAGAAAATAAAGCGGCACGCACGTCCGATTCGTTCAGGCGCTCGACGAGAAGTGAGCGACGGAGCTGAATGTAAACACGCACTGCCGCTCGCGCTGCCCGTCCTTTGACTTCCGCACAAAAAACCGCTAATTTGGGGAGCGCCGGGAAGCGCGAGTAGCAGGGACAGCAGTAGGAGAAGTATCGTGTTAACATACTCGTCCTGCCCACTTCCCTGCCCACTTCGGCTGAATGTAAACGGGGTATATGACACAGATTGCTCTTTTTGCACCTGCAACCGATCTGCAGCACTTTATTGTTGTGAGCAGAACTCCAACGACGACCGAACGCAACTAGTTTACATTTATAAAGCGTCAGAATAGTAGGTATGTACATTTTGAATTTATGTTGAAATGTTGATACTAATTAATGACAAATGATCTTTCTCAACACACTTGCGGGGAAAAGTAAATAAATTAAAAAGTAAACAAAAATGTGTGTGCTATGTTAATCATTATATCCGAGGCGATATTAGTCGATAAGGAAGCCGAGTGTATATGATCAATGCACACGCGTTTCATACGACGTTTTGCAAGTTGCAAAACGTTTTTTTCCTCGCAAGTGTGTTGCAAATTGCAATGCGCGCAGGTGTAAATAAAGGCCATATAGGAAAAATTCTATAGGCAAAACAAACAATGACAAAACCGCTAAATAGAATAGTAGAAAAAATATAATAAACACAAAATACAATGTTTAGACCACTGACCTGTATTATACAAGTACGCTGGACTTATACTATCGATGACAAAATTTGATTTTCACCATTTTGGCGCTGATAGCAACGTGAGGGTCCGTGGAACTAATATTAGAGATGGGACATATCCTTTGATAAAAACATACTTTTATGAACTTTGTCGATCCTTTTAACCACTGGGAGTAATTTATTGCATAGGAGAAAAAGCTTTTAGCAGAAAAAAAAACCGACTTCCAAAAAAAACACTAGGTACAATGTAAGTAACCTAAGTGTGCGATTACATTGGCGGGCAGCGGGAGCGGGTGGCGGGTCAAGCGGGAAACGCACATTTCCATGGATGAATACAGTAGCAGCGGGGCGATTGAGCGGTTCGGGCGTACCTATCTCGTGCGATATTGGAAATAATAATAATAATGTTAGATTATTTGAAAGCTAGTGCTTAATAAAGTGGAACCTTTTTTTTTCTAAAAGTAAAGGTAGCCGAGCCAATACGGCACGTATTAAGTCTTCAGTCGTCAGCGGCATGTCCGAACAAATCGAGCAGGAAACGCAAACTAACTTGCGTCCACCCGCCCCGCTCGCGACACGCGCTTGTCCCGCTGCGATTCCCGCTCACCCGCCCCGCCCGCACTTGGTGCACCTTAGTCAAAAACTATGTGTTTGCGTTACCCGCCAGCGGATTCCGCTGCCCGCCCCGCTGCCACTGTAATTTCACACTAACCGAGGTCTTTTGTGTTAAAGTTAACACATAGGTCCTCGGACAATACAACAAACGTGAAATGAGTGTAAAGAGCCTGTGTATGAGGCGACAGTGGCACCATCTGGTGGATACACAATGTTTGTGTAAGATTATGAATAATCTTGATCAAACCGAGGTTCAGACAACTTTTCCGTATTAAGTATACCGAAAGACTCAAAATCGCTTGCAGAATACGAATCTTTGGTCAAGGTGGTGCCACTGTCGCCTCATACACAGGCTCTTTGCACTCATTTCACCTTTGTTGTATTATCAGAGGACCTGTGTGTTAACTTTAACACAAAAGACCTCGGTTAGGTAGCTTTTCCAGACGATGTGTATTTAAGACCTCGGTTTGCTAGATTTTCCGAAAAGTGTGTATTCTTGTCCTCGTTTCGACAGTTTTCCTTGTGTGTAGAAGACGCATTATGTGTTATCATTTAAATAAAATTATGAAGGAGATAATCGAAGGTAGACTGTATCTTTAAACAAATTGTTAGCAGCTATAAAGTGCACGAGGAATAATCAGGCTTCTTCTGCAGTATGTGCTAATTACCTAGGCTTAGATTATACAACATTATGATTTGTACAGAGGCCAGCACATCAAGCTACCCCAATCTGTCAGATTTTCCCAATTGAATATGAACCTTATTCCTTTGTACTAAAGTTGAAAATCTATCAAAAAAAAATTGACAGATTGGGGTAGGTTGACCTGCTGGCGTCTGTACCATAAAATATTGTATTGTCATAGGAGCTGAATACGTGTGTTTTTCATAAAGAATCTAAAGCAAATAGGTTCCTAGGTGAAATGTCGGTTGCAAGATTTGAAGCAAACATCGTGGTGAAGGAGGACTTTGCTTCGAGGACGCTTTTCGCGAACTTTTTCCGAGACTCTGGACAAGCAAGTGTTGACGTATCAATCTGCAGTCACTTTCCTTTAATCTTCATGCGATACTGTAGTGTAATGTCCTGATTTGCCAGAAAAAGAAGCAACCATTTTTTTTTTACCAATGCTTCGACTTTTCTTAACTTTCGTCGGCAAATGTTCAAAAGGAAAGACCCACTTTGCCGACTGGCTTTTTCTTTCGGGTTCAAAGCAGTACACCCAGGTTTCGTCACCTGTTACGATATTATAGACAGCTAATGACTGTCCTCCGTTAAACTTTTTTTATCATTTTACGGCACCACTGGACACGCAGTCGTTTCTGGTCCTCCGTTAAGTCATGCGGTATCCATCAAATCAAATCAAGTCAAATCAAATCATTTATTGGTTTGCAAACATGGGTATTTAGTAATAGATGTTTTATTATAAGAGCAAAGCTTCCGAACCTTCAGATGCACATGTAAAATGTTTTGCACTTGGCTCATTCCAATGCCTAACAAAGCACCAATTTACTGGCAAATAATTTTTTGTGAGTTTTAATAAGTTGTCCTACGGTGTCAACATTAAGAGTCTGTAACCACAGTCGCCGGCTGACCTTCACGTACCTCGTCATGGAGATGATCACATCCACGTCTAAATTCTCCAAACAACGAATACACAGAGCTGCGACATGGTGCTTCATCATCAAATGCCAATTGAAGTCTCTTGTTGACTAAAACCACAACGAAAATCATAAAGAAATCATTGAACGAAAATGTTCACGAGTTAAATTCATTTTGATAGCGACACACAATTTTCAAAAGGACATCACAATGAAATTTTAATAAAAAACTTTTTTTACAAAAAATACAATCGACTTCCAAAAAAACACTACAAAGTGAAAAGTTATGTTACATGTGAGTTTTTTATTTTTCACTTTTTAGTGGGCCAGTTTGTAACTTATCTAAGTTAGAATAGCCTAATGTCAACGGCTCATCACCTTTCACAAATATTGCTTTTCCCGATGCAGGGACGTTAATTAATTGTTGAGGAGTTCTCCTTGTAAAAACCAGGAGAACTGAAACTGATTGAGAAGTCACCATCAGCTCCACTTCACGATACGCATTGTGCTTAGCAACCACATTAAAGTACCTAATCGAATCGCAAACCTTGAAATATTTATTATTGAGTAGTTCCGATGGCCATCTGTGGTCTTCATCATCAGTTCCACTTCACCGAATGGTGCTTTCTGAGAGCAAATGCACGAGTTACTATAAAAAATACCCAAATCGCTTTAAGTGTTTTAAATAATTAATTTTCTGCATGTTGTATCATAACAAGCCAGCATGTACAGGTTAAAAACAAGTGCAGTTAAACACAACACATTGCCAGCTCACTAGTTCAATAACCTTCGCCAAAGTTCTTTTTTATTTCCCGATTCGGACTATATTATACCTTATGCTTAAACATAAGAGTCATGCATGCGGAAGTTATTACTTACTAAAATGTTACATTTTATACAAACCTACAAAAAATGCGCTGCCGGGCACATTGATCTATACCATTTTTTCAGGTTTCGGCTATATGTTTGTTGGACCAATAACACCGCGCTATTGCCGCAATATTTAAAGTGTATTATTTTTTGTTTATACTTTTATGCTATTTAATATACATAGAAAAAATCACTTTTTTAATTTTAACGTTAGGATTTATTTGATAGTTCCTAAATACTCGTATGCATTAGTATTATTAGTTTTTTCTTTATTGTTGTATTGTCATCTCCACATTATAAGTAATACTTTAACAAAATATCGCCGTTACTTTCAGCTCTCTTTTATAAAATATAATCCTTTGAGAAGCGCCTAAAAACGTAAAGACATCGACTCGTCCTCGCTTGGTACTACATTTTAGAAAAAGTGTGTAAGAAATAAAATCGGAACATTCTACTTACATTGATATAATCGTAAAATACGGTTTAAGACATTTATTTCTCAAAAAGAATACAATTCACTTAATATGAGAAATACAAGGTAATCTTAAAACTAAATATAAGAATTACTTATGATGAAGATACCTAGGTATTCGTAAGTAAATTAGTTATTAGACACACATTTTTGACAGTGTTGCAGGTAAAAGGAAAAAGTTGGTTTACTATTACATATCGATTCTTGAAGGCAAGTCAATAGCAATTACACATTAAACTATTTATATGTACTGTAATATTTCGGAAATACAGGGTAGGTATTCTAGTTTTCTATAATACTTAGCAAATTAGTAAATAATAATAATTGATGAGGATGTAAATTAAATTCGTGTGGTGGTTTAAATTAAAACCTAGAGAAATCCTTTAAGATGTGGTGCTTTATGGTTCTTTTATATAAGGTAAAGGATTGTATCTCTTTAATGTCATTAGGTAATGTATTATACAGCTCTGCTCCTTCGTATAGTATATTTTTTCTTCCGTAATTAGTTCGTGGTGGTCTTAAGCAAATGTTGTTATTTCGTCTGGTACTGCGTTTTTGTGTTTGTCCTTTTTTTGTAAATGTTATTTTTGAGTGTATATTTTTATTTAATAGCTTATGTACTAGTATGCACGTATTATATTTATATATCTGTGATAGCGTCATCAATTTAGTTTCTTTATAAATTTTTTCAGTCGGAGTTAGGTAGTGGTAATGGAATAAGAGTTTTATTATTTTGTTTTGACATGTTTCGATTTGTTTTAAATGTGTTTTAGTTGCAGTGCCCCACACCTCTATTAGGTATTCTAGGTGAGGTTTAACCATAGAGTTGTAAATGATATACCTAACAGACGTCGGCAAGCATCGGACGATCCCTCGAAGCGCGCCCATGACAGAAGATAGTTTAGATCTTAACTTATCTAGATGTGTCTGCCATGTCAGATGTTTGTCTAGGTGGAGACCAAGATACTTCTCCGAAGAAACTTGGGTTATAGATTCGTTATTTACGTATAGATTTAAGTTGTTTGCAACCTTTTTGTTCCTAGCACTAAAAATAATATAGTTTGTTTTAGAGGTATTAATAGTAAGCAAGTTGTCTTGGAACCATTTAGAGAGAGTGTCCAGATCTTGTTGTGCTTGTTCGATGACATCTTCGATATTGTTTCCAAATAAAAATAGGCTTGTGTCATCAGCATAAAGTATTATGTCAAATGGTTTTGTAGGTAGATTTTCCATGTCCTCGGTTTGTACAAGTTCTACACGAAAAACTGTCCTCGGTTTAGTGATATAAAGTCTAACACAACGTCCTCACTTTGTACAAGCTATATGAAATATTGTGTAAAAATACGTCCTCGGAAGGGCGTCGCAGGGCTTACGTAAGGGGTCCTCGGTTGGCTTACACAAAGTCCTCGCATGTGCATTGCTGGTCACATTTAGCTGTGTATTTTAGGTTCTCAGTATGATAACCGAAATTCATACAAAAAAAAGGTTGAGATAGCATGATCCCAATAAGCTCATCACTATAGATTTACCCACCTGTCCCTTTCTATCTTATTCTTAAAGGCCAACGAGGTGTTTAAACCAGTTTTTTGGAAGGTCCTCGGTTCCGTCAAGAACTAACAAGGTCCTCGTAAGGATGTCTCTACAAACAAGGGTGTGTTAGTGTGTGTGCATGTGTGTCTATCGATTCTGTAAAAATCTCACCGTGATAACATAGGTGAAGTGAGCTTGAAGTGAACTATCAATGGAGGCAATCCCTAACATCAGGTGGAATGACAGCTCACTTCACCCTAGTTTTCACGGTGAGATTTTTACAGAATAGCACTGCTGATTGGACATCAAAACCGGCATCAAAAATTTTCAGCGGACATATTGATAAAAAAAATTTTCCACTTTCACAAATTCTGGAGTAAATTTTTCCTCAGACGGTAACCCTAAATATGTGACGTTTTTTGTTTTGTCTCTTTCTGCGACACGATTTGCAGGCGTCTGGCGTCTATAGTATTCTTTGTCTACGCTTCCAACGGTACCTCATTTGTCAAATTATGACAAGCAGTCTAGAAGTTATGAGGGAACAGATGAACATAGGTACATATTATCTACATACATACATACCGGTCGAAATCATAACCCTCCTTTTTGCTTCGCCGTAGTCGGGTAAACAGTAAATAATTTGATGAAATATAATTAATCTAAGTATTTATTTACACAAATCATTTATTTATTATTTAGACTTTATTTATTTACATACTTAGGTACCTAGTTTAAAAAAATAAGTTCAAAAACTAAAACCCGACTACTAAAAAGGATGGAACAAAAAAAAATACTTTCTCGTGGTCGCATCACGCATGATACCACGGCTTATATTATGTGTACAGCGGCATGATGGGCTTATATTATGTGTACAGCGGCATGATACCACGGCTTATATTATGTGTACAGCGGCATGATACCACGGCTTATATTATGTGTACAGCGGCATGATACCACGGCTTATATTATGTGTACAGCGGCATGATACCACGGCTTATATTATGTGTACAGCGGCATGAGACCACGGGGAGGTACTTTCTTGTTTCATCCTTTTCGGTAGTCGGGTTTTAGTTTTTAAACTTATGTTTTTTTCATACTTCTTAGAGCGTGATTTTTCAGTAGTCGGGTTTTAGTTTTTGAACTTATTTTTTATTGAAATTATGTTGGGGTTATAATTTCGTGATAAAGTATTTGGAGAGCGTTTGGCTCAAAAGAAAGGCGTGATTTTATAGAAATTATTCCTGATTATCGGGTGCATGCAAGCAAACCCGTGAGCAACACCTGACAATATAGTATATTTTTGTGCATTCTGAGTGCTAATAAACAAAACAGAATCCTGTCTATAGTAGAAGAAACTTTTGGCAAACAATACAATTTTTGTCACTATCTAACAACAGATGGAGCTACACGTGACCTCCTACAGCGGATAAACACAAAACTTACGGATTACACGATGAGTGACTACTGTGTGATTTTAATTGGCGAACAAGACTTTAAAATAGCTAAAAGTTACGCTGAACTCATATTAGACATAAGGAAGACTCTTAGTGAAATGACTCATACTAATATTATTATCTGTCTACCTACATATAAATATAACATGAACTCAAATATGTATAATTGGCGAGTTATGAACTTTAACTATTCTTTATGTCAAGATATCTGGACACACAAATATGCTCATGTATTAAATTCAAATGCAAATATCGAATATGATTTTAATACATTCTTCAGGCAGTCTGGCCAGCTAAATAATTTTGGGTTTCGTGCAATTTTTGTTAACCTTCTAGTGTTAATTAATGACATTCAATGCATCAACATTTATAACAATAAGACTGTAAATACTGCCCTAATAACATTAACGTCTCACAATCCCACGCACGTATTAGAAACAGAAAAGCAGTTTTTTCGTCACTAAAAGCCTTTACGTGATGCATCAAAACATAGCGGGGCTTTTAAATAAGGTTGATGCTCTAAATGTTTGCCTAGATGAATTGTCAGAAAAGGGCATTAGTGTTGATGCGCTGTGTGTTACCGAGCACTTCATGATGTCAGGATACGAAAGCTATTTAAATATCCCCAATTACTCTTTAGCATCAGTTTTCTGTAGAAAAGAAAGTAAACGAGGTGGGGCTTGTATATTGATTAGAAACGGGCATCAATGGAAAGAAGTTCCATATATAGCTGGGGCATCTATAATTAGTGTAGTTGAATGTTGCGGTGTGGAGCTAATACAGTACAATATGATTATTTTATCTGTCTACAGAGTACCGAAACGAAATAACCTAAATGTATTTTATGAAACAATAGAACAAATATTACAAAAAATATGTAAAAAAAAGTATGAGTATATTATAATGGCGGGAGATTTTAACATTGATTTATTGAAGAAAAATAAGGTTGTGCTGGATTTCGAATGTCTGTTATTAAATTTCAATCTTAAGTTAGCTTTAAAGCAACCAACCAGAATTCATAGCCAAACTTGTATTGACAATTTAGCACATAATTTTAGAGCTAAATGTAAAACGGATGTTATTGAATTTGCGCTGTCAGACCACACAGCGCAAATAATAAAATGCCCGGTGAAAAAAACTTTTATGTTAAAATATTGGCGAAGAAAACGACGGGACTTTAGCGTTAAGAATATGGTTAAATTTAGGGACTGCTTAAAACGTTTGACGTTTTCGGAAATATATGAAACTGAAGATCCAAATATCGCTTTTGACATATTTATTGACAACTTTAAACTATTTTATGACCTTTGTTTTCCATATAAGCTGCAACAATAAATGTAATTAAAAAATCAAAATGGATCTCACATGGTATTAAATTATGCAGCAAAAGGAAACGTCAATTGCTCTGGCATTACAGATTAAAACCAAATATGACGAATAAAATCATTTTTACGAATTACACAAAAAGGTTTAAAAAAATTATGAGATTGACTCGACACGCTCAAAACAATTGTTCAATTAAAACTGCAACAAATAAATCAAAAATGACATGGAACGTAATCAATAAATTGAAACCGCGTTTACCTAAACAATCCATTAGCTATATAAATGTCAATGACAAAATAGTAAATGACCCTCTAGAAATAGCTAACGCGTTTAACAATTTTTTCGTAGATAAAATTCAACCAAGTCAAGGTTCGGGAAGCAAAGTGACAAATAATATTATAAAACGGAAAGACTCAATATTTGTAGCACCCAGTATACCTGTAGACATATTAAACATAATTAAATCTTTAAAAACTACAAATAGTACAGGTTATGATGGTATTTCTACTAAGGTTGTAAAGTATGTTTCTGAAACCATTTGTACCCACTTAAGCTATCTAATAAATCTGTGCATCAGCTCAGGTGTATATCCGGATGCCCATAAAGTTTCAAGAGTGAAACCATTATTTGAAAAAAACAATAGGGAAAACATAGCTAACTATAGACCAATTGCCTTAATTCCTATAATGTCCAAAGTTTTTGAAAAATACGTTTATAAAGAACTGTACTTATACTTTGAGAAGAAAACTATATTTAGTGAAGAGCAAAAGGGGTTTAGACAAAAAATGTCAACCAGTATGGCCATTTATGACTTTTTATATACCGTTATGAGGAATATGGACAGGAGAATCGCGGTGTGTGCTATATACTGCGACATGACACAAGCTTTCGACTATGTTGACCATAGCATCTTGCTGAAGAAATTAGAAGCTTACGGCATAAGGGGAAACATACTAAACCTTATTCAGTCATACCTTACTAATAGAAAACAATACACAGAAATTGAGAGAATTAATGTTAAGACAAAAAAAGAAGAAATTTATGTATCAAGCCAACGTACACCTACGTACGGTGTTCCTCAAGGCAGCGTACTCGGATCTTTATTATTCATAATATATATCAATGACCTGCTTAGGGCTGTTGACCACCCCATGACTCTCTTTGCCGACGACAGCACGATGACTATAGCATGTAAAAATAAGGACATAAATGAATCTTTGACATCAATAATATCATAGTTAAACAGGAACAACCTAAAAATAAATCTAGATAAGACAACTATTATGCATTTTAGGCAAAGGACCCAACCTATATGTGACCCTAACGCAATTTACATGGACACTGTACTTAATAAAGTCGACACAACAAAATTTCTAGGAATTATTATTGACGCTAAATTGAACTGGAAGGCACACATCGAATACTTAAGTAAACGGCTGAGCTCCTCTGCGTACGCCCTATATGTATAAACTGGCCCCAGAAGTAAACACAGATGCCTTAGTAACAGCTTATCATGGTCTAGTAGCATCGTTATTGCGCTATGGTATTTTATTCTGGGGGAATTCCACGGATAAAGCAATTGCATTTAAGGCCCAAAAGAGATGCATTCGTGCTATGTTCAATTTGAAGTCAACCGACAGCTGTATGCCATTATTTAAACAACACAAATTATTAACTCTACCGTCTCTGTATATTTTTGAGGTTGCGGTATTTGTTAGGGTAAATCAATGTCTAGGTATTTCCACGATTAGCTGACACCTTCCCCCGTAACAGACGTGACAATAATCAACTGTGTTCGCATAAATCAAAGACTGCATTAATGGGAAAAAGCGTTTTCTGTATGGCTCCTAAAATTTATAATAAAATACCACAGTCATATAAAGCACTGCCGGTAAATTTGTTTAAAAAAAAGATTCGAGATTTATTAACAGATAAGTGTTATTATAATATAAATGATTTTTTTAATGACACGTTTTGACATTTTTTTTTTTATTTTTATTAGTAGTTCAGTTTTGTGACATTTTATGATTCATTTATTTTACTGACTTATCAATGGTTATAACTTTTTATTTACTTTTTTATTTTTTTTGTAAGCACTATAAATTTGTACGCCTTACGGTGAAACATGTATGTACGAAACATTAATATTGTGACATCCTGCATGCTTAATTTGCATGTATACGCATGTTTTACAAATAAAATTATCTTTATCTTTAAAATGTGCCTTTCATTTGACACCCAACACGGCATAATAATATTTTTTTAGGTCTTGCCTTTATTGTCCGCTAGAAGGCGCCATTTTAAATTTAATGTGACGTCACATAGCCTATAACCAGCGGACGATCAAGACGCTTCCAACGGTACCTCATTTGTCAAATTATGACTAGTAGTTTAGAAGTTATGAGAGAACAGACTGATGAACATACATACATACATACCGGTCAAAATCATAACCCTCCTTTTTGCTTCGCCGTAGTCGGGTAAGAAAGGATAATACATACCTATATTTTTTAATTAAATTGGCATAGAAAGGCAATGAAACCAATGAAACCTTCATTGGTAGTGGATGTGTATTTGCTGTGTGCCTGACTGCCCATGTCGCTATTGATTCGTTATTATTTAGAGGCGGGAACTTGACCCACTTACAATTTCAGTCAAGGTTTTTCACAATTGTGTGCAAATGCAGCCTCGGCGGCGCGGCGGCATCTCGCCGCGCGTCGAACTTGTTGCATCTAATACGACGTGACATGACGCGATCTTAGATCACATTACTTGAGAGTTACGCAGCTTAGCATTTACGTCTCAAGGTCATCTTGTGTTACCTTTGTTCGTCAAGTCGTTACTTAGGTAAGTATTTATAATGCATCAGTGCACGGGTACAACTGTTTACAACTTAGATCACATTACTTGAGAGTTACGCAGCTTAGCATTTACGTCTCAAGGTCATCTTGTGTTACCTTTGTTCGTCAAGTCGTTACTTAGGTAAGTATTTATAATGCATCAGTGCACGGGTACAACTGTTTACAACTTAGATCACATTACTTGAGAGTTACGCAGCTTAGCATTTACGTCTCAAGGTCATCTTGTGTTACCTTTGTTCGTCAAGTCGTTACTTAGGTAAGTATTTATAATGCATCAGTGCACGGGTACAACTGTTTACAACTTAGATCACATTACTTGAGAGTTACGCAGCTTAGCATTTACGTCTCAAGGTCATCTTGTGTTACCTTTGTTCGTCAAGTCGTTACTTAGGTAAGTATTTATAATGCATCAGTGCACGGGTACAACTGTTTACAACTTAGATCACATTACTTGAGAGTTACGCAGCTTAGCATTTACGTCTCAAGGTCATCTTGTGTTACCTTTGTTCGTCAAGTCGTTACTTAGGTAAGTATTTATAATGCATCAGTGCACGGGTACAACTGTGATGGCTTTACAACTTTGTGCAACTTTCTTTGTATGTATAGCTATATGTTTGTCCACGCATTTCTCCGCAACTATTAATCGGATTGTGACTATTTTTTATTATTGGCTTACGTTTACTACAACTTAGGGAATGCAAGATTCCTCAAAATCGGCCCCGTAGTTTTCAAGATATGGGACTAATACTTGTAAGTGTGACGGCCTGGCTTATTGATATACTTGTAAGTGTGACGGCCTGGCTTATTGATATACTTGTAAGTGTGACTGCCTGGCTTATTGATATACGAGCTCCTGGTGTGTCAAACAAAGGGAAAACATCTCAACATTTTTATCAAATTCTAGTGCAATATTCACAACAAAATTATTACTTACCTATTTATTACAAACAAATGTTCCAGTTTTTACTTAAAACTAAAAATTACGAAACAAAAAAGTAAATAATAAAAAAAATCGACTTCAAAAATAAATTACTTAGGTACTTACTCAAAATTAGCAAAAAACTAAAACTAAAATACAGATCCCAAGACACCGACTTCCGAAATTAAATTGACATATTTCATAATTTTGGCTACTATCTATTTTTTTTTTGCAAAACGACGTTTGCAGGGTCAGCTAGTATGTATATGTATATATTATCTAAATAATAAGCTTTGAATGTATGAATGGTTTCTAGTTTTACATTGTGCTTATATGTGTATGTATGTTCTTAGGAAGGTTTTGACTATGGCGATAAGGTTGATTTTTAACCGACTTCAAAAAAGAAGGAGGTTCTCAATTCGACGGTATGTTTTTTTTTGTGTTATTGTTACGCGATTACTCCGCCAATTGTGGACCGATTTTCAAAATTCTTTTTTTATTTGAAAGGGTATGCTCCCGAGGTGGTGCCATTGTCACCAAGTCGGAATCTGATGAGGGAATCCCATGGAAATCGAGGCAAACCCTCAAATTTTATAGGCAAACCTATAGCGATTTGGGTATTTTTTATAGTAACTCGTGCATTTGCTCTCGGAAAGCATCATTTGGTGAAGTGGAGCTGATGATGAAAACCACAGATGGCCATCGGAACTACTCAATAATAAGTATTTCACGGGTTCACGGGTTCGGGCATAACTCCGTCATTTATAGACGAATTTGCAAAATTATTTTTTTTGTTTGAAAGATGTGTATTGCGAAATGGTCGCATTTAAATTTTGTAAAGACCTGATGATGAGTTTCGAAGACAGACGACGGAACTCTTGAATAAATGCCAGCAAATCAACCGGGATTGCTGCTATCACATACGTTTGCATTGTTTACGCAATCACACAACATAACATCGCGCCTATACCCTCTAAAAGGGTACGCAGATGTATTCAGAATACCATGGTACACCCTCACAAAGAGTATGGTTATATGAATTTGTGTGGAGTAGGTACAATTAAAAAGCGAAAAATAAAAAATTTTTACAAAAAAAAAGAACAACCGACTTCCAAAAATAAAACACTACAAAGTGAAAAATAACTTTAATTTCGGACGACGGTGTCAAAAAACGAAAACGGGGAACCAGCGACACCGACTTCCGAAATTAAAGTTATTTTTCACTTTGTAGTGTTTTTTTTGGAAGTCGGTTGTTTTTTTTTGGAAAAAAGTTTTTTATTTTTTCATAAGTACGTCCAAATAATATTAACAAGGAACCATGTGATATGGATCTCATAGACTAACGGCAATTTTATTATGCAAACTGAAACCAAACCGCATGATCTCTTTTGTAAATTAAAATAAATATGCTTTATGTGGAACCATGTGACATGTTTCTTTTTTAAACAATATAATCACAAAGATTTGCAGTTTTTAACATTACCATAAAGTATGGGTCTATTTATTTTATTCGAAAACTGCTATTATATGAGTTGGTATCTTTGTCGACATAATGTTTTGATAGGAAAGAGTCATCAGACAACTATGATCCCTCAAAAACATTTCATGTTAAATGTTGCCAAGACGAGACCATGTAGCTCGCACTGTCAAAAAGTAATCAGATCTCATGTAGAGCCAAGCTTCTAACTCTACACGCCCTAACTCTACAAGGCCTAACTTCGCAAACTACACCTTAGTCAAAATATGTCTTGGCCGTTTCGTTACTACAAGAACCATTGTATAACATTATGAGAGTTTTTCACCTTACGCTCATGTGAATGTAGCGAAATGGCCAAGCCTTATATTTTGACTAAGGTGTAGTTTGTGAAGTTAGGCCTTGTAGAGTTAGGGCGTGTAGAGTTAGAAGCTTGGCTCTACATGAGATCTGCACCCTAATTGCGAAACACACTATCGATCTCAATTTGAATCATTTTGAAGCATATTGCTAATCCATTGCTTCATATGTTGGAAAAATTTGTCTGCTCAACAATTTAAAAAACGCCATGAACGTTGTTGATCTGTCAAACTGAAACCCATTGCTACTAATAGTGTGTTACGCAATTACCCCGCTGATTACTTTTTGACAGTGCGAGCTACATGGTCTCGTCTTGGCAACATTTAACATGAAATGTTTTTGTGGGATTTCATTTCTTTTTGTAAGTTGCTTATGATATTTATACGAGTATTTTTCTGTTGTTAATTTTTTCTTTCTTTTTTTGGGGTGTATTTCTTGTACATCAGAGGTGCCTTTTTTCATAGCCCATTCTCTATCGTTGCCTTTATTCTTTGTTGGCTAGCCCATTCATAGCCCATTCTCTAGAATGTTTTCGTTAAACAATTACCTACGAATCAAATTATTCTCACTAAGCCGTTCATGAACAATTATAAACATAATAAACATAATACCTAGTAACCTACTAATTACAAATACCTAGCTACTGAATCTTTGAATTTATTAATAAAATTTATAAGAAAATAGCAAACGTAATCCTAAGCTAAACTTTTATCAATGAGAATTAAAACACTAATAAAGCTTCACCTACTAAACTATTAACAATTAAAAATTGGGCAAAAAATGTTTTTTTCTCCGTAACAGCTAACATTTAAATCACCGAAATATTCCGAAAATGTTTCATTCAACGAGACAACCGTCAACGACGTCTGCCCTCACGCGTCTGACCGCGTTCGGGTAGCGCGCTCGCTGACCAGGCCTTTTATTTTTAGCTACTGCGCGGGGACGAGTGGGCAGGTAGCTTTCGCGCGTACTATACTTATTACGTTCATAAAGTATAGGTTGATAGGTAGGAAATTAATAAACACTTATCGAAGTATACAAGTGTATTCATATTATTCGTTAGTACATATAGGTAATATAAGTATAATAATGTAGTGAAGAATAGAATCTGAAACCATATTATACACTTTTATCCCATAATGCAAGGGTTTGAGGGATGTTTTTTTTTAAATTATGTTTTAATTTGTAAGAATAATACACTCGTATAATTTTCAGATCTCAAGCATGAAAATTAAGTTTGTATGGGAAAACCGAAACAAGTCATTCCTTAATTTAAAGGGTAGGGGATGATTTACTAAAAATCCTGAAATACATATCTTATTATTTATAACAAGGACCCCCTACATAAATTTTCAGACCCCTAGCATCAAAATTTACGGAAGTCCCATACAAACTTTCAACCCCTAGTTTAAGGGGTTGGGGGATTAAAGTTTCAAGTTTTAAGATTTTTTTGTTGTTTGTGTACTATTATTAGCTTACATACCAAATTTCAGCTTTCTAGGACTTCAGGAAATACCCTAAGTGTTTTGATGATCATCAGTGAGTCAGTGAGTCAGTGAATCAGTGACGAAATAGATAGGGGTATTTTATATATCAATAAAATCTAAAGTATTAGAGCTATGCAATTGAAACTTTATAGATTTAATAAGTCAACCACTGACATCATATCCCGAAAATTTTGTTTATCTGGTATAATCCAAACCCAAGTTAAGAAGGTTCAAAAATACGACGAAGTGCTTCGAGAAAAGGTAGGTAGTGCCCTTGCGCTTCGCTTGGCTCGTCTTGGCGGGGGCACTCCCGTTTCCCCAGATCTATGTATATAGAGCCGATAGAAGGTGCATTTTAAAATGTTTCTGTATACTGAACTCAATTTTGACCTATTTGTGGGTTAGTTCTCTTTTGCATAACTACGTAGCACAATGTGTGAGTTTCGGTGCATGCGCCGAGCCCAGGCCACACCCCGGACACTCCGTACAACGCGCGCAAAATAATTACCTACTACTACTACATAGCCAAATGACGTTGGTACACGTGCAAATGTGTGCGTAAACTCTAGTAGGGTTGGTCGTCGTGCGGAGCGTAAAAAAAATGGCGGGAACGACGACGACGCGACTAGAAAGAATAAGTGACCTTGTACGAGCGGCGTTTGATTGTTTATCTAATTAATTAGTCGGGTTCGTAATGAAATAAAAATAATATTATAATAGCTAAGTAATAAATGTAAAACTTTTTAACAATAACTTTAATTTCGGAAGTCGGTGTCTTTGGATCTGTATTTTAGTTTATTGCCACCGACTTACGAAATTAAAGTTATTTTCCACTAGTAGTGTTTTTTTGGAAGTCTGTTTTTTTTTTTTTGCTAAAAAGTTTTTATTTCTCGCTTTTTAGTGGGTCTGTTTATAAAGTATCTAAGTTACAATAGCAACTTGCTCATCGCCTTGTACAAAATATTGCTTTTCCCGATGCAGGGACGTTAATTGTTGAGGAGTTCTCTTGGTACTCCATCATCAGCTCCATTTCACCATTCGCATTGTGACGAGCATAAATTTTGCTTAGCAAACATATTAAAGTAATCGAATCGCAACCTGTGAAATACTTACTTATTATTGAGTAGTCCCGGTGGCCATCTGTGGTCTTCATCATCAGTTCCACTTCACTAAATGTTGCTATCCCAGAGCAAATATGGTACTTAGCTAAATATTGCTTACACTAAAATATTTTCGCTTAAATGACCTACTTAACTATAAATAATCGGTTATTATATCGCATGGTATTAAAATGCGATATCTTACAAACATTTATGTAAATACAAATTCGGAAAAGCATCACAATATCGAACCATTGTGATTAAAACTCAGATAAGTGTCAGCAGTACAGTGCTGCGGTTCTTTGTGAGCGCCCCTAGCTACTGAACCGCCGATAATGTCGCGGGTGTGCGGGGTGAGGTGCGGTATCTGATGTCAGCGCGGGGTAGGGAGTGGCCATTCTGTACGAAGTACTATTAGGTATTCTGTGCCCAGGCTTAGTGTTTGCGCTTGTGTGAGTGAGTCTATCTGGCGGGCCACAACGAGATTTATCAATAGGTGATAACTTTTCTTAAAGACATTATTTTGTACCTAAAGAAAATAAATAAGATATATTTTGTACCTCAACAGTTTTTGATTAAATGACGTTTCTATGAAGTGTCTAGCTAGCGGGCCCCTTATGATTATTTTTTTTTGTTATTATACTTATAGATCGCCCAATAGTACTTGGAGTTAGAAACTATTATGTACCTTACAAATCCAAAATGTCGACTTTCTGTGAGCTAAGTATACTTTAGAAGATATTCGTTGTTTAGCCAAACGTCCAAACCAGCGGGATCAATATCTTCTAAAGTATAGCTCACAGAAATTCGACATTTTGGATTTGTAAGGTACATAATAGTATCAAGCTCCTAATGCTATTGTATGATATCAAAGAATATTATTTAAAGAAGGAGCTCGCTGGCCGGACGTTTGTCTAAATAACGAATAACTCATAAAGTATAGCTCTCAGAAAGTCGAAATTTTGGATTTGTAAGGTACATAATAGTTTCTAACTCCAAGCACTATTGGGCGATCTATAAGTATAATAACAAAAAAAAATCATAAGGGGCCCGCTAGCTAGACACTTCATAGAAACGCCATTTAATCAAAAATTGTTGAGGTACAAAATATATCTTATTTATTTTCTTTAGGTACATAATAATGTCTTTATGAAAAGTTATCACCTAGGTATTGATAAATCTCGTTGGGGCCCGCCAGATAGACTCACACGTTGCGCTTGCGATTAGTTGCGATGTTAGCGCGTGGCATATCTTAGGTGCAGCGCAGACGACAGACTATCCGTGACGCACTTTTTAGTCTGTGAAAATAGAACCTATGCAATTATATGCAGTAACGCACACGACGCGCAAAAAGTCCGGCGCACAAAAAATCCGTGTAATTCGGGCAGACCGCGCCGCGCCACGCCGCGCCGCTCCGCACAAAAAGTGTGTGAAAAAAATGGAACGTTTGCTTCAACGCGCGGTAACGCAGACGGCGCACACTTTAGTCGGCAATCTGCATTTGCTATGGGTGGACGTAGCGCACGCGATCTATTATCATGGCGCGATTTATTATCAAAATAATACTTCGCGATCTCTGCACGATTTCCATAGCGTTTACGTCCCCTACAGCTCTGCCGACAGAATGATCGAAGATGTGCGTCGTGTGCGTTGAGTCTGAAAAATCCGCGGCCGACTTTTTGCGCGCCATGCAGACTTTTTGTGCGCCGCAGACTGGATCGCACAAAAAGTGTGCCGTCTGCGTTGCACCTTAATGTACACCTTGTATATTATTTGTCGACTCTTTGCTATGAAGAACAAAACTAAACCGGACTACTGCCGATCGATTCTGTAAAAATCTCACCGTGATAACTTAGGTGAAGTGAGCGTGAAGTGGGCTATTAATAGGGGCGATCCCTAACATCAGGTGGAATGACAGCTCACTTCGCCTTAGTTTTCACGGTGAGATTTTTACAGAATAGCACAGCTGAAAAGGATGAAACAATAAAGTACCTTCCCGTTGTCGCATGCTACCCGTGGCTTATAAGTATGTTAGTACAGAGACAACAATTGGTACAGCGGCATGCGACCACGGGAAGGTACCTACTTTCTTGTTTCATCTTTTTCAGTAGTTGGGTTTTAGTTTTTGAACTTATTTTTTATTTACTTAAATTATTTTGGGGTTATAAGTTCGTGATAAAGTATTTGCAGAGCCGCTTAATTTTTTTTTTTGTTTAGGTTTTACCAAACTTTTACATAAATAAATAGAAATTATTCCTAATTATCGGGTGTATGCAAGCAAAGCCGTGAGCAACTGCTGACAATATTTATACTATATTTTTAAACGTGCTAATCTTCGATCAATAACGAAGGTGCTAATTAAGTCCTTTCATTTGATACCCAACAAGCAAATAAGGCATGATTAAAAAAATTTTTTTTTGGTCATGACTATTTCTGCTAGAGGGCGCCATATTCAATTTAATGTGACGTCACAACATAGCCTATAACCAGCGGACGATCAAGACGCTTCCAACGATACCTCATTTGTCAAATTATGACAAGAATTTAGAAGTTATGAGGGAAAAGATAGGACATACATACCTACATATCGGTCAAAATCATAACTCTCATTTTTGCTTCGTCGTAGTCGGGTAGTAAAATGTATAACATTTTCCGTACTTCGGGTACCTACTGTTACTGTATGTTTGTTCGTACGGCCTTAGTTGTTGCTGAGCGCATGTGCTCCACGTGGAACTTTCCCGTCGAAGTTATTGAGTACACGTCAGGCGCCGCCTCTCGGCAATATTGCCAATGTTTCGGAATATAGGTCGGTAAGTACATTTTAGCTTTGGTGCGTCCCAATTGTTTGAGTGGTGTCAGCCGTGAGCCGCGCCATCGCGTGTCGCCGTGTCACTGTCGTGTCGCCGTGTCACTGTCGTGTCGCCTGCGTCACCCTGCGTGGTGTTGCTCCGCGCGTGACGTCAGCAGTCGGAACCGGCGCCGCAGTACACCGGTGCGTGCTGCGTGTGCGTGCGGTACTCTGTGATCTGTCTGACCCGCTGTTCAGTATCTACTCTTATTTAACCGACTTCAAAAAAGAAGAAAAAAACGAAAATGCGGAACCAGCGACATCTACTTCACTTTGCAGTGTTTCTTTTTTTGGAAGTCGGTTGTTTTATTTTTAGCCACTCATATAATAATGAGTTACCGCTACTGTTTATATGCTCACCAGTTCGCGCCACTGTCGAGTAAGGTCCTGAACTATAAGCTCTCAAAGATTGATAAATACGGGCGTGAAAAATAAAGGTTTACATTTCGACGCCCCCAAGCAATAAGTCGGTAATCGTAAAACTCAAATTTTACAGGAGAAATGTTTTTCTGTTTTCAACGGACTTCAAAAAAAGGAGGAGGTTATCAATTCGGTTGATTTATATGTTTACCAGCTTTTACCCGCGACTTCGTCCGCGTGGGTTTCGTACTTTCCTTAAATAAATGTAACACCATCTCCACCTCCCCTTAGTAAAATTACTAAAATTAATGTTTACGACCTTTATACTTTATTTAGATAAATAAGTATTCGGACCAATTTTTAGTTAAACTACATAAGATGTTTCAAATAAACTGTCCTCCCTTTTCATCACGACAGGGCTTGTTTCTATTAAAAAGCGTTTGGTTCGCTTCCATTTTTATGACTTAAAGATTATTTATACCCATTTTCGATTTAATGGAAATTGGACTTTCTACCCCTTAAACTTTATTACCCTTTTCCACCCCGGTAGGAGTCGATTTTTGAAAAACCCTAAAACACATATTTTTTTGGTTTAAGTAAATATTAGTACCGACTTTCGAGTTAATACGACAGCGGGTTATTTTTTTTTTTTACCTATTAACTTCGTCACCCCCTAAATTCTCTGTGAGAGGTTAGTTGAAAACTAAAAGTGACAACCTTTATTATTTACCGAGGAAAATGTGGAAAAGTTTCAAGTTTCTTAACCAAAGAAATAAGATTTTTCATATTAACTGTATCCCCGCCTTTTCACCTTCGCAGTTTTTATCCCCGTAGGGGCGAAATTTTGTAAACACGTTTGGGATGTTTCTATAACTTGACTTAAACATTATTTATACCAATTTTCCAGTTAAACAAGCCACGCAATAAAATCTCCTCTGTGAAATTGACTACCCCGTCAGGGTTAGATTTTCAAAAAACCCGGTTACACTTTACTATTTGTTTTGGTTTTAAGTATACATACTGAGTTTCGAGCTTATTGACTACTGCATCATCTGGGGAGGTGCTGCTAAAACGAACTTGATAGAGCTCAACGTGCCATACTCAAGGTTGCTGCGGGTCTTCCCTTCCGATATCCTACAGTCGATTTATATAAAAAGTGGGATGTACTGTCTATAAGACAAACTTTCGTTCTGCATACAGTCCTCAAAAAGCACTCGCAGATAGTTTATGATTCGGATCTAATGAAAGATAAACGACGAAAGGGTACTGTATGCTGTATGCAGTATGACATTTTCCGTTTACGTTAGTCTCACAAGTTTTTCTGTTACCTAGGGATTATCTGTATAATGTTATCAATAAGGATCTAAAAATTTATTCACTACACAAACCTAGTTGTAGGCATAAAGTAACAGACTTCTTGAAAACTCTTTCCTATGAGAACACAGAGAAATTACTAAATCTTATTAAATAATACTTGTATTCAAATAATTACCTACACTTTCACCACCATTCACATACACCTGTAATACGGGTTGTTTCTAAATCCTACTTCAAACACCAGCTTTCAGCCTCTCACAATGTGAATTTATATAATTATGAAGTTCAAAACTGTTAAATTCTACAAAGCCATTGTGAGAGAAAATAAATAAATTGATTATTATTATTTTTTTAATTAACATATCTTAGGTCCATGGGGGCCCGGTCCTTTGGAAGGCATACGAGGGGCCGAAACCAACTCGCAGAGGCCCTTTATGAATTTTTAATGAAATGTGGCACCAACCGACGATTATCCCTGTATGCACTATGCAAGTGCACCCAAGGATAACCCTCGGTTGGTGTAGGACTATTGCAGGATATGGAAAAATAAAAAGTTGGACTGTGGGTTTGGGTGGCTAAAGTGGACTGGTTACCAAGAACTATGGAAGAACTATGACCCCTGCCTAGTGATGTGCCGTTCCCGGGAATTTTGGAAACTTTGGGAATATTCCCGTAAACGTGCCCGGCAATATTCCCAAAACTGGAAATTTAGGGGAATATTGATGATAATGTACTTTAGTGTTTTTTTATTATATGCTAGCCAATTAATTAGGTAAATTTGCGTACTATCGTGGTAACGTCGATAGTTGATTATACATATGTATAAGTTGAAAATTTCCAAAGTTTCCAATATTTACGGGAATATTTCCTGTAAATTTACAATTTTCCCGTAAATATTCCCGTAGTAAAAAAATCACAAAGCATCAGAAATTTTAATCACATTGGTTTATTAACACAATTTTACAATCAGATTCTGAGAGTTGTAAACTTTAATAAAGTTAACAATTTTAATAAACCACGGAATCAACACACTTTTATATTTGTTTAAAATTAACAAGTATATACTCGTACTAGCTTTTGCCCGCGACTTTGTCCGCGTGGGTTTCGTACTTTCCTCAAATAAATTTAACACCCTCTCCACCTTCCCTATTACTAAAATTATTGCTTACGATCTTTATACTACTTATATTTAGAGAAATAAGGACCATTTTTTTAGTTAAACTACTGATGTTTCAAATAAACTGTCCTCCCTTTTCATCACGACAGGGCTTGTTTCTAATAAAAAAGCGTTTGCTACGTTTCCATTTTTATGACTTAAGAGTCCCTATCAATTTCGGCGCGCTATTAGATTAGGTAGTTATAGGAGTGCAGTGTGTATGTGTGCGTTCGAACTATAACTGATATCGTAGTGTGCGTTGAAGCGTACGGTGAAGCGGGAACAAATGATCTTGGTCCGTAACCGCTATTATTAGTACTCCATAGTTTTTACTTACTAGATTCCGTAATACTGGATGGATTTATAACATGATAAGTTTAGGTCCCATAAAAAAATATATAATAAAAAAAAAACCTAGTACGGCATTCACTATAGTAAAAGCAAATTATAAAGTGTGACCAGCTTATACAAAGTACGTCTGAAACGAATTACACGTGTTATTATTTACCTAATACAGAATGACAGCGAGGTCTGTAGTATTTCCCTCGCTATAAGACCGCAGACCATGAGAGTATAGTGTAGCGTTGGTGCTCTGTGGTCACCTGTCAGGTCCAAAAAAAAATGTCAGTTGGTTTTTCATGTCAATGAAAAATACATTTTCCTTATAATCATTTTAACATATAAATATTCCTTGTACAGACTTTCACCTTCCATTATTAATCATATAAGTGTTTTTATGTATGTGGACTTGGTCATTATACCCAATTATCTAATATCTATATCTATCATATTTATCCCATACTTTTTACCACTTCAATAGTATAGCGAGCCATTTTATCATATTAAAAAGCTAATCAATTTATTTGTATACAAAGTAGAAAAAACGGACGGGACATGGAGGAAAAGTACTTTATTATTGAAGATAACTTTTATTCAAACGAAACATTGTTTTGTTTTTAGCCCACACTAATCTAATTCAAATTTATAATATCCTATAATTACTTACGTTGTTTATTTCAGATGTAGCAACAGCGTGAAAATAAATACAAAATCCTTTTTAGTTTTTTTGATAAATGATTTTATTTCTGTAAGTAGGTTTGCACAAACACTTTTATACATCAATCATATTTTAAAAACTAGATGATTTTTTTTTCGTGTTTTTAGGTTTGGTACCATAGTAAAAGTTATTCATAATGATGAGTATTCAGTACAATGACCCCTTAAGATGATAACGGTGATTAAATTACACCCTGTAGTAGTACAGTAGATAATAGTGTGTAGAGAAATAAATGTCAAACTTTTTGTTCTAATTTTTAGCATGTAAGTACATACTTTATCCAACTCCAAGACTAAATCTTCTAAAGAATCATCGAGAGAATCAAAGTTCGTTAGGAGAGGCGTTTCTTGAATTAAATCCATGTTCTGAAATTATATTAATCTGACATTAATATTTTGAATGCAAAATCTTAGATGTTTGTTACTTTATCACGACGACAAGATTAAAAGTATTTACATGGAACTTGGTACAGACATAGATCATAATCCTGGTTACTGGGTACCCTATAAAAATATCATGTCCTTTTGTCACACCCATAGCTAAGACACATTATAGTACCCCATTTGCTAGTTAGTAGATGAATATGTTTTAAATAGACATACTACTTAATATACTTTACTTACTTCCATAGTTTTGTTATTTTTTTTAAGTGACCATGTTCCTGAACTCCCTGGTGACATGTTCTCCTTTTCATTCATATAGAGTATAAAAATAATATTTATTAATTTATTACAAAGAATACAGTTTTTACACAAAAATCAATCACTGAAAAATACCTTGTTTCCCCCTTTTCACCTACTGATAACGAGCCTGGAGAATTGTTAGTGTTACTGAAAATAATGAATAATACATTAATTATAAAACTAGCTAGCGAAAAGGAGCTTGAAGAGCCCCTACATAGATAGTCCCTACAGTACCACCTCAGAACCAATAATTTATGTGGTTCAATACGTTCTCGAGATATCATAAAAAAGCCATTCATGCAAAATGTATGAGAAAATGAATTATCTTCATTATTATTTAAAAATTACCTTGTGTTCCCATCCTTTTCGCTCATTGATGATGTTCCAGGTAATATTTGATTTTTGGTTGATTTCCGCCTATGTAATTCTCTAATTAAAATATTTTTAGGTTATATAAATAATAGTAAATTATAACAATATTCTTAATTAAGGTGATGGCAACAATTATTATTTACCTAAGAACTGCATGTCCTTTCGTATTTTTTCAACTTTTTTCTTTTTAATTTTTATTATTCCATGGTAATAAATTTCACTTTTTCGACTCATTTTCTAAAAACATATTCACCATTTTACTAATAGTACAATACAAAATATTAATATGTATGAATAACATTAACAACTCTCAAAGTGTCACACTATTAAAATAAAAAAAATATATACTTACAGTCTCAAAATTGGTTTGGCGTAGTATAAAATCACGCACGTTTCGCGAGTTACGTCGGGAGCGGCGAACGTCACAGGCGACACAGGTCCGTCGTCGAGAAGCCCTTGGGCGCGACTGAATGCAACGAGCGAGCGCATAGGTTTATAAGGCATTATTTAGATATTTTATTACAATTAAATAAGTAGTCAAATTTAAAATATAAAAACTGAGTTTGGTAGTTAAACATCTCAAATTTTAAAATGTTTAATACTTATTGTTATTTTCAATAAATTCTTACGCGTAGACGATGGTTTTGCACATGATATTATTGGGTTTTTTCAGCGCAGTCAACATTTTTTTAGTAGTACTAATTCATTAAAATTTAAAAAAATAAATTGTACACTTACTAATATACTATATGCCCAGTAATTAAGATTTTTTTTCAGATTGTTATTTGCTACCAGTAAGCTAAGAAAGCAATTGAAAAACATGGTGTTTCGTGCTTATGTAAAAACGTGTGTTATGTTTTTATTTTTCGTAATTTATATTAAAAAGTTATCAAAATTTAAATTTGTAGACTTACTAGATAAGTAGATGATAAATAACTGTGTGTTAAAAAAATATATATATAACTTAAGGATACTGAGAAATTAGCGCTGGAAAAAATTGAATTTTCTGTTTTTAGACCGCGAAATTGATAGGGACTCTTAAGAGTAAACTAGTCGCGAGCTCGAACTCGCTGGTGGTCATGGTCAAAAAGCACGCTGTCTCGCCTGGCTTCGTGTCCGACAGCGCTAATATCAGTGATGAGCAGTTAGACGCTAGTCTACACGAACAACGTCTAGTTTTCACGCACAGAAACACCGTGCCGAACTGATAGACGCGTAAAAAGATTTGAAAAGTGCTTCGGAAAATCGAGTTTTATGAAAAAACCACTGCATAAATAATAATAATAATAATAATATTCCACAACTATCACACAACGCCATCTAGTCCCAAGCTAAGCAGAACTTGTGTTATGGGTACTAGACAACTGATAAACATACTTAAATATTTCTAAATATATAAATATTATAGATAAATTACAAATAAAGTTTATTGATCTCTTCGATAACTGAGCTTTGTCGGTACGGACTTGGTTTTGAAGATTTTACACTGTTCTTTTATTACGTATTGACACCCAAAGTTACGTTAAAAATAGCAAGAAAAACGAATCTTTGTTGGCTCATAACTTTTTAATGGCTTTTTATTTTACTATTCTGTTTCCTTACAGACACAATTATTAATAAGTCAAAACGATATCATGTTTAACTTTGGATGCACAATTTCAAACAGTGGAGTAATATTCTCCCGAAATTCGTATAAAAAAAATATCGAAAAGTGGCACCTTAAGGGCCAATATTACCTCAAATGGCTTAGCATGATTCTCCGTTATGTCGAAAATACTGTAGCATTAATTTTGAAATAAATATATGGTAAAGTTGAGGATTAATGTTAGGTCTTATGTTTGACGAAAACGCGATTCCATAAAATTTTCTCGATAGAAAAAAAATCCAAAGTTACCTCCAAACTGAACAATAAACCGCTGGTATTCAAAAAATACTTTAAATTAGATCATGAAACTTTGTATACTAACTGAAGCTTGTTTTACAAGGGGTGGGGGCGATCGCTATGCCGTGGCGCAAGCTAGTGCAGGTACAAACATGTAACGACATGTTTAGCTGTGGTAATAGGAGTATAAATATCGCGTAATGTTAGTTGCACATGTGTAATTATACAGTATATACGAAAAATGTATTAAATACCTATTTGGAAACTTTGGGAATACTTACGGGAATATTGGGAATATTGTGTAAATTTACAATGGGAAAGTTCCCGTAAATTTTCAATATTTCCAGCGGCACATCACTATGCCGAATACACAATAGATTTATGTTCCCCTGCGTTATAAACATGTCCTAAACGTTCAACACCAGTAGTACCTAGCTGTTGTTCAACACTACTAGCTGTGTTTGACTTGACACTGTATTGTTGACGTTTTGTTATTTTATTGAAAGTAACGAGAAATGCAAACTGTGAATGTGCAGGTTCGCTCTTTCATAGAGGGCAAGGAACGTAGGAAGATTGTCATTGTGGTCCCGCGGCACACACGACACTCGCCAGTCGCCTGGACGGTGGACGATGGACCACATCCACAGCGCGCCGCGTGGGCGCCGGGCGCGGGCGGCGCGGGAATGCACTCCGTCTTACTGTACTAGTCTCGTTCCTGTCCTTACCCATTAACGTGACGGTATGACACACTGCGGCGTGGTCGTCGACCCGAGTCCCCGAACCTGTACAATTTACATACAGACGGAAATTTCCACCAGAAACCCTATTTTGAAATTTCCTGTAAAGTCCTGATTAAAAACCGGACTTTAAAGCCGGAATTTAGCAAAAAAAAAAAGGAGTCGGTAGGTCCGGAAGTCCGGATCCGGAGTAATCCGGGCGGTTGGTACCTACCCAACCCTATACTACATAACTTTATAGATTCCTTCTATGGGCGTTTGCCCAAATGCGTTCCGTTGATCCTGTAAGTCCAAAGTAAAATTCGTATTTTGGTTTGGACTTCCAGGATCAACGTCTGATGGTAGAGGATGACACAACGAATCCACAAACGAATGTCAATTATCGTTAATTTACATTCGTTTATGGATTCGTCATCCTCTACCATCAGTCAAGATTGATTTCAACGAATACATTAGGATACTTTAAGAAAACCGAAACATTAACTGCATTTGTTCTGTAGGTATATGATATTATTGTATGAGGAGTGTGCAAGTTGGAAGCATTATTATGTATTTGGCAGGGTAAGCATAAGCAGGCGTGCTTAGTAAGTAGGATGACGTCAGGCAGGCCTCAGAAGCCAGCGCTCCGCACAACAGTGTGCACTCACTAATTATATCAATGAATAACTTCCAAATCCTTATCGCTTTCTTTTGTTCTCGCGACGCGCTCGTTCACTGCCGCCGGTCAGTGGTAAACTTAGAGCATTAAACCAACCGGAGACGCCATTGTCAGGCGTTCCCCGCTGCCAAAGGTACGAGACCGCCGGTCATATCAGTCATATAAAACTAGTTGCCGCGCGTTCCACGTCATTCAGCAAATCACACTAGCGCGGAACGAACGTAAGAGAAAAATGCCGAATTGCAGTGTTTTTTCGTGTAAAAATAGATCGGAAACATCTAGTAAACAAAAGGATAACCTTACTTTCCATCTATAAGTATTATTTTGTCCTAATAATAACATAAAATGCAATAAATTTGCAAAAAACCAAAACATATTGTCGGTCAATGAATGTTGCCACTAAATTGTACAAGACCTAATTTAGTGTAATTTTTAAAGTTGTAATTTATAAATATTGACAATTATTTCAAACTTCTATTTCGCATTTGTTATTCTTATTACTGTTTACAACTTATTTTGTTACTTTATAAGATTTTTATACTAAAGCCTTTAAAAAATTGCTATTTATTATCAAATAATTGATTAATGATATCAAACTTATGTTCCATAAACCTCTTACAATTTTCTCATATCGTTATTCTTCATTACTATAAAATATTTACGGGTCAAGTTATCACGAAACTACGCAATTTTTATATTTAAAAACAGGCCACACTGTAGCAAAATGAGGGCTGTGACTGCATAGAAACAAATATCGATATCGACTTTATGAGTATGTTATTCCAGGGACTGAAAGCGGTTACGGTTAAAGGTTAAGATACCTCAAAAATATAACGGTACCGATTCAAAATAGAGGTTGAGCTATACCGGTACCCATATAAATAAAGGTTAGGATAAATTGTTATTTAACCGTTATACGATTTCGGTACCGAAAAACATGGTGACGGCGCGGCGCGGGTGCACGGGGGTGTCTACAACAACTTTCTGCAACTTGACCTTATGTTTGTTGTACTAGTGGTAGGCAGTTAGCGCGTGAAGGACATGGAGTGATTTAACAATCGCTAACGACAGAAACAGACAGAGTGGCGAGGCGGTGTGTCAAAGAAACCCTTATTTAAAAAGGTTAAGGTATTGGTACTGATATTATTAAAAAGGTTATGTTACTTCTACTGAAATGTACCGGTATGAATTTCGTACCTTAAAATACGGCTACTTTAAAAAATAACGATATCGTTATATTTCGGTTATCGTTATTTAACGGTATGACGTCATACCCAAATTTAAAGGTACCTTTATTTTTGGGTAATTCAGTCCCTGTGTTATTCTATTATTTTTTCAGATTTCCAAAAGATGCAATGACTCGGGATGTTTGGATTTGGGCTTGAGCAAATCATGTTTCGTGGACTCCTAAACATATTAGTACAATTTGCTCACAGCAGTTTGAAGCTTCATGTTCTAGAATACATTCTAATATCAAGAGACTCCGTGCTGCTACTGAGAAATTCCTAATAAGAAAACCAATAACACTGCCCGACCCGGGTATTGAACTCAGAACGTCGTGTTCAGCATTCATTCTTGCGAACACTAGACCATCGAGGCAGCAATGATATTCTGTGAAAGTCTTACCGTGAAAACTCAGGTAAAGTGAGCGTGGAGTGAGCTGTCAATAGTGTCAATTCCTAGATAAAACAAACTCACTTCACCTAAGTTTTCATGGTGAGATTTTTACAGAATCGACCGGCAGTTCTTGTACCGTGGCAATGAATCCTTATAGACTAACTTTAAAATCTAAATCCTATGTTACCTATTTAAAAAGAATTGATCTGCATTGAAGATCAATTTGATAAGTAAATTGTATGAAAAAACAATTAAATAAAGAAGAGCCTTTTTTATCACAACTATTGACTGAACTCATCGACAACAAAATATCGATAGTCTCAAGCACTTTCATCGCTTACACAAAAATGACGTCATGCCGTATCCTGACAGGGGCGTCTCTGTGTGAGTTAGTACATGTGTGCGTATAGTTTATGCTTGTGTTCGATAATTTTTTCGTGTGCGTGAGTAACAACGCGATCGAAAATGCATTAGTGTGTTATCACAATTTGTGTGCGTTGCCTCGTCCCCCGCGCTGAAAGTGACAGACTTATTCGCATAGATATTAGTGCTCGTTGCGTCTCCGGTTGGTTTAATGCTCTAAGGTGGTAAACGTTCGGCTTGAATTAGGACCATATGACTATGGCGATAAGGTTGATTTTTGTTAGGTTGAATTAATGCATTAAAACTACGTGTGAACTGTTTGATGGTTTATTTTTAACTAAGTAAACTAATGTGCACTGTAGATACATGCATAGGTACATATGAACAGCTACATACATTATAGATTATGACATAGCGTATGTTTTGAGCTTGGACAGTTTTCAAGGAAAGCGTTTTATGAAGTAAAGCACAGAATTAAGACAAGCTAGGCATTTATTTCAATTTAGGCGTGTCAGTAATTAATCAGAAAGCTTGTAGTCAGTTCCAAATCTAGGTCATCAAGGAGAAGAAGGATAATAAACTCCTTGGAAACAGTCATAAAGTAATCTATCGACATTCAATCTATAGTAATCTATCAATATTCAAAAAAGAACACCACGCAACTGATGGGTCACTTGCCAGAAGTGCGAGTACAACCTGAACGAGCCTTTAAATCAGCTGGTGTGGGCTACGCAGGTCCCATCAATATTCGTTTCTCACCGGGCAGAGGAGCTAAATCGTACAAGGGCTACATATGTTTGTTCATCTGTATTATAACGTACAAGGGCTACATATGTTTGTTTATCTGTATTATAACGTACAAGGGCTACATATGTTCGTTTATCTGTATTATAACGTACAAGGGCTACATAATGTTTGTTTATCTGTATTATAACGTACAAGGGCTACATATGTTTGTTTATCTGTATTATAACGTACAAGGGCTACATAATGTTTGTTTATCTGTATTATAACGTACAAGGGCTACATATGTTTGTTTATCTGTATTATAACGTACAAGAGCTACATATGTTTGTTTATCTGTATTATAACGTACAAGGGCTACATGTGTTTGTTTATCTGTATTATAACGCGTGCATCAGGAGGCTGTCACAGTGTCACCGACTGCAAAAGGATCCATCGCAGCCTTTCGACGATTTACATCGAGACGAGGCCATTGTTATGATATTTATAGTGATAATGGCACCAAGCAGACAAGCAGCTGAGGGACATGTTCAACTGTGCCAAATCTTCGATTCCTGGTGAAGTAGCAGAGTGGTTAGTCCTGGCGCGTATTAGATGGCATTTCATATCGTACCTCCTCATGCACCCAATTTTTGGTGGTTTATGGAAGTCTGGGGTGCGCAGCATGAAAAAAAGTGATTAGTGATGCAACCGTCACTTACGAGGAGCTAGCTACAGCATTGGCACAAATCGAGGCGGGTTTAAATTCACAACCCATAACTGTGTTAAGTGATGACCCTAATGATGACCCTCTTCCACTAACACCGGGCAACTTTCTCATTGGCGAACCTTTGTTAAATTGAAGTGACGAAAATTATACAAATCGTAATATTTCTAGTTTAGATAGATGGAGGCCAACTCAGAAAATGGTCAATGATTTCTGGAACATTCTCATTGCACAATCATAATTTACACTCTCTCATTGCACAATCATAATTTACACTCACTCACACTCTCCATATACACATGGTTGTGCAGTTACATACATACACACATACTCTCCTACATTTTGAGTTGCACTCCCTTCTCCTCCTTTTTACCATAAAGGAGATGTTCCAAAATGTAATGAGCCTGGGCCAGGTCCTTGTACACTATACTTAAAAATAGGGAAATTCATTTAAAACAGTTCTCAACTGTCCAATTGCTTCAAAATAGCTTGGTTTTCTGGTAAACAGAAGAAATTACACTTGAAATTGCAACACAAAAAACAACCCGTCATGGCGGTAAGCTGTCATTTTGATTGATTAATGACGTTTGACATGTTTTTGTTTATTTCCACGCTAGACGAAAGTGACAGAAGTGACACTGTTGTGACAACTGACAGTTCTCTTTTTGACAACAGAGTAACTAAATATGTGAGACGCCATGTTGAAAGTCGATAAAATTAATTGATAAATATCAGTTCACTACCACAACAGTACACATTTAATTGAATTATCTGTATTTTTCCCGAATTCTACGGATTTTTCTCTTTTTTTTTAGATACTGTACATAGACCTGGCCCATTTTGAAACATCTCCTTTATGTTTAGGAAAATACATTCTATAGATAACCTGCAAGATACTTACAGAAGTATAAACACAAACATGGCATACTGACACACTTCGCAAGTTTTGTTTATTTTCAATGATACCGTATAGCTGAACACTGTCTCTTAAGATACAGGTCACCCTAGTTTAAGAGGCAGGGCTCACCAATTCATGTACAGACCTTGTGGTTACAGCATAATTATGTACCTAGAACCTGTCTTATTATGTACCTAGAACAGATGGCACAAAGAATACCTCCTAAGTCTGAACCAAAGTCAAGTGGAATACCAAAAATACTGAGCCAGAAATCCATGACGTAGTGATTTTCAAAGAAGACAATATTCCTCCAAGTAAGTGGATATTGGGTAAAATAATTAAAAACATGTGGGTCCTGATGACTCGTGTGGTGTCAGTTAAATGTGGTTAAATGTAAGAACGGTGTTTATAAACGACCTACGAGTAAATTATACATAATATATCCTACCTAAAGAAAAGTCACATAAAGTCTAAATATAGCAAAAAAGGGGGTATCAACCAAATGTAATCTTAGTAATAAATCTACTCGATAACTTTATTATTGTTTGTCTATTTACGTACTAAGTTAACTAGCGTTGCATACTTACCTGTTATGTTATACCAATATATTCTAGGTATTTAGCTGCTTACCTCACTTTATGTAGTAAATAAACTTAGATAGATATTCCTAACTTTATACAACCTACCTACATGTGTACTATCAGTCATCGCATTCCGGTCTCATGTTTTTCATATTGCACGTTAATTAGTAGAATTGACCTTTTGGTGTTACTTACTTATAAAGCATTATTATGTTTCACCGTTATAAGTAGGTAGGTACATAGTTTATTGCATGAACAAACTTTGTACCTACCTACTTACTAGTAAAAAAAAACCCTAACTAATTATCTTAAGAGCTCATGTTTAAACTATAATATATCTGCTTACCTACCCTGCGCACTATTTATAGTTGCGCAGCATATCGCCTCTTATCTATGATGAGGTATTTAAGTACACCTAGACTTAGGTTATAGTTATCCATAATACTACATAATTGCGTTTAGTTACTTATCTTTCACAATCCTTGTATTTTTATGCCTATTTAAAAAAAGGCGTTAAGTACCTTGTTTCTGATTTTTTGTCATTCGGTGCGTACTGCACATCAATCAACATTGTGTTTATTGCTTTGTTTTTTTTTTTGCCCTTTGGTGGGCGGAATGTCCAAGCTCACAACATACGATATGTAATAGTCTATATGTAGCTGTTCATATGTACCTATGTATGTATCTACAGACCACATTAATTTACATAGTTAAAAATAAACCATCAAACAGTCCACATCATTCATCATCAGTCCAGTGCATTCAATCAACCAAGCAAAAAACTTTTTTACAAAAAACAAAAAACACAACCGACTTCCAAAAAAACACTACAAAGTGAAAAATAACTTTAATTTCGGAAGTCGGTGTCGTTGGTTCCGCATTTTCTTTTATTGACATTGACACCGACTTCCGAAATTAAAGTTATTTTTCACTTTGTAGTGACTTGTTTTTTTGGAAGTCGGTTGATAATTTTTTTGTAAAAAAGTTTTTTATTTTTCACTTTTTAGGGGGCCAGTTTCTAACTTATCTAAGTTACAATAGCCTAATGTCAACTGCTCATCACTTTTTTACAAAATATTGATTTTCCCGATACAGGGACGTTAATTGTTGAGTTCTCCTTGTAAGAACCAGGAGAACTGGAGCTGATTGAGAAGTCATCATCAGCTGCACTTCACAATACGCATTGTGCAACCACATTAAAGTACCTAATCGAATCGCAACCCGTGAAATATTTATTATTGAGTAGTTCCGATGGCCATCTGTGGTCTTCATCGTCAGTTCCATTTCACCGAATGCTGCTCTTTGAGAGCAAATACACGAGTTACTATAAAAAATACCCAAGTCACTATAGGTGTGCCTACAAAATTTGAGGGTTTCCCTCGATTTCAATGGGATCCCCTCATCAGATTCCGATTTGGTGACAACAGGACCACCTCGGGAGCATACACTTTCAAATAAAAAAAGAATTTTGAAAATCGGTTCACAATTGGCGGAGTAATCGCGTAACGAACACACAAAAAAAAACATACCGTCGAGTTGAGTACGTCCTTTTTTGAAGTCGGTTAAAAATCAACCTTATCGCCATAGTCAAAACCTTCCCTAAGAACATACATACACATATAAGCACAATGAAAAACTAGAAACCATTCAGACATTCAAAGCTTATTATTTAGATAATTTATACATACTAGCTGACCCCGCAAACGTCGTATTGCAAAAAAAAAAGATAGTAGCCGATTCTCAGACCTACCCGATATGCACACAAAATTTCATACAAATCGGTCCAGCCGTTTCGGAGGAGTATGGTAACTAACACTATGACACGAGAATTTTATATATTAGACTAGCTGACCTCGCAAACGTCGTTTTTTTAAAAAAAATATAGGGGGAAAAATAGATGTTGGCCGATTCTCATACCTAGCCGATATGCACACAAATAAATAATTGATAAAATCATGTGCAGAAGCACTTCCGTCCCATTCTATATCATTTCATAACACATCGTTAGCAAGATTGTGATACTTGCGTCATCTAGGTCTATCTATATCTGTGCCCATCACTCTTATACCCATAATCTCTAAAAATTTATGGGAAAAATCATGCACCATAGACTACATGAGTTCTTGAAGAAAAATAAAATAATAAAAGAAAGCAAAACGGCTTTCAAAAAGGCAAGTCAACAACACTAGCAGCTTTCTCTCTTGTTAAGTGTAATGCAGAAAATATTGATAAATAAAAAACAACCCGAAACGTTGTTGCCTTGACATGAGTTTGATTTAGTAAATTACGACAAGCTGTTACATAAAACATAAATGCGAGCGCTATGGCATTCGGGGTCCGGCAATAGATTGGCTCTGAAGCTATCTCTGCGGTCGGACAGTGTGTAGAAGTGACTCGCATAAACAAAAATTTGACATCAACAACCTACAGGTCGCACTTTAATGGCAGTCGTTCAGGAGTACCACAAGGTAGTATTTTCGGACCTCCACTATTCCTCCTATACATAAACGATTTATTTATTTATTTTACCGAATGCCACCAGTCGTAAATGCGTGCTGTTTGCCGACGATGTCTCAGTGATTGTACCTAACAATAATAACACTCAAAACTACGAAAAAGAAGTACACGAGACAATAAATGACATGGTTGGTTGGTTAACACTAAATGACCTTAGGGTGAATTTGTCCTAAACTAAATTTGTACATTTTAGCAAGTACAATCAAATTAAAAATCATAATTTCAACATTACATTCAAAGAAAAAACCGGTCAAGTGCGAGTCGGACTCGCGCACCGAGGGTTCCGTACAAAGTAGGTATGTAACTACTTTGTGGTTTTTGGATTTTTTACTTGTGCTACTAGACAAAGTACCCTATACATTTTAATTCCCTTTAGAGTGTCGAAATTTTTTGCGATACAAACGGCCGTATCTGTTTTTTACGTTAACTTAAAAGTTTGATTTTTTCACAGCTTCAAGGGACCGCAGACCTGAATATATGATTTAATTTCAACTCGATACCTCCACGCGTTTCCGAGATAAAGGGTCTTGACAGACAGACGGACGGATGGACAACAAAGTGATCCTATAAGGGTTCCGTTTTTTCCTTTGGAGGTACGGAACCCTAAAAATATGTGATGTAACTAAAAATGTAAGGTTTTCGGAATTTTTCCTTTATATGTGTTTTTGCAGGAAGCAATGTTTTATAGCACATTTGCTATAAAACAATGCTTCATGCCAAATTTCAAGATTCTAGGTCGACTGGAAGTACGCATTAGGTTTGATTCCCTTGCGAGTAGTTGCGAGTTTGAAAATATGCTGTTTCTTTTGATTGCGTTGATATAGAATAGAAGTTTGATTTTGTTACAGCTTAAAGGTATTATAGACCTGAGTACCTATTTGATATGATTTTCAATTTAATACCTTTACGCGTTCATGAGGAAAGGGGTAGTAAGTTTCAAATTAAAAAAATATTTTTATTATAGTAATAGCCTCCCCGAGCGATTTCGCTCATGGTGGCCAATCTCAACGGAGATTAGCCGGGTACGCAAGAGATATTATAGTGCACAAGTGGGTGCGCAGACACAGGTGCACTCTCTGTTCCTTTACTCTCATAGTCCGATGGGACGGCAATCCGACAAACCGGAGAGAGATCAGGCGCAGGACCAACGGCTTTACGTGCTTTCCGAGGCACGGGGGTATTAAACCGCCAACTTCCAAACTCCGGACTGTTACTAAGAAGTTCCTAAGTTAAGAGTTATTATAGTATGATGTAACTAAACATTTACTCCGTCAATTGTGGACCGATTTTCAAAATTATTTTTTTATTTGAAAGGGTATGCTCCCGAGGTGGTCCCATTGTCACCAAGTCGGAATCTGATGAGGGAATCTTATGGAAATTTAGGGAAACCCTCAAATTTTAAAAATTTGAGGAAATTTGCGGCATAAACGGCTTTATATTTTAATTGCGTTGGCTTAGAAGTTTGATTTTTTGACAGCTCTAAGGGACAGTAGACTTGAATACTACGCTTTGGAATGGGCAACTAGCTTCATTTTTCCTGACTGACCGACTTCTTGACAATTCAAAAGTGCCTGTAAATGGTTTAATTGAAATAAATGGTTTGAGTTTGAATATTTTTTATAAATTCCAGCTTGATACCTCCACGCGTTCTTGAGAAAAAGGGTCTTGACAGACAACGGATGGACAACAAAGTGATCCTATAAGGGTTCCGTTTTTTCCTTTTGAGGTACGGAACCCTAAAAAATAAATAGAGATTAAAATATTAGATTTCTTGGTACTACCTTAGACGAGCATTGCAATTGGAAACAACATGTAAATACAGTATGCAAGAAACTCAATAGATTTGTTTACGCTTTGAGACAGTTAAGGAAAACAGTGAGACAGCAGCTCTTCCTGCTTATCACGGCCACGTAAACTCCATCTTAAGGTACAGGTTATTGTTATGGGGCAACTCGACACACATTAGTAGAACTTTCATTATACAAAAAAAGTGTCCGAGCAATAAGTGACGTCGGGCCTTTTGAAATATGCAGGCCGCTTTTCAAAAAACTAGGAGTACTTACTTACTCTTGATGGAAATTGGGATGTTTATTAGAAACCAATTACATTTATTTGTTGAAAGTAATGAAAACTGTAAATATATGTATTTGAAGAGACCCCACGAAATTTAAAATTATACTTCTTGTAGAAGCGCATTACATAAAAAGAATAGCTATATTTCTGTTCCGTGGTATCCATCATAGTATACAACTATATTCCACGTCGGGTGAGAGAACTTTCCTTAGATCAGTTTCAAAAGCAAATGAAATTATGGTTAATAGAGAACTGTTTTTATACCGTAGGTGATTTTTTTAACTTTAAGACTTAATCCCTATAAACTATGTATTGACCTTATTGTACGAATATTTGTGAACTTTTGTATCCAAATAAATACGTTATTCATCATTGTCCTTGACGTCATTTGATTTCAATGAACATCTTAGGAGATCTCATAGTTTAAAAAAAACTTCGCAAGGCGGCCGGTCATGAGTACCTATAAGTGTAATGGAATATATTTTAGTAGGTTTTTCCTCAAATTATCGCGGGTGAAACCGCGAGGCACGGCTAGTTTGGGATGCATGAAGAAGCCTCCTCTTGAAGCGTAGTTAGTTCCGCCAGTTATTCAACTGAACCGAGCGCTGGACAATAACACCCAACACCTTATTTGACTGACCAATATTTTCCCTTGCGGTGGGTAGGGCTCGCCTGGTTTGCGACCACCTTCCCACCGGAGTCCGGCGTCCGGCGTCAAGCAGCCTGCTGTGTTTCGTCGGTGCGTGGGAGTTTCAGTGCCTTCGGCATCTTCTGGGCACGCTCGTTCCATATAGACCTCATCCATCACTTTCCATCAGGCGTGATCGCGGTCAAGAGCGGGACCATTCAGCAATAAAAAAAAAAAATATTTGACTTTGACTGAATATGCTCTTGAATGACCTCGGTCGCCCCCATGGACAATCAGACTGACGCATCATACGTCCTCAATATTCTTCTTTTAGTACAACTCCCATTACACTACGAGTAGCTCTCTGTACCCAGCCTGTATTCTTTAGGCATTCATCCATCATCGCGAGTTGACACAACTGGCGTAACATAACATATTATATCGTACCTTAGCTCGTGCACTGGGCGAAACCTTTCTCTTCGCTAGATTCCGACTCGTAAGGACACGATGGGCAGCTCTATGTCAGTCCCGCCCGTGACTCCAGACGCCGACCTCCTTCTTCCTGCCCTCCGTCAGTCTGATTGTCCACGGGGGCGACCGAGGTCATTCAAGAGCATATTCAGTCAAAGTCAAATATATTTTTTTTTTATTGCTGAATGGTCCCGCTCCGTAACTCCGTTAGGCGCAAAATGTTTTCTCTGCGGTTCTCCCCGTCAGCCGACACACAATCCGTGACGTGACATCTGCAACGCTTCCGATCCGTGTCCTGTCAGTCACATGTGTCAACACGAGTGTCGGTGATCGGAGATTTATGACCAACCTTCTTCGATAATATTTAAACTATCCTTATTTTTAACCGACTTCAAAAAAAGGAGGAGGTTATCAATTCGATGAATATTGAATATTTTGTTTATTTTTTTTTAAATGTGTTTTACCTCGGAACTCCGTTATGTATAAGGTGATATGCAAAAGGATATACTTTCATATTGGTCTCATGTCATCAGGTCAGGATTTGATGATGTAATCCTGGAGAAATCGAAGGCACTCTTCATATAGCGATTTGGGTATTTTTTATAATAACTCCTGCATTTGCTTTCGAAAAGCACCATTTGGTGAAGTGGAACTGTTGATGAACACCACAGATGGTCACCGGAACTATAGTTCACGGGTTGCGATTTATTTATTTATTTATTTATTTATTTATTGGTTCACCAACAATTGTTTACACTGGTATTATGGTAAAGGTAACATGTAATAAATTTAGTACAACGGTGTAACAATCACTTATAGGTAAACTCAGCATGCATTAAGAATAAGTTGTGTCTAAACGAGAGAAGAAAGAAATAAAATAAAATTAATGAAACTTAAGTAAACTATTCTAAGACTATTATTGAAAACACGTATACTACTTGTCTATTCCAAGCCGTTGAGATGTTTATATAAATTGGCTTTTAATTTGGATAAAGAGTCAAAGTGCAGATCGATTATGTCGCTACAACTATTAACCATCTTACAAAATCTAGCGTAAGGAGAATTGGAGCCAAAAACCGTTCTCCTTTGCGGTGGACGTAGTGGTGTTATCTGACCGCGAGGAATTCTTGAGGGCGCACGGAAATTAAAAGTATACAGCATCTGTGGACAGTCAATCCTGTGAGTCATCACTTTGCACACAAACGTCGCGTCATTGAGACGTCGGCGCTTGTCTAGTGAAATCATTTTAAAGTGTCTTAATCTCTTATTATAAGAGCGTATTTTCTTAGCTAAGCCACTAGAAAAACGCCAGATGCCACAGAAAACGCTTTTGAACACGTTCTAGACGCAACGAATGTGCAGCATAGTGCGGTCTCCAAACCACGCTACAGTACTCCAACACGCTTCGAACCAAGCAATTATACAGCATTATTTTAGTCTTATGATTTCTAAGCTGTTTCGTATTTCTTATGACGAAACCCAGCATTTTAGAAGACTTTTTTATAATACTGTCTACGTGTGGTATAAAGGTTAATTTCCTGTCAAATGTTACACCAAGGTCCCTTATCGTGTCCCGTTCATCGACTTTGTCTGCTTTAATGTAATAGTTATGTTCTATCAAAGTATGTTTTCTTGAGAATTTTACATGATAACATTTTTGTACATTGAGATGCATAGCATTGATATCACACCATTGAACCATAGCGATTCGATCACTATAATATGATTGCTAAGCAATTTATGCTCGTCACAATGCGAATGGTGAATAACCAGGAGAACTCCTCAATAATTAACGTCCCTGCATCGGGATTAGCAGTATTGTGCAAAAGGCGATGAGCAAGTTGACATTAGGCTATTGTAACTTATATAAATTACTAGCTGACCCTGCAAAGATCGTTTTGCAAAAAAAAAAAATATATAGTAGCCGATTCTCAGACCTACCCGATATGCACACAAAATTTCATACAAATCGGTCCAGCCGTTTCGGAGAAGTATGGTAGCTAACACAAGCAAGAAATAAAAACTTTTTAACAAAAAAAGAAACCGACTTCCAAAAAAACACTACTAAGTAAAAAATAACTAAATTTCGGAAGTCGGTGGCAAAAAACTAAAATACAGATCCAAAGACACCGACTTCAGAAATTAAAGTTATTTTTCACTTTGTACTTTTGTAGTGTCTTATCTGGAATTCTGGAAGTTGTTTTTTTTTTTGTATAAAGTGTTTAACTAAACACTTTACACTAGTACTCTTCGATATCAAATAAAATTGTGCAATCTGTCAAGGGTCGTTCGGAGATCAAGGCGAATTAATTGGAATTTTTTGGAATTAATTTATTTTCTATAGCTAACTCATTACGGCACATAATTATAGTAATACTTTAGGTTGTTATCGATTTTGTGTTTTGGCCAACCCGATTGTATAAACAGTACGTAACTATGTACATAGTTACGTACTGTTTTCAATTCTGAATCTGACGATATTGCTGCGGTAATGTCACTTTAGAACCGTTCTGAGTTATTGTTATGACCAAAGTAAGGTGAGGTGGGGTAAGACTATCACCGGGGCTAGACAATCACTGTCTATTATCTCGATAAGTACCTATAGCGTACTTACGAAATTCTCTTAGTCGGTAAAACAGTACAGTCGTAAAAATTCCCCGCTAAAAACACAGATGTCACTTCTGGAAGTAAATACGGCCAAAAAAAGCCTAAATGACAGAAGTGAAAAAAATAAGTCAAAGTCGCCGGCTTACCGGATTTTAAAAATTTTTGGTGAAAATATTGCGAAATTTTTATTGTTAGCGTTAGTAGCATCCTATGAATATTGGCTTTTAAGTAATTATATCAATATAACGTAAAACAAACGATTTTCTAAAATAATTTACAAAACAAAAACATGAACTAGAAATTGCGAGCTGGGAAAAGACGATCAGTTTGTCGGGGGCAAGACAAACGTATGTTAGTCTTTCCCCAAGTCAGAAGTAATGAACATTTTCTTGGTGGATACAAATTATAGATTCACGGAATATGGTCCGAAATTATGTTCGGAAGACAGACAGGGGAAAGGCATATAATATACAATAGTAACATTATTAGAAGCCCTAGAAAAGGTAAACAACGGAAAAGTGACTGCTTACAGAGCCTCCATTAATTAGGGGATTTCTCGACCAACAATAGTGGCGCGAGTGTATGGCAGATATGGACTGAAATCAGATCCTTTAGAAAGAAGTACAATTATTAGTGAAGAAGTAGAACAAAAATTGACTCAAAACTTACACCAAATGGAAAGAGACGGATAAGGACTGTCAAGAAAATAAAAGAACTTGTACAATTATTGTACCTAACGCCATTACTATTATAGCAATGATGCTAAATGATATTAAAGATTATTTAGTTGTTTTATGCACAAATATTAATACTATTAATAAAAAGGTTCCTATGACTTTTACTGGAGACCAGTGTTTGGTACCCCTGATTTTGATTGTATGTTAGTCTTGCCCCTTATTTAAATTTACACGAATTACTTAAAAAGGAACCCTATTACGTTATACGTAAGATTAAAAATTACAGTTACTACTGTTAACATTATGATTTTTCTTCAGAAACTGCAGTTTAGCACACGTTTTAAACTAAAAACATTACTGTTAGTCTGTCCCCGCCACCCGGGGTAAGACTACCAGCTTTTCCAGTTTTACATTTGCTTCATTATTCCAGTTTTGAAGATACTTATGCAAAAATATTTATAATCGTTTAAAAGTTTATTTTATCATATATCAGTATAACTTTTACCTCAAAAGTAGGGCGAACAACTTCTTCATAAAACCTGGTTTTTTCTGTCGGGTAGGAAACTATGTTAGTCTTACCCCACTTCACCTTATACCTACATAAGTAGCCCTATCAATAGTTGCTATTTCTTGGTGATTGTTTGGTAATACTTGTTTCGTATCATTAACTGAGCGGCTCAGGTAGTCCGCTGCGTTACTTGAGCTGTTCATATATTCAATAATGTAATTCTAAGAAGATAAATTGCATAGCGTTGCACTTGCAACCGGTTTGCTGTTACTTCCGGTATGCTTTTATTTTGATTGAAAATGGACACAAGTGTCTTATGGTCTGTTCTTAGTATGAATGGAGACGATCGCCCATATAACATAAATATTGATGGTATTTTCTAACACCAAATATTATTGCTGTCGCTTCTTTTTTACCGACTTCACAAAAAGGAGGAGGTACTATGTTCGGATGATTGTGTTTTTTTTTGTATGTTTGTTCAGCGAATACTCCGCCAATTGTCGACGGATTTTCAAAATTCTTTTTTTGTTTGAAAGGGTATGCTCCCGAGGTGGTCCCATTGCATTGTCACCAAATCGGAATCCGATGAGGGAATACCATGGAAATCGAGGGGAACCCTAAAATTTTGTAGGCACACCTATAGCGATTTGGGTATTTTTTATAGTAACTCGTGCATTTGCACTCAGAAAGCACCATTCGGTGAAGTGGAACCATCAATTCACAAGACCACAGATGGCCATCGGAACTACTCAATAATAAATATTTCACGGTTTGTGATTCGATTAGGTACTTTAATGTGGTTGCTAAGCACAATGCGTATCGTGAAGTGGAACTGATGGTGACTTCTCAATCAGCTCCAGTTCTCCTGGTTCTTACAAGGAGAACTCCTCAACAATTATCGTCCCGGCATCGGGAAAAGCAATATTTTGTAAAAGGTGATGAGCAGTTGATATTAGGCTATTGTAACTTAGATAAGTTACAAGCTGGCCACACCGACTTCCGAAATTAAAGTTATTTTTCACTTTATAGGTAGTGTTTTTTGGAAGGCGGTAGTTTTTTTTTGTAAAAAAGTTTTTTTTTGTATTTGGCTGTAGCTGCGTTCAGCTTTTGTTATTGAGCGTGAGGCATAGGAGATCGGCCGCTCCACACCATCATTACCTTCTTGTGACAGTATTGCGCCGAGACCACTGGGGGACGCATTCAATGTCAAAATTAATTTAGCTTGTGGATCATAATGTGATAGGGTTACGTCCGACATCTGATCATTTTTAATTTGTTGGATAGCAGCTTCATGCTCATCACAGAATGTTTTTTTGTAACAGAGCATTTAGTGGTTTTAAAATACTTGATGCATTTTTTACAAACTGTCGGTAGTAATTCACCATGCCTAGGAATGATTTCAGTTCAGTGACGTTTGATGGACGTTTATTGCTTCTACTTTATCTTTGCATTTGTGTAAACCTTCACTATCTATTTTAAAACCCAAATATGACATTGATTCTTGAAATAACTGACACTTATTTCTTTGTAATACTAGTCCTGCCTAAATTATTTAAATGGTCACTGTCATTGACCCCAGTCAGTAAAATATCATCCTGAAATACTAGTACCCTATCTAGGCCGGTTAGTACATTCTCTAATGTTTTTTGAAAAATTTCCGCCGAACTTGCTAAACCAAAAATTAGTCTAGTGAATTTGAATATACCACGGTGCGTATTGACACAAGTTAACATTTGGGAGTTATCTGTTAGCTGTTATTGGTTGTATGGTTGCGATAAGTCTAATTTTGTAATTTTCTTACCACCGTGCAGTTTCGAAAACAACTCTTCTATACGTGGCAATGGATATTTGTTGATATCGATTTGGATTTGTAAGTGAAAGGTAATGAGATAGTTCCTGCAGTTTCAATGTTACTACCATTGTAACTTTGTAGTAATGTTTTGCTTTTTTGTAATTGTAATGATTTGAAGTGATAATAGAATACTTTTTTCTGGAATAATCGTTACTGCGGACCCGGTATCAATTAAAAAAAAAAAAAAATTTATTTACCAGGACAGATCCGCATCGGCTCACCGAACTTGGTTGAAATATTACATACAAAATGTTTACCATCGTCAGCGATATCATCCAATTCGACCTCGATAAAGTGTTGCTGCACTTTACGTTGTCCGCACACGCGACGCAGATGACCACGTTCCCCGCACTTGTAACGTTTAAACCTGCACGTGTCCTCATGATGTCCAGTGTAGCCGCAAACAACGCAATTATTTTACTTGCGCCCGCCGACGACGCGGCCGGAGCCACCGCGGCTCCGGAGCCGCTCCCGCTTGCGCAGCAGCCCTGTCCTCGTCGACCAGCGTCGCCTGCCCGCGCCTCTCGTCGGCCCGCTCTCAGCACCTCCTTATAGCATACAGGTAGCTCTGGTTGCGCCGATGACGTCACAGCTGAGCCGAGTCGAGCGCTGCGAATAGCTTGCGCGGTTTCCCTGGCTTTGCCGAGTGTCAGCTCGGCCATATCCTTTGTGAACAGCTTGTCTCGCTCTGGCCCTGGTAACATGCCAAGGACAAAGCGGTAAATCATTCAGACATGAAGCAGGAAAAGCGCAATCCAGTGCTAGTCCGCGAACACGTGCCGCCCATTCTGTCAACTGTTCCTCTGGTTGTTGAGTCGATGTATAGAAGTGATTTCGCTCGGCGAAACTACATTTAGCTGGTTCAAAGTGATCATCCAATAGCTTCACTATAGTGTCGTATTCAAGTGTGATTATTTTGTTCGGTAGTGCGAGATCTCTGACCACCTTGAAAGTGCTCTCAGATAAACTGCTGACTAATATTGCACGTTGTTTAATTTTTGGTTTACCCTCCGCACTTACTAGTTCATTGGCTAAGAACCACTGTTGCAGTGGCTCCTTGAACACTGTCCAATCTTGGTTTTCGTGGTTGAAACTATTCAGGGATCCAATGGACGCTTTCGACATGTTTGATTAGTACACGTGTTAGTTCCGGTTCGCTCGTTGCCACTGTTAATTGCGGAGAAAGAAAACACATGCGTCCCGAACTGCCGAGCTATCGTATATTATCGACTAATGAGACCGGTACCCTACTTACATATCAACAGTATAGTAATGTAATTGGTGTTGTACCGTTTTAATCAATTAAAAATAAATAAATCAGCGGGGTAATTGCGTAATACACTATTAGTAGCAATGGGTTTCATTTTGACAGATCAAAAACGTTCATTGCGTTTTTTACATTGTTGAGCAGACACATTTTTCCAACTTATGAAGCAATGGATTAGCAATATGCTTCAAAATGATTCAAATTGAGATCGATAGTGTGTTTCGCAATTAGGGTGCTGGGTGCTAGCAATTAACTGGCGCTGTTCGCCAGTTAATTGCTTAGGACCTTTCCCCTTCACCGATTTCAAGTGTCTCCACAGCTTCCGCTATAGGTAATAAAGACGTGACAGACAGAAAAATACGATGGAAAAAACGTATCTCAAGAGTAAAGTCAAGTTGTAAAGTTATTGAAGACACAACTAGTTGTGTGCTAGTCATTGAAGTGAAGTAAAAGGGTTGTAGCCACAATGAACTCGTAGCGCGGCGCTGTGCTATGTGCTATTGCAGGGGTTGCAGACTTGCAGGTAGCCGACATTCAATAAATTCACTTCAGCTCGTGTACAAAGCTCAACCGCGCCAGTCTGTCACAGAGCGATGCCTGCGTGCACCGCGCGGCGCGGCGGGGCGGCGGGGCGGCGCGCGGCGGGCGACTCGCATTGTTTACAAGCTGCATTCTTCACGTTACGGGACACCAACACTACTGAGACTGACATAACCGGTCTAACCATAGTAATATAATTCATTTGAAGGCCTTGACCATGCTTATGACGTATTCGTGGCTAAAGTTCAGGTAACGGTCAGTAGGTACATAATACTTAGGTACTTACTTGAACTTTATTTGGTCAGTGGGTCGTCTAAGGGGCGGATTTTATTTTTATCGCTTGTTCCTAGGATTATATTTTCACGTTAGTTTTCATGTTAATGTTAAATAACCAAGTTTTCAAAGTCTAGTACCTACTTAAAATTTTTTGACTAAAAATTGAGGGTATCTTAAGTTACTAATTACCTATTCCAAATAAAATGATAACTGAAGTTGTTTTCAAGATGATCCCCAAAACATTAGGTAGGTATATAGTTTTTTGAAACACTGGCAATACTGACCGCAAAAGCGATGTTGATGAAGATGAATATTTTCTCAGCGGTGCAGAGTCCTCTGGCACAGCCCATGACGCAGGCGACAGTGAGCGGCCGCGTGGAGTGTGTCCTGATTGATGTGTCAGCAGTTCAGCACTGTGTCATGAAGCTCGCGTGCACTTCACTACATTCCGTGGGGCGTCGCCGGTGCGGCAGGCACGTGTTCGCGGTCGCGCGCCTCGTAAGGCACTGAATGAGAGAGCGAGTGAGCCAGCCAGGCGCGTGGCCGGGCGGCCGCGCCGGCGGGCGCCGGGTGCGGCCCACCCTACGATCGTGCTAACAAGAACAACGCTCTCCATTGTAAATCAAACTTGTATCCATCGCAATTTGACGACATCGCATTCCTGATAAATCGTTCAACTCAAAGTCGGAAAGAGATAGGTAGGTAATAATTTTTTACGTGCAAACATGAAGCTGAATCTGAAATTGCAACTAGCCGTTAGGACTTTAGGAGTGCTCAACTCATGGTGTCATCGGTGTCATCCTGCTGTTCCGGGCTGCAGTGCCGTCACGTCGGAGTGTGCCGTGGTGTGCGTGTCTCCTGCCCCGACTTGTCCCGAGCGAGTCCCGAGCGTGCCCTATACTGTGACGTCTGTGAGCCGCCGCCGAGCGCCGAAAGATGCGCCCGCCAAGGGGCGCAGGTGCACAGACCCGCTCGTGACCCCTAGTCATACAGTAATTAGGGCAAATGTACAGCCTTGACCTAATACCTTTGTTAAGGCATATTAAGTAGCTATATCTAATTACCTACTAGATCTTTTATTTTTATTTTAGAACAGTTTAATCAGGTAATACTAGCTTCAAATAAACGAACCTGCACTCTTAATTCGATTTTACTACGCAACCATCAAGCTATGCGATCACATTTACAAAGAGAATTTAAGCCTCTTTATGCCTTGTAAGATCTTTGTGCTGATGTGCTATTTGGTCAATGGCATTCTAAGGGACCATTCATCAGTAGAAATCAAATTCGGAGGCTCGGCAAAACCCCATAAGATATAACGTTATGCAAGCTACGGTGCCTCCTGTATCACTTTTCAGTAATCTTTCAAATAACATTAAACCCATCGCTTAAAAGTCAAGAAACCATTCTGAAGCTGATCAATTTTCTTCAGCCAAATTGATTTACGGTGCATAATATCATCAAGTGCCTATCTTGCCGATTGAGAAAAAGTATGCAGCTTGTGAAGCTTGAGCACGTATACCATTTGGAGTCACAAACGGGGTCGCTGCATTCCAAAGAACACTTTATCTACACTATAATAATAATAATAATAATATATATAATAATAATAATATATATAATATAATAATAATATATATAATAATAATAATATATAATAATAATAATAATATAGAGATAGATAAAAAATATACACCACTGAACCTTAGTGAAGACAATATTGAAACAATAGATAAAGCTAGACATATAGAAGAGATAATTAAAAAGTGGAGGCAGAAAGAACTACACGGAAGACATCCAAATGACATAGACCAAACACACATTGATAAAGAAGCTTCAAACAAATGGCTGGAATTAAGTGGACTATTTCCAGAAACAGAAGGATTCATGCTGGCCATTCAAGACCAAATAATAAATACCAAGAATTATAGAAAATATATAATTAAAGATAACACGGTAAAAAGCGATTTATGCAGAAAGTGCCACAGCAAACCTGAAACTATACAGCACATCACAGGAGCTTGTAGCACACTAACCCAAAACGATTACACTCATAGACACAATCAACTTGTTAATATTATACACCAGAAACTCGCAACAAAACACAATCTCATGAAGGATCCATACACACCATACTACAAATACGCACCTAGAGCTGTATTAGAAAACCAATCATACAAATTGTATTATGATCGCACTATAATTACAGATCATACAATATATAACAACAGGCCCGATATAACACTTGTAGATAAAGAAAACAAACACACATACATAATAGATATAGCAGTACCAAACACCAATAATGTACAAAAAACCATCACTGAAAAAATCAGGAAATATACAGAACTACAAGAAGAAATTACCAGAGTTTGGAAAATGAATAGAGTTACTATAGTCCCAATAGTGGTATCAACGACTGGTATCATCCCGAAACAACTATTTGTCAGTTTAAATGAAATCAATCTTTCCAAATATACATACCTTACACTACAGAAAGCTGCTATATTAAACACATGTCGCATAGTCCGGAAATTCTTACAATTAGATTTTAGACAATAATTTCAGTGCAGTACAAAAAAAAAACTAATCTACTCTAACTTAAAATCTCACCTTGGTTTACACCCGTGAGATTTTAATAAATACCAGGTTCCTGGAACCTGAGAAAATAAATTTTAAAAACAAATAATAATAAAACTCCCACCGCCGTATCTCTACGTTGAAGTCGTGGTGGGGCTTGCGCGCTCCGAACTTTAGGCCTGTGCGGAAAGAGTTTAGTTTGCCGGAACAGGGATCTTGACCGTACTTCCGAGATTGTCCTGATAGCCGTGGAGTACCTACCGCTCCACTCCTCATAAGGACATGTTGCCCCCTTGTCGCTTCGACACTATATGCTAGCGGCCGTTTTCGGGGGCCCATTATTGAGTGTGCAAGTCACCCCATTTTTTTTTTTTGAGGATGGGAAATCATTAAATGACCCCTCCCGCTCTGGGTGGAGCAGAAGGGAGTGTCAGACTCTTACTGACTAAAACCCACCCGTGTTCCTTCCTTAGCCCTATATGTTCCGGGGTAGCGGTAACCCTTTCGGACAATCCCCCTGAATTTTTTCCGTGTAGGGTATAAAAGTTTGATCAGTCAGGGGCCATAGTTCTTCCATAGTTATTAGTAACAAATCCACTTTAGCCGCCCACACCCATAGCCCAATTTTTTTATTTTTTATAATATTACGGCGACGGGCTGTAATTATTACAGTACCGACCGGCTGTCATTATTACACAGTCGACGGGCTGTAATTATTACAGAACCGACCGGCTGTCATTATCAAAGAATCGGCCGGCTGTTATTATTACAGAAACGACGGGCTGTTATTATTACAGAATCGACCGGCTGTCATTATTACACAGTCGACGGGCTGCAATTATTACTGAATCGACCGGCTGTCATTATCAAAGAATCGGCCGGCTGTCATTATTACAGAATCGACCGGCTGTCACTATACCAGAATCGGCCGTCTGTCATTATTACAGAATCGACCGGCTGTCATTATTACACAGTCGACGGGCTGTAATTATTACAGTACCGACCGGCTGTCATTATTACACAGTCGACGGGCTGTAATTATTACAGAACCGACCGGCTGTCATTATCAAAGAATCGGCCGGCTGTTATTATTACAGAAACGACGGGCTGTTATTATTACAGAACCGACCGGCTGTCATTATTACACAGTCGACGGGCTGCAATTATTACTGAATCGACCGGCTGTCATTATCAAAGAATCGGCCGGCTGTCATTATTACAGAATCGACAGGCTGTCATTATTACAGAATCGACCGGCTGTCCTGTCATTATTACAGAGTCGACGGGCTGCAATTATTACTGAATCGACCGGCTGTCATTATTATACAGTCGACGGGCTGTAATTATTACAGAACCGACCGGCTGTCATTATTACACAGTCGACGGGCTGTAATTATTACAGAACCGACCGGCTGTCATTATCAAAGAATCGGCCGGCTGTTATTATTACAGAATCGACCGGCTGTCAATATTACACAGTCGACGGGCTGCAATGGGGTTGGCAAGTGAAAGCTGATCTCAGATGGCGCCACCACTATACGAACCTTTGTCAATGTCATTTTAGTTGTCATTTTACGAGATAAATAATATTTAAATATTATTATTCTACTCTGTGTTATACATTTACACACGCAGAGACATTTACATCATCTAATTCTTCAAGTGGCTGGATATTACTGAAACTCTGAGTAGTTGAGTTCTCTCCTTGAAACAAGCTTTTTTTATAATTAGGGTAATTAGGTACCTAGGTGTTTTCAGGCGTTCTGCTCTCAATGTAGAGGCTGGCTTTATATTCCACGGAAACATTGAAGAGATCGCAGACTTTTTCAACATTTTGCGCTGGTTTATGATACCAAACAAATAATTTATGTATTATGGGCAGTCTGCTTTCTTAACGTTTATTAAATCGCATTATCTTACAGTTACGTATTATACAAATAGGAGCAAATAATTTTTGATAACTTAGTTAAACTGAAAGTAATCATTTTTAATACATACCTAAGTATTTACCAATCTTTTATTAGTCACTTTCCTTGAAATGTTTATGACACACTCTCGCCCCGCTTTTAAGCTCAAACTTTACTAGCCTTATCGCTTTGAACCAAATTATTTTAAGTTTCTCATCTTGAGGAAACTGGTATCCTCCAGTTTCTTTACAATTTGGTACACAACATCCAGGCATTTCCTCAATAATTGTCTTTATTTATGAATTCACTACTAATTCCATAGAAAAACTGCTTTGTTATTGGTCTGTGCGCTGCTAGCGCCACTTTGACAGTTGTCGGCCCCATTATTACTGAATCGACCGGCTGTCATTATCAAAGAATAGGCCGACTGTCATTATTACAGAATTGACAGGCTGTCATTATTACAGAATCGACCGGCTGTTATTATTACAGAGTCGACGGGCTGTTATTACGGCATGTAACCAAAGCGGATCCGCAGCTCCGACACGTCGAGTCGGCTACGGCTAGGGACACCGCGATGTTGGCTCACGGTTCGTGATCTTGTCCCGAGGCGAGGCGATTACGTTTTGATTCTTTCCGATTAGTCGCTGTCAATAGAGATAGAGCGCTGTTTACATGACCCTTGTATTTAAAATTAATAATTCATTGAAATAATAAACTAAGTTAAGTAAAAAGTTGTGGAAGTGCGTGTGTGGACAACAATCGCCAAGCTATATTATTTGTGACAATTGACGCTCAGTGAAATCAGTGAAATTACTAATGCGACGAAGTTCCCGTAGAAACCTATTTAAGTGTTAAACAATTACAAAATATAAACAGTGCTCTCAAGAACTGTAACAACGGCTTTAGAAAACAATAAACTTAGTAAAAAAAATGTTTAAGTTCAATATTTAATATTTGCAATAACTTTTATTCTACACTAGCTGCGCCCCGCGGTTTCACCCGCGTAAGTTTTGATCCCGTGGGAATATCGGGATAAAAAGTATCCTATGTGTTATTCTGATGTATAAGCTATATTACTGTAAAGTTTCATCAAAATCCGTTCAGTAGTTTTCGCGTGAAAGAGTAACAAACATCCATACATCCATACATACAAACTTTCGCATTTATAATATTAGTAGGATTAGAAAACGTTACGAAAAAATATTCAAAAAGTGAACTTTGGACTTGTACGACTACTAGCGCCACACGCACTTGTGACGATTGGACGAACTACACTAATAAAAAATATATATATATATATATATATTTAAATTAGTACATGGAAATAATATCTACCATTTATACTACGTCTCATTCCACGTTACTTTACTTATAATATGGAGGAACAATTTCAACTATTATTCGATAATATGAAGATAGAAATGCAGAAGCAAACGGCTGAACTAACTGAATCACTTACAAAGAATTTAATGGATAGGATGGATGAAAAACTTACCCCTATCATTGCAGAAAATGAACAATTAAAACAAAAAGTTAGTGATCTAGAAAAAGAGATGGAATATTTGAAAAGAGAAAAGAAAAGTAATAACATAATTATTTATGGGCTGGAAGAGGGGGAAAATTCGACATCAGAGTTATTTAAAAGTGTCAAGACGGCTCTCAAAGAAGACTTAAACTTAAATACAGAGCATTCCGAAATAAACAAACTATACCGCTTGGGAAAAAATAAAGTTGAGAATAAACCAAGGCCGGTGCTATGTTCTTTTATAAATGCATGGAGAAAAGATGAAATTATGAAGAATAGAAAGAGCTTTAAGAACATTTATGTATCGGAGGATTACTCGAAGGAAGTTTTGGAGAAAAGAAAAGCATTGCTACCACAGTTGAAGGTAGAGAGAGAAAAGGGAAATATAGCTTTTCTGAATTACGACAAACTAGTAGTTAAAGAATCCAACACTGAAAAAAGGAAAAGGGAACCAACTACCTCACCGTCACCTTCCAAAACTCAACCCAGAAAACAGCAAATCCTATGCTCTGCCAAAGTTAACAAGAAAAATGCCTTCGATGCAATGAGACCCAGATCGAACTCTTCTACTAATAAACCTACACCCAATAAGCAATAGCAATTAACCGGTAAACGGAAAATCCAAACAAACTACGAAAATAAACAAACAGAAGAAATACATTTTCCCCCAAGCCGGCTGGTCCCCGTGGGGGACAAAGACCAAAACCCTCCAACAACACAGAGAAGCAACTACAAAGGAGCAAAAATATACGTCGCAGCCCTCAACGTACTAACACTGAAAAATGAAGAAAATCTTATAGAACTAACAAATGCATTAAAACAAATTAAATGGGATATCGTCGGCCTCAGTGAAATAGACTGATCAGAGCTGAAATAAAATCAGTGCAACCGAAGAAACCTAGACCGAGACAGAAACCAGCAATTGGTAAGCTCAGCAAGCATCAAATGGAGCAACTAGTAGTCGCCCTAAGAGATAAATTCACAGACTTCAAAGAGAACACAAAGACCATGGGAACCCAGGAAAAATACAATTGGATAGAGAATACTATTAAAGTTAATTTACAACATACTACTAAGATCAGATCTGAACCGAGAAAATGGCTAACAACTAATACCATGAAATTATTAGAGCAAAGAAACCAGCTACTCAACGCAAAAGAAGTAAAAGATAGAAGAAGGAATTTAGCGAAAATCAGTAAAGATATCAAAGAAAGTATAAGAACGGACAGAAAAATGAATAGAATGGAAATTATCGAAAAATATGTAGCCAAAACGGGAAGTGTTAAAAAAGCTCATAAGGAATTAAAAAATTCAAAAGACTGGATCGCAAAATTTAAAAATGACAGTGGGGAATGGAACTACAACAGAACTAACATATTAGGAATCGCCACATCCTATTACAAAAATATATATGAACACAACACCACTCGAGACAAAAACAACATAGAGGAAATCTCTAATATCCCTAACATCCTTCAGGCTGAAGTAATAAAAGCTATAGATAGTCAAAAGAGAGACAAAGCACCAGGACCAGATGGTATAAACAACGAAATCCTAAAAGAAAGTAAAGAAGTCATAACACCAGTCCTTACTGACATATTTAACGAGATATTAAATACCGAAATTATCCCACGGCAATGGACAGAATCAAACATTATTCTTCTGTACAAGAAAGGAGACAAATATGAAATCGGGAACTACCGCCCTATCAGCCTTATGTCCAACATATACAAGGTATTTGCCAAGATCATACTAAATCGGATTGAGAAAATATTAAACGAACACCAACCCATTGAACAGGCGGGTTTTCGTAAAGACTATTCAGCGATCGACCACATTCACGTAGTACGCCAAGTGATGGAGAAATATAAAGAATACCAATGTAACTACTACATCGCGTTTATCGATTATAGCAAAGCATTTGATTCTTTGTTTCACGAAAAGATATGGGATTCATTAAAAGAACAGGGAATTGAACACAAATACATTCGCTTAATAAAGAATGTTTACAGCCAGAGTACTGCGAGAATCCAATTAGAAAAGAAAGGCGAACCTTTCAGAGTAGGCAAAGGCGTACGACAAGGAGATCCCCTGTCACCAACAATATTCTCGGCGGTACTAGAATCAATATTCAGAGGTCTTAATTGGGAAAATCTCGGTATCAATGTAGATGGTGTTTCGTTAACTCACTTGAGATTCGCAGATGATATTGTGTTATTTGCAAAATCCTCGGAAGACATAACAAAAATGATAAACGACCTGGCATCGGAAAGCGCGAAGGTAGGGTTAAAATTGAACCCGGAAAAAACAAGAGTAATGACAAACGGAGAGAGAATTACTATAAATTTAGGAAACAACCAAATTGATTACACAGATGAATATATTTACCTGGGACAGTTAATAACAGATGATAATCCGATGCGCAAAGAAGTTGAAAGAAGAATAACTAATGGCTGGAGAAGGTACTGGGGTTTGAAAGAGATTATGAAAGATAAAAACCTTCATATGAATATAAAAAGCAAACTATTTAACACTTGCATACTACCAGTTCTCATGTACGGGAGCCAAACATGGACCTTATCACAAAATACGACTAGCAAACTTGCAACATGCCAATACGCAATGGAAAGAAGCATGATGAATGTGAAAAAATCAGACCGACTGAGAAACCGTGTAATAAGAAGTAAAACAAAGGTTATAGACATAACGTGCAAAATTAGAAGGCTTAAATGGCGGTGGGCAGGCCACATGATAAGAGGAAAAGACAAATGGAGCAAAATTGTGACACGATGGTATCCTAGAGAAGGTAAAAGGAAAAGAGGCAGACCACAAAAAAGATGGGATGACGACATAAGACAAGTGGCAGGAGTCACGTGGAACAGAATAGCTCAAGAAAGACATGAGTGGAAAAGGTTGGAGGAGGCCTTTGCCGACTGGCAAACAGATCTACAAAAAATAAGTAAAATTCAAATAAGAGACTAAATTAAGGTTTACATTCAATTTAAGTTGTCTATGTATTTTGTCATAAAATTGTAATATGGATCTGATTAAAAGGCTATATTATTATTATTATTATTATAGTCGCTGTCAATAAATGGATGTGTTTATTTGTATAGTGTAGCACGGACGCTCTGTTCAGCGGGCGCCACTCCATATAAATCCAGCCTAAGGGCTTTTTGTTTATCAATGAACCTATTTTTTTTTTTTATCAATGAGCCTACATTAGGGGGCCCGTGGCTAAATAATAACAGCCGCACAGGTCGATCGATCTGGTTAAGCTACGCTTGCTGCGGTTGGTCCGTGGATGGGTGACCATCTTTACATACCGAGACCCGTCCGTGCCTCGGAAAGCACGTTAAGCCGTTGGTCCCGGTTGTCATTCGTGGACCTTGGACAGTCGTTACGGGTAGTCAGAAGCCCGAAAATCTGACAACCAGTTTTACCAAGGGATATCGTATTACCCAGTAACTGGGTTGTGGAGGTCAGATAGGCAGTCGCTCCGTGTAAAATACTGGTATTCAGCTGCAACCGGTTAGACTGGACGCCGACCCCAACATAGCTGGAAAAAGCCTAGGCATGATCGTGCTGCCCGGGGCACTACAGTCACGTGAGCACGTGTGAGGAGCGTGCTGCTCGGGGCTCTACAGTCACGTGAGCACGTGTGAGGAGCGTGCTGCTCGGGGCTCTACAGTCACGTGAACACGTGTGAGGAGCGTGCTGCTCGGGGCTCTACAGTCACGTGAGCACGTGTGAGGAGCGTGCTGCTCGGGGCTCTACAGTCACGTGAGCACGTGTGGGGAGCGTGCTGCTCGGGGCTCTACAGTCACGTGAGCACGTGTGAGGAGCGTGCTGCTCGGGGCTCTACAGTCACGTGAGCACGTGTGAGGAGCGTGCTGCTCGGGGCTCTACAGTCACGTGAGCACGTGTGAGGAGCGTGCTGCTCGGGGCTCTACAGTCACGTGAGCACGTGTGAGGAGCGTGCTGCTCGGGGCTCTACAGTCACGTGAGCACGTGTGAGGAGCGTGCTGCTCGGGGCTCTACAGTCACGTGAGCACGTGTGAGGAGCGTGCTGCTCGGGGCTCTACAGTCACGTGAGCACGTGTGATGAGCGTGCTGCTCGGGGCACTACAGTCAGGAGTCGCACGGAGACAAATTAAATATGCTTAGGTTAGTTAGACCAGGTGCAATTAATTGGATTCATCATAATTAAGTACAGTTAAATCAACGTCAGCAACAACTACTACAACAAACAAGATAATTATGATATGTTCGCAATTATGTTTCACTTTGTAATCAATTTTCTTGGAAGTCGGTTATTGTGTTATGTACATTCGACCACACATTATTGGTAAAAAACCCAGCTGACCTCGTAAGTATTTGTATTGACACGCGTGTTACCAGTCGTCACTGGTAACACGCGTGTCGAAGTTGTGAGTACAGACGACCGCACGTCTGCGGTCGTCTGTACTCACAACTTCGACACTATGCGTCTTTTGTCTTAATCACCTTGTACCTGCAGCAATAATAGGTAGGTACTTAACTAATTAGTCAAGTTCTGCTAATTCGAAACACTTAGTCGTTATCGTAATTTCTTATTGCAAAGTGAACCAATCAATTAAACAATGGCAACCACAAAACCTATCCGTTACCTATTATATGAATCTCGAAGTACCCATTATATTTTCGGTTTCAACCGTAAAATAGTAGATTATTCACTAAGGGGATAAAGTAAGTAGTATCTTATTACGAGAATTGCCCCCCAGGTTGTATCAATGAAGTGATTAGATAAGGCTTCCGCTATTTCTTCAGGTTTTCCTATCACAGCGCCATTCAGTTTAATGGGAGTTTGTATATTTAGGTTTATTTTGAATTAATTTCCATGTTGCGTTACATTTGTTTTTGGCTTTCGAAATAAATTTGCTAGAAGATTGTTTTCTGGACAAGTTACTTAATACAGTGTTTTAATATTTTAGCGTATTTATTATAAAACAATTTATTTTCCTTAGATTTATTTTCATAATATTTTGATTTTAGATATCTTTTAGAGAGGCAAGATTTTTTATACCTTTAGTTAACCATCTTAAAGTAGCTGTTTGATCGTTTACTTTTATTCTTTGCAAGGGGAAGTTTAATTTATATAATAGGCAAAAAGCTTCATGAAAGTTGATAAAAGCCGTACTAGGATCTATTTCATCATAAATATCTTGCCATTTCAGGCTCAAGAGACATTCTTTAAATTTTTCAATGTACGGTCAGCAACAAAAGTCGATTAACACTTCAGTTTTTTAATCTCAGTTATTGAGCAAAATATTTGTTCAAAATTGCAGCAGAAGTACAATATAATTTTGAACAAATATTTTACTCATTAACTGAAATTAAAAAAAAAACTGAAGTGTTAATATTTTGCTCAATAACTGAGATTAAAAAAACTGAAGTGTTAATCGACTTTTGTTGCTGACTGTACTCTTTGTTATAATTCCTCTTGTACATAAAACAATGTGATGGAACAGACTTGTTCGATGATACTTTCGATGTGAATGTTAATATCTGAGCAGTGTTATGGTCTGACAGATATAATTCATATGTTTCACCGGACGAGTCTGGTACATTAGTGATGATGTGGTCTATGCAAGAAATATGTCGAGTCGGAGTATTTATTAGGTCCTTAGTTCCTTACATATGAAATTAACGTTTTGTCGTACTGACCACTTTGATCTGAAATATCTCCTCTTTGGTTAAGAATTCCAAATCCAAATTTATAAATTCATTTAGCTGGTACATTTGAGTTCTGAAAACAGTCATTCATTTGTTTTTTCCTCATTATTTTTTTCTTTGGCGTCGCTTATTACCGCACAATGGAAAACATGAAATATCGGTATTTATATTTACGAGTACGAGTTCTACCGTGGCACCAGTGCTGCAAAAACAGCTCGAAGGATTAATGATGTGTAGGGCGCTGGTGTCGCAAAAGAAAGCATGGTACGTTTTTGGTTCCAACGTTTTCGTTCTGGAAATTTCGACCTTCAGAACCAACCCCGTGGACGGCCGGAGACCAAAGTGGAAAATGAAGAATTAAAGGCTATTGTGGAAGCGGATCCATCACAAAGCGCTTCAGAGATAGCTTCGGGCTTCGGGGTAAGTGATAAAACTGTATTAATCCACATGAAGCAAATCGGGAAAGTAAAAAAACTTGAACGATAACGACTTCATGAATTGAGTGAATCGAACTTGTAAACACGCATCGACTGCTGTGTTACTTTGCTCAACCGACACAATAATGAAGGGATTTTAAATCGAATCATTACTTGTGATGAAAAGTGGATACTGTACGATAATCGGAAGCGCTCGTCGCAATGGCTGAACCCTGGAGAACCAGCCAAATCCTGCCCTAAACGAAAATTGACTCAGAAAAGTTAACTACTTGTGGGTGTTTGGTGGACTAGCGCCGGTGTCGTTCACTACAGCTTTCTAAAATCTGGCCAAACGATTACGGCAGATATCTATTGTCAGCAACTGCAAACCAAGAAGGAAGAACTAGCTGTTAAACAACCGAGATTGGTCAATCGCACTAGGCCACTGCTGCTTCACGACAACGCAAGACCACACACTGCACAGCAAACAACCACTAAGTTAGAAGAGCTACAATTGGAATGTCTGCGACATCCACCGTACTCCCCGGACCTTGCTCCAACAGATCACTATTTTTTCCGGAATTTGGACAACTTCTTACAAGGAAAAAAATTCAACTCCGATGCGGCAGTCCAAACCGCCTTCAAAGAGTTCATTGATTCTCCCCATGGTTTTTTTAGTAAAGGGATCAATGAACTACCTATGAGATGGCAAGTGCATAGATAACAACGGTGCATACTTTTATTAATTAAATATATTTTACAAAAAAAAAATGACTTTATATTCCTCCCGCACAAAACGCCAATTTCATATAAGGACCTAATATCTTGCAGTTTAAAAGTATTTCTTATCATGTGGTGAAATTTTTGTTGTAGTAAGGGTATTTATGTTTAGACCGGTATAATTTATTTTCCGACCAGTATAATTTATTTTTTGTTTTTTCTGCATGCAATAGAGACTCGAGTTTATTAAAAAATATTGCGATGTTCGAATTGGGTCCCATCCAAATTGGGTCCCAATTGGGTCCATTTGTGGGTTCGAGTTGGGATGTCCCAATTCGAGTTATAGAGTGGAATTTCTATGCCACAACCATTGATTGGCCACAACACTCGAATATTTTATTTACTGCCATTTACATGATTACATGATTGAAGTATTTTGTATTCTAAGAACTGTTTAATTAAAATACACACCCCACCCGTCTTCTCCGTATTTCGTGAGTATGAAGTTGCAAGTATGAACTCGTCAATACATATATCTAAATCATTATTGTTACTAATAAATGTTTCTGAAAAACATAATATTTCTACCTCTTTATGACTGTCCTATAGCTCCAGTTAAACATATTTCAATCATAGAAAGTTTATTCAATAACCCTGCAATATTAGGTATGGTTAGGAGTTTCAACCTTACTAATGCAGAACACATTATCTTACTAGTTACTCTCTGTGTTAGGAACGAAATAACTGTTCCTTTCCTAAATTAATACAGTTTTTTTAATCGAATCCTCAACATTTATAGGGCAAGGGTCTGTATAGATGCCAAGATAGCACTTCAGATTGTCAAAAATATTCTTCATACCATAGTTATTGAGAACTCCACTGCGCTTATAAAACATTGTCTCATCGTATGTCAGGTTTAATTTAGATTCGAATCAAATATCATCGCATAGTCGTGAGTAGGTACAAATATCATGGTATAATAAATTACAAAATGTTTCTATTCTAGAGTTAAACATAGAGCAACATCCATCAAATGTGTAGGTCGGTAAACAGAGCAAAATGTTAGTGTGTGTTATTGTCATTAATTATATTACATTCTATTCCTTAATTTAATAATTAAATTATAGTAATTGTCAGTTTTTCTAAAATCCTTCCCACCTATAAAAATCAAACAGTAGTCATTCTTTGTGTAGTCTATCAATTTTTGTTCCAGATTGTCTACCAACTGTCTAATTCCACAATTTGTTGACATTATGATTTGGGACTTTAATCTGTGCTATAGCTAATACCTTATTTGTATTATTACTACTTAGTAGACAAAGTCTGCGCTGCTGACGTACCGATAAAGGTGGTTCTAATAAGGTAGGTAGGTACTGGTAACGCCATCTATTTGCTGATTTTCCTCTTCAAGTTCCTTGTAAGTAGGAGTGTCACCACATGAGTAGATAAACGGATTCCGTTTTTCTACTCATGTGGTGTCACTGCAAAATCCGGAAGTTTAGGTAGTGTTGATATGTTGCTGGTGGTGTCATCTGAAATAAAAAATTATTACTTATTATTATTATCGTTCCACTAATTTCATTGAGCCCAAGATCTATGCAACTATTGTTGTTTGCCTCATCGGTTTCTTGAGATCCTTTTCTTTAATTTGCTTTCACTCTTTTTACTATTTATTCCTTTATTTTTAGTTCCTGAGCATATTTCTCGTTAGATTTGTTCTTTTCTTTATTCAAAGCAATTTTTAGCGTCATGTTTTCTGTGTTAAGTTTCTCTATTTCCGTGTGTGCACTTTCTAGCTCTCTTTTAAACTGGATTATTTTTCCTTTTAAATCTTCCGTCATAAGCAGTTGACAAGTCCGGTAGACTATATTTTCCAATCATTTCCGAATATTATGTTGACTCGAAAGAAATATCTAGTTAGTTATTTGCAGTAGTTCTATGTCCACGAATTGTTACATTTTCTTCTTCCATTGTAAAATTTATATTGTTAGGTAAAAATTATTTATTTTCTTGTGCTTATGAAAGTTCCCTCTGTTGGTATCGTGAAACGGTTGGTATCGGTTTTATGAAAGTTCCCACTGTTGTCTAAGATCATCACAAGTTCACAACCTGCATATCCGAAATGATATACGAAACATTGAGGCCAATAACATCTTAACGAAACAGCGATATAGCTAAGCATCGATAATCGAATTGATTGTTATTACCTCGCAGTAAGTGCGAAAAGTAGAGGTAGAGTACCTATTCTCCTCGGGGATAAAGGTGTCCTCGTCTTGGGCGAGCTTGAATCCTTCAGTGCACTCAGGATTCTATTCACTAACTCTTTCGCTTTCTTTCGATTCTATTAACTCTTTCGCTTCGCTCAGAGCCCTCTCGCTACGTTCCCAGTTCGAGAGCCCTAGCCTCCTTCGTTGCGTTCAGGATTCAAAATAGCGCCCACGACAATAAGACACCACTTAACCCCCTTAGTGAATAATCTACTATTGTTTTACATAGTTTCTTTGAAATAGAAACTTATATATGCTATATTGTTTTAAATGTGTAGGTATATTGTTCCTGCCGAGCTATTCTTTTAAAACCTCACCGTGAAAACTAAGTGAGCTGTCAATAAAGCAAGCATCTAGCATGGTGGGATGATACTGAGCGGTCACTTGACCTAAGTTTTAACGGTGAGATGGTTACAGAATAGCACAGCAGTTTACGGTCCTCTTCACCGTGCGTCGTCACTGACACCTACAGAGCCACTAGGCCAGTTTCAAATTTATCCTTTCGGCGGTAAGACCCCTCTTTGAGGAGTGGCTAGAGAGGCGCCACGGCGCCCTCACCTACCGCCTGACGCAGGTCCTCACCGGACACGGGTGTTTCGGGAGGTTCCTGCACATTATCGGGCGGGAGGATACGCCCGGGTGTCACCACTGCGAGGGTCGCCCGGAGGACACGGTGGAGCATACGGTGGCGGTATGCCCCAATTGGGCGGAGCACCGCCGTGTTCTCGCAGAGGCGATCGGCAGCGGCAGCGGCGGCGACCTCTCGCGCCCGGCCCTGGTTCAAGCCATGGTCCGGGGCGAGAGGGAGTGGGAGGCAGTCACCTCCTTCTGCGAAGCAGTCATGCTAGCGAAGGAGGTGGCGGGACGGCTGAGGGAGAGGGCCTCACGTCCCAGCCGCCGCGGGAGACGCCCCGGGCGTCGGGAGCCGCGAGACGACTCCCGGCCACCGTAGGCGCGGGCCTGCGGGCGGAGAGTAATGGGTAACTCTCCGTCCGATCAGGACCAGGCCCGTGCCGGACGGCGCGTACGTGTTCCACGCGCGCCTCAAAGAGATGTCAGCATAAGGAAGGGGCCCGAAAGGGCCGAAGCCTGCCGGGGCAGCGGGATTGTCCGAAAGGGTTACCGCTACCCCGGAACACAAAGGGCTAAGGAAGGAACACGGGTGGGTTTTAGTCAGTAAGAGTCTGACACTCCCTTCTGCTCCACCCAGAGCGGGAGGGGTCATAGGATGATTTCCCATCCACAAAAAAAAAAAAAAAAGGTGCCTATAGCCAATCTTAATTGTAAATGGAGAATGGAGATGGATATTATTATGAAAAAGGGCGGATGGAATTGGCTGAACAATAAGTGAGGCATTCATATCAGAAATCAATCAAATTAAAATCATAGTGTGACACCCACAGTAGAACCAAACAGTGTTACCAAAGAGTCTGTTTATACGTTCATGATCATTATCTTGAGCCTGTGAGGCTGTGATTACAAATCTTGTTTACTCGCTGTGGGAGAAATCCTTGATGAGAACTAAAAGTGCTTTGCTTTATGTATGTATCTCCGGAACTGAAACAGTTACTTAGATAGGCGGTAGCTAGATGTGTGTTTGCACGTTCGTATAATTAAGTACCTATTATGAATCAATATAGGCAATTAACTTAAAAAAAATCACACGGCTTCTACGAACCGTCGTCGCGCGTCGAACCGAAACATCTCCAACAAATAGTTGTGCTTCAAGGTTCTATGGAGCAGGTTATGACACAACATCAACACGCTTCAAATAATACCTTACTCTTCTTTGCTTCACTTCGAATGAGTTTTTCTTAATGTTTCGGTCGGCCACTTGAGAATTCCACGTTCCATCAAGTCACGAACGAGGCTCGAACTCGACCACAATCTCATGAATAATGCCGTGGCTATGACTAGTGTGTGTGGTAATAGTTGTGATTGTTGGCCAATAAGAGAGCGCTACGTCTGCTACGACTGCGCGACTACGCGGTTCTCGTAGCCCAGCTTGCGTAGCCGCGAGCAACGCTGGCAGTAGCTGGAACCATGCTGTCTTATGAGCAACTTACAGTCGATCTATTCTGTAAACCATGCTAAGTCTTATGAGCAACTTACAGTGGATCTATTCTATAAACCATGCTAAGTCTTATGAGCAACTTACAGTGGATCTATTCTATAAACCATGCTAAGTCTTATGAGCAACTTCAGTCGAACTATCCTGTAAACCATGCTATGTCTTATGAGCAACTTACAGTGGATCTATTCTGTAAACCATGCTATGTCTTATGAGCAACTTACAATGTATCTATTCTGTAAACCATGCTAAGTCTTATGAGCAACTTACAATGTATCTATTCTGTAAACCATGCTAAGTCTTATGAGCAACTTACAGTCGATCTATTCTGTAAACCATGCTAAGTCTTATGAGCAACTTATAGTGGATCTATTCTGTAAACCATGTTAAGTCTTATGAGCAACTTACTGCCGATCTATTCTGTAAACCATGTTAAGTCTTATGAGCAACTTACAGTGGATCTATTCTGTAAACCATGTTAAGTCTTATGAGCAACTTACTGTCGATCTATTCTGTAAACCATGCTAAGTCTTATGAGCAACTTACAGTGGATCTATTCTGTAAACCATGCTATGTCTTATGAGCAACTTATAGTGGATCTATTCTGTAAACCGTGCTAAGTCTTATGAGTAACTTACTGCCGATCTATTCTGTAAACCATGTTAAGTCTTATGAGCAACTTACAGTGGATCTATTCTGTAAACCATGCTAAGTCTTATGAGCAACTTACTGTCGATCTATTCTGTAAACCATGCTAAGTCTTATGAGCAACTTACTGTCGATCTATTCTGTAAGCCATGCTAAGTCTTATGAGCAACTTACTGCCGATCTATTCTGTAAACCATGTTAAGTCTTATGAGCAACTTACAATGTATCTATTCTGTAAACCATGCTAAGTCTTATGAGCAACTTACTGTCGATCTATTCTGTAAACCATGCTAAGTCTTATGAGCAACTTACTGTCGATCTATTCTGTAAACCATGCTAAGTATTATGAGCAACTTACTGTCGATCTATTCTGTAAACCATGCTAAGTCTTATGAGCAACTTACAGTGGATCTATTCTGTAAACCATGTTAAGTCTTATGAGCAACTTACAATGTATCTATTCTGTAAACCATGCTAAGTCTTATGAGCAACTTACTGTCGATCTATTCTGTAAACCATGCTAAGTCTTATGAGCAACTTACTGTCGATCTATTCTGTAAACCATGCTAAGTATTATGAGCAACTTACTGTCGATCTATTCTGTAAACCATGCTAAGTCTTATGAGCAACTTACAGTGGATCTATTCTGTAAACCATGTTAAGTCTTATGAGCAACTTACAATGTATCTATTCTGTAAACCATGCTAAGTCTTATGAGCAACTTACAATGTATCTATTCTGTAAACCATGTTAAGTCTTATGAGCAACTTACAATGTATCTATTCTGTAAACCATGCTAAGTCTTATGAGCAACTTACAATGTATCTATTCTGTAAACCATGCTAAGTCTTATGAGCAACTTACTGTCGATCTATTCTGTAAACCATGCTAAGTCTTATGAGCAACTTACAGTGGATCTATTCTGTAAACCATGCTATGTCTTATGAGCAACTTATAGTGGATCTATTCTGTAAACCATGCTAAGTCTTATGAGCAACTTACTGCCGATCTATTCTGTAAACCATGTTAAGTCTTATGAGCAACTTACAGTGGATCTATTCTGTAAACCATGTTAAGTCTTATGAGCAACTTACAGTGGATCTATTCTGTAAACCATGCTAAGTCTTATGAGCAACTTACAATCGATCTATTCTGTAAAAATTTCACTGTGAAAGCTAAGGAAAAGTGAGCTGTCGTTCCACCTGTTGCTGAGGGTTCACACTATTGACTTCAATTGAGGTCCCGGAACAGACCGGCTGAACAAGACTCGAGTTAGCTAGACAACGTGGTCTCACAGCTTAGGTGATCGTAGGGTACTGTCAGTATTAGTACAGAAACAAACACAAATGCTGCAGCCCGACCTTATACCTAGGTTATACTTATCCTTATGATACTTATCATATTATTCAGCTTGGTTTTTCTGAAGAGTAATGCACAAGTATAACATAAATCCACGTTTGACGAGTCCGCCGCGAGCATAAATCACTCTGCATCGTAACTCACTGTTTGCTTTGCTAAAATTAGAATCCTACTAATATTATAAATTTGAAACTTTGTGAAGGTGTTTGGATGTTTGTTACTCAATCACGCACAAACGGCTGAACAGATTTGGATGAAATTTGGCACAAAGATAGTTTATAATCAGGAATAACACATAAGATACTTTCATCCCGATGTTCCCACGGGATAGAAACTAACGCGGGTGAAACCGCGGGGCACTGCTAATGGAATATATTTTAGTAGTATAAGTAGTAGGTTTTTTCTTCAAATTTACGCGGGTGAAACCACGGGGCACTGCTATCACATATAAACAGAAAAGATTAAAGTCCTGTCATCATTTATTTACCCATTGTTTACTTACCCGATAATAAAGGAAATCATACTTGTCTACCATTCTCACTGACCTATAATAAACAGTACTTGTATAATACAGGGCTCAAGGGCGTCATTATGACTTTCCAATGGTCAACCACTGACAGTACCTACTCCATTGAAGGAAATGGCATAAAATGGTAATCTCGTACATAATGACAAATGAATAAATGTAATGCTTATTGCTATTTACGAACTTCTTACTACTTAGATTGCAAACACTAATACATAATATATAAAAATATATGTTAAATGAAATCTAGCATGAAAGTTTGTAGGTAGTAGTTTTTCTCAGACCACTGTCATCCGACCACTATGAATTTAGCAGATTACGAACTTTTAGCAAAATGACAATGGGATTGTGTTGGAATGACGAATTTATAAAAATAGCAGACTTGGGTGGGCCCCAGGTCAGTGACCATTCTTATTAATTTCGGGTAACACTTGAACTTGTGCGTTTGCTTGTAAAATGAAACAAAAAACTGTTGTTACAATAATTAGTACGTAGATACTGACTTTTTTAATAGGTATTAAATAATCTATAAACAAAACAAAAGTAAAAACTAAACTTTAAAAAAAAATGTTTTAATATCATGTCTCGCTCAGTGTACGCACGGCTACACGTCCAGTTCAGTTCATTTATTTGTCAGAGTCGTCAAGCTATACATAACCAGTTTATGCTGACTTCTGATTGTACGAAAAACCGAAAAAAGAAAAAAAAACCAATGCGAGGTCAGCTAAAACTGGAAATGTATAGATTGATGTGTAATCTTGTGTACCAAGCGTTGTTAAAGTTTAAAGTTCCATACAAAAAAACGTGGGTCGTACTTAGTTGATGAATAATAAATTAATGGTAAGTTCACACATTTTGTTTGAGAACTTCGAGCCATGTAGGCACTGACTTGCAAAGTTGAAACGTAATTCAAGTAGGGAAGTACCTCCACACAAACAAGATTTAGTTGCTGTGTTTTGGCTGGAAGTTATATTGTAGTATAGTCTGGAAGTTATATTGTAGTATTGGCTGGAAGTTAAGTATATTGTAGTCTAGTCGGCCGACTTTCAATAGATGGATACCATATGGATACCGACATGACTGTGTGTTCAATTTGGTTCGTCGTTTGATTGCTTTCAATAGGTGATCGTTGCCGGCACTCGTTGAGTTGAGAGGTCAGAGGGCACGCGGGAGTCGGGGGGCGCGGGGGCGCGGGGCAGCGTGCGGCGCGGCGCACACGGAGCGTTCTCGTCAATTACGAGCTCTTAAGATGCCAATAAACGACAATTACGAACAGAACGGGTCGGCAACTCGGCAGACACCAGACACATACGCGGACAGCTTCCTTCAATGCGTCGCCGTCAACCTACTTCCGAGTGGAATTAAAGACGCATTGATCAATAAAAAACAATGGCCTGGTATGTCGTTTCCCGTTTTACTGATCTAGAGCGCCGGTCCGCGTAGCTTCATAGCTTGAATTGAAGTAGATAAAATATAATTACAGTCATGCAGAGTGCGTCGTTGAACGTTCCTCAAGTGTCTTCGATTGCGTCTTGCATCAGACGCGGGTGAGAGGATTCGTAATTTAGCGTTGCATCATTCCTACTTAGGTACATCATGTCGACGCTTGCAAATGCGAATTTGATGATCTTGCAGTAATGCAGTGGGAACGTACTATAATACCTACATGTACTGTATCAACTGTATGTCGAATTCATTAAGTAATTTATTGGCAGTGACAATGTTTTAAAATATTGTAAGCGTAAAAAATTAAAAATGACCATATTATAGTTCTTTACAAATTTAGACATCAATAAAATGTTAACATATAAACTGTTCTTATTCTTATGTAACGGTATTGCAGCCAAAAGTATCTGACTACCTACTCTTTGGAACATAAATATCAAAATACTCTAGATTTCAATATAGGTATTTGGTGCAACCTAGGATTCGTAAATATCTAAACAGCTTTGAATATTCAACTAAATGGCCTACAATTAAATTAATTTTTGCTTGCCGGAGCAGATTGTACGAACAGTAATGCAATGTTGCCGTTGAAGGATGGCATATAACCAGTGGTCGGAGTAGGTAGAGCCGATTGGTGTGAATGACCGCAAACATTAATGTTGACATGGATATACCTCTGAAATCCCGGGATTTTGAAATTGTCGATTGATTTAAGTGAGTTAATATGGGTAAGTGGGCAGTTATGAGCAGGTAGTAGGTGAGCACCCAAACAGTATATACTTACATATATACACACACAGGTATCCTGGAATTTTGTTAGATGTAGCTTCGTGAAATATGAATTAATTAAGTAAAACTGTTAAAAACAATAATAAATAGACTTTACTGCACAAAGAAATATTAAATGCCTACACAATACAGAATAAAAAAGGATGTAAAGAGTCTTATATATATATTTTTTTTAATTTAAACAGAGAGAAGAAATTTTTATTGATCACTTTTTTCATTACCTATACATACTATTTTTCTTGTAGTTAATATTTAGAAAATGTTTTCTGTCTTTCTCTAACAAAGCAATTTATCTCTCTTTTATTTTTATATGTTTATGCTCCATGTTGCCAACCCGTCGTACGCGCTGTTTTCGTCGCTTATTTTTTGTCTATTTCTATCTTAAAACGTCCAAAGTATTAGCTATTTCACTTACACAGATACAGGTACAGTACAGCGGGCTTCACTCACTCTCTGGTGCGCACGTATGATTTATTGTGTTTCTTATTTTATTTGACGTTGGCTTGTTAACTGGTTTCTGAAATCTTACTGACACGAATACTTTGGCTTAGATTTACGGATTTTGATTTGTTTTTTGCGGACTGGATACATTTGAAACTGTTTGTTTGATTTACCTACCACATTTGGGTAAGTGTTTTTTATTTTTATATTGGTGCCGATTCTCTTGTGCACCGAACTAAACTAACTAAACTATCACTAATATTCCTTACTTTTGGCTATGAGAATCTTAGAGCAGCATTCTGCATTAAAATATCTCTAAATTCAAAAATAATTTTAACAGAACCAAATCGAATTTGAAATTGACAAAAAAAAAGTACCTACTTACCACGTGGAGTCGCACGTGGTAAGTAGGTACTTTTTTTTTGTTTGTTTGGCTTCGCACGGTTTGTGCATTCAGCCAAAAAGTAGGTACTTATTTGCCCTCATCATCATCATCTGCCTAGCCTTTTCCAAACTATGTTGGGGTCGGCTTCCAGTCTAACCGGATGCAGCTGAATACCAGTGTTTTACATGGAGCGACTGCCTATCTGACCTCCACAACCCAGTTACTGGGTAAATACAATACCGCTTGGTAAGACTGGTTGTCAGACTTTCGGGCTTCTGACTACCCGTAACGACTGTCAAAGATCCACGAATGACAGCCAAGACCATGGCTTCGTGCTTTCCGAGGCACGGAGGGGTCTCGGTATGTAAAGATGGTCACCCATCCACAGACCAACCGCGGCAAGCGTAGCTTAACTTGATCGATCGACCTGTGCAGCTGTTATTATTTAGTCACGGGGCTCCTCCCCGTGTTTTTTTTGAGCCGAAGATTCGCAGTGGGGCAACGTCGACCTCTTTTTTATGGAAATTTCACTTTTGTATGGAAAGTATGAAAAATTATTACCAACGTGTTGAGTTTTAGGGGTTTACAGGTTTTATAAAGGGGGTCGAAATTTTCATTATTTTTGCGATATGACACACCGTTTTCGAGATATAAGCAAAAGAAAAGAAATAAAAAAAAACAGTACTGTTTTTGCATCTGAAGTCAAGGTGTTGGTGTGAATTTTAATTAATGCCAACTAATTTTACGGAAATACTTGGCATATCTATGTTATGTCCGCATGTAGCAAATAACAAAAATACCTCTACCTACTCCTATAAAAACTACTTAAACAATGTTTTTTTAATTCCGAGAATTCCCGGGATTCGGGAAATATTTGGCACATCCATGTTATGTCCGCATGTCGCAAGTAGCAAAAACAGCTCTACCTATTCCGACCACTGCATATAACTGACAATTATTTCAAATTGAATTTGTTTCAAAGAATAAAATACAATCGGATTAGACTTCTTTATACATAGAGATTGTTCAAAGAATTTATGACAACAATTGGAGACATCTCAAATTGTCAAGATATTTTTCATAGAAAAATTGCATTGTTAAGTAATTTGTGAACCGTTAGGTCTACAAATTACTATATAATATTCAAACAACAACAACTTACTATATATAACAAATTACTTATTGCGCTAAATAATATGAACAAGGGATTGCGCACAATTTTAGAGTCTGTCTGTACAAATAAGTATTATTGATTATAATGTAGTCACATACATTTTATGATGTTACAGATTGTTAACAATAATTTATTGTAAGGCAAAGCTATTTGAGTTTTATTAAACTTACAACTTACCTCATTGCCAACAATGATATTATAAGTTTTTATATTTATAATATCATTGATTGCCAATAGTATGTTTTTGATTCATGGACATGGTGCGTCCATTATGAGGCCGTTCAAGTACTACGTAAGTACGTACCTAAGTTCTACAGGGTACGGGGGGGGGGGGGGGTCTTTGCTTTGCTTATTTTTGATGACATGGGGGATGGGGGCGTCTGGATGTGATTAGGTCAACAGTATTTTTTTACATTTTCGATTTTCTACAAAATTTTATCGATTTTGGGTTGAACCAATGACTATTAAGTACAACCGGCACCCTAATTGCGTAACACACTATCAATCGGAATCTGAATCATTTTGAATCAAATTGCTAATCCATTGCTTCATAAGTTCGAAAAATTTGTCCGTTCAACACGTAAATAACGCAATGTATGTTGTTGAACTGTCAAAATGAAACCGATTCCAATCGATAATGTGTTACGCAATTGCCCCGCTAGTTTTATTCTCTTTGGGTTGAACACATATGGCAAGGGCAACCCTATTTGTCTATGCTTGAAAACAAAACGCATTTTCATAAAATAATGAAGAAGGGATTCCAGAAATTAATGGATACGTTTATTCGCTTAGATCCGAGCGTAGTACCTAGTACCTACTATTAGGTATTCTGTGACCCGAGTAGGGGAATTACCGCGCGTTATTCACTTGTCTTATTCACTTAGGCCCGTATTACAGGACGTCACTCAAAACTCAAGCGTTACTTAAAACTAGTTTCAACCAATCAAATGGCTTGAATCTAGTTTTAAATAATGCTTGAGTATTGAGTGACGTTCTGTAATACGGGACTTAGATCCGAGCGTAGTACCTAGTACCTACTATTAGGTACTCTGTGATTACCGCGCGCTGTTCACTTGTCTTTTCTTCCACTGACGTATTTAGACGTCAGTGATCTCCCGCTAATCTATTGTTTCGTTTCGGTACGATTGACGTGTTGTAAGTAATGTTTGTTTTACCATTGATCCACTTTCGCCAAAGTTGGATGGTTTAAAATGTCGTTTCAAATCTTAAATAGACAAATCCAAGTTATAAGTATAAAAAATTATTCAAAAGTTTCATAAAATCTGCTAAAAATTTGTCAAGTTAGTTGAAATTAAATCTCCGCGACAAACACACGTCTATTTTTTCAAAAAGTCCTATTAACCTAAATACAACCTTATTGCAATAAACATTAAACTTTCAATTGCATAGCTCTTATACTTTAGATTTTATTGATATCTAAAATACCTCACTGATTCACTGACTCACTGATTCACTGACTCACTGACTCACTGATGATTATCAAAACACTTAGGGTATTTCTTGAAGTCCTAGAAACCTGAAATTTGGTATGTAAGCTAGTAATAGTACACAAACAACAAAAAAATCTTAAAACTTTTACCCCCAAACCCCTTAAACTAGGGGGTGAAAATTTGTATGAGACTTCCGTAAATTTTGATGCTAAAGGTCTGAAAATTTATGTAGGGGGTCCTTGTTATAAATAATAAGATATGTGTTTCAGGATTTTTAGTAAATCATCCCCGACCCTTTAAATTAAGGCATGACATGTTTCGGAAAAATGAACAACAGAAAAAATACTCGTATTAAATATCATAAGCAACTTAAAAAATCCCACAAAAATGTTAAATGTCGCCAAGACGAGACCATATGGCTCGCACTGTCAAAAAGTAATCAGATCTCATGTAGAGCCAAGCTTCTAGCTCTACACGCCCTAACTCTACAAGGCCTAACTTCGCAAACTACACCTTAGTCAAAATATATGGCTTGGCCATTTCGCTAAATTCACATGAGCGTAAGGTGAAAAGCTCTCATACTGTTATACAATGTTTCTTGCAGTAACGAAACGGCCAAGCCATATATTTTGACTAAGGTGTAGTTTGCGAAGTTAGGCCTTGTAGAGTTAGGGCGTGTAGAGTTAGAAGCTTGGCTCTACATGAGATCTGATTGCTTTTTGACAGTGCGAGTTACATGGTCTCGTCTTGGCAACATTTAACATGAAATGTTTTTGTGGGATTTGTATTTTTCTCGAAATATCCTTTTATAAGAATAACCTGCTATAACTTACCTACTATAATTAATAAATTATAAAATATACAATTATTAAATACTGGCCTAAGTTTAACTTATCACCAGATAAAGTAAAATATAAAAAAACAAACTAAACACCTAAATAAATTGTAAGAGCTTTAGCATGATGCTTGGCTTAAAATTATACTTTTTCTTCAGGCGCACTATATAATATTATGAAGAGGAAAGATTTGTTTGTTTGTAATGAATAGGCTCCGAACTACTGGACCGATTTTAAAAAGTTTTTTGTGTTAGATAGTCCATTTATCGGGGAATGCTATAGGCTATATAACATCATGCTACGACCAATAGGAGCGTCGCAGCTATGAAAAATGTTGCAAAAACGGGAAAATTATTCCTTTTGAGAGCTTCCGTTGCGTGCGCTGCGTAAACGGTTAAAGTTACGCAAAAATAATGTACAACGGAATTGTTCCCCCTTAAAAGTTCCAAAAAAAAAGTCCGTGACAGCATATGTCTATCTTTTAAGGTTGACTCACTGTCACTATAACCATTTTTATGATAATCAAATGTGTTCTAAAATAATGCATTATTTGCGAAGGTGTTTTTATAAACATGATATTAATCCTTATCCAAATAAATACGTTATTCATCACAAGTATTTAATTTTGAACAAAATTGTCCTTGACATCTTTTGATTTCAATGAATATTTTAGGAGATATCATAGTTTTAAAATAAATCAGCACGGCCGCCGCGCGACGTTAGCTCATCTGCCTAGCCTTTTCCCGACTATGTTGTGGTCGGCTTCCAGTCTAACCGGATGCAGCTGAATACCAGTGTTTTACATGGAGCGACTGCCTATCTGACCTCCACAACCCAGTTACTGGGTAATACGATACCCCTTGGTAAGACTGGTTGTCAGACTTTCCGGCTTCTGACTACCCGTAACGAATGTCAAACATCTAGGAATGACAGCCGGGACCAATGGCTTAACGCGCTTTCCGAGGCACGGAGGGATCTCAGTATGTAAAGATGGTCACCCATCCACAGACCAACCGCGGCAAGCGTAGCTTAACCTGATCGATCGACCTGTGCGGCTGTTATTATTCAGCCACGGGCATCTCCGCCGCGCGCCGTTAGCTGTACGAGGCTTACTATAGTTTCACTCTTACTGATCATAGCGTGATAAAATATCTTCTTATAGTAATGTACACAGACGCCAGCAGTGCTATTCTGTAAAAATCTCACCGTGAAAACTAAGGTGAAGTGAGCTGTCATTCCACCTGATGTTAGGGATTACTTTCCATTGATAGTTTACTTCACGCTCACATGAGATTTTTACAGAATCGAATATCGATAACCGTGTCGATAGGCTGCACATCAAGCTACTGCAATCTGTCAAATTTCTTTAATATATTTCAACTTTATCGCTACAGCATAAGGTTCAAAGTTGATTGGGAAAATTTGACAGTTTCGGGTAGCTTGACGTGCTGGCGTCTGTACACACGTCTACACATCAAGGTATAGGTACATTTCCAGTTTTAGCTAACCTCGCACTGTATAGGTTTTTCGTACAATCAGAAGCCAGCTTATACTGGTTGTGTATAGCTTGATGTGTAGCCGTGCTTACCGAGTATAAACTTAAAGTAATCCTACTAATATTATAAATGTGAAAGTTAGTGAAGATGTTTGGATGTTTGTTACTCAATCACGCACAAATGGCTGTACAGATTGGATGAAATTTGGCACACAGATAGTTTATAATCAGGAATAACACATAGGTAATAGGTAATACGGGCTGGTGTCCGCAACTCCACGTCAATGCGCGTATTTTGCGTTCGGAAAATTTTAAACTCAAACTCAAAGCATTTATTTCAAATAAACCAATTATAGGCACTTTTGAATTGTCAAGGGTCGGTCAGTCAGAAAGATGAAGCTAGTTGCCCATTCCAAAGCGTAGATCCCTGTGGAGAAGAACGAGCAAGAAACTCCACGGACACTCTTTTAAATCATAAAATTGTTACAAAAATCTTGATTACATCATTCATGTTGAAATTATACATGTGAGAACGATGCAGAAAGACGCACGTTAAAGGCGTCCGTACTAAAAAGAACAATTCATAAATTAAAATAAGCCGTGGCGGCTAAGAGATGACCAGTCCCTACTGACGGCGCCCGTTCACGAACATGACGTATGGATCAGCACCATTCAGCTCAATCATTTTGAAGGGAACCCGATGATCCAACACACACGCCACCATCAGCGAGACATTTGAGTGAGCATGACATACTCTCAGCTGCCAGGGCACATTCAAGTCAATTAAAGACGTACCCAGTAAATGGTAGCTGTATAGTTTAGGTACAACATAGTGCTCACACGTGTGCTTAACACATGGATACTTTTTATCCCGATATTCCCACGGGATCGAAACTAAGGCGGGTGAAACCGCGGGGCGCTGCTAGTAGGTAAATATAATAAACACTTTTTTTTATTGAAATTACTGTTTTAAAAGTATAATAACGATTCAAACGTAGTCGTATTAAATCGTATCAAAAATTGGTGTTCAGTCATAGAATACCTAATAGTACTTCGTGTTTAGTTTAAGATCACGCCAATTGTTTCTCTTTCTTTTTAGAACGTTTTGAAATTATATGAGTGCAGAATTTTATTATGAAAGTATGAAATAGTAGAAATATTGTATTAAATCCTATTCACATCATATTCGAAAAACCTGGCGGGGTCGCGTCTGCTTACGTAATACTTGAAAGGCCCCTAAGTTTCTCATTTAGTGGTATTAAGTGAGTAATTGGCAGAACGTACGTTGCAGTTCGTCGACCGTACCGTTGGTATCTAGGTACTGAGCGTTCGATGCCCGGGTGGGGATAGATCTCCATTAGGTAATTCTGAGTAGGTACGGCTAGGAGTAAGTACCCTTATGTGAACAGTACATGAACTACGTCTCGCACAGCCTCCGATTCATACCGCCCAGTACCTACAGAGATGGCTAGGTATATCAGTCAGTGGCATTCGACAACAAAGATGAAGCATGTGTATATTTATTATTATTAACGAAGCTATATTGATTCTGACCCAAGTCTTTCCTAAGTTGTATGCGCAACAGGCGTGACTCATGAGCACGACTCCACGGGTGAAGCTCTCGCTCGCTGCCGTCTCGTCGTACAACAATGTTTAGGTACTACAGACGACATTCTAGAGGCCATATTTATACCTGTGTAGGGTACCATACACACACTTATCTTTTTAGTTTGACTGTAGGTACCTACCTACACAACTATAACACAACACACCTGCTTTCCCCGAAGGGTTGATGTAACTACACCCACATTTCGCCAGATAATAGGTACCTACTTAATAAAAACCTTTGACAATTGAGTCAGCCATTGCCAACAATTGCAAATATCCATCATCGACCAGCGGGGCACTTGCGTAGCACATTATCAATCGGAATCGGTTACATTTTCACAGTTCAACAACATTCTGATTACACACTGAACACTTCCCGTGGCCTTATTAGCGATAACATCGATGTTGCTCAGGAATTTGCAACTTTCTTTACCAATATCCCAATTAAAACCACAGAAACTTTAAATTCCTCGCCCGCACTTGCTATTGAATTATTAAGAGCGAATGTCTCAGCCTGTCCTGTGGAATTTAAATTTAAACATGTAAACCCTTCAGTAATTATAAAGGCATTTAAGCAACTTAAGATCAAAATGACCGAAGATCTGTGGGGCTTGTCTACTAAAGTTTGTCAATCCATTATTGAGACAATTGCACCCTATTTAGCTTTAATATTTAATTTGTGTGTTGATCAAGGGGTATTCCCGGATTTAATGAAGTTCAGTAAAGTTATTCCACTTTTCAAATCTGGGGACAGCAAAAACACTAATAATTATAGACCCGTATCGGTTTTGCCTGTTTTCAGCAAGGTGTTTGAAAAAGTAATGTTAAATCAGATGCTCAATCATTTTAATCGTAATAACATCCTACACGATCAACAATATGGTTTCACCAAAGGACGTTGTACAACCGACGCCGGTGTAACCTTATTAAAACACATATTTGACGCATGGGAAGAGGCACAAGATGCAATAGCCATCTTCTGCGACCTATCCAAGGCATTTGATTGCGTGAATTACGAAACACTGTCTTTGAAACTTGAGCATTACGGACTGGGTAAACTCGCTCTTAGCTTAATAAAATCATATTTAAATGATAGGTTTCAGCAAGTTCAAATAAACGGTGAAAATTCATTGGGTTTAAAAGTCAAAATGGGTGTACCGCAAGGCTCAATATTGGGGCCGTTCTTATTTTTAGTATATATAAATGATTTACCTTATTTACTGGAAAACCGACCACAAATGGTGTTATTTGCTGATGACACATCACTGATTTTTAAAGTAAGCAGACGTGCACAGGAGCTTGACGACGTAAATAACGCTATGCTTGTGGTCCATAATTGGTTTACTGTAAATAATTTGGTATTAAATGAGAAAAAAACTAAATGCATTAGATTCACTTTACCGAATGTTAGAAGTAGTGAATGTCACGTTGTATTGAATAAGGAGATACTTGAATTCGTCGAAAATACGGTTTTCCTGGGGATCACGCTTGACTCAAAGCTGCAGTGGGGTCCTCACTTAACATCACTTGCAGGGCGGCTAAGTTCAGCCGCTTACGCTGTTTGGAAAATCCGTCAATTAACAGACGTGGATACCGCGAGACTGGTCTATTTTAGTTACTTTCATAGCATCATGTCTTACGGTATTTTGTTGTGGGGACGGGCTGCAGATATTGAATCTATCTTCATTCTGCAAAAGAGGGCTATCAGAGCTATCTACAACCTCAGCAGACGTGAATCTCTAAGGGAACTGTTTAAAAAAATTAACATCATGACGGTTCCTTGTCAATATATATATGAAAACATTATGTACGTTCGAAAAAATCTACATCTTTTTAGTAAGATATGTGACAGGCATAATTTTAACACTAGAAATAGGAACAAATTAGATCAACCTCGTTTCAGATTGTCTAAAGTAAAAACTTCTTTTATGGGTTATTGTGTAGAGTGTTATAATAAAATACCACTCGATATTCTTCAACTAAATGAGAAGAAATTTAAAACATGCATTAAACGCACACTATGTAGACAAGCATACTATAAGTTGGATGATTATATCGTAGATAAAAATGCTTGGCTAAATGCTGGTCCTGCTCCACAGACACTTGGGCTCACTAGTTAAAATTTCAATATTAATTTGGAAGACATGCTTCCCTTTTTTTCTTTTCTCTTTTTTTTTTTTTAAGTGTTTCTGACATTCGAATTTAATGTGTATTTTTAATTCAATCAAGTTTTAATTGTTACTTTAATATCTTATACCTCTTTCTAGTAAAATTTTATTCATCTCGTAAATAAATTGGTAACGATAGTTTTGTATAATTTAGAAGCATTTTTTTTTTTAATTTTAATTTTGTAAATGTAAGAACCATGGATCCGTTCATTATAATTTTTTTATATTGACTTGAAAGAGCATGGCAGTTGAGAATGTGTCATGCTCACTTAAATGTCTCACTGATGGTGGCGCGTGTGTTGGATCATTCGGTTCCCTTCAAAATGGTTGAGCTGGATGGTGCTGATCCATGCGTCATGTTCGTGAACGGGCGCTGTCAGTTGAGACTGGTCATCTCTTAGCTGCCAGGGCTTCTTTTTAATCTTATAACTGTCTTGAATTGTTTCTTCATAACATTGTTCTCACATATAGAAGCAACAAGAATACTGTACTCAGGATTTTGTAATATCTTAATTTAAAAGAGTGTCCTTGGAGTTTCTTGCCCGTTCTTCTCCAAGAGATCTACGTTTTGGAATGGGCAACTAGCTTCAACTTTCTGACTAACTGACCGACTAGTTAATTTTGACAATTCAAAAGTGCCTGGAAATGGTTTAATTGAAATAAATGCTTTGAGTTTGAGTTTGAGTTTGATTCATTGCATTATTTTATGTGTTGAGCGGACAAATTTTTCGAACGTATGAAGCAATGGATTAGCAATTTGCTTCAAAATGATTCAGATTCCGGTTGATAGTGTGTTACGCAATTAGGGTGCAGGTACTAATATCCATCATCGACCAGGTATAAATATCCATCATCGACCAGGTACAAATATCCATCATCGACCAGGTATAAATATCCATCATCGACCAGGTATAAATATCCATCATCGACCAGGTACAAATCCAGACTCCGGATTGCTGCTGGCAAATTCCTGATAGAAAAACACAATACATGTTTAACACTGCCTGACCTGGCAATCGGACGCAGTCCCGTGTTCAGCAGTCGCGATGATGACCGCTAGTAGACCAGATAGTCTCATAATATACAATAATGCGGGGTAGGTATGGAGGCGTGGAGTCAGAATAATAATAGCAGGATTACCTCCGCAGCGCGTATTAGGTGCGTGGATCGGGGCCACCCGCCAGCCTCTTGCTGGACACCGGCGACTACCTCAGGGCCCCAATTCACTATGACCACTCAATGATTCCTTCGAAATGAAAATGAATTTCGCGCAGCTTCGTTCATTGTGTCATAGCGAATACGTTATCTAATCTAATAACAGTAACATAATGTCTAAAGAATAATCAGATCGACAGCAGAACGCAATAATTATTGTTTGAAAGGTTTCGTTATTCCAGTAGTGCTCGTGCAGACAAGCAGGAGAAATAAAACAAGGTAGGTATACACAAGAAGACGTTTATTAGTGTTAACATTTAGTTTGTGTTAGTACCCAACGGGTTTACGCTACATGGCACCAGGTGGCGCGCAACGCGCTGCCACCGACTTGCCACAGACAAAACACAACAGACACTTCTCACAAAGCTCTATAAAATATCCGTAATTAGTAATTAGACTGCAGTTCTTGTCGAGGCCACTGTCTAGGTCTCGATTCTGCCGATCGATTCTGTAAAAATCTCACCGTGAAAAGTTAGAGTGAGCTTAGAGTGAGCTGTCAAGAGTATCAATCCCTAGCATCAGGATGACACTGACATCTCACTCCACGCTCACTTCACCTAAGTCTTCACGGTGACATGGTTACAGAATCGCACTGCTGTTGTTCACAAACTAAACTAAAAAATTCAGTGCATCTTTTTCTTTCTATTTCATTATGAAAAGGACAGAAGATAAATATTAGTTTAGTCCTGTCAAATTAGATAATCCATAGACAAGTTTAGACGTGATTAAAAAATTGGCTACTAAAAATACGCCAATTTACGTCAGGTGCCGACTAATTTGACAGGACTGAACTAATATTTATCTACTGTCCTTTTCATAATGAAATAAAAAGAAAAAGATGCACTGAACTTAAATTTAGTTTAGTTTGTGAACAACAGAATCGGGGCAATCAGACAACAAATAAGGTCCACTGTGCGAGTGCAGAATGATGTTGGGAAACTGTCACGCCTCCGAAGTAATGAGGCACAATTTCTTGCGCCATACTGCGACAAAGCTGTCAGCGCGCGTCGGCAAACATCGCCGATGCACTGCAGAAGCGTGGCAGTCGCAACAGCAACCACGCATTAATATCTTGGATACGCACAGCGTTGTAAGCTTTTTGGGTATATCTGAACCTCAGGGCCCCCGAGTACAGTGGCAGTGTTGTGAAATATGCCTTAGAAAAGGCTATATTTTAACTAATGCTTTTAGGACGCGTGATTATGAGTGCGACTTAGGCGGATCCCACACTACAACGCACCACGCAACGGGACGCAGATAACGTGCCCCCGATGCAATACAAATGCTTTTCCGTGCGGGGAATTTGCTCCGTTTCCCGCGCCCGGTCCGCGTCGCGTGGGCGTGGCACGTTGCGTTGCAGTGTGTGATCCGCCTTACATAGTACCGCGTAGTGCGCGTCCCTATAAAGCTTGCGAGAAGGTTGTACAAGTACATGTTGTTGAAATCTAAAACCGACCCTGCAAGAGTCGTACGTCTGGGAGTGGGTGGCGCCGCGTTCGCTGACATCGATCATCTGCTTACACTAACTACTTGTTTAGCACACAAACTATTATAATAACGAGTGCGGCGACCGGCCGGGAGGCACTTCATACCTGTACGATTTCAGATCTTTGCAATAGTACTAAACTATTACTGCTACTATTTAAATGCCATACAATGCTCAACGCTCATTGCTCATATGAAATTAAAAAGAAAGAAAATGCGCTATAAATAGCTATTGTTTTATGCCAGCTTGTTCTTCTTAGCATGTCTGTGTAAAACATAATACCTAAGATAATAATTATAATACACACGAAATAAATACAGTCCAATGAATGTGTATCATGATAATTATCTGTAGTGTATGGTATATATATGTAAAGTCCCAAAATTGGTCATTTTCTGTTTTTACATCACACATACCTATTCAATATTTTTTACTTTCGTTAAATATAAGTACATGCAACAGTTTGATCAACAAACGTAACTATTCCGATTTGCAGCATTGTCTAACTCTAAAGTATCAAATGCTCATAGTGTAAAATCGGATTGTTGGAGTTGTCATGTATACCCGACAGCACAGATATAATATATTAAGCAGCCTTACAAGATAGCATCATACAAGTAGCGCGCTGGTTGACTGAACATGACATACTGTGAGACGGGAGATGAGGAGGCGGCCGGCGCAACACACTACTTAAACCTATACATATAAAAATCAGTCAAATCAATAAATGCATTATCTTTACAATATAGACTCGTGTAAACTAATATAACAAATAATTACTAAAATATTTGTACTGGGTTACAACTTAAGTACTAACGAAAAGAAAATAAAATCAGTCTCAACATAAAAGTCTTATAGGTTTGTGTAAAATGGCAGTGTAGAGATCAATTAGTATCATTATTATTATACATTATGTGAGTATTTGTACGATCGGTTTGTATCACGGATAGTAAGCGGAGACACAGATCAAAATACACACCGCACAGTACATCAGTAACCGCGCGGCCACACTCGCGTAGAATGCTAGTGTCGCTTGTCTCATAGATTAGCTTGTCTGTCGCAGATGGATTGTCAAATCCGCTGTTTTACAAAAATAGCAGCGTAAAAAAACTAAATGTAAAACAACTGAACGACCTTAAGCGATTTTCCATAATTACTGAACTTTAACACGCAGAATTGCAATGCAGCGGGTCCACGATTAGAGCCGTGAAATGAAACGCCAGGTGTAGATTTTAGTTAAAATTTTGTCGCTAGTGGCTCTTGTGTGTCATAACAACAATAATGGCGTCCGAAACAGAAATAAATAATAGGAGTAAACATGAGTGAAAACAGTGATTTCACTTGAGTTACTTAGTCATTTTCACTCATATTACGCTTATTATAGAAAACTTATTTCAAGGATAATCACACTAATGTTATAAAGGCGAAAGTTTGTGAGTATGTTTGTATGTTCGTTACTTCTTCACGCAAAAACTCCACAATGGATTTGAATGAAATTTGGCACACAGATAGTTTACAATCCCGTCCCGATCCCGTGAGAATATCGGGATAAAAAGTATCCTATGTGTTAATCCTGGTTATAAACTATCTGTGTGCCAAATTTCATCTAAGTCCGTTCAACGGTTTACGCGAGATTGAGTAACAAACATCCAAACATCTTCACAAACTTTCACATTTATAATATTAGTAGGATTAGAGTTTTATGAGTCATTCCTAACAATACTAAATAGCCAAATAACTGCGACCAACTTCGAATCAGCGGCACGGCTCGCTTCGCTCGCTCGGCTCGCGCGCGATTAGTCACAGTTCTAACTAAACCTAAACCAATTGGTCAGGGTGCCCTAGCTTAGTTACTGCGACCGATTCGGCATTGGAAGCCACACCAAACGCTTATGGTGACTGCAGATCAGCCATTCTGCATTACGTCTAAACGTGGGTAGCAGTTTTGTTAAACGTAACGCAATGAAAATCCAGCTGAGCAACTTAATCAGCTCTTTTAAATAACGGAGCTGTTTAGTAAAACAGCTAGCGATTATGGAAAACAGCGGATTAGACAAGCTATCTGCGACACATCGATAACGTGGAGTGTGGACATCGGTATAGCATGTGATCTGTGGCGCAGCGGCTCAGCGGCGCAACGGCGCAGCACGTCGTGCGTGACGTCAGCTGCGTCTCTTTGGCAGAGAGTTGTTAGGACACACGTAGACACGCATACCAACGTAATAGAGTTAAATAAAAACTTAGAAAAACGTGAGTACGTAAAATAGAATATTATATCAAGTACTTTTTTTACTTAACTAACGAACCTTCTAAGAAGTGCCAGATCAATGAGACTAGTGGAAACATTCGTGAAAACTACTTAGTGGCATTGATGATGGAGTTTTCAGGTTTCAAATCTGTTCTCACGAATGTGTCGTTACCACAGATATAGATACACCTAGATAACGCAAGAGCAACTACTTCGCGTGCCAAAAATCGTACCAACTTACGTTAAAAAATCGTAAGCCGCCACTTTCGCGCTCAGTCGTGTGTACTGCTGGCTGGTGAGCGTGAGGAGCGCGTGTGACGTCATAGTAGGTAGTCAAAAAAGGCATGCTTGGTGTTCATGCAGTTCGTGATACTTGCGTTACCTAGGTCTATCTATATCTGTGGTCGTTACCTTTACCGCGCCTTCGTTATCAGCCAACATTACACTGGCTAATATTCATGATTGAATACTAACTTGGGTACACTAGAAACTGTGCTTTTATTACAACAATGCTAATTATTAGGCATTTGCAAAATGCAAAACCACACTCATTTTAATTTTACATGGACGTGGAAAAATGGCAGCTCGTTAGTTAAAATAAATAGAGCATACATAACAAGTATAACTTACATCTAGCACACATTTGGTTAAGCTCTACGGTTACAAACTATAATTATTACTCACTAGCAGCGCCCCGCGGTTTCACCCGCGTTAGTTTCGATCCCGTGGGAATGTCGGGATAAAATGTATCTTATGTGTTAATCCTGGTTATAAACTATCTGTGTGTGAAATTTCATCCAAATCCGTTCAACGGTTTACGCGTGACAGAGTAACAAACATTTGAACATCTTCACAAATTTTCACATTTATAATATTAGTAGGATTGATAATGATGTTCTTTCTCATTCCATCATATTCACAACAAAATTCGTAGTCACGGATTAGGAAGTAAATGGAGTTATTCATTTTCAGAAGTAACCGAGTAGTATGCGTCAGCGAGTCATTTATTTAGTAGATTTGCAGACAGGTTCACGCGTTCACTCGTTCGTTGGCATTCCATTCATTTTTTACTTCATGCTCGTTTTAATATTTGCTAAATTATATTCTCAAAAACATTGTTACTGTTTTCATGCTGACACTGGGAGCTGCGAAAACATTGCGATAACAGACCAAATATATGAAAAATGATCACGTTCCGCAGCGAGCGTCGCATCCGAAAGCGTCAGCGCGCTAACAGCGTGGATTCGGTGGGTCTGCGGTCGAGGGGCTCGCGGCTCTAGGCCTTGTAGGCGGCGCGCGGCTGGGCGCGCAGCCACAGCGCCGCCGCCAGCGGCAGCGCCAGCGCGTGCAGCGCCAGCAGCGCGCCGCCCAGCGCCAGCGGCGCGCGCGCCGCCCGCGCCAGCGCCGCCAGCACGCGCGCGCCGCACGCCGCGCCGCGCAGCCCCGCGCCCGCGCCGCTGGCCGCCGCCACGCGCCGCGCCGCCGCGCACGCGCCCGGCGCGCAGCACGACGCGGGCACCCAGTAGTAGCTGGCGGGCGCGCCCACGGACAGGTCCAGCGCCGCGTCCGCGGGCGCGGCCGCGTCCTGCGCGCGCGCCCACGCCGAGTGCTGCCAGTCGCGCGGGCCCTCCGCGCCGCAGCACTCCAGCTGCAATACAAGGAGTCGACTGTACTCTTAACATAGGATTTTTTTCTCTAATATTAAATCCGATATGAAAATTTTTGTTCCCTCGACCCAGCCCGTCGCATCGCGTCGCCCGCCTGCACTATTACCTCGTTTTCGCTTAGAGAAAACTTCCGACTTTTTCTTCTTTTTGCTCAACTCCTAAGGATCCTAGCGTGATGTTTAATAGCCTATAACCTTCCTCAAGAATTAGGCTATCAAATGCAAAAAGATTTTTATAAATCCGACCGATACTTCCAAGGATTAAAACTTTCAAACAAACAAACTCTTCAACTTTATTATTAACTAGCTTCTGTCCGCGACTTCGTCCGCGTAAATTTTTTTTGTTTCCCCGACCCACCCCGTCGCAACGTGTCGCCGGCCTGCGCTATTACTTAGTTTTCGCTTGGCGAAAACTTCAGACTTTTTTTGTTTTTGCTCAACTCCTAAGGGTCCTAGCGTCACGTTTAATAGAATATAGCCTTCTTCAAGAACTGGGCTATCAAACGCAAAAATATTTTTATATATGCGACCAATACTTCCAGAGATTTAGAGCTTTCAAACCGTGTTTCAAACAAACAAACTCTTCAGCTTTATTATTAGTATTATTTTAAAACTATGATATCTCCTAAGATATACATTGAAATCAAATGATGTCAGAGGCAATTTTGTTCAAAATTAAATACATGTGATGAATAACGTATTTATTTGGATAAGGATTAATACCATGTTTATAAAAACACCTTAGCAAATAATGCATTATTTTAGAACAAATTTGGTTAGGATAAAAGAGGTTATAGTGAGCTAACCTTAAAAGATAGACATAAATGCTGTCGCGGACTTTTTTTTTAAACTTTTAAAGGGGAACAATTCTGTCATATATGATTTTTGCGAAACTTTAACCGTTTACGCAGCGCACGCAGCGGAAGCTCTCAATAGGAAAAAAAATCCCCCGATTTTGAAACATTCTTCATTGGTGCTCCGCTCCTATTGGTTTTAGCGTGATGATATATAGCCTATAGCCTTCCTCGATGAATGGGCTATCTAACACTGAAAGAGTTTTTCAAATCGGACCAGTAGTTCCTGAGATTAGCGCGTTCAAACAAACAAACAAACAAACAAACTCTTCAGCTTTATAATATTAGTATAGATAGGTACTATTTTAAAACTATGATATCTCCTAAAATATTCATTGAAATCAAATGATGTCAAGGGCAATTTTGTTTAACATTAAAAGCAGGCCCAAAGGAAAATCTTCAATCTTTGATTAGATCTAAACTACGAATGATCTAAACAGCAATAAATCATGTTCAAATTGGAAAAAAGTATAAGGCAGTTAACTTCATTAAGACTGTGCCGACCCTACAGTGGCGCCCACATCGTTTGTTTGGTTATTTCATACAATTTAGAATGAAAATGCAGAAAATAAGCACGTTAAGTTGTGCTTCACAAGATTATACGTTAATATTATTATAAAAGGTAGTTTTATATTGTTTAGTTTCATTATAATCCTTAAAACGGATAAAAGTGGCCACTATATTCCGTTTTAAGGATTATGATAAAACTAAACAATATAAAACTACCGCTTCTAATAATATTAACGTATAATCTTGTGAAGCACAACTTAACGTGCTTGCTTTCTGCATTTTCATTCTAAATTGTATGAAATAACCAAACAAACGATGAGGGCGCCACTGTAGGGTCGGCACAGTCTTAAACATGTAAAGGTCAACCCTGACGAAAACATAGTGGGATAAAATTTTCTCTATAGAAAACTATCACAAAGTTACGTCTAATTTTCACCTTTTTTGGTTTGCATTCTATTTTGGTGCATACTACTGAACCACAAATTATACAAAACACTCATTATAACCTAGAGCTGACCCAAGCGATTTTTTTAAAATAATGTCTATTTTAAAAGACAATTGAATAAAAAAGCATTTAGCGCTTACAACATTTTTAATCCGCGAGATACGCTGCCTTCCGTCTCGCGTGACACGAGCTTGACACATCCGTTTGTTTCACCTTTCTCCAGCAGTGTTGCCAGAATGTTACTTTTGTAAAATTTTACGTTACTTTTGGCCCTGTTATCAATGTTACACGACGCAAGATGTTACTTTTACGTTACATTTCGTACTTATATATTTCAGTTCTTATATATTTCAAATTTTAAGAACGGAGAGGAAAGGCAAGATGGAGATAGGACGGTATTCTGAAAAGGAAGCAGGATTAGATTTTTTGGGTAAAGGAGTGGTTTTTGCCTATTTCCACATCGAAGGAAAGACACCCTAAGGTATAGAGTAGTTTAGGATATAGCATAGAATAGGAAGGATTTCGTCGAGGAAAGGGAGTATGATTTTCCGACTGACACAGTCACTACCAACTGCATTAGACGTGATTGAAACAACGCTCTTCTTAACATCAATATCAGAAAATTTACTAAAAATAAATGGGGGATGGTCCGGAGCTGTAACAGTTGTAGCTGCTTTTTAAAAAACGAGAAGGAGGAGTTGTATTTTTTTTCTTTTTTTCATGTTTGTTACCTCAGTAGTCAAGTACATTTATAAACCGCACCCTAATTGCGTAACACACTATTAATCGGAATCTGAATCATTTTGAAGCAAATTGCTAATCCATTGCTTCATAAATTCAAAAAATTTGACTGCTCAACACGTAAATAACGCAATGAATGTTGTTGAACTGTCAAAATGAAACCGATTCAGATTGATAATGTGTTACGCAATTGACCCGCCGATTTGGAAAAATCTTTTTTTATTTCAAAGGATGTATATCCTTTCCCTTTAATTTTGATTGGTCCCATTTTGTCAAAATCCAGTTCTGATGATGGGATCCTGGAGAAATCGAAGGAACTCTTCAAATATTATAGGCACACCTATAGCAATTTGGGTATTATTTATCGTAACTCGTGCATTTGCTCTCGGAAAGCACCATTTGCTGAAGTGGAACTGATGATGAATACCACAGATGGCCACCGGAACGACTCAATAATAAGTATTTCATGGGTTTCGATTACTTTAATATGGTTGCCTAGCAATTTATGCTCGTCACAATGTGAACGGTGAAATGGAGCTGATGGTGGAGTACCAGGAGTACTCCTCAACAATTAACGTCCCTGCATCGGGAAAAGCAATATTTGGTAAAAAGCGATGAGCAAGTTGACATTAGGCTATTGTAACTTAGGTACATTATAAACAGACCCACTAAAAAACGAGAAATAAAAACAATTTAACAAAAAAAAAACACTACAAAGTGAAAAATAACTTTAATTTCGGAAGTCAGTGGCAATAAACTAAAATACAGATCTAAAGACACCGACTTCCGAAATTAAAGTTGTTTTTCACTTTGTAGTGTTTTTTGTTTTTTTTATGGATCCATTACAGTAGGATGATTAGGAGAAGTGATGATTCTTTAGAATTAGATCAATATTTAAGTATTTAGTAATCGATTCTTGGTGTGATTTTAACTCCCTTGAATTTATAAAATTTCGCGATTGCGAGCATCCACAAGTACGGTTTGACGACGAGGGCCGATACTTAAATTTTGTTTTAGTTACAGCTTTCTTATGCATGATGCTTCTAATATCGTCGAAGATGCTTGACTTTTACTGTATGAATTAAGTCAAGTCAAGATTTCATGAAATAGTCATTCAATAGGGTCTTAGGCCCGTATTACAGAACGTCACTCAATACTCAAGCATTACTTAAAACTAGATTCAAGCCATTTGATTGGTTGAAACTAGTTTTAAGTAATGCTTGAGTATTGAGTGACGTTCTGTAATACGGGACTTAGAGTTGTATTGATGACTTTAATGATTATAATTCTGTGAATACATATTTTTTATGGTCGCAAATCATATTTTAATCAATGTACAACTTAACCTTATAGCTGCCCGACTTCATAGCAGTTGTTGTTCCCCCAGCACCTGGCACAGTGATTCGAAAAATATTTCTTTTTCGATGATAGAAAAAAAGGCAGAGTAAACGAGCTGTGGTATTTGGTCGTAAATATACGACCCTGGCGAAATGGACACGAAAATATTTGTCGGATTAATCCGACGTAAGCAGTTAAAAGGTTATACTGACCAGCAAAACATAAATTTTTTATCAAAATGTAAGGGGTCTTCGAACAAAATTAGACACCTTTAGGAACAACCTAATATTATTTCATTCAGATCTACAGGGTGCATTTGATATCATGGGCATTATTTTAACCTAAGGTACTACTTATGATACTAATTGCATTAGGGCTACTATTACGCAAATCAAAAATATTATTAATGCAAGTATGGAAAACCTTAAAATGTAGTAAGTCATACAAAGTATCAAATTAGTTGCGCTTCTCGATAGCAAATGCGTAGGTACACTACGCCGTACGCGCGTCATTGGGCGTGAATTCTTTGACCCCGCCCGACTCACGTGACATTCGTAAGTTGCCAATGAATTGATTCATAATAAATTCCAATTTTCCCTTCGTACTTTGCCGGCTTAGGACGGTCAAAACTACGTCAACTAACATACATTAAAAAAAAACATTTACGTACCTAGCTTGTGGATTGTTTTGAAAAAACCTTATTTGTCGGTAAGGTGACAGAGGGTAAACGGGTGCTCTTCCACGAGCTTGTGCATGTGCTGGCACGTGAAAAGACGAAAAATCCAACAGGTTCTGAGTGGTTCTGGTGGAATGAGACCCCGTGAAGGAATAGGGTCGTTCGGGTAGCGCCGATGGAACATTTCACGAGTTCATACTAAATTTCTTGCGCGATCGTAAATTACAACCATTTGTGGGTATTGTTGGTTGGTGTACCTAGCCTGCACATTACGCGGTCGAGGCATCGTGTACACAAACACACACACAACACACAACTACTACACTAACACTTAATACACTGCAATCCAAGCACCGTATGCCGCGAGCGGCGAGTATGGCGATTACGTCACGGGATCAATAAATCAATTACGCGTCAATGCACCTGCGCAGTCGTTATGACACTGGTTCCGGGTTCGTGACTTCGTGTTGCGGCGGGAAGCATACCCCGCGCGGGGGTGATATTCGTATTTTTGCGAGTGAGGGAGTGGGACGGAGAGAGTTCAGGGAATCCCGCCGGACGGAATGTCTTGTAGCCCATTGTTATTATTACTTGTAAGGAAAAACCCGCGCGCGCGCAGGTGATGTTTGTTTACATTTCGCTTTGCGCTGTACTGCGCTTTAAGATTTTGACATTTCAACAATTATTGGCGTTAACGAAGTATTTTGTTTTAATTACTTTAAGTGTTTATTTGCAATAATAAGCCTTGTGCAATTTGAGTTACTACATTTTTAAGGTTTTCCTTACTTGCATTAATAATATTTTTGATTTGCGTATTAATAGCCCTAATGCAATCAGTATCGTGAGTAGTGCCTTAGGTTAAAATAATGCCCATGACTTCGATTCCACCCTGTATATGCGATTACCGAATCCGGCTGTAATGAATCCATACAAGATGCTGAAATTGTCCCGCAGGGATATAAAATATTACGCTGTGATAGAATGGATGGGCGTAAGCAAGGCGGCGCGCTTCTCGTGGCCACGCACCGTTTAGAGCAAGTACATGTCGCGACAAGTACATGTCGCGACAAGTACATGTCGCGGACGCGTCGATAGATACTTACGTATTTGAAATTGTTTGTGCAACGGTTCATTTAAATAGTAGATTTTTGTTTTTATGTTGTGTAGTTTATATCCCGCCTGGGAGTTCGGAAAATGATTACATGATTTTATTTAGGATAATAGAAAGGATGTGTGATAGATATAAACAAATTATAGTCATTGGAGATTTTAATTTACATTCATGTCCTGTAAATATTAGTAATTATTATGAATATTTTATGTCGTATTGCGAGTTTTTGAGATTTTGAGTTCACACAAAGTAACAAGGTACCCAATGTGTTGGGACGTCAGCTGGATTTGGTTTTGAGTGCGGGTTTTAGCGGAGAGGTGTCGGTGGCGGCGGCAGACGACGCGCTCGTGCCCGTCGACCCGCACCACCCGCCACTCGCGGCTTGCGTGAGCCCCGCGCCCGCGCACCTCGCGCTTCCCGCGTCCTCGCCCGCAGTCGAAGTCGACGCAAGCAATATTAGACCGCAGTGGAATTTTTATAAAGCCGACTATCAATTGTTGTATTCATTGTTAACTTCTGCTGACTGGAGTACATTATACGAGACACATGACTTGGATAACATTTTAAATTTCTTTTATGCCAAAATTACCGATATTTTAGACCGGTGTGTACCCAGGAAGAAGCCTGTCCGGGGAAACTCGCATTACGTGTATCCCGAATGGTACACAGGAAAAATAATTCAGGATATTAAAACTAAAGCATACCTTCACAAAAAATTTAAAGAATCAAAACTTGATAGCGATTATAAAGAATACGCTAAGTACAGGGCTCGGATTAAAAAGTCAATAGAAATAGCATACATAGATCACAAACATAAAATTCAAAATCAATTCGCGAAAGATCCTAAAGCATTCTGGCAATATATTAGGTCCAAAAAAAGCAGAGTTAATAGGCAAAACTTAATAAAACATGGTCGAAATATGACTGATGATCAGTGTGCTAGGGAATTTGCGGACTTTTTTAAGTCGGTATATAACAAGGTACCGCCGCGACTAGACGCTGAGGCGGCGGTGGCGGGGGTCGGCGCTACTAGTGCACGGGTGCATTTGGATACCTTGAGTCTTAGAGACGTAAAAATAGCGCTTCAGAATCTCAAGCCAAAGCGCTCATCGGGCCCTGACGGTATACCAGCATTTCTTTTCAGGGACTGTGCCAGGGTTTTGGCAAGCCCATTGCATCACATTTACAACACCTGTTTAAAACAGTCAACATTCCCGACACGATGGAAGATCACACGAGTGGTTCCGGTACCTAAGGGTAAGTCAGGTCCAGATGTCAGCGGTTACAGACCGGTGGCGGTGCTGTCCACACCCGCAAAAGTGTTCGAGTCCGCCATTCAAAGCTGCATACAGGGGCAAGTACAAGCGCAACTATCGGATGCGCAGCACGGCTTTCGGCCGGGGCGCAGCACTGCCACCAACCTGCTTAACTTCATGGCGCAAGTTATACCATCAGTCGACGCTGGCGTGCAGGTGGACGCGGCATATTTTGATTTCCAAAAGGCCTTCGACACCGTGGATAATGATGTCTTATTAAGGAAGTTGGCTGATATTGGATGTACACCACATCTGGTACAGTTCTTTGTCAGCTACATGAAAGACCGCCAGCAGTATGTTGACTACAATGGCTACGAATCGGAGTCATACTACACTAGATCTGGAGTAAGTCAGGGCAGCAATTTGGGGCCTCTCGAATTTATTATAATGATAAACAGCTTGCCGGAGGTCGTCAGGCATAGTGCATGTTTATTGTTCGCAGATGACCTCAAGTTGCTGCTCGAGGTAAGGGATGAGTCGGACTGTGCGCGACTCCAGGATGACATTGACAGGGTGGTGAAGTGGAGCCATGACAATAAGCTATACTTCAATGTATCCAAATGCTCGGTAATATCCTTCACTCGTGCGCGAAACCCTGTCTGCTATGAGTACAAAGCTGAGGCGACACCAATACAGCGGGTCACACAAGTACGTGATCTGGGGGTACATCTCACTCCAGATCTTACTTTTCGTGAACATATCGTTAAGATATGCAAGAAGGCGTACAGAAACCTCGGCTTTGTACTTAGGCAGTCGCAGGGCTTCACGAATATAACAACAATAAGGGTATTATACGATGCACTAGTTAGGAGTCATTTGGAGTATAGTGCGGTCATATGGGCTCCACACGAAGCCAAGTACTCTGTCATGCTGGAGCGCGTGCAGAACAAGTTCACGCGCCACTTGTACTGGAGACTGTATGGAGTGTATCCTTTATACCCACTTATGTATCCCACACTGTTTGTGCTGGGTATGGTCGGGTACAATCAGTTGAGGGTGCGGCGAGAGTTCACACTGGTCGTGTATTTGATTAAATTACTCCGTGGCATAGAGCTCAACCCGGGAGTGTTACAGCGCTTGTGCTTTAGTGTTCCGGACCGCTACGTGTGGAGACGGCGGCGCCCGCCACTGCTGTCAGTGCCAACCGCCAGGACCAATCTACTGGCGAAAACGCCTCTCACGCGAGCGATCCGCACTATTAACGAAACCCAGAATAGTATAGATATTTTTTCGTGTCAGTTCAGTGAACTCGCAAAGATTATTTTACATATATTATGTTATAAGATAGAATAAGCTATATATGTATTAGTATTGTTATTGTTTTATTTAATGTTATTTTTAATTTAGTATATCTTGCTTTTTATTGTTTAAATTTTAATTTAAGTAAGTAATTAGTTATAAGTAAGGTGCCTCACTAACGCATTAGGATTTAGCCTGTAATGTTAGCGATAAGGTGGAGAAATAAATAAATAAATAAATAAAATGTAAGAAAATTTGAATTTCGTGGCGCTTTCGCCTTATTTCAGAAATACGCATCCAATAAGCTAAGTCATAGCGGTGTCTTAAAAAAAACAAAAAAGTTTTCCCTATCCCAGAGCAAAACTTAAATTTTCTCAAAAGTAGCTTTCCTGAGATAATGATGATGATGATTCCTGAGATCCGCTTTTGCGTTTAGCACGGCAGAATAATAAAACTGAAGAGTTTGTTTGTTTGAAAGCTCTTAATCTGTAGAAGTACCTGTCGGTTAACAATTCTGATGAGCCAATCAAATCGCCTTCAATGATTTGATTGATTCTCGCTCCCGCAACCTATATAGTTTCTATCCAATCTGTGTCACAACAATGCAAAGAAATAGATAAGGTAGATCCAGCCAGTCCAGCACTCTGTATCACATGCCAAAGGAAGTTAGCCAACCCCTTGTTGTATGACGTCGAGCAGCTGCGTGCGCGTGTGCAGCACGCCGTACTCGTGGCGCACGGTGTGGTCGAGCGCGTCCAGCAGCGCGCGGCGCAGCTGCGGCCGGTGCGCCGCGCCCCACCACGCCGCCGCCGCCTCCGCCACCGCCGTCAGCGCCAGCAGCGAGAAGGCGGCCGCCAGCAGCGGCGCCGAGCTGCGCGCCGCGCCGCACAGCGCAGCCAGCGCGCCCAGCGCCAGCGCGCCGCCCCACGCCGCCAGCGCCAACAGCCCCGCGCGCGCCGCCGCGCTCTCGTTGCCGCGCCCGTCCCACAGCGCCCAGCCCGCGAACCCGCACGCCATGCTGCCCACGCACTGCAACAGTACGAGAGTACGATCGTCACTCCACCACCGTGCCTTAGATGATGCAAACAGTTGCAACATCACACAAACGAAGTAATCAAATTGATGATGGTGACAAAAATTTCTGGTAATAAGCTCCGTCGAGCTCCCAGCCCCCAACAGTGAAACAGATACATCGAGTTACTTCGTCGTATACTTGTATTAATTGTTTATTTCAATGTATTTCGTTACATGCGTGCGTAAATAGGACGCGCGTTTTTATAGTCAGGTCACCTCACACCTGCTTGGATATTAACCATTCCCGACTTCCCGTTTACGAAACGTCTGATAGTATCCTTTTAATTAATGTACTCTGTGGATCCAAGCAAGAATTATTATGATCTGATGGTTGATGTTTATTGATTACCTCATACAATAAACATCAATTAGAATTCGAAGTACCCAGCAACGTAAAAAAGACCTAAGACGACCGACTGACCGATTTCTTCTCTACTCATGTTAATAATAGAATTAATAGTTTTCAGATTCTTACCAGAAATATTATATTGAAGAGTATCAGCAAGCACTTCATTAACGAATAGCACCGAGACATGCCCATGGCTTTTAACGAGATATGTATGTGGGATTCAATAACAATGTTTCAAGATTTTTTAGTTTTTGGATAGTCTAATCATTGATATTAATTTTCACTAACTGTGCACTTAATAATCGAATTTCAATTTATTTATTTATTTTTCCAAAGTTCATTGCCTTCGGGTTTGACGACGGAAAGTAAGTTATTGCTAGAAGGAAAAAATAAGTCTATGCTACTTTTGTACACCTATTGTTTATGTCTAATTACAATTTTTGTTTATTTTTTAATTACAAAGGAATTCGTATTATAAAATAACTTTATCGTTCAAATAGATTCATTAAAAATATTTTGATTTCGTGAATTTAGTAAGCCATAGACAAAATTCCTTCGGTGCAGTTTCACAGCGCCGAACAGCGAACATTCGGGCTTTGATTTGACAGCGAACCCGAAACGCGGAATGTCTCCCTTAAAAACATAAATAAATGGCCACCGTTGTTATTACGTTCTTCCTACTTGTACGATTTTATGTTTGTAAAATGGACGCCGACTACATTGAAAACCAAAGGTAATTTTATGTGTGTAAGTGATTATAAAAACAAAGTGATCTAGTTTTGCAACAAAGTTTCCAAAATTGAAAAGGTGTCGTTGACAGAAAGTTTCGCGCCACTGAGAAAGCAAAACTATGTTGTGTTGTATTCCGCTGTCCGCGACGCCTTTCAGTATCAGTCAGTAATGTTTTCAATGCGAGGACGCTATTTCCAGGGATCAACTTTTGTCCCGGAGAGAAAAACGGTGGAGTATGAACTCACAAAGATTAGAGGAAATTGTGGCGGAGCTGATGAAGCCCATCAGCAGTGCCCGCCGATACTTCGACACGGACCTGGCCGCGGTAAGACCCTGATGACCTGACATCTCCACCGTTGCATCGCCTCTCTTCCGATATTATCATCACCAGTGATTTTCATTTTCACGGCACCTTGCGCCTTGAGTGCAGTTGTTTGACATCTTACTGAGAAATTATCTAATAGCGTCAACGCGCGAAGAACATAAATGCATAGCACATGCAATGTTGTTTAGGCTTTGTCCAGTACTGTAGCCCTCTTGCATTTCATTTCAATATTACATAAAAATCAATAAGCATTAAGTCAATCATATTGGTTATGGTACCTTCATGCTTTATAATTAAAGGTAAATAGGTAAGTACACATTGAAATATCTGAATGTGGTGTTTACTAACATTATATTAAACACCTGAAGAGCTAATATATTACATGGGTTACATCACTGTGCCTATGCATTTATACTGCCAACAGTTCCTGTACTAAAACCAGAAGATTAGTGGTTCTTAGGCAAAGATAGGTATTCTACTATAAAATTGCACATCCGTCCATTGCTTGTGCCTTACACATTTTGATTCATATTAGTTATTTTGGTTTATACATAAGAACAGAAGATACTATAAGTATGTGTAATGTTCATACTTAACATTAAGATGTGGTCATCAAGGCCAGAGGTTTCCTCATTGCCAGTAAGATGATTGATGAGCTCTGCATGTCTTGTGTAAACTTATTTGTATAAAACAGTAGGCCAATTCTGCTAATTTAAAATGTTCAAAATCTAGTCGCAGTCTCATCTCACGACAAACAAATGTCAAAAAATTGACAAAATGTAGGGAAATTTTAAGTATTTTTGACAGATTGAGACTGAGATCAGACTGTGAACGTTCTTATAAATTACGAGAATTGTCCCTCAGGTGTAACTGAATGAAACAACCTTCAAATGGTTTTTGCAATTTTCTGATATTTTGAGGCCATTAAAGTAAATACAAGATTTTCTTGTTCTAAATGATTGTACATTTAATTTACTAGATGTAACTTACAACAGAGTCTACCTAATCAAAGACTACTCTGAAATTGTATTGTAAATCGTTAAAATTTTCTCCTCACAAAAATATACAGTTAATACAATCAAGAGCACTTAATGTGTGTGCTATCTGAGTGTGTAAACAATATGAGCCAGCAAAACAATGAGGCCAGTAGGCTGGGGCCGCCATGTCTGCTTGCTTGCCCTCTTTCCTCGTTATTTGCCTGTTTTTGCTATTGTCTACTGAAATGCGTGGAGCAGTCAATGACTAAACGAAAACGAACAAAGTTTTAGTTGCTTATAAAAAATATAACTATGGTTAATTTGTATATATTTCATATTTTTGTGAACTTGTTACCTATTGGTATGAGGCTCTTGGAAAGAACTTGCCAATATGTTTTATTATTAGTGAGCCTTGTACCACCATACCAGTAGGTAACAAGTTGCTATTATAATGTAAATGAGCATAAACTTGTCATTTCTAGGTGCTTAAGCTATCCAAGTTCATAGCAGTGAATCTATTGTTACAGTTCAGGCCAGAATACATTTCGCTTGACTCACTTGAGTGGGGACTTTGGTCTATCAATGTCCTGAAGGCAATCAAATATATTTTGCAATACTTATTAATTATATATTAATGTTTTGAGAGTAATAGCAGACTCATTTAACACCTGCTGCTCTGCTCCAGGCATTTCGTTTAGTACCTATTATGTATTTGACTACCCGGTTGGTCTCGTGGACACAAGCGCGACTCCTAAACATGTGATCCTGGGTGCGATTCCCAGGTTGGGCAGTGTTATTGGGGGTTTTCCATTTGGAATTTCTCAGTAGCAGCATGGAGTCAGGATGTTGGTAGTGTAATACCCCCGTGCCGCGGAGAGCACGTACAGTTGGTGGTGTAATACCCCCGTGCCGCGGAGAGCACGTACAGTTGGTGGTGTAATACCCCCGTGCCGCGGAGAGCACGTACAGTTGGTGGTGTAATATCCCCGTGCCGCGGAGAGCACGTACAGTTGGTGGTGTAATACCCCCGTGCCGCGGAGAGCACGTACAGTTGATGGTGTAATACCCCCGTGCCGCGGAGAGCACGTACAGTTGGTGGTGTATTACCCCCGTGCCGCGGAGAGCACGTACAGTTGGTGGTGTAATACCCCCCTGCCGCGGAGAGCACGTACAGTTGGTGGTGTAATACCCCCGTGCCGCGGAGAGCACGTAGAGCCGGTGGTCCTGCGTAAGATAAAACTTGCGCACACCCAAACCGGTAAACCGAAATTTGAATTTTCGATAGTACCTAGTTGGGCATTTTTGTTTAAACTGCTACCTATCTTTGAAAATAGCTTACTGAAATTTTTTTGGATATTTTAGCAAATTTTTGGTTTAGTCGAATGATAAATCTTACAAATTTTGCTATGTATGTATTTTTTTTATTATAAGGCGCTTATTTCAAATAATATATGTAAATAAATAGTAACTTAGATACGTTTTGGTCATGACCGTTACCAAATAATAAAAAAGTCCGGAAAAAGTCCGTTACCGGTCGAACTCGAGTGTCCACTGAAGTGAAGACAGATCAAAACCTTCAAAAAGGCTGCTGGTGTTAACATATTTGATTTGGTGTTGTTATTTAAATAAAAAATCGGCGAGTAGTAGAAAAAATCAGTACTAAAATCAATTCAATTTACAGTCACGGTGCAAGGACATGTCCACTTAACACATACCAAGGGGACAGAATATAAACTTTAAAATGTTATTAAATATTTGTATTATAATATTATAGAGTTTAACATGGTTGAAAGCTACAAATTGATAACAAAAACTAAAATATGTGGAGTATGTAATAAGAAGCAAATAGCGAAGAAATAGTTTAACATAGGTCATATCTAAAAGGGGACAGTACTGCAAGACGTAAGATGCCACAATTCTGGATTTAATTTTGTTATTTGTTTTAAGTTTCTGTTAACAATTTAAGTAAAAAAAGAAAACTTTAGTCTTTTGGATCTATTCAATAATTACTCGATACTTCCATGTCATAAAAATGTTAGTTATTTGCAACATGTATGTATGGGACATCCCATACGAGGGTTGGTAGCCATTTTGACGAAAATGCCCAGTTGTATTTTGAAACGAGGCCGCACGGTTGAAGTTTATACTTTCGCAAATTTAATTCAATGTGATTAATGTGATTATGCTAAATTAAAACCTTTTTAAGGGGTAAAGAGAAGGGCGTCTCGTTAAATATGTAAAATGTTATTCTTGGGTGGAGTAGAAACTTGGCACGAATACGTAAGTATATTGCTTCTGCCCGTGACTTCGTCCGCATAAAATTAAAACTCCTTTTTCCCCCCGACCCACCACGTCGCATCGCCCGCCTGCGGAGATACAACGTTGTCGTTTAGCGTTCTTTCTGACTTTTCCTTTTGCTGGGCTCCTAAGGGTCGTAGCGTGATGTTATACATATAGCCTATAATAATCTTTCTCAAGAATTGGGCTATCAAATTTTTCAAATCCGGCTGTTCAAACAAACTCTTCAGAGTTATTATTAGTACTAGTGAACTTATTAGTATAGTATAGAATAGGAGGAAGAAAAAATAAGAAAATGCAAAAAAGAAGGTTAAGTTTGTCAGTATTACCTATTTATTGAAAACTAGCAGTGCTCCGCTGTTTCACCCGCATTAATTTCAGGAAAAAACCTACTATACTACTAAAATGTATTCCATCACTTTAAGATTATTACTTAGTACGCACGGCTACTCATCAAACTATACATAACCAGTATAAGCTGACTTCTGATTGTACGAAAAATCTATACAATGTCAGGTCAGCTAAAACTGGAAATGTATAGCTTGATGTGGAGCCGTGTATACATTACTTTGAGAAGCTATTTTAGGTACATCACGCTATAATCAGTAAGAGTGGAACTATACAGGGTGCAATTGAATTCATGGGCATTATTTTAACCTAAGGCACTACTCACGATACTGATTGCATTAGGGCTATTAATACACAAATCAAAAATATCATAAATGCAATTAAGGAAAACCTTAAAAATGTAGTAAGTCAAATTGCACAAGGCTTATTATTGCAAATAAACACTTAAAGTAATTAAAACAAAATACTTCGTTAACGCCAATAAATGTTGAAGTATCAAAATCTTAAAGCGCAGTACAGCGTACAGCGCAAAGCGAAATGTAAACAAACATCACCTGCGCGCGCGCGGGTTTTTCCTTACAAGTAATAATAACAATGGGCTAAAAGGCATGCCGTCCGGCGGGATTCCCTGAACTCTCTCCGTCCCACTCCCTCACTCGCAAAAATACGAATATCACCCCCGCGCGGGGTCTGCTTCCCGCCGCAACGTGAACCCGGAACCAGTGTCATAACGACTGCGCAGGTGCATTGACGCGTAATTGATTTATTGATCCCGTGATGTAATCGCCGTACTCGCCGCTCGCGTCATACGGTGCTTGGATTGCAGTGTATTAAGTGTTAGTGTAGTATTTGTGTGTTGTGTGTGTGTTTGTGTACACGATGCCTCGACCGCGTAATGTGCAGGCTAGGTACACCAACCAACAATACCCACAAATGGTTGTATGAACTCGTGAAATGTTCCATCGCCGCAACCCAAACGACCCTATTCCTTCACGGGGTCTCATTCCACCAGAACCACTAAGAACCTGTTGGATTTTTCGTCTTTTCACCTGCCAGCACATGCACAAGCCCGTGGAAGAGCACCCGTTTACCCTCTGTCACTTTACCGACAAATAAGGTTTTTTCAAAACAATCCACAAGCTAGGTACGTAAATGTTTTTTTTAATGTATGTTAGTTGACGTAGTTTTGACCGTCCTAAGCCGGCAAAGTACGAAGGGAAAGTTGGAATTTATTATGAATCAATTCATTGGCAACTTACGAATGTCACGTGAGTCGGGCGGGGTCAAAGAATTCACGCCCAATGACGCGTACGGCGTAATGTACCTACGCATTTGCTATCGAGAAGCGCAAAGTGTTTGATACTTTCTATGACTTACTACATTTTAAGGTTTTCCATACTTGCATTAATAATATTTTTGATTTGCGTAATAGTAGCCCTAATGCAATTAGTATCATGAGTAGTGCCTTAGGTTAAAATAATGCCCATGAATTCAATTGCACCCTGTAGTAAACCTCGCACAGCTACCGGCGCGCGGCGGCCGTTCTGATTTATTTTAAAGCTATGATATCTCCTAAGATATTCATTGAAATCAAAAGACGTCAAGGACAGTTTTGTTCAAAATTAAATACTAATGATGAATAACGTATTTATTTGGTTAAGGATTAATATCTAATATATAAAATTCTCGTGTCACAGTGTTAGTTACCATACTCCTCCGAAACGGCTTGACCGATTTTTATGAAATTTTATATGCATATTCAGTAGGTCTGAGAATCGGCTACTATCTATTTTTTTTTTTTGCAAACGACGTTTGCGGGGTCAGCTAGTCATGTTTATAAAAACACCGCAAATAATGCATTGTTTTAGAATAAATTTGATTATAATAAAAAAGGTTATAGTGAGTCAACCTTAAAAATAGACATTCTGTCGCCGACTTTTTTTAGAGCTTTTAAGGGGGAACAATTCCGTCATACATTATTTTTGCGTAACTATAACCGTTTACGCAGCGCACGCAACGGAAGCTCTCAAAAGGAATACTTTTTCCCGTTTTTGCAACAGTTTTCATTGGTGCGACGCTCCTATTGGTTGTAGCGTGTGATCTTATATAGCCTATAGCATTCCTCGATAAATGGAGTATCCAAGAAAAATATTTTTTCAAATCGGTCCAGTAGTTTCGGACCCTATTCATTTCAAACAAATAATTCCTCTTTATAATATTATTATTATTAATTATTATTATATAAGTGTAGACGACGTCGACGATTTGTACTCAACTACGAATTATTTTCGAGGGCAAAAACACGAAAGCAAACGAAGTCGCTGGATTGGGTCATATGTGGTGTTTACAATGTGCTTTGCAGCTGCTGGAGGAGTACCTGACGGAGGCGGGGCTGCGCGCGCTGGACGCGGGCGAGGAGGGCGAGGACGCCGCCACCGCGCCGCCCAACTACGCGGAGCTGGCGCTGCTGCTGCAGCAGTCCGCGACCATCTACGGCCGCAAGGTGGACTTCCTGTACCAGCACGTCATGGACGTCAGCGAGGCGCTGCACGCCAACACGCTGTGAGTCTAATTTATTGGAAACAGACTCTTTTTCTTCGACTATTGCCACTATATCAATGAAACTTGGAAGGAATATGATTTCTATGAAACGCAAAAAAATTGGTCCATAGTCCGACTTTTAATTAGCTGCAGTAAAATAACTCTTCTTACTGTCATTTCGTTAAAAAATGTTGCCACACTATCTCTACTAGTGATGTGATTAGAACGCAGTGAAACATCATTTTAATTTAAATATTCGAAATTGACCAATTTTGATTTAACCGTAAACAATCAAAGATTTTGTATTGTTCGGATAAAAATATTCAAATCAGCCTAAATAGTAAATACATTGTCTACTAAAAAATATTTTGTTCAATTATTACTCTAAAACTCCTACTATATTGATCTAAGAAATCATTTTTAAAATAAAATAAAGGTTTCATTAGGAATAAAATAATGTTTACTAATACAGGATTATTTGCGAAACACCAAAAACCTCAAAAATAAGAATATTGCACGCCTTATAAATGAAGCGTTGAGGTGGGTACTACTGTCACTTCACGCAATACAACTGATTTTTCAAACTTAAAATGTCTCTATTTATATTGCACTTGTAAAATAATAAATATACACACACATATCAAGAAAAAACCCTATTTCTAACACTCATGATATTTTTGATGCCATTTTTGTTATTTAAACTAGTTAAAAAACTGTTTAAAAAAGTGTTGTCTTGGACATCCGTGTGTCTGTATGTGCGGATTATTTTTTTGTTAACCCGATAACAACCGAAATACTTTACTAATCAAGTCTTTTTTTTTCTCTTACACTTCAGTATAATTAGGAATAGAACCCTTTCACTTTTCACGGTCTGATTCGATGTGGTTTAATTGTTATTAAATAAACAAAAAAAAAATGTTTTAACTTACTTGGTGTCTGCTGTTTAATACTCCAAAATTTTTTCGATTAAGTAAAAAGCAAAATATTCTATGAGCACTTACACCAAGTACGTTCAAAAAATTACTTTTAATTTTCGACTAAATTATTTAAAAAAAAATTTAATTATATTGCTTACTTGGTGTTTTCTTTTATTTCACATCTTTCTGTAAAGAACAAATTTTATTAAAATGAGTCTTATGAGCGTGGACTTGGCGCAATTTTTACACTGAAACTGTTTTTATTGGGATTTTAAATTTACATGTTGCTTCTTTATACTACACTATAGTAATTGTTACTTGGATCTTCTTAACTCTATTTATTAATGTTTAAATTTTCAATTTAAATTACCATCCAATTCTACAGTAGTGACACCTTGAAAGATCATGAGACAGTACAAGAGCTTTGGCGCATGAGAACGAGTGTATCTACATACTTATAATATATACACCTTTACAAATAATCAATTTTATATTGAAAAATGAGATTATATGATATGATATGTTTGTGATTAGAATTAATGCTTTTTAAAAATCCAATCCGATCACTGATGTGATGACAAAACAGTAAATATGCATTGCTCAATGTTTTTGTTGTAAACTTATTTTAACATGGATCGATTTTGAACTGAATGTTACTTGAATGAATCGATTATTTTGTCACATCACTATTTAAATTTCGTTTTGTAAAACATAAAATTAAATAGAATTTGCAAATTCATAAAAATACACCTTTACAGAATTAACCATAACTAAACTCAAAAAGTTAGGCCCGCTTCCAAAGCTAACATCAATTTCGTAAATGAATTATGGAACAAAAATATATGCCCATATAAATTGCCCAGGGACAAATTTATGGGCACTTATTAGGAATTTTCCCAATCTGCCAAAAATGCCCGAGCATTTGCCCATCTTTACTCTTGGCCCGCGCACCGTGTGACCCGGCACGCCCGCAGGGACGCGGAGCAGCACGCCGCGGACGCGGAGCAGCACGGCGCGGGCGCGGCGGCGCCGGCGCAGGGCGCGCGGGCGGCGGGGCGCGCCGCGGCGCCGCGCGACGTGTTCGCGCGCGCGGCGTCGCCGTGGGACGCCGCGCGGTTCGCGCGCGAGCCAGCCGCGCGGCGGCCGCACCCCACGCTGCCGCGCTTCTTCGTGGAGCTGGAGCCGCGCCTGGGCTCCGACGCCAGCTGGCAGGTGCTGCGCGACCACGCGGGCGAGCTCGTCGGCCTGCTCGACGACTTCCAGGCCAACATGGAACAGGACCCGCACGTCAGTATCTCCGCGAGCCGCTCTAGCGAGGACGCGCACGATGTCGTCCCGCCTTCCGCGTGCGTTCCGGTGACCCACTGTAAAATTTCGTGTCGGTACAGTCGGGCATGCTGGTGGACGACTGGTTCGATCTCCGGACGGACGGCGAGCAGCAGGGGCCGCCGGCGATATCGATGCTGGAGCTGCAGGCGGCCATCGCCGCGGCCGCGCCGCCGCCGCTGGCGCCGCCGGGCGCGCTACCGTGGGCGCCCAGCTCGCCGCTCCGAGCCAGCACGCCACTGCCGCCGCACCCGTCGCCGGCCGCGAGCGAGGCGTCTGCCGCCGCGACGGACGCGTCTGCCGCCACGACGGACGCGTCTGCCGAGCCCGACACGTCTGCCGAGCTCGCACTAGCGCCCGTTAGGAAGGAGCGCAAGAGGCGGCACAGCGCCAACAATATCGATTACATTTTCGAAGGAGTGAAACTTACGATCACTGCAGGTAGGTGTGGGCTATGGTTGGGTCAGGAGGGCACTAAATGTACTTGCGAAACTTTCTCTAAACATATTACAGATATCCTTTCCGCCTGATGCGATTTTATTGTTGTGTAACATTTGTGCGGGATATGTACAGCTACCTTTTCTTTTATTTTTAACAAAGGACCAAAATGTCTTCGGGTTTTTGGTAATGCTGTTTTCCATATTTAAAATATATTTCTTATAGCATGATGAGCTCAGAACATGGCATTCATCCCGTAATCTTTCGAAAAACTCCCGGTCTAATGGATTTTTGTACTTTAACGAATGTGGTATTTGTACTTCTCTCTAAGAAATCGTGTGAGATCACGCGAGTACCTAGGTGGATAATTATTGCTTGCTGTATTTTTCATAGGGATACATTCTGTAGTTTGTCTTAATAAGTTATAAAAAACGTCCACCACATCGTTAACAGAAGTACAGTTTTTGAACTCGCTTTCCCACTCAATTGCTAACAAGTGACGCAGAACGTTCTCATAATCTGCTCGCAGAAAGTTCGGTCTTTGTACTTTTTGAGCTTCTAAAAAACGTTCCGCCTGCACTGGCAGATTAAACTCTAGCGGGGGGTGTAAAGGGTCCTCTTTTGATAAACTGTTGTTACAACGAGCTAAGTCCGTAATTGAAGTATTAAATCTAATATTTTCGACTTATTATTTAGGACACTATTGTATTGACTAAGACCATTCATCTATACTATATAAACTAATATTATAAAGAAGAAAGGTTTGTATGTATGTTTGTAACGAATTGGCTCAAAAAGTACTGGACCGATTTAAAAAATTCTTTCACCATTTGAATGCTACATTATCACTGATTATTATAGGCAATTTTTTTTTTTTCCACCCGTGCGAAGCCGGGACGGACCGCTAGTGGTCAATAATTCAGATAGTATCGCATTGATATCCGTGTTTCTGGGTTCAGGGTACAAGTATAAATGGTCACTATTTGTGAGCCACTTGATATTAGCGAGATTAAAGTATCCCAAAATCAAAATTTCTTCATTTTTATTGAATACTTTATGGACATTTTTGGTAAATAACTCCAGTGTGTCACAATGAATTGGTGGCGGTAGGTATAATCTGCAGATATATAGTTTACTAGCTTCTGCCCGCGACTTCGTCCGCGTAAATTTTTTTGTTTCCCCGACTCACCCCGTCGCAACGTGTCGCCGGCCTGCGCTAATACTTCGTTTTTGCTTGGCGAAAACTTTAGACTTTTTTCTTTTTGCTCAACTCCTAAGGGTCCTAGCGTCAAGTTTAATAGAATATAGCCTTCCTCAAGAACTCGGCTATCAAACCCAAAAATATTTTTATATATGCGACCAATACTTCCAGAGATTTAGAGCTTTCAAACCGTGTTTCAAACAAAAAAACTCTTCAGCTTTATTATTAGTATTATTTTAAAACTATGATATCTCCTAAGATATACATTGAAATCAAATGATGTCAGAGGCAATTTTGTTCAAAATTGAATACATGTGATGAATAACGTATTTATTTGGATAAGGATTAATACCATGTTTATAAAAACACCTTCGCAAATAATGCATTATTTTAGAACAAATTTGGTTAGCATAAAAGAGGTTATAGTGAGCTAACCTTAAAAGATAGACATATGCTGTCGCGGACTTTTTTTTAAAGCTTTTAAAGGGGAACAATTCTGTCATATATGATTTTTGCGAAACTTTAACCGTTTACGCAGCGCACGCAGCGGAAGCTCTCAATAGGAAAAAAATCCCCCGATTTTGAAACATTCTTCATTGGTGCTCCGCTCCTATTGGTTTTAGCGATGATGATGATATATAGCCTATAGCCTTCCTCGATGAATGGGCTATCTAACACTGAAAGAGTTTTTCAAATCGGACCAGTAGTTCCTGAGATTAGCGCGTTCAAACAAACAAACAAACAAACAAACTCTTCAGCTTTATAATATTAGTATAGATTATTATTTTTTGGGCTAATATCAACGCTTATCTACAAATCTTCTATTTAGCTTTCAAAGTGAGATAATCGACATGATTTTAGAGTTTTTGAGATGGCAATTAAAACACCTCCTCCGTCTTTACGAGTTTTATATCTACTTGATTCACGATCGCGCTTGTAAACCATGTATCTATCGTCAAACAACTGAAAGAATCATAGTCACCACTGTTCAACCAAGTCTCTGTTAGCACTATAATGTCGTAATTATGAGTAGATATGTTATGGTAAAAGTCAATCGTTTTGGTTTTTAAGCCTCGTACATTTTGATAGTATATTAACGGCCCGTCCCGGCTTCGCACAGGTGGACATTTATTTTTTAAACATTTTATTTGTTCTTGCAATTAAAAAGCCTATATTAATCAGTGATAATGTAGTATTCAAATGGTGAAAGAATTTTTAAAATCGGTCCAGTACTTTTTGAGCCAATTCATTACAAACATAAATACAAATCTTTCCTCTGTATAATATTAATATAGATAGTATAGATATGTAATAGATAGTTGAATGTGACTAGATAAAAACAATAGGAACTTGCCATATTCAATTTAATGTGACGTCACATAGCCTGTAACCAGCGGACGATCAAAACGCTTCCATCGATATCTCATTTGTCAAATTATGACAAGTACTTTAGAAGTTATGAGGCAACAGATGAACATACATACATATAGTAGTACATATAATAGAAATCGTAAAAAAATAATTTGTGTGTCTTTTATAGATCTGCAGAAAGAGTTACAAGAGACTCGTGAGTTTAGTATACCGACTACATGGATCAGAAGAGAAGTAAAAAAGAGAATGAATCACATCTTGAGCGAGAGACGGCGGCTGCGCGTACTAGAACCCGACCCGCGAGCAGGTAAGCGTCGGCGCGCTCTCGGCACAGCGGCGCCCGACGGAGCCGAAGGGTCGGCGGCCGGACAATCACACGACGTCGCTCGGTTCGCAGAGTTCGCGGGCTGGAGCGCCGCGGAGGCGGCCGCGGCCGCCGCGCGAGCCAAGGGCGGGCGCGCGGGCGAGCCCGACAGCGACGACGACGGCTTCTTCGAGCAGAGCTCCGTGGGCGACGGCTGCGACACGTCGCGCGAGGACGCGGCGCCCGCGTGGGCCGCGTGGCAGGCCGGCGTGCTGGGCCGCGCGGCCGCGGCCGAGGCGCGCGGCGGCCTGGACGTGCGCGCCCTGGGCCGCGCCGTGCTGCGGGCCCTGGCGCCGGCCCCGCGGCCCTTCGGCGCCGTGCTGCGGGACGTGGCGCGCGCCGACCACGAGGTGTCGCACGTGCTGCTGGCCACGCTGTTCCTGGTCAGTGTCCTCTAATAGCACTTTGCCCGCGACATTGTCCGCGTGTATTCAACTCAACTCAAGTATTTATTTCAAATAAACCAATTATACGCACTTTTGAATTGTCAGGGGTCGGTCAGTCAGAAAGATGAAGCTAGTTGCCCAGTCCAAAGCGTAGGTACCTGTGGAGAAGAACGGGCAAGAAACTACACGGACACTCTTTTAAATAAAAAAATTGATACAAAAATCTTGGTTACATCATTCAAGTTGAAATTATACATGTGAGAACGATGCAGAAAGACGTGCACGTTAAAGGCGTCCGTACTAAAAAAAAAACCAGTCCCTACTGACGGCGCCCGTTCACGAACATGACGTATGGATCAGCACCATTCAGCTGTATTTCGGACTCTCCTCTAAAAATTTCAAAAATGTATGTTTTGATCTTTATGATTTCAAATCAAATCAAATCAAAATATTTTTATTTCACATAAGCCTACAAGGGCACTTATGAAACGTCAGAAGCTAGGTGCACGGTTCCAATTGGTCGTTTCCTATGGAGAAGAACCGGCAAGAAACTCCACGGTTACTCTTTTAAAAATAATTGGCTTTTACAATGTTTACTAATTACAGTAGGTATGGGAGACCAGCGTAGGCCTGTCAACAAGTGCCAGGTACTTGATAAAATAAAAAATGATCTACAGATCTAAAATCTACAGGGCCTACAAAGTCCTCACATTTACAAAATCAAAAACTCAAAAAAAGATAAATAAAATATAAAAACCTATTAAAACCAAGTGATCATAATTTCCATTACAACCACTAAAAAGAGTTGGAGGATTAGAATTGTCTCTATATAATGTCAAATAGTAAAAAGATTAAATGTCAAAGAAGTATGTAAAAATTAAATAAAAATCGTAATTTGAGAGCAGTTAATAGACGTTTATGTAGTTATGCCGTTAATGAGATGCCAGGGAAGCCACATGTGCAGAAGCAATTATTGCCAAACTACCTTGTCTTCAACGTAGTCTTTAATCTTATAATATGCTTTTTTGATAAGGACACGTTTGATGAGGGTTTTGAACTTTCCATCGCTAAGTTCTGTAACCGGCTTTGGCAACTTGTTATAAAAACGGATGCTATTTATATGAAAAGACTTGCTAGTTTTTGTTAATCTAAATTTAGGTATCACAATTTCATTTTTACTACGGGTATTTATATTATGGAAATCGCTTCTTATTTTAAAAAGTCCTAAGTTTTTGCGAACATACAAAATACTTTCTAAAATATAAAGAGAAGGCAGAGTTAGTATATCAATTTCTTTGAATTTGTTTCTAAGAGACTCGCGAGGACTCATTTTATAAATTGCGCGGATTGCCCTCTTTTGTAAAATGAAAATTGAATCTACGTCAGCTGCCGATCCCCACAGCAGAACACCATAAGACATAATACTGTGGAAATAAGCAAAGTATACTACTTTATTTATATAAATAAGTATTCGGGCCAATCTTTCAAATAAACTGTATCCCCGCTTTTCACACTCACAGGGTTGGAATTTTGAAAAATCATTTGTGATGTGTTCATAACTTAACTCAAACACCTATGCCCATTTTCAAGTTATTGGAAGTAGCAAGCAGTAAAATCCACCCCTTAAATTATAATACCCTTTTCCACCTTGGTCGATTTTTGAAAAAGCCTAAATCACATACTCGAATTAACCGAGTTTCGAGTTAATTCGACAGCGGGTTGCATATTTTTCTAACCTATTAACTTTGTCACCCCCTAAATCCTGTGTCAGGGTTTTTTTTTTTTAATAAAAATGACTCTTTATTATTTACTGAACCAAATGTTGCCAAGTTTATTTAGTTATTTAATACTTCACTACTTTGCACATAAATGTACAGAGGCGGACTTAATGCCATAGGCATTTTCTACCAGTCAACTTTTGGGTGATGCAGAGACAAACAGTAGTAGGTGCAATCATGAAAATGAGGAATAAATATTTTAAATATAAAGATATGCAGAAACCTATTTAAACTATAAATATAATATATACTTAATTACATATAAATATAAGCACAAATAAATGTACATAAATAAATGAATATACTAAAAAGAAATAAGACAAACAAGGAGAAAATACTAGCGTTGTGATGATACTGCCAGCTTCTTGCGAAAGTGCTCGCGACCCTTAACTTTAAAGGATAATCTATTGGTTGCCGTCCTGATTTCCTGGGGGAGCGCATTCCACAGAGAGATAGACTGAACGAAGAAAGAAGAGTGAATGAAGTCTGTGCGGTGAGTGGGACATTGGAGAAGACGATTGTGTGATGAACGTAGATTTCTATTGTGGTTGGCGCAAATGAACTGAAAGTGGGGGGCTAGATAACCAGGGGAAGAGGGAGAATCAAGAAATGAAAATGAGGTGTTCAGCGCTCTTAGCTCTCTGCGCTGGCGTATGAGCAACCACTTTAGAAGCGACCGATGCGCAGACACATGATCATATTTGAAAACGAATCGAATGCAGTTATTGAGAAGATGGTCACATTTCAATTTTATTATGCAAATGAATAAGATTTTACATATTAAGAGCCTACACTACTTCAGCTAAAATTCACTCTTTATCTCGCTCGCACGATACTGCTCGCTGACTGAGTGAGAGCGAGACAGAGTGCGGTGCTAGGCGGCAGGCAGCGCCAATAGTTTAGGTATTTGCTTTTTACGGTGAAAATAATGGTAATTAAAAAAAAGTAAATAACATAAGACCTGCTTTATAGTTAGTTCGGTTAGTACGCAAAGTTTCATGATCTAATTTGAAGTATTTTTTGAATACCAGCGGTTTATTGTTCGGTTTGGAGGTCAAAGTCAAAGTCAAATCATTTATTTCAAATAGGCACTTAAAAGGCACTTTTGAACGTCAAAATTTAAAATGAAAAAATAGAATTGATTCTAGTCGCCCATTCCAAAAAATGTAGTTTTCGTGTGGAGAAGAATGGGCAAGAAACTCCACCGTTACTCTTTTAAAATGTTTTACAAGTTTTTGTATACATTGTTTATATAATTATATGTGAAGACGATGCACCTAAAATAAAATTTATTCTACCAAAAATGGTAAAAGAATTAAAAATATAACAGACTGGTAAATCAATTATGTGATAGATACATGGTGTCCACATATTTACAAAGATTGAAAAAAATTTACTAGTATTTTAAAAAGTGTGTGAGTTACATTTGTCAAAGAATGTAAAAAACAATGTAAAAAAAAAAGAATGTGTATGTATAAATTAAATTAGCAACCAGTTTGATTTTGTCTAGACTCTAGATTGTCCTATGGAGCAGGACCAGCATGTTTCCAAACATTGTTATCTAGGATATAATCCTCCAATTTGTAATATCCTTGTTTACAAAGTGTACTTTTTATATGAGTTTTAAATTTTCTTTCATTTAATTGTAATATATCAAAAGGTATTTTGTTGTAGCATTTAACACAGTACCCCATAAAAGATGTTTGCACTTTAGATAATCTGAAAAAAGGTTGATCTAATTTATCTTTATTTCTAGTATTAAAATTATATCTATCACTTATTTTATTAAAAAGATGTTGATTTTTTCTTACATACATAATATTTTCATAAATGTATTGGCAAGGTACCGTCATAATATTAACCTTTTTAAATAGTTCCCTAAGAGATTCACGACGACGTAGATTGTAAATGGCTCTGACAGCTCTCTTTTGCAAAATAAAAATGGATTCAATATCAGCAGCCCGACCCCACATTAAAATGCCATATGACATAATACTGTGGAAGTAACTAAAATAGACCAAACGCGCGGTTTCTACATCTGTTAACTGTCTTATCTTTCTAACAGCATAAGCGGCCGAGCTTAGCCGCCCCGCAATAGATGTTATATGAGGCCCCCATTGTAATTTCTCGTCTAGCGTGATTCCTAGGAAAACTGTCTGATCAATAAACTCTAGTTTTTGGCCATTCAATATGATGTCACATTCGCTGCTTCTAACATTAGGCAATTTAAATTTAATGCATTTGGTTTTTTTTTCATTAAGTACTAAATTATTAACTTTGGAATTTTTTTCTATCGAGAAAATTTTATGAAATCGTGTTTTCGTCTAACATAAGACCTAACATTAATCCTCAACTTTATCATATATTTATTTCAAAATTAATGCTGCGGTATTTTCGACATAACGGAGGATCACGCTAAGCCATTTGAGGTAGTATAGGCCCTTAACTGTAGCCCCTCTTTTTATCCCCATAGGGATTTTGAAAAATCGTCCAGGACGTTTCTACAAATTCACTTAAAGATTATTTATACCAATGTTTTAGTTAATCAAGCCACATAGTAAAACACTCCTCTGTGAAATTGACTACCCCTTTTCACCCCGTTAGGGATTTTCGAAAAACCCTGATACAGTTTATTATTTATTTTGGTCTTGCATACTGATACAGTTTATTATTTATTTTGGTCTTGCATACTGAGTTTCGAGTTAATTGCACCGCACGTTAAAATTCTTCCATACAAAATTTTACACCTCCAATCACCCTTTAGTAGTTTAGAATTCCAAAAATTGACGAACTTCATAATTTGCTTAAATAAGTATTTGTGCCAAGTTTCAAATTTATTAACTCAAGGAATAAGATTTCTGATATAAACTGTATCCCGGCTTTTCACCCCCACAGGGGTGGGATTTCGAAAAATCGTTCGGGATATGTTCATTACTTGACGCAATTATTTATACCAATTTTAGAGTTAATCAAGTCACGCAGTAAAATCCTCCCCTGTAAAATTAACTACCCTTTTTCTCCCCGTTTGGGGTAAATTTTCGAAAAACCCTGATACACGTTATTCTTTATTTTTGGTCTTAAGTATAAATACTGAGTTTCGAGTCAATCGGACTACTCGTTAAAATTCTTGCATACAAATTTTGACACCCCCAACCACCCTTTAGGGGGTAGTTTAGAAAAATAAAAAATGACAAACTTCATGATTTACTTAGATAAGTGTTCATGCCAAGTTTCAAGTTTATTAACTTGGGAATAAAATTTTTCATACAAACAAAATCCCCATTTTCACCCCCTTAAAGGTTGTATTTCCAAAAACCTCTTCTTAGTGCTCCCCTACATTATAAAAGGAAGCCGTGTGCAAAATTTCACATTCCTAGTCCCAGTAGTTTCGGCTGTGCATTGATATCAAAAATCAAAATATTTTATTTCACATATGCACGGTTGCACGGTTCCAATTGGTCGTTTCCTATGGAGAAGAACCGGCAAGAAACTCCACGGTTATTCTTTTAAAAATAATTGGCTTTTACAATGTTTTCTAATTACAGTAGGTATGGGAGAACAGCATAGGCCTGTCACCAAGTACCAAGTACTTGATAAAATAAAAAATGGTCTACAGATCTAAAATCTACAGGGCCTACAAAGTCCTCACATTTACAAAATCAAAATCTCAAAGAAAGATAAATAAAATATAAAAACCTATTAAAACCAAGTGATTTGATTTCCATTACAACCACTAAAAAAGAGTTGGAAAATTAGAATTGTCTCTATATAAAGTCAAATAATAAAGGGATTATGTCTATAAGTCTCAGTATGATATCTCTCACGTTGCCAACTACCTTGCAAGCCATTACAGATATCATTAACCGCTCCATATCCACGCGAACATTCCCCGAACTCTGGCGTTGCGCTATCGTTCGCCCTATCCCTAAAAACAATAACCCGGTTAGCATGAAGGACTTGAGACCAATAAGCATTCTACCTTGCCTGTCTAAGATCCTTGAACGTGTAGTATACTCGCAGGTTATCCAATACCTCGAAACTAATAATATTCTTCCTGATCTTCAGTCGGGTTTCAGAAGGGGTAGAGGTACTGCAACGGCTCTGGCTGATGTTGTGGGTAACATCCTTGAAGCACGTGACCGAGGGGAGGGAACAATTCTGGCACTGCTGGACTTTTCCCGGGCTTTTGACGCAATTAATACCACTCTACTGCTGTCTAAGTTAGCTTTCTATGGCTTCGACAGTGATGCAGTGGAGTGGTTTAATAGCTATCTTAGCAACAGGTCTCAATATGTAGAGATGCATAGGGACGATGGGTCAAGGGTGGCATCCCCTCCCCTCCAAGTGTCACGGGGTGTTCCTCAGGGATCAATTCTGGGGCCTTTGTTGTATATTCTGTATAGTGCGGACATCATAAAATCCTTCATAAACTGCAAATTTCACATGTATGCCGATGATATTCAGCTGTATATATCCTGCAAAGGGGAGGAAACATCATTGGCGGTGCAGAAAATGAACGAGGACTTACATAGAGTGGTTTCATGGTCGGAGGAAAATTCTCTGGTTCTGAATCCTCTCAAGTCTAAATATATGGTGCTGGGTTCTAGAAAACAAGTTAGTGCGATACTGTCTGCTAACCCTGAGATCACTATTATGGGTGAGAAAATTGAGAGAGTAGAGCAGGCATGCAATCTGGGGCTAATTATGGATCCAGAGTTGCGCTTTGAGGCCCATGTGACAAATGTTCTTCGGAATTGTTTTTATAGGCTGAAGGTCTTATATGGAATACGGAAGTATGTGAGCGTACCAGTACGGAAACAACTTGTTGATAGCCTCATTTTATCAAAGTTGAATTACTGTGATACAGTTTATGGTCCATGCCTGCTTTCAAGAACGGAGCGTGTAATCCAACGTATCCAGAATGCCTGTGTTCGTTTTTGTGTTAATGTCCCACGAAGAAGTCATATCACTCCATACACAAATAAACTGAAATTATTAAAGATGGATGCCAGGAGAAAGCTGCATTTGGCCAACTTATTGTTTGGTATCATTACAACTCAAAAACCACACTACCTTTATGAAAAGTTAAATTGGAAACAAAACTATCTAAAGTATGGCCTTCGCTCCATGGTAAGCCCACTGTCAGTGCCAATGCACAGAACTACGGCATTCAGAGGGTGTTTCAAGTTTGCAGCCACACGCTGTTGGAATGATCTCCCACCACCATTGCGTCACCTGAAAACAATACAATCTTTTAAATACCAACACAAAAAGTTACTCATACATGAGCAAATTTCCCTTCAACCATAGCACTGTAATTTACAGTTAATTCTAATAATTATTCAACTGTCTCCATAAACCGTCTTGTCAAATATAGTGGCTTGTTAGAAAATATATATATATTTATACACCTACTTATACTAATTTATTTATTTTAAAACAATTTAATTTATTCAATATAATCACGATGCACTTACCATTTTCTTCCTGGACTGAAGACTTTGATTTTCCTTTGAGTTCCCAAGTTTGTCATTTAATCATTCGCACCTTCCCAGTTCTAATAGCCAGTATACTATTGTAGTCCTTGATTCTGAATTTCTAACACTAATTTGAAAAACACTGTTTGACGAAACCATAGATACCAACACAATTCCCCCATTTCTGTCCGTATTGTTTGTTGTACTCTGTGCCAAATGTATTCTAATTTCTCTCACATCATTATTTATAAAATTCATCTTGTTACTGTTTTTATTAATTTCATCACGTAATCTTTGCTTAGGTCAAAACGTTAGAGCTTTGCTTGTGACATGACAATTGCGCGCGCGCACAGATTATTAATAACCGGGGCGGCGCGTGGGTCGTTGCCCGGAATGTTACCACTTTAAATATTTCTTGTTTACACCATGTCTTTGTAATTTATATTTTATTTATTTTATTGTTGTTAGATATTTGTATCTAATCGTATGCTGCACTGGTTTGACGTCATCACGTCGACGCCGGTTGTCGCTGAAAATCAGCGCTGGGGCTCTGTCTCGTACAGGGTCTTGGCATTATGCTGAGCGATGGCCGTTTTGCGTGGATGTGACGCATGTTTTCCCTCAAATTGTCAATTTTATTTCTGTTTATGCTCATTCTTATGCGTCATGTTTGCCGCAAATAAACGTATTTTCTTTCTTTCTTTCTTTTCTTTCTATGTCAAAGAAGTATGTAAAAAATAAATAAAAATCGTAATTTGAGAGCAGTTAATAGACATTTACGTAGTTATGCCGTTAATGAGATGCCAGGGAAGCCACATGTGCAGAAGGAATTATTGCCATACTACCTTGTCTTCAAAATAGTCTTTAATCTTATAATATGCTTTTTTGATAAGGACACGTTTGATGAGGGTTTTGAACTTTCCATCGCTAAGTTCTGTAACCGGCTTTGGCAGCTTGTTATAAAAACGGATGATTTATATGAAATGACTTGCTAGTTTTTGTTAATCTAAAAAGATAGATGACTCGCTCGGCGCCCGCGGTGCGTGTACAATCTTCGACCACGATGAGACTCAGCAGTCTTAACCTTGGGTTTCCTAACGAAGTGGAGCGTCCATACGGCGATCGTGTGCACTACTACTATTTCTACGAAGAAGACGGTAAAATTCCGTGTAAGAAACTTCCTTTGTGCACTGGATTTTGCCGTGTATAAATAGAGTGTAACGCTGTGCATGCGCAGGCCAACGCGGGCAGCGTGCGGGTGCTGCCGGGCGCGCCGCTGACACTGGGCAGCTTCTCGCTGCAGCTGCAGGCGCCCGCCGAGCAGTCCCTGCGCTGAGCGCGCCGGGCAGCTTCTCGCTGCAGCTGCAGGCGCCCGCCGAGCAGTCCCTGCGCTGAGCGCGCCGGGCAGCTTCTCGCTGCAGCTGCAGGCGCCCGCCGAGCAGTCCCTGCGCTGAGCGCGCCGGGCAGCTTCTCGCTGCAGCTGCAGGCGCCCGCCGAGCAGTCCCTGCGCTGAGCGCGCCGGGCAGCTTCTCGCTGCAGCTGCAGGCGCCCGCCGAGCAGTCCCTGCGCTGAGCGCGCCGGGCAGCTTCTCGCTGCAGCTGCAGGCGCCCGCCGAGCAGTCCCTGCGCTGATCGCCGAGCGCGGACCACAGCGGCTGTGCTCCACCGACCGTGAGCAGGAGCATCGCCCGCGTCCTGCGCTCGACGAAGGAGGTCAGTATCCAGGCGCCACAGGCTACGAGTAGTCTTCCACGTCGCTCTTCGAGTGATATTTACAGTATCGTGGAAAAATATCTTTTGTTGTTTGTTCCTCTATACTTATCTTTTCTTTTCTGTTATTCTTAAAAGGTCCTGTGCTGCACACTTGTTCGGGTCGGCACATCGAGTACATCCGCACTCGCATACTTATACTTATTTGCTTATATTACTTGAATGTGGATGACGATATTATTTTTTAATAATCAAAGTACTTACTACCCATGTTCGCAAAGTAATAAATATCTGCCTATACATATAACTTACACACTAGGTAAACTTAAAAAACAATAGTAAATAAAATTAATTATAAATAAGTGTATAAATAACATTGGCTGCCATTGGACTAATTATTTATTATTAGTCGAATGCTGCACAGGCTCATCTTAATCTTAATTTTGGCTGATACTAAGGTCTCGGAAAAAATATCAAAATGCTGCCTCACACCATTGTAGCTGGAAAACATTCTATGTATCCATTTTATTGAGTGTTTTACAGCTGTTACCAATTGGTTTACACATAGGATCCTTGTTATCCCAGTAGTTCGTTCTCGTGGGATTATTTCTGACCTACACGGACGAAGCCATAGGCAAAGGCTAGTATAGATACATATTCGGTAGAAATCCGCTCGGCTTAGCTCGAATTATTGTGTCAAGCGTAACGGAATGATTCAGCGAGGGCAGATACCAGACGGAGTTCGCCGAGCCGAATGAAATCCGAATATGAGTAGTATTGTAGTATTCCTTCGAAACGACTTTGTTCAATAGAATTAAATACTGCTGAAACGAATGTGCGGCGCCCGAACAAGTGTGTAGCACCCCTAAAGAAGTTTTTTTTTTAAATCAAATATTGACATAATTTAAAATCAAAGTGTTTACATTTTGACTCGTGTTTTTTTTTTTTTACATTATGACGTATTATACACACATCATGAATCCAAATATAGATTTTGTATTGTGTATTGTAAAACTATATTACACTAATACCTGATGCAATATTGTACATACAAACTTTTTTTTTGTATTATATAGTCTATAAGCTAATGTAATTAATTAATCAAATGTATTTTTTTATAAGTACAAGAGTTCGTATGTAAGTATTTCCGTGCCAGTGCTGACTCGTACACTGTGCACGGTACATATGGAGGGCAGGGTAAACACTAATGTTATGAATCAGTGCACTCTACATGGATACAATCAGTTAGTATTATTATATTAAAGATCTCTATTCGTGAATAAATATGTACATAAGTATAAAAAGAGAAATGTCAAAGACGAAGTAGTAGTCATCAAACTTGTATAATGCTTACTATTTACACATAATACATACATAAAAATGTATAACTTAACCGCACGTCAGCAGTAACACTTGCACTTCCAGAACCGCCCTTACTGCTACGACATGAAGGCGCTACCAATCTCTTCATAGTTACCCTCTGATATGCGGTTGACGACATCACGGTTTAAGACACAACTTTCGAACTTTGATACAAAATTAAACCGTCCTATTAACACGTATTGAAAACTCTAGCTAATAGTAAAAGCCCTAGAATAGTAATCATCGCCTGAGAGGCCGCCTGCAGTCGGTTTCTTTTGGTTCACTTGAAGCAGCGCGATCGCATCGGGCTTACGTTCGTGCTAACTCTGGGTCACTCGCTGCGCGCTGGAGCCTGGTCGCGAGCGCGAATATGCGCATGCGCACTCCGTGACCGCGGTCTTGCCTGCGTCGCCTGCTCGTTACAATTATTGTAAGGTGCATTTTTGACTGAACATTTGTAGATTTTATTTTTGTGTTTAAGTAACAAAACGAAAAAAAATTGTACAGCTTTTTATCATGTAGATATTCGATAGTTCATACATTAATTGGTTTCTTTAAATCAGCAGACCATTATTTATGGCGGTTATTTTGTTATAAAACTTTTTCGAAAGGCTGTATCAGAAGGTGTAATACTATATTTTAAGGTTAAGTTATGCACTAATTAGTTTCTCTGATAAAACCATTATGAATTTAAGAAAGGTAGAATGCTTGCCTCTTATTTCGTCCAAAGATTCTTCAGTAATAACAAAATTTCAATTTGGCGCACCTATTCAATTTCATCCGGTATAATAGCCTCCTAGGCGATCATTAGTAATAAGCGGGATTAAAATAAGATAAGTATTCTAGGGTTAAAATGTATATAGTAAATATCATCGCAGGTATACTGCAATACATTTCTTTAGAAAGAAGCCTTTGTACGTATTTTTCTATTCCTTTCTTGTCTGTTCATATGTAAAAATAAATAAATATGTGTGTACATAAATGGATTAATGAATCAAATAAATCATTATGATGTATATAGTAATATATAAGTATAATTAAATAAAGTGACATCTCAAACACATGCCTACAAAGAGGTGTTACAGATTGAAGAGGTCTGGGATCCGTCAGGAGAGGCTGGTCATGTGGTCAGTGGGTTAGTGGCCGAACAAGCTCGCGCTGTCTGCTACTGATGGGTACTACAACACATGCCAAATGATTATTGTAGAGCGTTGTAATTACATTCAACGAAAGTTGGTTATTGGATAGCCGATTATTCAACTCCAAATGTTCATAATTGCACAGATCACACGAATGTGGTCATATTACTATGGATATTGATGTAACTGTATACCTAGGCTAAGCTGACAAATGTTAAACGTTATTTTTTTGTATGTGTCACGCAAACCAACATAAAATAACAGAATATTGTAATAAACACTAGCATAATAAATAATAGAGGCTAATTTGTGCAACACTTTACAAATATTGTGTCTGTCACTGTGGATGCACGCCTGCCTTTGTGGTTCACATCAACTGTGCTGTCCCTTGACCTGGATTACATATTCGCTCATTTAAATAATTATGTATGTTTCGTACAGTCGAGTTCACTAATATATTGGCAGTGACAATGTTTCAAAATATTATGTGTTAAAATGATCATAGTTCTGTACAAAAGACATCACTAAAATGTTATCTTATAAACAATTATGTATGAACATAAGTATGTTTCAGTAGTGCAGTCAAAAATATCTGGCTACTCTTCGGAACATGAATATCTAAATACTCTTGATTTCAATATATTTGGTGCAACCTAGGATTCATAAATATCTATACAGCTTTGAATATTCAACTAAATGCCCTTTACCATTAAATTTATTTTTGCTTACCGGAGCAGAAGTATGAGTAATATAATAATGTTGCCATTGAAGGATGTCATAACTAGGGACTTGAAAACGAAATGAATTTCTTTCCGTTACCACTAATGTTATTATATAATGTTATAGAGTATCATTTTCAGTTTGTCAGTATCGTTATAGTCAAGGAATTAATTTTGTTACGATGCTGGTGGAACAGTACAAATTATCGGCACCGGAACTACGCGTAACGTTATTTTGAGTAACATTTAAAGTCCCTGGTCATAACTGACAACTTAAATTGAATTTGTTTCAAAGAAAAAGATTACAATACTACAAATAATACTTCTGTAAAGATATTGTTCAAAGAATCAATTCGAGACATGTCAAATTGTCAAGATAAATTTTCATAGAAAAATTGCATAGATATTTGTTTACCTAACTTTGCGCTAAATAATATGCAAAAAGGGATTGCGCACAAATTTTAGTTTTTGTAGCAATATTATTGATAAAATGTAGTCACTTAAGTATTTATGATGTTACAGATTATATACAATTTATTGTAAGGCGAAGCTGTTTAGAGTTTATGAAACTTACCATTGCCTATATATTTTTGATTCATGAACATGTTCAGTTTATAAAGAACTCGACTGTACAAACCAAAATTGCGCTTTTCAGAGTCAGTAGCGCGAGTCGCTCTGCAAATCTGTCAAGCTTCAAATACATAATGTTGTGGCTCCATCGCACATTTTTTGTATGGAAATGTTTTTTTTTTTTTTTGTATATTATATGAACGCCATAGTATTACCGGTCAAGGTCATGGCACATTATACCGGCACCGTACTGCACAGCTCGAGCACGGCGTCGCCTCGAATTTCTACTACGGCTAGCCGCCAGCGCGCTAACTACACGTCCGCGCGCGGGCCGCGAGGGGCACGCCTACTGTCACCGCGAACACAATTGTTAAATGGTAGTTGTGATTGAACGCCTAGGACGACGGTGGTGTAACCACGTTGTTTCGCTGGCGACTCGGAGTCGGCGCGCAGGAAGCACGCGCTCGGCTCGCTTGCAGCGCGCTGACTGCCCGCCGTTGGCTTTTCACATTGACATTATGAAATATATTATACGACACACAATTTAATGCTCTAATTTGAATGACAAGTTAATTGCTGGATTGCAGCGGTGCCGGTATAGCGTGCCATGACCTTAAAGAGGACGCCCTTCGTTAACCATACTATCTGCGCATTTTTCTCGGGGCTGTTATTATTATTTTGTTTTTTATACGTTTATATGTCACATACCTACCTGTTGTACTATGAAGAGCGTTTGCTCAATTTGTAAGTTGTGAGCGATTGTATGTTTGTGATCAGTGAAAATAGTGAGAAGTCGTATAATGGCGCCGATTCCCTTGTTCACAAACTAAACTAAATTTAAGTTCAGTACATCCTTTTCTTTCTATTTCATTAAGAAAAGGACAGAAGATAAATATTAGTTTAGTCCTGTCAAATAAGATAATCCATAGGTCCTTTTCATAATGAAATAGAAAGAAAAAGATACACTGAACTTAAATTTAGTTTGTGAACAACAGAATCGGGGCCAATGTATGACAAATGAAGAGGCACGTGCCTTTCTGTCGACGCTGTAGAGTGCGCTGTGCTAGTATAACACGCAGCCAACGATCAGGGCCTGCCTTGTCAGGACATGTTGCATGCGGATATATTGTGATGCCCACGCGGCAAACTGTTATTTTTCAAATAAAAATAAACAATGATTACTTTTATTTATTTTTAACCGACTTCGAAAAAAGGAGAAGGTTCTCCATTCAACTGTCAGTGTGGTCCCATGTTAATTTGATTAGGATCTGATTAAAACCTTCGGAGGTTGAAAATAGTACACTGAATGTGTGGTCGGACATCCTAAAACGGCATTCGAGTACAAGGAGGCCATGCTTTAAAGGCTGATAGGTTTAAAAGATGATGTCTTAAAAAAATTGTTCCGAAACGGCATCTAGGAGGCCAATGTTTTAAAATGTTCGTTTATAGGCTTAAAAGATGATATTGACATGCCGAATTATTACTCATCATCTGCTTAAAACCGACCCCGGTGCGAATGCTGTATCCACTGATTGGCATCGCGCCTCCAGAAATTCCTAGGACTATAGCCAGCCGCATTGAGAGGGCGAAGCTACAGGATACAGACCCACGTCACTCAATGCACAACTTTAATTCAATGCCACAGAGGCTTAAAACGCCGCAAAAATTGACTTAGGTGCGTGAGACCAGCCAAAGGCAACCCTTCCACGAAAAAAGTGATCTTTGGAAAGAACAGCTTACGGCACTAGTTACCGTGGCCTACTTGGAAAACCTTAAATATATTTCGTATCCAAGTAGGCCGCAGCAAGGAGAAACTCCACAAGTAGGTCTATCCACAGACAACGGCTCCTCCCATCTTGCACCGCATGCTGTCACCTGCACACGTGAGGACCTAATGGCGGCGTCAGCGAACGCTATCCGCGTAGCTGAATTTTGGGTCAAACAAATTTAAAAAACTATATTTATTTTTAGTTAGGTAGTTTAGATATCTAGTATTCTTCTTCGCTAAGAAGAAGAATACCAGATATCTAAACTAAGGTCCGCGCGGAACGAGTTGGCCGCGCCTTAGGTATGTGAGCGGTGGGACAGAGGGGCGGGGGCGCATTACTCAGTACCAGGCGTTGTGAACCGCCGCCTCACCCCTTTCCCCACCTCAGCGGCCAACTAATTCCGCGCGGACCCTAACTGAGAGTTCGGTCTCGGTCTAGGGTACAGTCGAGTTCACTAATATATTGGCAGTGACAATGTTTCAAAATATTGTAAGTGTTAAAATGATCATATAGTTTGTATTAGATAAAATTTAAAAAAAATAAAAGAGAGAAAATAACTAAGACATTTTCTTTTTGAATATTTTTTCTTTATTATTAATTAAATTGAATGAATTAGTAGGTAGCCAGTCAGTCTCTTTTCTCAGCAATCGGATTATTTCCACCCATTTTTCACGGCGTGCTGCATCTTTAGGCACCCTGCTACGTTGTTATTATTAAAAAATATTTAAAATCACTTATACCATAAATTAAAAACTCCCACAAATGTGGGAAACTAAAACTAAGTTTTTAGTGGTAACACTGAAACTAATTTACAAAATTCTACATTTTATTGCATTTTTACGTTGATATAAACACAGAGACAATTAATTTACGTGTGGAAAGTAATTCCGGTTATTTTATTATGTTTTTGTGATCTTGAATCGCACTCTTTCGCGATATTTTTTATCGCATATCACTCGGTTCACTTCGGTTGGCGTTGGCGTCACACAGAGCACTGAACTGACGTTAGCTACGCTGATGGCTGTGGCCATCAGTCTAGTGGCAACGCCTTGGTGCGGTATTTCAGTTTATGTGTGCGTACGCGCAGCGGAATGTTGTTGAATTTAAAGATTTAAATTATGCAGATATTTAGTGTATGACGTCGTATAATTGTGTATGGTAAAAAAAAAATTGTGCACGCAACCATTGTGGAGAAATTCACCAAAAACTGATTCCGCTGGGCGAACGTTGTCCTGGCGGAACTTTTTTTAATCCATAGACTTTAGAAGAAAAGAGATGTGTCCAAAAATTTGTGTGTATTTGTGTGTAATTGTGTATGTATGAATAAAACTAGTGCATGCATAAACTTCGGAGAAATTCAAGTTTCCGCTACGCGAACGTTTGGCCATTAGCTAGTTTTCATATAAAGCGCTTACATAGAGAGCTGTAGATTTTTACATACGTTGTTTTGAATTTGTTTATATTTGTTTAAAAAACAGATTTAGAAAAAATCGTAGGGCTTAAAAGATAAAAATATAAACGTAAAATACGCTTATTAGGTCTTAGTTCTTAAAGTATGCACTTTGGGGTCTAGATTTTCACGTTTATACAAACCTTGTAAGTGTCTGGAACATGTTGCCAAGTATCAATGATGTTCCGTTAGTAATTAAAGAGTTATAGGACAAATTTACCATCAACAGATCACTGTTTACAAAGCAGTCAAATATCACGACGTTCTGAAGGAATTGCATGGTAAAATGTATGCCAATAATTAGTGTATTCATTCAACTATTCTTATGCAAAATTTCAATGTCATTCAGGCTGGCTGGACAAATCTTCAAAATAGCTCGCATTTAACTAGGTCAATAGCGCATTTTATGTGACGGCTAAACACCCTTATTTCAGAATTTGTGACGCTACAGAATCTTAGATAATCGATCGAAAACGTGTCCAGCCATCTTGAAAAACCACTTTTCGCTGGTCTCTCAATCTCGGTAACGGAAGTGATTTTGACGACTTTTTGCATATCAACGGGCGTCACATAAATTTGTGACAGGTATCGAGCTAAAAGTTTTGTGATACGAACAGCGGTTTAGTAGAAAAATGCAAAAATCTGTGTCCAGCCATCTTGAATTTACGTATAAAAATTTTTGCTGGCACTTCTGAATCTCAATAACGGGAGCGTTTTCGATTATGGTTCCTTTACTAACATTTAGTGACGCAATTTGTGACAGTAATAACGTTCGATTTATGGCGTCACATGTAAGGGTTTACGAGAAATCAGTAAAAACTTACATGTCCAAATAACCTGCGTTCAAGCTGGCTGGACACATGTATCTCCGCTGCCTGATGATCTACGGCCTTCGAAATATATTCAAATTTTTGTGACGGGGACGATAATGATTTACTGAATTTGTGACGGAGAAACTTTGAGTAGTTTCAAAGATATTGATCATTTAAATTTTCCCATACAAACACTGCAGTAGGGTTACCAATATTGTAGGTTTTATGTAGGACTAAGTATATTTTAAGGTGTTTTCTTTAATGGACGAAAATCCGTGTTTTGGTGATAGTAGTTGACAGAATTATAATCATTACAACAATCAGTAATACAACTTGTTAAGTTAGTATAATCCCCAAATGTGAAAATTTCATGAAATAGTCATTCTTGGGGATTACTTTGGTCTTAGAGAGTTGTGTTGATGAATTTATAGATTATAATTCTGTAAATACATATTTGTTACGGCCGCGAATCATATTTTAATCAACGTACAACTTAATACTGGCAGCAAATTGCAAAAAACGTAAAAAAAATTGAATTTCGCGGGCTACCCTAGCGCTTTCGCCTTAAATCGATAGATGACAAAAGTGTAGAAGTGAGGAAGGGGGGGGGGGTAATTTTTTGATGTTATTGATTATTTACGTGCAGATACCTACTGTTTTTAGTAGGTAGGTATTGGTGTTTTTCATGGTAAGTACATAGGTAGGTATTGGTGCCGATTCTCTTGTCTCAAATGCATCTAAACTAGACTACAAATCACCAAAATTTAGTTTATTCCTGTCAAATGATGATTTCCCATTCTGAAATTAACTAAAGTGACACAACTTAACTAAATTTTAGTTTGACAGCACTAAGATTGCACTGAGTTAATAGTTTAGAGAAAATAGTAATTTTGCTATTCTGAATTTGAGGTTTTTCACCTAAAATTTAGATTCTCTAACTACATCTGACTATTTTTAATCGCGACTTAAAAGGTGTGGAATAAAATTAGTTGGCATGAGCTAAAATTCACACCAACACCTCGACTTCGGATGCAAAAACAGTACTGTTTTTTGATTTTCTTTTCTTTTGCTTATATCTCGAAAACGGTGTGTCCTATCGCAAAAATAATGAAAATTTCGACCCCCTTTTAGAAACCCGCATACCTTTTAAAACTCAACACGTTGGTAATAATTATTCATATTTTCCATACAAAAGTGATAAATTCCATAAAAAGGAGGTCGAGGTTGCCCCACTATGCCCCTTCGGCTCAAAAAAAACACGGGGAGGGGCCCGTTGCTAAATAATAACAGCCGCACAGGTCGATCGATCAGGTTAAGCTACGCTTGCCGCGGTTGGTCTGTGGATGGGTGACCAACTTTACATACCGAGACCCCTCCGTGCCTCGGAAAGCATCCTGGCTGTCATTCGTGGATCTTTGACAGCCGTTACGGGTAGTCAGAAGCCCGAAAGTCTGACAACCAGTCTTACCAAGGGGTATCATATTACCCAGTAACTGGGTTGTGGAGGTCAGATAGGCAGTCGCTCCATGTAAAACACTGGTATTCAGCTGTATCCGGTTAGATTGGAAGCCGACCTCAACATAGTTGGGAAAAGGCTAGGCAGATGATGATGATGAGGGCAAATAAGTACCTAATTTTTGGCTGAATGCACAAACCGTGCGAAGTCAAACAAACAAAAAAAATACCTACTTACCACGTGGAGTCGCGATTGTCAAATTCGATTTGGTTGTGTCAAAATTATTTTTAAATTTAGATATTTTAATGCAGAATAGCTCTAAGATTCTCATAGCCAAAAGTAAGTAATTTTAGTCATAGTTTAGTTCGGTGTACAAGAGAATTGACACCATTGTGTCAGGATAACTAATGCTCGAAGGTATTTAAATGAAAAAGTATATATCGGCATAATTATATAAAATAAGTATCGGCATCACTTTATACGTCGGACATAATAAAAATAAAAATAACCAGATGGAATCGACACTTTCTATCTCAATACCATTGAGACTTTATTTATGTTAAAATTATGGTCACCTCACAATATTAATGGATGTTTGTATGGGAAAACTTAAATGATCAATATCTTTGAAACTACTCAAAGTTTCTCCGTCACAAATTCAGTAAATCATTATCGTCCCCGTCACAAAAATTTGAATATATTTCGAAGGCCGTAGATCATCAGGCAGCGGAGATACATGTGTCCAGCCAGCTTGAACGCAGGTTATTTGGACATGTAAGTTTTTACTGATTTCTCGTAAACCCTTACATGTGACGCCATAAATCGAACGTTATTACTGTCACAAATTGCGTCACTAAATGTTAGTAAAGGAACCATAATCGAAAACGCTCCCGTTATTGAGATTCAGAAGTGCCAGCCAAAAGTTTTATACGTAAATTCAAGATGGCTGGACACAGATTTTTGCATTTTTCTACTAAACCGCTGTTCGTATCACAAAACTTTTAGCTCGATGCCTGTCACAAATTTATGTGACGCCCGTTGATATGCAAAAAGTCGTCAAAATCACTTCCGTTACCGAGATTGAGAGACCAGCGAAAAGTGGTTTTTCAAGATGGCTGGACACGTTTTCGATCGATTATCTAAGATTCTGTAGCGTCACAAATTCTGAAATGAGGGTGTTTAGCCGTCACATAAAATGCGCTATTGACCTAGTTAAATGCGAGCTATTTTGAAGATTTGTCCAGCCAGCCTGAATGACATAAATTTCATGTCATTAAATTCAGTAATTAAAGAAAAACAATTATAATACTGACGAAGCATCGAAAACCTACATAACCCGACCAAGTTCGGATGGCTACAAAAAGCGGCCGTGCAATATATTTAGGTAACATCCCAAAATGTACAGTATAATACCGGTATTGAATTGGTATAGGTGATAACACAATTGTTGTTTCGATATAATTTATAGGTCATTTATTTTTGTACACCTACTTTTTTAAATGTATTTGGCTATGACAGAAAGTAGGTACTATTTACGTAGGTACTTTATTTAAGTATGCGCTTGAGACTTGAGATATAATCTAAATATATTATTTAAGACAAATAAAATTCATACAGCTAATTTCTATTGAAGATTTCACGGATCAGGATTCTAACTATAGACCCCTTAGGGAAATTAAATATTTACCACATGTAAGTATGTACTACTGTTTAGGTAAATATTTATCATATTGTAGCATAGTACCTACACTATTTAACCAATAGACTAGGCATGCACGAGCGTTCCCCTTTGCAACTTTAGTGGTTATGGTTCTATGTATATTACATAATTAAGTATTATATGTAATTAAAAATATTTTTGTACGCGGATATTTAAATAGAGAAGTACTTGTTAATTGAAGATTTGTTTTTATCGTAGATAGTGGCGTTATTATTAAAAAAAATATTTTTCATTCAAGAAATGCATTTGTTTTATTTTTTCCTAACGCTTGTGTACGCAACTGTACCATATTAATAAATACTATATTGGAAGGTTAAGAACGTTTCTTAGATATATGGCAGGGCCGCTTTTTGGTAGCCATCCGAACTTGGTCGGGTTATGTAGGTTTTCGATGCTTCGTCAGTATTATAATTGTTTTTCTTTAATTACTGAATTTAATGACATGAAATTTTGCTTATGAATAGTTGAATGAATACACTAATTATTGGCATACATTTTACCATGCAATTCCTTCAGAACGTCGTGATATTTGACTGCTTTGTAAACAGTGATCTGTTCATGGTAAATTTGTCCTATAACTCTTTAATTACTAACGGAACATCATTGATACTTGGCAACATGTTGCAGACACTTACAAGGTTTGTATAAACGTGAAAATCTAGACCCCAAAGTGCATACTTTAAGAACTAAGACCTAATAAGCGTATTTTACGTTTATATTTTTATCTTTTAAGCCCTACGATTTTTTCTAAATCTGTTTTTTAAACAAATATAAACAAATTCAAAACAACGTATGTAAAAATCTACAGCTCTCTATGTAAGCGCTTTATATGAAAACTAACTAATGGCCAAACGTTCGCGTAGCGGAAACTTTAATTTCTCCGAAGTTTATGCATGCACTAGTTTTATTCATACATACACAATTACACACAAATACACACTAATTATTGGACACATCTCTTTTCTTCTAAAGTCTATGGATTAAAAAAAGTTCCGCCAGGACAACGTTCGCCCAGCGGAATCAGTTTTTGGTGAATTTCTCCACAATGGTTGCGTGCACAATTTTTTTTTTACCATACACAATTATACGACGTCATACACTAAATATCTGCATAATTTAAATCTTTAAATTCAACAACATTCCGCTGCGCGTACGCACACTCAGTTTATACAAAGTAAGGCAAACTTTGGTCAATCGGTGATATGTAGTAATTCTGTGATAGTTTGTTCGTCCTATAAATCAAAGTTACTACATAATATATTTACTAAATTATGCGATTGGAAAATAAAATTTTGCAGTCAAATTATCAAACTATCACTGATTAGCCAAGTTTTGCCCTATGTAGTAACTTTGACATAAAGAACGAACAAACTATCACAGAATTACTACATATCACCGATTGACCAAAGTTTGCCATACCTACTCCTTGGTGCGGTAATTACTAATCTAGTGTAATTGTAACATATCTAACAATGTTGTACAAGCAAAAATGCAATGTTGCCGTTGAAGGATAGCATAACTGACAATTTCAAATTGAATTTGTTTCAAAGAAAAAGATTACAATAGGATATACTTTTGTAAAGAGATTGTTCAAAGAATTTATGACAAAAATATTCGAGACATTTGAAATGGTCAAGATATTTTTCATAGAAAAATTGAATATTTGTGAGCCTAACGTTGCGCTAAATAATATCAACAAGGGATTGCGCACAAGTTAAGAGTCTGCCTGTAGGAATATTATTAGGTAATATAATGTAGTCACATATTTATGATGTCACAGATTGTATACAATTTATTGGCCCTGCACCCTAATTGCGTAACACACTATCAATCGGAATCTGAATCATTTTGAAGCAAATTGCTAATCCATTGCTTCATAAGTTCGAAAAATTCGTCTGTTCAACACGTAATAACGCAATGAATGTTGTTGAACTGTCAAAATGAAACCGATTCCGATTGTTAATGTGTTACGCAATTGCCCCGCCGATTCTGTTGTTCACAAATTAAATTTAAGTTCAGTGCATCTTTTTCTTTCTATTTCATTATGAAAAGGACAGAAGATAAATATTAGTTTAGTCCGGGCTGCTCACAGCTAACCGGTCAAGCCTCGACGCCTCGACTCCTGGATTACTTAGGTAGTAGGATGAGCTTCTTCACCGGACGCTTCAAGTTGCCGCTGGCAGTGCGGACTTCGCCGTCGGCCCCGGGCAATACGGCCTCGCAGTGGTTGTACCTTGCGAGTGCGACACTGCAGAGATCGTGCTAGCAGCTTCTTCGTTGTTGGTCGCATCTTGACGACTCAGTAGAGCTGTTACTATGTCATTACGGTGTCCAAAACGAAGCTCAACATACAAAATTATTATTTATATAATAGGTTCCAATGTAAACCTTTTAAACGTCGGATTAATCCGACAAATATTTTCGTGTCCATTTCGCCAGGGTCGTATATTTACGACCAAATACCACAGCACAGCTCGTTTACTCTGCTTTTTATTTAATTACGCTGTATTCTATCAGGTTATTCGAAAAATAAATATCATATTTTATGGGTTTGGTTTCCGCACTTAATCCTTCAAATGGACCGTTGTGCGTGAGCCATGGCGGCCATCGGTGGCTATTCCAACCAGCCCACCTCCCTCCAGAAGCTGATTAGGTCTCCTGGTCTATTGAGAACATCTGTGTATGATCTGGGTTTCCCGAGGGTTTCTGACCTAATCTGGGTGACGCTTGTGCACTCAAAGAGCACATGCGCAACGGTTTCTTCAGCCTCCATGCAAGCCCTGCACAGGGGCACAGAATACCTAATAGTACTTCGTACAGAATGGCCACTCCCTTCCCCGCGCTGACATCAGATACCGCACATCGCGACATTCGTCGGTGGCTCATTACTACTCATTAGCTAGGGGCGCTCACAAAGAGAATCGCAGCACTGCAGTGTTATTCTGTAAAAATCTCACCGTGAAAACTAAGGTGAAGTGAGCTGTCATTCCACCTGATGTTAGGGATTACCTCCATTGATAGTTCACTTCACCTATACATATTGTCACGGTGAGATTTTTACAGAATCGATAGGCAGTAAGCACTTACTTACTGCTGACACGAACACACAATTTTGCGATTGAAAAGTTTTATTTGAGTTTTAATCACGATGGTTGGATATTGTGATGCTTTTCCGAATTTGTATTTATAAATGTTTGTAAGATATATCACATTTTAATACCATGCGATTTAATAACCGATTATTTATAGTTAAGTAGGTAATTTAAACGAAAATATTTTAGTGTAAGCAATATTTAGTTAGGTACCTTATTTTGGCATTATTGATTGAATAGCTAAACCGAATTTAAAAAGGAGGAGGTTCTCAATTCGGTTGTATTTTTTTATGTTTGTTACCTCAGCACGCCGTCATTTGTAAACCGATTTCGATTTTTTTTTTTTTTATTTCAAAGGATATAGGTACTTCCAGATTGGTCCCATTGTGGTCAAAATCCAGTCCGGATGACGGGATTCTGGAGAAATCGAAGGAACTCTTCAAACATTATAGACACCTATAGCGATTCGGGTAGATATTTATAGTAACTCGTGCATTTGCTCTCGGAAAGCAACGTTTAGTGAAGTGGAACTGATGATGAAGACCACAGATGGCCACCGGGACTACTTAATAATAAGTATTTCACAGGTTGCGATTTGATTGCTAAGCACAATTTATGCTCGTCACAATTCGAATGGTGAAATGGAGTTGATGGTGCAGTACCAGGAGAACTCCTCCACAACAATTAACGTCCCTGCATCGGGAAAAGCAATATTTTGTAAAAGGCGATGAGCAAGTTGACATTAGGCTATTGTAACTTAGATACTCTAAAGACCCACTAAAAAGCGAGAAATAAAAACTTTTTAGCAAAAAAAAAAAAAATGACTTCCAAAAAAACAGTACCTACAAACTGAAAAATAACTTTAATTTCCGAAGTCGGTGGCAATAAACTAAAATACAGATCCAAAGACTTCCGAAATTAAAGTTATTTGTAATAAAGTTTTACTTTTACTAACTCTTATAATATTATTTTTATTTCATTACGAACCCGACTAATTAGGTAAACAATCAAACGCCTCTCGTACAAGGTCACTTATTCTTTCTAGTCGCGTCGTCGTCGTTCACCGCCATTTTTTTTTTACGCTCCGCACGACAACCAACTCTACATAAAGCTGGTTCACATTAGGTCGGACCGACAGTTTACCGTTGACCGACTGTCGGTTGTTGCTGTTTACACTAGACGCTGCCGACCCGACCTGATGTGAACACCACTGACGGTACGGTCGTTTTACTGCCCGGATCGTCACAATCGACGACGAAACTACTCGCGCGAGTGCCGAGAGCGGGGAATGAGCGCGTGGAAGGGTGGCGGGCGTGTGGCTCCGCCGCTTAGCGCCGACAAATGTGAACGGCGCTATACTTGCCAGTACGCTAATATTAGGCCGACCCGACAGAAATCGTGGCTGAACGCCCGGTAAAAGTGTCGGCTCCGTTAGTTTTGTCGGGTCGCCCATATGTGAACGGCGCCATTGAAATACATAATTATGCCAACATGGATCCGACACTTTTATCGGCCCGGTAAAACTGTCGGTCCGACCTAATGTGAACGCACGCACGCACACATTTGCACGTGTACAAACGTCATTTGGCTATGTAGTAATAGTAGGTACCTATAGGCCAGGGCCGAAGCCTTTGAAAACTCTAAAAAGTGAAAAAAAATAATAGTAGGATGAAAGCCATTGGAAAAGGAAGAGAATATAATAAAAATAAAAAGGAAAAATACTTACTTTTGTTACTTTTGTAACATTTTACGTTACTTTTGGCCCTGTTATGTTACTTCCATGTTAGACGACGCAAGATGTTACTTTTACGTTACATTTCGTATCTGAAAAATATTTCAAAAAGGACGACAGTTGCAGACCTAATGTTGGCAAACACCGATCAAATGAAACTATCTCTACATGTAGGGGAGACTGAGGACACTTGATCCCCCCTTTTGTTTTTTTGCCATTATTTCGTAAATATTGATTTGATTTGAAATATCTTGGTACTGAAATACGTAGAATTTCATTGGCTATGCTAAGTATAATTGCTAATGATATCGTTATATAAATTTAGTAACTAGCCCATGAAAACTTCGTATAGGGAATGATATCATGTGTCCCATATATATGTCTGACTTGATCCCCCCCCCTCTGGAACACTTGATCCTGGGGGGAACAAGTCTCCCACATTTAGGGTGATATGATACCAATATAGAAGAAAATGAAAAAACCTATGTTATTTTTTTTAACATCGATTTATTAGCATATTAGGTAAACTAGAAATAACAACAACGTATCCACTGTTTTAGTAAATCAAATATACCTAAGTTTTCAGCAAACATCACTTAATGTTCTTATTATCACAGAATCTTCTGGTTGAACTAAATTAACGAGAAATCATAAAATAAATTTTGCGTTTAGCACAACAAAACAAAATACCTTTGGTGAAAATAATATTAAAGTTAAGTTATTTTTTTTCTTAACACTCCCTGCCGACGATATATAAAACTTTTTAAGTTCAGGAGGCCATGGAGGTCGCCGGCGGGTCCCAAAGTTTCTTCTTGTGAACGCCGTGAGTCAAAAGTCAAAATTATTACAAGAGTCCGTGGGATACGCCGGCGGGTCTAAAAAAAAAATCGCCGTGGGATCCGCCCTGACCTCCCGAATTCAAATAGTTTTTACAACTACTGGCGTGCTGTTATGGAAACTGTGATATTTCTCTTTCGTGATGTGCTTTGGCCAGCTAAACAAAATTTTTTGGGGGACGCTGGCGGTTCCCATGGCAGGGAGAGTGTTAATGTTATATTTTCTCTTTTCACTTTTTATTTCTTATTATTAAATTTTCTTAATAATTTTGGAAACTCAAAACTAATGACTCTCTTATATGATGATTTCACTTTTGGAACTGGTAGTTTTTTCACTACTTGACATTTAGCAATTGAACAAATATCCTCGTTAACAGGCCACTTGAACATTTTATCATTAATTATTTTAGCGAATTTAATGTTATATCCACATACATCAAACGCACTTAAAAATGATTCTGGCGATGGCGGTAATTCTTCATCCTCTGACGTAACAGCCAACTCCAAGATTTCCTTGTCGATCGGTATTCTTTTTTTTGCACCTTCTTTTGTTTTATATACTCTAGGCATATTGAATCCTGAAATTATTCAAAAATAAACATTAGGGGACACTTGATCCGGCGGGATCATATCTCCCTTATGAAAGTGTACCATGTGTACCCTAGCTATGACGAGGTTATAAAAAACTATTGTAAAAAAACCTACTACTATTAACACTTTTCTATGACACAGGCGTATAAACACATATATAGTGACTAGTTTAAAAGTGATACTTACCCCAATAAGTTTAATAACCAATTATTTAATCAAAATAAATACTTACGAAAAATATTTTCCTTAAACACGAAACACATAATCATCCGCTATCTGTTCAACTGTCAAATTTGAATGGATTATCAACTTTATAAAGTTATAACTTACCGTAGACTACAAATGTTGCTACTCTAATATTATGTAGTGTTCACAGAAGCTCTGTAAGTCCACTGTACCCAGTCTCCCGTAAGGATCAAGTGTCCTCAGTCTCCCCTACAGAGGCCAGCACATCAAGCTACCCCAATCTGTCAGATTTTCCCAATTGAATATGAACCTTATTTCTTTGTGCTAAAGTTGAAAATCTATCAAAGAAATTTGACAGATTGGGGTAGGTTGACCTGCTGGCGTCTGTACAGACGTCAGCACATCAAGCTACTGGACCAGTCAACTTTGGACCTTAGACAAGCGATAAAATTGAAAATCTATTAACCCTTTACCGCGTAGGTTTTTTTTGAGAATAAATAATAAATATATATATATATAATTATAGATATCTATATATTTTATCAAGTACTATTTATTTTTATAAATGAAAAAGATTCTTAATTTATTTGAATATTTAATGCAAAACCTTCTGAAAATCCTTAAAACAATTACGTTCTTTGTTCAAACAAAAAAAACATTCGCATTTACTATGGTAGGTAAATGTAAGATAGGCGTGAACAATTTTTGCATCTCTGCCGTTTTTCGCCCCAGTTGGGCCAATGTCCAACCGCGTATCGCGTAATACGTCGTTTCCTTTTTCTTATATTGTCATGTTCTAGAGCAGGGCGCCCTCGGCCTCGGGTAGTTGGAGTAAAAACTCCCCCCCCATTTCCCGCATCAAAACATCAGCTATATACAGTATAAAATCTAACAACGACATATACACTTCCTTGTGTTCGTTATTACATTTTTGTTTGTTGCAGCGACGCCACAAAAGCCAGCTACCTATTCACACACATCATATCGACCAAGTGGAAGAGTATGCGATGATACCATTTTTTGCTCCAAATTTTTATTCTGTAGAATCCCAACATTGCGTGTAATAAATCAACCCCGCCCATATATTTATTGTATACTAGCTGCGCCCCGCGGTTTCACCCGCGTAAGTTTTGATCCCGTGGGAATATCGGGATAAAAAGTATCCTATGTGTTATTCTGATGTATAAGCTATATTACTGTAAAGTTTCATCAAAATCCGTTCAGTAGTTTTCGCGTGAAAGAGTAACAAACATCCATACATCCATACATACAAACTTTCGCATTTATAATATTAGTAGGATTTCTACAGATTTTGGACGAGGAACTTCAATATTATTCGCTTTTGCTTTTTTGAGAATCGTTTCACAGGAGCCATAGGTTCCTTTCCAACATAGGAAGAACATAGACTGACGACTTTATTGTCAACCCATGTAGTCACGCTCAGTTGAATTCCATCTATTTCCGTGGATTTTTCAATGCAGTGGCCTCTTTCACATTTCAGCAAAGCCTTTTTGCATGGCAAATGAATGTCTTTCGCTCTGTTTAGTTGAATTGTACCTAATGGTAGAATTCCAACGCCATGCAGATGTGCCATGAGCGGAAGACTGGTATAAAAATTTACGATTAACAGTTGGTGGTTTAAATTTTGTGCCACCGTGGCTAGCAATCATGTAACCACATTGCCAGTTACTCCTAAATTTGGACAATTATGTGGCACATCGGTTTTGTGTTGTCCTGTGAAGATGTCGAAGTCGTAGCTGAATCCTGAAGCGCCACTCAGACTCAGTACATCTATACATATAATAAAATCGTAGGAAAGTCAAAACTGTACATTGAATATTTTTTTAAAAGAATACTTGGGGCGTGATCTACAATCGATACCGAAGCCAAAAATATAGTTTTTAGAATTTTTGTCTGTTTGTCTGTTTGTCTGTCCGGGATAAACTCAAAAAGTACTGCATGGATTTACTTCAAATCTTCCATGAATATTACTAAGAGGTCGGGTTAACATATAGGCTACATATTATCACGCTATCACCTACGGGGGAGGAGCTGTGAATCTTTATTTTTCTTACGCATTCTGTGACAGCGTGTAATCTAACGACGCATATTATCTAAATGTTGTTTTTAAGTAAGCCAAGCTATTATCTGGCGTTGCACTATAAAAACTACGCCATTTAAGTAACTTGGGCAGAGAAATATAGTTTAATGAATGTTAGTAGTATAAAGACAATTTTAAAACAGCGCCATCTATGAGATTTCATAACAATCAAATCAAGTTACATGTTAACATTTTTTTGGAAATTAATAATTTAAATTTGATCATGTTGGCGAGGTAAGTAGTTAGTTATTCTTAAAATTCATAGATGGTGATGTGCATTTTCTTCATAAAAGCTGTATCGTATAGTTCGTTTTGAAAAATTCAAGTTCCAACAAAACCCTCAAAATCTCGAGCAGAGTTGAGGAAGACAATTTAAAAAAAAATGCGGTGTTAAGTATTACAAAAAAGTTATGTTCATTGATGATGATCGTTTCATTTCATTTTATGACACCCTCGCGGAGGCGAGCGTCAGTGACAGTCCCAGCCGCATGCGTCATCTGTTTGCCGTCATCTTGGTGTTTTGTGGAGTCGCGAACCCGGTAGCTTTGTGGGAGAAGTATCGCCATCATCTGTCTGAAGATTTTCTACGAGCTTTGAGGCGCACTATTGGAGACGAAGTCGAAGTAACTGATGAACGCGTGCTGAACACCTGTCTCAGTTCACTTCAAGATGTGGTCATTTCTATCGGCGGCAATCAACTGATCGAATATGGGTTACCAGCTCCCCAATCATCACAGTATCAAGACCGTGAAAATCGGGAGTATAACGCTGAGACAAATTACGATCCAGGCGAAATGACCACCATACGAAATGACTATGTCGCTTTGTTCTCTTCAGAGCAAAAGCAAATTTATGACACCGTCCTTGAAAGCGTTGGGCAAAACCAGGGTAAAATGTTTTTCTTGGATGCTCCTGGTGGAACAGGTAAAACATTTGTTACCACTGGCATACTTGCAGAGGTCAGGAGGCAAGGCAAAATTGCTATTGCTGTAGCGTCGTCGGGAATCGCTACCACACTGCTTCCGAGTGGCACGACAGCACATGCCATGTTTAAAATTCCCATCGATTTAGACAGAGCCGAAACGCTTCTTTGTGGTGTGTCACGTAACAGCGATAAGGGACACGTGCTCAAAGATTGCTCTCTGATCGTATGGGATGAGTGTACGATGGCCAATAGGAAGGCAGTTGAGGCCGTGGACAGAATCCTGCAGGACATCCGCAGGTACGAACATTTGATGGGTGGTGTCACAGTTCTGTTCAGTGGTGATTTTCGGCAAACGCTTCCCGTGGTGACGATCGATGGAAACGATCTTCGTTGTGGTCACTAGTTTGTACGCTTCGCTTGACCATTAATATGAGAGCTCGGCTCGGCGGCAATACACGTGCTCAAGGATTCTCCGATGTCCTTCTAAGTCATGGCGAAGGCACTCTACCAGAAGAGACAGGTGGTGCTTCCAGAGTCTCTCGGTAGAGTGGTATCCAGCTTAGAAGAACTAATTCGCTGTGTATACGGGGACATCAGTCGTATACCGCACCAGCAGAATTCTTGGGTGTGTGACCGGGCCATTTTGATGCCCGAAAATGATCAGGCTGCAGCAATTAACGAATGCATTCACTCGGAAATTGGGGGGAATAAAGTGGTCTACACCTCGATAAACACTGTTGTCGAGCAAGATGACGCTACACATTATCCCGTGGAATTTCTGAGCTCCCTGTCAGCAAGTGGACTTCCAGCGCATACCATCAAGCTGAAGGTCGGTGTTCCGATTATGCTTCTTCGGAACCTATCTCCTCCGAAGTTGTGTTAACCGCCTTAAAGTCATCTCGCTCCACAGACACACCATTGAGGTGGAAATTCTTACGGGTTGTGGCGTCGGCGAGGCAGTATTTATACCACGTATTCCCCTAATACCTCATAACTTCCTGTTCCAGTTCAAGCGCGTACAGTTCCCCGTGAGTGTTTGCTTCGCGATGACCATCAATAAGTCGCAGGGCAGCGGGTGTCGACCTCAGGACGACTTGCTTCTCACACGGGCAACTGTACGTCGCTTGCTCCCGCGTCACCAGTCTTGACTCTCTTTACATTTTGGCTCCTGGCAGCATAACTACCAACGTAGTTTATAGGGAAGTGTTGTAAAGTATGATACCTTTGTACGTATTTTTACTCTTTTGTGTCCTGGAATGTATTCCTGCATTATTTTCTCTATTTCCTTCAGTCACATCTTATGACTGAACTCAGCAGGATTCTCATATAACTCTCTTCACTTGCTTCGCTTGCAAAAAAAAAAAACTTATATTTTAATGCTATTTTAAAAGTTGTGTACTTATAACTGGCATCTTAGGTATTTTTGGTGCTGTAGAGCATGCACGCAGACGACGTCGCGGGCAGCAGCTAGTAGTTAATATATCCCCAATTTTGGGGTTTCTTTGCGTTATATTGTCGAAAACCAGATGTTTCAGCTTTTGTGGGTATCATTTTGCTCATCTATTGCTAGGTACTCTTCTTTAGGGATTGTTAATAAATTGTGCTCAGAATGTCCAGGAGCGGTCTTTCTGCAGTCGATCGCAATTTGGGTCAGTTTTAGGAAGTTCTTTAGTTTTATTAAAAAAAGTGCAAAAACCGTTTGATTTCTTCAAACTTGTTACAAGTAAGAAGAGAAGCTACTTTTTCTATATACGTTCCTTCACCCCGCGTGTCGCGTAGATGGCAAATGTACAACTGACATGTACAGACGCCAGCAGGTCAACCTACCCGAATCTGTCAAATTTCTTTGATAGATTTTCAACTTTATCACAAAGGAATAAGGTTCATATTCAACTGGGAAAATTTGACAGATTGGGGTAGCTTGATGTGCTGGCCTCTGTACATGAAAACTCCTATAAATTTGGATATATCGTCACTTGTTATAGAATTTGCTTTTTCCGGTTGCAACTGCTCTGCATATAGATTACTCTGTTCATGTACCTATCAGAAAAATCGTATTCCGAGTCTTGTTTCTTCGATGGTTACGCTTTTGGGCGGTAAACCATAATCTTCATCATCAGTCAGGTCCTCATCATCGCTATCAAAAGGAATATCACGCCCGCTTGCGTGCCGAGTCCCTGAAAATAAATAAAATACTAAATACCTACATAAGCCGAGACGTTTACAGCAGCAGTAAATAAGAATAAAAAAAAACATATTACATGGGATGTACCCACGTTGTAAAACTTCCCAAATACATATATAAACTCGTTCTACTTTCTCATCATCAATCATTATAATAAAACATTCAGTAACTCTGTACGATGTACAGACGCCAGCAGGTCAACCTACCCCAATCTGTCAAATTTCTTTGATAGATTTTCAACTTTAGCACAAAGGAATAAGGTTCATATTCAATTGGGAAAATCTGACAGATGGGGGTAGCTTGATGTGCTGGCCTCTGTACATATTGCATGTAGTATCATATCTGACAGAGCACTGGCACAAATTTTAATGCATGAAGTCAGAGTTGCCCAACTATCGAGAGTTTCCCTATCGATAGATGACCTCGAAAACTAGTAACAATATCGATAGTGCTATCGATAGTATCGATACTATCGATATCACAAATTAACTAATAAGTACTATTGATAGGAAGCAATAGAATCGATTGTATCGATACTATTACATGATAATACTATCAATAGTATCGATTATTTAAAAAAAACTATTGTAAACTATTGTATTAAATAATAAAAACTCAATACTAAATAAAATCTCTAATATATAACATTCTCGTGTCGCGGTGTTTGTGGTTAAACTCCTCCGAAACGGCTGGACCGATTCTCATGAAATTTTGTGTGCATATCGGGTAGGTCTGAGAATCGGCCAACATCTATTTTTCATACCCTTTTTTTTTTGCAAAACGACGTTTGCGGGGTCAGTTAGTAATACTAATACTATTGAATATTGGAAGGCAATACTATAGCCGTTTATTAAACTATCGATAGTGTGAGCTATCGATACTATCGATCTCCTAAAACCTATGCTGGTCTTCGATAGTATCGATAATATCGATAGGCTATCGATACTATTGATATGACGTCAACTATCGATAGTTTAGCGATAGTCGACTATCGATAGGCAACACTACATGAAGTATCATATTTGAAAAACGTATGCTTACATAACTGCATAGAGTATCATTTCAGATACAAAGTTCTAGTCCGTTTTTCGTCAAAAAGTATTTGATATTACTTACATGTTTTTCCGTAAAACTTCTTGGGATCCATTTTTCTCACTCGCAAAACACAAAAATAATTATATCTAAAGTGAAAAATAGCCAAAATCGGTTTTTCCAATCCACAAAACGCACTCTCTGTCAGAAATGGCGGTTTGAAATATTCGGTAACAGAAATATCAAACCTCAGACAAGATAGAAACTTACCAATATCTTTTTCGTGTTCGGATACAATCCTATTCTAAATATCAAACGTCAACCAGCCTGGCGCAACTCTCAAGGTAAAAAACGAATGTATGAAACGGAGGCGGATTTTAACCCGTCTAAGTTTAAAAAGGACGTTGAAATCTACAAAGCAGTAGACAATTGACGGCATTCTAATTTAGGCGGATTGTACTTCGCCGCCATCTTTGAACGCCATGCCTTAATGCCATGTCATGTTGACGTTTCTGTTTTGTTGTTTCTATGAGAATAGTGCTCTTTTCACAAAATAATCTAATTATTTGCTATATTTTTGGGTGTAGTGGTCGTCTAGAAGGTACTCAAGACAATCACAAAAACAAAAATGAGTGGATTCAAAAGAAAAAAGTGTGAAATATGTGGAATAAAAACTTGTCGAATGGACGGTCAAAAAGAACATTCATGGCAAGATTTCCTCTAAATGAAGATCTGTAAGTACGTAATTTAATTTAATACCGCGTGAAATAACTGTGTTAATCGTAAGTTTAATTGAAAACTTGGTTTTCGAGTAAAATAATGCATATCCATAATTACATCATGTAAACAATAGTGCTGTTGTGCTTGTTGTAAGTTTTATCGATAATTTTCGTTTGAAGTGAAAAATACCTGGGAAATATTGTTCTTATTATATCATAGTAAAAGCCTATTAGTTATGTGTATACAAAAGGGTGCACTTGAAGAATAAATGTTTTTTGCTTAGCATAGCTTCTCAACTGGTAAAAGCTTACCTACATTTTTACTCAGTCATTTTTTTATTAATTTTTGCATAATTTTGTAATAATAATATTTCCATGTTTGTTTCAGGGACTTAAAAATAGACTGATGACTTCAGGAACTGTTGTAAATAATTTAATGATGGCATCATCCTGCGACAAAGTCCCAAAACGATACTGCTTTCAAAAGCATTGCAACATAGTGCTTAAAGAGGACTGCGACTACTCAGGCTCGAAGGAATTCAGAGTTTACACAGATGGATCAAAGACTAACTGCGGACCTGGAGTCAGCGTTTTCTCATACGACTTCAACATAAAAATATCCAGACTGCTGAGAATGCTCAACACGGTCTACCAGTGTGCGAGCATAATACAACAAGGTTACAAGGTTTTTAACCCTGATTTTGTTAATGAATTTATGAGTCACCAATTACCAACCTGTATTATTTTTTTTGCAGAATTTCTAACCTGGAGCACACCGCATAGCCTGGAGTAAAGGAACATTTTCGGTCTATGCTTAAGCAAGCATGTTAAGTTTCCAACACCTACCTTTTCTAACATGCAGATGATAGTGGGCTTTCATTAAAAGTCAACAATAAATTATAATTTAGTATATAATTATATTCAAATAGGAAAAAACAATAACAAACAAATCACTCTCATTTATTTCTGAACTACACAATTTTGATCAGATAATTTCGATGTGATATTCTTTCAGGAGATTTCTTTCCATAATATTTTCGTCTGTATTAAAAATTTCTCATTAAAGAACCATATAAAACATTAAAGAAACATATAATAGTACAAAATAATGTTACAAATTATGCAGCGCCGGTAAAAAACAGTTGTACCAAGTGACGGGTGCGGAGTGCAGGGTGAGGGATGCACACACACACTACGCCGCGCTGCCATTTTGTTGATAGTCATCCTGTGTCAGTTGCAGATATCTTACATCAAGAACTATAATATTAAATCACGTGTAACGACCCCATATTTTTATGCCCTCCGATTGGGCCTATATCGGGCATTAATAAATTTATGCCCAAAATGCCAGGTTTTTTCCCAATTTTCCTGCCGGGCAGAAACACATTGCCCATCTCTATTTCCAACCATTAAAGAACCTTAAAATAGCATTATCGATAAATATAATAATGTCAAATGCACTACTCTATCCCTACAATAACAAAGAAAATGATTTCATGAAATACAACTTGAAAATAAAGAGAAGAGGGAAAATATGGATGCTTTGCTGTTGAAACTCTTCAACGAATGCAGAATCTTTTGTTTATCCTCTAAATCTAATTATATTTCAGCTGAAATTAAGTACACATACTGGTGCTGGTTGTTTTCGGGTGATTTCTGCTTCTTTTGATGCCACATCCCATTATATTGCAATTGGGCATCTTGCCACTGACGACTTCCACTATAGAACCGAGTTCAAACACAATAACACAGCAAATTACTCCAAAATTCACAAATTATATCCACAGCTCAAGAGCATTTGACAGTTGACGTACCCAACTTTGGTACCAAACAGTGAGAGGATAAAATGGTGACCGGCCGCAAATAGGTATTTTAGTGACGCTAGGAATGGCGAGTTGCCATTATCAGTATGAGTATGATACATACAAACACACTCATTCATTACCGTATTTATGTTTATAGAACGTAAAACTACGATTTTTACGTTTTTTTCCGTAATTTACCGAAATTTACGGTAAAAAACTTTTTTACCGTATTTCACCGAGGTAATTTTAGTTTACTGCTTAATGCTTGACATCCCTACTCGTGAGGCGCGTCAAATCGCGCCGGCAAAATAATTTAATTAAAATAACGTTGCGGACTATTAAATACGGACACATTTTTTATTCATCTATTGCTCTCTTTTTCGTAGATAGGAGTAAGAAACACCCCTAAGACGACCCACTGACCCACTGTCGTATTTAATTGCGGTATGTAACACGATAGAATGTATCTCTTACTATTGTAATATTTTATATTGTTTATTGTTTATTTTTTTCTTTGTAACGCAGATACGTGCGTGACTTGCAAGAAAAATGGGAAAATTGCTGCTAGTGTTCCTGGCACTCGCCGCCACGGCCGCCACTTGCGTGTCTGGCTTTTTCAGGTAGGGAAATGGATGACCTATTACTTACAAAAATGTGCACTTTGATAGTCCTAAATATTACCTAATCTTTCGTGTTGCTGTAATGGGTTGCGTTTGCGTCGCTTTTTCAGTGTCTTGGTAGATATGTTATTTATAACATTACAGACCACTAGATTTTACAATGCACAATTTAATTGCGTATTGTCGGTACCTATGTTACTACAGCAGCCTGTGAGGGGCCAAAACATGAACTACATAGTTTATACCCTAATTTATGTCAGTTAGAGTAACCATACTGTATGTGTGCAGAGTGCCGCTGTATCGTATGAAAACAGTGCGCAGACACTTCCACGAGGTGGGCACAGACCTGCAGGTGCTGAGGATCAAATACGCCGTGACAGGGCCGGCTCCAGAACCCCTGTCCAACTACCTAGACGTGAGTGACACTTGTCGACTATAAATACTATCAGTAAGTCATTACCAACACTATACTGAGTGTTTTTGCATGCTGCAAAGGTGGGTGCGGCTTCATGTCATTGTTTAATTTTCTTGTCAATACTAACATTAGATTTAAGTACTTACATTGTTACTAACAAAATATGGACCTGGTCTGAATTATTATTATTATTGTTGGTTGTTGTTGTTGGTTGTTGGTCTGTTTTATTATTATTATTATTGATTTATTTTATATATCTCGGGACCATGGAATCCCGGTCCTTTGGAAGGCGTACGAGGGGCCGAAGCCAACTCGCAGAGGCCCCTTAGAAAATTTTAATGAAATGTGGCACCAACCGACGATTATCCCTATATGCACTATGAAAGTGCACCCAAGGACAACCCTCGGGTGGTGTAGGACTATTGCAGTATTGGAAAAATAAAAAGTTGTACTATGGGTTTTCGAGGTTAAAGTGGATTGGTTACCAAGAACTATGGAAGAACTATGGCCCCTGCCTGATCAATGTTTTATATATATACGGATAAAATGGCAGGGGGTGACTTGCACACTCAATAATGGGCCCCCGGGAACTGTCGCTAGCACATAGTGGCGTAGTGACAAGGGGGCAACATGTCCTGAGGTGCTTGAGGAGTGGAGAGGTATTCCACGGCTTTCAGAACAATCCCAGAGCCCGGAAGATGGTCAAGATCCCTACGAGCACTTACTGGAATACTTCCTTCCCCCGAGCACGTTTGCTCTTGCGAATCTCCACTCAAGCCGGCCAATAAAGGCAAGAATGAGGTGGGAGCTGTGTTCCTCATCAGTGTTCACTCCAGCCAGCCAATTAAGGCAAGCCAGAGGTGAGGAACAAGACTACTCCCGGGAGATAGGGTCCGTGGGGTCGCTACTGCCCAACAGCTCGCCACATGCTGCCCTGCGGGTTTCTGTATCTCTCTTGGTCTGGCTCCTCATCTTAGACCTGTTCCGGCAAAGTAAACTCTTCCGGCACAGGCCTAGAGTTCGGAGCGCGCAAGCCCCACCACGACGTCAACGTAGAGATACGACGATGGGGTTATTATTATTATTATTACTACTACAGACATTAACAACATGTTTTGATTAAATAATGAGGGTCCTGCAGACAATTATTTTTTTGTGTTTAAATCTGCAGTACCTTATCAAAAGCCTGGAAAATTGTACATGTTCTTTGTGTCTGTTGTATCCTACTAATATTATAAATGCGAAAGTTTGTATGTATGGATGTATGGATGTTTGTTACTCTTTCACGCGAAAACTACTGAACGGATTTTGATGAAACTTTACAGTAATATAGCTTATACATCAGAATAACACATAGGATACTTTTTATCCCGATATTCCCACGGGATCGAAACTTACGCGGGTGAAACCGCGGGGCGCAGCTAGTTTTGTAATAACTTGATGTTTCAGTCAGACTGCAACAATCAGTGCAATATTATTATACATAAAAAAAATTGTTTGGAACAAGTTCAACTTAGTCATCCGTGTGCATCAATATAACGACCACTTGGCGTCAATTACATTTTCCTGTTTGTTACATGTAGCTGAAGTTACTTATTTTGTAAATGATAATTTTTAGTAGGTATGGCATTATTATCATGAGCTTTGTAAACTAAGTAGATAAGAAATGATTAATTCAAAAGAAACATTGGCTGTAAGGGACAAAGACCTGTGTTTTGAATGATCAATGTTATGTGAAGGTTGCTTCAACTTGACAGCATTGTGTTGAATACAATGTTACTGGGGAATGATTGCAAGCTCTCTGTAATACTTATGATGGGGAGGGCTACGGCTAGCTCCGCATGTTGTGGCCCTGTCGCGATAACCCCGCGGCGGCGGCGGCGCGTCCGATATCACGCGCCTCGTGTGCGATAAAGTGTCGTCGCAAAACAAACATTAATCATTATATGCTAAATTAATGTCTTGTTTTCTTGTTTGGTTTTATTCTGTCTTACTTTGTTTGAAGATCTAAAAAGTTTTCTATTGAAAAAAAATATCAACAGAATGGCTGCGATTTTCAATAGAATTATATTTTTATAATGATTAAGTACAGAGTACAGACACCTACACTAATTCGTTACTACTCTCTTTTTAAGACTTTTTACTGGATAATGTGTCCCATTAAAGCAGGTGTCTGCACATGACTGTTAGGTACATATAAATTGAATTTTGTTGGAAATTGAACCATTGAAAATTGGGAACAATACATTATTATATCTACTGAGAATTAATCTAGCCCGCTGCAGTATTAACTTGTAAGACCGCGCTTTCACCTGCGCTAATTTCAGGAAAAATCCTACTTAATTAACTACTAAAATATAGGTAAGTATTCCACTCGTTTAAGATTATTACTTAGTACGCATACGAACGGCTACACATCAAGCTATTAATAACCAGTATAAGCCGACTTCTGATTGTACGAAAAACCTATATAATGCGAGGTCAGCTAAAACTGGAAATTGTATAGCTTGATGTGTAGCCGTGTGTACAGACGCCAGCACATCAAGCTACCTGAAACTGTCAAATTTTCCCAATCAACTTTGAACCTTACTCTTTAGCGATAAAGTTGACAATCTATTAATATTATTTCTCTATCAATCTATCAATTTATTATTATTAAAGAAATTTGACAGATTGTGGTAGCTTGATGAGCTGGCGTTTGCACTTTACATTAAGAAGCTATTTTAGGTACATCACGCTATGATCAGTAAGAGTGGAACTATAGTAAACCTCTCACAGCTAACGGCACGCGGCGGCCGTGCGGATTTATTTTAAAACTATGATATCTCCTAAGATATTCATTGAAATCAAAGATGTCAAGGGCAATTTTGTTCAAAATTGTGATGAATAACGTATTTATTTTGATAAGGATTAATATCATGTTTATAAAAACGTCTTCGCAAGTAATGCATTATTTTAGAACAAATTAGATTATCGTAAAAAGGTTATAGTGAGTCCATTTTAAAAGATAGACTTGCTGTCGCGGATTTTTTTTAGAACTTTTAAGGGGGAACAATTCCGTCATATATTATTTTTGCGTAACTTTACCCGTTTACGCAGCGCACGAATTATGTTATTGTACTACCCATATTTGCAAAATAAAATATCATACGCAACGGAAGCTCTCAAAAGGAATAATTTTCCCGTTTTTGCAACATTTTTCATTTGTACGACGCTCCTATTGATCGTAGCGTGATGTTATATAGCCTTCCTCGATAAATGGACTATCCAACACAAAAATATTTTTTCAAATCGGTCCAGCAGTTTCGGAGCCTGTTCATTTCAAACAAACAAATAAAATATCTTTCCTCTTTATAATATTATTATTATAGTGTAGATAAGCCCCAACTAGCTCATAAAGTGCAATGCTTGCGGCGCCGGCTATTGGGACTCATCCAGCCTTTCAGTATTTAATATAGAAGCTCTTTTGGAGCTCTCGGAGCCCTCAATTTAGCTCTCGTGCATATTTATTAACTACCAGCCGATCGGGCAGACGTTGTCCTGTCCAAAAATATATTTATACGAAAATCCCAAAGAAAGAAGAATATCCAGTTTTTCCTGAAATTAATGTCTTTCCAATTTTTCTTTCCATAAAAATCTAATTCGGACTATTACGAATATTATAAAATAAAAAATTGCAGAATCGGTCCAGCCGTTCTCAAGAGATTCGCTTACCAACGAACAGCATTCCATTTATTTATAGGTATAGATTATATAAAGGAAACCTAATTGATTCTATTGAATGTCAAAGTCAAATCATTTATTTCAAATAGGTGCTAAAGGCACAATGTGCCTTTTACGTCAAAAATCACAATGAAAAAATAGAATTGATTCTAGTCGCCCCTTCCAAAAGGTAATTTTCATATGGAGAAGAATGGGTGAGAATAAATAAAAATTAGTCTACCACAAATGGTAAAAAGATTTAAAAAGACAGGTAAATCAATTATGTGATACATACATGATGCTCACATGTTTACAAAGATTGTAAATTTTCCTAGAATTTTAACCAGTGTGTGAGTTACATTAGTCACAGAATGTAAAAAAACAATGTCATTATTATTTTTTAATATATGAATTTATAGAGGTGTGAGGTATAGGGTGTAAAGTTCACTCATACTCTATAGAAAAGGGAGGATCATCCGACCAGACGGGTGTTATGTCTGGCGGGCAATGATTCCCAATGATTGCCCAATGATTCATGTCGGGCCCTTGTATCTATGTTAGTTGCGCGGTAAACTCTGCTTGCGAGATGCAGGGTTTTTGTGACGTCAGTATGACGCGTTGTTCACATGTGGCATCGTTGTAGATACTGCTACAAATTAAATTAGCAACCAGTTTGATTTTGTCTAGACTCTAGCTAGATTGTCCTATGGAGCAGGACCAGCATGTTTTCAAGCAGTGTTATCTATACTAATATTATAAAGCTGAAGAGTTTGTTTGTTTGTTTGTTTGTTTGTTTGTTTGTTTGAACGCGCTAATCTCAGGAACTGCTGGTCCGATTTGAAAAACTCTTTCAGTATTAGATAGTCCATTCATCGAGGAAGGCTATAGGCTATATATCATCACGCTAGAACCAATAGGAGCGGAGCACCAATGAAGAATGTTTCAAAATCGGGGGATTTTTTTCCTATTGAGAGCTTCCGCTGCGTGCGCTGCGTAAACGGTTAAAGTTTCGCAAAAATCATATATGACAGAATTGTTTCCCTTTAAAAGCTTTAAAAAAAAGTCCGCGACAGCATATGTCTATCTTTTAAGGTTAGCTCACTATAACCTCTTTTATACTAACCAAATTTGTTCTAAAATAATGCATTATTTCCGAAGGTGTTTTTATAAACATGGTATTAATCCTTATCCAAATAAATACGTTATTCATGACATGTATTTAATTTTGAACAAAATTGTCTCTGACATCATTTGATTTCAATGTATATCTTATATCATAGTTTTAAAATAATACTAATAATAAAGCTGAAGAGTTTGTTTGTTTGAAACACGGTTTGAAAGCTCTAAATCTCTGGAAGTATTGGTCGCATATATAAAAATATTTTTGCGTTTGATAGCTCAGTTCTTGAGGAAGGCTATATTCTATTAAACTTGACGCTAGGACCCTTAGGAGTTGAGCAAAAAGAAAAAAAGTCTGAAGTTTTCGCCAAGCGAAAACGAAGTAATAGCGCAGGCCGCGACACGTTGCGAAGGGGTGGGTCGGGGAAAAAAAACAAATTTACGCGGACGAAGTCGCGGGCAGAAGCTAGTCTTGGATATAATCCTCTAATTTGTAATATCCTTGTTTACAAAGTGTACTTTTAATGAGTTTTTTCTTTCATTTAATTGTAATATGTCACAAGGTATTTGTTGTAGCATTTAACACAGTACCCCATAAAAGATGTTTGTACTTTAGATTAATCTGAAAAAAGGTTGATCTAATTTATCTTATTTTTCTAATTTATCTTATTTATCTTTTTTTTTTTTTAATAAAACAAGGCAACTTAAATCTCACCACATTGCAGCTGCTGCACCAATAACTAGAAAATAAATAAGGAATTGTGTTATGATGAGTATGTAATGTAACAATTTTATAAGTAAGGGCCGGATGTGGTTAAAGTACTTAGATATAACCATACATGAGGAAACGCTGCTTATAAAACCTAAAGCTACAGCGTCAATTGTTGACGGCTACCTTATTTATAGCCAACGATAGGTATCGATATCTAACAAAACATCTTGCATGCCATGTGTGTGTATACTTATGTTTTGGACAAATAAATTATCTTTGGCAGTATGATTTTAGAAAATCAGTTTCTTTTAGGTGTTAACATATTGATAGGTACTCATCACGCTTGGGAAGATTACAAACAGATTTTCTAAACTCATACTTCAAAACTATAACAGATGAGGTCGTTGACCCCAAAACATATAGTCGTTTGTTTTTTTTTTTCGTTTTATGATGTTTAGATAGAGGACGTAGGACTCATCACACCAGCAGGCTAGCTAATTTATTTTGACCCTGTATAAATAAGACAGGCAATGTGTTAATATATCGTATGGTGATGAGAGTTGTCTGTGGCAGGCGCAATACTACGGGCCCATCACGATCGGCGCGCCGCCGCAGACCTTCAAGGTGGTGTTCGACACGGGCTCCTCCAACCTGTGGGTGCCGTCCAAGAAGTGCCACTACACCAACATCGCTTGCCGTTAGTATATACACGCTCTTACTTACATGCACTATACTTGAATTCTGAACGTTTACATTCCTTTGCCGAAAATCAACGAAGCATATGAAAAAGTCTAAAATAAATTTTGGATGCAATGGAATTTGAACTTTGTCGCGTACGACAGCTTGCGGATCCAAAACATGATCATGATTTAGATTCTGAACTCAAGTTTAGACACATGAACAGCCGCATGCATGCTGCTGGTTGCGTGTCGACGTGACTCGCTACTGTCAGTCTGTGAGCGGCCGCCTCACTCTGAACAGCCACATGCATGCTGCTGGTTGCGTGTCGACGTGACTCGCTACTGTCAGTCTGTGAGCGGCCGCCTCACTCTGAACAGCCACATGCATGCTGCTGGTTGCGTGTCGACGTGACTCGCTACTGTCAGGCTGTGAGCGGCCGCCTCACTCTGAACAGCCACATGCATGCTGCTGGTTGCGTGTCGACGTGACTCGCTACTGTCAGTCTGTGAGCGGCCGCCTCACTCTGAACAGCCACATGCATGCTGCTGGTTGCGTGTCGACGTGACTCGCTACTGTCAGTCTGTGAGCGGCCGCCTCACTCTGAACAGCCACATGCATGCTGCTGGTTGCGTGTCGACGTGACTCGCTACTGTCAGGCTGTGAGCGGCCGCCTCACTCTGAACAGCCACATGCATGCTGCTGGTTGCGTGTCGACGTGACTCGCTACTGTCAGTCTGTGAGCGGCCGCCTCACTCTGAACAGCCACATGCATGCTGCTGGTTGCGTGTCGACGTGACTCGCTACTGTCAGGCTGTGAGCGGCCGCCTCACTCTGAACAGCCACATGCATGCTGCTGGTTGCGTGTCGACGTGACTCGCTACTGTCAGGCTGTGAGCGGCCGCCTCACTCTGAACAGCCACATGCATGCTGCTGGTTGCGTGTCGACGTGACTCGCTACTGTCAGTCTGTGAGCGGCCGCCTCACTCTGAACAGCCACATGCATGCTGCTGGTTGCGTGTCGACGTGACTCGCTACTGTCAGGCTGTGAGCGGCCGCCTCACTCTGAACAGCCACATGCATGCTGCTGGTTGCGTGTCGACGTGACTCGCTACTGTCAGTCTGTGAGCGGCCGCCTCACTCTGAACAGCCACATGCATGCTGCTGGTTGCGTGTCGACGTGACTCGCTACTGTCAGGCTGTGAGCGGCCGCCTCACTCTGAACAGCCACATGCATGCTGCTGGTTGCGTGTCGACGTGACTCGCTACTGTCAGGCTGTGAGCGGCCGCCTCACTCTGAACAGCCACATGCATGCTGCTGGTTGCGTGTCGACGTGACTCGCTACTGTCAGGCTGTGAGCGGCCGCCTCACTCTGAACAGCCACATGCATGCTGCTGGTTGCGTGTCGACGTGACTCGCTACTGTCAGTCTGTGAGCGGCCGCCTCACTCTGAACAGCCACATGCATGCTGCTGGTTGCGTGTCGACGTGACTCGCTACTGTCAGGCTGTGAGCGGCCGCCTCACTCTGAACAGCCACATGCATGCTGCTGGTTGCGTGTCGACGTGACTCGCTACTGTCAGGCTGTGAGCGGCCGCCTCACTCTGAACAGCCACATGCATGCTGCTGGTTGCGTGTCGACGTGTCTCGCTACTGTCAGTCTGTGAGCGGCCGCCTCACTCTGAACAGCCACATGCATGCTGCTGGTTGCGTGTCGACGTGACTCGCTACTGTCAGGCTGTGAGCGGCGGCCTCACTCTGAACAGCCACATGCATGCTGCTGGTTGCGTGTCGACGTGACTCGCTACTGTCAGTCTGTGAGCGGCCGCCTCACTCTGAACAGCCACATGCATGCTGCTGGTTGCGTGTCGACGTGACTCGCTACTGTCAGGCTGTGAGCGGCCGCCTCACTCTGAACAGCCACATGCATGCTGCTGGTTGCGTGTCGACGTGACTCGCTACTGTCAGTCTGTGAGCGGCCGCCTCACTCTGAACAGCCACATGCATGCTGCTGGTTGCGTGTCGACGTGACTCGCTACTGTCAGGCTGTGAGCGGCCGCCTCACTCTGAACAGCCACATGCATGCTGCTGGTTGCGTGTCGACGTGACTCGCTACTGTCAGTCTGTGAGCGGCCGCCTCACTCTGAACAGCCACATGCATGCTGCTGGTTGCGTGTCGACGTGACTCGCTACTGTCAGGCTGTGAGCGGCCGCCTCACTCTGAACAGCCACATGCATGCTGCTGGTTGCGTGTCGACGTTACTCGCTACTGTCAGTCTGTGAGCGGCCGCCTCACTCTGAACAGCCACATGCATGCTGCTGGTTGCGTGTCGACGTGACTCGCTACTGTCAGGCTGTGAGCGGCCGCCTCACTCTGAACAGCCACATGCATGCTGCTGGTTGCGTGTCGACGTGACTCGCTACTGTCAGTCTGTGAGCGGCCGCCTCACTCTGAACAGCCACATGCATGCTGCTGGTTGCGTGTCGACGTGACTCGCTACTGTCAGGCTGTGAGCGGCCGCCTCACTCTGAACAGCCACATGCATGCTGCTGGTTGCGTGTCGACGTGACTCGCTACTGTCAGTCTGTGAGCGGCCGCCTCACTCTGAACAGCCACATGCATGCTGCTGGTTGCGTGTCGACGTGACTCGCTACTGTCAGTCTGTGAGCGGCCGCCTCACTCTGAACAGCCACATGCATGCTGCTGGTTGCGTGTCGACGTGACTCGCTACTGTCAGTCTGTGAGCGGCCGCCTCACTCTGAACAGCCACATGCATGCTGCTGGTTGCGTGTCGACGTGACTCGCTACTGTCAGTCTGTGAGCGGCCGCCTCACTCTGAACAGCCACATGCATGCTGCTGGTTGCGTGTCGACGTGACTCGCTACTGTCAGTCTGTGAGCGGCCGCCTCACTCTGAACAGCCACATGCATGCTGCTGGTTGCGTGTCGACGTGACTCGCTACTGTCAGTCTGTGAGCGGCCGCCTCACTCTGAACAGCCACATGCATGCTGCTGGTTGCGTGTCGACGTGACTCGCTACTGTCAGTCTGTGAGCGGCCGCCTCACTCTGAACAGCCACATGCATGCTGCTGGTTGCGTGTCGACGTGACTCGCTACTGTCAGTCTGTGAGCGGCCGCCTCACTCTGAACAGCCACATGCATGCTGCTGGTTGCGTGTCGACGTGACTCGCTACTGTCAGTCTGTGAGCGGCCGCCTCACTCTGAACAGCCACATGCATGCTGCTGGTTGCGTGTCGACGTGACTCGCTACTGTCAGGCTGTGAGCGGCCGCCTCACTCTGAACAGCCACATGCATGCTGCTGGTTGCGTGTCGACGTGACTCGCTACTGTCAGTCTGTGAGCGGCCGCCTCACTCTGAACAGCCACATGCATGCTGCTGGTTGCGTGTCGACGTGACTCGCTACTGTCAGTCTGTGAGCGGCCGCCTCACTCTGAACAGCCACATGCATGCTACTGGTTGCGTGTCGACGTGACTCGCTACTGTCAGGCTGTGAGCGGCCGCCTCACTCTGAACAGCCACATGCATGCTGCTGGTTGCGTGTCGACGTGACTCGCTACTGTCAGTCTGTGAGCGGCCGCCTCACTCTGAACAGCCACATGCATGCTGCTGGTTGCGTGTCGACGTGACTCGCTACTGTCAGGCTGTGAGCGGCCGCCTCACTCTGAACAGCCACATGCATGCTGCTGGTTGCGTGTCGACGTGACTCGCTACTGTCAGGCTGTGAGCGGCCGCCTCACTCTGAACAGCCACATGCATGCTGCTGGTTGCGTGTCGACGTGACTCGCTACTGTCAGGCTGTGAGCGGCCGCCTCACTCTGAACAGCCACATGCATGCTGCTGGTTGCGTGTCGACGTGACTCGCTACTGTCAGGCTGTGAGCGGCCGCCTCACTCTGAACAGCCACATGCATGCTGCTGGTTGCGTGTCGACGTGACTCGCTACTGTCAGGCTGTGAGCGGCCGCCTCACTCTGAACAGCCACATGCATGCTGCTGGTTGCGTGTCGACGTGACTCGCTACTGTCAGTCTGTGAGCGGCCGCCTCACTCTGAACAGCCACATGCATGCTGCTGGTTGCGTGTCGACGTGACTCGCTACTGTCAGGCTGTGAGCGGCCGCCTCACTCTGAACAGCCACATGCATGCTGCTGGTTGCGTGTCGACGTGACTCGCTACTGTCAGGCTGTGAGCGGCCGCCTCACTCTGAACAGCCACATGCATGCTGCTGGTTGCGTGTCGACGTGACTCGCTACTGTCAGTCTGTGAGCGGCCGCCTCACTCTGAACAGCCACATGCATGCTGCTGGTTGCGTGTCGACGTGACTCGCTACTGTCAGGCTGTGAGCGGCCGCCTCACTCTGAACAGCCACATGCATGCTGCTGGTTGCGTGTCGACGTGACTCGCTACTGTCAGTCTGTGAGCGGCCGCCTCACTCTGAACAGCCACATGCATGCTGCTGGTTGCGTGTCGACGTGACTCGCTACTGTCAGGCTGTGAGCGGCCGCCTCACTCTGAACAGCCACATGCATGCTGCTGGTTGCGTGTCGACGTGACTCGCTACTGTCAGGCTGTGAGCGGCCGCCTCACTCTGAACAGCCACATGCATGCTGCTGGTTGCGTGTCGACGTGACTCGCTACTGTCAGGCTGTGAGCGGCCGCCTCACTCTGAACAGCCACATGCATGCTGCTGGTTGCGTGTCGACGTGACTCGCTACTGTCAGTCTGTGAGCGGCCGCCTCACTCTGAACAGCCACATGCATGCTGCTGGTTGCGTGTCGACGTGACTCGCTACTGTCAGGCTGTGAGCGGCCGCCTCACTCTGAACAGCCACATGCATGCTGCTGGTTGCGTGTCGACGTGACTCGCTACTGTCAGTCTGTGAGCGGCCGCCACAGTCTGAATGGTAACAGATCTCTCTTACACTATACTAGTGATGTGCCGCTGGAAATATTGAAAATTTACGGGAACTTTCCCATTGTAAATTTACACAATATTCCCAATATTCCCGTAAGTATTCCCAAAGTTTCCAAATATGTATTTAATACATTTTTCGTATATACTGTATAATTACACATGTGCAACTAACATTACGCGATATTTATACTCCTATTACCACAGCTAAACATGTCGTTACATGTTTGTACCTGCACTAGCTTGCGCCACGGCATAGCGATCGCCCCCACCCCTTGTAAAACAAGCTTCAGTTAGTATACAAAGTTTCATGATCTAATTTAAAGTATTTTTTTAATACCAGCGGTTTATTGTTCGGTTTGGAGGTAACTTTGGATTTTTTTCTATCGAGAAAATTTTATGGAATCGTGTTTTCGTCAAACATAAGGCCTAACATTAATCCTCAACTTTACCATATATTTATTTCAAAATTAATGCTGCAGTATTTTCGACATAACGGAGGATCATGCTAAGCCATTTGAGGTAGTATTGGCCCTTAAGGTGCCACTTTTCGATATTTTTTCTATACAAATTTCGGGAGAATATTACTCCACTGTTTGACATTGTGCATACAAAGTTAAACGTGATATCGTTTTGACTTATTAATAATTGTGTTTGTACGGAAACAGAATAGTAAAATAAAAAGCCATTAAAAAGTTATGAGCCAACAAAGATTCGTTTTTCTTGCTATTTTTAACGTAACTTTGGGTGTCAATAAGTAATAAAAGAACTGTAAAATCTTCAAAACCAAGTCCGTACCGACAAAGCTCAGTTATAAGTAATTGATTTATGCAGTGGTTTTTTCATAAAACTCGATTTTCCGAAGCACTTTTCAAATCTTTTTACGCGTCTATCAGTTCGGCACGGTGTTTCTGTGCGTGAAAACTAGACGTTGTTCGTGTAGACTAGCGTCTAACTGCTCATCACTGATATTAGCGCTGTCGGACACGAAGCCAGGCGAGACAGCGTGCTTTTTGACCATGACCACCAGCGAGTTCGAGCTCGCAACTAGTTTACTCTTAAGTCATAAGAATGGAAACGTAGCAAACGCTTTTTTATTAGAAACAAGCCCTGTCGTGATGAAAAGGGAGGACAGTTTATTTGAAACATCAGTAGTTTAACTAAAAAAATGGTCCGAATACTTATTTCTCTAAATATAAGTAGTATAAAGATCGTAAGCAATAATTTTAGTAATAGGGAAGGTGGAGAGGGTGTTAAATTTATTTGAGGAAAGTACGAAACCCACGCGGACAAAGTCGCGGGCAACAGCTAGTACGAGTATATTTAGTCTTTAGAGACAGATACTTGTTAATTTTAAACAAATATAAAAGTGTGTTGATTGCGTGGTTTATTAAAATTGTTAACTTTATTAAAAAGTTTACAACTCTCAAAATCTGATTGTAAAATTGTGTTAATAAACCAATGTGATGAAAAATGTTTTATAAAACATAATTTCTGATGCTTTGTGATTTTTTTACTACGGGAATATTTACGGGAAAATTGTAAATTTACAGGGAATATTCCCGTAAATATTGGAAACTTTGGAAATTTTCAACTTAATATGTATAATCAACTATCGACGTAACCACGATAGTACGCAAATTTACCTAATTAATTGGCTAGCATATAATAAAAAACACTAAAGTACATTATCATCAATATTCCCCTAAATTTCCAGTTTTGGGAATATTGCCGGGCACGTTTACGGGAATATTCCCAAAGTTTCCAAAATTCCCGGGAACGGCACATCACTGCACTATACTATATATTTTTATTTATTTATTTATTTAGGCAAACCAACTAAATACACACAAAGACATTCAAAGTACATATCATTTACAAATATAATAGCATTTCATGCATCTAAATTAAAGGTGAGCACATCATTTTATTAAAAACCCACTATACAATAATAATAATATAAAGATGGATAACAATGTAATAAGAACTAATATCAATAATTTTTAAATAAGGATGAATGAAAGGCGATGAACAAAGTTAATTTATAAGGTTTGCACTTGACTGGTTGACTGTATAATGCATGTCGCTTGAAATGCTCGAATTGCACCGGATCTCGTAATACGAGCCACTCGCTCAACAATGTGTCAGGCGTCACGTTTCAAAAAATGGTTAGGACATCAACTTTTAAAGGTACGAAGTACTTCAATGTCAGTGATGTCAGTGCTATATTTACGTTTGAGAGAAATGCGTTCGCTGCTCGCTGAGGTCTGTAATGATGTTGATTAAAATTTTAACCTTATGCGCCCGAGTCACGACGACGTGCGCTCGTGCTGGTTTACAACGACGCTTTTTATTATATTTGCGGACAAAAATGACGGCGGTGTTGTGTTGCAGTGCTACACAACAAGTATGACAGCGCAAAGTCGAGCACGTATCGCGCCAACGGCACCGAGTTCGCCATCCACTACGGCTCCGGCAGCCTGTCCGGCTTCCTCTCGCAGGACGACGTCACCGTGAGTACACTACTAGCAGCCAGACGACACAGATCAACTTGTGTCTACATCTACAACTGCTATCACTATTGATAGCTAAGAAAACAAATTTACAGATTTACACCCTGTTTCTGAAAGGCTACTATTCAACATACAAATGATAGGCCGACTATTTCGTTGGTGACAATCTCATGATTTACGCGAGTGTGGGAGAACCAAGTAACAACAAACGACGCGCACCTGACCGCAAATGGTATGGTATTGCGTTGCCTAAGATGAGTGCCGATTTTTCTTTGAAATATTTCGTAACTGACAACTCATATTAACTGCCGTGATGTGCTGATTGAAGTCCGTGTGTGTGCGCAGGTGGGCGGCATCGCGGTGCGCGGCCAGACGTTCGCGGAGGCCATGTCCGAGCCCGGCCTGGCCTTCGTGGCCGCCAAGTTCGACGGCATCCTCGGCATGGCGTTCAGCAGGTAACCAGCAGCGGTCACACACTGCCAACGATCACATCGTATGTGGGGTGCGGGTACAGGTGTGTCTATTTGACACACCCTGGTGTGGCAATTTGACTTTGACATCGCCGTTAGCACTGGTTCCAGACTGCATTTAATGTACGGTCAACCGCACCTTCATTTACGTGCAGTTGACTATACATTTGTTAACGCATAAAAGTACCTGTAATCTGCGAAGGGCTAGGTACAAGTGTACAGTCAGCAGATGAGTTAAGTATGCAGGGTCGTCGAATATAGTTGTGAAGTTTACTAGGAAACCGATCGATGTTTTGGAATTAAATTTAATTTCATAAATGAACTGTTTGTTTTCTATTAATTTAATTAAATTTAGTATCGTAGGTACATATAACACACCTACATTTCGTCCACCAAACGGCTGTTGCTATCAAGCGTAAAACCACACTTCGGCTGCTACTGAGACGTTCCTGATACAATGAGTACTCGCTCAAGTATGAACTCGTGGACTTAATATAGGGCATAATAAGGCACGAGTTAAAAAAGAACCGGCCAAGTGCGTGTCGGACCACGCACAATGAAGGGTTCCATAGTTGAGATGAATTTGTAATAAAAACAAACTTAACATTGTAGTTGAAAAACATGTTCTCCCACATATCGATATATGTACAGTACCCTCCAAAAGTTATTTGATACTTTTCCTTCAGATGTAATACCGAATATTATGTATGATTTAAAATTCTAGTTTCAAATGTTTGAACTGTTCACTATAACGTTTTATTGTCTAGTTGAACTACCTATGATAAGAGATTTTTGATAGATAACCCGCTATTATTTATCATTTCCTTGAATCCCAGTCGCTAAAAATTAGTTGACGTTTATAATTTCTGTGGATTTACAATATTTACAGGGTTGCAATATTGTTTGAATACATTTTTAGTAAAATATCAATATTTATCAAATAAGATTTAACCATTACCAGGGCTGAAAATTAACCATACAAGAAGGAACAAAGGTTGTGTGTGAACATGAAAAACTTTAAAAAACAGTTCTATTAAAAAAATATGTTCAAATCAGCCTTGACGTCCGAAAAATAATAAAAAAAAAAATATTGTGAATGCTTAATTCTTATTATTTTCTTAGTTAGTTATAACTTTTTAAGAAGGTACCGACCTTGCCAATTCATTTAAGAAAATATTATGTATGTAAGAAAAAATCAACATCTTTTTAATAAAATAAGTGATAGACATAATTGTAATTAGTGATGCAACGAATACTACTTTTACGAATATGAATACAAATATCAAACTTACTATTCGGCGAATACGAATACGAATACGGATATCTCGCCATGGTACTAAAATACTAATTTATTTGATGAATTTCTATTCTTCTAATAATTAAAATTTACAATAGGTAAATTTTTATTTAAAAAACATAAAATTTGTAGATTTTCTGGTTTTAGGCGATTTCCTTTTTCAGTCTGGATGTTCCCACCCGTTGAAAAAAGTCTTTCCGAGGCGACTGTACATGGCTTCAGTGAAAAATATTTTTGGGCGAGTTTTTTCAGACTTGGAAAATGGACATCTTCTCGCCAAAAGGCCAGGCGACTGACAAATGAAATGAAAGGAATGAATGAATCAATCCATGGTTCGTAACGATAGGGAAACTCCCGGGCCGCGGCACTGTATAAACTATGGCCGGGGAGACCCCGTCACGTCGTCGTTGCGTTCAAGGCCCTTGCACACGACGTATTTTTACGTGCCGACGACGCCCGTTTTCCAAGTCTGCCAGTAATTAGATTTGCGTACAAACATATTAATTTTTAAATATTCGTATTAGTATTCGCCGAATACGAATATTCGGTAAATGTCTACTATTCGGCGAATACGAATATTCGTATTCATATTCGTTGCATCACTAATTGTAATACTAGAAATAAAGATAAATTAGATCAACTTTTTTTCAGATTATCTAAAGTACAAACATCTTTTATGGGGTACTGTGTTAAATGCTACAACAAAACACACTGACATATTACAATTAAATGAAAGAAAATTTAAAACTCATATTAAAAGCGCACTTTGTAAACAAGGATATTGCAAATTAGAGGATTATTCCAAGATAACAATGCTTGGAAACATGCTGGTCCTGCTCCGACAATCTATGGTCTAGACAAGGTCAATCTGGTTGCCAATTTAATTTATAGGTATATATACAGGGTGCATTTGATATCATGGGCATTATTTTAACCTAAGGTACTACTTATGATACTAATTGCATTAGGGCTACTATTACGCAAATCAAAAATATTATTAATGCAAGTATGGAAAACCTTAAAATGTAGTAAGTCATACAAAGTATCAAATTAGTTGCGCTTCTCGATAGCAAATGCGTAGGTACACTACGCCGTACGCGCGTCATTGGGCGTGAATTCTTTGACCCCGCCCGACTCACGTGACATTCGTAAGTTGCCAATGAATTGATTCATAATAAATTCCAATTTTCCCTTCGTACTTTGCCGGCTTAGGACGGTCAAAACTACGTCAACTAACATACATTAAAAAAAAACATTTACGTACCTAGCTTGTGGATTGTTTTGAAAAAACCTTATTTGTCGGTAAAGTGACAGAGGGTAAACGGGTGCTCTTCCACGAGCTTGTGCATGTGCTGGCACGTGAAAAGACGAAAAATCCAACAGGTTCTGAGTGGTTCTGGTGGAATGAGACCCCGTGTAGGAATAGGGTCGTTCGGGTAGCGCCGATGGAACATTTCACGAGTTCATACTAAATTTCTTGCGCGATCGTAAATTACAACCATTTGTGGGTATTGTTGGTTGGTGTACCTAGCCTGCACATTACGCGGTCGAGGCATCGTGTACACAAACACACACACAACACACAACTACTACACTAACACTTAATACACTGCAATCCAAGCACCGTATGCCGCGAGCGGCGAGTACGGCGATTACGTCACGGGATCAATAAATCAATTACGCGTCAATGCACCTGCGCAGTCGTTATGACACTGGTTCCGGGTTCGTGACTTCGTGTTGCGGCGGGAAGCATACCCCGCGCGGGGGTGATATTCGTATTTTTGCGAGTGAGGGAGTGGGACGGAGAGAGTTCAGGGAATCCCGCCGGACGGAATGTCTTGTAGCCCATTGTTATTATTACTTGTAAGGAAAAACCCGCGCGCGCGCAGGTGATGTTTGTTTACATTTCGCTTTGCGCTGTACTGCGCTTTAAGATTTTGATATTTCAACAATTATTGGCGTTAACGAAGTATTTTGTTTTAATTACTTTAAGTGTTTATTTGCAATAATAAGCCTTGTGCAATTTGACTTACTACATTTTTAAGGTTTTCCTTACTTGCATTAATAATATTTTTGATTTGCGTATTAATAGCCCTAATGCAATCAGTATCGTGAGTAGTGCCTTAGGTTAAAATAATGCCCATGACTTCGATTCCACCCTGTATATATTTTTTATGACATTGTTGTTTACATTCTGTGACTAGTGTCCGCGCGGAACTAGTTGGCCGCTGAGGTGGGGAAGGGGGTGAGGTGGCGGTTCGCAACGCCTGTACTGGGGCGGGGGCGCTTGCGTTGCGATCCGCCGCCTTAATTTTAAAAATATCAGATAGTCCCTTAACATAGGTATTATTGAATAAAAACGTTATAGTGTACAGTTCAAACATTTGAAACCAGAATTTTAAATCATAATGCGGCATTACATCTGAAGGGGAAAAGTCTCGAATAACTTTTAGAGAGCACTGTACGTCATGGTCAGCAGACATCTGCAAATGTAAGTTTGTAATCGGAAAAAAGATTTTTTATGTGATAAAACTACAAATTAACGATTTTAGGACTTTTTCCTTCACTTGTGCTGTAAGAGCTTGCTTCTTACATATCATAATCAGCCTGTAATGTTCCCACTGCTGGGACACAGGCCTGCTCTCTGTGAGAGGGAGTGGGCCGTAATCCACCACGCGGGCCCATTTCGGGTTGGCGGATGTCACATGTCTTCGAATTTTTGCTTCTTGCCAAACCAAACATGATTCTAGGTAACAACGGGAAGTATCCTATAGGTGTTGATATATGTGCGAGTATTTATATGTCGCATAAAAAGCCGTACTTTTGATTGCGTCGATCAAATAGTAGCGTATTGCTGCTGTTTGATAAAATTAAAATTCATAAAATTGGTAGCATACAAGAATGCTCCCTTAACGCATATATTTCGAATCTGTCTTTCCGAAGGAATTTTCCCTAGATGTCTAAAAAAGGCAGTTGTGATACCTATCTTTAAATCTGGCAGTAAAGACGTTGTTAATAATTATAGGCCAATATCCTTACTCCCCTCAATTTCAAAAATACTGGAGAAAATTATAAACAGTATACTAGTTAATTACCTAGAAAAAAACAACATCTTATCCCCTGCGCAGTTTGGTTTTCGAGCCAAATTGTCAACAGCTGATGCGGTTCATAGCCTGACTGATTATATTTCAGAAGAACTCGGCAAAGGAAACCAGACCCTGGGAGTCTTTCTCGATTTAGCCAAGGCCTTCGACACGGTGTCTGTTTCTGTTCTTCTGAACAAATTAGAGATCATAGGAATAAGGGGAACGCCGCTGAAACTTTTTACTGACTATTTAGACAACCGGTACCAATGTGTTAGAATAGATAATATTACGAGCGACGAGCAGAAAAATACTGGTTTTGGTGTTCCTCAGGGGAGTATTCTGGGCCCCACCCTCTTCCTTATTTATATTAACGACTTGTGTAATCTAAATATTAAAGACGGCAAAATAATATCATATGCCGACGACACAGCGTTAATATTTAGCGCTAAAAGCAGTAGCGAACTGTTCGAAATCGCTCAACTAGGTTTTAATACTGTGACTAATTAGTCACAGTATTAAAACCTAGTTGAGCGATTTCACAGCAATCTACTAACGTTAAATGCCGACAAGACAAAATATATTCACTTCTCCATGCGCAAGCCTCTTCTTAACATTACTAACCCTTACCTATATGCCCATCAATGTGGAAACCGTACAATCACTATGTGCAATTGTCCTTTTATCCACAAAACAAGCAACATAAAATACCTGGGGGTAATAATGGACGAGACACTCTCTTTTAAAAAACATATTGAAAGCCTAGTTAAAAGAGTGCGGAAACTAATATTTATGTTTTTAAAAAATTGCGAACATTAGCAGATTCAAAATTAATCACACAAGTTTATTTGGCCCTATGTCAATCTATAATTCAATACTGTATCACTTCGTGGGGTGGCGCACCAAAAACTAATTTGCTTCCTCTTGAAAGAGCTCAGAGAGCAATTTTAAAGGTAGCAAACTTCCATCCCTTCTTTTTTCCCATTGATCTGCTATATAAATCCTGCAATGTACTAACTATTCGCCAGCTTTTCATTATGCACTTAGTATTAAAACAGCACACCATGCTTGCCTACAATGCCGACAATATTATCAAGAGACGGAATGATCTAGTATGCATGTCTAATGCAACCTCAAAACATGTCTTTGTAGAAAGATTTTTAACATTCTTAGGCCCATTCCTGTACAATAGATTAAATAGAAAACTAAGTATCTATAAACTAAATTACTATAGCTGTAAGAAAATTGTACTTAATTATTTACTAACCATCGACTATGCACAAACAGAAGACCTACTTAGTGTCTGCAAATAGAACTGCTAACATGCTATTTTACTTTTTATTTACCTAAGTTTTTAATTTAGTTTTTTTAAGTTATAATCATTGTTAATTTATTACATTAAGTATTTATGCACTTTCTAGCCTGAAGCACAGGTTCAACCTAGTTCAGGCAAATTAGCAACTGTGCGCTATTTTAATTGTTAAGCTATTCATTGTAAATGTATTCCCTTTTTATAAATAAACGATTATTATAATGAAGTCAGCTTACCCTGAGACCCTGAGTATCCTCTTGACGGTTGCAGCATCTCCGTGGACGGCGTGACGCCGGTGTTCGACAACATGGTGGCGCAGGGGCTCGTGCAGCCGGTCTTCTCCTTCTACCTCAACAGGTAACCACACGCATCACAATACGATACCACTATGTTACCTCGCAGGCGTTACTCGACTTACTCGACGGTCTGTGCCGTCGCGTCTGTTCCAAAAGGTTCTGCTGTAACTGTAAACATGGATCAGAACGCGTACCTGTAAATGCATATTTGTGACACGTAAACTGGCTTGGCAATTAAGTGCTTTTATTTAGATTATTTGAATACTTAAATCCGAAATTCTAATTTAAAATCATAATAAAGATTATTTTTCATTCGATTATTTCTCAATTACAATTTAATAATGTAATTCAAACAATAATTGTTGAAAAACACTTACAGGTGAATGTTTACTAATTCCCTTTAGCAAGTGACACTTTCATCATCATATACTTTTAGAACACACTCAAAATCAAAGTCATTTATTCAAAACTAGGCTGAGGATTTATTGTATTTTTATTTTATTGGGACATAAAACAGTTACACGTTACAATTTTAGTAAATAACAAACTAGGGTAGTAGAGGTCAACATGTATCCCACACCAATGTGCGCGGAATAGTATATTACGTATTATGGAGAAATAAAACATAACCACGCATCTACTGGAGGCGATATAGGTTAGCAAGAATTCATAATTATTGTGCAAGCAATTGAATAGCCATTCTTTTAAATTTTATTTGAGATAGTGAAAATATATCAAGATCGAAAAAGTGTGTGATATTTCTAAGAGACGATGCGACGGAGGGGCGCTCTTGCGCCAGCATTGGTTCTGCACTTTACAGTGTGGATGTGGAACCTTATGAAGCCGGTGAAAGGGAGCACGTACTTTGTCCCTATTTCTAGAAATAACGTTTAATGTCTGTTCCAAAATGTACTGCTTAGGAGAACTTAGGCAGTACATTATGTGTGTAATCATCTAATTTGAAGAGAGTCAGTGAATTTCTAGTAAACATGTGTCAGGCACTGACGAATTTGAGCGCATCACGCAATAGGCTCGTTGACAATATGAGTAGGTACGATAGTACCATATGAATTTTGTTTTGTGGAATGGTTGTGAGCTAAAAATAAAATGAACCTCTGTGCAGGGACCCGAGCGCTGCGCAGGGCGGCGAGATCATCCTGGGCGGCTCGGACCCGGCGCACTACCGCGGCAACTTCACCTACGTGCCGGTGCGGCGCGCCGCCTACTGGCAGTTCGGCATGGACGCCGTGACCGTCGCGCAGCACACCTTCTGCGCCGCAGTGAGTGTCCGAGCGGAAAATTCTAATAACCAAGTTTTTTATTTTTATCTTTTACAAAACGAAACTTTTTTTTTTCACGAAATTTGGTGAAAACTTACATTTTGGTGTCCCAAACACACTGTAATTTTTTTTATTTAAAATATTTATTTCTTCACCTTATTTTGACTTAAGACTGTGCCGACCGCACAGTGGCGCCCTCATCGTTTGTTTGGTTATTTCATACAATTTAGAATGAAAATGCAGAAAATAAGCACGTTAAGTTGTGCTTCACAAGATTATACGTTAATATTATTAGAAGCGGTAGTTTTATATTGTTTAGTTTTATCATAATTTATCCGTTTTAAGGATTTTAATGAAATTAAACAATATAAAACTACCGCTTCTAATAATATTAACGTATAATCTTGTGAAGCACAACTTAACGTGCTTATTTTCTGCATTTTCATTCTAAATTGTATGAAATAACCAAACAAACGATGAGGGCGCCACTGTAGGGTCGGCACAGTCTTAATACTGAAAAAGCACCCTATTTTTCAATCGAAAATTCTCGTCAAAATATCTGCTTTTTTTTAAAAGTCGATGGACTTTTGTTTCGTTGAAATCTCTACTTTCTGATTGTATAAAAAAATATACATTGCTATTGTATATTTACTGTACTTACTGTTTTCAGAAAATGCAAAAAACCAAAAAAACTCGAACCCGAATTTTTTTTTAAATCATTGTGTACAATTTGAGCTATTCATTAAAATTTACATTTTAATTACTCGAAAAACGTAATTTCCCATGTTACATTGATAATCGAAATATAATTAACAACCAAACAAGTTAATATAATATGACAATATTTTGAGAAAGTTGTAGAATCTTCTATATATTATATGCGTAGATGCCTATTTATTGCTATTTTAAGATAACTTATATAGGTACCTGTGTGACCTACGGAAAATTTTAGCCATCAAAATGTATTTCATAGAGAAGTGGGGAAGGTGCTAGGAGGGCCTGGGTACATGCTATTTCGTAGCAGCTGTAAAAACCGTTGCTCAGTATTCAAGATACAGAGCAGTGAACAACATCGTTCATATTATCATCATCGTTTATATTCAAATACACGTGCAGGTTGAGTTACTTTAAGAGAATTGTGACAAATTTACTTTGAAATCTCTTTCCTTTTAAATGAGTTCGTATTATTTAGTATTTTTTTAGGCAGTAAGGTTTTGTTTACATTTTTAATTTTAATTTATTTATTTTTTTGCTTGAGCACGTATAGTTTTTATTTTATTTGTTGGTATATTGGCGTGGCTAGCTGACATATGGCAAATAATTTAATTTAATGTTCTGTGTCCTGTAATGTTAATTACTTCGCATACCTAGTATTGTATACAATCAAGTAAATGAAACTGAACAGACATCTGTGCTGCTGGGGAGTTTGTTGCGCCACTTTTTCTCCCCAGCGAAGCACTAGGAAGTGGTGAAGGGCGAGCGTTTTGGGGGGCTGCCTTTTGTAATTTTAACGTTCGAAAAGTGCTGATTCTCAGCCTAGTTTGAATAAATGACTTGATTTTGAGTACCTAGTGAACACACTCACATGCTTGTGTCGCAGGGCTGCCAGGCCATCGCGGACACGGGCACGTCGCTGGTGGCGGGCCCCAGCGCGGAGGTGGAGGCGCTCAACAAGGCGCTGGGCGCGACGCCCATGGCGTTCGGCCAGTACGTGCTGGACTGCCAGCTCATCACCAAGCTGCCGCCGGTGACCTTCACCATCGCCGGCACCAAGTTCACTCTCGAGGGGACCGACTACGTGCTGCGCGTGAGTACACCCTTTATGGATTGCCAACTAGAATTGATTGATTTCATGTATGTGTCGCAAATAGATTGTCGAATCCGCGAGCTGTTTTACAAAACAGCTCGGTTCCGTAAAACAACTGGCTTCATAACAGCTTTTGTACTTTGACAAAAATATTTTATTATAAGTATATATCGATAAGAAACGATACAGAAGAACTTCTCTCCCTTGATTCTTAACCTAAGAATAATAATTATGTACGATCGGGAAAAAAATGTTGACGAATGGAACTTTTTTTTTCCCGATTGTCAATTATAGTGTTAACGACAGTGGTGGTACTGATCGGTAATAATAGAAAAGAATTCCCGTTCGTCAACACTGAACGAATGGAACGACAAGGTGTGACTGATTGGGAATATTTGCTTAAAACTGATTCTTGTAGATCGCAACAAAATTAATTCCTTGGCTATAACGATACCGACAAACGGAACGGTTATTGCTGTTATTAGTATAACGATATAATAACGTTATTCATGTCGATACTCAACGTTGTCACAGTTGCCAGCTTCATAACAAGATGACGAAAAAATTGGTTGTCTGTAAAGTCGGTTTACGGACGATAGTTTTACGTGATAACGTCATAAAGAAACATTGATGAATAAATGTGTCACAAGCCAACGCTTGGGCCGATCGTGCCTCTCTATCCCTTGTTCCGCGCTCTCGCTTGCACGCTCAGGCGGAACGTGACACTTTTTCGTGCGTACAGCCGGTGTTCATCGATTTATAAGACGTTATCACGTCAAAAGTATGAAGATAACGTTACAAATTAATCTGAACCGTTTCACCTGTAACGTTATTATAAACGGATAAGCTTAATGTTACTGATACCTAAAACGTTACTTATAATATTGTTCTAAGGCTCTAGACAGACGAACTGCATTTCAATTGCAATCCAACCGCAAATTGCAGTTCAAGTGCAGTTTGAAAGCAGTTGACACGGTTTGCAGTCGTGTCAACTGCATTCAAACTGCACTTGAACTGCAATTTGCGGTTGTATGGCAGTTGAAATGCAGTCCGTCTGTCTAGAGCCTAAGAAAATTTATTCTATAACGTTAACTTTTTTTTTTGTAACTTTATTGATAATTTTAGGTTTTAATATCGTTACAAATTTTGGAACTTTATACGATAACATTAGTGGTAAAATTTCGTTTTCAAGTCCCTGATTTAAACATTACTAATACAATAATTATATGTTTCTCTCTTTTCTAAATGTAATGTACAACGATTTTTCAGGACATCGATTTTATTCGGTAAAAAACAGCTGATAATGGTCAGCAACGAACCCAAAGACATGTCATTGTAATCACGTATTGTAGGAATATTAATCATCGAGTAATTCGTGTGTTTGAGTGCATTTTTCCAATTTAGTTAAACTAGATGCTCACGAATGATACTCATTGTTGTAATGTTTGGATTAATATAGTAATTAACTAGAATTGTTAATTTGAGTTTTCGATTTCTTACATAGACGTTCAAAAGTTATCGCGGCATGTATAATAAGAAACGTCAAATCCGACTTCTTAGGGTGCGTTCCGAGTTGCGCTGTAATCGATTTGAGCGTGCTTAAACCCGTGCCGAATTAGCGTAAGCTTAATAACGATATCCCGTGAATCGTCATAGATGACGTCATGACATGCGCCATCTTGCGATATCGCCGATACTTGATAAGACTCGTAGACACTCGTAGTCGTTAACTTGACAGGGTACATGTACAAAAGCCGACACTTAATCTATTGTAAAATGTGCGATGTGCACGACAGCAAATAAATACATTCATAAAATGAATGCTGTCTTACATTATAAAAAAAATAAAAGAGACCGAATGGTAGAGTAGAACTACGGAATATTCCATGGGTAGAACGGCAATCTACCCTAGATTGCCATCGCAATGGCAACGAGCTCGCTGGCTGGTTGGGCGTTGCGTTGGTTTGATTCCGCGACAAGCCATTTCTTTTTCTAAAGTATTCCTTAGGATAGTCATAACATATTCAATGTTGCACCCCCTTAACCCACATTGTGTATGTTGTTGATGATTCTGTCGCTGTTAGTTACACATGAACTGGTATACGAAATTATGGGGGGCAGGTACTACAGCCAAAAAGTGAAAAATAAAAACTTTTTACAAAAAAAAAAACACAACCCACTTCCAAAAAAAAAAAACACTGCAATGTAAAAAAATTTGTTTCGGAAGTCGTTGGCAAAAAAAAAACGACAGGACAAAACCAAACCGATATCCGAAATTAAAGTTGTTTTTCAGTGAAGTCGGAGAAGCTTGTGACTAAGTAATAACAACACCACGGGTCGATCGAATAGGTTAAGGTACGCTTGCCGCGGTCGGTCCATAGATGGGTGACCATCTTTACATACTGAGTGAGACTATGTGGACCAACGGATTAACGTCCGCGTTTCGGAAAGCACGTTAATCCGTTGGTCCCGGCTGTCATTCTTGGATCTTTGACAGTCGTTATGGGTCGTCAGAAGTCCGAAAGTATGACAACCAGTCTTACCAAGGGGTATCGTGTACCCAGTAACTGGGCTGTGGAGGTCAGATAGGCAGTCACTCCCATGTAAAATACTAGTATTCAGCTGCATCCGGTTAGACTGGAAGCCGACCACAACATAGTTGGGAAAAGGCTAGGCATATGATGATGGGTGCTGACGTCACACTCGTGTGTTCAGTGCTAACACTAAAGCAAGAATGCTACTAATACTAAGATTCTTGCATGTTTGACTTACTCATTTTGAATAAAATACCAAAGACTTGTCGATATTATGGTTTACATTAGCGGGTTCACGGACGAGCCGCGTGGTGACCCATTGATTGAGTGTTAAGCTATATTTGTTAAGTTAGCATAACTTTAACTACAGGTCTATTAGTAAGGGGTAGGTGCATTATGAACAACAGAGTACTGTTTTCATTGTCGACCCGGAGAGTAAGACCCGTGTGTGTGCGCAGGTGACGCAGTTCGGCAAGACGGTGTGTCTGTCGGGCTTCATGGGGCTGGACATCCCGCCGCCCAACGGCCCGCTGTGGATCCTGGGCGACGTGTTCATCGGCAAGTACTACACCGAGTTCGACGTGGCTGCCAAGCGCATCGGCTTCGCGCCCGCCGTCTGAGCGAAGCTTTCACCAGTAATCAACTAATGTTATATTTCAGTAGTGTAGTTAGCGAGTTCCTTGCGCCGCAATAAATCCAAGCTTATATCGAGTTGTTATTCATGCAGTATGCTCCACCAATATCTAAAGATATCTCCATGACAATAACATTTGGCAGGATAACACATGACAATGACAATGCTGTCCTTTAAGTTTTTTTTTTTTTATGTTTATATTTTAGAAATAAAACGTTGAAAAAATAATATCTTTCTTTTATTTCATATATGTAATATAACATTATTTGAACAACTCACACGAATTTGAATACAAAAAATATGAAACACTTTCAATCTCCGTATTAAGTTATTGATGTTTATTAAAAACTTTTCAAGGCAACACTTGTTCAAGAGTTCAAAAAAACATAGGTCGCAAGCGAGGACTCGCCCGACGGACAGCGATAGTCTCGGGTCGAGGCGAGCAACTCGCTCTGGAAGTCTGGATATATTGAGCCTTCATCTTATTCTATTGTATGACTACCATAAACTATAACTAATGTAACTGCTGCTGTAAAGAATTATGCTAGTTTATTTAATTAACTATGAAATTAGAGAATTATGTACACTCTCAGGCATTGACCAGAGCTAATCTGAGCAAAAGCCAGTTATTTATAAATGTTATTAATATATAAATATGGGAGCTCCCGACACACACAAGGACAAGACTATTCCTAGCACGCCCGTCGAACTTGACTGTTTCTTGCAGTAAGTGTAAGCTAACCGCACATTACAGCCGTCTCATCGCATTTCGATACTATAAAGCGCGGTGTGACCCGACTGTAATGTGCGATGGTTCATACAAATTTAATTTAAGTGATTTAGAAGATTTTTCGCAATGCGATGTGGCCCGCTCAATTCTACGCCAGCGTTTATAGGCCTACGTCTCCTGCATGGTACTTTCTACGGCGCGCACACCGCGAGCATGCAAGCGCCGACCGATCGATTCTGTAAAAATCTCACCGTGAAAAGTTAGGTGAAGTGAGCTTAGAGTGAGCTGTCAAGAGTATCAATCCCTAGCATCAGGATGACACTGACAGCTCACTCCACGCTCACTTCACCTAAGTTTTCACGGTGAGATGGTTACAGAATCGCACTGCTGACTATGTGACGCCAGGTCTACGAGATTTAATACTGAGGGTGGTTCCAACATAATTAGTACATGCTTGGTGAAACGACAAAGTGGAATGTTATGAAGACGACCCGATCGACTGGGCAAATGGAGAATCTTGTCAGTAAATCTCAGCTGGTATGAGGATACCAGCTGAGATTTACTGACAAGATTTGTCCGACGCCTGCTAAGTAAGGAGTAGCAAGCGTCAGACAATTTTTTAAAATCAGGTACCCATGTACAGATAGTGCAATCCACGAAGACGCGCACCACTCTTTTTCCTAATGCTTACAGCATAAGTGAGCAACATTCCGCTAGTGTTTTAGTTTTGTCGATACACACAAATTATTATTAGTGGCTAATTAGTGTGTATCGAAAAAACTAAAATACTAACGGAATTTACTAGCGATAACCGCTAACGATTAGGAAGAAGAGTGGGGCGCGTCTTCGTGGATTGCACTATCTATACGGGCGACACCGCGCCGACACATGAGTCCATACTAACATCTGAGGCATTGGCCACGAGTGTGCCACTCTTACTTTTAAAATGATACGTTCTCTCGATGGAACGAACAAACTAGATGACAGTTTTTGACCAATTTCAAAAAAGGAGGTTCTGTATTCGACCCGTATGTATGTTTGTATGTCCGTGATTTTCTCAAAAACTCTGAACCAATTTTGATGTTTCTTTCACTAAGGTGATCTACATATTTTCATGAAGGTTTTAGTATATAATACATTAGGTAATTTTTATTCTTAAGTACGAAGTTATATGCATAAATGTACTGCATCTCCGGCATTTCTATAAGAATTTTTATAATTCTTCTTGCTTGGCACCGCTTGGCTGCAATTGTATTATATCTATGTATTGTTTTTAATGGATAAGATATGCCTCAGGGGTGGTCCCTTATAAATTTGATTAGCTTTGCTTGGGTAGTTTTTGAGTTAGATTCAATAATACGATTTTTTTCCAATTAAGTTTTTATTGATGATGTTTTAACTGATATTTACATAGCAAATAGTGTTAATTGAATTTGTAGGTCCAACTAAAAAGTGAAAAATAAAAACGTTTTTTACAAAAAAACAACCGGCTTCAAAAAAAAGTGAATAATAACTTTAATTTCGGAAGTCGTTGTCAAAAAACGAAAATGCGGAATCACGACATAGACTTCCGAAATTAAAGTTAATTTTTAATTGTTGTTTTTGTTTTGTTCAGAGCATTTTTTCAGTGTGCTGGGATTATAGGACCTACCCGTAACAAAACGATTCACTATTAACAACATTACTATACAGGTTGAAATTGAAAACATGCGACAAATCGAAATGGAAGATTGTACTCATCATTATGACAACTTTTAGTAAGGGACCAAAGCTGCATTCGCGAAAAAAAAATCAGCTGTTCCCTACATTTGGACGAGTTATGCGAACATAAATGTAGGGCACACCTGTTTTTTTTTTTTTGCGATTTCGGGTTTGGTCCAGTTGTTCTTAATGATGAGTACAATCTCCCATTTCAATTTGTCGCATGTTTTCAATTTCACCCTGTATGGATATTTGAAACTCGAAAATCACACGAAAAAAGGAGTAGTGTGTATCTACTGTTTTTTTTTTGGAGTTAACAGAAGAAAACATGGACAGACTTCGATTGATTGGTTTTTTATAAAACTTGCTAGGTATGATTAACAGTGTTAGGCAAATAAAAGGATTGATGACTAATATTAGAAATGTACCTCAAAGAGGGCAAAGTAAAATGAGATAGATAATCGAAAATATCGATGGAAATCATCTAGCGCAATAAAAATTTAAGGGATTATTCCCGTCCTTGTCACGCGGTACGGGCCATGTATGGCGCCAGTTACATAGTCATGACGTCACTGGATAGTGCTGTCTTTATCTAGCCATATTTTAAAACGTGGCAGTGTTTTAAGCTTATTTACACTTTTTATGATATTACTATTTGCTCTATTTGCAAAAAAATGTTTTTAGTTTAAAATTAAAAAAAATGTCTTCTGTATTGAAGAAACAACTCTTGTGTTTTTAGGGTTCCGTACCAAAATGGTGAGTTGAGAATCTGGTGACTTGCTCATGAGGGAAAACAGAATCCTTATAGTGAGACTCAGTATATCTGTCTGTCACAGCTGGATATCTCAAGAACTACTAATACTATCAACTTGAAATTTGGAATAGTTTTAGATGGCGTTTGCTCAACTATTATGCAAATAAGAAAGAATTTTTTTTTTTGCAACACACTGGAAGGGGGATCTGAAAAATTCGAAGTGGGGTTACTAGGGCATATGGGGTATCATATGAAAGAGCGTAGTTTGCACATTCTCAAACATTTTTTTTTTTTCATGTAAAAAAAAATACAGTTTCCCCCTTATCTTCGAAGTTTGCAGAGAAAAATCTGAAATTATTCTATGTGATAGAAGTTTACGTAAAGATTATAGGAAAAATAAAACTATGTCTTTAAATAGCACACTTTTTCAGAAATCATCAAAAATTACATTAGTTTCACTATCGGTCAAGAGATGGCGCTGATCTAAAACTGAAATATTCTACACCGCAGTGTTAAAATTCTCTGACGAATATAGGCCTCGCCGATGAAAATTTAAAAACATGATGGTGCGGAACCTTCGGTGCGCGAGTCCGACTCGCTCTTGACCAGTTTTTAATTCTAAAATGAATAATTCAATGAATTTCATACGTTTAGACCCCGAGTGAGCAGTGAGCTTGTCAGATCACTCCCATTGTATTGTGTGGATAGTAATTACATTATATTAATACTTGCTGTTGGTTCAAATACATTGTCTATCATAATTCATAATAATACCGCATTCATGACTCGATGATCAGATCAAAACAAACAATACCATATTAATTTCATAATTAAATACTATTTATTTAAATAAACGTTTAAGTAAAATAGATCGTCCATACATAAATTATAATTACAATATTCTGATAGAGCATGTGGTTGGCGCGGGTGGCTCGCTCTCTATGCTACACTATGTATACAACTATTACTAGCGTCACTACACTAGTCCCAGTTTATGTTTTTTCCTGAACTTTTTCACGTAAGCCTCCACCAGCGCCTGGATCTTGGCCGGGTTGATCTCGCCCGTCTTGTTGTGACAGATCTGGAACCATTCATTTTGTTTAATATACTTATTACTAGCTGTAAATACTTTATATGGATTTGGATGAAATTTAGAGCACAGATAGGACGTAGTTAAGCATAAATGACTAATTTCTATAAAATCACGCCTCAGATTTGAGCAAACATATTTATGTATAAGTTTGGTATATTACCTAGGTACATGTAAAACAATACAACCTAAACAAAAAAAAAAATTAAGCGGCTTTGCAAATACTTTATCACGAAATTAACACCAAAATAATTTAAATAAAAAAAAATAATGTTTATGTTAACGCGCACACTGCGTGTGACTGCGGCGGACCGCTGTGCACTACGCCGACTGCCCGATACAGCAAGGCCATTTTAGTCCATTCTACTAAAAATCTAAAATACAGGATTTTTGATATCAGCTAATAAAGGGGTATACAGGGTGAAATTGAAAACATGCGACAAACCGTAATGGGAGATTGTACTCATCATTATGAACAACGTTTACTAAGGGACTAATGCAGTAATCGCGAAAAAACAATCAGTAAAGTCCCATTTTTTTTCTTGCTATTTTTTTTTAACATTACTTTGGGTGTAAATCTATACTAATATTATAAATAGGAAAGGTTTGTATGTATGTTTGTAACGAATTAGCTCAAAAAATACTGGACCAATTTTAAAAATTCTTTCACCATTTGAATGCTACATCACTGATTAATATAGGCTTTTTTAATTTCAAGAAAAAATAAAATGTTAAAAAAATAAATGTCCACCCGTGCGAAGCCGGGACAGGCCGCTAGTAAGTAATAAAAGAACTTAAAATCTTCAAAACCAAGTCCGTACCGACAAAGCTCAGTTATCGAAGAGATCAATAAACTTTATTTGTAATTTATTTATGCAGTGGTTTTTTCATAAAACTCGATTTTCCGAAGCACTTTTCGAATTTTTTTACACGCCTATCAGTTCGGAACGGTGTTTCTGTGCGTGAGAACTAGACGTTGTTCGTATAAACTAGCTCACTCATCTTTCATCACTGATACTAGCTCTATCTGATACGAAGTCAGATGAGACAGCGTGTTTTTGGCCATGACCACCAACGTGTTCGAGCTCGCGACTAGTTTACTCTTAAGTAACAATTTTTTGTTGGGACGACTTATATTGTTGGTATGAAAAACTATACGACGACGACGAGTGGCGTCACAATAATATCGACGTGAGTGATAGCACGGCGAGGTACCTTGGGCACGGCGCGGCGCAGGATGTCCTTGTATTCGTCCTTGGTCACGTGCTTCTTGTTGTAGTGCGGCTTCAGCACCAGCTTCACCTCCTCCACCACGCGCTCTTGGCGGTTCAGCTTCTTTAGGAACTGTAACACATCGCCAGCTGTAGTCTCGAGATGGTAGTCATAAACAAAACGAAACAAAAAATGAGGTCTATCAAGCTAAGCATGCAAACGCGGGGAGTTCTAACTAACTAAATAAAAAATTCGATCACACACATAAACAGCGTGATTGCTCACTTTGCTCTTCACTTGCATCTCGACTGCGGAGCTGGGCAGGTCGTCCAGGATCTTCAGGTTGTCCTCGTCGATCTTGACGCCGACCTGCGTTTTACCTGCCGGCGAAAACACATCGTTACAACGAGAGCGGCGGGATGGCGGGGCGGCGGGGCGGCGGGGCGGCGTACCTTTCTTGCGGCTGAGCTTGACGGGCACCTTGGCGGCGGCGCCTCGCGGCTTGCGGCGCGGACGCTCCAGCAGCGCGTCGAAGGCGGCGCGGGCGCCGGCGGGCGGCTCGAACAGGTCGCCGAAGTCGCTGGAGCCCGGCGAGTAGGGCGAGTCGCCCGCGTCCGACTCGTCGCGCCGCCGCGCCGCCACGGCCGCCGTGCTGGGCGCCGGCCGCGCCAGCTTGGCGGCCTGCATGGGCTTGATGGGGTCCGACTTGATCGGGGACGGCTTGGCCAGGAACAGCTTGGGCGGCTGCGAGCGCGTGGGCGATGGCAGCACGATGCGCACGGGCGGCGCGGGCGCGGGCGCCGGGGCCGCCGGGGGGCCCGCGGCCGGCGGGGGGCCCGCGGGGCCCGCGGGGGCCGCGCCCGGCGACCCCGCGCCGCCCTCGGGCGCCGCCTGCGCCGCGTCGCCCGGCGGGGGCTCCGGGGACACGTCGCGAGTGGACTGAAGCAGTGCCATTACCTGTGAACACATTTTTTATTAAACTACATCATTCACGATCAGAAATGTTTGCGCTTTAGTACCCGTTCTCTTGTTACTAGACTACGGCAGATAGAAGTGGCTACGAATCTTCAATAGAACTGGGAATAGGCTTATAAGCCTGTATAAGCTGGTTTCAGTTGATGGATTTCCCGGCTTGGTCATCATGCATATTGTTGAAATCTTCCATAAGTTTGGATAGTGGTGCACTCTGAAGATCGCGTTAAATAGCGTTATTACATTATTAAAAATACTATTGATTTTTTGGGCAGTGGCTTAAGGATTTCTCCCGTTATTAGATCAAAGCCAGATGCTGACATCTGTACCTTTTGTTTACCTGTATGTTCTACAAATAAAAAAAACTTTTTTACAAAAAAAACTACCGACTTCCAAAAAACACTACAAAGTGAAAAATAACTTTAATTTCGGAAGTCGGTGTCGTTGGTTCCGCATTTTCTTTTATTGACACCGACTTCCGAAATTAAAGTTATTTTTCACTTTGTAGTGTTTTTTGGAAGTCGGTAGTTTTTTTTTGTAAAAAAGTTTTTTATTTTTCACTTTTACTGGGCCAGTTTGTAACATATCTAAGTTACAATAGCCTAATGTCAACTGCTCATCACCTTTTACAAAATATTGCTTTTCCCAATGCAGGGACTTTAATTTTTGAGGAGTTCTCCTTGTAAGAACCAGGAAAACTGGAGCTGATTGAGAAGTCACCATCAGCTCCACTTCACGATATGCATTGTGCTTAGCAACCACATTAAAGTACCTAATCGAATCGCAAACCGTGAAATATTAATTATTGAGTAGTTCCGATGGCCATCTGTGGTCTTCATCATCAGTTCCACTTCACCGAATGGTGCTTTCTGAGAGCAAATGCATGAGTTACTATAAAAAATATCCAAATCGCTATAGGTGTGCCTACAAAATTTGAGGGTTTCCCTCGAGATCCATGGGATTCCCTCATCAGATTCCGATTTGGTGACAATGGGACCACCACCTCGGGAGCATACCCTTTCAAACAAAAAAAGAATTTTGAAAATCCGTCGACATTTGGCGGAGTATTCGATGAACAAACATACAAACATCCGAACATAGTACCTCCTCCTTTTTGTGAAGTCGGTAAAAAATAATTTGCTTTTTTGTTTCCTAGCTTGCACATCGTTACAATAGAATGCATTTATTTGTCACAATCACTACATAGTATAAAACAAAGTCGCTTTCTCTGTCCCTATGAACGCTTAAATCTTTAAAACTACGTTACGGATTTTGATGCGGTTTTTTTAATAGATAGAGTGATTCAAGAGGAAGGTTTATATATACAAAGTGTTAATGAAATAACCCAAAACCTCGGACACCCCAACCGATTTTTATATTAATAAATTGATATGACATATAATTATTTATTTTAAAAAATTATAGTAAAAGATATTTGTAAATGTTGTTGTCGCGCTACTTCTTACAGATTCGTAGCTCTATCGCCGCCGGCGCACTTCCCGGCCTTGGCGCCAGCTCTAGCACCCCCTCTCCTCACCCTCGCCCGCGCTGTTTGTTTTCCTTGCGTTGGACAGTAGCGTACAGCGTCGTTAAAAAATATTAGACACGGCATGACAAATAATTATTTTTTGAAAAAAAAAATAACCCATATTAAAAATGATTGTATTCGATTTTGCTGCCGATTCTAAACAAACTAGTTTCAGGTTTTGGGTTATTTCATTAACACATTGTATATAATACATGCATGCATGTGATGTCGTAAATAAACACATTTTTTTGCGCTTACTTTTCAAACGCTGGCTGAACCCTACGAGATAGGTCATAATAATGTACTACAGTATTGTACACCTTAAAAAGGTCTACAAAAAAGTCCACGATGGTATATGTCTATCTCTTAGGGATAACCCACAATAATCATTTTTTATCCTTTACTTTTTACGAGAAATAATGGCTTATTTACGAAGCGATTTTAAGCAATACAGCATTAATCCTTATCCCATTAAGTACCTTAGATACATTGTGCATTTAATATAGATAAATATGGCCCTTTACAGCATGTAATTTAAATGAATATTTTCGAAGATTTTACAGATTTAAAATGGAGGGACATAGCGGTTGCTGCGGTACCGGCCGCGGCGGCGCGTGCTGGCATTCTTGAAATACCTGTACTTAGTATTGCACCCGTGCGAAGCCGGGGCGGGTCGCTAGTATTTTATAAAGTTATTATGTGCATTATGTATTACGATCATAATATTCTGCCATTTCCATAGTACAAATATGGTTTGTAAAATTATGGGTCATCTTTAATTAAAATTAAATTATAAATCATTAAAATTAGAACTACAAATACTTTAAATAAATTGATCAAAAGTTGTAAAAGAGACTAAGCGTTCTCCTAAGTTCCCTGGGAGTTACGAGTGTCAAAGTTAGCTAGCTAATAGTTGTTGATCACTCAGGAGTATCTTGTCTCCTTCATCTTCTAATTCCATCATAGAGACAAACTAAAAAATTGTAAAATCCCTAACCCGACGGGATACAGTGGCTGCGACCGAAGGTAGGATTTCAGATAGGAATAAATTATCTTGTTTTATGTATTTCATTACGTTTTTTTTTTTTTGTAGTTGGGTTCAAGTACAGTCTATCAGTTTTTTAAATTTCAAAGATATATAAAAACAATGCCCGCTCGAAATTGTCTATGGTTTAGTGATGCGGTACTATGAATTTTAAGTCCAGGTGCTATCGATGTTGCAATTATCTATACTAATATTATAAATTGGTTGAACGCGTTAAAAGTGTATGCTACAGTGGTGTGTCACTAATATTAGCGACACGCAGATGTCGCGTTATACCTGGCAAGTTCGATGTTATTCCTTTTGGTTCCTAGGTTCCCGGTTACCGACCACCTCAGGTATACACAAATGTTTATTTCACAAGTCATCGCAAAATAAAGTACCTTCTCTATGGGCGACAGTGGGCGTCGGTCGAGAACTTCGTCGGCGGACATGTTGGTCTTCTGCGCCGCCTCCAGCGTCATGCAGGTGCGCGGCGGGCTGGGCGCACGCGCCGAGCTGGGCGACGCCGACGCCGAGCGCGTGGGCTCGTACGGGTCGTAGGCGTCGGGCGAGTCGGGCGGCTCGGGCGGCGTCAGCGGCCCGCGGGCCTCGTCCGCGCCCGGCGCCGCCTCCGCGCGGCCCGGCGACGGCGGCGTCTTGGGGCCCACGGCCTCGGCCGCGGGGCCCGGGCCCGGCGCGGCCGGCCGCTCCGGCTCCTTCTCGCCGGGCTCGCTGTCGCTCAGCACGATGACGTGGCGCGGCGACGGCGTCAGCTCGCGGAAGGGCGAGCGCTCCAGGTCGATGATGGCCACGGGGCGCGGCGCCGCGGCGCCGGGCGGCGCGGGCCTGCGCCGGCGCCGGCGCCGCTCGCGCCGCCGCTCGCGCCGCTCGTCGCCCTCGGCGCGCTCCTGCTCCTTGAAGCTGACGCTGACGAGGATGTTGTCTCCGGACGTGAACACCTCCTTGGAGGGCCCGGCGGCGTCGCGCAGGCGGCGGTGGCGCGCGGGCTCGCGGCGGCGGCGCGGTGCGGGCGCGGCCGGCGGCTCGGGCGGCGGCGTGCGCGGCGACAGCAGGCGCGAGCCCGAGCCCGGCGCCGCGCCCGCCGGCGACGGCGCCGGCGACGGCTCCGGCGAGCGGCTGGCACTGCGGCGGCGCACGCGGCGGCGGCGCGGGCTGCGCCTGCGCGGCGAACGGCGGCGCGAGGTCGAGCGCTCGGAGCGGACGCGCTTCTTTCTTTTGGTCGGTTTCGGTCGCGGGCTCTTGGAGCCGGAGCCGGAGCGGCGCCGCTTGCGCGCGCGCTCGCCGGAGCGGCGCCGGCGCCGCGCGCGCCGCGGGGAGGACGACGGGCGGCGCGGCCGGGAGGCGGAGCGCCGGGCGCGGGAGGCGGAGCGTCGCGGGCGCGAGGCGGAGCGGCGCCGGGCGGGCGCGTCGGGCTCGCGGGGCGGCGGCGAGCGGCTGAGGCTGGGCGAGGCGCGCGGTGACACGTCCCGCCCGAAGGCGTCCTTGGGGCGGCGCCGCTTCTCGCCCACCAGCGTGCGCACGTCGTATCGCTCGAGGTCCTTGCGACGCTCCTTGCGGCGCAGCTTGCGCTCGCGCGAGGCGTCGCTGGAGTCGCGGCGCTCGCGCTTCTTGTCCTTGTCGCGGTAGTTGCGCTCCTTGCCGCTCTTGCTAAGCTTCTTGAAGGCGACGTCGGCCTTCTTACCCTTGCCCTTACTCTTGTCCTTGCCCTCCTTTTTGGAGTCCTTCTTCTTCTTCTTTTTAGCGTCTTCGCCTCGCGGCTCCTTCTTCTTGTCTACGATTTCGCCCTCCTCGTCATCGGGCGGCGGAGGCGCCGGCGAGACGCGGGACGCCTCCGATAGCGCACGTTCGTTGTCCGAGAACATCTCGTTGCCCTCGTCTTCGGATATCATCTCGGTGTCGAGTCCCTCGATACCCTTTTCTTTCTCGGTCTCCAGGGACGTGTCCTTGGACTTGTTCTCGTCGAGACAAGGCGTGTAACTCCTTTCATCTTCGGTCTCGCTGATGGACTCAGTCATTTTCTCGAGCAAGTCATCATTTCTGTCTACTGAGCCTCTCCTAGGCGAGTGCTCGAGCACGGGCAGCTCGTCGTCGGCAGCAGACAGGTCGTCGGAGCTGGAGGACTCGCGGCGGCGCGGCGGCGGCGTGGCCGCACGCTCCGCACTGTCCATGGTGTCATCATCATCATCGTCTAACTTGTCTTCAGCCACCGACGCTGCTTTTTCCGTGGGAGTGGTCGCTTCTTCCTCAATTTCAGGTGTGGTAGCATCTTTCTCTATTTCAATTGCTTTCTTTGTGACTTCTTCCTGTATTTGATCTGGCTCCTCAAAGTTAGCATTAGCCGGTTCGATGGAATGGGTCTCCGGTGCGAGCTCAGGAACCTCCTGTTCCTTAGCGGGCGAGCCTGGGCGTGTTGCCTGCGCGTCGCGCCCCTGGGCGGGCGTCATGTCACGCGACAGGTCGCCGGGCTCCACGGGGGGCGCACTCTCGCTATCCTCGTTTACCTCTTCCACTTCGTCTTCTATTTCTTCGTCGTATAGACTAACTTGTCGTTTAATCAACGAGGGCGTGTTGAGTTTAATCTTAATGGGATTGCGCGGATTGGTCGTAATGGGACATCTCTTCGAGACTTTCTCTTTCAATTCTTCTTCAGTTTTTTTCCTTGTTTGATCGAGTACGGCACGCGGTGGCGGGGCGGGCGGGCCAGTCGGGGCGCGCGGGTCTGCCGGGGCGGGCGGGCTCGCCGGGGTGGGCGGGCTCGCCGGGGCGGGCGGGCTCGCCGGGGCGGGCGGCTCGTCGTCCTCCTGCACCAGGTCCTCCAGGCTGTCGCGCGGCGCCAGCGGGGCCAGCGCCGCGTCGGGTGGCGCCTCGGCCGAGCTGTTGGCGATGTGCACGCTGGTGGCGGAGTAGATGGAGAAGTTGGGGCAGTCGCCCTCGGAGTCGTCGTCGCTGGCGGCGCGCGCGGGCGCGGCCGGCGCCAGCAGCGCGCGGTGCTCGTGCAGCACGGCGCGCACGCAGCTGTCCAGCACGCCCGGCGGCACGCCCAGGCCGCCCGCCTCCAGCGCCGCCAGCACGCCCGGCAGCGCGGGCGGGGGCGAGCACGGCGCGGGAGCGGGCGAGGGCGGGGGCGAGGGCGGGGGCGAGGGCGCGGGCGGCGGCGCGGGGGGCGCGGCCGGCACGTCGTCGACGTCGGCGCTATCGTCGTCGTCGTTGGTCGGCTCGGTGGGGTCGTACTTCTCAGTATCTATGACTAAACTAGAATCACTCTTCTCGTCCTCCGACTTGTCGAGTTCGGGCGTTTTATCGAATTTGAACATAGGCGGCTCCGGCAGCGGGCGATACGGCTGAGGCTTCGGTGGCTGCTGCGCTTGAATTGCGGCCGCAGGCTCGGGGTTACTGTTTGCTGAGTTTTGTCGCCGGATTGGACCCATTCTCATGTCGAGCGGGTTTTCGAAGCCCCCAAACGAGTGCCTGTGCTGCACAGGTGGCGGGTCATTGCGAGGCGGAGCGGGCGGCGGCACGTAGGGCTGCCAGGCCGGCCCCAGGCTGTAGCGGCCCGGCTCGGGGCGCTGCGGCGGCTGATTGTTCTGGCCTCGGTTCTGCTCAGGAACTTGTCTCCTGTTGCGCTCAAAAGGCAGGTCATCTCCCTGCGGATACTGGTGCTGTCTTCTAGAGTAATTGTTATAGGTGTCCATGTCGTCGCGGCGCGCGTTGTTGTTTTGATTGAACGCGTTCCCCTGGCGGTTCTGGTAGCCGCCACCGTTGTAGTTGTTGTCGTAGCCGCCGCGGCTGTTCAGGCTGCTGCCCTGCTCGCGGTGGTAGTTGCCGGTGTAGCCGCCGCCCCAGCCGCGCCCGCCGCGCGACTGTCCGGGGTACGACGGTACCTTCCTCGCGGCGTCCTCTCCCTGCGAGAGATCAATCTTGTCCTGTTTTTTCGGCTCGTCGGGTTGTTTCTTCGGTAGCTTAGACTTTTCGCGAGTTTCTAATTTTATATTCACACTGCCGTCTACAGAAATAGACACTACAGATTGTTTTGAATGAAGCAAAGTTTGACTTTCGAGGATAGACGAGAGGACGTCCGGCGCCGACGACGCGTGCGTAGGAGACGGAATGGAGATCATCTTTCTTCTCGCCTGGTGGAATAAGTCATCACATAAGTAATTATTAGACATAATAGTAAACATTATCAAAGAAAATAATGAACATGATGCAGCTGCAATTACCTGTCTGTAAGCGCTGAGGATGCTGGAGGTGGGGCGCGCGGCCACGGCCGTGCTGGCGCGCTCGGACACGCCGAGCTCGTCGTCCTCGGGGAAGTAGTCCAGCTGGTGCGCGTCGCCGAACAGGCTCAGCGCCGGGATGCCGGCGCGCGAGCGGCGCGCGGCCAGCTCGTGCAGCGCGCTGGCGGCGCCGGCCACGCCGCGCACGCCGCGCACGCCGCGCGCGCCGGACTCGCCGCGCCCGCCATCCGCGCCCGCCGCCGCCAGCGCCGCGCGCACGCTGGCCAGCACGTGCGAGCGCCGTGCCGCGGTGCGCGGTTGCCGTCTCTTGGTCTGCGCACACACAACCATGTTAGCTCTCAAGGTTAACTCACTATCCAGCTACATTCTGAAAGGCAATGTACTTACCCTCCTTTTCTTTAGTTTCCTTTTAACTTGTTTGGTAACTGGAAATTTACCATTTTCTTGCACTTCATACTCGATAATGACTGTTTTAGTTCTTCTCCTCTTTGGCTTTCTACGGTTTGTATGTGCAGCACTTTTACGCCTGCTTGTAGTTGTTGTTGAGCGACTGCCCTGCGCTGTGTGTGGTCCTCTTGATGTTGTTGGTATATCATCTGAATTCAAACGGCTTCCTCTGTTGCTGGAGGATGTAGATGGTTCATCTGCGCTATGCATCCTTGATGATCTAACATTCCTTCTCTCTCTGATTAATGCACTTCTAGAAGACATTGGTATCTCCATATCTGTGATGCCAGAAAATAAGAAATCCACATCTGATAACAGATTGTCACAATTGGGACAGAGCCACTGATCAATAGGAACCTGCAATATAAGGAAAATGAAGCTGAAGTTTATAGAGAAATTACAATATTGTGTATCTATACTGGCACAAAACTTCAAGTACTGTTTAGGTTACCTCTGACAGTGGTGGGGTGAGGCACTGCATATGATATCCAAGGTCGCATCCATCACACAGAAGCATGGTTTCTTCATTGTCTGTGCGGCCACACACCTAGAATGCAATATTTGATAGTGCATTTAGCTATTTGCCATTTGAAACCAGTATAAAATACAGCTTGTTTATAATAATAATAATAAGTGTAATTAGTTAAATATGCCAACGTTTTTTGTGACTTGTAAGTAACAAAACAATGAACTCTCAATGTTAACACCTTGAACCAGTGACCCAATTGCAGTCCTCACAATGCTGTAGCATGTTCATATTTACCTCACAGACAGTTGGGTCCTCAATTACAAGAAGCTCTACTGAAGGCCGGCGCTCGACCACCTTTACGGGCTCAGTACGAAGCACACGACCACCCACACAAGCCCTCACTACTATGAAATCAAATGTCATTCTGTCTACTGGACAGGTGTTGACATTTTTTGACCATTCCGTGATACAATCCAAACAGAAAATATGTTCACAGCTCTGGGGTGTCCCAACTTCTTGATCAGTGAAACGCAAAAGGCAAATGGAGCACTTGTCTGAGTTGCCTTCTGAGCTGTCCGATGCAAAACCAGAAGTGGATTTGGTGGCCAAGGTTGCGGGCTTAGGTGCGTCCGAATGGTCGGTGGCCCAGCCTGATGTGTCACTGTCACTCTCGGAGTCGCGAAGCTTGGGCAGCGCGTGCTTACGGCGAGCTCCCGCGCACACCACTGAGCTGCCGCTGCTGTCGCTGCCGTCATCACTCAGCACCTGTAACACACTCATTATAATACACCACCGACTCCAGCACTAATACATCGTGTTGAAGATTGCTCAAGTCACCCTCAATCTCTTTCTGCGTGACCCCGCTGCTGTGACGCTTTCGTCACTGTCCGAGCTCGAGTCCGACGAGAGCACCATCACTTTCTTAATCTTGCGCTTGGGCCGTGGAGGCGAATCCTCGCTGCCCTCCTCACTCATTCTCACAAGTAAACAGTATCGAATGGAATTTAGTGGGCACGACACGCAGCCAGTTGCAAAGGTGTAAATGACCTCCGCCAAGTAATATTCGAGTCAACTAAGGTAAAATATGAGAAATTCATTCGTTCTGCTAATTAATATCATGCATCAAGATTGTTTCCACACAAGTTATTGCGTACGCGTTGTCTTTTAATGATTCCACCACTATTTTGACAGCAAGCCGCTATCAATGGTCAAGCGGCCATTTTCCTTTCAATTCCTTTTTTTTTATTTTTCATAGTGATGTAACTAACCATAAACCATCATAAAAATGATTATGTTATGCTGTTGCTGAAATGAAAACAAATCCAAGAAGATAAATATATAGATACGCGTCGACTTGAGAACCTCCTCCTAGTTCTTCGGATAAAAACAGTTAAATATCAAACCCATCTATTCTATCATAATAAACCATATCTTAATTTTTATGTTTTTCCTCATATGGTGGATGCTCAAGGTAGCCCGCAAAATCCAAATTTTCTTACGTTTTTTTGCAATTTGCAAGTCAGTATTAAGTTATAGGGTGATCCAAATTTGATTTGCGGCTGTAACAAGGATGTATTTGCAGTATATGTATGTATTTACAGAATTATAATCATTAAAAGTCATCAATACAACTCAAAGTTAATGCATGCCTGTAATATAATTTAGGTATGCAAACTTCTTTGAGTGCAATGTGTGTCACCACAGAAACTGTCTTGTTGATAGTGTTGTTAATTTGTTTAATCAAATAAAAAAAACACTGAATTTTGAGATCGCGTTTTCATATTACTGATATTCTATAAATCGAGTTTACACAACTCGTAATAGGTTATGAGCCCCTTTATTTTCACATAAATATTTGTTGGAAACTAACTAAGCATGGAGCTAAGTAAAATACAAATATGTAAGCTTGATGGAAATAACTGGATACAATGGAAGTACCGTATGTCTGCTCTGTTACGGGGCATGGACGGACTTTTGGACATTATTCAGGGAAAAACTCATAAACCGAATAAGCCTGCAGCTGAGGGAGGTGATGCTGATAACAACATATCAGATGAAATCTTAGACAAGGTGATTCGATTCTCTCATCCTAAGGACGTATGGGATGAACTGCATAGACTCTATGACGGTGTCAATGAAGACAAGTTGTATGAAGTATGTATGGAGTTCTTTAAATTTCAAAAGGATACTGCTGATGACATGGCAACTCATGTATCGAAATTGAAAAATATGTGGCACAAACTGAATCAGGAATTATTAAAAGCTGAAGAAAGTAAGCAATTACCAGAAATACTTTTAATTTGCAAGATTTTAGATACACTGCCAGAAAGTTATTTTTCATTTAAGTCGAGTTGGATGTTGATGTCCAAGAAAGACAGAACTGTTGAGAATATCACCAGCCAACTTTGTGCGCATGAAAAAGTGCTGATAGGAAGCAAGGAAGGCATGTCTAGTGAAGCGCTTCTCACAAAAACAAGTAAGAAAGGTGTCGAAAAACAGAAGGAACAGACATCAGGGAATAAAAAAGTAACCAAGTTCAGATGTCATATCTGTAAAGAGGTTGGTCACTTTAGGAAAGATTGTCCAAATAAAACGTGTAAGGAAGATAGTAGGAATAGTAGTGACAACACCAATATGGTGGTACTACTGAATCTGACTGAATGCACCCAAGATCGTGAAGGATGGTTTGTTGATAACGGAGCTACTCACCACGTTACGATGAGAAGAGATTTATTTGAAAATTTCGAGCACTTCAGTAAACCTCACACAGTTACTACGGCTGATGGAAATGTAATAGAAGCCTTAGGAAAAGGGACAATTAGAATTAACCCTAATGTTGGAAAGGAATTTTTCCTCAGTGATGTCTGGCTTGTTCCTTGTATTAGCAAGAATCTTTTTTCAGTGCTAGCGACACAGGATAAGAATACAAACAGTGTATTGGAGTCACGAGTAACTACATGTTCTAAGGTGAATAGAATAGTCGCCGTGACTGGAACCAGAACAAGATATGGCATATTGTGCGAAGGCTGTATTTTCGGAAAAACTCACAGACAAAAGTTTGGTAGTAGAGAAAAAGCTAAAATGCCTGGAGAACGCATACATTCGGATGTTTGCGGGCCTTTCCCGTTTTCAGTCTCGAAGTTTCGGTATTTCCTCCTTTTTAAAGATGAACACACTCGATTTCGCTACGTGTACTTCATGAAGACAAAATCTGAAGTACCTGAAAAGCTGAAGCAAATGCTTGCAGAAGTTAGAGTAGCAGGACACACCATCAAAGAATTCCTTAGTGATAACGGTGGAGAGTTCGACAACGAACTAGTTCGGAAAGAATTATCGAAATACGGAATACACCAAAGACTAATAATGCCGTTTACGCCTGAACAGAATGGGTGTAGCGAAAGCGAAAACCGTACGATCGTAGAGTCAGCTAGAAGTATGATGCATGCTCATGAAGAGTTGCCTCAAAATTTGTGGGCGGAGTTGGTACAGACAACTGTTTATGTGTTAAATAAACAGGACCAACTTCCGTAGAACACAAGACTCCGTTTGAGCTTTGATTTAGGAAGAAACCACGGATAAAGCACCTGTGAATTATTGGCTCGGTTTCCTATGCACATGTTCCTAAACAAAAAAGGAAGAAATTCCATAAGAAAACTACGAGATGCGTACTGGTTGGATATGATAAATATTGATGATGGTTATAGACTATGGAACAAGGAATCCAATCACATAGTCAGGTCAAGAGATATAATTTTTGATGAAAAGCCATGAGAAACGAAATTCCAAGAGCCAGATGAGGATGTCACAGAAGTGGAAATTCCCGTTCAGGTACGAAGGGAGTATGACGAAGTAGTGACACCTGCTACGATAAATAATCAAATTGTAACGATCGATAACGAAATGAATAGTCAATTGGATATTCATACACCTGTTATCGAAGAAGACAATTTCGATGATGCTGTGTCGACTCAGGAAGAACCAATTGAACCAAGGGGAGAAAATGACGATGTTGATAATGATGATTTGGACATCTGCTCCAAATCATCATTATCAACATCGTCATTTTGTTGGAAATGATGACGTTAATGAAGATGAAGATAATCTTGAGGAATTGATTAACGCACAGAGTGGTCGAATACTGCGAGATCGATCATTGATCAAACGTCCGGCTAGGTTCAATGATTATGTCATGGTTACAAATGGATTTTTCGAACCAACATGTTACAAAGACGCAGTCTCCTGTAACGAAAGTGAACTTTGGAAGAAAGCAATGGACAGCGAGATAAATTCTCTCAACGAGAATGAAACGTGGGTTCTAAAAAAGTTACCAAAAAACAGAAAAGCAATACCATGTAAATGGATTTTTCGCGTGAAGCTGAAAGCTGATGGATCAGTCGACAAATACAAAGCAAGACTAGTTGCTAAGGGTTTTCGCCAGAAGAAAGGAGAAGACTATGATCAGACTTTCAGTCCTGTTGCGAAAATGACCACGGTCCGAACTGTAATTAGCATCGCAGCAAGCGAAGGTATGAAGATGTGTCAATTTGACGTATCGACGGCATTTTTATATGGAACGCTCTCGGAAGAAGAAATTTATGTTAAGCAACCCGAAGGCTATGATGATGGTTCTGGAAGGGTGTGCTTACTGAAAGAAAAGTCTTTATGGGTTAAAGCAAGCCCCGAGTTGTTGGAATCAGAGAATTCTTAATTTCTTCAAGGAAGCGGGCTTTAAAATCAGTGAAGCTGATACCTGTTTATTTGTAAGAGAGAAAGGCCACCGGAAACTGATTGTGGTTCTCTACGTTGATGATGGGCTAGTAGCTGGAACAGATCAAGAACTCATTGATGAATTTATTGAAGAGTTGAAAGAAAGGTTCAAGATTACAACCAAACCAGCTACCTATTTTCTAGTTATAGAGATTTCAACCAGAGAAGGTATTGGAGTAGTAATACATCAAACATCTTACATTAATTAAGAAAGTTTTGAACAGGTTTGGAATGCAGGACTGCAAAACAGTGACTACACCAATAACTAAGGAGAATATAGTCTCACAAAACGAGAACGATGAGTATGTACTGAAAAACTACAGGCAAGTAGTTGGAGCACTTGCATATGTAATGATCGGAACAAAACCTGATATTGCATACGCAGTCAGTGTAGTGTCAAGGAGTCCGGAGAAACCGACTCAAGCGGATTGTGTTAGAGTAAACCGTATCATGAGATACCTACAGTACACAATTGATCTCAGCATTATGTATAAAAAGAACTATAAAATTGGAATTATAGAATCATACAGTGATGCTGACCACGCAGGCGATATTGGAACTGGAAGATCGACTTCTGGAGTACTTTGCCTGTATGAGGAGGACCAGTCTCCTGGATGAGTCAGAGGCAGCAAAGTGTTGCTATTTCGACAACGGAAGCTGAAGTAATTGCTGCAAGTGAAGCTGCCAGAGAATGTGTATGGTTGACTCGACTCATAGGAAGTCTCGTACAACTTAAGGGTCTTCCTACGTTACTAGTGGATAACGAAGCAGCAATAAAGTTAGCTGAGAATCCAGAGTTTCACCGACGCACCAAACACATCCGTACATGTCACTTCTTCGTAAGAGAGCTTGTGACTAATGGAGAGCTGCTAATAAAGAAGGTTACAAGCGAGCTTCAATTAGCGGATCTTCTCACCAAGCCGTTGCCCAGACCTAGGCTTCGTAAGCTTGTGGATATTATGGGACTACATTGAGAGAAGGTGTTAAATTAATGCATGCGACCTGTAATATAATTTAAGTATGCAAACTTCTTTGAGTGCAATGCGTGTCACCATAGAAACTGTCTTGTTGATAGTGTTGTTAATTTGTTTAGTCAAATAAAAAACCACTGAATTTTGAGATCGCGTTTTCATATTACTGATATTGTTTAAATTGAGTTTACACAACTCGTAATAAATCCTAACATCATGGAATTGTTGTAGTTAGGATTACATGGTCTTATAGAGTCGTATTGGACTTTAATGATTATATAAACACATACTTGTTACGGTCGCGAATCAAATTTTGATCAACATACAACCTAATACATAATTGCAAATTGCCAAAAATGTAAGAAAATTCGAATTTCGCGGGCTATCTGAAGCATTCACCTTACAGCACAGATATATTTAACTGTTAAAGTAGATGAGTACACACATTTACAAATAGTAGATACCTAGTAATTAATACCTTAGTAAAAACTTGGACTATTGCATGCTAATGTGTGTTACTAAATATTTTATATATGAACTTCAAATACCTACCATATTTGATGCAATATATTAATTGAATTGAATAATTAATGAAACCAAAATGGCAGTCATGAAGTGGAGTGAGTGAACGACGCGAAAGCATTCACGATTACTCGCGAACGTCACCGCACATCACTATTAGCTCATCATCACGATCACGGTGACGGTCCCCCCCCCCCTACGGCGAGGAAATCCGACGAATGTGATTTTCGCGTTGTGGTTGTGCATTTTCGTTTATTTTCGTAGTTTTTAATAAAAATATAATAAGAAATGACCGCTGAAAACGAACGCGAAATTTATCATAAATTAGAAGCTATGAAAGAGATCAGGTATGTTGCTTTATTATATTGATAAATTATTCAAAATGCTCTTCCAAATCGCACCTGTGGACTCGATCAATAAACACTTGACATCGTTTGAAATGTTTATTATTTTATATTTCATGATGGATCTAAACTAAAATGTAAGTAAGTAATTAAATTTAAAATCTCACGAGTGTAATACTTTCATTGGATTCATCAAATATTTTTTTGAGTCTAAAAGACGACCCTCTGACCGATTATTTCGAAAGAGGTTTATACCGAAACGACCCACTGACCACTTTGCTTGGGTAGTTTTTGAGTTAGCTTCATTACGATTTTTGCCACTTAGTAATTGATGATGTTTTAATCATTTTAATAGTTTCCTGTCACTGATATTTACATAGCAAGTAGCGTTTTAAGAATTTGTGTGGGATAGGTACAACTAAAGAGTTAAAAATAAAAACTTTATAACAAAAAAAAAAACAATTTCCAAAAAAAAAAAACACAAAAGTGAAAAATAACTAGAAGTCGGTGTCAAAAAACGAAAATGCCGAACCAATGACCCAATGATGAATGTTATTTTTCAGTAGTGTTTTTTTTTTTTGGAAGTTGGTTGTTTTTTTTTGTATAGTTACCATAGATTCAAAATTATTCCTCCGATAAAATTATCTGGCATTTCAAAAATCAGCCCTTTGTTTTGTATGCTTACAATTTTATTTTATGAAGAATTACACTAAAGATTTAACAAAGAAAGAAAACAGTTTGTGTGCATACAACACCATAAAACTATTATTCTTTACTCTATAGAAAATAAATAACCTTATGGCTGGATTTATTTAAGATTACAAAATCAATTTCATTCATTTCTTTACATTGTTAGCATAAGTAAAACACCATAAAACTATTTTTTTACTATTATAGAAAATAATTAACCTTCTATAGCTGGATTTACTTAGGATTGGCTCAGTACTTCTTTTTCTTCTTTCATTTTCAGCCAAACCAACAAGCGTTGTGTATTTTTGTCACCTCTGATCAAGTTAATAGCTACATGTGTTAAATATTTCCAGAAATAAAACAATAACTCTGGAACGGATGAAGCGCAGTATTCTGAATGAGGTGCGTAGCGGGGATCAGGAGGGGCGCTGCCTGGCACAGTACAAGCGCGAGATGGAGCTGCTGCAGCAGGAGAAGATGAGCCACGTGGAGGAGCTGCGCCAGATTCATGCTGATATCAACGCTGTAAGACATTTTACTATTTCATTATACAACATTCAATATCTATTTTTCATGAATAGGCTCTTCAGATATGACTCTCAAACAGGGAATAATTTTGTCATTTCTCTATAAACAAATATATCAACTGAGAAAGTACAATGTTAGGGTATCCGCACATTTATTGATAGTAAGATTAAATGCTGAAATAAGTTTTTGCACATTTGCATCCCATCTTGCTAAAATGTCCTGACGTCAATATGCAATGGCTTATCTAAAAAAATTGGAATGCCTGGAAGTACAGCAACCACAAACAATAGCAGCAGCATGTGAGAGCTATTAATACCACATGCATGATGGCGCGGGAGTTTGTTTACTTAGGCGCGCGCTATTGTTGGCCGACAATTGTAACATTTTAAAACTGTTTGTTTTCTCTGTCAGACTGTGATGGTCAGCTATGAATACTTGAATTCAGTTCTCTATGCTCCAAATTCCTAGTAATTTCTGCCGGCCTTCCAGTGATCATGCTTAATATAATAATATTTATTTTCATAAGCCTAATACAATAAGGAAAGAAAAGGGTATTAACAATGCATTATGCACTATCAGTTATATCCTTAAATTAGGCTAAGTATATGCTTGACTTTATACAGCTATACCTTGCAGCAGACTTTGTTAAATAAAAGTGTAAATGTCGTAGATTTTGTGGATAAATAAATAGATAATACATACTCACATAAACTCACGACTTTTTCCCATGGGGGTAGGCAGAAACTACAGATTTTTAAAAACAGTTACCTATATTCTTTTATGCTTAATTTATATTTATATTAGATAGGTATTAACAAAATAAAAAAAAAATAGAATATGGATGTATTTAATAGCACTTTAAATTTTATGAAAACAGCTATAAAATTGTATATCAGCACTTTAAATTAAATAATACATCTATAATTTAATATTATCACTTTAAAATTTATGGTTTGCACTATAACTGTGTCGAAAACCAGTTAGTTTCGGAACGCACATTAAAATGGCCAAGAAGGGAATGGCGGGGTCTGTATCTGTCTACATGGCTAACTTAAGTCGGGGTGACCCAAATCTCGAGATCTCTTATAGAAACCATTATTTTTATAGTTCATACAATTCATTTTAAAACTAAGTTTCTTATGTTTTAAAGAGGAAAGCATTAATTTTATGGCTCATTCAATTAATTTTAAAGCTAAGCATATTTATAGTGGAAACCATTATTTTTATAGTTCATTTTAAAGCTAAATTATTTTAAAGTGTGAAACATTATTTTAAAGTGCGCTTATACAGAGTTGATACGACAGAGGGGCATTAAATTACACTACGTATACTATACGTGTTTAGTATTAATTCGATAAGGTATAAAAATAAAAAGCGCCAAAAATGAGAATTTTTTTTTTCAAACAAACTAAATAGCTTACAAATCAGAGTAAAACGCAACCACCCTTTGTAAGTAAAGGAAAAACCCAAATTTCATAGAAACTTGGACCTGGCGACTGACCTTACAAAGTGGCAACGTCGCACGCGCGCCGGGGCGCGGCATGTGTTATTTCGTGTCGAAGCGGGCGGCCGGCGGTGGCGCGGGCGGCGGCTTAGGCCTCCGCTCGCGCTGGCTGTTATGTTAGATAGTTTTGAAGTACGCCGACAACAAAAACACTAAATTTTTAAATTCTCTATGTGTCCTCCATTCACATTAATGCACAAATTATACCGACGGAGAATATTGTTATTTAGTTTTGTAATTAAATCACTGTCCGTCGCTAAGCACTTTAATTTATGAAATGCTAAAATAATCCTGTTTTTTAGTTCAACAATTGTATTTACCTCGGAGGCATACACTTCACCCTTAATGTACCCCCACAAAAAGAAATCCATGGGAGTGAGGTCCGGAGATCGTGGTGGCCACCGAACAGGTCCGAATCGACCGATCCATTGCTGCCCAAACATTTCTGTGAGCCGCTCCCTGGAAGCCATCACAGAATGTGGAGGCGCACCGTCCAGCTGGTACCACAACTTGCGATGAACGGCTAAAGGTAGTTGGTCAGTGTACTCGGCCACAGGACCACTTAATAAATCTAAAAATTTCACCGCTGTAAGGGTGCCGTCAATAAAAACAGGGCCGATAATATTATTATTATGGATACCAGCCCACACATTGAGAGAAAATCTGTACTGGTGTTCAGATTCTCGAAACACGTGTGGATTTCCCAAACTCCAGTACCGGAGGTTTTGCCGATTCCAGATGCCGTTCCGAGTAAAAGTACACTCATCGGTCCATATTACATTTGTTAAGAAATGGCGGTCTTCGGATGTTTTATTTAATAGCCATTGGCAGTAACTGTTCCTGATCGGTAAGTCTCTCGATAACAAAGCTTGCACCTTCCGATATTTATAAGGTTTGCGTTTGTTACGTTTTAGAACCTTGTGGATGGTTCTATGGCAACATCTAAACTGCCGGGCGGCTCTGTGGAGACTCGTTGTCGGGTTGCGGGAAAAATGATCTAATATTCGTTCGTCCCATGCAGCGGGTATTTGCCGCGGTGGCACTCCCTCCTGTTGCGGCACTACACGTTTATTGTCCCGTAATCTTTGTACTGCCAACTGTATGGTGCGGGCGTTCCTAGGGCAATTGCGGCTGTCACCATACCTTTCTCTGTATGTTCGCAGAGCTAATGCTGCGTTTCCACGGCATTCACCGTAAATTAAAATCATGTCAGTGTATTCTGACGCCGTGTAAGTTAGACGAGGCATTGTTGAACACTTTAATTAGGTATACACACACACAACCAAAGTTTAATTACGTGTCCTATCACAATAAAAAACAGTAAATCACAAAAAAAAACACTAACACTAAATAATTATAATAGCAAGTTACGTGTCTTGTCACAATAAAAAAAAAGAAAGAAGTGTCCTATTCACAATAACAAAACAAAATCACAATTGTCAGCGCACGAGTTCGACAAAACAATAGCGGCACAGGACTTCCGTGTTACGTAACGTACATACGTCCCGGAAGGATAGCGTTGGCGCACTGAAAAACCAAGTTTTTTAGTTTTTAGAGGCCCCCCTCGCAAGGACCAAAGATGCAATAGCAACACACTGACCTATTTCTATTTCTTTTACGCGCGTGATGTTTTGCTAATGGGATTGTCACTTTCTGTTGTAGGACGTATTTGCTTATGACTTGCGTAAGAGCGGCAACAACGTATCGTAGATTTATCGTTTTAAGGTGCATGACCTATGCCTATAGACATAATCAGCTGTTAGGAAAAATACATCATGTTCAAACGGGCCAAAAACTTAAAAAATCATTTGCGACTAAACTATTGTTTCAATTTAAATGATATTTGGTACAGAGCTTGAAAATGGTACCTAGTATAAGCAGTTTAAAGGAAAGCCTTTCTGTCGTATCAACTTTGTATATATATATGTATTCCCCATATTCCCCATTAGAATATCCTCTTTATTTTTGAAATTTCAAAGTATGCTGAGAACAGCATCAAAGACGAGCCGAAAGCACATTACTAACAGATAAATCACTCCATGTACAGACGCCAGCACATCAAACTACTACAATCTGTCTTTCTTTAATAGATTTTCAACTTTATCGCTAAAGCCTAAGGTTCAAAGTTGATTGGGAAAATTTGACAGTTTCGGGTAGCTTGATGTGCTGGCGTGGCGATGTACCGGCCGCCGGGTCGCACGCGAGACGCGACCCGTTTCTCATTCTCAGTCTCCTGTCTCAGTGGATCGCCGACAGCCGCGAGGCGCGTACGTACGCATATATTTCGGTCGACCTGACGTACTTAGTTTCAAATTCTTATGATATGACTGGTTCTGGTGTATTATGTGCAGTTGATGGATGTAGATACAGCAAGAGAAGAGATAAAAAATGTATCTTTTTTTAGTTTACCTGCTGATACAGAAACCTGAGTATCTAATTTGTTTTTAGGTAAATTGTTTAAACTTGCATGTTTTATATTTTATTGGTAGGTACGTAATTACTCCTAGTATGCGTCTGAGATAAGAATAGAAAGGTCAATGACCTCCAATTGTCAACAGTCATTTGAAAATAACGTTTAGCAAAAGTCTACTTACTACTACTAAAAAAACATAAAAATAAAACATCTGTAAGAGTTTTTATCTTTATTTCAGACGTATTTTTAACAATGAAACATGCTAAAACATTAAAATGCATTTTTTTTTTCATAAAGTGTACTTACTACAAAACACAAATACCTACTGACATCTATATCGAAAGAGGCAGCCCTGGCAGTTCACAATAACCACGCGGCACTGGCGGCGCGCAGCTACAAAGCAAAACTCAATTTACGCTTGTTTGGTTAGGTACATTTTCGTTCGCAGCGTCTAGCGACTCTGTGGTGTAGGCTATTATAACAGTAGGTATTGAAAATTTTGTATGGAGAAATTTATATGGGAACTAGCAGTGCCCCGCGGTTTCAACCGCTTTAATTTGAGGAAAAAACCTACTATACCCAAATATATTCCACATTACTTTAAGATTATTACTTAGTAAGCACGGCTACACATCAAGCTATACATAACCAGTTTAAGCTGACTTCTGATTGAACCAAAAACCTATAATATAATGCGAGGTCAGCTAAAACTGGAAATGTATAGCTTTATGTGTAGCCGGATGAGCTATTTTAGGTACATCACGCTATGAAGAGTGGAACTATACTAAACCTCGCACAACTACCGGCGCGCGGCGGCTGTGCTGATTTATTTTAAAACTACGATGTCTCTTATGATATTCATTGAAGTCAAATGATGTTAAGGCCAAGGGCAATTTTTTACAAAATTTAATAATAATAATAAAATCGTTTATTTATAAAAAGGGTGCAGATTTACAATAACATATCTTGAAAAATTATTATAGAGGACACAGTTGCTCATTTGTCTGAACTAGGTAGAACCTGTGTTTTAGGCTAGAAAGGTGCTTATGATTTTAAAAATATAAATTTAAAAGTGAGAAGACTAATTAAAACTATTATTAACATAAAAGACTAACATGGTTTATTTGCAGACAACGAGTAAATCCTCGGTCTCACTGTATGATATGCTAAGTAAAAATTGCAGAATGATCTTTTTACAGTCGTAATTATTTAACTTATATATATTTAATTTTCTATTTAATTTATTGTATAGAAATGGACCTAAAAATGTATAAAATCTGTTTACAAAGACATATCTAGAGGATGCATTTTACTCACATACAATATCATTCCGTCTCTTATTAGTACTTTCAATGTTATAGGAGAGCATGGTGTGCTGTTTTAATACCAAGTGTGTTATGAAAAGCTGGCGAACGAAAAGTCAGCACTTTACAGGATTTGTATAGCAGATCTTTAGGATACAGAAAGGGATGGAAGTTTGCTACTTTTAAAATTGCTCTCTGTGCTCTTTCTAGAGGCAGTAAGTTTTTGGTGCTCCACCCCATGAAGTAATACAGTACTGTATTACGGACTGACCTAGGGCCAAGTAGACTTGTGACATTAGTTTTTTATCTGCAATTTTTTAAAAATAAAAATTAACCTGCACACTCTTGTAACCAAACTGTCAATATGTGGCCTAAATGAGAAATGCTTGTGGTGATTAACGTAATTATTTGGATTTTTGATTATAAACATTGTTGATTAGCGGATGTTTGTGTGTAACAAATAGTTTGTGTGTCAACAGATGGAGACGGTGATCAAGCAGACAGAAGAGAGCATGACGCGCAAGCTGTCGGCGGCATCGCGGCTGCACGAGGACTACCGGCCGCTGAAGGCCGAGGTGGACCTGCTGCGGCGCCAGTGCCTGGGCCTGGAGCGCCTGCCCGACCTGCACGAGGAGGAGGGCAGCCCTATCACGCCTGAGTACGTGCCGACTGCCGACTGTGTGCAAGACTTGTGTTCACACCAGTACGTGCCGACTGCCGACTGTGTGCGAGACTTGTGCTCACACCAGTACGTGCCGACTGCCGACTGTGTGCGAGACTTGTGCTCACACCAGTACGTGCCGACTGCCGACTGTGTGCGAGACTTGTGCTCACACCAGTACGTGCCGACTGCCGACTGTGTGCGAGACTTGTGCTCACACCAGTACGTGCCGACTGCCGACTGTGTGCGAGACTTGTGCTCACACCAGTACGTGCCGACTGCCGACTGTGTGCGAGACTTGTGCTCACACCAGTACGTGCCGACTGCCGACTGTGTGCGAGACTTGTGCTCACACCAGTACGTGCCGACTGCCGACTGTGTGCGAGACTTGTGCTCACACCAGTACGTGCCGACTGCCGACTGTGTGCGAGACTTGTGTTCAAACCAGTACGTGCCGACTGCCGACTTTCACACCAAAAATAAAAGTCGTTTCCAAGCAATTATTTTTGTGGAAATGTTACTTAGTTTGATACACAAATCGCGTAGTTGACGGCAATGTGATGTTGTGTTACACCCTGTATAAAATGATAGTTCTCATGATGCATTACCAGCGCGCCCGCTCCCGCAGAGGGGAGGCGTACATTATAGGCTGGTTCAGCATTACGCACTTGTAAGAATTTTGACGATGTTTTTCTCATGCACAATTTTATTAACAAATAGGACAGTAGGAATTTGTGTATACGTCTGCAAGCTTCGTAGCACAAACGAATTTAGATGATATAGTTAGTAAGGTGTACGATGGAGTAAGATTGCAGTATTTGCAGCCGCTTCCCCGCGCTGCCGGGCGGGGGCCCGGGCGGGGCGGGCGGGCCCCCGGGGCCCGGGGCCCCTCGCGCGCTGGCGTCGTTCCTGCCGCCCGCGCCGCGCAAGCCGCCGCCGCCGCCGCCCGCGTTCAGGTCTGCCCTCGACCAAGATTTCATTACCGTCTCGCTGAGGTTCGATTATGTTTTATTTCTCTTTTTGGTTCTCTTCCCGACCGCCCTCCGCTCGTCCCCACCTGCCCCTACCTCTTCACCTATTAACCATTCATTTATTCGATTACGATTTATTTTATCCAATGATATAATTTTAATTTTTGTTGGAGACTTTATACGCTTTTATTTCTGTGCATTATATTGATTACACATATTGGAATGAAAGTTCACTTGCACCAAATGATGTAACTCATATAATTATCTGACAATGTATAAAATTATGAACTCGTTAGTGTAATCTATCTCGCGAGATATAATTTATTTGTAAAACATAGGTAATTTCATACATGGTTTGGTTACACCATTTATAACTCAAGAACGGCTGGACCGATTTTTATGATTTTTGATTTGTTGGATTTTTTTCCGCCATAAATAGCAGAATAACTGTTAAAACATGGGAAAATTTTACGAAAACAAAATGAAAATAATTAATTTTCTCATACATTCTTTCTTATTGCTTCGGAGGCGATACGAAGTTCGCCGGGACCGTACGATATTATTGTAAGCAATATTTACATTACGTCATACAACAATCACAATTTTTCGACAGTTTACAATCTCGCGAGACAGATTATAACGGTGTTCACAATCATACGGTGACATCCATCGCATTACACTTTCAATAAGTATCGAGTAGTGGTGAGTTGTGCATGTGTGTGTGTGTGCAGACAGCAGCCGCCGCCCATGAAGTCGTGCCTGTCGTGCCACCAGCAGATCCACCGCAACGCGCCCATCTGTCCGCTGTGCAAGGCCAAGAGCCGCTCGCGCAACCCCAAGAAGCCCAAGAAGAAATAGTCGTGCCGCACGTCTCGCCACGCAGCGGCGCGTGCATGCGCCTGTCGGACCGATCTCAATGTTCTTATTTATTGTAGCTCACGTAATCACGTTGTCCACGCACTCACTTTGCCAGTTGTTACTCTGCTAGCTACAAGCCCATGTTTTACGAAACACGAGGAGTGGATTATTTAAAGCAGCATATTATAGTTTTTTTTACAAACAATTATGACACACGAGCAGTTTGGGTCAAGTGCTCTAAAATGTATTGCGCTCTATTGAAACCATAGGATGCTCTTATTGTATCCAGAATTAGCTCTGACAGTCTACTCTCCAGTTGATTATACTTACTTTTAAGAGCTGATTTTTCAGTCTTATAACTTTATCTGAGGAAGAAAACATGCTTTTGTATAAGTATAAAATATGTCAAACCGCTATATTTAATATTCAAATAGAAGTTTTCTGATGATTGGAAGATCAGCCCTAAGTAATAAACTCAAACTCAAAGCATTTATTTGAATTAAACCATTTACAGGCACTTTTGAATTGTCAAAATTAACTAGTCGGTCAGTTAGTCAGAAAGTTGAAGCTAGTTGCCCATTCCAAAACGTAGATCTCTTGGAGAAGAACAGGCAAGAAACTCCAAGGACACTCTTTTAAATCAAGATATTACAAAATCCTGAGTACAATTATTCTTGTTGCTTCTATACATGTGAGAAAAATGTTATGAAGAAACAATTCAAAATAGGTATAAGATTAAAAAGAAGCCCTGGCAGCTAAGAGATGACCAGTCTCAACCGACAGCGCCCGTTCACGAACATGACGCATTTATCAGCACCATCCAGCACAATCATTTTGAATGGAACCGAATGATCCAACACACACGCCACCATCAGTGAGACATTTAAGTGAGCATGACACATTCTCAACTGCCATGCAAGTAAATATAAAAAAAATATATAATAAACGGATCCATGGTTCTAACATTTACAAAATTAAAAAATGCTTCTAAATTATACAAAACCATAGTTTCCAATTTATTTACGAAAAGAATAAAATTTTACTAGAAAGAGGTATATGATATTAATGTTACAATTAAAACTTGATTGAATTAAAAATACATATTATGTTCGAAATGTCAGAAACACTTAAAAAAAGAAAGAAAAAAAGCATGCCAAATGTTGAAATTTTAACTAGTGAGCCCAAGTGTCTGTGGAGCAGGACCAGCACTTAGCCAAGCATTTTTATCTACGATATAATCATCCAACTTATAGTATGATTGTCTACATAGTGTGCGTTTAATGCATGTTTTAAATTTCTTCTCATTTAGTTGAAGAATATCGAGTGGTATTTTATTATAACATTTTACACAATAACCCATAAAAGAAGTTTTTACTTTAGACAATCTGAAACCCCTACTTGCTTTATCCTAAAATGCTTTGTACATATATCTTTATTTAAATTAACTTGGTTAAAAATCACTTACTATTCTAGTTCTTGATAAATTTCTATCTCTAGTCTTTCTAGTAGTTTGTGATGCTGTACCCTCGATCCTACTCGGCGTGGCCGCGGCTTCTTAACCTATGTTTAGCGAGGACTAGTTATTAGTCTTCTCACTATTGCGTTAGTCCGATTTCTCTGAGAATCAGAGACAGACACGAATCTGTCTACTCCGATTCCTTGAGGTAACGCTCGGCGTTCATTGCGATTTGCAATCCATGCTGCTGGTATCACCCAAGGAGCTGGCTGCGTCACACAACACCAATTTGCGTTGCTTTCACCTGTTGCCTGCTTCATCAATTAGGAAAGGAAGGATAGGAAGCCCCAAAGGCTGTAGTTGACTCGGCGTTCGCGGACGTTGGACGCACGATCTTCTCTGTCCAGCGTGTCGCTGGCAGGTCGTTTTCGGCGGTGGGTATTGAACGTATGAATTGGACTGGGTCCCCTTTACTCGTCAAACTCTATACCTTTAGCTTCTCAATCCTGAACGTCTCTGATTTACCTAGGTAGTCACTCACATACTGGATGAGTTGCATGTTAAGCCTGGTGTTGTCAACGAACTCTGGGAACACTAACTCAGTGATTCCAAATGAGCTAAGTAATACTCGTATTCGGATTTCTTCTTTGACCGGTGTGGGTGGTCCGAAGTATTCTACTAAGTTTGTTGTTGCTGTCATTCCGGCTGGCTGGGCGCAGGTTCGGGTTCGCGTTGTTCGCTGAACTCTGTGCCATTAGTACGTCTCCACAAATCCCTAAGCACGGTAGCTCTTCGTAGAGATTGTGGGTTTTACATCAATGGTTGGAGCTAGATATCCTCCCATGCCTTGAGCTATTTGTGTTGGTAAGTTATGGTCCGCCAGATAGATGGTTTCACCCGTCTTATCTTTGAAGTTACCGATAGCTTTTAAATACAAATCGATCGGCTGTGGTGGTGTGGATAGCATTGCCTCGTTCATTATTTTGCAAAATTCTTGTTCTGACGTGGTCAGAGAGGTGAGGCCTCTTTTTGACTTTACGTCAAGTATTCTCGCCCACACAAGTGCGGTTGAGTAATACATCAGCATGTCCTTTGAGAGACTTTTGCTAATGCTTTTGTCGTCAATGGCCAGGGCGGAGTACACTTCCTCTACAATGCTGTCTACTCTGGCTAGAGTAAGAGTATGTTCAAGGTTAACCTCTAATTCTCGTACTGAGATGTCGATTCCGAATACAGATTCTGCCCACATGGGAGTGTTCTTCTGGGGGGTCGGATTCTTCGCTTCCTCTAGACGATTAGGTTTTGGTACGTCTTTGCTTTCCGGCTTTACTGTCTTTTTCGGTTTGGGCGCCTGGTCTTTCTTTCCAACCTTGGCTGGGTCGAAATTTCCTGGTTTGCCACGGTAACTTGGTGCGATTTTTCTAATTTCTTCGCTTGTGTACATTTTCTTTTCTTGTTGGTCTTGCATTTTCAGTATAATCTCTTTAGCATTCGGCGTAGCAACTGGGATAATTAATGGATAATTATCTCCATTTTCCATGGTATTATCCAGAAAAAACCACAGATTAGAAACAATGATGATGTAAATAAGAAAAATAAGTCAGTCTGTATACTTTTGTACATAGCTTAGTCCTTAGTGTTAGTTAAGTGTGAACTCAATTCGTCGTTATCTCTATTAGGTACCCATGTTCATGGTGCCAAATATTGTGTTGTACATAATGACCTTCGTCGCTCTGGTGTGCACATAGTACGTCGAAGTCCTCACTCATCAGTCATCATTACGGAGCCAAGTTGGCAGCCGGTTTTTTTTAAAAGCTGTACCTACAACATATTTGCCAACAGACTGTCAAACCAACTGCTGCGATTGACTAACTGAAATAACAACACTTTGACATGACTTTGTCATGTCGTTGATTAGCCTATTACAGATGTATAAAACTGTGTTGGAAGAGTTCACCCTGTTCCAATTATTGTACCTAAATGTAAGGGAAGTCTTCCGAACCCCACAGTCCTGAATTTGACTGAATATCTAGTTGCCAAAATGATATAGTAATATTTTAGTTCTCCCATGTGCCAAACTAAACATTTTTATAGATTGTTACTTATAATCTTGTCAAGTAAACATAATGTTATGTACTTACTTCCTTTATTAAATAAAAGTCACACCTAGGTGAAGCCTATTAAAACTAGCTCTAATAATTAATTTTATGAAGCTAGGCTGTTCCAAAGGAGAGCTGCCCGAAAATAAATTAATCGAGCTATTTACATACTCCTGCGGGCTGCACCCAGGTGGAACCGCAATCTATTGAAACGAATTACGCAATGTTAATTTCAGATGGTGCAGTCCACTTATCCTCAAGGCATTCTTTAGTAAACCTTATCACTGGGATTCTATATCAATTTGGAACAATGTATGTACAAAAGCCGGAGGTCGCGATATGTTCTACATAGTTTCAACAACAAAGCTTCATTAATCACACAACAAAATGTTTGATCGTCGCCGCTGAGTGAAGCACTCCTTCAGGTCAGCTACTTAGTTGATTCAGTTGTCGCATGAACTCGTTACAACTTTAACAATACTGTACTTATGTCTAATAACGATCGAGTCACCAATTCTGCGATTATTATAGCATTTTACTTACTAACCCGAAATTAATGAAGCTATTGTTGATTTTTAAATATTTAAGTGGAAATACCAGTCATTGTGTATGTTGTAAGTACATAAATGATTGTGAAATACTTAGTGATCCATTGAATGCCAATTAAAAGTAAGTAATATAATTAAGATGTGTAAATATGATTGAGTTCTAAGTATATATTAACGTAATCAGTATTATTTATTTGTTGTACGAAGCTATTAGAGTGGGTAGGAGTCAGCATACCTATAAGGGAGCACACTGATTTGTAACAATTCCTCATGTTGTAAAAATGATGAACGTTGAACACCAACGCTTGCTACAAATGAGTGAACGGCCCCGGTATGTGGGTACAGTCGCCGACAGATATATTGTAGCACTAGCAGGCAAGGTGACCAAACACTTCCAATTTACCATTAAAATCTGAACATTAATTCCTTCATTAATATCTGAGCAGATGCTTGTCAATCAGTTCTATAGCTACACACACACAAGTAACCAAAAATATCTGAACACTTACAGCGTCAAGGGTAACTACGCAGATGGGTGGTCTTAAATATCTGAGCAGTTGAGGAAAAATTGCAGTAGGAAGTGCTTCCAACTTTTTGTGAGAAGGTTGTAGGTTCCATGCGAAAACGGTTACAGGATGTATTAAATGCAGGAGGTTCACAAAATACTAATATTTTATCTATGTTGTCACAAATAGAAAAAAAATAAGTACAATAATTTTTAATTTCATTACAAAACCAATATCTATTTTCTTTTAATAGTTTGACATTAACATATCAGTTGTATCCTATACAAATTATTTTCTATACAATTTTGATTCTCTTTTTATCGTATTTATACCACAGATATGTACCTAGTTGGTGTTTGTTTTTAGTTCGTCCTTTATATCACACAGTAACGAATTAGCTAAGTTCAGTGTTTGTCTGCGTAGACACACTTGACGTTATGTTTTTGTTTAGTTGTGTGTATAGAAATTATTAACAAGTATCTGCTCAAATATTAATGAAGTATAATGAATGTTCAAATATTAATAGTAACTTGTAGTGTATGAAACTTATTGACATTTATAATTGTTCAGAAGTATTTGGTCACCTTGCCTACAATGTATCTGTCGGCGACTGTACAGAGGCCAGCACATCAAGCTACCCCAATCTGTCAAATTTTCCCAATTGAATATGAACCTTATTCCTTTGTAGTAAAGTTGAAAATCTATCAAAGAAAGACAGATTGGGGTAGCTTGTTGTGCTGGCCTCTGTACCTAGTTAGCGATACATGACATGTACATAGACGTGTGAACACAGAGTGCGATCGTTTTGTTTTATAATATAAAGCGTTCTATCCATGTAGATGCATCTTTTATTGTACCACGTTCTCCTTTACTTCTATCCTTAGAATATAATAATGTTATATGTATTTTATAGTGTGCCGCAGATAGGTCGTACTCTCAGTCACCGTAGACACTACCCCTGCGGTCTACCACTTGTCTATCGCTGCGTGTCGTCTGTTCCCATCGGCCTTTGGGTATAGAACAGGCAGAGCATTTGTATGCACGGTGGCTGTCCTGTAACACTCAAGCTATTGAAGTTATGTTCAGCTCGCGCCGCCAGCGCCGGCGCCGTACCTACAACTCATATCTATCTGTATTATGTTCTCGCTCAAACCGGCATCCAACGATACCAGGAGGCGTATCATGTGCAGACACGTACGTACATAATAATATATCAGCAGTTGTAACGTAAATAAAAGTATTTGTTAAGTAAGGGCGACGTCATGTGATCTCGCCGCCCCCAGCCGCCGCGGGGCGTACCTACACACTCGATCATTATTAATTAGATCTCATTACAATTATTATCTGTCTGCTCTAATTACAGCATATCGTGACGATTTATAACGTCGCCGGTGCGCGTCTCGGTTAGGTACCTACAACATACAAGATTATTTACAAGCGTAAGAAGCCCGAAAGTCAGATTTATCCATTCTTAGCAAGGGGTATCAGGGGTCAGTGGCGGACTAAGCCCGCCAGAGGCCCGTGGCGACAAAGCTGAATGAGGCCCCCCAGCTTTGAAAAAAAATAGTTTTTTATGTTTATTTCGTTAAAATCTAGCAAGTGAAATTTAAATTCGAATTAAATTATTTCGGCTAAATAAACACATACCTACAATATGGAAAGGATATGGGTAAGGAAAATGAAATACGAATCGATCGACAAAAAAAAAACAAAGATAGTTTTTTTTATTTTTTGTAGCGTGTTATGTGTTTTCGTGCCTTCAATTTCCTGAACTCCTCAATAACTTCTGTGAAATCGATTTCTTTGGAAATTTTTCTTTCTATCGAAAGTACTGCTAGATTTAACCAGTCGCTCTTGACCCATTGTAGATCGAAGATAATTTTTAATTAGTTTAAGTTTCGAACTCCTTTCTCAATCAGTATCGCATAAAAAGTCTAGATGGCTGTAGTGTTTTGATCTTGATGAAATTATGTAAGAACTCTAAGCACATTTTTAAAGTCTTGTTTAGGATTTCATCAGGGGAACGCGGAGGCATTTGGGGGCCCCCCAAGATCGGAGGCCCTGGGCGGGCCGCCCCTTCCGCCCCCCTGTTAGTCCGCCACTGGGTATCGTATTACCCTGTAACTGGGTTGCTCCATGTAAAATACGGTTATTCTGCATCCCGTTAGCTGGAAGCCGACCCCAATATAGTTGGGAAAAGGCTAGGCAGATGATGTGTTACTATAAGTAGGGTAAATAGGATAAACGTCGGCCCCCTTACGGATTTTCTAACGTTGGATCGCTCTGGCTCCATCAGTTTGCAACGAAAGGATACCGATGATGGGGTTTTAGACAGATTGATAAATATATTTTATGTTTATAGGCATAGGATTGACTTTTCTACTAAAAGCAAAAAGTATTAAGGTTTAAATGCATCGAGAACGGAAACACCTTAAAGTCGGCCGTGTACGGCCCATGGTTTGTCGCGTTTTCCCAAATGTCGGCCGGGTAAGTATAGGATGTTTTAAAATAAGACAGTGAAAAGTATTATTAATTTGATTTATTTTGGCAGGAGTATACCTAATATGACAGTAAACATTTGTATTTGTTTAGTTGTAAATTAAATTTCTGATTTGCATTTTAACAATGTTACTAATAATTAACATAGATTAATATCAACTCCTATATCAAAACTAAACCTCTTTATAATATTAATAAAATATAATAGTAATAATACATATTAAATTTTGAGAAAATAAGTTTGATAAATACATGTGAACAAAATAGAAAAGTATTCCGCTTGTATAGTGGCGCTCGAATCCGAGGTTGGTCGACAATCGACATTACGATCTTTAATATTTCTAATACCGCCGATATTTGGGAATTAAACGTAAAATAGATTTATTTACTAGTATGCCAAAGGAATTGGTAGAATTGCAGTTTATAAAAAAAAAAAAAACCGACGACCATAAAAAAAAAAACACTACAAAGTGAAAAATAACTTTAATTTCGGAAGTCGGTGTCTTTGGATCTGTATTCGGTTAAAATTTGGTCGGTTTTTTTTTGTTAAAAAGTTTTTATTTCTCGCTTTTTAGTGGGACTGTTTATAATGCATAAAGCTCATCGCCTTTTACATGCTGCAGTCAGGATAGTCTGCAGAGTACCTAACTCCTCGACAACTAACAGCAGATATATCGTGTTTAGGCTCATTGAAAAGGGCTCGATGTGTGGATAAACGTACTGTTAATGAGAAACACCGAAGTACATAGAGACTTTATGCTGAAGCCAGGAGCATCAGAAAAAGTACAAACCTTGAAATTATAGCACCGTAGTCGTGTTTGGGCTCATTTTAAACAGGACAAAATTTTAAGTTCAATGCAATGTTACATAAGTCTAGCCTGATGCTGCCAGGATTATCAGCGGGATCCTGAAGAAATCGAAGGAACTCTTCAAATATTATAGGCACACCTATAGCGATTCGGGTATTATTTATAGTAACTCGTTCATTTGCTTTCGGAAAGCAAAATTTAGTGAAATAAAACTGATGATGAAGACCACAGATGGCCACCGGGACTACTCAATAATAAGTATTTCACAGGTTGCGATTCGATTACTTTAATATGGTTGCTAAGCACAATTTATGGTCGTCACAATGCGAATGGTGAAATGGAGCTGATGGTGGATTACCAGGAGAACTCCTCAACAATTAACGTCCCTGTATCGGGAAAAGTAATATTTTGTAAAAGGCGATGAGCTTGATGCATTATAAACAGTCCCACTAAAAAGCGAGAAATAAAAACTTTTTAACAAAGTTTTTAGTCCAAACAATAGATTTTTTGTAAATAGATAGATACTTCATTGCTTCATATTTTGCAATAAATTACGGTTGTGTCATCGCGCTTCTCTTTCTTTTCTATGCAGTCCGACTGTGACCGCGCTTTAGGTCATGTAGTTGATGTAGTCCCCGTATGAGGAAATTATCAGAGATATAGAATTATATTTAACACTGTTCAAGAGCTCAACACGAACAATTTGCGACGCAGTTCGTGATGCGCAGCCAGAGAAACAACGCGAGCAAGCGGCGGCCAGTGACCCCGCGACCCCTCTGTCACGTGCGCTCAGCGCTCGTACTACTTGATACAACTATCTCCCATAATGATGTCACTTTATGCAGAAATTCCTCGCTATCGGTTCAACTCCGCAAAATAATGACAAGTTCAAGCATATTCTCCGTAAGCAGACAAGGTAGACAACTTTTAATTCAATGTAAAATTCGGCTGACGCAATGTAGATTGCATTATGTACCTATAAAATGAGTCATATTAAGACTCATTTTTTAATGATGTTTGCGGCGCGTTCTGAGTGTGACTGGGAACAAAAAAGTAGTCCGTTGAGTATTGCGTAAGCAAACTTTTCTCAGAAACCTTTCGAAGATCGAACACAAGTACTTTGGTATACACAGCCGATACAAAAACAACATCGTGCTGAAAATTTGCCATGATCGCAGCCAAAGAGGATGTAATACACTACCGTTTTAATCGCAGCAGCGGTAGGTAAGGTACCTACTACACGTACATAATTGTCTGGCTAGCTATTACGGTTCTAATACAGCACCGAACCAGCTCTGTGACTTCTTTCTGTTGCTATACTTAGGCCCGTATTACAGAACGTCACTCAATACTCAAGCATTACTTAAAACTAGATTCAAGCCATTTGATTGGTTGAAACTAGTTTTAAATAATGCTTGAGTATTGAGTGACGTTCTGTAATACGGGACTTAGGCCCGTATTACAGAACGTCACTCAATACTCAAGCATTACTTAAAACTAGATTCAAGCCATTTGATTGGTTGAAACTAGTTTTAAGTAATGCTTGAGTATTGAGTGGCGTTCTGTAATACGGGACTTAGAGCCTATAGATAGAAATAACATCTTTACTCGGTGTAGATATTCTTTGAAGGAAAAGGCACAGGTGTTTACTCACCCCTCATTTCATGTTAAGGTACGATTAGGGAAACCCTAATAATGTTACCTACTTTATTAGGGTTTTCCTAATAATACGTCGCGTAATATGTCAGTCTGCCCGAAATAAAGCTGAAGAGTTTGTTTGTTTGTTTGAACGCGCTAATCTCAGGATCTACTGGTTCGAATTGAAAAAATATTTTTGTGTAGTATAGTACATTAATTGAGGAAGGCTATAGGCTATAAAACATCACGCTACGACACATAGAAGCGGAGCATCAATGAAAAATGTTGCAAAAACGGGAGAAATTGTTATCCCGCACTGGCCCGCGTGGTGTGGATCACGGCTTACAGACAGGAGCCCTGAAGCCATAGAAATGTAAAAAACAGGAAAAGTGGCAAGGGGCGTGTTTGTGTCCACACGTCATGAGCAACATGGGCATGTACTAGGCAAATGGCCGCGAATGGCTCCGCGAACTAGTGCGCTTTCAACCGTGATCGTGATAAAATATAAAAATGCCTAGTTGTTCAGTGGTTTCCTGAAAAACCAAAGTCAAAATTAAAACTTCATATCTCATGGATTCACTTACCTGTGTAAGTAAAAGTGTTTTACTGTATTTGTCTTTAAAATCATGAAAAACTACAAATAGTAAAATATTTCTTGCTTTTACTACGTTATTTTTGTTTTCAAATATCGCAGCGGCTCTACTATTTTTGCAGCAAATACATTGCTCCTAAACCACTACCTAAGTATGTCGCAAAATGACTGGACAAGCAATGTAATAATTACAAAACGATACTTTATTTTTGCGGAGCGTCGTCGCAAAGTACAACCGCTGTGTCTTGCAGTCTTGCGGCGAGATAGTGATGTGGTTGCGAATATCCTCTAACGTAGGCAACCGACAACAATGTCGATAGCCCAACAAATAAATTGCTATTAAAGTTAATTTTTCAATTTGTCAACCGTTTTATAGAAGACCTGAAAAGATGATGTTTAAATCCGGTCGGAAGACCCCTGAGAAGATGTAAATTAATGTTTTTTTTTTTAATTTACTTCAATATTTTTTTTTGCTACATTTTATTGATTTATAATAATTATAATATGTTCTGGACGTATCGTTTTTATTTTAATTTTTTTTTGTACAATAATGAATGGAAGAATCGATAACTTTCCGATTTAGTCAATCACTAGCGTATATGTAAAATACATGGCTTTTGCAGAGCACAACGATAGCGACAAATGATTTTGTGTGGGTGAGACTGTACGGTGCATGGTAAATGCACGCTGTGTATGATGATATAAGGTTTATAATTGATTGTGTAGTACGTTCTAATTTATGAATTGCAAGTGTGTGCGTGACTTTGTATCTATTGCTTTTATTGTTTTACATGTGTAGTAGTGGCGCGCTGGTGGGGCCAACCTAGCGACATCGGGTTCTGATACATTTTCAACTTCCGGGCATATCTCCTTTCTTATATCTATGGTCCTAGCAGTGCCAATAGGCTGATTGTGCTAGCAGAATTTATTTATGATTGCATAATAAAACCAGGTGACTTTATAAAATATGTTTATATTCAACAACGCTACAATGACGCGAGTAGATAACTATAATATCACAAGTGCTTTACACTAACTTCGCGCTAACTTACTAATTATGTTCATAAACTTTACACTTCCTAAGCTATGACTTAACTCTAAATGACACGTGTAGGAGCTCGGAATGTGACGAGACATTATTTACAGTGATCTAGAAATGTTCACACACTTCAGTGTCATGCCATTGTTCTATGCAACTACTTATTTATTATTAATCAACTTAATTGTTAGTAATTCATTAACTTGTAATTTAAATTCAAATTGAACACACATTTTTAGACATTGGTTCTAAACTTGCATCAAAACTTTGAATTTGGACTAAAATTCTGGGGTTGCAAGTTTTGAAAATTGAATGGTTTCTTATTTTTTGTTTAGTGTTTTTCATGATGGCAATTTGAATGTAATAAGTTGTGTGGCCGCTAGACGAGCGGGTAGGAGGCGCTGGAGGCGATGCCGCAGTGGTTGTTCTTGTTGCGCGCCATCTTGATGTAGCCGAGCGAGCCCCAGGAGCGGCCCCACGAGTTCTTCACGAGCCAGTAGTCGCCGCCCGCCTCGTCCGTGCCGTAGCCCACCACCATCACCTGAGTACGTACTCGCATTACTACATATTCTAAAGTGCGGTGTAAAAGACTTTAGTTTTTTCACAGTTATAATGTTACCTCTGACAGTTACCCAACAAAAACCTTATTCTTATTGCAACGAGAATAAAGATCACTGTGATGCAGAATCAGAATAAAAATAAAAATGTGAAAGGACTGTACAGTAATAATAACGTGAAGTAACTTTTTTTTTTTCTCCCGCTCTGGGTGGAGCAGAAGGGAGTGTCAGACTCTTACTGACTAAAACCCACCCGTGTTCCTTCCTTAGCCCTTTATGTTCCGGGGCAGCGGTAACCCTTTCGGACAATCCCGCTGAATAATAACGTGCTACGATTGAATATTACGAAAGGTTTCAATCTATTTGAGATACCAAGTAACCTACTTACTTTTGTTTGGGTATGCTAATAAAATAGGTCAATAATAATACTTTACTGGTAGCAAAAAGTAACATCAGTTTTTTATCGAAGCTTATGCTTGGGTTTATCGCAAACACATTGCGGTTTTGTGACAATCACAGTATAATTATTTCACTTCATATTATAGGTATATCGAGACAACAGTTAAAGACCTTTGATCTCTTGTTTCTGTTTATCGCAGTACACTTCCATAAAAAAAAACTGTTCTACTTTTATAAGTTTTTAAAGAGTTAAGACTTTCCTTCTGGACTTGGTTCTTTCGTTAAAAATAAAGGGGTAGGGGATAGATATGTTTACTGCTAAGGCGATACGAGATCTTTTGGCGCCTAAATGACGTCGACAGGGGGGCGTTGTTGGTAAACATTTGTGAAATTGCCACAGAAATTATATTGAAATAACAAGATGGCGGCGTTAGTTCCCATTTTGGCCTCTTCTGGAACCTCGTATCGTCAGTGCTTCTAAATCGGGTTATATTTTGACTGTTATGTGGCTGTAATAGGTTGCCAGTAATAAAGCTGCAAGCTATACGTACTCCATGGTCGAGCTCGGTGGAGGAGCAGTTCTCGTCGTAGTAGACGCCGTCGGAGTAGAACTGGAAGCTCTCTTGCGACGCGTCGATGGCCACGGCCACGGGCCCCACTGTGGCCACCGCCTGCATCAGCTTCTCCTCGTCGCCGTTGGGGATGTCCACAAACCCGGTGTCGTCGGCGCCAGAGTTCTTGGGGTTGTACCTGCGAACCGCACACAGGTTCATCTACCCGATTCTTGTAGTTCATATAAAGGGAGCTAGATCAACTAGACACGGCTATCTATCATAGTCGTTACAATAAGGAGATCAGGAGAACCAAAGTAACTATTGACACGAAGGAACGGGTGAGGGTCACACAAAACTTTTTATTACGCGGTTGTAGGTAACTAACTGGCAGTGGCTGATAATGAAACCAGATTACCTTGTGACTTGATTTGAATTGATTGCTGCATCTCACTCACCTGCATTTGTCATCAACGCCCTCATAGGGGTAAGCCTTCTCGGTGTCGATGCCGCCGTTGTCCTTGATATACTTGAAGGCGTTGTCCATGAGGCCGCCGTTGCAGCCGTTGTTGCCGTACGTCGCCGAGCAGTCCACCAGGTTCTGCTCCGACAGCGACACTAGGAAGCCAGTCTTGCGGAAGTGCTGACCTTCGAGAGCGCCGGTCTGTTGGAAAACTTGTATTTTTATATTCACTGCAGTAAACTAGACAGGTACCTTCAGTGAGCTTCACAATTATTAGTATTCCATACACCAAGTAGATCTGATGGGGATCTAGCTAGAGATAGTGTATTTTCTATTCAAAAAACCGGTCAAAAGCGAATCGGATTCGCACACAGAGTGTTCCGTACCATCATATGTTTTTAAATTTTCATCGACGTCTATAGGGTGACTGGTAATTAGTGACCGATACCTAAACACGTGATTGTACTCATGATAACAAACAACTTTTACTATGGGACCAAACCTGAATTCGCGAAAAAAAATCGGTGGTCAAAATGTAGGTACTGAACAGCAGATTTTTTTTTCGCGAATTCAGGTTTGGTCCCATAGTAAAAGTTGTTTGCTAGCATGAGTACAATCACGTGTTTAGGTATCGGTCACTAATTACCAGTCACCCTATATATTCGTCAGAATATTTTGACACTGCGGTGTAGAAAAGTTTTAGGTCAGCGCCATCTCTTGACCGATAGTGGAAGTAATGTAATTTTTGTTCATGATTTCTGAAAAAGTTTGCTCAAAGTCAAAGTATTTATTGCGAACTAAGTGTACAATATTGGTGTTATATCATGTTAGTACTTATGACTTAGCAGCCATTTTCAGGCATTGCAATTTCATTCATCCTAATTATTATCATGCATTTTATTACTAAATTATTATTATCATTTCTATTGGGCAAATACAGATATATGTCAAAATATTAAAAGTTAATAAATAATGCGTTTACGATGTCAATATTATTACAATATAATTGAGAAATTGAAGTTATGTCAAAAAATTTAACGTCATTATGAATGAATTTTATACACTTATTAAAATGTCAATAATATCACTTTAATTACGAAATTAGAGATATTTCAAAAATTTCTGGTTAAAGACATTTAATTCTCATAAAGAAATTAACATTTCACTTACATGAGAACAAATTTAAACATAAATAGTCTCATTCATAAACGCTGCTTAAAGTTAAATAGTGATTAGAGACTGTTTAATCATAGGTAGATTTTTTACGTTTAAACGTCTTTCAACTTTAATCATCGTCCATAAATAAACCTTTATGCATAAAAACTAATCAATGTCCTTCGACACTCGGACTTACAATTTGTTAATCTGACATATTTGATTACAATATTGCAAATTATTTATGTTCGTGGGTACTCCCAAAAATCTAACACTGCGCCATATGCGCGACTACCCTGCCTTGAGACAAAGAGTGCGGTCCCGCTGTCACAATGCAGATACATCAGTCAGTAGTACAACTTTTGTTTACAGTTGCTATTTTTATTTATTTGTTTTTTAGTTTTTTTTTATTTATATATATATAATTTTTTTTTTTTGTATTGGTTTTATGTTACATTGGTAGCTTTTTTTTTTTTTTTTTTTTTTTTAAATAATACTGATATTTTGAAGAACATATTTTTTTAGTTTGGTTTTAAAAATATTGAACGAGCTCGCACCCTTTATCTCATCTGGTAATTTATTGTAAAGTTGCACTCCCTCATAAACAAGTGATCTTTTACCTTGAGTGGTTCGCACTCGAGGAAGTACAATGTGATCTTTTCTACGACTGCTACGGTTATGCAATTGATGTGTTTTGGTGAATGAAATTTGTGTATGTATGGTTTTACTTAGTATTTTTTTAATGAGTATGCAGGTGCAGTATGCATGAAGTTGTTTGATGCTAAAGAGTTTCGTGTCCTTGTATATTTTAACTGTAGGTGTTAGGTAATCGTAATGGAAGAGCATTTTAATAATTTTGTTTTGTGCAATTTGTAGGTCTTTTAAGTTCGTTTTGGGTGCACTGCCCCAGATTTCGATTAGGTACAGTATATGTGGCTTTACTAAAGAGTTGTATATTGTCTGGCGTACCCTATGTGGCAGACAGTGTACAATATTTCTTAGTGAGCCCATTAAAGATGTAATTTTGGATCTGATGTAATCAATTTGAACCTTCCAATTTAGATGACAGTCTAGTCTCAATCCAAGATATTTCTCATGTTGTTTGAGTTCGAGTGTTTGGTTTTCAATTGTAAGGGGTGAATGAGGTGGTATTTTCTTATTTTTGGCTTTGAATATGACGTAACTAGTCTTGGATGCATTGATTGTTAGAAGATTTTGTTGAAACCAGATGGACAATGAATTTAGGTCTTCTTGGGCTTGATTTATCATGTCAGCTATAGAGTCACCAAAGTAAAAAAGGCAGGTATCGTCCGCATATAGCGAAATATGCCCGTGTATTGGAACCTTATGGATGGAGTTTATGTATATTAGGAAGAATAGTGGACCCAACAGTGATCCCTGGGGAACACCACACGTCATATTATGCGGTTTACTTTGGTATTCTCCTATTTTAACCACCTGGCGTCTGTTATTCAAATATGATTCAAACATTTTATACGCTACACCTGATATGCCGATGTCTTTTAGCTTTTGTAGTAGTATAGGGTGGCTAACTGTATCAAAAGCCTTTTTGAGGTCGATGAATAAACCTAGGACCATGTTTTTTTGATCAATGTTCTTTTGTATTTTCGTAATTAGATCTGTAGTAGCTGACAGGGTGTTTGAATGTGTTCGAAACCCATATTGCCTTTCAAAGAGGAAATTTATTGAGGTAAGGTGTTCATCTAAGCGTGTATAAAGAACTCTTTCAAATATTTTAGAGATAATCGGAAGGACTGAGATAGGTCTATAGTTATTAGGATCAGTTTTGACACTCGATTTGTGGATTGGAGTGACTTTGGCTACCTTTAATTGATCTGGGAAGGTTCCACTGGCAAGATGGATGTTTATACAGTCGGTCAGTTTGTTCACGATTAAGTCACTTACGCACTTGATAACTTTGGTAGTTATACCATCGATACCGGCACTGCAGTTAGGATCAAGATTCTTGATTATTTTGGATACTTCGCTGGCTTGGCATGGTGTGAAGGTTGTGAGCTCTCTGTTATACGGTTGAGAATCTAGGGCTGTTACAGTTTTGTGTTGTTGTAGTTGTGTGGGAATAAGGTTGGCTAAGGTGGAGCCAATCGTAGAAAAAAAGCGGTTAAATGTTTCACAAACCTCGTTACCATCAGTTAAGGGTCCAGATTCAGTTAGAAGTTTAGGGGGAGTGCACTGTGACTTGATCTTATTATTAGACAAGGTATTTATTAAGTTCCACATTTTTTTAGGGTCTGCAGTAACTTTCCCAAACGCCTCAAAGTAGTACTTCTTCTTAGTGTTCCTAATTGTTTCAGCTGTAATTTTTCTTTCAATTTTAAGACTTTCTATCAGATCTTCATTATTTGGCTCTTGTTTCAATCGATGACAGATTTCATTTCTTCTCGCAATTTTTTCTGTTATTTCTCTACATATCCAATCTTGGCGCGGTGGGTTTAAGATTTTTGTTTTGAGCGTTGTGCTACTATGTATGCCACACTTTAGATACTTCTCAAAGTTCTCGTAAGTGTTGTCAATTGACGAGTATTCTGCGAGTGCGATGCTTTCGTATAGTTTTTCATAGTCTATTGCTTCGTATTTTACACGCTTTTTTGGTGGTTTCTTGAATTTTTTTATACTTAGGTAAATTTGCTTGTGGTCAGACATAGGCGAGTCAATAATGGCCATATGAAAGCTTTTGTCCTTAAGGTTGGTACATACGTGATCAAGGATGGTTTTTGTGGAAGAAGTCTCGCGCGTGTTGTAGTGTTCATGGATTTTATTAAGGAAACCGTATCCAGCTTCTTTCATAGCATCTCGGTAATATTTAGTCTTCGAATTTTTAGTCAGGAGGTCGATGTTAAAATCGCCGAAAATAATAGATCGTGGTTTCTCAATTAATTGCGATGAATAAACTTCAAGAAACTCTCTTGTGTTATTGTTTCCTGGATTGTAGACAGCTCCTATGTTTAATTTGTGTCTCTCGAGGCATATCCATAGGTAGTTGATGCCTCCGACGTATACTTCATCGACTTTTCTGTGATTAAGAGTATTGTGTACATAAATGGAAACACCACCACCCCTGGAATCTGTTCTGATATTATAATAGTGGGTGTAATTTAGTAGTTGGAAATGATCGGCTTCTTCGCTGGATTTGAACCATGTCTCGGTTAATATTATGACATGAGTAGTGTATTTGATCGATGCTATTATGTATTTCAGTTCGTCGAATTTTCCTTGTCTTTTTATGCTTCTAACGTTTGCGTAGAAAAAAGTTAGGGTCGATTTAAAAGATGGCAGGTCCTGGTAGGTATGACAGAGCTGGTAGGTAATTGTATCATCTGAGTTAGTTAAGATCTTTGGTGCATTTAACGGCATTCGTTTTTTGGCTGAGTCTGAACGATCTTTGGCGTGCCTTTGATGTATTTAATAATTAGATTCTCTTCACCGTTTTCCTTGCGACGGGTTAGTTCCTGGCTTAGCTCTTTCATTATTGCCTGTTGGGTAGGGGTCTGGTCCGAGTATACTTTAATGTTATCCGGCAGTTTAGTTTTGTTCCGCAGTATTGTCTTCGCATCTTCGGGTGATCTAAAGCAAATCTTCAGTGGGCGGTTTTTCTCTGTGGTGTATTTTCCAAGCCGAATTGTTTTTATTATTTCGACATGTTCAGCCGATGCATTTTGTAGAATGTCTTGGGCCGAACTCATGTCCTCAGCCTGGCGTGCGTCGTTATCAGGTATTTTTGGTTCAGGTAGGCCAGCGATTATTATGTTTTTGCTTCTATTCGTCCGTTCCTGCAGTTCATTTATAACTTTTTCATTGGCGAAATCACAGTTTTGAAATGTATTTGCTTTTGATTTGAGTTCACTAATTAGAGTTTCAAGTTTAGATATCTTCCGTTCTGCAGAGAGGTTATTTTTCTTCAGTTCTGAAATTTCAGATTTCATGTTGTTATGTTCAGCTAACATCTTTGCAGTTGAATTTTTTATATCATTGACCTGGTCTTTCATTGAAGAGATATCATCGCGCACTGGTTTCAAGTTTGTCTCCAGTGATGCAATCATTTCATCTCGAAGTTTATTTATGGCAGTTAATATATCACAGCATTCTCTTTGTTTTCTCTTCCGATATGTGATGCGATCTTCTGTTTCATCTCCACTAGTTTTTGAAAAATCTGATTGTGAACCACTTGGACCTTCTGTTATGTTCTTGGATTGTGGCGAGCGTCGAACACTCATAATGGGTTGACGGGTTTTTAAGTACGCGTGGAAAGAAGTAAAAAAAAAAAAAAAAAAAAAAAAAAAAAAAAAAAAAAAAAAAAAAAAAAAAAAAAACTATCTCTTTTACCCGAGGTGGAGCGGGGGGCGCGCGCGCCGCTTTAACGCGCTGCTGCTCGTTGATGTTGATAATAATAGATGGTCGTAACTTAATCACAGTTTTGACACCACTTTCGTTTTTGCACTGCAAGCTTTAAGACCTATTATTGGGTATAGGAAATTTGATTTTTTGCAAATTAATCAGATACACGTCCGCACTGTCCGAGAGCCGAAGCATAATCTAATGTCAATAATAATGGCTTTAATACTTTAAAATTATTATATTAATAATACAAATTAATTAAAACAAAAAAAAAATTATGCTACCTTGAAAAAATTATAGCAACATGTATCTTCAAAAAATCTTTTACTGAATAAAAGCTTTCCTCTAACAACCAGTCCCGTAAAACACGGCAGAATTTGCTATATGGTAATTCGGAAATATGTTTGGGTAAGGAGTTGTAAATAAGTGGAGCCATATATGCACAGTTGCGTCTAAACAGTTCTAGTTTAGGGACTGGCATTTTGAGAGGTAACCGCGTTAACAACCGGTTACTTTTATTATCATTACCTTCGAAAAGGAATGGACGAATGCTATTTAGAGACATCGTTTTATTTTCTGTCTCTACATAAACTTCTGTCACATAGAATAGTTTCCAATTTTTCTCCATGCAAACTTCGGTGTAAGGGGGGGTGAACGGTTTTTTTTAATTTTTCATCAAAACTCGAAAACTATGCAGCCTAAAAAAAAAGGAAAAATGTTTGAGAATGTGCATACAGCGCTCTTTCATATGATACCCCACATGCCCTAGTAGCCTCATTTACAATTTTTAAGTACCCCTTTCAGTACATGTTGTTAAAAAAAAATTTCTTATTTGCAAAATAGTTGGGCAAACGTCATCTAAAACTATTCCAAATTTTAAGTTGATAGCATAAGTAGCTCTTGAGATATCCAGGTGTGACAGACGGACAGACAGACAGAGTCGCACCATAAGGGTTCCTTTTTACCATTTTGGTACGGAACCCTAAAAAAATCGTTATATTTTACGTAACATAAACTGCGCGCGTTCGAGATAGGGCATAGCCCGTGGCATAGTACACACTACTACGTGCAAAGTAGGTAGGTATTTCGCTTTTAGGCTTATCTAAGTAGATATTGCAATTTTTCGTTCGTGAAAAGTTAGAAGGTACCTGTGTAGCTCTAGGTAACTAAACAACTTACAATCGAAGATAATGCGGTGTCAGCAACATTTCCAGTTTTAACTGACCTCGTATTGTAAAGGTTTTTCGTACAATCAGAAGTCAGCTTATCATTATCTGCCTAGGCTTTTCCCAACTATGTTGGGGTCGGCTTCCAGTCTAATGGATGCAGCTGAATACCAGTGATTTACATGGAGTGACTGCTAATCTGCGGGGCAATTGCGTAACACATTATCAATCGGAATCGGTTTCAGTTTGACAGTTCAACAAAATGCCTTGCGTTATTTACGTGTTGAGCAGACAAATTTTTGGAACTTATGAAGCAATGGATTAGCAATTTGCTTCAAAATGATTCAGATTCCGATTGATAGTGTGTTACGCAATTAGGGTGCTGACCTCCACAACCCAGTTACTGGGTAATACGATACACCTTGATAAGACTAGTTGTCAGACTTAAAATATATATTTTTTGAGATTAAATAAAAATTATTGAGGTGTCGATAAATAAGAAAGTAGCGATACCCCGCGAACTAGGCAAGTGGGAGTGACAACACTGCAGTGTTCCCGTAGAGTTACTATGAACTTATACACGGGTTTGACATTTAAGAATATGTAGGGTACCTCCACAAAGGTGAACTTAATAATATACTATGTACCTACACAAAGTTGAACATAAGGAGAACGGAGTAAATTATATCGACATGATCACATGAATCATCGCGCTATTGTCAATGAGTAATGCTAAACAAAACATTTGAAAACAGATGCTTTCGTGACTCGACCTGAAAACACGCATAGGTGTAGTGTTACCGCTGAGTCCGTGTCACCTCTGTTTGGCGACATTTGATTGTTATTATTTGAATATACTATTAATAATGCCCTGATTACTGAGTTGCTCGATAAAGACAATCATTATTTATTCGACAAAGTTCCTTCCTCAACTGAGTGTTCCGAAACACATTTTCCGGTACCTACTTTAATGAAATGTGACTATTATATAATAGATGTATAAGTACAATTAACGTACTACGCATAGGAATACTGAAAAGGTTCGGTACGTTAAGGTAACGAGTCATTATAAATGCAGTTTGTTATAATACTTATTCATAGAAACATAAGCCGCAGCTGTGGACTATCATTGAGCCTGTAATGATCACGTTACAATCTTCTCGTCGGTCTTGTATTTACTGCCTAATACCTACTTATAGTACGTACCTAAAAGCACTCGACCGCACATTACACATTCAAATGCGATACGAAATACTAATCGAAGTGCGAAATGACACACATATCAGTCACATGACCGACGCGACGATTCGACGGACAATAACATTAGATAACAACAATAAACAACTGCCCTACTAATTATAAGTTATCCGGATTTTAAAATTGGCGTTTATTTATATATCGTGTCAGTTGATTAGCTCTACACAAAGCCAGTTCGTATTGTAATGAGATAACAGGAAGTAAATAATATGACCACGACGTTTACACACGATAGTACACTTGGTACCTACTGGTACGCGGGTACGTACCTACTGCCTACATAATCACAATACTTCAGTATTGTTGGAGTTAATAAGTTCAGCGTTTTTATTGTGTATCACGCTTTTATAAGAAAATCATACCAACTAAACTATACTAGCACTACAATATCGATTCGATTGATTTAGTTGATAAGCCATGAAATTAAATTATTATTTAACGGTACTACAGGGAGGGATGTACGTACACCGCGCTGTCACTAATAGATATTATGGATTCAAATTCTGTTTGGGTAAACTATTAATTAAATTACTAAGCAACAGGTAGAATTGGTGCTAAAAACTATTTCATATTATGTTCTGCCGGTCGTGTAGTTTTGGTCGTTGTATTTTACTTAGGATAGGTACCTACTATCCCTCAGTGTCAGTCTATACTAGCCTACCGCACCTACTAGGTTTCCTATATTTGTAGCTACCTATCGAATGTACGTGAGTTCAGCCAAGCGATTACATTATTTTGTTTATGTATTTAATCTTGAAACCTACATACATGAGAGTCTGATACGTTTTTTAGCTAAGTATTTTGCTTGAGATGTCAAAGCAAAATAGCTAAGAATCGCTTAACATGAACCCAATCAAACTGAACTGTTTATTATGTTGTTTTCAACTTTGGTACACATTAACAGTGTATAAATACAACACAAGACCCAAACTAAACAATAGTTAGCATTTACAGTTTGGCTCCTGATCAGAAGGTAGATACAGATAGTGCAATCCACGAAGACGCGCCCCACTCTTTTTCCTAATGCTTACAGCACAACAGAGCAACATTCCACTAGTGTTTTAGTTTAGTCGATACACACTAATTATTATTAGTGGGTGGGTAATTAGTGTGTATCGAAAAAACTAAAACACTAGCGAAATTGACTAGCGATAACCGCTAACGATTAGGAAGAAGAGTGGGGCGCGTCTTCGTGGATTGCACTATCTGTACAGTCTATATCAAAGAGAAACTGACTGACATATCAACGCACAGCCGAAACTACTGGGACTACTAATGTGACATTTTTTACACACGGCTTCCTTTTATAATGTAGGGGGGAGCACTAAGAACGGGTTTTTGGAAATTCAACCTTTAAAGGAGTGAAAAGGTGGGATTTTGTTTGTATGAAAAATCTTATTCCTTGAGTTAATATACTTGAAACTTGGCACGAATACTTATAAGTAGGTACATTATGAAGTTTGGCATTTTTTGTTTTTCTACTTCCCCCTAAAGGGACATTGGGGGTGTCAAATTTTGTATGGAAGAATTTTAACGCGCGGTCCGATTAACTCGAAACTCAGTATGTCATACCAAATCATCTGCCTAGCCTTTTCCCAACTATGTTGGGGTCGGCTTCCAGTCTAACCGGATGCAGCTGAACACCAGTGTTTTACATGGAGCGACTGCCTATCTGACCTCCACAACCCAGTTACTGGGTAATACGATACCCCTTGGTAAGACTGGTTGTCCGACTTTCGGGCTTCTGACTACCCGTAACGATTATCAAAGATCCACGAATGACAGCCGGGACCAACGGCTCAACGTCCTTTCCGAGGCACGGAGGGGTCTCGGTATGTAAAGATGGTCACCCATCCACAGACCAACCGCGGCAAACGTAGCTTAGCCTGATCGATCGACCTGTGCGGCTGTTATTATTAAGCCACGGGATAGATAATAAAGTGCATCAGGGTTTTTCGAAAATCTACCACAACGGGGTGAAGAGGGGTAGTCAATTTCACAGGGGAATATTATATTACGTGTCTTGATTAACTCGAAAATGGGTATAAATAATCTTTAAAGTCAAATTGTAGAAACATCAGACAATTTTTCAAAATCCATAGGTATGGATGTAAAAAGAGGGGATACAGTTTATATGAAAAATCTTAATTATTTGGTTAATAAACTTGAAACTTGGCAATATTTGGCTCGGTAAGTTAATTTAGTAAAAAAAAAAAACCCTCACAGAGGACTTAAGGGGTGAAAAAATTAATAGGTTAGAAAAATATTTAACCCGCTGTCGGATTAACTCGAAACTCGGTACTTATTTATTTAATACTTCAAGCACATAAATGTACAGAGGCGGATTTAATGCCATAGTCCTTTTCTACCAGTCAACATTTGGGTAATGCTGAGACAAACAGTAGTAGGTGCAATCATGAAAATGAGGAATAAATATTTTAAATAAAATATTTATAATATATATATATATATATGTATACGCATGTTTATACGCATAAACACGCGAACTTACTACTAAAACAAAAATTAAAAGTATGTGTTTTGGGGTTTTTCAAAAATCGATTTCTACCAAGGTGAAAAAGCGTAAAAAAATGTAAGTAAGGGGTACATTTTACTGCTTGCTTCCATAACTCGATAATGGGTATGGGTATTTGAGTCAAGTTATGAACAATCCCAAAAGATTTTTCAAAATTCCACCCCTGTGGGGGTGAAAAGTGGGGATACGGTTTATTTGAAAAATCTGATTCCTTTGATCTATAAACTGAAAAATTGGCCCGTATACTTATTTTATCCAAATAAATGATAAAGATCATAAACATACATTTTCGAAGATTTTAGAGGAAAGTACGAAATACACGCGGGCATAGTGCTAGTCTCTAAAATGTCAATTTTCTGCTCTAACTACCTATCGCTGGTGAGGAGTGGAATTGAGACAACATAGAATTCATAAGTTTTTTGAAGGCAGGCCGTTATTGTTGCAATAAAACGATAGTTTCAAAACAATCCAGCACCCTAATTGCGTAACATGCTATCAATCTTAATCTGAATTATTTTAAGGATATTACTAATCCATTGCTTCATATGCTCGAAAAATGTGTCTGTTCAACAACGTAAATAACGCAATAAATGTTGTTGAACTGTCAAAATGAAACCCATTGAGCTACTAATAGTGTGTTACACAATTAGCCCGGGCACGGGTAACCCTTTTATTTCCATTTGGGTAACCCCTTAATTCCCATTCGGTATCTCATAGGCCAAAATAAACAAGGCCCCAAATATGGTTTCGAGAATAGCCGGCCCTATCGTGTAAGTTATTAAACCAAACATGTTAATTGCCAGGTTTTTAAAAGATCGTCAAAAATGCGCTGTAGCCGTAAAGGAAAATTTGGAAAATGGACTTTTTTATGGTGGGAAGGTAATACTCACGCTAGAGAATGCCCAGCAGGAGCCGCACTTGCCCTGGTCCTTGACATCGGTGACGGCGCCCTTCTTGCGCCAGTCCACCTGGTCGGGGTAGGACACGTGCGCCGGCGCGATGAACGTAGAGCCGCGCGCGCCGTGGCCCTTGCCGTACAGGCCCTTGCCGTGCCTAAGCAAAACAACATTTATAGTTCGGATCACATCGCTCCATGTATGATACTGGTATTCAGCTGCATTCGGTTAGACTGGAAGCCCTCAATTTAGTTGGGAAAACGGGATTCATCGGCGTTCCTAAATTCCGGCACGGAATGTGTATTTCTGCCCGGTTTATGGCAATAAGTTTGCCCCTTGGGACTTTGAAACTAACGGGTAAACATGGGTGTATGTAACACCACTGCCTAACTCTTTCGGGGACTGCAGATAATGTTATGGTTTCTAACTGTCTAGGCAAGTCTAAAAGAGTATAGAATAGCAGTTATTTTTTATGGAAGGTTTTTTATAATTGAGTACCTAAAGAACACGACTATCCTTGGTCACACGCTGTAGCTGTGGCATACTTTGAACAAACTGGAAATGAAGTAAACTAGACTAAGTTGAACTGCTTCAAGAATCGACTGGTCAGATTAAATCTCTAAGCTATACGATACACACGCATCAGCTGATTACCTGCTAGTGTGTCTAACCAAATAATAATAATAATAACTATTAAAAATAGCGTATTAATTATATTGATCTCGATATTTTTAATGCAGATTAAGAAAACATGCAATACTGTGACACAATAAGCCAGTTACATATACTTCAGCAGGTTTAGTAGGCTCTTTCAACATACTTTACCTACAGTTAGTTACATACGGGTATTTTGTTTATGAATTGTCGAAGATATGAAAACGCGCGAGCAAGATCTATATATATAAAAGGAGAAACTGACTGACTGACTGATATATCAACGCACAGCCGAAACTGCAAGGACTAGGAACGTGAAATTTTGCATACGGCTTCCTTTTATTATGTAGGGGAGCACTAAGAAGGGGTTTTTGGAAATTCGACCTTTAAGGGGGTGAAAAGGGGGGATTTTGTTTTTATGAAAAATCTTATTGCTTGAGTTAATAAACTTGAAATTTGGCACGAATACACGCAGACGAAGTCGCGGGCGAAGTGCTAGTAATACAATGACATTGACTCGTTTGACCTCTACTGTGCGAGTATAAGCAGAGTTAGTTTATTTTTGTATTGCTATCAATATGACGTATATAGGAAACGTCTAAAAACACGCAATCTCAGCTATAACCCGAGATATTAAACCAAACAATGTAACAACATAATATTGTAACGCCACGTCCAGTGCGTAATACATAAATAATAAAATTATACCTAAATAATATTATAATAATATTTTATAAACTGCTTCGATAATCGAGCGATTCTTTAGAATAGGTACAAACGAAGAGCGCTTAGTCATGGACTACGTCAAGCGAAACTCGGAAAAACAAACTAAGTAGGTAGAGACCAAACAATACGATCATATTATTAAATTCATAGGTTTTATTTTCCTTCTTTAGTGACTCGTACGTGTTATCTTGATTAATAGTGATATTTAGGTTAGGTTACCGCATACAGGAATCATTATGGCCTATAATACAGTTTTCCGTAAGATCAATGATTCTGAAGCAAGCAAGCTCGTTTGACCACACAAGCCTTCAACGGCACTATGATCAGTACAAACTCTAACCCTTGGATAGATACTATATAAATCATGGTATACTCACTTAGTGGTCTTGTTGAATCCGTTCATGGTGTGCACGAACTCGTGGTGCAGCATGTCGGCGAACTTGTTGCTGCTCAGTTTGTAGGACACGGCGCCCTGCTCGTAGCGCTGGTTGTGCTTGGCGATGCGGTGCTTGTTCTCCACGTAGATCTTCATGCGGAACTTGTCCTCCACGTCGCTGTCGTACTGTTTGCTATGCTCCATCTAGAAACGAAGGGGTCTTAGATGCCGGACTAATCATTTTAGGGCAAGACGTGTGAAGACAGTCATTGTACAAAACGTCTTTGGCTTTTTAAGCAAAATATAACAAAGTTTCTTCCGTTAGTCACCAGTTGCTATTATTTTCTTGTATTTTTTTCCTGCTTAAGCCGAATCATAATTAATTTATGAAAATATAGTGCTACTAGCATTTGCCTACCGACACTCTTGAGTATACTCTGATGGCTGGTGGAGCCTACGAATCCTTGAGTGGAGACCGCGTATCAGCAAGCGTAGTAGGACGCCCCCCAGCTGGATGAATGGACAACCTAAAGAAATGGACTGGATGCGGAAGGCGGAGGACAGGGTGTTGTGGCGCAGCCTGGGGAGGGGCCTATGTCCAGCAGTGTACTGCGATAGGCTGAGTTGATTGACTATAGAGTAACTAGTAGGGTATATTTGAAAACATCATGTTAGGTATTCGTAGCTGAATCACTTGGCGAGTTTTAGAAATCAGTTTTATAAGCGCGAAAATGTGAAAATGGTGATATTATAGTCTTCACTAGTCCAATCTACCACTCCTGCAGTCCAGCAGCTTATAGCACATACCTTGAACGCACTCCACTCCTCCCTGACGAGGTCGATCAAGGACACGGCGCTGGCGGCCGCCGCTAGCACGCACACCAACACTGCTACACTCTTCATGGTGACGCGATCGCTGCAGAAGACTAACTTATGTTAAGACTGCTATTACAAGTAGGTATAGGGTTAACCCTATCCTCTACAGTTCAACCGGTCAGAGGTCGTCTTTAGCGGCGCACCAGGTTATTGTAAATGATAAATAGGTACAAGTCTGAAGTAATTGGAAATTGCGGCTGGAAATGCTGTAAAAATGACTAGCCCCCGCACTATTACCATTTCCGATCATTCGTGTAATCATACCGTCATTAGGACAACGTGAGAACGCCCATAAAGTTATTATACTCTTTGGAACGCCCCTAAGACGACTGGGCGACCCACTGACTGAACAACTGAACTGACTGGTGTTAGTGACAAGACATTATCTCAGCTCTTTGACGTAATGATTTCAAGAGAGGATGTTGACCATTAGGACCATTAGATATAAATACCTATTATAGAATAACCGACTGCAACTCGAAAATTACCAGAATGGTAAAAAAGTAAACAATTATTGAAAAAGATTGTGAAGATAATAACGCAAACGAGTTCTGCCTTTACGGAACGAGCATGTCTAAGTTTACAGTTATTTATTTACAGTTACTCTTTGATGGTCAGCGAGGTTAGTGAGAAAGTTAATGAGATTTACACTATTATAAATGGGTAGGTACCCATTCTGCCTGTCCCTGCCCAATTTAGCCTTATCGATAGGTACTAAGGGTGTGGAGTGCAACTAACAGCTCGTAACGGCTAACTTGGGCACTTGATCAATTATAGTACTTAGTACCAACTAGCACAGGGAATTGAACGATATTCGTTAGTGAACGATGACGGAATATCAATGTTGGCGGGCAGCGGACATAGATCGCGTGAATGAGGGATACAATACAATACAAATAAGCAACTACGGTCTACGGCGTACAATAACGAGGAAGTAAGGACACTCATATTGCAACCAACCGACCGATTATGCTTTGTTTTAGAACCGATAGCTACTTTTATTGAGAAATATTAAAGGTACCTAGTGGTTACGATATTTAGAGTTGGCAGTCTGTTGGTTGGTATTTCTGTTGGTTTCGTTCGCTGGGAGAGTAATCGTCATAGTTATTGAGAGAAAATAATAATAATTGTTTTGCTAACCAACCAGCACTCGCCTTCTTTTGGGAAAAAAAATGGGATCCACAAAAACAATAAAGTCACGCGTACAATTATTTTTGGTAGGTGATTTTAATAAATATACTTATTTTACAATTAATTACAGCACAAGTTTACAAAAGACGACCCACTGACCGAATTATCAATAAATTCTAAGTTTTCAAGAGTTTTGCCGTTGGCGTTAGAGCAAATTATACTACCGTCTGTGATGAACGACCCACTGACCGAACAATCTACCAACGAACGTCATAAATAATTAAAAATTTACCGAAAAAAATAAGGCTAACTTTTTAATTTTATTCAAACCTTGTGGTCATGAGAACAATGGTTTATCCAATCAACTTGTTTCTGCTTAACGTTTCGGGAAATAAAACTGTTTACGCAACAAAGAAAGCAAACAATAACAACATGCGATGTCTACAAACTACGTTTGACTTGCCGTGGACGGTGGACCGAGGACCGTGGGATGATTCAACACAAAGGAGGTTCTCTGGGTTCTCATAATTGGGTTACAATCACTGCCCACCAACATTCAATTTGTAAAATGTCGTGGAATTTAAGTAAACTAAACTTACCAATTTTCTATTTATAATGTTAACACAAACAAATTAAAATATTGTTAAAATTACGAGTTTGAAATGTTTTTGTATTTGTGCAGAAGGCGTACTAACTCGACCGCTGGCCAATTGTTTGTGCGCGTTTTTCGGATTCGCTGTGTAATGTCGATATTTAACTGCGACTAGGAACGTGCTCCTTTTGAGCATTGTTATCGATAGATGCTTTCATAAAGTAATGAATGAATGAATGAATATACTGAATGTTGTTTGTTCGATATTTTAATATATAGTTATATTATTGATTACTTCCAACTACTTCATATTAGCGAAAACGTAAATGTGACCGTGTTACAGATGTATCTGTAACGTTTTTTATATTTACGGTTTTTCGGCTGATGGGATGTTTCGCCTAATTTCCGCTTATTATCAATGGTTTTGGTTGGTGAGGGTTTGACAGTAAGTCCAATATGTCAAAACAACTGTCATAGTGTCATTTGTCATTGTCAATTACTTACTCGTGAACTCGTCAACCTCATGTTTTGTAACTGCGAATTTCAGAAAAAAATTGGTGTTTTTGAATAAAACACAATGAAACAGGATGGAAAAGAGCAGAAAAAGCAATGCAAGAATGGCAAGAAGGGACAGCTGTACAAACCTAGGAAGAAAAAGAGCGTTGAGGATGATGCTGCTATACAATATTTACAGGCCCAGTATGATAAGGTAGTGAATTGTATTTTTATCCGCGTAATAATAGTATTTCATCCTATACGTTTCTGAATTTACTTTATTTCAAGTAATGATTACAGTGTTGAATACTGACATTCTGTTGAATTTGTGAAAAATGCAAAAGAACATATTATTTAATCAAGTTAAATCAAAGTAGCCATGTGGGCTATGTTAAAATAAAATAAAATAAATTAAATTCAGGCAAGACCCATATTACATAAAATAAAAAACACCAAGGACAAAAACAAACATGTTAAATATATTTTTAATACATAACCAAATTAAAAATATATTTAATGCATATACAGTGTAAACTCTATATAACGACACTGAAGGGACTGTGCATTTTATGGCGTTATAGAGAGTTGTCGTTAAATGGAGAGAAGAAAAATCAGAATCATAAAACATGATTTTCTTTTACTAGCCATGTTTACAGTTTAAAAGTTTGTGAGCAACTAAGAATATGATAATGTATTAAATAATCCATGACACCTACTTATTAGTTATGGTCAACAACAGTCTACACGCGCAAGCAATCCCAATTTGTAAACAAAAGAACTAATTTCTTAGAAAGTTTGGTATGGATGATGCCGACAGTCAAGTTAATTACGGGTTAGGACAATAAAGTGACAAAAGAACGTACACCGCTGCACAGTTTTCACTGATTTTGGCAACTTAAAAGGTACTTTTTATAATTTTATTACTTAATTGTTGCCGTTATTGAGAGTGGGTGTAATGCTATATAGAGTGTATCATTGTATGAAAGGCAAGCTAAACCAATCAAAGCCAAGTGATTTCGATGCTTTAAGGAGTTTGTCGTTAAATCGAGTGACATTACATGGAGTTTACACTGTATATTAGGTGTAAGTTTGTTATCAAATCGCAAGTGTACTCTCAGTTTAAAATTAATACTTTAATTGAGGTACTTAGTAATTTTTTTAAGTGTTCAAAAATGCATAAACTATATTTAATTTGTTAATGTTTACAGATAAATCCAGCTGAAATAAAAACGTTTAAAGACTTCCCACTGTCACAGAAAACTCTTAAAGGGCTAAAAGAAAATAATTATGTTACCCCTACTGAAATACAGAAACAAGCTATTGGTTATGCATTGCAAGGAAAAGATATCCTAGGTGCTGCTAAAACTGGATCAGGCAAAACATTGGCGTTCTTGATACCAATACTGGAAAACCTATTTTGCAAGAAATGGACAAGATTAGATGGGGTTGGGGCATTAGTCATATCACCCACCAGAGAACTAGCCTACCAGACATATGAGGCTTTGAGGAAAGTAGGACAATTGCATGACTTCTCAGCAGGCCTCATTATTGGTGGACAGAATTTGAAATTTGAGAGGAAGAGAATGGATCAAATAAATATATTGATTTCTACACCAGGTCGCCTCCTGCAGCATATGGATGAGAATCCTTTATTTGACTGTAGCCACCTTCAGGTTCTTGTATTAGATGAAGCTGACAGATGTTTAGACATGGGCTTTGAGACAACAATGAATGCAATCATCGAGAACTTGCCACCTGAAAGACAAACTCTCTTATTCTCTGCCACACAAACTAAATCAGTAAAAGATTTAGCTCGCCTGAGCTTGTCGTTCCCGACATACATAGCCCCACATGAGCAGGCTGAGACGGTCACCCCAGACTTGCTGCAACAAAGTTATATCATCTGTGAGATTGATGAGAAGATTGGGATCCTCTGGTCTTTCATTAAGAACCACTTGAAGCAAAAAGTGATTGTGTTCATGGCTACTTGCAAACAAGTCAAGTATACATATGAGTTGTTCTGTAAACTGAGGCCTGGGGTCAGCTTGCTGGCACTCTATGGAACTCTACATCAAGAGAAAAGGGAAAAAATTTATAATGAATTTTGTAGGAAATCAAATGTTGTGCTCTTTGCTACTGATTTAGCTTCTAGAGGACTGGACTTCCCCCGTGTTAATTGGGTAATTCAAATGGATTGTCCTGAAGATGTGGAGACGTATATTCATAGAGCTGGCCGCACAGCTAGAGGGTTTACTGGTAAAGGTGAAGGTCTCTTAATGCTCTTACCACACGAGGAGAAATTAGTTGAAGATCTACAAAAAAGTAAAATTCCCATTAATAAAATACAGGTTGACCCATCCAAAGTGATTGCACCACAGAGGAAAATAGAAAGTCTTCTCTCTGACAGCATAGAACTCAAACAGAGTGCACAGAGGGCTTTTGTCAGCTATCTGAAGTCAGTATTCTTAATGAAAAACAAAGATATATTCAATGTCCAACTGCTAGATACAGATGCATATGCAAGGTCGCTGGGGTTGATTGTGCCACCTTATATAAAATTTTTGAAGAAATATCAATATGCACAAAAGAGACAAGCTGAAGAAAATGAAAACAATGATGCCATTGAGAAGTTGAGAGCTAAAACTGGATCTGATGAAGAACCTGATCAAAGTGAAGAAGAAGCGCCTAAATTTCAGCTCGAAAATAAACTTAAAAAGCAAAAAAAGAAGGAATCCCTCATTAAATTTGATTTTCATAATGATGCAGACACTGATGAGGAAGATTTTTTGCAAGTCAAAAGGGTGGATGTCGACCTGGGGGCCGAACCAGTTGAAGAAGTACAAACAACATCAAAAAAGAAAGCAAAGCCTTTAACAAAGGCAGCTGTTGCTAAGAAACTCCTGAAGAAAAAGATCAAAGTTAACACAACAGTGAAGTTTACAGAGGAGGGAGAGGCAATAGAAGATGAAAAGAGAGATGTAAAATCTGAACTTGCAAAACAGTTCTTGAATGAGAATGTAGGAGGCATTGATATAGAAAAGGCGAAGGAGGTGTTACAAGAAGAGGATAAGTTTGACAAGATCAGATTTAGAGAAAAGGTTAAAGCTAAACATAAGGAACAGAAACGTAAACTTAAGAATAAAAACAACGAAGATGAAGGGGAGAAAGATGACTTTGGGTCACAATCAGAGTCTGATGGACCTGATCTATCATGGCTGCCTGACCCTGATAAAATATATGGTAAAAAAGATGGCAGTGATGAAAGTGAAGGCTCTAATGAAGGCAGCGCACCTGAAGTATCTGATCGTTATGATGATGAATCTGCGGAATCAGGCGACGAATCTGAAGTAGACCAAAAGTTCCACAGGTGAGGATATACTTATGTTTCTCTAAATGTAAATTTCACCTTTGGCGAAGTTTTCAAATTAAATTTTGTTCCAATTGTCAGTTAAGGGATATCCATGTTATTTTAACATTATCTATTTCGAACTAGGTCAGGTCAATAGGGTAAGATAGATTAACGTGATAACATGTGTTGCAGGCCTACAAAGCGGAAACTGGTGGAGAGCCGCGGCATCCCGCAGGCGAGCGTAACGCCGCGCAAGCTGAAGAAGGTGCAGGACGTTGCCGCGTCGCTGTCCGTCGGCGAGGCCGAGGCGCTCGCCATGCAGCTGCTGCAAGCCAAGCGATGACCTTTGTTATCTATTCTGTTAAATTAATAAATATGTTTATAATCCATGAACATAATACTTAATTTAAGAACGAAACCCATACCTCTTGCCATAAATTTTTCTTTTGAGAATCAAATCCTTCGTCTTCTTATGGAGTCTGCTGAGCTTGCTAGCCAAGCGTCGTAGTCGGCTATGCTTCTTCGATGTATTTAAGGAATGTATGATAAAATATGTAAGTATCTAAGATAACACCAAGCAACGCCTTAAAACGTAGTATCGAAAGACATAGCGCAATTTGATATACCCATGTAGACTTAGCCAGTTTCATTTTATTACTCATTGAGTGGGACCATGACGGGTTCGACTCTCAGGTCGGACAGTTTTATTCGGTTTGACCATCAGGAATTTCTCAGTACCGTAAGACTTAAACATAAATAGCGAATTATGGGTTGGGTAGCTTTTGTCTGCGGCTTAGAATTTGACGATCAATTCGGGTTGTTCTCTGCTTGTTGTTTGGCCGTTGCACTCAGAACGGAACATTATTCTAGGATGCTCCTCTCCTATACACAATATTGTATGTAGGTACTTCTATTTGGCACTAATACGTACAAATTCTGGCCATTGGACACACGCGAACATGTTTCATAAAGCTGGCCATGGGAAAAACATGGCTTTTCCAAATGGGGTGCATTTGGAAAAGCCATGCTACCTGCAATGTTTGCCCTTGCGCTTTATTTATTGTAATAGTAAAACTTAGTTTTATTGGAAACTGGAGTCTTTGGTAGGTCAGTGGGGATTATTAGGATTTGAGTTAAAATAGTGGCACCGACTTTATTTTTGTCCTAATTGTGTAATCCGAAGCCTCGTCCCGTTAATTAAAATTAAAAAAAAACCGGTCTACCGACGTGCTACCGACAATATAGACTCACAACATGTATTAGGCTTAAAACAACCGACTTCCAAAAAACACTACAAAGTGAAAAATAACTTTAATTTCGGAAGTCGGTGTCGTTGGTTCCGCATTTTCTTTTATTGACACCGACTTCCGAAATTAAAGTTATTTTTCACTTTGTAGTGTTTTTTGGAAGTCGGTAGTTTTTTTCGTAAAATAGTTTTTTATTTTTCACTTTTTAGTGGGCCAGTTTGTAATTTATCTAAGTTACAATTACAATAGCCTAATGTCAACTGCTCATCACCTTTTACAAAATATTGCTTTTCCCGATGCAGGGACGTTAATTGTTGAGGAGTTCTCCTTGTAAGAACCAGGAGAACTGGAGCTGATTGAGAAGTCACCACCAGCTCCACAACCACATAAAAGTACCTAATCTAATGGCAAACCGTGAAATATTTATTATTGAGTAGTTTCGATGGCCATCTGTGGTCTTCATCATCAGTTCCACTTCACCGAATGGTGCTTTCTGAGAGCAAATGCACGAGTTACTATAAAAAATACCCAAATCGCTATAGGTGTGCCTAGAAAATTTGAGGGTTTTTTTCGATTTCCATGGGATTCCCTCATCAGATTCCGATTTGGTGACAATAGGACCACCTCGGGACGGGAGCATACCCTTTCAAAAAAAAAAAAAATTTAAAATCCGTCCACAATTGGCGGAGTAATCGCGTAACAAACACACAAAAAAAAAAACATACCGTCGAATTGAGAAACTCCTCCTTTTTTGAAGTCGGTTAAAAAGTACTCTGCTCTACACGCCCGAACGTGGCCCGAACTCTACAAGCCCTAACAACTCACTTATCTTCACAAACTCTATACCATAGATTATACTGTTTATTCTCAACACCATCAAAGTTACTGTCACAAGGGCGTAAGGTGAATTTGTTCATTGTTCATTACTTCCCAACCAGCAGAAGTTAGTTGTATAGAAGACCATTTTTGTTAAACAATAGTTCTTGTAGTAAATAAACGGCCAAGCTTCATATTTTGAGTAAGGTGTAGAGTTAGGCCCGGACTCCACTGGGCGGAACGGAGCGGAGACGTGCAGGAATCGACCAATCACAAGTGTTGAAATCCTCATCACGTCACTCGTCTCGTCTGTGATTGGACGAATCTTGCACGTCTCCACTCCGCTCTGCCCAGCTCCGCTTCAGTGGAGTCCGGGCCTTAGGGTTAGAGTTCTAGCTTGGCTCTACATGAGATCTGAAGGCCAATTCTCGTAATTTAAAACGTTCAAAATCTAGTCGCAGTCTCATCTCGGCGACAAACAAAAGTCAAAAAGTTGTCAAAATGTAGGAAAATTAGAGGTATTTTTGTCAGATTGGAACGTTCCTTTAATTACGAGAATTGCCCCTTTGATAACTTTTCGACAGTGCAAGCCATAATTATGGTCTCGTCTTGGCAACATTTTACATGAAAATGTTTTTGGTGGGACTGTTATAAATAAATTGCGACTGGAATCGCTAGAAAACCGATTCCAGTGAGTGAAACTGTATCTTTTGTATAATTTTATGTTTCTCAATGGCTTTTTAAATTACTGGAATAATATAGGTTTAAAGTAACTAGACTAAAGTAACTTTAAACAACAACTGGTGTTGAGGTTTTATTTACAAACGAAACCTCTGTGGTCTAGTTGATTTTGAATAGAGGGAGTGAGCAGTGTTGCCAGTAGTGATTGAAAATTTAGAACGCAGGGATGTCTGAAAAGGAACGAAATTAGCGGCGAAGGAACGCAATTTATGAAAAATATGTAAAAAAAAATCTACAATTTATAGAGCAAGCTATGTATTATTTTATATAGGTTAGTTTTTTTTTTTTATTATTCGTTTTTAGTTTGTCAGTATCACGCAGGAAGCAAACATCACATCTTACAATATAATTTTTGCAGATCATTCATCATTATCGCTCACAAAGTACTAACATAATTATGTAGTACAAGCTTGTTAAAAAAAATAGGTTGATGGCAGCCTCAATCATATTTATATAAAAAAACATATTTCCTTTAAAACTGTACTTTTACTACAGCTTCCTGCGTATTTCTATTTTTATAAGAAATTTGCTTTTGTAGAAGATTTTGTGTAGGCTCTTATTTATGCTGTCACTGGCGTGCTTAAGTGTCTTATTTCGGATTTCTCTTTTAGTTAATTCATGTTTGCTGAAGACACGCTCTACAGAAGCGTTTGAAAAAGGCAGCACCAGCTCCGCTAGTTTATGTGTTCTGTGAGCACCAGAAAAAAATTAATATTTTTGTTTAATTTTGAAATCTCGGCTCTCCGGTAGCGTTCTTTTCAACCACAAACAAAGTTGGCTTCCCCGCCAGCCGTAGATAAAGAATCTATAACTACACCGCCAGCCAAAGCCTAATCTGTGGCCAAAACAAAACCACAGGCCAAAGCAATGAAAAACACAGACATATTACAATCAGTCGTAAGCTTAGTCTTCATTTAAAGACTACAGATACTTAAAACTGTGACGGCCAGGGATTTTAGATGGCCACCTAGAAATCCTTGTGCCGAGCTGGCTGAAAGCTGGTATTCGAGACGGGAAACTAGTACGCCTGTGCTCCGCTCTGGCGCTGCCAATTCTGGGAGCTGTGTGGGAAATCGAAATCGCATCCCAGTAAAAAAATGTACATTTTAATTTCGTAGACCGTTAATAGAGGGCAGTAATTATCGAACACACGGAAGAAATATCACTTTTAACATTTTTTTTTCAATATTATATTGCATTTCGGATATAGGTAATATGTAAAATATATTGAAAAAAGTAAACACATTATTTATAACGAAGATCTTTTATGGAAAACGACGGTTCGTTTGAGCAAACAATAGAAAATAACTCAGACGTAAACAAATTTGGATGCCGAAAAAAATGCAGACTCTATTTTCGACTTCTTACCAACCGTTCAGTGGCGACAGTGGTAAAAGCAGACAACTGACTTGAGATTTTCTGTCCGTGTTAGATTCAATTTCATGTTCAGAAAAAATATTAAATAATTGATCATTTTTATTTGAAAATACTCGATTCTTTCATCAATTGAAGAATATTAATCGTTTATAAGCACGTACAATTGATTGGAATTTTTTTACATGAATCTCTGAAATTTGTCGATTATTCTATATTGTCATATTTTTGTCGGTCAACGGCGAATCTTGGTATTTTTGCGTACAAGGACTGAGTAGCCTTGGTACATGGTACGTGACACTAAAAACTAGTATGTATACCAAGAAGTTGGTACGTCTGACATCATTGGTGACGGCGACGTCGCAAGAGGTGAAGTAGTACGTTTAGACTTAGTACCAGTTATACAAAAAGGAACGAAAAGAACGCACAACAGATGGGAACGCTAAGAGAACGCATGACCATAAAATAGAACGCAAAATGTTCCAAAAGGAACGATCTGGCAACGCTGGGAGTGAGTGACGTTTGACGACTCAGAAATTATGGACGTCTTTTTTAATTATGTTTTAATTTAATCTAAAGTGAACCTAAAATATCTAAAAAGCATCCAGAGATTCGGCAGCGGACGCTGGGCGGCCGTAAGCTTGCTGGACAACTGGAACATAAACTGGAATGAAATGAACCATGGGGTATTCACCCAATACATACGTTTTGTTCCTGAGTGTTGTTGAATGAGTTGTTTGAATTTGTAATTTTGATTTTGGGCGGCGTTCCTGGCAACACCGGCAACACAGTCACAGCTGTCAAAAAGAAAACGGATCGTTGCACTCTCAGGAACGCTAAAATACCTAAATTAATAAGTTTTCTATGGATTTAGATTAATTACACGTCTTGTACTTATTAATTTTAACTATGTTTTGGAGCGGAAACTATATCGTAGTTAGGGAGTTAAAATTTCTTCTCAAAGAGGAGGTGCGTATTTTGTTGAAAAATTTATGGTTAGAGTGGTTGAAACGATGAATTTTCATATTAATTCGTGTTGTTGACGCCTTTTGTGATGAGAAACAACGTTCTGGGTGTACTATGATGTCATGTGCTCGAGTGAAGAGGCGTATCGATGTTGTTGTGCGTGGTATGTTGTGGATACGATTGTGCAGTAAGCTTATTGTTTCAGAATGTAACTTTGTCGCAAGTGCTGGAGGCCGACGACATCCTGCAGGAATGCAAGGCGGACAACAAAGCACTCATACAATTGTGAGTATCAGCACAAACTACATTCTGATGAGGTTGCCCCAGCCTGTTGTTATCTTAAGTTCAGTGACTGACTAGTGAAGACCAAAAGTACATAGCAAGTCTTTAATATTGAATGCCTCTTGTGCCAGTGAGAGTATGCAGGTGCTCTAGTTATTCATGAGTACTCTGTGTGGACTTTAACTACTTTGTTATGAAAAATATTCAATATAGAGATTTATCAACATGAAATGTATTCAACATAGAGATTTATCAGCATAATCTGCTTACTCACATCACAATAACTTGAATGACATGCAGTTTGTATCAACACATATCTGAAGTTGTCTTCTTAGACTACTTTGAAATGATTACTTGATTCTTCCTAGTGTCATCCATGTCATTGCTTCTACAAGTTTAGTGTTATAAGAATATTATTTGTAAACCCAGACTAAAGGTTACAGCTGTAATGATAACAAGGTGTATTTTGTGTTACTGATTCTTTTTATTCCTTCATTACGTTACAGAATTGATATTTGAATGACTAATTTGGAATATTTACATAAATCTCAACATAAAATCTCACTTGTAATTTGTGAAAGGATAGGCAGTGTTTTGTCAGCCATGTGAAGGTAAACACTTGTAAGTGCTCATGTGGGAATCTCATGTAGCTTATAGGGGGCAAACCTATTATAATATATATATAGAGACCAGATTATATGTAACTTGAAATGGTTGAACTGTGCATAATAAAAATACTTGCATTGTGCTACATTAGGTATGTATTTTCTAATTTATTTATTTAAAAACATTACATCTATACTACAAAATAACAATTTTTTATTCAATTACACTAGCATAGGTAAACAAACTATAAAAAAAAAACACTTGACTTACTATATTTTCCACAAGATATAATTTTTTGTTCTTGAAAATGTACTTTTTTTTTAATTTGTATTTTATAATAATCTTGTGTATACAAAACTTTTTATATTTCACACTTAGCTGCAGTTAAAATGCCCAAATGCATAATCATTACATTTAAAAGGAATAGGTAAAATATGCAATAACTTGAAAAAACAACCAAAATATGCAAACATGTAACCAAACCTGAAATCGTGAAAAAAAAAATCATCTGTTCCCTACATTTATGTTCGTATAACTCGTCAAAATGTAGGGAACAGCTGATTTTTTTTCGCGATTGCAGCTTTGTTCCCTTAGTAAAAGTTGTTCATAATGATGAGTACAATCTCCCATTTCGGTTTGTCACATGTTCACCCTGTATAATACTAGCGGTCCGTCCCGGCTTCGCACGGGTGGAAAAGAAAAAGCCTATATTAATCAGTGATAATGTAGCATTCAAATGGTGAAAGAATTTTTAAAATCGGTCCAGTACTTTTTGAGCAATCCCTCATCATAAATATCAAGTTAATATATCAAATATCAAGAGCCCTCATCATAAATATCAAGTTACTGAAAAAGAAGCAACTCTATTTATCAGATTAAATAGAACTTCATAGCAGAATACATGATGGCAGTGTGTTATGTGTATGTTTAAATAATGTGAAACTTAATACCTAAAAAAGAAATAGTCAGTTTGCATTGAATTAAAAAATAAAAACTCTGGTTTTGTTATCTTATCAAGAAAACGCTAACATTCCACAGTTCCACATGTCCTTATAAAACTTTGTGTCTGATTCCAGCCTAACAAAGCCAGAGATTCTGGCGGAGCTGATAACATTAATAACAGAGGAGCCTCCTAAGAACCTGGAGCTGGCATCGCAGTACCGGCACGCCAACATCGCGTGTGAGGTGCTCACCAGCCACCTGTCCATGCTGAGTGACCGCCTTTCACTGGACATCACACAGATGAACCGCCTGTGCGACTTCATCAACAAGGACCCGCCGCTCAACCCCCTGCTGGCCTCGTACTTCAGTAAAACTGTGGAAATGCTACTGGAGAGAAGTCCTAAACAGGTAATTCGTGATATGTAACTTTTGTTAAGCACACCCTCTTTTTATTGATTGCGTAAGATGCGGCTAACTACTAATAGATGTCGCCATTGTCATTGTCATGGAGGTAGAAAAGATGTCAATGGTATGATGACACTAAAAGACGCCATCTACATACAATCAAGATACATTTGTTGCTAGCATGGTGCATTCGGCTTGTGCACACGCCCCCTTTTTTTGTCTACATTTACTAACCAGAAAAATTATGCATGCATACAAAATTTAAAAAAAATATATATAGCAGCACAATTTCTAGCTGATAGGGTGACAGGTTGTTACCACATCATGATCCGTAGTGGGTCAGACCAAATATTAGGGAAAAAAAAACATGAAATAAAAATAATTAGTGTTGCACCGAAGTTCGGCCGAACTTCGGTGAAGTACATTTCGCGCGCTTTTGCTCAATTGGCAGTTCAGATCGTGTTCGTTCCTCGTCGTCACTTGTAATTTCACTCACGCGCGCGTCACGCTTGCCACCCGCGGTCACCCAGAATGTTATGTTACCTTGCTGATAGATAGATAATAATATTACAATTGATAATTTTAATAAAGCATATTTTTGATACGTGATGTTGTTTCTTTTCTACGGAAATAAAAACAAAAACGAACATCCACGTTACCTATTTACTTACAAATCATCATTTGATCTAGATTTCATTTTAAAATAAATTTCTTTGCACTTTTCCATTTCTTGTTTAAATTAATTTAAGCTACCGAAGTTCGGTAAAAGCTGCCGAACTTCGGTAATACCGAATGTGAAACGAATTTCGGTAATACCGAATGTGAAACGAATTTCGGTGCATCTCTAAAAATAATATGACTGATATGCACCATGAGTACACATTTACTGGAACCATTTGGAGAAGTTTTTTCCCCAAAACTTCTTTACTTATACTTCAACTAAAGCTTAAATTAACGTCACTAGTAATTGGTTGAGGAAGTATAAATACAGGGTTACTTTTCAATGACCAGCCAAATTTAAGGATGTGGTACAGACCATCAAATTAAACAACTTTCTCCATGGGACCAACATCGTAATCGCGAATAACAATTCAGCCGTCCCATACGTTTAAGTCGAGTAGGTATTGAAGTTTTCTATGGGACAGTTGATAAATCTTTCGCGATTTCAATATTGGTCCCATGGAGAAAGTTGTTTAGTTTGATGGTCTGTACCACATCCTTAAATTTGGCTGGTCATTGAAAAGTAACCCTGTATATTTATGTACTATCAAATGGGCCAAAGTTCTGTATGTTCACCTTAATGACGATAATCGCATAGCATGGCTCACGCTCGTCTCGATCGCACAATGCATGTGTTTTTTAAACCAACACTTTACTTTTCTTTAATTGATGCTTTAATCAAAGGTTGACAATTCATGCTTTTAGGCGATAATCAACTCGACAGGCGCGTTGCTGGCATTGCATACCTATGAAAGGTTGTTTTTGACAAATATAACAATGATTCATTCCTACACCACTTTAAAATTCGCACTCTGGCTCATGTTTATTATTTTTTGTTACACATCCTCTAATCACACAAATGCATATTGTCTCTAATTGGGCGAAACCAGGAAAAGGTGTGATTTGTCACTAGCTGAAATATTTTCTTAAGTGAGCATTCTTAGGTTTTGTCCACTGTACCTATAGTATCCAACCAGTGTTTTAATATCTAGTTAAGTGCAGTCTCATATACCACTTTAATAAACTAACCTATTAAATTCTTGAAAAATACAATAATAGCTGTTCTGCCCAGGACTGCTACCTGTACCACATAGTGTGCCTGCGCGTGCTGGACTTCTTCAAGTCGCGGCGCGACTTCCTGCCCAACCTGCTGCGTCACATGTCCACATCCGCCATCGCCGACACCTTCAAGTACTTCATCCGGCTCGATGACCTGTTCAAGAAGACTGTCATGGAGGTAGGTCAGGTCATTCTATTTTATATTTATTTAGGTACCTAGTCACATTTATACAAATGTTTTCTGAACTCAAAGGGTAATTCCCGTATTTTATTTAAGAATGTTCTCAATTTCAATCCCTCAAAAATACCTGTAATTTCCCTAAATTTTTGCCAAGTTTTTGATATTCATTGTCACTGAGATGAAATTGCGACTAGATTTAGAACGTTATTTATTAAAGGAATTGGCTTTCTGAAGTTCAGCTGCCTATCGAATCTCATGCCAGTCGTTGTGATGGATTGAATACAAGATGTTATCAATAACCAACACAAGATGTTATCAATAACCAACACAAGATGTTATCAATTACCAACACAAGATGTTGTCAATAACCAACACAAGAAGTTATCAATTACCAACACAAGATGTTATCAATTACCAACACAAGATGTTGTCAATAACCAACACAAGATGTTATCAATTACCAACACAAGATGTTATGATGAGTAGAGATAATAGTGATGGACGTGTTGACGCGCCGGCGGCACGTGACGCGCGCGGTGCAGCCGTGGGTGACATCAACTGTGCGTGTCCCCGTCGAGGCAGAGATGTGGACCACGTCAGTTGTGTGGCCCATAGCGTCACACCTGTACCCCGACGAGCTGGCGGACTGGTACCTTTAATACACCCACGGTTCACTAGTTACGTTTGTGTGTTAGGGTTTGCCTTTTTTGCCGAGAACCGGGCACAAATCCAGGCTCTGGGCCGACCGCGAGTCGAACCCAGACCCCACGCTCAACAACCGCTTCCGACCACTACGTCACACATTGTGACACAATGATGTAATGCGCGGTCTCGACACTAAGCTGTGTGGCCTAGTGTCTAGGGGTCAATGTGCTACTGTATTGATTAACATTAATTCTTTTGTGAGTAATAAAAACTTTGTCTCGAAAATGATATGAATCACACTTTTTGCAGTATAAGTTTTCGTTCAGTTAGTAATATTTGCTCAGTTAGTCAGCCTCAGCGTGCGCGAATAAAGTACACAATAAGTAAGTACAGTAGGAATGTGCTAAATACACACTTATTGTGTTGTTGATGGGTTTTGTGTGAAAGTTTACAAACATGCACAATGAAATGCCATATTGGGGCAACATCTGGACATTAAGACAGTGCCCACTGTTTGCTCATCGGTGTTAGAACAGGTGCGATGTACTCGCAGCAGTTAGTCACGCGGACTCTGTTCCGGTACGTGCGACTTGGTTTACATCCGAAGGCGCGTTGTACTCTAATTAGGTTTTAGCGATTAGACCTGTTTCTAAAACCGGTTAATAGTCGCTAACTATATCTCCAAATCTTTGAATTCGATGTCCTTTTTACTCTACATTAAACTTGGAGAAGGAGAGGATTTCTTTTTTCTTGAATGGGCAACTAGCTTTATCTTTCTGACTGACCGACCCTTGACAATTCAAAAGTGCCTATTTATTTATTTTATTTATTTATTCACAAGGCAACAGATAATTAATAACAATAATAATAGTTATAATTATACAACTATTAGCTGCGCCCCGCGGTTTCACCCGCGTAAGTTTCCGTGGGAATATCGGCATGAAAAGCATCTTATGTGGTTATAAAGTATCTGTGTGCCAAATTTAATCCAAATCCGTTTAGTAGTATTTGCGTGAAAGAGTAACAAACATCCATCCATCCATCCTCACAAACTTTCGCATTTATAATATTAGTAGGATATTAGTAGGATAAGTAGGAAGTAGGATAATTGGTTTATTTGATATAAATGCTCTGAGTTTGAGTTCCATATCCAGTTATGTTTAAGTTCCATGTAACAGGGGCGAGCTCTGCCGCCAACCAGGCATTACACAACAACACTGTCCAAACTAGGAATCACCACGATGTTAGTTGCTTACGTTCATGAAACCGACGATATTTCTTTATAAGGTTTCGTCTATGATAAATGAACAAACATCCCACCAAAAACATTTTCATGTAAAATGTTGAAAATATGATTGGCCGTTTCGATACTACAAGAACTATTGTATAACGGAATGGTAATTATTAATCAATTTATCTATACTAATATTATAAAGAGGAAAGATTTGTATGTATGTTTTTAACGAATTTGAATGCTAAATTATCACTGATTAATATAGGCTTTTTTAATTGCAAGAAAAAAATAAAATGTTTAAAAAATAAATGTCCACCCGTGCGAAGCCGGGACGGGCCGCTAGTTTCAGATAAAATCAATCCATACAATTACAAATTATAAATACATAAATAAAACACAGAAATAAATTATTACAATTATAGGTACCTAATGTGTTAGTAAAATCTTATGTAATGAACAGTGAATAAATTTTTCACCTCACGCCCATGTGATAGTAGCGAAACGACCAAGCCCTTTTATTTTGACTGGTGTAGAGTTTGTGAAGTTAGGACTTGTAGAGTTAGGGCATATAGAGCTAGAAGCTTGGCTCTACATGAGATCTGATAACTTTTTGACAGTGCGAGCGAGCCAGTCTCGTCTTGGCAACATTTTACATGAAAATGTTTTTGGTGGGATTTCACTTCTTTTTGTAGGTAAGATGATTATGAAAAAAAATTTTTTTTTGGGGTGGATTACTAAAAATTCTGAAATATGTATGTCATTATTTATAACAAGGAGTCCCTATATCAATTTTCAGACCTCTAGCATCAAAATTTACGGAAGTCTCATATAAACTTCTATCCCCCTAGTTTAAGGGGTTGGGGGTGAAAGTTTTAGAATTTTGTTGTTGTTTGTGTACTAATACTAGCTTACATACCAAATTTCAGCTTTCTGGGACTTCAGAAAATACCCTAAGAATTTCGATGATCATCAGTGAGTTAGTGACGAAATCGGGGTTTTTTTAGATATCAATATCTAAAGTATAAGAGCTATGCAATTGATACTTTATATTTTTAATAAGTCCACTATTGACATCATATCCCGAGAATCTTGTCTATCTGGTATAATCAAAACCCAAGTTAAGAGGGTTCAAAAAAACGAGGAAGAGCTTCGAGAAAACGTAGTTAGGGCCCTTGCGTTTCGCCTGGCTCGTGTTGGCGGGGGTACCACGCCCCAGATACCCGACTACTATTGTCCCACTGCATATATTTAAATATATAAGCATGAATATTTATGCCGCTCGCCTCGAAGAGTCCAAACTCAATGAGGCTTTGAGCGCTTTAAAGGCGTCAAAGGAGTCCTGTGACCAACTGATTAAGGAATTGGATGACAATGAAAGGGTGCTCTTTGATGCCCATGAGAAGAATAGGAAGTTAAAAATTGAAATGGCTCAGATATATACTCAATACACTGATGCCATAGAAGAACGGGACAGACTTCAACTTGTTGTGGACGGGTTCAGCCAGTGTAGCATAGAGTATGAACAAGCTCTTAGTCACAAATATTTACTTCAACAGCAGCTACATGAGGCTCAAAGTCAAATCACAGAACTTCAGACTACAAATCATAATATCACTGCCTCGCTGAATCAGAGTCTATTCAATGAGTTGATGCCTATTGCCCCCTCAGTGGTTTCTGCCATAAAACCCTCTTACACTATAGATTTGACAGGCAATGATGATTCAAAGTCACATAATTCAATGAGGGTAGTCACCAGTAAAAATAAACTTAAAAAATATATTAAAATCAATAAATACATTGTTAAAACCCAAAAAATGGTAAAAAAACATAAATTCTTTATAAAAAATGTTAAGCTTAATAGAGAAAGGCTAAATTTACTAAAACAATTAGATATGTATGCCTTTAATTTGGAACAAAGTACTAGGAAATACAACACTGATACAGAATACTTGCAATCTGAACTTAACCATTTACAGGAGAAACTTAGTTCAATGACTAACAAATACAATACCTCTGAAGATCTCATGAGGGAATATGTGTTGGCAATGAATGAGCTGGTAAAATCACAGAAAAACAACTGTGAGCTTTGTCAAACATCTTCAAATGTACTTATGCTGGACCATTCATTGACAACATGTAATACCACCTTACCGCAGCCTTGTGTTGATTTAACATTTCCTGCTATTAATAGTTCCAATAAACAATGTAAAAATTTTTTAATAAATGACATAGTATTATTTTGCGATGAGATTGGAAAGGACTTAGGCCACTTGTTGACAGACGAATATCCAGGACACTCCATAATAAATTATTGTATGCCTGGTTGTTCCTTATTTGATATTATGAAAAAAGTTATTAAATGTAAGTTTAGCCAAGAAACTACATTATTAATTTTTATGGGTAATAGGGGAAATGTGAAGAAAGGGGAATTGCTCCAATATTATAGAACTTTGTGTAATCTAAGGCCCGTATTACAGAACGTCACTCAATACTCAAGCATTACTTAAAACTAGATTCAAGCCATTTGATTGGTTGAAAATAGTTTTAAGTAATGCTTGAGTATTGAGTGACGTTCTGTAATACGGGACTTAGTTTAAGAAAAATAGTGTTGTTTACATTCCCATATAGTAACGGTTTGCCACAGGAAGAAAATAACTTAAGATTTGAACTTAATTTATCATTGTACAATATGACATATAATAATAATTTATTCCATATAGTTGATACTAACAATTATGTTGGTAATAATTTGTTTTTGACAAAAGATAGATACAATATTGATAAGTACTATCTTTCTACCTTTCACAAAAGACAGTTAGCAGTGTCTCTGTCATATTTTTTTTCCACTTCAGCCAAGAATTTGGCTAAACAACTTGCTTCTTTTGAGCAATGCAACAATATCTTGAACTGTTCTGCCAATAATTTGGCAATTAATGACATTGATTTTCATTTAAATTAGAAATTAAGACAATAGAGGCAACCTCTTGCAAAAATGTAAGGAAAGCAAATAATAGATCAAACAAAAGTGTAAAAGAAGTAAATAGTATCAACCTGGTGCATCAAAATATTCAAGGGTTTTTGAACAAAGATTTTTAGAAGTGGAATTATTCCTGAATTATAACAATATAGATATTCTTTGCATAACAGAACATTGGCTCAAAAGCCACCAATTCATGTTCAATTTTAGCAATCACCAGATTGGTAGTTCGTTCAGCAGAGTAAATGCTATACACGGTGGTTCATTAATTTTAGTAAATAACCAGCTTAAATTTAAAGACCGAAAGGATATTGTGAACCTCTCTGTTGAGCGGACAATTGAAATAGCTTGTATAGAATTGGAGCAGTTCATTATATTAAGTGTGTACAGACCTCCTTCAGGATTGTATGATTGTTTTGAAAAGGTTATGGATGAAGTTTTGCATAAAATTTGTAATTCGAACAAGTCTATCATCACTTGTGGTGATTTTAATATTAATTTGTTAGATAACTCTGGGTTAAGTTCAAAAATTATAAGTTTGTTTCAGTCATACAATCTTGATAACCAATTTTTGGAGCCCACTAGAATAACTCCCACTAGTGCCACATGCTTAGATAACATCTATACAGATGTTATACCATCCCACAAAGAAATTATTAATTTAATAGACTCGGACCACTGCGGACAATTGATCACTATTCCAAATTTAAACAAAAAGGCTACTAAAAAAGATATCACTGTAAACCCAAAAACTGCTAAACGCTTGGAAACATTTAAGACTAAACTTCTTAGTAATTTACCACTTTTGTCATCTAATGTTGTCCCTAATCAACAATATAATGATTTTTTTAATATGTATTGTACGCAATTTGATAACACTTTCACTCCAAAGACATTCTCGGTTAATAGTAATGCTTCTTTCAGTGACTGGGCCACCATTGGTATTCATAAAAGTAGAAAACGACTTTATGAGTTGTATGATGAACGGATTTGTATAAATACTGCTGAATTTAATTTATATGTTAAAAATTACTCAAAATTATTTAAAAAAGTTTGTTGTATGGCCAAGTCACGTTACTTGAGTTCAAAAATTAAAAATAGTAGTAATGTAATTAAAATGACATGGAATGTCATTAATAGCGAAACGGGAAGGTCATGCAACCGAGGTAGTGAGTACAGCCTTGCTATTGATGACAATATAATTAAATCAGATTCTCAAGTCGCTGCGGCCTTTGAAAATTTCTTTGCTGAGATTCCCGTATCGACGACTAAATCCCTCAACTCATCACCCTCCGCTGCAGAGTCTTTACTTAAAGAAAACGTTCCAGTTTGTGATTCTGATTTTTCTTTTCAATATGTCACTTGTAAAGATATAATTAAAACCTTTCACACGTTAAATGTTAAAAAGACCCCGGATCTATGGGGTAATTCTGTGGACGTTGCGAAGACGATTATAAACATTGTTGCACCTACTCTAGCTGTTATTTTTAATAATTGTATTGACTGTGGTGAGTTTCCTGATCTTATGAAATACAGTAAAATAATACCTTTGTTTAAATCGGGTAGTACATCAGACCCTACTAATTATAGACCAATTTCAGTGCTACCTACCTTTAGCAAAATTTTTGAAAAACTTATTTTAGATCAAATGCAAAGATTTTTTAATAAACATAAATTACTACATAACAAACAGTTCGGTTTCACAAGGGGTCGTTCGACTACTGATGCCGGTGTTGAACTTTTAGAACATGTTTATAATGCATGGGAGGATAAATGCGATGCTTTGGGCATCTTTTGCGACTTGTCCAAGGCATTCGATTGCGTTTTTCATGAAACATTAATCAGGAAACTGCACCACTACGGAGTCCGGAATGCCGCTTTAGATCTTCTTACTTCATACTTAGGTAATAGGATTCAGAGAGTTGATGTTAATGGGAAAAGATCACCCGGATCAATTGTAACAATGGGGGTCCCCCAGGGGTCAATTCTTGGTCTTTTTTTGTTTCTTATTTATATTAACGACTTGCCTTACCTCATAAAGGATAATCATGATATAGTGTTGTTTGCAGATGACACTTCACTTTTATTTAAACTCAAACGTCAGCAGCTGGTTACTGACAATATAAATAGCGCCCTCGATAAAGTAGTTAACTGGTTTAATGTTAATAACTTACTTCTTAACGAGAAAAAAACTAAATGTATTAAGTTTACCATACCTCACGTTAGACAAGTAAAAACTAGTGTGCTTATAAAGGATGAAGTGTTGAATCCCGAAGATACCACCGTATTCTTAGGCATAACTTTAGATGCCAAGCTTCAATGGGGCCCCCATATAGATAAATTATCAAAAAAGCTTAGCTCCGCAGCATACGCCGTTAGAAAAATTCGTGACTTAACTGATTTAGAGACAGCCCGTTTAGTATACTTTAGTTATTTTCATAGTGTGATGTCGTACGGTATTCTGTTGTGGGGAAATGCCGCCGATATTCAGATAATATTTGTCTTACAAAAAAGGGCAGTTCGTTCAATTTATAAATTAAGTCCCAGACACTCCCTCAGAGACAAATTTAAAGAGATTAATATAATGACTGTGCCTTCTCAGTATATTTATGAAAATCTTTTGTACGCACATAAAAATATTAATCTGTTTAAAAAATACAGTGATATCCATAATATAAATACTAGGAACAAACACAAATTCGTTGTTCCTACAACCAGGCTTAAGAAAATAAGTGGCTCGTTTAGATGCCAATGTATACGTTTTTATAATAAACTTCCTAGCCACATTCAAGATCTAAGCCTTAATAAATTCAAATCTTCTATAAAGCGGAAACTATGCCAGAAAGCCTTTTATTCTGTTAAAGACTATATTGAGGATAAACATGCTTGGGATTGAGCTGCTCCAATAAATTTACACAGTGAATCTTGTTTGGTTTTTTTTTTTTTTTGCTTATTATTTATTTTATTTTCTCTCTTTATAGACGTGAATATTTACTTTGTAAAGTATAATATTATTTTAATTGTCGTGAAAGTGAGGACTATGTGGGTCTTTTCTATCTTTTTTTTGTTTTCCTTCTTAGTTAGTTTTATTCATGATCTGGCAGTTTGAGTAATTTACGCGGCCTACCTAAATGTCCATTCTTTGGTATTGTTTGTCGAATCGTTGAGCTCCTCAAGTTCTGAGTTGAGCTGCACATTTTTTTTGACAAATGGGAGCACTGACTGGACAGGTCCCCTCAATCTGTGTGGTTCTTTCCTCAAAAGACCATTTCAGACACCAATCTACATGGTCCTCAAAATGATCTGACCAAGACTATTTCTGGATTTTTATATACACATTGACGTTGATAAATTTTACATATACAGTGACATGAATATTTACTTTGTAAAGTATTATGTTATTTTTAATGACTGTGAATGTGAAGACTATGTGGGTTAATTTTAGTTTGCCTTTGTTTTTTTCTCAGATAGTTTTAGTCATGGTCTGGCAGTTTGAGTAATTTATGCGACCTACCCAAATGTCCTTTCTTTGGTATTGTTCGTCGAATCGTTGAGCTCCCTAAGTTTGAGTTGAGCTGCATGATTACTGACAAATGCGTGCACTGACTGGACGGGTCCACTCAATCTGTGTGGTTCTTTCCTCAAAAGACCATTTCAGACACCAATCTACATGGTCTCCACATGATCTCACCAAGATTATGTCTGGACTTTAAAAGAGACTGTGACCTCTGAGTTTGTTTCGGCCTTTCTTCTCAGAGTAGTCAGATAGGAAACGCCGACCTCATCTCGTTTAAAAAAAAAATATGATTGACGTGTAAAAGTGTTTGTACAAACCTACTTACAGAAATAAAATCATTTATCATTTATCATTTATGTATAACACCACCACCATCACCTACACTACATACTCAATACACAATCAACGACTACACATCACACCATCTACACACAACACAGACACTCACAACACAAAATGGTGGTTATTGTATTATTTTACTTTTTTTTTTTAATTTTCATCCAAATATTTCTCTGTTTTGGCATGCTTTTAATATTGTTTTTTTTTTTTATTTATTTTGTTTGACATAATACTATGTGTATCAACAAAATCAGGCGAAGTCACTGGTCCCTATGATACAGTTAACACTAGTTTAGGGGCCAGGGGATTCATATATTTTTGATGTAACCTTTTTTATGTCAATAAAATACTTTATTATTATTATTATTATTACTGCAAGGCAAGGGCCTGTTCTCATACAGAGAACGCACGAACAATGGTCGCCACGCTTGTTCAAGAAGGGTTGGTGGTTTCAAACTTACATAACATTGATTACTATCTGTGCCCGTCACTTCGTTCGCGTTCATGTCGGAAAACAAATTGAATTTTAGGGGTTTTTATTTTTTGTGCGCTGAGCTAAGGCTCAGCGCACAAAAAATAAAAACCCATAAAATTTTCTAAAATAAAAGTAGCCTTATTTTTTTTAATGAGTGACAATCCAGGCCTCTCTGTCTGTTTGTTTCGTCTAATCTCCGAAAAGTCTCTACCGATTTTGATGAAATTTGGTACCTGGATACTTTGAACCCTGGGGAAGGACATGGGCGACCTGGGTGACACTGACATGGGCTTTTTATCGACATACCACGCGAGTGAAGCCGCGGGCGGAAGCTAGTTTCTCAAAATTTTCACACATTCTTGCGCAACAAATGTGTTCAAAAATTTAGTAATTCTGAAACTAAATAAAACATGTGCTTTGTTTTATTGTGGTTAGAGTAGTTCAGTGATGTACGCACGGCTACAAATCAAGCTATACATAACCAGTATAGGCTGACTTCTGATTGTACGAAAAACATATACAATGCGAGGTCAGCTAAAACTGGAAATGTATAGCTTGATGTGTAGCCGTGTGTACATAGTGTTGTCATTCAACAGTGGTTAGAAGAGCACCAGTTCCTCGAGTGCCTGATCCAGATCGTGTGCGGCACGTACGTGGCGGAGGAGCTGGCGGGGGCGCAGCCCGACGCGCCCGAGAAGGCGGAGCGCGAGCCCTCGGAGAAGACCGACGCCAACCACAAAGACGACGCCGGCGGTAGCGACGCTGGTGCAGAGATAGGTAAAGGAAGACCCGTCTGTTATGAGTTACACGTTTTTAAGACATGGTTTAATTGTATTTCCAACGTTTTTATGTTGCTGGTTTACAAGTTGATGTTCGAACTGTGAAATTTGAAACCTTAAGCTAAGCGCACATCACAGTCGCAGCAAGCTGCAGCGCATCGCATTTCAATGTGTTAATGGTTCATACGAAATGTACGAAAGTGATGTAGGAGGTTTGTCGATTGCGGCTCTAATCTGTGGTAATCTTTAAAGGTGATCGGTAAATGTTCGCCAAAGTCACCACTAACTGATGCCAGTGGAATACAAGTAGTCACCGACCATATTTAGTCTCGTTATTGTAATATTTTAGGGAGGTTTTAATTTCATACGAGGTGTTCAACCGTTCAATCATCAGGTTCACTAAAGCCGGACACTAGCACAGAGTCCCCCGCGGTGGGGGCGGGGCCTGAGGGCGCGGGGCCGGGCGAGGGGCCGGGCGAGGGGCCGGGCGAGGGGCCGGGCGCGGGCCCCAGCGAGGAGGCGCGCACTCGCACGCTGGCGGTGGCGTCGGCCAACGCCGCCGCGCTGATGTGCGACCTCATCGCCAACGGGTGCGCCGGGGAGGGTTGCTCCACCAGGTATACTATCACATGACCTGCTGTAATGTATCCATGACGATAGGTAGCGGATGGAAACAACTGTTCGTTCCAAAGTCCCTTTTATTAATGCCAAGTATAACATACAAATCATATTGCTAACTTAAATTACTTAGTTACTAGAATATTTATGCTTTGCTTGCGAAACGTGACATGTTATTGCACTGACGACAGTCATAATGGGGATCAGCAAAGGCATGTCCTTACACTGCTTTGTCTTCATGTGTTGCAGTACTATAAGAATGATAAACAAACATATTAGGTCGGGGCAAAAGTATTTTCGTATTTTTCATACAAAAAAAAAAAAAATTGTTTTAGGTTTAATTTTTTATTTATTTATAATATGTATGTGCCGTTTTGATCGATGACTTGTTGCCATCTTGTGGGCAATGCCATGATCCCATTGCTGTAGAAGTTTTGAGATTTTTTATCAAAAAAATCTGACAGGTAGTTTTCAGTGTTCTTTTGAGGTTAACTTTATGCTTCCTAAAGAGTTCTGAAGTGACCGAAACAGGTGAAAATCTGATGGAGCAAGATCAGGGCTATACGGAGGATGCATCAACACATCCCAGCCAAGCTCTCTCAATTTTTGCTGAGTGGCTATAGATGAGTGCGGGCTGGCGTTGTCGTTATGAAACACCACGCCCTTCCTATTCACCAGCTCCGACCGGTTTTTCTCAATAGCTTCTTTTAACCTCATCAGTTGTTGACAGTAGAGGTCAGAATCAATAGTTTTACCCGGCGGCAAAAGCTCATAGTGGACGATTCCTTTCCAATCCCACCAAACACACAGCATCATTTTGTTCCGAGTCAGGCCGGGCTTTGCCACGGTCTGTGGGGCTTGCCCATGCTTCGACCACGATCTTTTTCGGACATTCTTATCGTAAGTGATCCATTTTTCATCACCCGTAATCAACAGTTTAAGAAATGGGTCAGAATTATTACGTTTCAACAAAGAATCGCAAATTGCATCGCACATTGCATTAAGTTTCTCTCAGTGAGATCATGTGGTACCCAAATATCAAGTTTTTTCTTGTACCCAAACTTTTGTAAATGCCGTAAAACTGTTTTGTGATCAACATCCAGTTCTTCAGCAATATCATAACTACTAATATGTCGATCTTGCTCCACTTTTTCAAAAATGGCACTGATTTTATCCGTGACAGGGCGTCCAGAGCGAGCTTCATCCTTCACACTAAAATTTCCTGACTTGAAACGCTTGAACCACATTTGTGCTACTCGTATTGATACCGCATTAGGTCCGTAAACCGCACAAATTTTATTCGCGGCGTTCGTCGTATTTTTACCTTTTTTGTAATAAAATTTTAAAATGTACCGAATTTCTTCGTCACATACGTTCATGTTGCTTGCTTGAAAAACAATTGAGAAATGGCGGGAACTAGTTTTTTTTTAAATTTATTGCATCTTTAGAATGTCAACATTTAATGGTATTAAAACCAGCCAGTTACATTCAGTACTACCAAAGAGGTTTGATTACTAACAATAGATTCAAAATACGAAAATATTTTTGCCCCGACCTATTATTAACCCTCTTACTAATAAAAGTTGTATATCGTCTGTATAGTTGCACAACGCTTCGAAAGTCAAATTACTGATGACTGAAAGTGAGAAATCGGTGTCTAACTATTCAACTGATATAATACGTTTATCAGTAAGGTGTTAGTATATAAAATATAATTAGTTTAAAAATTTACTGACATTATATAATATCGTTTAATGTCATAATCACTCTACACCACATACAAAGGTGTTCGCATAGGGTTAGGACAAGTAATAATAATACCGCTACCAAAAACTATAAAAGTGTGTAACTTTCCGTAATTCTGTAATAAAGTCGATGGAGACACGGAGGAGTTACACGATTTTATAGTATAAAGTAGGGATATTTGTCCTAATCATGTGCAACCAACGTTAGGACAAGAAATACCCATTTGATTTTTGATAATTTTTTGTTGAACATCCCCGTGGGCTTGTGCGCTGCAGGTCGCGCACGGCGTGGGCGCTGCTGGCGCGCCTGGCGTGCTCGCGCGGCGTGCGCGGCCTGCTGGGCGGCATGTTCACGTCGCCGGCGCGCGCGCGCACGCCCGCGCTCGTGCACGGCTGCCAGGTGCTGCGCGCGCTGCTGCTGCACGAGCCCGTGCTGTGAGTACTGCGCGACGGATACCTGAGGCCGTACATGAAGCCTTCTAAATACGATATAGCGCTCTAAAAGTTCGTCTTTATGTTGTACGTAGGCGACATAAAACTGCTTTTTATGTTCTAGTGCATAAAGTATTTTTTTTTAAGACTAGGATAATCAGGCCCAACAGCCATGCACACGCACAATAAAACGTCGCAGATTAAATTCATTATTTTATTTGCTTTAATTTTTTCAAATCAAATCAAAATCATTTATTGCAATCCATAATATACAATTACAGGTGGTAAATAAAATTATGACTTTCGTCTATTTATTATGACTTCCGTCTTTTCTATCGTTAGTTTAATAAAACCAGATAAAATAGTTGTCATTTATTATCTAAAAACGCAAAGGAACACTTTATGACTTGGTAGTATGAAGATATCCAAATCGAATGACACATGTTGAAATAAAAAAAAAAAAACTTTTAAAAAGTTTCTTTGCTGTAATTAGCTATTCTCTTCTTCAATTTTGCAACATTTTTGAACAGTGAAAACACTGTTTTATACTTTATGCTTGTTTTATTTTCTCACAATCGAAGTGGAAAAACAACATAAAACTCGGGCATAAACGACCCATTTTACCCCTCGACTTAACTATCCACCCTCGCCTGTGGCTCGAAATGATATAAACGTTTCTGGGTAAAAAGGCTTCTTTTATGCACTAGTTGTACAATCTACTATTATCTCACTAGATCGTATTTAGAAGGACAGAAAAAGGATTAGAGGGTCAGCTCGGATAGCCGATGGCGCCCATCTAATGTAAAATGTAATAATAGGAATACAAATTTTCCTACGTTGATATGAAATACGAGTTTAATTGTCTAGAAGCTTAGAAGCCCGCGACTCGATGACGCCGCCGCCGCACGAGGCGCCGGCGCCGCCGGGCGAGGCCGTGCAGCTGGCCGTGGCGCCGCACCTGCCGCTGCTGCACCACGCGCTGCTGCAGGCGCCGCGCCCGCGCGTGAGTCGCCCTCTGCTGTTCATAACTGTCCAGTCTACAACAATACAGTCGCTCGATGTAACCGTCGAGCACAGTAATCGTGCGGGGTGAGACACGGGAGAAGCGCACATTCGTTTAGTACGAAAATTTTGAAGCAATTTGATTTTTTGAGATATCTACCAGTTTTAGTCCCTCCCCTGATTATTTCTTCTAGCAGCCCTTTTAGTGAAGTGAGATTTTACGAGATTATGAGGCAAGTCGCAGGAACAATTTATTGTAAAAACTTTATACTGTAATTATGTTTATATGTTTGACATTTATTTTATAATTTGACACTTGACAGATTCTAGACAATTCTTACCATTTACTTTTTAGTTTCTGAGGTAACGACACAAAACTGTTTTGCTAAAGCTGATGTAATTTGAAGGGCAATGAAGGTTCATCGTATTTTATCATAAATATCAATAGAATATGAATATTTTTCATGATTAATTAGTCCGTAATGATCAATAACGCTATTCCTCGAAATGGTTTTTCAATTACAACATATAAAAAAGATTAACAATGCCCATTATGGCTGTATCGGTGAGCTTTTCGGCCGTTTCTATTTCAGCACTGCATCCCGTGATGTTTGGTAGTTTAACTATAGGCTTCTTCGTTCGGATGCGCCACATTTGTGACCTGTTGTCCCTTGGATCTTGGAGTTTGTCGAACCAGCCTTTTTCGGAATATTTTTCAGCTTCTCTCTTAGCGTGGTTGTAAAGAGTGCATGTTTCGCGTTGGAGTCTGGGGCGGCAGTGTTTTGCCTGCCATACAATTTGTTTTAGTTTATTTCGAAAGTCTATCTTATCGTTTATTTCCTTCGATAGTCGTTCCTGCCTTGTTGAATTTTTCAAGGGTGCGTAAGTGTCGAGGGCTGCGACATCGGCATTTTCCATTGTTTCGACATACTTCTCGCTATCGGCTTCTGTTGTGATTTCTTTGTTAAGGTCGCAGAGATCTTCCCACATTGTCTGTTAGTTTGCCGCTCTCAGTTCTCGTCCTCATAGATTTTCTTTGTATCACGGGATAGATGTTCCTCTATATTATGTTCAATCTTCACCGTTAGCAACCACGGGAGGTGATCCGAACCAACGCTCTCTACCTGTTTGATCTGCGCTTCCAGTTGTTAGTGTGTTACTGTGGCCAGGTCCAGGACAGTGTTAACTTGCCTGAAAGGTCTAGATGGTGCATTGGCGTGTTTCAGCGAGCAGATTCCATCTTTCGTTGCATTTTCAACAATGTTGCCGAGGCCGGAGTTCCTGCTGTGGCCGAGGGTTTGCATACGTAAGTTCATATCGCCGATGATGATGATGGATGGCTCGTCTGCTAAGGTCTTCTCCAGTTCTTCTCTAGCATGGTGCTAATTTAGAATTTGGATATATATTCGTTTAATCTTTATATATTGTCCAGTTGCGTGGTTAGTGAAAAGTTTGATGCCTACGCCTTCCACCTTCTTGTTATCATCGTGCCAGCCTGGGGTGACTTCCGTTTCAGCCCACCTTAGTCCCCTCTGCATACATGGCAGTGGCTAAGTGTTTTTCCAATGTGTGGGTGAGTTTATCATACCCTTTTATATTATATTGTTGTGTCTCAACGTCGACCTTGCACTCGTTCAATATAATTATAGCCGGTCTATATTTCTCGACTAGTGCTTTTATTTCTTTAAATTTGTTTCTTACTCCTTGGGTGTTCTGGTGTAAGATTTTGAGGTTCTGTATTTTATTACTGTCGTGGTTAGCCATTAAGATGCGAGTGTATCCTATTTAGTGTCCATCAGCATCATCAGTGTCTGTTGCATTTGTGTCTGCATCTGAAATAGGCCTCTAGGCTCTAGTGTGAGACCGCCTATTTTCGGTGGTACTTGTTCTGTTTGTGGTTGTGCTGATTCTTTTTGTGGCAGGATTGGAAATTTCCTTGTATTTGTGGCATCTGCGTATTTACCACCCAGTCTTACCACAGCGTTTAATTATCTCCTCCCTCTTTGTCTGTTTAGCCTCTGCTTGTTCCGTTTGCCTAGCTATCACTTTTTTGAACACGAGGCATTGGCGTTGTTCGCGCCGTGGTCTTCTCCTTTACAATTTTTGCAGACTTTAGTCGTGGTACCCTCAAGCGTGGTAATAACTATCTGTTTCTTCTTGTTTGCTGTAGCACGATTGTTTCGAATGATCGAATGCATAGCATTTTTTACATTGTATAATGTGCTTCGGGTTTTCTCTAAATGTCGAAACCTCGGAAAGAAAATATTTTTTCGGAATTCTGAATAATTTTCTTTCCGAGGTTTTAAAGTTCTCCAGGAGATCTCTCGATTTGTTTTGCCATCAAAAATTAGTACATGTATTTTCCCTGCTCTTCCGAGTGGCTTGACTGCTGTTGGTTTAATGCCGATGCAGTCTGATATCTCGTAAGCAATGGTGTCGGTGGATTCTCCAGAAGTCTCATTTTTAAATCAAATCAAAATATTTATTTGCTAGAATACGGTACATAGGGTGTTACAGTGAATTTGTTTCAGCATATCCTGCCATGACATGGCGTGCAAATGTATTCACAATCAGCGATGTCAATTAATCTATCTTACAAATTGCAGCTTCTATTGAAGCACGATCTTGGTCGCTGATTGTCTGTAGGCCTTCGGTTTAGGTGCAATCACTCTGGTTATCCCGTAAGCTTCAATCGCAGTGAGTAAGTTCACGCGCGCTGTCGCATTATCCGGGTAAATTTTTATTTGGCCTCTCATAACGTTCTTCGCTACTGATTCTCTAATTTTCTTTAGTGTGTCTTAATCCTTAATTGCATTTTCATCCCTGATAATTATATAAGGGATATGGGTGTTTCTCTGTGTCGGTGTCGTATAACTGAATGCGCCTGTACGCTGTCTTTAGGCTCCTCTAGTTGCCAGTTGATACGTTGCTTGGTTACCTTGCGTAGTGCGGTTGTTATCGTTCATTGGTTTTTTTTAATTTAGACTTGTCTTCGATAGGCGACGGTCGAACGTGTCATGGAATTTTCCACGCGTCAGTGTAGTCTGTACCTTACCTACAATCAGAGAGCTTGTTTGTGTAGTTTGGCCTCGGGGGTAGTCCCCATCCTTGTTTGTAGCGGGCACATATGCGCGCTCGCCGTCCCTTACTCGTACTGCTCGAGTAGGCGAAGCTTGTTGGGTCCAGCGCGCCACCGCTCCTTTCCGACCTCACTCCGTGTACCTGCAGCGGCGCTGGCGGGACTTGCTGGCCCACATTCACATAGGTACTCGGAGCAAGAAGCGTTCTAGAGGCTTCGATGTTTTTAATCGCTTTGCTCCCGTGCTTATTCTTTTTTCTTGATTTTCTGGCAGCCAAAGGCAGTTGCTCGTTTTGTGAAACAAGTTCAGTGAGTGCGCACTGGTTTGTGCCGCACTTACAGATGAACCACTCCTCGATGTGAAGGTCTCGATGGGTATGGTAGTCAATTAGTTGTGTAATCAACTAATCACACATTATCACAATGTGTAACATTCATCCGCATCATTCATTTTATTTTATTACTAGCGCCCTGTCCCGGCTTCGCACGGGTGAAAAAAAAAAGCCTATATTAATCAGTGATAATGTAGCATTCAAATGGTGAAAGAATTTTTAAAATCGGTCCAGTACTTTTTGAGCCAATTCGTTACAAACATACGTACAAACCTTTCGTCTTTATAATATTAGTATAGATGAATGGGGTTTGTTGCCATGGTTGCAGCTTTGTAAGACTGATTCGTTATTTTGACAATGGTCCAGAATAATCTATTGAATTATTTGGAGAGTAGTGAGGTGTGCCTAACTGTCTCCTCGTGTGCAGGAGGTGCCGGCGGGCGACTCTGAGGCGGGCCCGGGTGCTGTGGGGCTGGCGCGCGTGCAGGTGGCAGCCCTGCTGGCGCACCTGGCGCTGTCCGAGGTGGAGGAGGTGCCCAGCACCATGCTCACGCTCGGTACGTACTCACTGCTGCACCACGCGGCAGGTGGCAGCCCTGCTGGCGCACCTGGCGCTGTCCGAGGTGGAGGAGGTGCCCAGCCCATGCTCACGCTCGGTACGTACTCACTGCTGCACCACGCGGCAGGTGGCAGCCCTGCTGGCGCACCTGGCGCTGTCCGAGGTGGAGGAGGTGCCCAGCCCATGCTCACGCTCGGTACGTACTCACTGCTGCACCACGCGGCAGGTGGCAGCCCTGCTGGCGCACCTGGCGCTGTCCGAGGTGGAGGAGGTGCCCAGCCCATGCTCACGCTCGGTACGTACTCACTGCTGCACCACGCGGCAGGTGGCAGCCCTGCTGGCGCACCTGGCGCTGTCCGAGGTGGAGGAGGTGCCCAGCCCATGCTCACGCTCGGTACGTACTCACTGCTGCACCACGCGGCAGGTGGCAGCCCTGCTGGCGCACCTGGCGCTGTCCGAGGTGGAGGAGGTGCCCAGCCCATGCTCACGCTCGGTACGTACTCACTGCTGCACCACGCGGCAGGTGGCAGCCCTGCTGGCGCACCTGGCGCTGTCCGAGGTGGAGGAGGTGCCCAGCACCATGCTCACGCTCGGTACGTACTCACTGCTGCACCACGCGGCAGGTGGCAGCCCTGCTGGCGCACCTGGCGCTGTCCGAGGTGGAGGAGGTGCCCAGCACCATGCTCACGCATATTTTGATCAACATGCAACCTGATACAGATTTGCAAATTGCAAAAAACGTGTGAAAAATCGAATTTCGGGCTACCGTGGCGCTTTCCTCTTATGTATAACCTAACTATACATACTGCGCCTTAGCAGGGTCATTTACTAATATGTTTTCAGAATCAGAATCAGAATTATTTATTTGTAAACATAGGTCAGATTACAACGGAGTGTGAGGTGTTAAAAATAGATAGATTCTCTATGTTTTGCCCAGAGGCGTACAGATATATATAATGAACATTGTCAATTATCATTTGCCTTCTGAGATTATGTAAACTTTCACATCATTAATAAATTCAAAATTTTATCTAGTCATAGCCTGTATTGTGTATACAACGTACAATTAATAACTGAACTGTCGTCCTCTGGTGCAGGTACCCCGGGCGTGCTCATAGACATGTTCTTCCGCTACCCCAACAACAACTTCCTGCACGCGCAGGTGTACACGCTGATCAAGCACGCGCTCACCAACCGCGTCTACCGCACGCAGTATGCGCGACACGTCAGTATACCTCACTTAATACATAACTTACCAGCGATACAATGTACCCTGTAAATAATAATGTATTACACTTAGGTGCGCTTGCACCATCATTTACTTCAAACGTTTACCACTAAACGTATTTAAAACGAATCTCTGTTTATTTCAATCATTTGAAGATAACTTAGAATGATGTAATAAATATTTGGTTGTCTTTAAAAAACTTCCTTAATGTTAAGTAATGATTAGCGACTGTTTACAACAATATTTAGCGCTAAATGCATTATGTTAGTCTTAAACTCGATTTTAAATACTTTAATTTTGTTTTTTACAGTTATTTGTGGAATGTGATCTGTTGACCCGACTCATGGATGTGTTTGAAGAGAATACAAATAACAAGTAAGATTTTTTAAAGATTCAGGTAAAATATTTTTAAATTTTGATGAAAATGGCCCTGATTCTGTTGTTCACAAACTAAACTAAATTTAAGTTCAGTTCATCTTTTTCTTTCTATTTTAATTAAGAAAAGGACAGAAGATAAATATTAGTTTAGTCCTATCAAATTAGTCAGCGCCTGACGTAAATTTACGTATTTTTAGTAGCCAAGTTTTTAATCATGTCTAAACTTGTCTATGGAGATTATCTAATTTGACAGGACTAAACTAATATTTATCTTCATAATTCTTCATAATTAAATACAAAGAAAAAGATGCACTGAACTTAAATTTTATTTAGTTTGTGAACAATAGGGCCAATGTCAGTTTTTGATGAACAATAGATATAGTGTCAGTTTGGAGTGATTCTTTATTCACCAGCAGGCTTAGCATGAGCACCGTTTTGTCGACGGAAGAGTAGACAAAGATGACATTCCGTGTAGACAGTACGACGGCAGCAAAGTAGAAATAGTCAACTGCACTTTTTACGAAATACATTACATACTCTTTTACATAAATCGAGTCAGAATTCTGTTTTTTCATAGGATTTTTATTCGTTTTTTTTTACTGATAGTAAATTACGTATATAAAGACAACTACAACAATATTGTTCTCAGTGTCGAATTACCGTGTTTTGGAACAAAAAAATATTGTAGTAATATTGGCCTTAACCATTTCCTTGGTAATGCCCTATTAAGTAAATGATGTAAAATAGGAGAAGATAGCTTTGTTCTTCTATTAATTATCACAGTCTTGCGTTCAAAATACTCCCCTCTAAAATCATGATTTTGTAGATAACCATATATACTTTGTGGCCGTCGTGTAGAAAGTTTAAAATCTCCTTAAAACTGTCAGTCGTCATTGTCAATTTGACAGTTGGGATAGAAAACTTTCTTCTGAAATAGTCTACATAGAAAAAGACCTAGACAAAGATCGTTAGAAACGAAAGACAACATGACAGATTGTAGAAGGATTTCTATGGTGCGATGTCAAAAGTGGAGAAACGAAATGTAATTTTGAATAGAAAGAGCTGTGTCTATTCTACGTAGAAATAGAATGCGTCATGCTAAGCCTGCAGAGAGATCATGTTCTACAAACATATCAATAAAATTAGGTAGTCATTTCAAACCCTCTATCAAACACACACAAACACACACACATTCAAAGTATTTGTATATACGTAACTCATTTATATTCGTCGCTGTTATTATGGCAATGTTTACTGACTCATCACTTCATCAGTAAATGTAAAATGAGTGAAAGGAGTGCATCTTATTGGGCAGTGTGACCATCTTATATAAATGATGAATCTGCCATAGACTGGGAAAAAAATCTGGCAAAATCTGCCACCAAACTTGGCGCCAAAAATATGCCTTACAAAATAGAAAATACATAACGAATTCAATGAAATTTTTTTAATCCCCTCTTTTGTTACCCAAAAACTAAGAACCACCTGGATTCACCTGAGAAATCCTCGTATAATTTGGCCATGAAACAGAAGTTGCCGTCAGTTCGATAAAATCATTTGTAATCTAATTTTATATAAAACCTGATGTAATTACTTTGAAAAAAGATGAACTCATTGAAAATTCTAATTAATTAATGTGGATTTTCTTGTAATCTTTCAAATCTGTCGAAATCTGCCACTTTTGTAAATCGTCAGCATGATCTGCCACAGGCAAAATTTAGGAACGAAATCTGCCAAAATGGTAGAAATTTGCTATAAATGGTGACACTGTTACTGGGCACTGCCCCACAGACGCGGGCCGCGCGCGGCGCACATGGGGCACGTGCTGCAGTGCCTGGCGCGCGCCGCGGCCGCGCTGGGGCCCGCGCCGGGGCCCGGGGCCGCGCTGGGGCCCGCGCCGGGGCCCGGGGCCGCGCTGGGGCCCGCGCTGGGGCCCGCGCCGGCGCGCGCGCTGCTGGGCGCCGGCGCGGCACGCTGGGCCGCCTTCCTCGACCACACGCTGCGCCCGCTGCTGCTGCAGCACGACACGCCGCTCGTGAGTCACACTGCTTCTGGCGTCTCCGATGCCCATTTATTTATTTACCATTTATGCACACACATATATAAACATACAAGAAAAAACAACAGAAAAATAGCTACAAAGGTGATGCTTATTTCTTAAGAAATCTCTTCCAGCATACCTGCGATAGGACAATAAATAGAGAGATGTAGACAGCGTGTGAAAGAATAAAGGAGACAAAAAAAATACATAAAATCATAAACAATTCACTTAAAAAACTAAACACATACTATGAGAATATACTTACATACATACAAATAAACATACATGCATGACTATGTTAGCGGAGATCATCGAATTTTGTACGTTTGCACGCAACAGATGAAATTTTATTAGACGAGTGAGTGTACAGGGTGTCTACTCCGAAGTGACACAATCGAATGATCGGAACCGACCGACACACGGCCGAACCGAATATTGTTGTCCTACTACGAAAAAGGTTCGGATAGGCTCAGTTTGATCGGGACCATAGTCAATGTTCGAAAAGAGTGACGGACCGAACGAAATGTAGTGCTAGAGGTGAAAGTTCTATCGATATGTTTTTATTGGTCATTAATACTCATTTCGATATAATTGGACTATTGAAATACAGAGAAAAAATATTTTTTATAGTAAGAAAATAGAACTTTACTTTTAATTCAATATTTATACCAAAGAACATTGTATTATTTCTCGAAAAAACAATATATTTGTAGCTGGCATACAAATTGCTTTGCCGATTGTCAAAATATAAAGAATAAAAAGAAAAAGGATAAAAGTCAAAGGATGACAAGTAAACAAATATGGAGAGAGAATAAGATTTTATAATTGCAAAATGTAGACAAAATACTTTTAAACTCAAACCAAATCTTGTCTGTCGCTATCGCTATAACGATAACCGTATTTCGGTTGTTTATCGTCAAGTGCTGGCTGAAGTGTAAAGTGTTATAGTCAAGTTATGAGATGTATACAAAAAACAAGCTAAATATAATAGAAACTACATAAATTATTCACTTTACGCGTGATAAAGTGCCCCTTGAGTTTATCGTTTTCTCATGTTCGTATTCTGGAAGTTTGGAAATGAATGTAATGAACAAAAATTCTGCAAGAACAAGTCACCATATCCAGACCGACAGCGGCACAAATTGATGCTCTCCTCATTGAGATTTAGCTCAAGCCATCTTGAGGGGCATCGACGGCCGTACGCTGAATCATCGACTGTGGGAAGAAATTTGCACCACGCTGAATGCTCTATTATTTTAGTTTTACTTATTACTATACCTACTTACTGAAGATTAGTTCTAGTATTGTAAAAAATATATTCACTATTTTCTAATGATTGCATCAGTCTTTCCCTTTCTCTTTGTACCCTCCTCAAAGCATCTGTGACAAATGTAGCAGGCTGATATGTCACCGGGAGTTCTCCGATTCTAAATCATCTTGGGTTAACACCGGAGCACTCACACCGGGCCTTATGCACATATCATACAAAACACATCAGGGTAAGATTATTCTTGACTATCCCAAATGTGCATCATTCAATGGTGGAGCGAGCTCCACCATTGAATGATGCACATTGAAATATTATCGCCCCACAGAGCCTTGATGGGCTGCTCCGAGCGTAAAAATTCAAGGCAACAATAATGATTAATTGTTATTATGTTGCTAATAATACGCTAGTTTAGTATGTTTAGTCTTTATTTATATTAAATAACAATATTTAACATATCTGTTTACAATAAAAAAATCTAGTCGTACATTTTCCTTACACAAATCTTTTAATATCTTCCGAATGCGTGGTCCGATATACATAAATCCAATTGGAATATTAGTTTTATGCATAACTCTATCATTTGAAACTAAATTTATTTCAATATCTACATAAACAAAAAATCACATTTTCAAGTTACGTAATTATATGACAATCCTTACATATTCCAAAAAATGCCTTACAAACTTACATTATTTCAGTGTTATTGGATTAAGATATGAAAACTAATAATAAAACTAAGCTAGATAAACTAATCACAAACAGATAGACTTCAAATTAAACAAAATCTCTTTAGATAGTGAGTGGACTGCTGTGGAAAACTTAGATCTTACATCTACGTTTTATGTATCAAAAATGTAGCAGGCTCAATTGCATGGCTATTACTTTCGGGGTAACGGGGGCACTATATCCTGGCTAACTGAGTCTGTAATTAGCTACAAACTCAAGGTCGGGCACTAAATTGTTAATGAAGGAGTCACGAAGTCTTCTGCGATTCCTTCTACGCTCCAAATGCTCTTCTTTAGGAGCCTCTTTCACTAAACGCATACGTACTGCCATTTCGCTACAATTTTAAGAATAGCACATTCACTTTAATACTTTGAACAAATATTAAACTCCATAAAATTGTAATAATTCAATCTTACGATACTCAAAAGATAGCTATTTTGTTGTCGTGTATTTTGACATTAATTTCACGACGTAACTCTTGTCAAACTCAAATTATCGGTCAGTCTTTTCTCGTTCAGAGTAGGGTAACGATGCAAATAGTTTCAAAATGAAGTTCAGTCGGATCGGTACCGACCGAACCAAATAGAATGAACTTCGTAGTAGGAAATGACCGAACATTCGGCCGATACGAGGCCGATACGATAAATTTACCACTTCGGAGTAGACCCCCAGGTTCGCGGCACTAGTTCAAAGCCGAGTGCACGAACGTAGAAAGCATAGTGAGAGGTATAAAACATTAGGTAAGCGGTAAGCGTGGTGAACAATCATTGCTGTATATATTGTATATTAACAATTTTTATGTGTTTCAGGGTGGTTACTATCCTTCAGAAAACATCTACGACGTTAGTATCTATATTAGTCAAAATACACTTATCTCATTTTCCAATCAGAACCAAACATTTTCACACACAGTCTACTAACATCACTATATTTCCTTTTCAGACGGAGGTTATGGCCGACGTAAGTATATTTAAATAACCGCTGTTTATCCTAGATCTATCAAGATCTTCATTCTCCTTCTCTGGTACTAAATTTAATGATTGTTCTTCAGTTTATCGACATGGCGGCGTCGGCGACGATGGACGAACTCGCAGACGACGTGAACGCAGATAGCAATGAGGTCGGTACACATTCCCGTGACATTATTTGCACTCTATGGAACTAAAAGCCAATTCCCGAATTTAAAAAGTTCAAAATCTAATCGAAATCGCATTTCGTACAAATCTATATAAATAAAATGAGAAGTCCTGACTGACTGACTGACTCATCAACGCCCAGCCCAAACTCTTGGACCTAGAAAGCTGAAATTTTGCACTGAGTTCCCTAATGATAATAATGTATGATATGTAATGTAGACAAGGAATAAGGAAGGAATTTTCGAAATTAAAACCCTAAGGGAGTTAAATAGGGGATGAAAGTTTGTATGGAAAATATTTTTCCTTGTTGAGTTAATAAATTTGAAACTTGACACGAATACTTATCTAAGTAAATTATGAAGTTTGGCATTTTTTGTTTTTCTACCTACTAAAGGGGCATGGGGGGGGGGGAGTCAAAATTTGTATGGAAGAATTTTAACGCGCAGTCCGATTAAGGCGAGGTTTTCCGTGCCTGTAGGCCTGTCCAACGCTACCTCCGCCTCCCCCGAATGTAGCGTGACATATTTATTTACGTTGCGCCGCCGACCATTTCGTGGAAAATCCATCCAGGCTACGTTCACACGGCGCTATTTTTCAAGTCTAGAGGAGTCGATATTTTATCGTATAAAGTAGTGACTTTTTGTATTCAAAACTATAAAATCAAGGACTCGAGAAAAAAATCTTGTGTTGTCGGCTATTCGAGAAATATCATTACGATTTTTATTGTGTTCCATACATTTGGTCGTGTTACTACTTATGTACTATAGCACTTTTTTTAAACAGATTTTTTTTATAATTTTGGTTGCCAGTGTAAGTTTTTATATATTTTTAATATAACATCGACAACCGGACACATTGTGTAATATATGATAGTAGCGAAGATAGTTCGATGGAGAGTGAATATAGTAATATGGATGAATCTGATTAAAAAGTCTTAGAAAAATATGTTTTATTAAAACTTCTTCATAAACGACGATAAAAATGATATACGACTCGCACTTGACTATAATTTTATCGATAATTATTTATTTGTAATGTGCCTAACACTATTGTAAAATGACAATTAAATGTCATCATACCGATTTACCGAATAGAAAATCACATTTTCTAAAATAATTTTATGAATTAAAAAACTAATAAATAAAACTAATAATTAATTAACTATAATATAAATCCGAGATATTTTTGCGGAGCTGCTGTAATTTTATATCTAATGTGCTGTTCTTTTATTTGATTTTTTTGGAACTACGGAAGGGAGAGCAAATTAGAGGTATTATTGACAGATTGAGACCGAGACTGAGATTAGAATGAGAACGTTCTTAAAATACAGGAATTGCTCGCCTGTTCTTCAGTGGTGACAGATTTTTCGATAAGAATGTATGGATAGTCCCTGATGCTCGTTGTGTATTTCAGATGTGTGTCGCGATGGGTTTGTGCGGAGAATCACCGGACTTCATAGCAGACGGACTCGGCATCGACGACGCGGACAAAGTAAACATATACATGCTTTATTAATATGGTTGAATATAATAGTAGTTTGTAAAGCAAAATGGTAAAATGGTTAATAAAATATAGGCTAGATTTATAATAGTATCACCTAGGAATTTTAAAATATAATTGTGTGCAGTTTCGTACACTATTTTATCTAAACTCAGGCAATTTTCTCAAAACCACAATAAATAGGTAATATCGTAAATATGGTGCACGAATGCAAAAGCCCCGCGGCGGCCCGCGCTCCGGCAGTCCGCACCGGGTGACACAACATTGTGCAGCATTATGTTGTTAGGGGAACTGAGTTTTGCTTAAACTTTACAATTTTTCGCCATACAACGTGGCAATGCTGCAGCCTTTTGGACACTGTTCCTGTTGACAGCGACGTGGATGAATTGTTCTATGTCCTATGATTCTTTTGCTTATTTTATTCATATAAGTACATATTATTATTTTAAATGTTAGCTTATTTTATGTAAATAGTAGGTCATTTGGTTAATAAGGAAACTTTACAATTTCATGTGTACGTATATTAATCCGTGTTTCCTGCGCGTGGTTTTTCAAAACATTACACAAACACATCGAAATAAAGAGGCGTGTTTATGCATCTTAATAGGCTTAATTAATAGCTCCCGGAGAATGTTGTGACGGCTCCCACACTGAACTGCTTCAAGAATCAACTGGATAGCCCAAATATCTCCAAGCTATACGATACACACGCATCTGCTAATTCGGTATGTAAAGAAAAAAAATCCTCCGCTGATTCCCAAACCATTTCGAGATTTAAGGTTTCTTAACTTAATTTTTCTATTTTTAGTGCTTAAAATTATAAGATGAAGTTTATTTTAACATAAACACTTAATACCACTTGACTTTCATTTGACCTCCAAATGACGTCACAAGTAAGCAGATTGAGAATACTTTCAGTGCCTCCTCTCATCATATGTTAAAAAGTTAAAGTCATATAATGTCAACTATAGGGATGACCATATTAATATAGGTATGTAATGCAGTCGTGCGAAAATTTCGGCCTTTGAATCGATTCAAATCAAACATTGAAAATCTATTCACACATAAAATCTAAATCCCGAATTCTGAATTATCGTTAATCAATCATTATAATGATAGCTTAAATAAAATGTATTCCCTTTAAATAATAATATATTAAGTATAAAATCATTGGAACTATTTTGCAACCACAAATGGTGTTGCAAACTTGCAAATATAACTAGGTACTGTAGCTACTTGTTATTGGTTTGATTTTGATAGTGACATATCAATAATACCTATTATTTAATTTAATTATTAATTATCAGTCATTTCTGTCCCACTGCAGGGCGAAGGCCTCCCTTCCCTCCGTCCACTTATCCCTATACAGAATTAATAACTGTATTAAGTAAATGTTCAATCGATTATGTCGATCATTCCCACCTCTAAAACTGTCTAGTGTCATGCTTGAAGTTTCTGATGTCAAGCAAAAAACGTCAAATTTAGAATTTTTATTACTGTGTTATACGTGGCATAGATATTGAACTCTTCAGCCTACTTTTGAAGCAGAATTTAGAAAATTTATTTAAAATTAATGGCTGCTTAGAAAAACAAAATTTTGAAATTAGTTGCTTAAAATAACTAAATCTATAAATTAAAAATATAAAAAAAATACCTGAAAAAAACTTTACATACCCAATTAGCTGCTAGTGTGTCTAACCAAATAATAATAATAATTGTGTATACAAACACGATGTTTTTGTTTTCCGAACTAAAAGGAAAACGTTCCCCGCGCGGGTGAAGAGGGGTAGGGTTTGTTTCATTTTCAACAGCCGCGCGCACCGCGCACGCCTAATCACTTCACATTTGCACATTGAACCGTATAAGTATAACCAATTCTTCAAAATAGGTTTCAGAAACACGAAAGTAATTGCCCAATCCAAACCGAGCATCAATCCGTAGCTCTTGATAAATGTCAAAATTACGAAGTCGTAAATACGGTCTGACTTCAAACCTGTGTCTTCTCGATATTGAGTTTATAATTGCTAAAACTGATATAGCACGTCTTCCTCGTCGGAACTCATTACGACATCTACACAAAATGTGTTATTAATCTAAACATATATTTATAAGCAGGAGACAGCTTGTGTATGTAAACAAATGTTTATATGTGTCGGGTGAGGACATGTGTATCTCGTTATTATCAGACATATTTTAAGTACTGTGGGCTAACTGTGGGTAGTGTTGGTTATTGCGCAATAGAAAAACGGTTTAGCAGTTTAAATCAGATTATAATTTCACAAACAATTTAATCACACTAGCAAATCACACACTGTAGGTACATGACACAACCAGATACGTAACGCGAGACAGTTTCCGAGCACATGTTATCCATACGAAGTCCAATGGTCAAGTCCCCTTCCTCGTAGAGATCGCGACGCCCCCGCAAGGGGGCGTGGCGAGCGGTACCGGGGCTGAGCCCCCCGGCCGCGAAAAGCCGTACGGTGGCCTGTAAATACAGGCCCCTCATTTTGTTGGCTGCTTGGCCATGGGTGACTGGGCTCGCGTGAGTTGCGCGGGCCCATGTGAGTGGTTGCATGTAGTGTTTCTGCAGGCGCGCCGCGACGCTGACTCACAGCGCCGCTTTCTTCACGACACCTCGGCGGTCTGTCCCCGCCAGGTGAGACCCCCAGTTGCCCGGGGGAGGCCTAGCGGAGGACGACCAGCGACAGAGGTGCCGACTCGACGCTCCTGCAGAGTTTGGTGAGTTGTCCCCGCCCGCCCCGCTTCCAGAGCTAGCCGGTCGCGGTCCGGGGTAAGGGACAGTCGTGTGTGTGTGAGCGGTATTGTGTTGTGTAACACCGCTCAGTGTCTACGTGTATCGCGGCCCGCGCTGCGCATACACGTGTGAGTTTGGGCGCTTGTGTAGTGATGGGTGTCTGAGTTCGCCACGCAACGTGCCTATATTAACCTAGCACACGCTACGTGACGAGTGTATGTTGGGTGTGAAGTACTATTGGTTCGAGTGAGCCGCGTGTAACCTGGATGCAGCTCACTCGAGGCGTCAGTCCGGTGCGATGGGGTCGTCGTCCGCTACCAGGTCGCGGGGCAGGGGTCTCGCGTCGGGGGGGCGCGCGTGCCAGGGCGCAATGTCCTGGATATGCGGCCAGGCGCATGCGTCGGCACGCGCGAACATTCCCTTCGCGAGGCGCCGCACAAACTCATCCAGGCTCTCAATCCCGAGGTCCCGGTGAATGATGTCGTTCCTCACGAAACGAGGCGCGCCTACTATGGTCCGCAGCGCTAGGCTTTGCTGCGCGCGGAGTAGCTTTCGGCTCGGCTCGCTCGTGAGGGCGAACCATGCCGGGGCGGCGTACGTCAAGATTGGGCGCACGTACAACTTGTACACGCCCAACTTGACGCGCGTCGGTATGCGGGACGAGAGCACTGGTTTGAGCAGGGTGCGGGCGACCCTACCCCGTGCGGCGACCGAGCGGACGTGTGGCCCCATCGTGAGCCGACGATCGATGGTGACCCCCAGGTATTTGACCCGGGGCGACCACGCGATGTCGGTTCCTTGCAGCTTCAAGGGTGGTGGGAGAGGCGCGGACCCGGTGACCATCGCCTGCGTCTTACCAACGTTCACCGACAGTCGCCACTTGGACAACCACTCGGGAAGCAGCTCGAGCGCGCGCTGCATCTTGACCGCCGCGTACTTCGCATTGAGCGAGGTAGTGATGTACGCGGCGTCGTCTGCGTACAGCGCGAGCATCGCGTCCGGAGTGGTTGGTATGTCGTCGGTGTAACGCGAGTAACACGCAGGCGAGACGCAGCTGCCCTGCGGTACACCCGCGAGCACCGGGCGGGCGCTAGATAGCGCCCCGTCGACCACCACCCTAAATGTCCTGTTGGAGAGAAAAGTAGAGACCACTTTTACGACGCGACGGGGCGCGTCCGATGTGGCCATCTTGTAGATGAGGCCGTCGTGCCATACACGGTCGAAGGCCTTCTCCATGTCGAGGAATACTGCCACCGCGTATTCCTTCTTGTTTGTTGCAGCTGTGAGGTGGTGCAGTACCCTCGACAGCTGGAGCGTCGTACTGTGGTCCGCCCGGAACCCGAACTGCTCCGAGCGCGGCGCGATGTGGGGTTGGAGATGTCGCAGCAGGAGTGCTTCGAACACCTTGGAGACGGTCGACAGCAACGTGATCGGCCGATAGCTCTCCGGCTTCAATATGTTTTTCCCCGCCTTGGGCAGCATGATGACGCGCCCCTCCTTCCACGAAGCGGGAAAGGTCCCCGTGCGCAGTATCGCCGTGAACAGGCGCGCCAGCGCCGCTACCATACGGTACGGCAGGTGGCGCAGCACTGTGTTGGTGATACCGTCAGCACCGGGGGCCTTCCTGGGCTTCGTCCTAAGGATGGCGCGTCTAACTGCGCCCGGCGAGAAAAATATCGGGTTTTCATCGGGAGCTATCGGCGAGGCGAAGTAGTCTCCCAGGTGTTTCTCGACTGCTGCGACATGTTCGGTGTCGCTGGTCGGGTTGGGGCGGAACTGACGCTCCAGGTGCTCGGCGAAGACCTCCGCCCGGTCCTCCGCTACATATTTGAGCGCCCCGTCGCTGTCGAGCAGCGGACGCACCGGGGCTGGGGTATTCGTGAGTTGGCCGCAGAGCTTGTGGAGCGACGGCCAACTGTCCGTCGTGGCGTCGATCCTTTCCTCCCAGCCCGCGGCGGTCAGCGCCTGAATCTCGGCCTTGACCTTCTCCGCGAGACGGTTTAGCTGCGTCTTCAGCGTCGGACATCTTAGCTGTTGCCACTGTTTGCGAAGGCGCCTCTTCTCGGCGACCATTGCGTTGATCCGCGCCGGCAGAGGCGGCAATAGCCCTCTCCCCTGCGGCTGCGTGCTCGTCGCCGTTTGTAAGGCGCTCTGGATGCAAACAGTGACGTCATCCGCTATCTCGTCTACGTCCGCGGAGGTGACGATAGGCCGAGTCGGCGTGGTGGTCTCTACTTGCTCTCCGAACTTGATCCAGTCCGTGTGTCGGCGTGGCGCTATGGGCTTCAGTCGGGTCGGCATCCCCGATAAGACGACGAGTACAGGTTGGTGGTCCGACTGCAACTCGTCGTCTATCACTTGCTGCGTGATCTGGCAGTGTAGCCCTCGGTGAACTACGATGTCCAGCACGTCCGGCATGTATTGCCTAGCGTCCGGGTAGTGTGTAGGCGTCTCTGGGCCGGACACCGTATAGCCGAAGGCTTCCGCGTCCGCGAAGAGCCGTCTCCCCTCGGTGTTCATGTTGCACGAGTTCCACGCCGGGTGCTTGCAGTTTAAGTCGCCGGCGAGGATGGTGGCGCGTGAGGTGCTACTAAGCAGGGCCCGCAGCTCGGTGAAGCCCAAGCGGACCGCGGGCGGCTTGTAGCACGCGTAGATGTTGATGTCCTCGCCGGCTACGTGTAGCTGCACACCCAGCGCGTAAAACGTGCTGAGCGACGGCAAGGGGAGTTCTTGATGGACGACCCTTCGCTTCACAAGTACCGCCAGACCACGATACTTCGACTGAGCCGACCGTTCGTCCTTCCTGTAAACGAGATATCCCGGGAATCTGACCTTGTCCTCGGGTCCCAGGAATGTCTCGCTTATGAGCGCCACGTCGACATCCTGATCGCGAAGGAGGTGGCGGAGGGGGGCGACCTTATCCCTTAGGCCGCGGGCATTCCAATGGATCACCCTTAACGGTCTATCCATGGTAAAGCGTCAATAGCGTGGCTAGACCGTCAAGGATGACCGTCTCCACGTCTTGTCCCTGCCGTATCGCCTTAATCAGGTCCATTAGTAGTTTAATGGCGCAGGCTGTGAACTCTTTCTTTGTTGTGCCCGCGCTAGTGGCGCCAGCGCCGGCACTCGCAGTTTTCTTGAACTGTTGGGGTTCCTTTTTCTCCCGCTGCGTAGTGCCGGCGCTAGCGGCGGGCACCTCATTGGTCGACTTCCCTTTGACAACAGCCTGCGCCTCGACCTCGGCAGGGGCAGCCGTTGGGGTGTCTTCTTGGGTCGCTGAGGGGGGGGGTTCGGGCTTCTTCCCCTTTCTCTTCCCCCCGCGCCTCTTCTTCCTCCGCCCAGAGGAGGTGGCTTGGGTTCTCGTAGAGGGCCCGTTGGCCGCCGCCATCAGCGTCGTGCCTTGGGCCTCCTCTTGCAGCTCTTCTTGCGGCCTTTCGGTAGCCGCTTGTGGCTGGCGCACGGTGGCCGTGATGGCGGCAGTCCCCGCTCGCTTGTTCCGGATCTCTCGCTGGAACACGGGGCACTTGATGTTGCACGCGGGGTGCGGGCCACCACAGTTCGCGCAGGTGGCCGGCTCTTCCCGCGGGCTAGTCCCCTTCCGGTTCGCTGTTCGCTCCTTTATACTGATAGCAAAACAAGTCGAGCAGCGGGGCGGTGGGAGAAGTTCTGTGACGTACTTGTCGATGGCGTGATCGGTGACGCCGCCGACACGGCCATACTGACTTGCGGACGTCCTCGTGCGCTTACAATTCATACGTCTGTAATAAGCATAAATTGTGCGATTATCCTGACCATAAAAATCGTACTTTACAATCTGGACCGGTTTATCTAAACCCTACAGACTGGTAAGAATTAGTTCTGGACCGGTCTTCAATGACCCTTCAGATTAAAAGTTTTGGACCGGTCCCTATTGACCCTTCAAACTTCTGGACCGGTCTTCAATGACCCTTCAGATAAACAAGTTCTGGACCGGTCTTTATTGACCCTTCAGATTAACAAATTCTGGTCCGGTCTTTATTGACCCTTCAGATTAAGCCCAGAGCTTAATCTGAAGGGTCAATAAAGTCAATAGGTCCGGTTGCAAACCCTTCAGATTAACAAGTTCTGGTCCGGCTACACTTCTTTTTTTTTTTTCCTTTTTTTTTACCCTTCAGATTAACAAATTCTGGTCCGGCTATTTTGTTTTTTTTTTTTCAAGCCCTTCAGAATTTATTTTGGCTAGTCCGGAATATTATTATTCCCTATAGCTGATTTATCATTGGACCGGTTTAACCCTACAATGATTATTGCAATTTAATGGTCATTGTTAGTTCTATGGACATCTGCTCGCGTTAATATTAATCGGTTCCGAATAAACAGACTTAAAGTACCACTTTTGCCCCGTGACACGCTTTACGGGGTGGAAAATCCTCATGGATGTCCTCCGCCCCGGGGCGGGCGGAGGGGTCTGTCAGACTCTTACTGACTAAAAACCACCCCGGTATTCCATCCACGACGGTGGTTGCGGGAACGTACGATGCTTCCGCAACCCCACCGTGATATGCCAGAGCCAAGACTGACTCGTTACACCGCTGCGCGCTTTTCTCCACTCCTCGCAAGCTCAGGATAGACTCTGTCGAGCGCCGCTGGGTGCTGGCGTTCCGAATAGTTAGACGAATGACGCCGACATGGCCACCTTGCTCGCACACGTCCTCGTGTGTTAATCTGTAAACAAACATACCCGCAACGCAAAGTATCACATAGCTCGGTCACTCCTGAACTAACCCGTAAGAATCAGTTTGATTTATCAGACTTTACTAAAGTCAAAATTTGACAGAACTCTTTATTTAATTTTGAACTACACTAAAAAACCTATTACTAACAATAATCAGGAAATTCAAACTACAACTGACTACATATATACCGCACTATCTCACAAAAGAGATAATTAATCCAAATGAATCAACATACTTAAGCTCTGCATGTGATCTCTCGCTACGCATAGCCCAGTAATCTCCAGCTACTCATCTTTCTTTTATGCGAACCCTCACGGGAGCGCCGTCTCTCCTGGACTTTATGGTTTTCACTGAAACTCGACCTTCGCCAGAGTTGACTGCCTACCGCGCACTCATGGACTACTAAAGTATTAGACGCCGATTTCTATTGAGTTACGGCTACACGACGACCTCTGGTACGGTCCAATCATCATGTAAACTTACTCTCCTCATTGTTACTACTACTATGCTCAACCTAAATTCCGTCAGTTATACTCCGATTTTCTGGCATTTCTCGCAAAAAAAAGACTGATGACATAATTAAAAGGGACTCGACTCTTTAAAATCTATTTTATTTCACGATCAATTTGCAATGAGCATTCAAATTAAAAACCAAAAATTACGCAACTCTTATAATTTGAACTATCTAGTTTCGAGTTTAGCGAGACCACGTACAAAGATTCCACACCATGTTAATCAAAGAAAATAAAATCTCAAGTATCTCATTCAGGGTCCCACACATTTGTCACATACGCACTTCCCGGAGGAATGCCGAGTCGTCTTTGACTCTACGGTCTTGGCTTCGAGGCTAGACCTGACCATACTACCCAGAGCTACCGTGTACCACGTACCCAGGGTCTAGCAAGAAATGCCGATTTCTAACGGGCTATGGCTACGATACTATGGTACGGTCTTCGACCAGCCGAACTAAGATTCACCACTATCACAAGACAATCTCTACTCTGCTTCATCAACAAGACTATTACATGACTTTCCTCAAATTCGCTAGTAATACTCTGATCCCTTGGCATGTGCCAACAAACTTTGATCAATCATGGTGAAAATTATCAAGTAGAGCAATATAAGAAAACTTCGATTATCTAATAATAATGAAAATCATCATCCAGAGCCATGTACCATCGTTATCCACATTAACAACCATCTTTTACACTAAGAGCCTTAGATACCGAGAAAACCACACACGAGTAAACCACTTTAACGCCACGGCTCTCCGGCCGACCAGCACCTTAATTCACAACCACAAGACAAGCTATCGTATCGAAAATGACATTTCAATAACCTGATTTGCCTTGCCCCCGACAGCAAACAGCTGTCGGAAGAATGGTGGTCATGTATTTGACTTAAACTGACAAAATTTTCGAGTTTAGGACTTGTGAACAGCGTTTTTATGACTCGATGTTTGATGTTCGATACGGTACGGAAGCGTATCGAGTAGTTGTGAATAGCTATGCGGTAATCTCATTGCTCTCACACATCCAGCGCCCAGCGTACCAGAGTCAAAACAAAATGAAAACGACTCACCAGATTCGGTAGACAATGGATCTGTAGCTGACTTAATGATAGCTTCTCATCTCGGCCGCCACCGCAATCAATCTCTCTGGACAGCTTGCTCGAAAAGCACCGTCCCCGATCAGCGATTGTTTGTACAAGAGATCCAAAGAGTGCAGCGCTGTCCAACACTGTCATTCTGCTTGCATACGTCATTGTGTGTCAACCTGTAACCCAAAAAAAGCAACAGCAGTGCATGTTCCACTCGGCCAATTCTGATCACATAGTTATCGAAACACATTACTTGACAATAATTTAATAATAACAATCATCGATAACAAAAGATTCCTCTAAGCCTTAGTAACAATTGGTCAGGAACTGTATCAACTTACGAGTAGACCACATACAAAGCTCACGGCCCGGCTGCCGCAGCAGCTAGTGACACTCATGCCGCCCATATCGTCATCACCTCTAGTGATACGACCAACACACATCACTTCACATAGAGTCTACGACTCCCAGGTCACTGCATGACCAACACAACAATAGTCTCCTCTGAGACCCTGGTCTCCGCTGCACCACCAGCTGCCCATCGCTCCCTGAACAACTCCACACTGAGTTGCAGTTACGACTACAAACTAGTGCGTGCAGTGCGACCCAGCCGTGGTATGTGCTCTACTACTCGGTGGAAGAACTCTGCTCACCGTTTTACTACGTTTAAATTGTCAGAAACACTACTTAGAGGCATCTTTCGTATGCGATCGTGAGCATACTTGTAAGTACGGTTAGAATGTAAAGCTTTTAACATACAGCAATCACTTGGCAAAACTTCTGCTACCTTAAATGGACCTCTGAGCTTCCTATCTAACTTAGTCTGATAATCTGATTTCACTCTTTGTTTTCTAATAACATGAAATCGCCAACTCAAATTTTTGTTATAGCTGCCTTTGTCTCATCAAATCTAGCCTTTTTGTTGTTAATCGTTAAAACTGGACGTATTACAAGAGCTTTGTGCAACGAAAACTCTGTCGCAGACATGTTAATCGAAAAGCCTAGGTTCAATATTTCACGTACTATATTACTTTGCAAGTAAATGTCGGGTAGAAATGTAATAAAATCTCTAATTGGTGTTCGCTAATTTCAACGCTACATATGATTTGTTCTGTGCTGAATACACGCGTTTGACCCATACCAGTTAATACAATAACGTTATTAACTCGATTGCCACTTAATTTAGTTGCACAACTCGCTTTTACTAACGAGCATTCAGCACCAGAATCGTTAACAAAACAATACAGCTCACCTTTATTTTCTAATGTGCCTGAGGGTAGTTGTTCCAGCATGTCGTCCACCATCCGCTTGGCTGCCACTGCTTGTGCAGGGCCGCGACATGTCCTGGTCTCCCTCACTTGTAGCACACGAAGGGTTTCGCTGTGGGCCGCTTGTGCGAAGTCACTCCACGTTACTGGTAGCTCCACGCTACGTCCTTGGTATGCTATTTACGATAGCCACGTTGATGCTGCTCCTTTGTGCTCCTTACTAGTCGCAACAGGCGCGTCACTCGGCAAAGGTATTTCTGCATACAGCCTTTGCCCATAACAACATGCACCATGATCGCGCATCCGTATCTGGGTCCAATTTGAACAGATCCACATGATTATTTAAAAAGCATTCGCACGTTTGCACTTTGTTTTTCAAATGTCAACGGTTACTTTTACTTTTAGCGTTCTGATTTTGCGCATGAACCAACACGAATCCCACTTCTGATGTCGGGTGAGGACATGTGTATCTCGTTATTATCAGACATATTTTAAGTACTGTGGGCTAACTGTGGGTAGTGTTGGTTATTGCGCAATAGAAAAACGGTTTAGCAGTTTAAATCTGATTATAATTTCACAAACAATTTAATCACACTAGCAAATCACACACTGTAGGTACATGACACAACCAGATACGTAACGCGAGACAGTTTCCGAGCACATGTTATCCATACGATGTCCAATGGTCAAGTCCCCTTCCGGTTCGCTGTTCGCTCCTTTATACTGATAGCAAAACAAGTCGAGCAGCGGGGCGGTGGGAGAAGTTCTGTGACGTACTTGTCGATGGCGTGATCGGTGACGCCGCCGACATATGTAAGGAATTTGTGTAATGTTTTGAAAAAAAAAAAACACGCGCAGGAGATACGGATTTAGTGGTACTATGTTTGATTTGGAAATAAGAACTTCACGATATACACGTGTAGCTGTAGATGATGGTGTACATAAAATATATTTGTCTCAAACATGCTTGCAACATTGAGCATTATTTTGACAACCTTTTCGATATAAATCGAAATTGCTGTACTGGGCAAATACATGCGAGCAGCGGCCGGCAAAAGTTGTATGATTTTCATAAATCTTTTGCCGGCCGCTGCGCGCATATCTGTCGAGGTTTAGCAGCCAAATAAACTCATATCTGTCGTGTAATTTAAAAATGGAACAATATTTTATTTCGAAACATGGCAACTAAGGAGGTAACCTATCAAAGGTTTTATTAAAATTTCGAACTGGCTTGCAAATAGAAAGCTATTTATTGAAAAAAAAAAAAACAAATGAACACTTTAACGCGGGAAAAATTATTGTTGTTCGTTGTTTTTAATTTATTTTGTAAATTAATTATATTTTCAAATAAAAAGTTCTGCCTAGGTACTACTTAGTTTTAATTTCCGCGCGTTATTTGAGAACAGTACTATACAAGACTAGCCCACACCTAGGCGTTGAGGTACTTACGTATGTACACGTCCGTCCATCAATGCCGCTTTTGATGGCCGCTGCAGTAATGTACTATTATCATTTGCAGATGCGAGCAGCTAAGAGCAATTTCTTAGAGTTAGCCAGTCAAAGATTTGATGACGAGTAAGTTTTTCTGTTTTTCATTATGAACTTAAAATTATAAACGCTTTCCTTGAAAATCTGTCCTCACCCATCTCGTGGATAATATTATTGTTTTGAGTTGGGCATGTTATTTATTTATTTCTTTAATTAAAACGGTTTAAAACCAATTACACAAATTAAAGCAGTTATGCAGAGAAATTTTGTTATTATTAGTTTATGTCAACGTCTCAAATTGTATCTGAAGTACAAGTTGTTCATGATATTGATGCGTGCAGCATGTGGGAGGACTCGGGCGACGCGGACGAGGACGCGGACGAGGAGGCGGACGAGGACGTGCGCGACGAGCACGAGCACGCCGACGCCGCGCGCGACGTGCTCGACCAGCACTCGCGTATGTATTACTTACTAGTTGACGATACAGAAGTTGTCCTGTCCAAAGCAGCTGTAGCGCTTCCAGGCTTTCCAATTCCAATTTTCCTGGCAACTTTTCCAATTTTTCTTTCCCTAAAAACAAAGAGAAAAAGTAATCTGCCCAGCCATTCTCAAGTGATGCGCTTACCTTTGAACTGCATTTAATTTATTTTATACTAGCAGTGCCCCGCGGTGTCACCCGCGTTAATTTGAGGAAAACCTACTAAACTACTAAAATATATTCCACTACTTTAAGAATATCACTTAGTACGCTAAGCTAAGCTCGGCCGCTTATGCTGTTAGAAAGATAAGACAGTTAACAGATGTAGAAACCGCGCGTTTTACTGTGGTACATATGGCATTTTAGAAACAAAAACGTAAATACGATCGCGAACAGCTTTATAAGACACACAAAAACTCTAAAAAGCTATGGCAAACAATAAACAAAATTTCCCAACGAAAACCACCTAAGACACAAAACACAGAATTGCTGGAATCAGCCGCCACCCCTCTCGAGGCGGTGAATAAAGTAAATGAATACTTCTCAACCGTTGGAAAGCATCTTGCTGACGAAATAATAAATAATCCTGAGAGACAGACTAACAACGACCCCAACATACCTACGTACGTTCCAAACCCGCCGGTCTCATCGTTTGTACTGCTCAACTCTGACGCTGAAGAAGTAGCAACTGTAATTACGAGCCTAAAATCCGACAGTGCTACTGGCTGGGACAAAATCCCCGTAAGTTTTTTAAAATCTGCCAAGTTAATTATCTCACCAATAATTTCACACCTTATTAACCTATGTTTTGAGCAAGGATGCTTTCCCACGGCCCTGAAACAAGCTGTAATAACACCTGTGCATAAGTGTGGTGACAGAGCTGATCCGTCTAACTATAGGCCGATATCCGTCCTCCCGTCCCTGTCTAAAATTGTCGAAAGATTAATAAACCAACGATTAAGTACATATTTAACAAAACATAAAATAATTTCACCCTCACAGTTTGGCTTTAGACAGGGAAAGTCTACTGAAGACGCGGTCCTAGCTCTGACCTCTATCGTCACTGAAAAAGTGGACAATCGTGAAAAGTGTCTGGCCGTCTTTCTAGACATCAAAAAAGCCTTCGACACAGTCTCTGTCCCCACGCTTTTACAAAGGCTAGAAGACATTGGTATAAGAGGAGTACCACTTAAACTTTTCACGGAATACCTGAGTGAGCGCAGGTACGTAGTTAAAATAGGATCAGTCACTAGTTCCGAAGAAATAGTGACTTACGGAGTAGGACAAGGTAGTGTGCTCGGGCCGCCGCTGTTTCTCATTTATATAAACAGCCTATGTAACATGAATATCGAAGGTGCTCACATATTCTCTTATGCTGACGATACAGCAATTGTTTTCTCGGGAGAAACATGGGACAGCGTTGGTCGCATCGCCGAACGCGGTCTGTCTACGATAGCTACCTGGCTCGATCGGAACCTTTTAACTTTGAATATTTCTAAGACAAATTACATCTGCTTTTCCATATTTAATCGTGCCCAGCCATCACAAGACCTTCAGATTAAAATCCATACCTGCTCCAGCTACACTGACACCACCTGCTCTTGTTTAAAAATTAATAAAGTATCCAGTACTAAATACCTTGGTGTAATGCTTGATCAAAGGCTATCGTGGCACTTGCACCTAGAACTATTAATGAACAGAGTTAGGAAATTAATTTGGACGTTCAAATCTCTTCGCCACGTGACCACTAAGGATCTTATCCAGCAAATTTACGTCTCCCTGGGTCAGTCTATACTGATGTACTGTTTGCCAATTTGGGGTGGAGCGTCTAAAACAAAATTTTTGGAGCTGGAGAGGGCACAGAGAGCTTTACTAAAAGTCATGTACTTTAAACCGATTAGATTCCCTACGGAAAGTTTATACTCAACCTCAAACCTTTTGTCAGTTAGGAAACTCTATGTCCTTCAGATTGCATTAAAAAAACACAAATCTCTTCCCTTCATTACTTCCAAGACACATTCTAGGAGGAAAAATAAAGTAGCTGAAGATCGTCCAGTGAATACTACATTTGCGACAAGGCAATTTACTAAACAATCTTCCCGTATATATAACGCTCTCAATGAACAATGTGCCATCTACTCTATGACATACCACGACTGCAAAAAAACACTAATTGAATGGCTCAAGAGTAAAAGCTACGAAGAAACCGAAGATATCCTACACAAGATCACATAACTAATAAACACATCAAATTTGTACACATATACACACCACACCCACACATCCTCGCACAACACATACCACATATCTCACACACATCCCCACCCACTATATTCCCGACACCTACACAAACACACCCTTACACACAAACGAACCCATACACATACACACACTCACAAACATATTCTACACCCAGTGCGCTCCCTTACTGATATATGAATTATAAAATGTTAATTAGTTTTAAAATAATCTTTTTGCTTATTTCTCACACATCTGTAGAATGACTGTAAACTGGAGGAGCGGAACCACCTAATACAAGCAAATCTTTGCTTAAAAGGTGACTCCAAACCTAACATAGTTGTATCCTTAAGTGAAGAAATAAACATTTTTATTTTTATTTTTATTATTATTTTATTTTACTGTGGGGTCGGGCTGCTGATATTGAATCCATTTTTATTTTGCAAAAGAGCTGTCAGAGCCATTTACAATCTACGTCGCCGTGAATCTCTTAGGGAACTATTTAAAAAGGTTAATATTATGACGGTACCTTGCCAATACATTTATGAAAATATTATGTATGTAAGAAAAAATCAACATCTTTTTAATAAAATAAGTGATAGACATAATTTTAATACTAGAAATAAAGATAAATTAGATCAACCTTTTTTCAGATTATCTAAAGTGCAAACATCTTTTATGGGGTACTGTGTTAAATGCTACAACAAAATACCTTTTGATATTTTACAATTAAATGAAAAAAAATTTAAAACTCATATTAAAAGTACACTTTGTAAACAAGGATATTACAAATTGGAGGATTATAAAAACTCAAACTCAAACTCAAAGCATTTATTTCAATTAAACCATTTCCAGGCACTTTTGAATTGTCAAAATTAACTAGTCGGTCAGTTAGTCAGAAAGTTGAAGCTAGTTGCCCATTCCAAAACGTAGATCCCTTGGAGAGGAACGGGCAAGAAACTCCAAGGACACTCTTTTAAATTAAGATATTACAAAATCCTGAGTACAGTATTCTTGTTGCTTCTATATGTGAGAACAATGTTATGAAGAAACAATTCAAAATAGTTATAAGATTAAAAAGAAGCCCTGGCAGCTAAGAGATGACCAGTCTCAACTGACAGCGCCCGTTCACGAACATGACGCATGATCCAACACACGCGCCACCATCAGTGAGACATTTAAGTGAGCATGACACATTCTCAACTGCCATGCTCTTTCAAGTCAATATAAAATAATTATAATGAACGGATCCATGGTTCTTACATTTACAAAATTAAAAAAAAAAATGCTTCTAAATTATACAAAACTATAGTTACCAATTTATTTACGAGATGAATAAAATTTTACTAGAAAGAGGTATAAGATATTAAAGTAACAATTAAAACTTGATTGAATTAAAAATACACATAAGTTCGAATGTCAGAAACACTTAAAAAAAAAGAAAAGAAAAAAAGGGAAGCATGTCTTCCAAATATTGAAATTTTAACTAGTGAGCCCAAGTGTCTGTGGAGCAGGACCAGCATTTAGCCAAGCATTTTTATCTACGATATAATCATCCAACTTATAGTATGCTTGTCTACATAGTGTGCGTTTAATGCATGTTTTAAATTTCTTCTCATTTAGTTGAAGAATATCGAGTGGTATTTTATTATAACACTCTACACAAATAACCCATAAAAGAAGTTTTTACTTTAGACAATCTGAAACGATAACAATGATATATCCAAGATAACAATGTTTGGAAACATGCTGGTCTTGCTCCATAGGACAATCTAGAGTCTAGACAACATCAAACTGTTGCTAATTTAATTTATACATACACATTTTTTTTTAAATACATTGTTTTTTACATTCTGTGACAAATGAATCTCACACACTTTTTAAAATACTAGTAAAATTTTACAATCTTTGTAAATATGTGAGCACCATGTATCTATCACATAATTGATTTACCAGTCTGTTGTATTTTTAATTCTTTTACCATTTTTGGTAGATTAAATTTTATTTTAGGTGCATCGTCTTCATATATAATTATATAATGAATGTATACAAAAACTTGTAAAACATTTTAAAAGAGTAACGGTGGAGTTTCTTGCCCATTCTTCTCCACACGAAAACTACATTTTGGAATGGGCGACTAGAATCAATTCTATTTTTTAATTTTTAATTTTGACGATCAAAAGTGCCTTTTAAGTGCCTATTTGAAATAAATGATTTGACTTTGACTTTGACTTTACGCATGGCTACATATCAAGCTATTAATAACCAGTATAAGCTGACTTCTGGTTGTACGAAAAACTTTGACAATGCGAGGTCAGCCAAAAATTGGAAATGTATAGCTTGATGTGTAGCCGTGTGTACAGATGCCAGCACATCAAGCTAGCCGAAACTGTCAAATTTTCCCAATCAACATTGAACCTTATGCCTTAGCGATAAAGTTGAAAACCTAACAAAGAAATTTGACAGATTGTGGTAGCTTGATGTGCTGGCTTCTGTACATTATTTTAAAAAGCTATTTTACTACTAGGTCAATAGAGCACTTTATGTGACGGCTAAACACCCTTATTTTAGAATTTGTGACGCTACAGAATCTTAGATAATCGATCGAAAACGTGTCCAGCCATCTTGAAAAACCACTTTTCGCTGGTCTCTCAATCAAATACAAAGCAGGCATGGCTGCTACCGGCCGATTAGTCGATTAAAAAGAAATCCTTTATTTATGTAAAAATGATGGTCACCTCACAATATTAATGGATGTTTGTATAAGAAAAGAACATCGGTCAAATTTCTATAGAAGCTGGACCTGACTTTTTATTTTCAGTGTCCAGAAACAATTATAGTGAAAATGGATTGTTTTTAAGTAGTAAACACAATCCCGTTCGAAAATAATATCTTAATAGCCAAGATATTTTAATAATAAAAAAAAAACTTTTGAGGTTAGAATCAATAAATAAGTCGTCGGCGAAGCGCAAAAGGATAGTTAGCGATCAGCAAAGAGGGTATTATTAGCGATCTTATTTATTTATTTGGATTTCCCTCAGATAATGATCCAAAAATACGGCTGATTAGTCAAAGCGCACTGACACACGGAAAAAACTAGGGGTTTTTTTCTGGCTAGGCCACCATAACTGATTTAAATTCTAACTGAACAGAGGGTTAGTCGCTAGATACGTCTTTCAGTCTGCATTGCTACTGGGTAAAATAGCACAGTGCGTTGTTGTTGTGAATTGTGATAAGGGGCGTCTAAACGGGCTATATTTTACGACAATTTGTGGCTGCAATTATTGGCAAACATTGCCTAGCCATCAAAAAACATTTTAGTGCATTTTATGACTGAGCAATCAATTGCAGGCAACATGTTGCAATATGGCTGCAAAGAACCCTTTAATGAGCCACACAATCCAGCAACAATGGCCGACGAAATGACGCTCATCGCAGCCGCTTACATTGTTTTGGCAGAAAAACGAAAAAAAAGGACACGAATGTGGATTCGACCCTACCTAAGTAGGCGTGACACTTTGGATTCCCTAGACAAGGAATTAATGCTGGATAAATACTTATTTAAACATTTTACAAGAATGTCTAAGAGCGACTTCGAATTTCTTGTGAACAGAATTGGACCAAACATACAAAGGCAAGATACAAACATGAGGAATGCAATACCTGTGACTACAAGATTAGCAATAACTCTACAGAAAGGGACGCGCATATACAGTAAAACAGAACAACAATATAGATGGCCCAGATATATAGCAGTATTTTCGATTGCGAGGTGATCGTTCGGCCACACGCCGGCTACACATAAAAATATTTTGACGTACCAAAAAATATGTGGCTATAATGCCGGGCCATCCTTAAAATATTGCATAGTGTGGCTGGTATTGCTAGCAATGTTGCCGGCCACAGTATTGCAGCCACAAATTGTCGTAAAATATAGCCCGTTTAGACGCCCCAATACGTAATCACAAACAACAATTTGATGCGAATGATCAAATGTGTCAATCAATATGGCGGGCGCGTGTACGTAATTGAACAAAACGCTGATACTTACTATGAACCTAGATACTTAATTATTTTTATGACAAGACTCAACACATAATATAAACAGCACTAGTTGATTTGATACCTAAGTATCTAGAGAATTTAATTACACTTAGTAACTATTCAGAAAAACGTGAGCAATTAATAATCATTGAGTACCTAAATCTTTTCTGCAAAATGAATCGTCTATAGGTGCGTTCTGAACATGACAATCTCAATAATTTCCAAAGAAATTACATAATAAAAAAAAGAATATTTTTTTTTTCTGGCCTTTTAAAGAGATATTTCTAATGTTTTTTGAGACCTTAAACAATTACGGATTTTTTCATATACACACATCAAAAGTGTCTAGGGATCAAGCATTTTTATGCGGATTTCTTGAGATTGAGATGTGGCTTTGTAATAAATTTATGATTTTATAAATTTATATGGATCCTTTTTGGTGCATTTCATAATTTGAATCAGGAACTGTGAATCAAATTCGAGTAAAAGATGAAAATCAGCTGTCAATATTTTCCCTATAAAAACATACAACGCATTGAAGACATTATTAGTGCTACTGTTTCCCTACTACTGATTAAAACCAACGTTATTATGGAGCGGCGACGTCATTTAAGCAGGGAAGAAATGCTCAGAGCCGTGGGAATGATAGAAGCTGGTTCCCGGCAACGTACTGTGGCTTTAGCTCTGAATACAAGTCAGAGTGTTATCAGTCGACTTTGGACACGTTACCGAAGCACTGGTACCGTGGCTGAGCGCCATGGAGGACGGTATCGCTGCACCACACGGAGACAAGACCGATACATTCAAATCTTAACTCGAAGAGCTCCAACAATAACCGCCATGATGTTAGCCGTGAGGCTTCATCACTCTTCAGGGAACTTAATTAGCGACCAAACAGTCAGAAACCGCTTGCATGAAGTGAACCTTCATTCCCGAAGACCGCTACGGGTACCACCTATAGCAATGCACAATCGTAGGATTCGATATCAATGGGCTCTTGAACACAGAAATTGGGCAGAAGAACAATGGCGTTTCGTGTGCTTTTCTGATGAGTCTCGTTTTGGTATGAGACCGGATACAAGACGTATACGACACTGGAGAACCCCTGGACGCCAACAGCGATTAAAATCCTGCCAGGAAGTCCATCCTTATAGTGGTGGAACCATCATGGTATGGGCGGGTATTTGGATCGGCGGAAGAACTGAGTTGATTTGGATCAGAGGCAACCTCAACGCTCAAATTTATGCTGAGACGATTGTATCAGACGTCATCGTTCCTCTACAAGTGCAAATCGGTCCCTTATTTCAGTTAATGCATGATAATGCACGACCGCACACCGCAAGAGTTGTAAGACAGACTCTCGCCGCAGCTAACATCAATGTCCTGCCCTGGCCTGCTCAGTCGCCAGACTTGAACCCGATTGAGCATGCATGGGATATGCTACAGAGAAGAGCTCTGCCGAATATGGAGGGTATCCAGTCGCAAGAAGACCTTTTTTTGTTGTTGCAACGAACATGGGCGGCCATTCCACAGCGTGATTTGGATGAACTCATTTTGAGTATGCCAAACCGATGTTCTTGTGTTGTTAGTGTTCGCGGTAGAAACACGGATTATTAATTGTTTAAGTTACCCAATAAAATTTTAGAGAAAACTGTTATTTCAGTCTTTTTTTCGAACTTTTGTGTTAGTGGTTCAAATGTCAAAAATCCCTTTAATAGGAAAATGGCAAATTTCTTTATTAATGCAAAGGTGACTTGGTTTATCGTTACTGTGACAAACGAAAACACTTTATTTGATGAATCCTTAAAGAAAATTTTAATTAATATCAATCAGGAGAAAAGTTATTGCAAAAATATATGTTGATCCCTAGACACTTTTGATGTGTGTATATGCCATATTGGGACGCCACCGCCTCGTCGTCAGGTACGATTTGGCCATCCTCCTTTAAATGATCAATATCTTTGAAACTACGCAAAGTTTCTCCATCATAAATTCAGGTTATCATTATCGTCCCCGGCACAAAATTTTGAATATAGTAGACCATCAGGCAGCGGAGATACATGTATCAGCCAGCTTGAAGTCAGGGTGGCTGGACATTAAGTTTTTATTGATTTCTCGTAAACTCTAATATGTTACGCCATAAATCAAACGTTATTTTTGTCACACATTGCGTCACTAAATGTTAGTAAAGGAATCATATTCGAAAACGCTCCCGTTATTGAGATTCGGAAGTGCCAGCCAGAAGTTTTATGCTTAAATTCAAGCTGGCTGGACACAGACATTTTTCTACTAAACCGCTATACGTATCACAAAACTTTTAGCTCGATGCCTGTCATAAGTTGATATGTAAAAAGTCGTCAAAATCACTTCCGTTACCGAGATTGAGAGACCAGCAAAAAGTGGTTTTTCAAGCTGGCTGGACACGTTTTCGATCGATTATCTAAGATTCTGTAGCGTCACAAATTCTGAAATAAGGGTGTTTAGCCGTCACATAAAGTGCTCTATTGACCTAGTTAAATGCGAGCTATTTTGAAGATTTGTCCAGCCAGCCTGAGTCACATATTTTAGGTAAGTACATCACGCTATGATCAGTAAGAGAGGAACTATGGTAAGCCTCGCACAGCTAACGGCACGCGGCGGCCGTGCGGATTTATTTTAAAACTATGATATCTCCTAAGATATTTATTGAAATCAAAAGATGTCGATGTGATAACGTAAAAATTGTATTGTTGTTATATATTGATCTTATTTAAATTTACCAAAACTGTATCATAAATTAGTAACTAGTGGAAACGTAGTGGATTGTACATTTACCTATAGCAAACAGTATTTCTAGATATAATATACAATGTACGATTGTTTGTTTTCCCAAATAAAATAAAATGTCAAGGGCAATTTTGTTCAAAATTAAATACTTGTGATGAATAACGTAGGTATTTATTTGGATAAGGATTAATATAATTTTTATAAAAATACCTTCGCAAATAATGCATTATTTTAGAACAAATTTGATTATCATAAAAAAGGTTATAGTGAGTCAACCTTAAAAGATAGATATATGCTGTTGCGGACTTTTTTTTTTATAACTTCTAAGGGGAACAATTCCGTGATACATTATTTTTTTCTAACTTTAACCGTTTACGCAGCGCACGCAACGGAAGCTCTCTAAAAAGAATATTTTTTCCCGTTTTTGCAACATTTTTCATTGATGCGACGCTCCTATTGGTCGTAGCGTGATGTTATATAGCCTTATAGCCTTCCTCGATAAATGGACTATCCAACACAAAAAGAAAAACATTCTGGCTTTATAATAAATGGGTTCAATAAAGTCGACGGCATAAATTACCTTACAAACCGTAAATAAGTCCCCTGATGAATCAATTTGATCATTCTTCAGCCTCGTGGCACAGACCACACGACTGTTTGCTACAAGTTCGGTGTCGAAGGGTTAACGGCATATGTTTGTGGGCTGCAGCGTGGGACAGCGCGGGCGGCGCGAGCGGCGCGGGCAGCGCGGAGGGCTGGGCGCACTTCGGCGACGCGCCGGCCCCCGGCGACGCGCCGGCCCCCGGCCCCGCGGGCCCCGCCGAGCCCGGCCCCGCGGGCCCCGCCGAGCCCGGCCCCGCGGGCCCTGCGGCCCCGCCCGGCGCGCCCGCCTTCGCAGCCGAGGATGAGTTCGCGTGCTCGCACGAGTTCTCTCCCTTCTGGTCGTACGGTGACACGCATCATGCGCACGGTCAGTATACCGTTATAAGCCGCTTAACAGAGTGGCAATTCTCGTAATTTTAAGAACGTTACCAGTCTAATCTCAGTCTCAATCTGCCAAAAATAACCTCTAATTTCCTTATATTTTGACAAGTTTTTGACATTCATTGTTTGTCGCCGAGCTGAGACTGCGACTAGATTTTGAACGTTTTTAATAACGGTAATTGGCCTTCTGGCAGTGGCATGGCCTCTACAAATTAATAATATTTTGGTAGTGGTAATAGATCCATTAGATGTAGTGGATAAAAGCGTTCTTATACCTCGCACGCAACGTGTTGTAAACAAGCTGCGTATACTTGTACCGCAGCGCAGGTGTAAAAGCTCCGGCAGTATGCGTTCAACGGGCGATTTTCATTTGATTTGAACATTTCACAAATCGTTGTGCATATTACCCTTAGCAGCGAAGGAACGTGTTTGTCTTTCAATGTCCTCGTCATCTTTAAATTTCTCAGTCAGTATATAACCTAAATATATGAAACATTTGACACATTCCAACTTAGCGTTGCATAGAAATATGTCGGGTTGCTAGTATGGTCATTGCTAGGTATATGCAATGTTGTCACAACAAAAACGCATAGTTTTTTAATAAAAATAAAAAATTGCGCGTGCAGTACCGTAAACGTGATAGAAGTGAGAGTTCTTAAAAAATAAATAATAAGAGTTATTTAGTATGTCTCTCTCTCTTTCTCTTTCGAAATGTGCCTAAACAATTCTCGGCCAATTTCATCAAATCGCTTCCTAAGAAGTTTCCATTCAAAAAACTTTACCCTCACTACGTTTCATTACAGATCCAGACCTAGAAGCGAGCATGCGCACACTTCGACTAGAAGGTGAGTTAACCGACAGACGCATGGACGAGGCGTCCAGCGTCGAGCTCGCCAACAACTTACTGACGGCCATGTCGGGCATGTCCGCCGACGCCATCGCCAACATCGTCAACGCCAACCTGCCGGGCGCGACCGACGTGCGCGATGAGGACGACGGACACGATGTGCGCGACGTGCGCGACGTGGACGCTCAGCACGTGCGCGAGGCTCCGCAGGCGCGCGGGCGGCCGGCCAGCCCGAGGTGATCCGGCCGCGCCGCCCGCTACGTGTTCCACGTGTGAGCGTCACGGCGTGCGACACAGTGCAGCGGACGCGTTCACTCATACATTTCTACCCTCTCCTCTATTCACATACAAATTCTCGTGAGGCGTAAAGACTATTCATGTAATCGATCCATTAATAATAATAAGAATAAATTGTGATTATCAGTGATGAACTAATATAAGGCTCGCCAGTGATTACGAAATTTGCATTTAGTATCGAATTCGATGTGTCTTACAAATAAGTGTTTTAAATGTTCAATTGGGGAAAAAATCATACATAAGCATTTCCTAATCGTATACTTTCTAATCATTACTTCTGTAAGCGAAATGTAATACAAATATCATAATATAATGTTAGTTGAACAAATTATATCATAATCGTAGTGTATGCGGTACAGTGGACGCATCCGCACCACCCGGCGAGGTGCGCACGCGCACACAGCGAGCACTCGCGACCGGCATGCGTTTGAGATGTGCATGTTTACGCTCGTTGTATGGAGCCGACTTCTGCATCTATCTACTTTGTGCTAACGTAGAATGTTGCGTTGTTTAGTTTAGCCACATTGTTTAGTGATTTTATTTAAATAAAATCTCCTTGTGAGGTGATTATGTGCTACTAGTGAAGACTGGCGGTTGTCTGAGCCAAGTCCGTGTAGTGCGTCTTATTGGTTGAAAATTAACGAAACTAGATGCTTATAGTAGTGTCCTGTATTTTACAAAACTACTGGTAGGATTTGAAGATCTCTTAGATATAAATAGGCGATACGAAAAGACTTTACCACATAGCAAGGTAAAGTCATGATTATTATATAAAAAAGAATGAAAATTCTCCACAAAAGTAGTTTAATAGTGTTTTGTTCACAGTGTTGCCCAGACAACTTGCAGTCTTACTAAATATTCCAAACACCATTCTCCTGAACATTTGGGGTCCAAAGTGAAAATTCCTTCTGACCTTATGACGCACACTTTGTAGTGGGAGGCGGTTCCTCGGTTATCACGGTGAGGCAAGTCATTATTCATTCATTAATATGGTTTCGTATTTGCTTATTTGTAATATACTTTTTATGTAATCTGCTTGTAACACATAGGGACTGTATGTGCGCGTGCACATACCTCGGAGCGGATTTTAATCACAACGATGTAATTGTATATAGTAAGAATAATTTGGGCAATTATCGAGCTTTACCTTGTATTGTAAATTCTTTAATGTTATAGTGAATGTTATTGACAAATGATGTGAAGTGGTCGGAGGATCATGGCTGGCCCGCTGTGACGTGTAGTTAAATTAAATTTGTGTATATTCGTACAATTGGCGCCTGTAGGACGTTTAGCGGTTGACTTAGTGCGCGCCCGTAGCGTGATACTGAATCTAAATGTTTCAGGCGCTCATTCTGTTGATAAAAATCTGTTCAAGCAGAATCTGCGCGGTTTACTCGAATGATGGACACAGAAAGCGAGACGAAACTAGAAGAAATGTTTACGAGTTAACACAAGGAGCTGCTTTCGCAACGACAATTTTATACCTTCGTTGTAAAAACACGTTGCTCTTTACTGTAAATGTATTGCCCTTCGTGCGACGCCAGTCAGCTGATAAACAACCCATTGCAGATCCTTCCTTATTACCGGAGCGGTGAAGTTTATCATTCAATTTTATACTTATTCGCAACTCGCACTCGTGTTAAACTGGAGGCGATTATCGACCTTATCGTTAACGAGATAGGGTCACTGTCATCGCCACGATTGCAGAACACAGCGTATTTCGTTACTTTCAGTTTACCAATTAATATTACATACTGACCACAGTAATACTGAACTTAACAAAATAAATTGAAACTCGCGTAAATTAATAAATAAATGTCTTTATCAAAGGTGTTCGTTTAGTTAGTGGTGCATCTTCCAGACGTGTTCAATGTTCTCAATTGTATCTCGAGCGGGTGTTGTACTGTCATGCTTCAGTTACAGTTGTACAGAGCTATCACATCATGCTACCCCAATCTGTCAAATTTTCCTAATTGAATATGAACCTTATTCCTTTTTATTAAAGTTGAAAATCTATAAAAGAATTTGACAGATTGGGGTAGTTTGATGTGCTGGCCTCTGTACTTACGTATAACTGGGGTTCCACACGAAGCGTCGCGATGTTTAGCCTTTTTTTCTACGTTTTTGTTCTCAAAATCTAGACTGTCTAGACTATTGCAGTCCCCTTGACGCACTACTCTCTGTTGTGTTGGCGTACACGGGCACTTATGTAACGTCAGAAGCGAGGTGCACGGTTTCAATTGGTCGTTTTCTATGGAGAAGAATGATGGGAATCGCGAGTTCATATCGACTCTATATCAGTTCACATATCGACCGCATGGCATGTCTCATCTGTTGCTTACCGCACTCATTACTCACACACAGCTAGTGACAGCGAGGCACTCGAATGGCAAACCGGCCTCAGTATCAGTCCAGCTCACGCTCCGGCCTCACGGAGGCGACACAACTGAGCGCCTCGATTGTTTTAACGAGTAGGATGTTACGCGACTAATTGCGCCAGTTTCAACACTTCCAGTTAGTAGACACAATCGGCGCTAGCGATTTTCAGATTCGCTTTAGTTTGGCCAGAGCTTTAGTCTTCCCGTGTCAGAACTCCATTTCCAATTCATAATATTACTTAGTCATCGGTTAGGTCGTATTTAGCGTTCTGCCCGTGTCGTGTGCGGCCACGCATGCGGTGTTACACTAAAATCACCCTTATTACACGAGCTATTTGCTACCTGGCTTAGTCCTAGTTTTGTGAACATATCCTGGTAATATCAATAGGTTAGTATTAGTTGGTTTTGTTGGACGTTCTTAAGAGCAAGCTCTCGATGGCAATTTTGGAGGTAGTATTATCGTTTTCTTCAGAATCCCCGGTGCCAAATATTACGAATGCATTAACACAATCATAATACTTTATTTTTTGTTATAATCTAAATTAATTTGGGACACGCAATATTATTATACGTGATAAATCTTTGTTAAATAAACTTACATTTTAAGTGTCATAACAAATAAATAGGAGTTTTGCAGTAAGTGCATAAAAATTCTCGCCAAAAAGTCGTAAGAGTATTGTATGAAATATTTCTTTTTTAATCTAACATGATTTATGAATTTTTACTTTTATACAAAACGGAATCGTTAAATTGATAGGAAACGTATGATATATGTTAGCAAGTGTAAGGAATGTTTACATTTCAATATACCGCAGACATATTGAGAGAGTCATATCGTATCGTTCACTGCAGTCGAGGTGCTGCCGCACCGCCGCACTGTTCACGTATTCATCCTCCCGCTGAACAAATCTTAGGAGATAACTTACTTATAAAGGACACACTAGTTTTATTGTTAGTACATTTGTGTAATTCATGTCCTCGTTGTAGTTTAGACACGATATTTTTGTAAAGTTCCATGTTTCGTAATCCTTATTGTTAGTTGTGTGTATAATGTATAGGAAGAACGATGTAACGAATTTGATGTGAGAGTCGGACGGGCCGTGCGACGCGCTTTGCTTTTACAAGAAATCAAAGTTCACTATGACCATCCTTAGATAGAGCCATTTCGTACAGGAGGGCTATATGGTCCGTGCTGCGCAGTGCACGTGCGCTCGTACAGGAGGGCGATATGGTCCGTGCTGCGCAGTGCACGTGCGCTCGTACAGGAGGGCGATATGGTCCGTGCTGCGCAGTGCACGTGCGCTCGTACAGGAGGGCGACATGGTCCGTGCTGCGCAGTGCACGTGCGCTCGTACAGGAGGGCGACATGGTCCGTGCTGCGCAGTGCACGTGCGCTCGTACAGGAGGGCGATATGGTCCGTGCTGCGCAGTGCACGTGCGCTCGTACAGGAGGGCGATATGGTCCGTGCTGCGCAGTGCACGTGCGCTCGTACAGGAGGGCGATATGGTCCGTGCTGCGCAGTGCACGTGCGCTCGTACAGGAGGGCGATATGGTCCGTGCTGCGCAGTGCACGTGCGCTCGTACAGGAGGGCGACATGGTCCGTGCTGCGCAGTGCACGTGCGCTCGTACAGGAGGGCGACATGGTCCGTGCTGCGCAGTGCACGTGCGCTCGTACAGGAGGGCGACATGGTCCGTGCTGCGCAGTGCACGTGCGCTCGTACAGGAGGGCGATATGGTCCGTGCTGCGCAGTGCACGTGCGCTCGTACAGGAGGGCGATATGGTCCGTGCTGCGCAGTGCACGTGCGCTCGTACAGGAGGGCGATATGGTCCGTGCTGCGCAGTGCACGTGCGCTCGTACAGGAGGGCGATATGGTCCGTGCTGCGCAGTGCACGTGCGCTCGTACAGGAGGGCGATATGGTCCGTGCTGCGCAGTGCACGTGCGCTCGTACAGGAGGGCGACATGGTCCGTGCTGCGCAGTGCACGTGCGCTCGTACAGGAGGGCGATATGGTCCGTGCTGCGCAGTGCACGTGCGCTCGTACAGGAGGGCGATATGGTTCGTGATGCGCAGTGCACGTGCGCTCGCGCAGAGGCTCCGGCGCGGCTGCGGGAGGTGCTACATACAAGCTCGAGTGCGCTGCACTCGTGTGAGATATTACGCCTGTCACCACGGACAGGCACGCACACATTGTGATTATTAGCTCATAAGTTCACTATTCTTGTTGTCTTTCATTAAAATTTTACTATTATTATATAAAATTAACAAATGTTAATAATGCGTTCTCAGAGGATTGTGTTCTGGGCGGAAGGGTCGGAATGAGCTGATTGGTTAATATCCCTCACATACAGCGATTTCACCGTGTGTTGCACAATGTGAGCGAGTTTAGGAAGACGATTACTGCTCCCTCAAATATTCTTTGTATTCGGAACATCCTCAATCCAGTAGAGAACCTACACATTATAAAGAGCTTCGGATGGTCGTCTTCCTCAAGCGTTAGTATTATAGTTGTTAGCATTTAAAGCTGTGAACGTAAACATTGTCTTAGTGCAATTAGTTGCCTTTGGGTCTTGTTGTCAAATTTTATATTTAACTTAATAGTAAGCGAGTACGTAATGTTGTTGATTTCGGTTATATTCTAATTCAGTTCACACATACCTCTTTGTAAATACTGATGAATGTAAACGAGTATTCCGTAACACACATTTCCTGTACCAAATTATTGTAATGTTTTCATCCAGTTTGTAAACGCGTCTGTCTGGGGAGACCAATCAACAGTTGTGTGTAAGTTCATCCGCTCCTGCTATTGGCTCGGTTCAGACCACGTCTTTACACATTGGGTGATATTACGAAGATAACAAAAATACAATTTAGGATATTAGTCAAGTTTCGTAGCGAAATATACCTATTAGTGTTTTGTATTGGGCGAGTGTGATGGCAACATGTGATCCTGTTGACTGCATGTGTCGGTTCGCTTTCACTGGTGTTTCCAGCTATTTATACAATGTACAGGATTTTGTGATAATGTGTACGTTTTCGATTTCTACCTTCAGCTAACCGCGGCCGTCCTCGATGTTATGCTTACTTATTGTACGTGATCCGCGGCGTCATGTCGCTCTGTCGACAACATCCAACTTTAAGATAAAACTTTTAAATAGATGTAAAATTCAAATAATAGTTATCGATAGAATGACTACAGTTGCGACATCGATCCCGTGCGATAGATTGGAATCATGTCGTGATCGCCACGTGTGTGTCGCTATACAGTGTTCAGCGTGTACGGCGAGCGCCCGGGATGGCGGCAGGCTTGCGCTTGTGGACTGAACTTAGTTCTGTGTGAGTGTGACGTGTGTGGTAGTGAACAAGTAACCACACGGTTGCCTTTAGCCCTCGAGCGGCTGCAGACAAGTGCCGGGGTCATGTCCTAAAGTGATACGGATTACGCAACGCCATATTTGGGGCACAATTTCAATTAATAATAGACTTCAATATTTTAATCGTATTACCTCAAAAATATGACTGCAACTTGTGATTACTTGTCAGCATCTACCGTGTACATAGTACGTAGCCACGCGCAATGTAAGTGAGCTGTGAGCGGCGCGGCCGCGCAGCCCGCAGCGCTGTGCTCTGTGCCTTCCGGGCGGCAGGCGGCGCCCGGCACATAATAAATGCTCGTATGTATTCTATTGTATTTATATCATAGTTAAAGTTTTATTAAAAAAGTTGCTCAATATATTTCTTGTTTATACTTACCTCACACCACACTCCAGCGCATACTCCTCCTACAAAACATTTCCCCGCTTTACGAAGTTCTTCTGGTTTTTGTATCAGAAGGATATTATATTTCAAAAAACTTTTTAACAAAAAAAAACAACCGACTTCAAAGTTTTTATTTTTTACTTTTTATAGTCAGAGTGCATCTCATGACAATTCCAATAAACCCAAACACGGCTAGAATACATGGTTTTATTACGAAGTTCCGGTACCTACCTTCCAGCTTCATCATCAGATCGGTTTGATGGTACCATTTTCGTCAGAACCATTTATTTAAATTTGCTTCGTCATAGTCGCTTAACTATCTTAATCGAGATATCTTATCGCCACCCGTGAAATACTTATTATCATTGAAGAGTTCCTGTGGCTATCTGTGGTCTCCTTCATCAGTTCCACTTCACCAAATTATACTTTTTGAATGCAAATGCTTGACATGTTGATGAAAATACCAAAATTGCTATATGTATGCCTATAATATTTGAGGAATTCCCTCAATTCCTCATGGATCCCATCATCAGAACTGGATTTTGACAAGAATGGGACCAATCTGGAAGCATATCCTTTCAAATAAAAAAAAAAATCCAAATCGGTTCATAAATGACGGCGTACTGAGGTAACAAACATAAAAAAAACTACAACCGAAATGATAACCTCCTCCTTTTTGAAGTCCGTTAAAAATAAAATGAATGTGAAAAAAAAACGAGTGTGCTTTAGACCACAAGACTGAAGTAAACCTTTAGCTCCATCTATATGTATGTTTATGTCTGTATAATATATACATGTATAATAAATAATAATATATATACCTACCTACAGGGTTATTGGAAAAACATTAACAACCTCTTTAAGAGGTCATTGTACTCATCATTATGAACAACTTTTACTATTAGTTAGGGAGGCGAGGTAGCTAAATGGCGTAATTCAACGGCGCCGTCGAGACCTATCAAAATCGAAAGATAAAATGATTCCGAAAAGAAAAGCTCTTATGGTAAAAACCATTTTAGCGGTGGGCTTGGCGTGTACGGTTTTTCAAAAATGTTAAAAAAAACAGTTACTTGGGCATTCTCGAGCGCGTCAGATATTAATACTACGTCTACCCCAAGTGCCTCTGATAACAACGGTATACTAATCTGCCGGTTTGCGTGGTGGGGGTAGGCATATAAAGTAGTCAAAAATGCAAAAAAAAAAAATTTACTCGAGCGCGTCAGATTTTCGGAAGGGGTGTTAAGTAGGCCCCAAGGAAGCTCCCTTTAAAAAAACTGACGATTTCGGCGTGACGATAAGTTGTGATGAATTTTTGAAAATGCAAAAAAAAAAAAGTTTTTTTGAAATACTCGAGCGCGTCAGATTTTCATAGGGGAGGTTTATCTCGGTATCCTGAAAGCATATTTCCTTAATCTGACAAAAATGTTGGTGGGTTCTCTTAATCTGATCGAAAAAGGTTTTTTGGTTTCTTTTTTTCCTTTCTTTCTCCTTGATAAAACGGGGAATTTAAGAATGACAATAAAGCGATAGATACAACCAACGTAAATGTAGATGAAATGTAGTACGAATTGTATAAAAAAAAATGAAATGAAATACAAATTGTATTATAATTGTATTGTTATGTATGACCTTTACATTTTTTTCAATACAATTCATCAAAGTTTCCAGCACATTCGAGAAATATACCGTCGGGTCTTTTCTCTCTCTTCAATCGTCGTTATACTGAGGGCACATAGGTCTACGGTAGGGGACCATAAACATATATATATATATATACCTATATATATATAGGGTGTACCGAAAATTCCCTTCTACCGATTCTTTCCCCACCATCAATGTTGCGAAATAAAGGAAAAATACTGGTAGGACGGCATATTTCCGCGAAGCGCTCAGTCTGTATTACATGTTTATGGCAAATTCCTCTTTTTTGCTTCAATTCTTCACTTCGTTTTGCTTACGGTACGTTCAAAAAACAATTTGAGGATCAACAGGCTATTGAATAATATATATGAAACTGTACATGTTAATAATACTTTTGTATACAGATACGCGTAGGTTTTTCCGAGTCCACGAAAATTGTCGAGAAGCTTTAGAAAAAAAAAATTTGTGAGATATAATATAAGTCACATAATTTAATTATCGTTATTTCATATCAATTTTTTTTAACACCCTCAGTTTTCGAGATACACTCAAAAAACCGGGAGTTTGAGTTTTTATGATGCTTCAAGTCAAAAAGTTTTAACTTTGGACAAAAATGTAAAGAGACCTTTTTTGTGTAAAATAAAATTACCTTTTTTGTTTACTTAAACTTTTTTTTTGTAAGATGAATCGTTCGCGACTTATATGCCGCAACGCGTTTTTCGGAAGACGAAATGGCTCCTCCACACTTCTGGTCATGCGGAAACCGGCAGATTTTGTATTTTTAGTGAGTTTTAGATTATATTCTTCAAAATAAAAAAATAAAAAATCGCGCTCAAGAATGCCGGATTAACGTTTTTTTTTTACAAGTTCGCGACCCTATAACTCGGCGGCGGCAAGGACTTATCGTCAGATTAGTTAAATTTAGTCTTAAAACACTAAAATCAACCCCCAATATCTTAATCTGACGCGCTCGAGTATTTCAGACTATCGATTTTTTTTTACTAGTCTGATCGTCTATCCTAGGCGCGCGTCACTACATATAGAACTAAATACTTTACAAGGTTGTTCTATTAGGTCTAAGGTATCTCTCATATCTCAAACTGCCACGCTCGAGTATTACCGAAAATTCCCCTATTCGCCTCCCTAACTATATGGAACCAAACCTGAAATCGCGAAAAAAAAAATCAGCTGTTCCCTACATTAGATAATCAGATAATCCATAGACAAGTTTAGACGGGATTAAAGAATTGGCTACTAAAAATACGTCAATTTACGTTAGGCGCTGACTAATTTGACAGGATTAAACTAATATTTATCTTCTGTCCTTTTCTTAATGAAATAGAAAGAAAAAGATTGTTGTATAGGAAACCTACAGAGGTGTTAATACAAAGACGGACTGATTCGCACTCGTGTATTCGACGCTTGCGCTTAGTGTGTGGCGCAGCCACATCTACTTATAGCTATGTACATACATAACACTTTTCCCCCTTCTAATAACTAGGAGATAAAAGAATTAAACAGAAGGAGAAAACAATTTAAAAGTATTTCTTGTAGTCTATGATGGGTCTGTTTCTACGAACACGGCCTAGCGCTGGCGTATGAGGGTGATCATCGTCAACTCGTGCCGGCTGAGGGGTACTGAACTCAGGGCTCGCCACTGCGGAGACGCTTGACGACGTTCCAGGTGTCCCAGGTGTACCTGGCGACATAGATGAATTCTCTGTTGAGTTGTCAGTACTGGTATCATCGTGTCTTAGAGTTACAGTGGAGGGTGTGTCTGTGGTGAAGGTTGCTGAATTTCCTGCTGTTGGTAAAACGTTACTCGTACTGCTGCTCTCTGGGTTTGTCTCTTCTTGAGGTACAGTTACATCCCACACATCAGTCATAATATCGCTAGTATCATTGTTACCTTTATAGGAATGGAGCTGGTTTTTATGTCTTATTATGTTCTTGTTACTCTCATGCAATTTTAATTTGTACATTACTTTTCCTATTTTGCTTACAATGGTTCCTTTTGACCAGCTAAAAGTTCTGTTCTTTAAAAATCGTTTGTACCATACTGTATCACCAATCGCGTAATCTTTGTGTTGTTTGCCACCGTAGTTTTTAACCTGTGAGCACTGTTTTTGTTCTATTAAAGCCGATAACTCCGATGACAAGGGAGGGTTTAGAACTGTTTTTGAAATTAAATCTAAACGTGAACGTAGCTTGCGGCCAAAAACTAATTCAGCTGGAGTAGTCTGAGTGGTGCTGTTAACAGAGTTGCGGTAGTCGAATAGGTATTTCGACAGTTGATTTTGTAAATCCTCCTTACTACTAGATACTGAAATGGAGTTTAAACCTTTTTTTATTATTTTTACAAATGATTCTGCTTGACCATTGCTCATTGCATGGTAAGCAGGCGAAAATAAATGTGATATTCCATTTAACTTACATAAATTTTCAAATTCCTGTGATGCAAATGAAGTTCCGTTATCAGTCACTATTGTATTGGGTATTCCAAACCTTGACATAAAGTCACTTAGCTTAGTTATAACTGCCTTAGTTGTTGTATTATTGTTCATCACATAGCACTCAACCCATTTGGAATATGCATCCACTATTACCAAGAACATTTTATTGCGTATAGGACCTAAGAAATCCATGTGAATCCTGTGGAATGCATTCGGCGGATGTGGCCAAGGTGCAAGCGGCGCTCGTGGCGGAGAAGGCCGTAACTGTGCACAAACTTCACATGCACTAGCCAATTTTTCCAGAGCTCCATCAATGCCCGGAAACCAAAATCGAGCCCTAGACTCGGCTTTCATTTTTACTATTCCGAAATGTGAACTGTGGAGTTCGTTTAATATTTTACCTCGCAATATGTTTGGTATTATTACTTTATGGCCTCGCAGTAGAATTCCGTTTTCTAACGATATTTGCATACGACATAAAAAATATGGTTTGAGTGAATCATCTGTTATTTTACGGGGCCAACCATTTTGAACATAGTTGCTTACCATCTTTAGAACCGAATCTTTTTCAGTCTCAAGCTCTAATTCCCGTGCAGTAACAGGTAAACAACCATCAATAGCAAAATTCACATACGCGGCTTTCTCCCTCACACCAAGCGCACACACCTGCCGCTGCTCTGACTCACTAACACAGCTATTTTTCGGTATTGCACGTGATAAGAAATCAGCTGTGTTTTGTACACTGCTAATAAACTCAATTTCATAATTATATGCGCTCAAAAATATTGCATAACGTTGCAAACGGTTTGCCGATACTTCAGGTATGCCACGGCTTGGCTTAAATATAATCGTTAATGGCTTATGGTCTGTGCGTAAGGTGAATGGTTTTGGTCTACCATAAAGATATTGATGATATTTCCTAACACCAAAAATGATCGCCGTTGCTTCCTTTTGAATTTGCGAATATTTCTTTTCGGCTACTGTTAGTGAGCGTGACGCGTAGGACACCGGTTGTTCTATGCCATTACTACCTATCTGTGATAATATTGCACCCAAACCAACTGGAGACGCATCTACAGTTAACACAATTTGAGCATTATTATCAAAGTGTGCGAGGACCTTATCAGAAGACAATATCTTTTTAATGCTGCTGAAAGCTGAACTCTGCTCGGATCCCCAGTGCCATTTGTTGCCGTTTTTTAATAATTCATGTAATGGACTCAATATGGAAGACGCATTCGGAGTAAAACTTCTGTAATAATTAATCAAACCCAAAAATGATTGTAATTCAGTTACATTTTTTGGTACAGCTGCTTGCAAAATAGCATCAACCTTAAGTGGATTCTTTCTAATACCCTTTTTATCTATAATGTAACCTAGATATGATATTTCTTTTTGAAAGAAAACGCATTTGTTCTTTTTTAATGTAAAACCGGCTTCTTGCAATCGTTTTAAGACTTCGTTCAACCGATTCATGTGATCAAATCTGTTAGGACCCGTAATGCAAATGTCATCTTGAAAAACTAATACCCCTTCCATATTGCCCACTATGGATTCAATAACCCTTTGAAAAATTGAAGGTGCACTAGCTAAACCAAAGATAAGGCGAGTGTGATTAAACAGTCCCCGAGGAGTATTTATACAAGTAATGTTTTGCGAGTTTTCATGAATTTTCAGTTGATTGTAGGCCATTGATAAGTCTAGTTTACTGAATTCTTCCCCACCATGCAGTTTGGTAAATAGTTCTTGCACAGTTGGAAAAGGATATTTTTCCACATGTAATTGTTTATTTATTGTTGCCGAGTAATCAGCACATATGCGAACACTACCATCACTCTTAAGAACAGGCACTATCGGTGACGCATACTCTGAATATGAAACCGGTTTTAAAATGCCTAGCGAGACCAATGTGTCCAATTCTTTGTTTACTTTATCTCTTATCGCAAAAGGTACTGGGCGTGACTTGAAAAACACTGGCCTTGCATCTGATTTAAGGGGTAGCATAATTTTAAATTTATTAAAGCAACCTAGTTCATCTGAGAACACATTCGGATATGCCTTAACTAGTTCTTGTAATACGTTATCAGCATCGCTCATATTGTTACAATAGCCGAGTGTGGATACGAGACGTAATGCAAACGCACGCATAAAATCACGACCGAGGAGGGGAGGGCCGCCATTGCGAATAACATAAATAGGCAATCTGACCGATCGACCTTGATATGAGATGTTCAATAACATACACCCTGTAACTAACATTTTAGTGCTTGTATATGTCAACAATTTTTTTGTAGGTGCTGTTAACGGAATTTCAGAGAAGGTACTTTTGTATAAGTTTTCAGAAATAACAGAAACAGGAGAACCGCTGTCTATTTCACATTTCATACTTTGACCCTCCAGACTGACAGTTTCTGTCAAGGGCACTACATTGAAACAGTTGATATTTAAAAGTAACTCACCATCATCTCCCTCCTCATCGGAATTACCTTGCTCAATGTGATTCACTTTATTTTTCGTACACATTTTACGCAGATGACCTTTACGATTACACAATTTACACGAATAGTTTGAAAAACGACACTCTGATGATTTGTGATTCTTGTAACCACACACCGAACATTTTTCATTATGCTGATCCTTTGATGCTGCTTTCGATGCTCTGGTGTCAGTGTTACCACCTTGAGTTATTTTGAAGACTGCCTGGTTTTCTTCGGTGCTTCCTGTTGGTGCAAGCGCGGCACCCGCGCGCGCGCACCTGGTGCTTTCAGCTATGTCCACGGCTTTACTCAGCGTTAAGTCATTGATTTCTTTGGCAAAGAGTTTGTCTCGCTCATGCCCTGGTAGCATGCCCATGACGAACTTGTCTAGAAGATAATCCTCCAAATTCTTGAAAGCGCAGTAAGTAGCAAGGCCACGTAACCTTGCAGCCCACTGCGAGTGCGTTTCACCCGGTTGCTGCACAGCCGTATAAAACTTATGCCTTTCTGCAAACCCGCAGCGCTTCGGCACAAAATGGTCATCCAAGATTTTCAAGATATCATTATAGTTCTTCGTATCCAAGTCTTCAGGCAAGGCGAGATTGCACGCTAGTTGGTACGTGTTCTCCGTGAGTGCGCTCAACAAAATCGCTTTTCTCTTTACTCCAGCTTTATCATTATCCTCGCCAATGCTGTTGGCAATAAACCATTGCTGAAGCCGCCCCTTATAAAGCTTCCAGTCTTGAATGTGGTGATCAAAATTGGATATAGCTCCCAGTATAGAATTGACACCGAACATTTTTTTAATATGTTTTTATATCCTCGTCGCCAATGTTGTATAGGAAACCTACAGAGGTGTTAATACAAAGACGGACTGATTCGCACTCGTGTATTCGACGCTTGCGCTTAGTGTGTGGCGCAGCCACATCTACTTATAGCTATGTACATACATAACAAAGATGCACTGAGCTTTTTAGATTAGTTTGTGAACAACAGAATCGGGGCCATTATCTTTTTTTTTTTTTTTGAAAACTCGACGTTTGCGGGGTCAGCTAGTATATACAGGGTTATTTGTAAAACACCAGCAACCTCTTAAGAGGTCATTGTACTCATCATTATGAACAACTTTTACCAACCTGAAATCGCGGAAAAAAATCAGCTGTTCCCTACATTTATGTTCGCGTGCAACTCGTCAAAATGTAGGGAACAGCTGATTTTTATTTCATGCTTTAACATAGCATGTTAAAATAATAACCTTCCTATGCTTTGCAGTCAGGCGTTGATTTTTGAAAATTCTGTAATAGTTTGTTTCGTCATTTAATTTTTAGTTTGTGTACCAATTTTTGAGTTATTAGTTAGCACGTAATACCTACAATTTTTCTCTAAAACTGAATTACCTACCTCATTTTACCCCGATAGTTTCTAAAGTGAATAGGCGGTGGTTCCATAATTATTGAACGAGAATTTTATTGATAGTGAAACAAGGACGCGTCAAGTTTTGGCACATTTCGTTACATGAGAGAGAAGAAAGAGAAATTATTCTTTATTTTTTAAAGAAGTTTCACTCCTGTCACGTGTACAGTGCTGCGCACGCAATATTTGTTTTGTCAAAATTATTAGTAAGTACCTATCGAGTTTCGAGTTCATCGGATCGCGCGTTAGGATTCTTCCATACAAATTTTAACGACCTCTAAAATCCCTCTGAGGGGTAGCTTTGAAAAACGAATGACAAACTTTATAGTTTATTTCGGAATGTATTCGTGCCAAGTTTCAAGATTATTAACTCAAGGACTAAGATTTATTATACAAACTAAATCCCCCGTTTTCACCCTTTTAATGATCGAATTTCAAAAACCCCAAGTGCATAGTAAAAATAAATGGAACCCTTGTACAGACGCCAGCACATCAAGTTACCCGAAACTGTCAAATTTTCCCAATCAACTTTGAACCTTATACTTTAGCGATAGAGTTGAAAATCTATTAAAGAAATTTGACAGATTGTAGTAGCTTGATGTGCTGGCGTCTGTACAAAATTTCACGTTCCTGGTGGCAGTAGTTTGGGCTGTGTCAGTCAGCCAGTTTCTCCTTTTTTAAGTAGGTACAGATTGTGAATAGTGGAACATTTAATAAAACAACGATAATACTTTGATATAATTTTATTTTCATATTTTTATAATTTATTTATATATAATGACTATAATAATCATCTACCAAACTAAATAATCAATATAATTCAACAGCATCCTTTATATACAATATGTATAGTTATTATAACCCTCGTTTCAGAACGATTAGAAAAGAGACACTCGTCTAATCATACAAAATAATTTGAAATGAATCCTACACGTCGTTACATAACAAGTAATAATTTGCCACAAGATTTTTGTTTTTTTAAAATTATTTATTTACAAATACTTATATTTATAATTTAGTCCCATAATTTCCAAATGAATCGTCAGCGTGTGTAATGGAACTGTCGTGCTTTACGCAGACTGTCGACAGCGACGTCTCGCGTGCGTGGCGCGACACGACACACACGCCGCGCTCGCGCCACGCACCGGACGTTCATCTAATGCAACGTGGCGTACATCAACTTTAATTAACAATTAATAGAATTGTGAAAACTTAACTTGTCCATTTACATTATACCATAGTTAAATAGAATATTGCACGGAGCATGAGGTACGTAAGTAACACGTAGTGATATCAACAAGGACTAGACGCGCTTATGGCAGACAGAGTCGAGGCACAGAGCACAGTGGCGCACAGGCCGCGCGACCACGTGCAACACGTGACGTGTGCCTCACTAGTGCACTGTGCGGCACTGTGGCTGCGTCGAGATACATACTATACAAATAAATTTGCATCAACAACGAAAGTCCGTTTTAATTTCTAAACTAATCTGATAAAAATATTTTCTATGCGAACTATGTATTGAGACAGGTGGCTAACAATAGCTCTTTAAAAAATGATGGATGCTATGCACAGAGTGACGTGATGCGGTGAAATAATACTTTAAACTCTTACCTTACTTATTATCGAGGTTAAAATGAAAAATCTACTTGATATTAAAGGGCATTAGAAAATTTAGTAAGCGGCGTCTCAAAACTATACGATCTAACAATAAGACTGGTCCCCGCGACGTTGGTCACGGGCTGATATATTCCACTGATATGCCCCTTGAATATAGCACTGCGGTGTTCACGCAAGCTAGTCTCCACCCAAAATAATGTAGCGTTAACGTTAAAATTCGCTTAAACCATTTCTACTGATTGATCGATAAAACTGGGTAAACTTTGCTACGAAAATATTTGTTGAATAAAATCGTTAGTGACTACATAACAAAATAATCTTTTAAAAATTTGATATTTTACTGAAACATCATAAGTTAATTATTTTTTTGTTCGAGACGTTATAATAACGCTAAGTTGTCATAGTGAGTCAAGCGGCGCGTGCGCGTGCGACGCGCAGACGCTGTCTAGACCAGAGCTACATTACATAAACTTATTAGAACACTAGCTTCTGCCCGCGACTTCGTCCGCGTAAATTTTTTTGTTTCCCCGACTCACCCCGTCGCAACGTGTCGCCGGCCTGCGCTATTACTTCGTTTTCGCTTGGCGAAAACTTTTTTTCTTTTTGCTCAACTCCTAAGGGTCCTAGCGTCAAGTTTAATAGAATATAGCCTTCCTCAAGAACTGGGCTATCAAACGCAAAAATATTTTTATATATGCGACCAATACTTCCAGAGATTTAGAGCTTTCAAACCGTGTTTCAAACAAAAAAACTCTTCAGCTTTATTATTAGTATTATTTTAAAACTATGATATCTCCTAAGATATACATTGAAATCAAATGATGTCAGAGGCAATTTTGTTCAAAATTGAATACATGCGATGAATAACGTATTTATTTGGATAAGGATTAATACCATGTTTATAAAAACACCTTCGCAAACTACGAATAAGTAATAAGTCAGGAAATGTAACTGCGATAAAAAAATGGCCAAACAAATATTAGGCCCAAGTAGGCGGGGCTTAAAAATTGTACCCAGCGCGTCATCAGTCGGACATTTTTCTTGCAAGCGAGCACTTCTCGTACGTTTTCGTTTTTATCATTGTGAACTACAGCTGTGAATCATCATGCCAGCATGTGTTGTGAAGTGGTGCAGGAGCCATACAAGATTAAAATGTCCAAGGATCACTTTTCACTGGTAAATAGTAGCAAAATTATAATTATATTCAAAGATGTTCAAATACGTTAACAAACCGAGGTGGTCAATACTATGCAAAATGAAGTCAGTCAATTTTTTACCAATTTAAGTTTTCTTTTCTTCTTGATGAAATATTGAAAAGTAAATCCATAAAATTAAGATATGTTTATAACATTATTCTATTTTGCTTATTTTGTTTTCTTTTAGTTTCCCTGCCGATCCAATTCGGCAAAATAAGTGGATAGCTTCAGTTAAGCTAGAAAGACAAGAGTACGACTGGATGCCTGTGGAAGCCAGCAAAGTATGTTCCGTTCATTATGACGAAAAAGATTTTTATAAATTATTAAAAAGATATACCATGTTACACAAAACTGCTGTACCAGTTTGAAAGTTTCTCTTTTAATGTCTTCTAGACAAAAACTTAATAAATTAATCATATTTCGCGGGACAGAGTTCATTGAATTGTAAAAAGTAACCAAAAAAAAAAACAAAAATATATTTAAAAAAAAAACATTGTACAATAAAATTCTTTTATTATTGACTTGGTCCGGTGCACTTATTGCATAACATCGTCCACGTCACTATGACTCGGCTGTCATAGCAGACATTGCAGCACGCGCGCTAACCAATCCCGGCTTTCGTTCTGAATTTAAACCAATCACCAAGCATGTGTTCTTGTAACCTCGAAAGTGATTCGTATTTTGAATCATACGTCGTTTTGGTTTGAAGTAGGGCCACTTTTTCTGTGAAATTTGTTTTGAATTAGACTTCCTGACTTATTACTTATTCGTAGTTCGCAAATAATGCATTATTTTAGAACAAATTTGGTTAGCATAAAAGAGGTTATAGTGAGCTAACCTTAAAAGATAGACATATGCTGTCGCGGACTTTTTTTTAAAGCTTTTAAAGGGGAACAATTCTGTCATATATGATTTTTGCGAAACTTTAACCGTTTACGCAGTGCACGCAGCGGAAGCTCTCAATAGGAAAAAAATCCCCCGATTTTGAAACATTCTTCATTGGTGCTCCGCTCCTATTGGTTTTAGCGTGATGATATATAGCCTATAGCCTTCCTCGATGAATGGGCTATCTAACACTGAAAGAGTTTTTCAAATCGGACCAGCAGTTCCTGAGATTAGCGCGTTCAAACAAACAAACAAACAAACAAACAAACTCTTCAGCTTTATAATATTAGTATAGATGATTACAAGTTGTGTAACAATTATAATATTTAATAACACAGCATGAGAACAGTACAAAGTTTGGCATCCGATATCGTACACGGCTGAAGTATACTCGCTAAGTAATAATACGATTAACTGAACTAGCATGTCTAAGGTATAAACTTGTCAAGCTAAGTAAGGCGATCGAACGACACTGGACGTATAAATACGATTAGTATCCGAAGGGAAAATATTACAGCATTCCACTTTGTAACATGCTGATAATGTAACAGTCAACGAACACTCGCGGCGTTCAACGTGTAACGTGTTACATTACGAGCGAGGAAACATAACCAAGCAACGTAACAGCTAGATGCGGTGACGAATAGAAAACTTTTATTGCCATGCGATACACCGATATCCACTACTCTACTTATTTATATGTGGCGACGAGACTTGCTCCTGCGCACATCACGCCACTCCACAAAACAAACTTGCACTTCGGCAGTAACCCTCAGTACCTACATACAAAGAACCAGCTGTACGAGTGCTAACAATTTCCTTCTTGATCCGTCTAATTCCATATAATGTCCAGCAGGAATACAGAACATAAAATCTATGTATACATAACTCGATCGTGGAGCGAGTCCCTCGCCTACTTATATGATACCAGCGATATACAAAGGAGCTTTATTCATTAGTTTACACATAATAGTTATCGCTTTATTTTACTTTGTTTAATTTTAGCTAGCAACACCGACACGACACCGATTGGTCTGGTTTACTTTAGGCTGGCAACCCGCACATAGTATTGCTATCATTGCGTCACAATATACAATAAGTAGCGAACACCAACTAAAGGTAATGCGCCGATCGCGAGGCCGTGCGACCGGATGTAAACGTGTCGACACTAACAAATGCCCACAAAACATTAATATTCAATTAATATAGTACTAAATACGTAATAACACATCGGCTGACGTAGTGCAGACTGCAAACAGAACGAACTGGCAACACAAGGGGAGGTGCTCAGAAGAGAAACTAAACTACACATAATGTGTCAAAGAAATCTCCAGTGAGAAGTAACAAAAATTATTGTCATCCAATGCTTAAATTTCCAATCTTTATAATATATTATTTTTTCTTTATATTATTTATTTAATACTTTATACAGATCAACATCGTCGACTATCCTTACATGTTAGATTAGAGTTTACTTTGTATCTATAAAATGTACATCTACATGTATTGTAATAGCAACATTCAAATAATCTCATGTGTTACGCCAATGCTAACACAGTCGTATAACTAAGTATACGTACGTAACGTAACTGTAGCCTGCCACGCTGGAGCACAGAACGCGGAGTGAGTAGCACCGCCTCGCGAGCTGCGCACGCGCCGTGTGTAGCTCGCACAGCGCGCAGGATTGGTCGGTCGTGTCGCACGAGACGGTCGCGACGCAGTCGTGCGGCGGTGGCTACTAGCGAATCCTAACCGTAACAGAAGACACGAGGAGAGACCGTCAAAGTCCGACGGGACACTACTGTATTACTTGTATAAAAGAGTTTTAAGTAAATTAGTTTATAATAATGCTTTCGAATTATTTACATTATCACATCGCGTGACCGAATGCGGAGCGAGCTCGCTATGTGCACCGGGGCCCGGTCTCCCCGGCTCGGGCTCCGAGGCTCGGGCTCCAGAGCTCGGCTCCAGGTCTCGGGCTTAGGCTCCAGGCCTCGGATTCCAGGGCTCGGGCTCCAGGGCTCGGACTCCAGGGCTCGGGCTCCAGGGCGCCGCGACAGAGGCACACGAATAATTGAACGATTCAGCGTGTGTTCGTAGGAAGCGGCACACTACTGATCGAAATCGACTATGCTCGAGAGTATCGATACTTTGTGCGTTCATTCATATCGAGTCACGCCTATAAGAGTCTAGGGTAAAGTTCATAAGAAGTCTACGTGATAGCTAAGCTCTAGCGGGCGGGCAGCGCTCCGCTCTTGTGCTGCACCTGCCGGGGCGACACTGCGCTGACTGATGCAATCGTAACGCTATTAAAAATCTCAGAATAAAGCACTCTGTGGCATTCGTCAACGACAGCCGGGACCCCTGGCGGAGTCTAGGAGTCGTCCCAGATACGAGCGGACACGAGTCTGTTCTCGGGAACAATTCGTTTTTGGTACGTTCTAACATAGAAATTCCTCATACAAGTTACAACGTCCCGCCTTCAGAAGTCTGCGTGTAAGACTTGACCTAGGGCAGCTCACAGCTGGTACCACTTCTTGTCCTTGTACTTGAGCATGAGCTGGTGCGCGGAGGAGGAGAACTCTGCGGCCTGGTTGTGCATGCGCTCCGTGTTGTCCTCCAGCTTGGACAGCTTGTCGCCGCGCTCCAGCACCAGCATGTGCGCGCGCGCCACGTCGCCCGCGGCCGCGCCTGCGCGCGCGCCGAGCTGCTCCAGCGCCGCGGCGCCGCCCGGGATGTGCCGGGCCACCGTGCGCAGCGGCTTGCCGCTGCTCTCGCCGACTGTAACCGCGCACACAGCCGTCAACACGCCGCGAACGTAACGGTAGCATCGACCGTGCTATTTTTCGAGTTGAATGAGCAGTTAGGTCGAAAGCACCAGAGATCTAGCGAGTTTCGAATATTCTTTTCTTTGAGAGAAGAACTAAAGTGCACAAATGACAAGTTCAACACAAACTGAACGATAAAGCATTCTCACATAGTTCCTCCCTGTCGAGTGGCCTGGAGCCGCCGCCGAACAGTCCTCGAAAGAAGCTCTCCTTGGGAGGCTCCGGCATGTCGCGCGGCAGGAACAGCTCGCCGATCATCTCGTTCAGCTGCTGACTGCAACACACGACACATACTGTTAGCGACAGCACACTAACTACCGCTGCACATATTGTTGCTCACTTCAGACGTACTGACCAGAACTCCGCGTCGATGGTGAACTTTTGCACTTCAGTGGGGGAAGCAAGGTATAGTCCGTGTCCCCTGTTGCTGAAGCAGAACGTCTTCGCTATCCTGCAATACCACACACGACAAACGTTTTACTAGTCGCCTCGACGCGCACGTTAGTGTTCACTTTGTGGCGTTTATATGGTTCATAGTCCAAGAAGAAAGAGAAAGGAGATTCATAGACCAAGAACGAATATGAGAAAGTGGGGAAAGAATAATTGTTGTATCAATGTGAACATCTCACCTGATACATCCTTGCGGTCCAGTGGCGGAGTCTATTGGACAAACTTTAGTCTAACATATAAGCGTAACTAACGAGTACTATCGCGACTAATAATAACAGGATAAACATTTAAATGAGAAAAATAAACATTCAGAAGCGGACATGCTGCAAGCTTAGAACGAGGAAGAACACATGTAACAGAGCAGAGTAGCAGCCCAGCGAGGAAGTAGGAGAGATCGCACAGAGAGAGTTACAACCATGTAGTGGACGTGAGTGCGTGTCGTCACTGTACACGAGTGTGAGTGTGTGAGTGTACGGGCACGTGGCACCGAGCACATGAAGCACAGTGCAGGACGCAGGCAGCTCCCGGAGGGCAAAGCATTTCGAGCGACGCTCCGTATATACGGAAGGTTGGAAACGAATGTGTCCTGCTCATTTAATTTTGAGTACTGTGTTATGTTTTTTCGAATTAAGATTCTAATAATCTCGTTTAAGTTTCCGGTATTCCAATTTTGTTTTTATACATGTAAACGCCAATTTTGACACGTGATTGTGTCGGGAGCGTATAATGATTTGCCCGTGGCCGAGTGGAAATGTCAATAAAACATAACAGGCGAGGGTCGGGGGGGGGGGGGGAGCAATCTAGGGGCGCGGGGAGATGAGGGTACGAAGCAACTGTCAACGTTACATGAACATGTCTAGGTACGCAACAGAGGCCGGAGTGAGCGACTCCACATGACAAGTGACGGTACGTGGCTAACGCATGTCATCTGCATGGACGGCGACTTACTGGTCGGTGTCCTCGTTAACAATGAGCTGCTGGCCCCATATGGACAGCATTGGGTCTACGATACCCCTCTGTTTGGACTGTGTCTGGAAGCTACCAGGAACACAGACACCAGTCAGCGGTGACTCGCTCCGGCGCGCGCCCCGGCTTTGTGCGCCGGCGCTCCCGGTTTGTACGTCGTCAGTAGTGCTCGGCGACCAGTTGGTCCCGCGGGACGACTGCGACAAACCGAGAGCGCCGCCATACGAGCGACACAAAGGCGAGGTGCGCGCCGATTAGTTAATCCATCATTGTTCTAAGGGTGAAAAGTTAGACAGATGTAAGAGATGCAGGGCGGTACACACTATCGTAACATGGTCGGAGGGCTAGCGCGGGGTGTCGGTTGCATTCGTGGCGGTCGGGTGTTCGGTCCGTTCAGTGTCGGGTAACCAGTGTGTATTTACATCCATATACATTTGCAGCACCAAAATAAATAGTTGAGTATTTAGGAAGTGATACGGTGTTCTCTCATAAACATAATGGTCGGTATAACGGCATTGTATACAACGTGTGTCGTGTTGAGGGCGATGTCCGATCGTTTACTTTTAAACTGAAAAATAGAAAGAGTGCCAAATATCGTAAGCACAGGTGGTGCTCGACAGATTTGCAAAATTTTGTCTACGTCGTGATGAGAAACAGCGCGACTTTGTACGCAGTAGCTGAATGCTCCACACGCTCGATAGAAGATGCCACCGTCCTCGCTTGGCGCAACATGCGCACGCGCCGCCCGGCTGCGCGCGAGTTGCGTCTTGCGCCAACCGAGGCTACGTTTCTAACATCGATCGTTACTGTACAGGAAGTCTGTCTTTAGGCTCCCAAATGATAAAATAGCGAATGATCGGTACAACTAAAATCTCTGATGGGCAAATAATGAATGCGAAAACCGTAAAAATGACAAATCTCCGGTAGCCCAAAATAGCATTCAACATGATAAAACTGCGAAGCTAATGATAAAAGGTACTATATTATAAAACAAGCCGTTTATCATTTAGTGCCTTCGTTCGGTGCAGAGAAATCGTCTAATAGTGATCTGTGTGCCGCCGGTCGGCCCCGGCGACGGGCGGGACGGCGCCACGTGCCCGCAGCGACACGCAGTGAGGCTGCAGTGTCGCTGCGGGCGCGAGCCGCAGCCGTGCGGGCGCGGCCTCACCCGAGCTCCGACAGCGGCAGGAAGTCCACGTCCACCAGCGGCCGCAGCGACGGCAGGCTGTACGCCACCAGGTGCCCCGTGGACAGGTAGTTCACCAGGCATACACTGTCTGGAAATCACACCGTTCAACTTATTGTTTGATAGCTCTCATGGACGTCCCGATAAACTTTACTCATTTTAATAGGTGACGCTAATTTTAAAACTTCTCTCATTTGAGACATTTGGAAACGGGTAACGTGTGTAAAATACCCGTAACGAAGCCGAGACTCACTAGTTTTTCTCGTTATTGTGATATTTTTTTGGACTGGACCAAACAAATTTACCTACATAACTTTAAATAATCCCACGATCCCTGTACCGTCGCACGCACCCATAAGCACAATGTTTTGAGTGCGTTACATTGCGCACTGCCGTAAACACCATCACGCCAAAAATAAACAGACGGCTTCGTGATGGGTCTTGTTATACCCTGTATACCTACACATGCAACAAGGAGCTACCTTTCAAGCTAACAGTCTCAGCCTTGACAACGAAGTCGGTGTCCACGATCTGCTGCCTGTAGACGCAGTTCTGGCTGGGCAGCGCCACGACGCGCGCCTGCTTCTCCGAGGCCACGACCACGAACTGCCGGTCGCCGGCCGCGTCCGAGCCCGGCGTCGGGCTCATGCGGCTGCCGCTGCTGGACGAGCTCTGCTTCGTCGGCGTGCGCTCGCGCCGGTCTCTTACCTGCTGAAAGATTATTATCGGTGAGAAAAAGTTTAAGACGCACATCTGATAATATTATTGTTTACCACCAACGTATACCTACATCTTTACTATCGTCTCTCCAACTTTCGTAGGAGTAAGGTATTAAAGCACCATTGCAGTCAAGAAATGACATCGTCAGGATTGAACCCTTTAACCTAAATAGCGGACCACCTGAAACATACAAAGATATCTTTAGAAGTACGAACATTGTCAAAACAAAAATAAGCTTCAACCGTTGAGAGCTCTTCACTAAATGTCGCTGAAGACTGTTATATTGTAGCAGTGAAGGGAAGGTATTTACTATGCTCATTTACAACTCGGTCTATCGCTCTAAGGTTTGCTGTAAGATATTCTGGGTTAAGCTCGCCTTTGTACATAGCAGCTGTCCTTATAATGTTGTAACATCCTTTTTGTCATTTACATCTATACTAATATTATAAAGAGGAAAGGTTTGTATGTATGTTTGTAACGAATTGGCTCAAAAAGTACTGAACCGATTTTAAAAATTCTTTCACCATTTGAATGCTACATTATCACTGATTATTATAGGCTATTTTTTTTCTTTTTTTTCCATCCGTGCGAAGCCGGGACGGACCGCTAGTGTACAATAAAGAAAATCCGTAAACAGCAAACTCGTGCTGTTGTAACACGCATACGTACCGCTGTAACACGCATACGTACCGCTGTAACACGCATACGTACCGCTGGTGGCGACCACGACAGGCTGCGTGTGCCTGTGCTCCGCCTCCGGCAGGCTGATCGTCATGGTGAGCACCGAGCCTAGCGTCGTGCCGATCCATAGCGTTGGCATCAGTGCCGTTGGGTCTGCCAAAATCAAAACATATAAAATGAAGTCCGATCCTCTCGTCCGAGATAAATAAAAGTTGAGCCACATTTATTAACCTATTTTGCCAAATATCGATCCTCAGCTCTGAGGGAGTGTTTTAGGCATTTTCTTTTGAAAATTTCTCAGTAATAGCCCGGAGTCTGGATTTGTGTCCAGTTGATGGAAATGGCGTTTTCTTTCTATTACATATAGGATTTCCTTCTATACTTCTGTCGTTTTATGAAATGTGTGTGTACTAAGAGAAACGAACTCAGAGCACACGCTCGTAACCTATAGTCGTTACACACAAAACAGCCACCATAGCCGATATCGGTATGGGATGTAATAAACTCTACTAACTGTACTAAGAAAAATGTATAAACTCACCAGACTTTTTGGTGTAGCTGTCAGCAAAGGCGAGGCACTGGATGCCCTCCTGCGAGATGTTCTCGAGGCTGGACATGGAGCTGGAGCGCGACCGCGAGAACGAGCTGTCCAGCTTGTCTGACCGGCCGGTTGGCAACATACACACACTCGGTTACTGCCACCGCCGGCGCACGCGCACTGCGCCGCGCGGCGCCGGCGGCGTCAGAGCACAACTACTACGAGGCTAGAGTACTAGGCTAGCTAATGTGGGTTGGAGCAGATGAGACAAACTGCGAGCACACTGCAAGCTCGATTGTTATAACTTTACAAAAGCAATGTCCTGTGGCTAAAGATAATAGTATTTTTTTTTCGAATTTCGGTTTCATTATTTTTAAGCCATCGTGTTCTTTGTTTATATGTGTCACAATGTTTGAGGTTTAGCTACAAATTTAAGGGAGTATGACTACACATAGCGCATTTGTTTACATGTGTGCTCTGCTCAGCTTGTCTTATTTCTCTCTAAAAGATCAGAAGATTCAAAACAAGAATATCGAGCATGTTGTGTCCCTCACTACCGCCGCGAGTGCACTACTCTGCAGTAGGTAAGGTTGCTGACTAAAGCGAGCCCAGCTCACGGGCTCGGTGTAATTAGTGCGGTTGTGAAATTAGCTGAAATCATCAGTCAAGTGCCATACACCAGTGCATTAGATATAAGTACAAGTTAAAGAGAAGGAATAATAATCATGCGTAGAAGAACCGTGAGGTGATTGCATGCCCGTCCAATCTCAGCTTATTTGCACAACGTCTTGTTAATGTCGAGTTATGTAGGTATTGTTGTTAGTCGCTCGATGGTTAGTGTTTTGACCCGGGACATGAAATGGTTAATACAAGACAGAATACGGCGCAAGGGAGGCGGCGGTCAAAATACCGATCACTCCATTCGATATCAGTCGTCGCCGAGTTATCTTAACTTAACGAGCACATCGATAAACAGCTCTAACGATGAACATAGCAGATGAGAAGCGAGCCGAACGCTACGGAACAGAATATGTACACAGAGCAACACAAAGGTGTACTAATGGAGATGGAATGAGGATGAGATCAGGTGGCAGGCACTAGTCCGGCGTGCAGCGGACGGACACGCAGCACTGCAGGGGCGCAGGTGCGCGGGTGCGCGTGCGCATGCAGCTACTGCATTGTTAGTAAGATAATACCGTAAGCATACATAGACATAATGACAGCCGAATATAGAGGCAGCCAAAAACGAGCCATATAAACTTTTTGCTTTGTGGATGGGCTAGAAAAAGAAATAACATTCATGTACTTAACAGCGTTACAAGTAGATAAAGTATAGTCAGGTAGAGTCGCGTCAGGGACTCGGTCCGCGGAGGAGCCCAGCCGCGCTCTACCAGACCGCGGCAGACGAAGGCAAATAAAGACATAACGTGATCGCTGTGAGGATAAAGTATCGACCGGAAACTAAATACAGGAAACAACAGAAATGATAATATAGATCGTGTGTCTCATACAATATGGAAAGCCTCGCGTATTTATGCACATATAACATATATAGTATAGTAGGTCTCGTTCATCGTAACAATAACAGTGAGAGATTATAAAATAGTTTTGAGTAGTAAGTCACCTTTTAGTTGTACAACTATGAGTCATGCCAGTCGGAAGAGGTTCGGTACAAGTGCGCAGACCAACAGTGTGTGTGTGGTACATCACAAGACAGTCACAGCCACGTCGCACTAGAGAACAGCTACGTGCGCCGACGCACACAAGCGGAAATAAACGAACACCATACCAAATAACTTAAGAACAAAACGAAACGATGCAAATGTTGTATTGGATACCATTGGGTTGCATAATGTGTAAGTACTCCATAGATGCGAGAGTCTGCGGAACAGTTGGTTCTGTACCGACAAACAAAACCACAAATGTTACAAGCACGGTCACAGGGCGGCGCGTGCAGCGCTGGCGTGCAGTGCGCGCAGCACGCCAGCGCCGCACGCGCACGTTACATCTGTACAGCAGAGGGCGGCTCAAGCCGGCATGGACATACAGTATACATGGAACACCATCAAACATGAGGAACTCATTCTAGCTCGGACTCGGAATGACAACGAAGGATAAAACTACTCGGATATAACGACTAGAGAAACCAAATTATAACTTAAAATAGGTGAGGAATATTACAATGGTTACCTATTAAATGATTCCGATCTGAAATTGGAAAGTTTTCAAATAAATAATTAAGGAAGTAACTCAACAGTTCAACACAAATGCGCATTGGGAAATAATAACGGGCCGAACTAAATGTTACGGGTCGATCGCTACGAGAGCGTGGCTTGGTGTTCAGCAATATATGTCCAGTTAACATTGCCACTTCAAAGTATTATGATTAAGTTATAACTATACAGGGTGACTTGTTATTCAACGTATTCCTTTCAGGGCGTGACAGTGTGACCCCTTTACAACATTTAAGCACCCCGTATAGCCTAGGCGAAAATCCATGAGATTTGAAAATCTAAGATCAGTATCTTTTCTGAAAATTTCCACAAAGTAAAACAACAAATTGGTACAATAAGAAGATAATGAAGGATTTTCAAAATCATCTACATACCAAAAGAGATAAATAACCAGGGTTCACGGATATAGTTGAAGTTTGTTAAGAAAACGAGGGATGTTTTCGATAAGTGAACTGATTGTTTTCTATAAACTAAATTAAATTTTATTCGAAAACATCCATCGGTTTCTTACTAAACATCAACTATACCGACGACCCTGGTTCCCTGGTTCCTGGATCTCCTTTGGTGATCGTACATGAACTTGGACACCATTTATATATAAAATACTATGACATTAAGCGCAAAAATTACAAAGAAAACACCTTGATTTTTATAAGCTATGGAGTGAGGTTCTAAGTAAAAAAAATATTAAGAGGTGCCCATGACTCCATGAGACAGTCGATAATGTTTGCAATGTTTTCCTCTAGGCTATGGAGGGTGCTTACATGTTGCAAGGTGGTGACACTATCATATACTGGAAGGAATTAGATGGATTACAAGTCACCCTGTAAATATTTTGATGTATGTAAGGATGGCAGTGGCCACGATTCTGTTGTTCACAAACTAAACTAAATTTAAGTTCAGTGCATCTTTTTCTTTCTATTTCATTATGAAAAGGACAGAAGATAAAATATTAGTTTAGTACTGTCAAATTAAATAATCCATAGACAAGTTAGACGAGATTAAAAAATGGCTACTAAAAATACGTCAATTTACGTCAGGCGCTGACTAATTTGACAGGACTAAACTAATATTTATCTTCTGTCCTTTTCATAATGAAATAGAAAGAAATGATGCACTGAACTTAAATTTAGTTTAGTTTGTGAACAACAGAATCGGGGCCATTGTAAGGCCAACATTCTAAACAAACTTGATGTGAGCTTGAAGGTACTTATGCCAAACATTTACATTTCAAATGCAAATCGTTCGCCCCAGTGTGGTCATATGTAGTAAGGTACTAAGTAATCGATAGGAACTACCTTCAAACTTACAGCAAGTCAACATGTTTGAGTATTCAGTTATGGAAAGAAGTATTTCAGTGAGAGTGAAAAATAAAAAATAAAAGTTAAAAACAAAATATAACGAAGAGATAAAAGTGAGAGTTGTAACAGAGCTCTGAGCGCGCTTGACGGCGCGGCGGCGGCGCCTAGTTCCTGGAGAGCATTAACAGTTTAGATACAGACAGACAAAGCATAGCTTCAGTTCGTACATTTGGTGCTGAGCGATAAATATCTGCCAAAATGCAATATCGTATCCAGTCAAGCTCAAGATGCTTCGCACGATGCGTCGCGCCGGCTCAAGCGAGCGCTCGTCCGCGGCGAGAATATAAACCATAACGAACAAAATGTAAAAACAAAACGGAAGAAACTGCGACTGCCTCAGAACGGAAGGAGACTTAGCCGAGTGGACTCGGTACAAGGTGACTGTACTACCAAAACTGCAATACTGGCGCGTCGTCAGCAGCGAGTGCTGCGGGGCGGGGGGCGCGGCGTACACGTCGGACGCCGTGGACAGGCACTTGTGCAGTTTGCGGGTACCTTGCGAGCGCGAGCGGCGCACGCGCACGGCCGCCGCGCCGGCGCCCGGCCCGGCCCCGGCCCCGCCCCCGCCGGCCCCGCCGCCCCCGCCGGCCCCGCCGGCCCCGCCGCCCCCGCCGCCCGGCCCGTTCATCTACAACACACACACCTCCTAGCGGGCGCCCTCCCCTGCCCCACCACCGAGCCGGCCCGGCCGCGTCGATCACACAACCCGTGCACTGCGACTTCTGCATTACTCAAGCGACCACTATTGAAACGGGACTGTCGCTCACAGATATAGATTGTGTGGTTGACGCCGCAGGGCTCGATAGTTACAGGTCGGCTGCCGCCACCGTTACAGAACATGGAACCGGAAGACCCTCTCTGTTAAGACGGCGCGACAGATGTTAGCACACCCGTGATCTCTGTGCCAGGTACAGTAGAATTAGTCGTTGTTTAGTGACGCGACGAGGCCCGTGCGGCCGTTGTTAGTCGTGTGGCTGTGGCGTGACTGTCATACCTATCCGCGGCGCGACGCGCAGCTCGTGCGCCTGCGCCGGGCGAGGGTCGGGTGGGCACAGGCGCGCTACTAACTCCCCTGGGGAAAGTCGGGCCGTGAGCGAGCGCATACAGGACACGTCCGGATGACGGCTAACTGATGTGAAGCTACAAGCGAGAGTGGTGCCATCTATACCGACTACTCAGCTCGTACTATTAGCACTTTACATCATCTCAGGACATCGACAACACAGAGATCACCTACGGTTTGATGCAATCATTTAAACTATTAATTATTGTTTAATTACCGAGAAAGTCAGCGAATAGATATTTTAGGCAGTTAGAGTCTTCGTCGGACGAGTCCTTTTCCTTAGAAATAAAAGAAATATACACATCAATCACCAGTAGCGTGCTGATACAAGTAGTACTTAAAGTACACTAGGGACGAGTAGCACAGAACACCGTGCGACCTTTATACATGTGGTATACGCTGGTATACGTACATAACGTGTCTTACATATACTTGATTATCATATACATTATACATAGTTCATAAACCAAATCAAATAAAAAGCCAAATATCACAAGAAGCACAAAGCGTGTTAAAGTCGTAATTCGCAATCTCTTACCATTTCAAATCTACAGCCGAATCGTTAGTGACCGTTAGTTCTCAGAAATAATAATATTATGATACAAATTAGATGAAAACGTTTCAGTACATCTAACTACCATCACCTCTAGCTAGTCAAAAAATCTATGTCCCGAACGAAAAGGGGGCTACGGTACCAGTGTGTTAGATCAAAAATCGCAAACCATTACCATTCATGTCGAGGACCTAACTACTCTAGGAACAGCGAGGAACGTCTAGATGCTACGACGGAGACGGAGACCGGCAGCGATGTTCTGATGTACTGATGCGTGAGGTGAGCGGGGTGACGCGATACTTACTGAAGCGCCGCATGAGCCCGCCCAGCGAGCCGGGCGCGGCCGGCGCGCGCCGCTCCTTGTACTTGATGTTGGGCACCGACAGCAGCCGCGCCTCGCGCTCGGCACGCCGCGCCGGCCGCGCCGGGCCCGCGAGTTCGCTCCGCGCCGGGCCCGCGGCCTCGCCCCGCGCCGAGCCCGAGGCCTCGCCCCGCGCCGGGCCCGCGGCCTCGCCCGGCGCCGCGCCCGCCTGCGCCTGCCAGCGCTCCTGCAGCTCGCGATGCATGCGCTCGTACACGTCGGCGCCGCGCTTGTCCTGCAGCTCGCGGTGCATGCGCTCGAACACGTCCGAGCACACGCGTAGCGGCGACGAGCCCTCCTCTTCCACGTCCGACGGCTTGGTCTCCTCGCTGGACGGCGACTCCGCGCCGGGCGACGGCGCCGGCCAGGTCGCCGGCCCGGTCGCCGGCCCGGTCGCCGCGCCGGGCGAGGCTAGCGCCGGCGCCGTGCCGTCCGGTCGCTCGGGTGCCTCGTAGTAAAACTGTGAGTTGCTTTTCTCTGCGATCACCTCTTCCTGACTGCTCTCAGTGGGTGTCGCGAATGCCGCCTTGAACTTGAGATCCACTTTAGAGAGCTGACGTTTCAGATTGAAATTTTTCCAGGAGGTCGATTTCCTTCGGGTGTCGAGTTTAGCCTTATCGTCCGGCGCGGGCGAGGGTCCGGCCGGCGCGGGCTGTGCCTGTCCGGGCTGTCCGGGCGGCGGCTCGTCCAGGGACAGGTCGTTGGGGCTGGCGGCGGGGGACGGTCGCGTGGCGCTCTCGTCCAGCTTATAGTCGAGGGATGGGAAAAAATATAAATGTGAAGTAAGGTCGCGCACGACGACAGTGAGCCGTGCGGGTATGGGATGCCGTGAGCGGTGACGACGGAGCGGGCTACGTCCAACGACAGTACAGTACTAGCGTATACAGTGAGGTACGATCGCACTCTCCTAGAGGAGTGTGACGCGGAGAATCTGTAAACTTGACTTATAAAATATTTTATATAAATATGTATGCGATAGGAGAGAAAGACAGGCCGAGTGTAAAGAACGTCTAACGATGCCATGCCGTGTGCTGCGGGGACAAGCCGGGAATGGCGCTACTGCTAACTTACTTCAAAATAAATTACAAAATTATAAGAAATAATAAAATTAGAGGGGTGTGGCGAGCGCTCGCCAGAGCAAATCATACGTAAGTAAATAAAAAAGCAAATTAAATGTAATGTGAAGTAAACCGTTACTGCTGCGCTGTCTTCTCTAACACTACGAGCGTCACTGTCGAGTTCAGTTCTCGTAAACACCACCATTTTGTAATATCACCGATTAGTTTCGATGACTGTTCGCGTCGTGCTTCTCCATGTTTTCGTATTCTCGTTACTGGCCGCTTTATTATAAAGCCTATATCGCTGTCATAATATAACTTTTTTTTTAAGACTATATCGCTCATATACGGACGTAAGTAGGCAGGTAGCCGTAGCATCAACCTTTTCAGCGTCAACCTGGAGACCCGCTCAGTTGATTATAATTTAATAACTAACGCTGCTAGTCTTAGTCATTTTTGAACCAGTCAGGTGACATAAAGCATAGCTCCCTGGCTTTTATATTTAAATTATATCTGAAAGAATTTATTTTAGTTTTTGTACCTTAATTATTTTAGTATTTGTATTTTTAGTTTTGCAGTCTCGAAGAGGTTCACTTAGTCTAACTGTCACCAATAGCAACTTTTATTTAAAAAAAAACAAAATGTTTTATTTAATAGTGCGTAAAGAGCAACGCTATCTCCATATCATAATTAGAATATTGAAATAAACGATTTTTAGTTTACTTTTACTTGATGTGCTTACATGAGGGGCTCGTGGCTAAATGATGACAGCCGCACGGGTCGATCGAAGGTTAAGCTACGCTTGTCGCGGTCGATTCATGGATCTCTTACGCAGTGAGACCCCTCCCTGTCTCGGACAGCACGTATCCGTCGGTCCCAGCTTTAGTTCGTACATCTTTGACAGTCGTTAGAGGTAGAAGCCCGAAAGTCTGACAACCAGTTTTACCGCGCGGTATCGTATTATCCAGTATCTGGTTCATGGAGCTCAGATGGGCAGTCGCTCCATGTATATTACCGGGGGGAGGCCTCCGGTCAGACCGGAAGCCTCGCCCAACATCGTCGAGAGCCGTGGGAACAGCTGTGCAGTGGCTGAGGTCGCTCACCTGGTCGAGGCTGGGCGAGCGCTGGCGGTCGGGCGCGCGCGCGGCGGGCGGCGCGTGGTACAGCGCGGGCGGCGCGTGCGCACACACCAGCGTGCGCCGCGCCATGTCCACCACCACCACGCCGCGCTCGCCGCCCCACGCCATGCTGCGCACGGGCAGGCACACACATTATAACGTGACCAGCGGCCTGCCCCGGGCACACTCGAAACATCGAGATTGCTATGCTATATCTAAGTTTAATATGAATTCATTATACACAAAGACCTTCCGGAATGAATTCTCTAAATGATGGTGGGAACCGCATCAAAATCCGTTGCGTTGTTTAGACGATTAATGCCGTCACACAGACAGACACGAAAAGCGACTTTAATTTATAATATGGATAGATAATATTAGGCCCTTACGTATGAAATTGGCGTTTTGTACAGGAGGAATGTAAAGTCATTTTTTTTTGTAAAAAATATATTTAATTAATCAAAGTATGCACCGTTGTTATCTATGCACTTTTGCCATCTCATAGGTAGTTCATTGATCCCTTTATTAAAAAACCATGGCGAGAATCAATTAACTCTTTGAAGGCGGTTTGGACTGCCACATCGGAGTTGAATTTTTTTCCTTGCAAGAAGTTGTCCAAATTCCGGAAAAAATGGTAATCTGTTGGAGTAAGGTCCGGGGAGTACGGTCGATGTCGCAGACATTCCAATTGTAGCTCATCTAACTTAGCGGTTGTTTGTTGTGCAGTGTGTGGTCTTGCTTTGTCGTGAAGCAGTAGTGGCCTAGAACGATTGCCCAATCTCGGTGTTTAGCAGCTAGTTCAAAGTCAAAGTCAAAGTCAAATCATTTATTTCAAATAGGCACTTAAAAGGCACTTTTGAACGTCAAAATTTAAAATGAAAAAATAGAATTGATTCTAGTCGCCCATTCCAAAATGTAGTTTTCGTGTGGAGAAGAATGGGCAAGAAACTCCACCGTTACTCTTTTAAAATGTTTTACAAGTTCTTCCTTTATGGTTTGCAGTTGCTGACAATAGATATCTGCCGTAATCGTTTGGCCAGATTTTAGAAAGCTGTAATGAACGACACCGGCGCTAATCCACCAAACACTCACAAGTAACTTTTTCTGAGTCGATTTTCGTTTAGGGCAGGATTTGGCTGGTTCTCCAGGGTTCAGCCATTGCGACGAGCGCTTCCGATTATCGTACAGTATCCACTTTTCATCACAAGTAATGATTCGATTTAAAATCCCTTCATTATTATGTCGGTTGAGCAAAGTAACACAGCAGTCGACGCGTGTTTACAAGTTCTATTCACTCAATTCATGAAGTCGTTATCGTTCAAGTTTTTTTACTTTCCCGATTTGCTTCAAGTGGATTAATACAGTTTTATCACTCACCCCGAAGCCTGCAGCTATTTCTGAAGTGCTTTGTGACGGATCCGCTTCCACAATAGCCTTTAATTCTTCATTTTCCACTTTGGTCTTCGGCCGTCCACGGGGTTGGTTTTGAAGGGCGAAATTTCCAGAACGAAAACGTTGAATCCAAAAACGTACCATGCTTTCTTTTGCGACACCAGCGCCCTACACATCATTAATCCTTCGAGCTGTTTCTGCAGCACTGGTGCCACGGTAGAACTCGTACTTGTAAATATACCGATATTTCATGTTGTCCATTGTTCGGTAATAAGCGACGACAAAGAAAAAAATAATGAAAAATAAAACAAATGAATGACTGTTTTCAAAACTCAAATGTACCAGCTAAATGAATTTATAAATTTGAATTTGGAATTCTTAAACAAAGAGGAGATATTTCAGATCAAAGTGGTCAGTACGACAAAACGCTAATTTCATATGTACGGACGGTGTAGTTTCTGCCAACCCCCATGGGAAAAAGGCATGAGTTTATGTATATATTAGGTCAGGGCAAAAGTATTTTCGTATTTTTCATACAAAAAAAAAAAAAATGTTTTAGGTTTAATTTTTTATTTATTTATAATATGTATGTGCCGTTTTGATCGATGACTTGTTGCCATCTTCTGGGCAATGCCATGATCCCATTGCTGTAGAAGTTTTGAGATTTTTTATCAAAAAAATCTGACAGGTAGTTTTCACAGTGTTCTTTTGAGGTTAACTTTATGCTTCCTAAAGAGTTCTGAAGTGACCGAAACAGGTGAAAATCTGATGGAGCAAGATCAGGGCTATACGGAGGATGCATCAATACATCCCAGCCAAGCTCTCTCAATTTTTGCTGAGAGGCTATAGATGAGTGCGGTCTGGCGTTGTCGTGATGAAACACCACGCCCTTCCTATTCACCAGCTCCGGCCGGTTTTTCTCAATAGCTTCTTTTAACCTCATCAGTTGTTGATAGTAGAGGTCAGAATCGATAGTTTTACCCGGCGGCAGAAGCTCATAGTGGACGATTCCTTTCCAATCCCACCAAACACACAGCATCACTTTGTTCCGAGTCAGGCCGGGCTTTGCTACGGTCTGTGGGGCTTGCCCATGCTTCGACTACGATCTTTTTCGGACATTCTTATCGTAAGTGATCCATTTTTCATCACCCGTAATCAACCGTTTAAGAAATGGGTCGGAATTATTACGTTTCAACAAAGAATCGCAAATGGAAACACGTTGCATTAAGTTTCTCTCAGTGAGATCATGTGGTACCCAAATATCAAGTTTTTTCTTGTACCCAGACTTTTGTAAATGCCGTAAAACTGTTTTGTGATCAACATCCAGTTCTTCAGCAATATCATAACTACTAATATGTCGATCTAGCTCCACTTTTTCAAAAATGGCACTGATTTTATCCGTGACAGGGCGTCCAGAGCACACTAAAATTTCCTGACTTGAAACGCTTGAACCACATTTGTGCTACTCGTATTGATACCGCATTAGGTCCGTAAACCGCACAAATTTTATTCGCGGCGTTCGTCGCATTTTTACCTTTTTTGTAATAAAATTTTAAAATGTACCGAATTTCTTCGTCACACACGTTCATGTTGCTTGCTTGAAAAACAATTGAGAAATGGCGGGAACTATTTTTTTTTTAAATTTATTGCAGCTTTAGAATGTCAACATTTAATAGTATTAAAATTAGCCAGTTACATTCAGTACTGCCAAAGAGGTTTGATTACTAACAATAGATTCAAAATACGAAAATATTTTTGCCCCGACCTATTATTAATAATATTTGAGCCACTCTATCGAATTAGGCCTACGATCTGCTGTATAGAGATATGAGGAACAAGGTGTAAAGTCAGCCTCCATAGAAAAGGGAGGATCCTTCGGCCGGACGGGTGTTGTGTCTGGCGGACAACGGCCCGATGATTCATGTCGAGCCGTTGTATAAGCTAGATTCGCGGTAAACTTTGCTACGAGATGCAGGATTTTGCGTGACGTCAATAAGACGCGTAGTTCGTATGCGGCGTTGTAGATACCGCTACAGTTGTAAGAGGAAAATAAATAAATAACGCAAACATTTCACATCGTCATATGGCGGGCTCGAGACCCGTACTCATAGGAAACAAAAGAAAATCACCAATATTTGTCTATCGTGAATATGAAAAGGTATCATGTTGTCAGCAACACTGCAACATTCTGTGTTGGTGAAAACAAATTTCTCACAGCTTTAAAACATGTTATTAAAACAGGGTTGCGCAACTTTTGCTTACCATGGGTAACTTTGTTGTCTGCGTTGCTTTACATATACACACGTCTGAAAATCTGATACATTTTATCTATATATTTTTATTGAGTTTGATAAAGCCTTTGACATAGTAAGCTAAGTATTATTTTATTATCGACGACAATTCCAGAAAGCCATTTGTTTCAAGGAAACATAAAAAAAATACCATTAGAAACGATAGCGTTGTTTTTAAGTAAATATCGGGTGATTTGCATATTGGACTATGGGCGTACTACAAGCAGTGCGCCGTTCTGCAGCGCCATCAGTGTGGGCTGGAAGCGGCCGCGCTATAGGTGATGGAACACAGCAGTCCACGGTACGTACAGGCCGTATGAGGAGTTGATGGTGAGCGTGGCCACGGCGTGGGGCGCGCCGTTCTGCAGCGCCACCAGCGTAGGCTGGAAGCCAGCCGCCCGACGGGCGCCGCCCGAGCCCGCTGCACCGCGCACGCGCATCGCACAAGCCGTACCCGCGCCGCCGCCCGACCACACGCCCGACTGCAAAAAAATCAATCAATCAAAGTACACAGATAAGTTTTTCAATATAAGGAAGAAATAAGTTTATGTTCGCAAAAATATAAGTCCAGACTGGAGACACACCAGTTGGCCGCTCAACTCACAATACTAGATCGTGTCAGCAGACTCAAAAGACGCAAAATCCTACAATTAAATTAAAATTAATTTATTGTTTGCTACAGGTGGAAAAGCAGTCGATCGATTCTGTAAAAATCTCACCGTGAAAAGTTAGGTGAAGTGAGCTTAGAGTGAGCTGTCAAGAGTATCAATCCCTAGCATTAGAATGACACTGACAGCTCACTCCACGCTCACTTCACTTAAATTATCACGGTGATATGGTTACAGAATCGCACTGCTGTTCTTACCATAACTAATAACATCTGACGTAAATATGACTATCTATGTTATTGTACTTTGTTTATTACTGTTAATTGGACATCTTAACGACATCTAGACTACTGTTTCTGAGATTATTTGTATTTGAATTTGTTGACCAAATTTATGTTAATTACTCAATTTGTTATTATGACCACAACTCAGCAGCAAACCAACATTATTTAGCAGCGCCCTGACGGGTTCATGTACAAAACCTATCTAGGTAGTAATTATTCCTTAAAATGTGTGATGTGCATGAGAGCAAATAAATAAATAAATAAATAATAAAATATCGATTGCTGTAACATACCCATAGGGCGAACAATATGTAGTAGTCATTTAAAATCTATTATCATTAATATCATTATTTATGTCAAAAAATACATTAACAATTACATTATCACTCATGTCAAAATACATTATCAATATCATTAATATTAATATGTCAAAAATTACACATAGTAAATTTTAATTTTAAATTCACACATGCTTTATATCAACTGTTTTTATGTTAATATTTTTATCATTTAAAAAGTCATTGATCGAGTAGTATGCTTTACTTATTAAGAATTCTTTGAGTTTAGCTTTTAAAATATTCAGATTTTCAATGTTTTTTAGACAATTTGGTAGGCTGTTATAAATTTTTATCCCTATCCCAAATATACTCTTTTTAAATTTTACTGTCCTACATTTATTTAGGGGCGCAGGTAGATGTCCGGACTCTATACCTGAAGTTATTAAGCTGAATAGCCTCCATTTAATTTAAACAGTGTTCAAATTCAAGTACCTTGGACATGTCACCAGTTCATCACCGACGACCATCAGGATGACATAGACATTGAGAGGGAGTGTAGCTCACTGGCGGTCAGAGGTAACATGTTGGTCCGTAGATTTGATCGGTGCTCTGACCTAGTAAAAATTACTCTTTTTAAGGCCTACTGTCAGAGTTTTTACTCGAGCAATCTTTGGGTCAACTGCCTTGAGAGATCGCTGGATGTCCTGCGCGTACAATTGTGACGTTGCAAAATAAAATTTAACGCGTCAAATATCGACGTATACTAATCAATTATTATTTTTTACTTTTTTGTAGATTTCTAAATTTGTTTAAATCATTCAATTTGTCAAATGTGTTTATAGAACCAACTCGAATAACTACGACTACTTCAACGTGTATCGATTATGTTTTTTGTTGCTGCGACTATTTAGATAAAGCCATTGTTAATTATCTCCCTTCTGATCACAGCGGTCAAACTGTAACTTTTGAGTCCAACATGCCAATTCAAAAAGTGCAGATCCAATCCAGACCAATAACATCTGCTAATTTAAATAAATTCAATAGCACTTTAGTTTGCAAATTAAGTAAAAAGAACCTTACAATGGACAATGTTAATATTTTGTATAAAGAATTATTTTCGGTAGTCCAAACCGAATTCAATAATTATTTTAAAAAGAAAACTAAAAGTATCAGCCCTAAGTTTTTATTTTGTGACTGGGCAACTAAAGGACTTAGGAAAAGTAGGGAAAGACTTTTCGAGCTGTATGGCCTTAAGCCTTATATCAACACGGAAACTTTTAATAAGTATGTTGCTACTTACTCTAGAACATTTAAGAACGCTTGTAAGGCTGCTAAAGCCTATACATTAGCAATAAGGTTAAATCAGCAGACAATAAAATAAAGACGGTTTGGAAAATTATCAATAATGAAACAAACAGGAACAAAAAGCATAATTCTGATTACACCCTACAGACGTCACGTGGTCTCATTTGCGATTACAAAGAAGTTGCTCAAGAATTTGTAAATTTCTTTACTAGTATCCCACTCAAAACAACTAAAACCTTAAATTCCTCGCCCTCGCTCGCTTTTAATTTAGTAACGGCGAATGTTGCAGCCTGCCCGATTGAATTTAACTTTAGGCATATTAACCCCGTAACAGTAATAAAAGCTTTTAAGCAAATAAAGATCAAATTGACCGAAGATCTTTGGGGAATGTCCATTAAAGTCTGTACCTCCATAATTGAGACTATTGCGCCTTATTTAGCCTTAGTATTTAATTCGTGTGTGGATCAAGGAGACTTCCCCGATTTAATGAAATACAGTAAGGTAATACCACTTTACAAATCTGGGGACAGTAAAGACACTAACAATTATAGACCCGTATCCGTGTTACCGGTGTTCAGCAAGGTGTTTGAAAAGATAATGCTTAATCAAATGCTCAATCATTTTAACACGAATAAAATCCTTCACGATCAACAGTATGGTTTCACCAAAGGACGTTGTACGACCGACGCCTGTGTAACCTTATTAAAACACATTTTTAACACATGGGAAGAGTCGCAAGACGCCATAGGATTTTTTTGTGACCTCTACAAGGCATTTGATTGCGTCGATCACGAAACCTTGCTTTTGAAACTTGAACATTACGGACTTGGAAAACTTGCGCTCAGTTTAGTTCAAATAAATGGTGTCAATTCACTTGGTTTAACAGTAAAAATGGGTGTGCCACAAGGCTCGATATTGGGTCCTTTCCTCTTTTTAGTGTATATTAATGATCTACTCCATTTATTAAAAAATCAACCACAAATGGTGTTATTTGCTGATGACACTTCCTTAATTTTTAAGGTAAATAGACGTGCTACAAATTTTGACGACGTAAATAACGCCCTACTGCAGGTCCAAAATTGGTTCACTGCTAATAATTTAGTATTAAATGGGAAAAAAAACTAAGTGCATAAGATTTTCTTTACCAAATGGCAAGAGTAGTGATTGTGAGATAATATTGAATCAGGAGAAACTTGAATTCGTCGAAAAAACAGTTTTCCTAGGGATCACGCTCGACTCAAGGCTACAATGGGGTCCTCATTTAACATCTCTTGCAGGACGGCTCAGTTCGGCAGCTTATGCTGTCAGAAAAATCCGTCAATTTACTGATGTAGGTACCGCGAGACTAGTCTATTTTAGTTACTTCCATAGTATCATGTCTTACGGTATTTTACTTTGGGGACGGGCTGCAGACATCGATTCTATTTTTATTCTGCAGAAAAGAGCCATCAGAGCCATATATAATCTCCGCAAGCGCGATTCTCTAAGGGAACTGTTTAAGGATATTAACATCATGACGGTGGCTTGTCAATATATCTACGAAAACATCATGTATGTAAGGAAAAATTTACATCTTTTTAGCAAAAGAGGTGAAAGACATAATTATAGTACTAGAAATAGGGACCTTTTAGTTCAACCAGGTTTCAGACTAGCAAAAGTAGACTTATCTTTTATGGGGTACTGTTTAAAATGTTATAATAAAATACCTCCCCACATTCTTCAACTGAATGAGACAAAATTCAAGTCATGTATAAAACGCACACTATGTAGGCAGGCATATTATAAGTTAGGAGATTACATCGCTGATAAAAATGCCTGGCTCAATGCTGGTCCTGCTCCACAACCACAACTAATTGATTAACACTTGAAAATACTGTTGGAGCTGCTGAAGATTGTAAGACTATCTTTGCATTGTATAAACTCAATTTCCTTTGTATTGAGTTCTATGTACTATTGAGCTACCATTTACCGGGTAATATGTTTTTCATTGACTAGAATGTGCCCTGGCGGCTGATAGTATGTCATGCTCGCTCAAGTGTCTCGCTGACGGTGGCGTGTGTGTTGGATCATTCGGTTCCCTACAAAATGGTTGAGCTGGATGGTGCTGATCCATGCGTCATGTTCGTGAACGGGCGCCGTCAGTTGGGGCTGGTCATCTTTTAGCTGCCACGGCTTATTTTTAATTATTTTATTTTTGGATTGTTATTTTGTTACTATTTGCTGTACTCTGGACACTTTTAACGCGTACTTGATTTTTATTTATTTTTTACATCGTTCTCACATATTTATAAATTCAACATATTATGATGTAACTAATAATTTTGTAAAAATATTATTTAAAAAGAGTGTCCATGGAGTTTCTTGCCCGTTCTTCTCCATAGGTACCTACTACGCTTTGGAATGGGCAACTAGCTTCATTTTTTCGTGACTGACCGACTTCTTGACAATTCAAAAGTGCCTGTAAATGGTTTAATTGAAATAAATGCTTTGAGTTTGAGTTTGAGTTTGACAACATCGCCATACATTACACTTATACACACTAAACAAATATGACCACCTTTATTATAGATTTACCTCTCTATGTAAACTGTTTGCTAATAGTGATATATTATATAAACTGAATCAGGATGCCATTAAATACGATAAATGTTAAAAGGAGTGTGAGCCTGGAGATCTGTCATACCTAGTTCAGACTCCAGCTCTCACAAAGATTCTAGCATAAGGAAAAATTTAATATATACAACACTATTGTAACAATGTACCTATATGAGAGAAATAAACTGTATTATCATTTCCTTGCATGCATTTATAATTTTAATGTATTTTTGTATAGGTATCCGTTTTTAGTCAAAAATTTTCCGAATTTAAATTTCCTGATGCGCACTGAGTAAATCATTTGACTGATGTTGTGCGACCCGCTGAGTTTTGTCTCGCCCGTAACCAACAGGGTAAAGGTATTGCTGCAGGAGGCATGGCGCCGACTGGCAGCGGCCGTCGACGCTGACCTAGCGCAACAATGAGGCGAGCGGACGACACACCTACAGTACCCACTGGGCATACAGTACTGCTGGCCTCACCAGGCCGGCGCCGGCGCGCTCGTGCCAGCCGCGAGCACGGAGGCGCGCCCGCGAGCTGGACTCCTGGCATCGCTGGTCCGGGGCCTGCTCCCCTTCACTACGAGAGCGGAACCCCAACGAAGAAATACTGGCATCTCTACTGACCTTTTTTTTTTAACGTGGAGAAATGCTCATGCATACTGCACTACCACGGGGAGATAGTGCAGTTATGTGAGACTCTTACCCACTAAAACTCCACGGTGTCCTCCTCCGCCGCTTATGGCGGGAACACGGGTACGCGTTAGCACTCATCCGTGAACCCGCCGCGGCTGTCCGTCACCGGACCCTCCTCTGGGGAGTGCTTCCCATCACCGGCGCATCAGCAGTGCTTTTCTGTAAAAAACTCACCGCGAAAACTAAGATGAAGTGAGCTGTCATTCCACCTGAGACTAGGGATTACCCCTATTGATAACTCACTTCACGCTCACTTCACCTAAGTTATCACGGTGAGATTTTTACAGAATCGATAGGCAGAACACATAGCACGCCGTGACCACCCCAGGGACCAAACCAGCACATGGGCGTCAGACGACCCCGTGTCACCCTTGGTCCCCTTGCGGCGGATCAGGTCGTTGGCCCCGCCGCCTGCTTATTTTCGGCCGCAGAGGATAGGGAGAGTGGCCAACGTAATACCAACACTCCTCCTCCCCTGCGGCCCCACCGCGTCCGCCATCAGACGGTGGCGACACCGTCAAGACCGCGGAAGGTAGGGAGAGCGGCGCACCGCAATACCGGCACTTCTCTCCCGCCGCAGCCTCCAACCTTCACCCGCGATGCCTCACATACGACATCGCGGCCCACCTCAGTTGCGATGTCGCCCAAGCGGCACCGCAACCTACTTGTTGGCCGCTACGTCGTCGGCTTACAGGCAAAAGCCCTGACGAGCGGCCTCTCCTCGGGTTCCTCTTCGCTTCACCGTGGGTGACCAAGCCACGGCTACTAAGCCCCCCCGCCTCGACAATGTGGGAACCCACCGGGGGGATCTCTACTGGCCTTTTTTTTTTTTTTTTTTAACGTGGAGAAATGCTCATGCATACTGCACTACCACGGGGAGATAGTGCAGTTATGTGGGACTCTTACCCACTAAAACTCCACGGTGTCCTCCTCCGCCGCTTATGGCGGGAACACGGGCACGCGTTAGCACTCATCCGTGAACCCGCCGCGGCTGTCCGTCACCGGACCCTCCTCTGGGGAGTGCTCCCCATCACCGGCGCACCAGAACACATAGCACGCCGTGACCACCCCAGGGACCAAACCAGCACATGGGCGCCAGACGACCCCGTGTCTGGGCACCCTTGGTCCCCTTGCGGCGGGTCAGGTCGTTGGCCCCGCCGCCTGCCAATTTTCGGCCGCAGAGGATAGGGAGAGTGGCCAACGTAATACCAACACTCCTCCTCCCCTGCGGCCCCACCGCGTCCGCCATCAACGGTGGTGACCCCGTCAAGGCCGCGGAAGGTAGGGAGAGCGGCGCACCGCAATACCGGCACTCCTCTCCCGCCGCGGCCTCCAACCTTCAGCCGCGATGCCTCCCTCACATACGACATCGCGGCCCGCCTCAGTTGCGATGTCGCCCAAGCGGCACCGCAACCTACTTGTTGGCCGCTACGTCGTTGGCTTACAGGCAAAAGCCCTGACGAGCGGCCCCTCCTCGGGTTCCTCTTCGCTTCACCGTGGGTGACCAAGCCACGGCTACTGAGCCCCCCCGCCTCGACAATGCGGGAACCCACCGGGGGGGATCTCTACTGGCCTAGGTTAAGTTCACCGTGAACGGTCGACCGCTTAGTCACGGCTCTGTCCAGAGGCGCTCACTCCGAACCATTTTCTGCTGCCCGGCCCAGTCTCGAACAGACTGTCCAGCGACTTGACCGACCGGGACCTCAACAGATACGCGTAATGGCGCTCCTCTCAGCGGTTCGTCGATCAGTTCTGGGCGAGGTGGCTGTGGGAGCACTTGCCTGAGCTGCAGCCACGGCGGGAGCCCCACGGGCGAGGTGCTCTGGACAGTAATCTCCCGCGTAAATAGTGGCCCATAAGGCTTGTAATTAAGACATTTCCCGGGAGTGACAACATTGTTTGCATCGTAGACATTAAGACCAAATGTGGTATGTTAAGACGTTCAGTGAAAAGACTTCATAGACTTATTACTGAATATCGTCCTTCCTAACTTATAAACTGAACTTCACGCAGCGGGAGAATGTGCAAGACGACTTAACACAACAGCCCCGACCATTTTTTTAAAAGATGCTGTTAACACTGGGAACTCGAAGAAAAACACAAGCTCCATGCACGCGAGTAGCCAAAAAATCACCATAAAAGGTGGCCAAGAGTGGTCAAATCAAATTGAATTGCCTCAGAATGTCGTTTCCTACAAGACTGTGTAATACATTGGTCAACATACTCTTCTGCAGTCGCCCTCCGACGCGTCGCCCGCTCGACTGAAGGACATGGAGCGGCCCCCTTCAGCCTCCGGGGAGCCCTCCTCTTCTAACGTGTCCGTTATCATTGGAATTTCTAATACCTGAAACAGTAGACAAAAAATTATTAAATTAAAAACCGTAAAACATTTTTTTACAGTGTATAGGGTAGCTGTAACGTCTGCGCAAACATCACTGATTATGTTTTAACCTTAAGATTTAAGGTGTAGTGAGCGTTTCAAAGATACCACATCAGTATCATCTTGACGCAGACGTTAAGGCCGCTGCCTGGAATCTTGCGGGCAGCGGGGCGGCAGCGGCGGCGGCGCGGGAGCGGCAGGATCTTATGCGTACATTTAAATGGACCGGTTCACGAAAACAGCGGCGCGGGAGCCGGCAACGAGCGGTGCACTCAAGGCAATCGGCGACCGCCCGCGCCGCCGCCGCTGCCGGCCCGCTGCCCGCTAAATTCCAGGCAGCGGCCTAAAACGCTAACAACCATTAGATAATTTAATTTGATTCCGGTATTTTGTTATTTCCGGCTATCACTCATATTTCAGTTCATCAGCCATCGGTTGATCAGATTGAACTGATGCCAGATTGACTGTCTAATGAAAAACTAAGTGTTATAGAGATGGAGTATCCTCCACTGTTTGGACCGAATCTTGTCATGAGGTGGTTCTTAAAATATCAGGCAGAATTAAATCTCTAGCCAGGGAGAGAGACTTGTTCGATTGGCTATGCTAATAGAAGCCTATTCGATTTCGATTCGATTTTTTTTCGTAGTCAAATGCTATTTATTTATATTTCGGAATATAACATTTAAACAGTTGCTTACTTTGCGGTACCCATGTACCGGTAATTTAATAACTATGTCACTTGGGGGGAGTTCAAAGATTTAATTCAGCCTGACATTTTATAGAGCTGACCGACCAGGTGGCACAGAGTCTCAGGACTATGGTCTGTTCCAAAAGTATCCCATGAACATATCAACTGAAATGGATCAGAAAACGTACCTGTGTATGCCAATTTGTAGTACCACTTACAAATTAGCATAGAGTGCTTTTTATTTATTTTAATAATTAAAACCGAAATTCTAATTTTAAATTACCTTTTCATTTATATATTATCATATTGAGGTTAATTTTATAACCGCGGTTGTCGTTAACATTTTTTCAATTAAATTTTATAATGTTATTCAAATAGTATTTTTTTCAAAAATGGTGAGATATAATATACAGGTTGAAATTGAAAGCATGCGACAAACCGATATGAGAGATTTTACTCGTCATTATGAACAACTTTTACTATGAGACCAAAGCTGCGATCGTGAAAAAAAAATCAGCTGTTCCCTATATCTTGACGAGTTATACGAACATAATGTAGGAAACAGCAGATTTTTTTTTGCAATTTCAGGTTATCCCATAGTAAAAGTTGTTTTTAATGATGAGTACAATCTTCCATTTCGATTTGACGCATGTTTTCTATTTCACCCTCTAAAGTTAAAACCTTTTAAATATAGATAAATGTGTTATTAATTATTTACTAATTACTTTCATCTGATACTTTTGGAACAGACAGAAGTGGCATGTCTTACATGGGGTGACTATGGGGAGATTACGATCCATACAGAAGTATGGAGGAAAAGACTCGCTGCGCTGACTCCAAATAAATAGGGCAAGAGAGCGAGCAGCATCCGAATTGCGTAACACACTATCAATCAGAATCTGAATCATTTTGAAGCAAATTGCTAATCCATTGCTTCATAAGTTCTAAAAATTTGTTTGCTCAACACGTAAATAACCCAATGAATGTTGTTGAACTGTCAAAATGAAACCGATTCCCATTGATAATGTGTTACGCAATTGCCCCGCAGGATGAAAGTGGCGTGTGCTCACGTGCGTCTCGGCGTGCGTGTCGCTCTTGCGGAACTTGAACAGCACGACGTGTCCGTGCGGCAGCGCCAGCGCCAGGCGCCGCGACTCAGCGCACAGCGCCAGCTGCGCCACGCCCAGCGCCTCCTCGGCGCACGCGCCGCCCGCGCGCCGCTCGAACACTGCGCGCCAACAAAAAGTACTGATATTTATTTTACTAGTATGTATGTTTATTTGTATGTATGTAAGTATAGTCTCATAATATTTGTTTAGATTTTTAAGTGAATTGTTTATGATTTTATGTATTTTTTTGTCTTCTTTATTTTTTCACACGCTGTCTACAGCTCTCTATTTATTGTCCAATCGCAGGCATGCTGGAAGAGATTTCTTATGAAGTAAGCATCACCTTTGTACCTATTTTTCTGTTCTGTTTTTTTCTTGTCTGTTTATATATGTGTGTACATACATGGTAAAATAAAAAAAATAAAAATAAAATAAGAAATATATACTCATAAGTGGAGCCAACACTGAACAACTAAGTGAAACCGACTGTGGGCTGTCGCTCTCTTTCTGAATCCATACATAAGACAAAGAAAACATATATCACTGTCTCGTTCTTAAGTGCGTAATTAGAAAGAGAGCGCTAGCCCACAGTCGGTTTCAGTTAGGTATTTAGAGTGTTGGCTCCAGATTTATCTACAAGCTTCTTGCTGCGCACCAACCGCACGTCGCGGACCACAAGTTGCCAACACACAGCGAGATCACATCTGACATTAGGAACCTATACTACCTCATCTAAAATTCACTCTTTATCTCGCTCGCACGATACTGCTCGCGGTGAGTGAGAGCAAGACAGAGTGCGGTGCTAGGCGGCAGGCAGCGCCGATAGTTTAGGTATTTGTTTTTTGCGATGAAACTAATGGTAATTAAAAAGAAATAAAAAAACATAATACCTGCTTTATAGTTATTTCGGTTAGTATACAAAGTTTCATGATCTAATTTGAAATTTTTTTTGAACACCAGCAGTTTATTGTTCGGTTTGGAGGTAACTTTGGAGTTTTTTTCTATAGAGAAAATTTTATGGAACCGTATTTTTGTCTAACATAAGACCTAACATAATCCTCAACTTTACCATATATTTATTTCAAAATTAATGCTGCAGTATTTTCGACATAACGCAGGATCATGCTCAGCCATTTGAGGTAGTATAGGCCCTTAAGTTCTCTCCAATAGTACAACGGTGCAACACCATCTTGATCGTATTGATGTAAAGTTAGCTGTATATCCCGACCCTAAGATGCCCCAGTTCAGTAGGTATATGATTGCCAAAGGTATCATGCAAAAGAACAACGATATTATTAGAACATTCTGTTCCACAGAATATTCCATATATAATTGTCCTTTTTCGTAGTTTTACTAACCTTTAGAACATTTTAATTTGTACAAAATTTGTAAGGTCCCTGCACTTGCATCCCAAAACTTAACACTACCGTCCGCATGCCTGAAACATTAGAAAAGGTATCTTATTACAATAATTTTATTAAAATCTGAAGTCAAATTAGATGACCATAACAGCTTTGAAACACAAGAGTTGGCAAGACCGCAGACGACCTTTTTCTCGGTGACCGTTTTTGTAAGACGTCTGTGTCAATGTATTGAATGCTTCGATTGAATGTTACGTTCTATTCTTACCAACTTTGTACAGAACAATCTATTACAAGGTGTCCTATCAGCATACCCAGTAAGAATAATCTCGTTATAGGAGCAGGAGGCGGGCTCCCACTCGCCGCCGTTGATCGGCCACAGTTTCTCGCTGAAGCCCGTCGGCTTCTTGTTGCCCTGCCGCCCCACCGAGTAGAACGCTGGGATCTGAAAACGTGGATAGATTTGTATTATTATTAATGTTTGACTAATTCATTTGGCCTTCGTGGTAAGCCATGTACCTATAAATAACTTCGACATAGTCATTACACTTCGGCAAAAATGACGAACATCCATACAAACTGTCAACCCTAACAAGGGATGAATTTTTGAAAATCCTTTCTTAGTACGCATTACTGTAATATAAGAAACGTTTTTTTGCAAAATCTCATGCTCCTCGACACAGCGGTTTAGGCTGTGTGTACTTACAAGAAATTTCACGCGAACGAAGTCGCGGGCGGAAGCTAGCAAGATTATAAAACTACTGATCATGCTATTATCATTACTTACTATAAGTTTTTTTGGGTTATTTATTTATTCATAGGAACTAATAAAATGATAAATGATTTTATTTCTGTAAGAAGGTTTGTAGAAACATTTTTACACGCCAATCATATTTTTTTAAACTAGATGAAGTCGGCGTTTGCTATCTGACTATTCTGAGACGAAATGCGAACAAACTCAGAGGTCACGGATCTCTTTTAATGTACTGTTATTTTACTTTGAAACATGTTGCGCACACATACCAAGTCGGAGGGGCAGTCAGCGAAGTAAGAGCAGCAGGTGACCGGCGACTCGTGGATGTCCATGGGGTAGGGGTTCTCGAAGCACGGGTAGCCGGGCGACTGCAGGTCGATCACCACCAGGTCGTTCTGCAGCAGCACCACTATCGCGTACGGTTCCTGGTAGTCTGGAAACAAAAGGTAAATAAGGTCATGGCGAGCGTCGAAGAGGAGTTTCTTATTTATTTACTAGCTGACCCCGCAAACGTTGTTTTGCAAAAAAAAAAAAAATAGATAGTAGCCGATTCTCAGACCTACCCGATATGTACAAAAAATTTCATACAAATCGGTCCAGCCGTTTCGGAGGAGTATGGTAACTAACACTCACAGTGTTAGTTACCATACTCCTCCGAAACGGCTTTTATATATTAAAAACACGAGAATTTTATATATTAGATGATTATTATATATTTAGTACAGCAAGTTAGGCATTCTAACTAATTTAAGTTAATCCTTTCACTCTGACTTCTCACAGAACCACAAACATTCTAACATTCGTCTCTCATTTATCAGCAAATAAGCCCAGTCCAGGGTTGGTCTCCGAGAGCGTTGAGCATCGTCCACATACGAATGACGACCACTTCATAATTATACAAAGGAGATGTGAGTGAACAACATGAAACATTACCAATAACAGTCACAATTACCTACACTTGCGAGTTCCTGGATATAAGGCTCTGATGGTTTATATTTATTTATTTATTTTTAGATCTTACAACTATCTTTACAGATCTTGGACCTAATTCAATAGTGTCGCCATTACCTATTATTAATTACATAAATAACTTAACTTGTAGTAACTTGTCAGATTAAACTTCTGAAGTCTTCTCGGTAAGGGGTGATGATGGGAGTGAACTCATTAGATGACTATCTGTGTAACGTGCTTGGAATATGTCCAGTTCGGGAGGGGAGGAAACAGTGTTATCTTGATTTTCTGATTGTTTTTTTTTTGGCAGAAGGTTTAGTAGAAGTTCAGCTCTATACTTTATCCAGCATAAGATTATTATTTAGATCAAATCAAATCAAAATCAAAAATGTTTATTTGTTAGAATATGGTACAATAGATGTTACAATATTGGTTTCAGCATATCCTGCCATAGGTACTATGGCGTACAAATATTTCTATAAAAAAAAAACAAAGCTTAATGTCTAGCCTATTAATACCTAACTGTGAAAATAAAATATGAATCTTAAAAATAGTTAATTATTAAAGATTGAAATTGAATTGTAGTAACAATAATGATTAAGTAATAATGAATTATGTAGTTGTTGCATGTGGTAGAATAAAGGCTGTTTTTATTTTATTATATTATTAACTACTTATCCTCTAAATATTCTTGAACATTGTAATATTTTTTTTTCTAATAGCAGTTTACACAATAACCTTTTGAAAAACGGCAAGGGCAAATCTTGAGTATTATTTGGCAAATGATTATATACAGTAATTGCCATGCAGTAAGTATTTCTTTTAAATAGCTTTAATTTTATTTCGGGTAATTTCAGTTTGTCTTGGTGTTGTGTCGGTGATACTAACAGTAGTTTTAAGTTTACTTTACTAACAATACTGGATTCACTGTGGTCTGATAATAATAATAGTTAGGGCTTACCGGCTGTGTGTGGCGTCTCACAGAGCGTGACGAAGTCCACCACGCTGTGCTCCATCTCCAGTACCGTGGTGGACTTGCCGTTCAGCACCGTGATGCTGTGCGTCCGCCCCGCCTTGTCGGACGGCAGCCCGCCGCTGAATATCACCAGGCTTTCTCTGGAACACCGGGGAAGTGGGTTAGTTCCAGCAGATTAGTAAGATCTTAGACATTCTGGCCAACTTGCTTAACTACTTGTGAGTTGAAATAAAGAATAATCCGGATTTATATTAACACAGATACAGCATTTTTTTTTTATTAACTGACGAAAAATTTCAACGCAAGGAAGTTCAGAATCATGTACTAAATACGTGGTAACAGGCTGCACGCCGATGTCCCTGCTGTATTCATTATCATACATATTTATATATATTTTCATTAAATTCCGGTTTGATCATTGCCTTTATGCTTAATTAATTCAACCCCTGTTCTGCCTATCTATGGCATGATTTGCTCCGCGGTTTCATCCATTACATTCTATTTTACGGTTCTGACCTTTAACTCAATTAAAAGCTTATCAAATCAGATAATATTTACGATGTTTTCCTATAGTTGAAACGAGTACAACATTAAACTGCAACGATCATCGGAATGAGATTAACAGTTCTGAAGTCGGTATTAAAAGTTTGTAGCGCGATGAAGAGACTTAGTAATGCGTTGATGTAGAGTGTTGGGGCAAGCAACCAGTGGCAGTAATGTTTGTCCCTTTCCGATTCATTAGCCGAAGAGGATAACGAGCGACGTCAGCCGATGTCAGCCGATCTTGCACGACGCGACGCCTTGATATCAAGCTAACGGGATTTTTAGAGTTCGCATTTGCTTGCATTAGCCATATCTGACTGGGGATTATTGGATTCAAAATGTTGTTCCATTGTATGTAAGTAAAAATTGAAAGTAAACATTTTCAGTTTTTATCGTAAATTCTGATATGATTTTTTACTAAGTGAGGGATCTCGTGAAGTTAACACTCTCATGTACAGTTATATTATTAGTATACTTTACGTATTCCGTATAAGTAATTGGAAAAGATCGACTAAATAAACAAAAAAAAAGTCGTGGGATTCGCGTAAAATTTCCCCGAATTGAGTCGAAATTGGGTAGATACACGTGTAGGAATAGTTTATAACAAGCGTGAATGTCGCTGAAGGTTGTTGTTGATAGGTGGTGTTAGAAGGCCGACGAGAGTACCTTTATTACAAAAGTCGGTCTTTTGACTCAACTATAAAGTTGCTAGTAGGATGTCAGTTTCCAATAATTCTCGTGTACATGGTTGGTGTTACGTCCAGTGACGTGGGCCGGTATCATTCAAGGAACAAAGCGTGACTCACCCTGTTCTCGAGGTCTTCCATTCCAGTCTGAGTATAGGTTTACAAGGTTCTAGTTTGCCGTCTTTGTTCGCTTTTGCTGAAAATATACAAACGATATCGTTAGTTCCCAGATCGTGTTTTGATCATGTTCGTTAAATCTACGCGACATTGATTTTAACAAGTTGTTATTTAAATAAAAAATATGAATAGCTACACAAAGAAAGATTTTTTTGCTATAATAATATGTATATGTGATCTTTAAATGTACGAGTATGTGCACCATTTTAAAGTCTGGGATTTACTTAACAATTAATAACCTTCACTGTACATCGGTATAATAACATAGATGTTCATGGTAAGCTTCGTTGTGTGCAATAGACACTCGCATATATCTGTAACGGGGAGAATTTGCAAGTAAACTAGGTAAAACCTAACCATGTGGGTAAGAGAGTGAGGAAGGGCGGGGCGCGCGCGTGCTCCAGGTGGCGAGCGCGCCGTCGGCGTGCGCGGTCATGAGCTTGCCGTCGTGCTGCCACGCGGCGGCGCGCACGGCGTCGCCCGGCGTGCCCGCGCCCAGCGCGCCGCGCCACTCGGCCGCGCGCGCGCGCAGGTCCCACACCACCACCAGGCCCGTCTCGAACGCTATCAGCAACTGGAACATATACGTTACAGGTTTCAGAAAAACGTTGCATTATCGGCATCTGCCTGCCAACCCAACTATGTTGGGGCAGACTTCCAATTTAACCGAATGCAGCTAAATATTAGTATTTGACATCAAACATACTATCTGACCTCCAGAACTCAGTTACTGGGTAATGCGATACCCTTTGGTAAGACTGTTTGTCACATTTTGGCACTTCTGACAACCCGTAACGACTGTCAAAGAATCATCAATGACAGTTGTTACGGCAAATACCACCTTTAGTTTTTTCAAATGGAATCTGGTTTCTAGCAGGATGCAACGAAAGTATTTTAACCACCCGTGGACATCTTCAGCATACGGACATACAATATGTGGGCTCAATGCAACAACAAGTAAACAGCTCTGCTCATACTGCTCTCGGAATTTAGCGTTGAATGAATGCATTACTATTTAGTTAAGTACGTGTACGTATTTCCTGTCCAAAATATGATAAAGAAAACATTTCGGTCGACTAATATTTAAGAGTATTTTATGAAGTAAAATTCGAATAACTCGTACCTTGCTGGCGTCCAAGGGATTATCACAAATTTCCACCACCGCGCCGGGGTGGTTCTGCCTCGTCCTGTAACAAATAAATATTCATTTGAGCGTGACACTTCTGGAAGATATACGATGAATATAATTGTAACTCATCTGTTTTGCTCATCCTTTCAGTTATATTAAAAATTATTGTTTGCGTCGGTGTAGGTATTCAAAATCTCATGAAGTTTAAACTGTCATTTGTTCAGCAAAATCAAAAATCAGGCGCTATTAAAGTATCCTGTTTGTTCGTTCAACAAAGTGGAAACTTGGAAGTTTAATTTTTAGCACACTTGCTTTTGTGTTAGACTATCTTGCAACGATAATAAAACAGTCAGCTTTGGCTCTTGTATTTTTGACTATATCCACTAGCACCGATATTTATTTGCTTATTAATAAAGGTTTAGAAACAGCTTCTGTATTTAATATATATTACGTATTGTAAGTAGTAACAATAGTCTCGGGCTTACACAACCGCCATTTACATGGTAACAGCATTCTCAGAAATAATTTATAACACATACCGATATCAGTTCTATCGAAGTTCAAAGCCTATGCATGACACTCCCACCCGTATCAGATGGGAACACGTGTCAGCTGTCAAATCTGTGTCATTCGTGACGGTTACCGGCGGCGCGGCTCGAGCATCGACGTGCACGTGTCAGTTGTATTACAACACTAGCGTAGTGGAGGGGCGTTTTATTTCAGAATGGGAAGCATGATTTTGCATGAACTTATGATTATAAAAAAATATTTGAGAACAAATAGCTGGCAATCCATGTTAGGCACCGTCCGTACTGGAAGCCAACATAGTTCAAGTAACTACAGTATCTACAAGTCCAAAGTTTGATCAAGCGTATTTACGTTATGGCGAACGCACCAGGGCCATACGGAAAAACAAAGTTAATTATTTTTGAAGCATCTTGTCATTAAAAGTTAAGTGTGTTGTCTTCAAAGCAGCCCCAACGTCAGTGTTGGTCTGTATCGTGTCAGCTTGATTGACTGGGGGCGCGCGGCGTCGCGGCGCCACTTGTTGCGACCGTACGGCGTCACCCTTCTCCCCCAAGCCGGGGTGGGGGATGTATGGGGTGCGAGATTAGAGTGGTTTCAGCGGGAGTAGGCGGAACAAAGTCGCGGCGGCTTTGAACCTGCACTCTGATTTGTAAACGTATGATTATTCGCGTGAACCACATCGGAAACAGGAATAACGGTGCTCCACTGTTGCGAGAATAGAAAATAAATAATTGTTGCAAGTTTAATTAAAGCAGAGCTTTCCGGCTTGAACTATCCGGTTTTGAAACGATAACTTCGTACATAATTATGTATGTAGGCGTACGTTTCAGTGCTTCCTGCCGAGCTCCGATGAGCGGTGCATAGGACCGGTAGGTACACGATGGACCGAAGGAGTAGGCATACTTACAGCTTGACTTTTCATAAAAACGTATGCTTAACAACTAAACACAGTAGGGGAGAATAGTTTGCCGGAAAACATTTTTTTTTTCCATATGAAAGGGTATCAGTTAAACATGAATTTTTTTGCAGGGACGATATCATTTACTGAAACCTTTTAACGTTGCAAAAGCCGTATTCATTCTGCCGTATTCATTCTGTAATTCTGTATCTGGTACAACGTTCATTTCAAGAACAGTAGGCGGTTAGGTTTTCAATGCTTCCACCCAATTATTTATATAATAATGTATTTCCATCACAAAATCAGACATTCTCGAGTGGAGAGCCATTGAGAGTGTGTGGGCTTATACTGGCTCATACAGACATATTGTGCAGTAATTGCTACTCATAAGAGGCTGTGGTAATGTTAAGTTAAATGAAATTATTTTCTCCTTATTTTTCAAATTCTTATAGATGTTTATTAATATTTTCAAATTTCCATTTTATATTTTACATCCATATTTCGTGAGACTGAAACCGTCGCCCTGTTCTTCGGAAAAGGGTAGGAATGCAATATTCTACTATGGCATATTGACACGACTCTAACCCCGGGGGCATGTTAAAATTGCATCTTTAAATGACTTTTTATTCTTTGCTCGGGATGAACATTTTATTTTCAGACGGATAATGTTCTACAATCATTTTGTTGTAAAATGTAACTGTTACTCAGTCATCCACATCTTGACCCATATCGTGAACGGGCGCCGTCAGTTGGGGCTGGTCATCTTTTAGCTGCCTCGGCTTATTTTTAATTATTTTATTTTTGGATTGTTATTTTGTTACTATTTGCTATACTCTGGATACTTTTAATGCGTACTGTTTTTTATTTATTTTTTACATCGTTCTCACATATTTATAAATTCAACATATGATGTAACTAATAATTTTATAAAAATATAATTTAAAAAGAGTGTCCATGGAGTTTCTTGCCCGTTCTTCTCCATAGGTACCTAATAAGCTTTGGAATGGGCAACTAGCTTCATTTTTTCCTGACTGACCGACTTCTTGACAATTCAAAAGTTCCTGTAAATGGTTTAATTGAAATAAATGCTTTGAGTTTATCGCTACTTGTACCCGATCAACCTAGAATGTACGTCATAAGTACCCACACATAATCTGGCAATAACGCGTAGCAATCCGTCGCTCACTCGCTAATGGATATTGTACACTCCTACAGTACAGATTGGCCGAGCTTTTACGTCACCACATATTAATCTGGACTTTATGGCAGTCGACAAATATAGTAACAACTACGAATTGTAGGCATTGTTGATATTTTAGCTTTGACATACAGTGTGTATAATTAGCTTTGGCTTTTGCATAGGCTCGCCTTGATTAGATAGAACTTAAATATGACTGGCAAATGTTGGTGTACTATAGGTACGATCACCAAAAGAGATAAGTAACCAGGGTCGTCGGTATAGTTGAAGTTTACTAAGAAACCGATGGATGTTTTCGAATAAAATAAAATTTAATTAATAGAATTTATCAAATTAAATTTCATTCGAAAATATCCTTCGGTTTCTTATTAAACTTCAACTACATAATTATATGGATGACCTTCTGCTTAACCCTACAGAGAATGATGGCCTGATTTTACGTTATGTTATATACAGCCACTGATTATGATAGCGCACACAACAAGCGCAACATTGATTATGTAGCCGGTGTAGCACAGTAGCACATTGGTTATGACAGCGTAGCCAGTGTAGCACATTTGCTTACGACAACGTAGCCGGTGTAGCGCATTGGCTACGAAAGCGTAGCCGGCGTAGCGTATGGATTACGACAACGTAGCCAGAGTCGCACATTGGTTACGAAAGCGTATCGAACGTAGCAGCCCATATTGGTATCACTAATTCACAAAATATTTTCATGTTCCAAATTTTGCTTTATATTATAAATTCGATGACAATAGGCTTGTCGACTGAAAAAATATAATTAGTCCGTCAGTTAGATTATCAAAAAATATTTGACCCGTATTTTTTCTTTTGTTACGTAAACCAAAATTGTCGAAGATACGACGCTTTTAAAATTCTCAATACGTCACACCTTGGTATAATTTTTAGTGCGTTCTGACGTCACGAGCCCCCACTCCCGAGTTTTGATGCGTTTTATCTTTGTCAATATTCATTGATTTACAAAAACAAAAAATATGTGTCCATTATTTTTAAATACTGTAACTGACGGACTAAATAGATTTTCAATTTATTGATAGTGCCGACAAGCCTATTTAGTGTAGAATGTACTAGAGTCATGATTGCGCTATCTTAAAGTAACCTCAAATTAAAAGCAATCATTTACAGGCGCATATTTATATGGTCAGCGCTACAAGTGCGCATATTATAACCCACCAATCTGCCGCTTGCATAAAACCAGACATATTGTCTCTTTCCTCAGTTTATACAAAAGCATAATTGAATATCTCAATATCCATATCTCGCCACTTTTATGACAGCGTCATAATTATAATGATGCTCATAAATGTCGAGTTATTATCCGAAGCCTCTCAGCGTGTTTTATGACTGACGCTAAAAATACTCGTGGAGTGTCAGTTGGTGACGCTGTTACTTGGCGCACTGATTGGAGGAGAAATATATTGGGTTATTCATTGTTTCTGATTTGTTGCGTCGCGTACGACTTATTATCTATCTCCATATATATCTGTACTAATAATAAAGCTGCAGTTTGTTTGAACCCGCTAATCTCTGGAACTACCAGCCGATTTAGATTTTTTTTTTGCATTTTATTAAATGCAAAAAGATTTTTTTTCTTCCTCAAGAATTGAACTATTGTTCAATTCTTGAGGAAGACTATGCGCTACTTAACATCACACTAGGACCCTTACACATAGGAGCTGAAAAAACAAAAAAAGTCTGAAAAAACCCTAAGCGAAAACCAAGTAATAGTTCGGGCAGGCGATGCGATGCGACGGTCACCACGTTGCGACTCGGGGGAACAAGACATTTTACGCGGAAGAAGTCTCGGGCAGAAGCTAGTTTATGTTATAATCTATACTATCTTATACTAGTATTATAAAGAGGAAAGATTTGTATTTATGTTTGTAACGAATTGGCTCAAAAAGTACTGGACCGATTTTAAAAATTCTCTCACCATTTGAATGCTACATTATCACTGATTAATATAGGCTATTTTAATTGCAAGAAAAAAAAATGTTTAAAAAATAAATGTCCACCCGTGCGAAGCCGGGACTGGCCGCTAGTCACTAATACATGACAAACTCAAATATGAACTTTATAAAGATCAAATCTAGTGCGCACAAAGTACGTTAAATCCACGATTTAACGTACTTTGTGCGCACTAGAGCCGCGGGACATCGCGAGACAAACTGAAGCCGGATCATCATCTATCTAGCCTTTTCTCAACTAGGTTGGTATCGGCGTCCAGTCTAACCGGATGCAGCTGAAACCAGTATTTTACATGGAGCGAAAAAAAAACACACAAACTGTAGCCGGATATTAGATTAATATCCCGCCATCCCAGCTGCCGGAGTGCCGGATAGTCCGCTATAGTTCCCGTAGTACTCAGCTGCAATCTGAACGTCTTTGTATAAGGATAATATCGAAACAGGAAATATGATATTTATTGAAACTCTTTCAGATTTTATTTTGAAGGATTTTAAATTGTGACGTTTAAATAGAAGATTGTTGTAAAACATAACTATGAGGAGATCATTGTATCTTAGTTTACTTCTAAATGGTTGTCAACAACTTTTTTTCAACCGCTGCCGGCTGGCCCCCTTATCAACAATATCAAAATCGAAACATTAAATGATAATAAAAAGGAGGAGAGACCCGTGGCTAAGTAATAACAGTCGCACAGGTCGATCTATCAAGTTAAGCTACGCTTGCCGCGGTTGGTCTGTGGATGGGTGACCATCTTTACATACCGAGACTCCTCCGTGCCTCGGAAACCACGTTAAGCCGTTGGCCCCGGTTGTCATTCGTGGATCTTTGACAGTCGTTACGGGTAGTCAGAAGCCCGAAAGTCTGACAATCAGTTTTACCCAAGGGGTATCGTATTACCCAGTAACTGTGTTGTAGAGGTCAGACAGGCAGTCGCTTCATGTAAAATACTCGTATTCAGCTGCATCTGGTTAGACTGGAAGCCGACCGCAACATAGTTGGGAAAAGGCTAGGCAGAGGATGAAATGATGATAAAAACTTCCATAAAATAATTCTACTTTCCGATAACCTACAAGTATCGCTCCTCTGCCCGCAACACACAATAGACGTCAGGCTCCGGGCGGCCGTCGTTCGGCAACTGTTGCTCGCGACGACGACGAAACGCAGATATTTTCGATAAGCGATATAAAGCGGTTCCGGAGGGTAGTCCGGTGCCGCCGTCATGCCGCCATCTTGCGCCGCGTCTGTTCACGCCGCGTCGGTAGGTGCCCACATCGACACCCTCGTCATTGTCTCGCTCATTCATGCTCATTTGTGGAATCAGGTCAACAGAATTCATACAGTTCGTGTGATTAGATTGAAGCCTACTGCTGCCTACTGTCAACGAATCAAGGGTGATGTATTAAAGGTTACAGATATTTGTGATACAAGTTATGTAAGTAAGTAAAGTCCCAATATAAATGTATTAGGATAAAAAGGTTAAAATCTCAGAAAAATATAACGGATTCAAATACTATACGTTACGTAATTTTCTACTTCAAAGAGCCATCACAAGGATCTTTCATTATCCTCTCGGGCACTTCGCCTCCACTCTTTTTGTGCCATAATTTATATTATTTTAAGAGTCTGCAAACAAACGAGCCTATTCATTTGCGATTCAACGTGATTTTTATTATAATTCATAATACAGTCCCAAGTCCTTACGTCTGCTGCGGAAGGATATCATTAAAACGTCATAGTATTTTTAAGCACCATGGTATCTAACAATGGTGTCGGGTGACAACCCTGGACGTTATAATTGTTACTGTAACGCCATTGGCGGAAGTTCGTTACCAAGCGCCAATGAGTGCGCGTTATTTGAATTGCGAACTCGACGCGAAGTAATAGGGTTGACGCGGCCTGAGGGCGTGTTATAACGATCTTTATTGTCTGTGAATTTTGCGTTTACAATAATGGTGGCGGGGGCGGTCGACCCGACAAGTTCTCCAATTAACTTAGTGTTTACTGCGGCGAGATACTATTAGCTTAGAATGTTAGTTTTGTGATCGCTACATATTAACAACAGCAACTGTTGCAGTGTGCCGCTGTTTGTTCGTGAAAATTGAGAAGGTTGCCGTCTCTAGGTTGCCGTTTAAGTGAGCATTAAGATTTGGAGCGAAGCGGCGACGTTTACGAGCTGTACACACGGCTGTGTTGCCAAACTTCAAGATCTTGAACTCAATAACTTAGGTTTAACTTAACTTTGATTGAACTTGAACTTTACACATACAAATGTGTAAAGTTCAAGTTCAATCAAAGTTAAGTAACTTCATCCAATTTCTTCAATAATAATGCCGTACCAAAACACTAATATCAAATAGATAACTGAATGTTCGTCCAATGTAAGACAATTAAGTTAATTCTATTTTAGCGCACAAGGTCCTACAAAGTATCAAAACAATTGAAACATGAATAGCGGTAAATGAAATTTTCCTGAAATACGCTGTAAAGTGGCGACAATAAAGTTTCGTGTTTCAACTTTATTAATATCAGTTTAAGAGCGAACAATGAACAATGAACAATGGCCGATGAAGCGCCCCTGATTCTGATGGCCGGAGATACTTCGTTTAGTGGAAACGTTTCCAATAACTGTTACTTTTATTAGTAAACTGTTACCAGTTTTTGTCCCTCTAATAAAATAATTGTTTGAAATGAGAAATATTGTATTGAAGGCACTTTTTACTTACATTCCTGGATGTTTGTTAATTTTAAATTGATGATGTATTTTATGAAATTCAAATGTAGGTAATTTATTTTAGTGTATATACCTACTGTAACTGTGTAATTTTGTGCGTAAATTCAGATACAAGTTACTTGTTTATGACTAAGACTATGACAAAATAATAGCTTCAATGTCTTGAACAACTTCAAATCGATTAAAATTTTCTTTGATTATGTTCTTGGTAATGCAAACAGGCTAGCAGGGACATCGACGCGCAACGTGCACGTAATCCTAGACCCCAGGCGAAGAAGTCAGGTCAATTAAAAAAAAAACTTGTTGTTTCATAGAAAAGTTCAATACCTAAGCGGTCTAAATGAATCATGTACTGAATCCATGGTTACAGGCTGCGCGTTCATGTCCTGCCGCTCTGTATAAACGGAAGGTAAACGTAATCATTGGGGTGACACAAATATGTAATCGAAGAAAAATACCCTCTACTTCGGAGACTTTTATGGAAGTTTCACACGATGCTAAGAAGAGAACAAGTCCCTATATAAACACTCATTACCTGGAAAAATATTAAGCGATCCTAATTCAACATGTCTCTGTTTATCCTACGAGGACGGCCATTACTTTACGTCAGTTTACCAAACTCACGCACAGATGGCGCTGCGCCGATAATTTCAATAGCGCGATGCAAGATCGTTTGAACTGGATTTTCCGTTAAATATAAATTGGAAATAGCAATGTATTTGAATCACGTTTTCGTTTAGTTTTGTCGGCGGGCTGGACAGACCGACGTGAATACTAATCGACTTTGTATTATCGTTTTTGGATACCGGCGGCGTGGGCCAGGGACTTCGTTACCTAACAGTACAGGTATGCTTCATGAAAAAGCAAATATTTCTTTTGTAAATATTTTTTTCTTGTGTGTTTCTAAAAAACAAAATAGAGATAATAAGGAGATATGCTGGTGAACCATAGGCGTAATTGATGATGAAATATTTCAGAGTAGGACTGAAGCTTTGTAATCTAGAGCCTCGAGAAAGAAAGAAAGGTCCTGATAAATTATTTCCCTGCGGACTGACATGACAAACGCTTTCCGTCGTGACTTACAAATTGTCAGACAAGATAAGACGTTGTAAATCTGCCATGTTCTTGTATTTGTAAATCTCAAGTTATCTTGCGTAAGTCACTTATGAAAGATGAATTCTTGAATGATTATTTATGTGCGTTTTGTTACATGAAATAGCGACTCTTTAAAATAAAATTTACTTTGTATTCATAAGTTCAGGTGTTGATAAACTATGCTGAATGCGTCGCAGGTATACATATAGCTTACAGAATAAAATTTAGAAAATCCCCCAATTGCATATTCTGTTCCAATAAAAAATAAACCACAAAACAAAACGTCGAACAGTTTTAGTTATAAACCAGTTAGCCTGGGATACAATCAGAGTGATTTTGCAACAGAATCGTTTACGTTCGCTATTCACTGCAGCGGCGCGCGGTGCGGGATCAAAGGAGGCCACCAATCAGAGAGCACAAATAAAAACATTTGAATGGAATTAATGGAGCGAGCTGACTGCTGGAGACGATTGAATAACCTATAGAATATGTTGTTCTTGTTAAAATATGCCAATACATGATGCTGTAATACAATGCTGCTGGGGAGTTTGTTGCGTCAATTTTTTCCTAGCCAAAGCACTATTACGTGGTGAGGGGTGGGCAATTTGGGGGATTGTCTCATGTAATTTTGACGTTCAAAAAGTGCTGGTTCTCAGTAACAATAAATAACTTTGTTTTTTTTTTTTAAAACTTTTTTATAAGTTCTTTGAGTTTCATTATTTGCAATTTTAGTGTAAATGTTTAGTGGGAGTTTACGATCAAGATCACACCTAGGTGTTCCTAAAAATGTTTGCTTAGCGCACTTAAGTATCTGAGTTCCTTGCTATTGGATGTACCTACGTTACAAGGCTGAACAAAACAAACGACCAGAGGTCCACTTTAGCCCTGCATCAAAAGAGCTGGAAGTGATGGGGGAGGCTTTTGGACAGCAGTGAGATGATGCAGTAACAGTACAAGGATGGCAGTGTGAACATTAGCAAGTGTTATAATAATCACAAAGGAAACACACCAGTCAGAAACATATTCAAAAGAAAACCTGCAAAAACAAATTGAGCGAAAAATGCAAGTACTTGCGCAACAACGTCTGAGGAGAGGACACTTGTGTCCTTATTGAGCTCATAAATTGTGACCCCCGCCTGCCTGGGACGCTTATTACCCCCCTGCTCCCCTGCCAGCCCGGCGTCATGGCGTAATCATGGCAGATATTAACAAGATCCTAATATCGGACGGTCGAGGAATCTAGTTTGCTGAAAGTACAGTTTTTTTTATCTCATGTAGCGACGCGCGCTTTACTTGTAATAAACAAGTGTACAAATACGCTATAAATGTGTGCATGAAGACGAGTAGCGTCAGCACATAACACACACGCACACACACACACTTCCGAGGTCGCCGTCGTCTCGGATGGTACCGAGAGCTGCTGCGCTTACACGAAGTGACGCGCTCTTTACTTATGGAAGTAAAATTAAACGCACGTCACTTCGTGAGATAAAAATACTATATTAGACTAACTGACCCGGCAGACTTCGTACTGCTTCAATCAATAAATAAAAGACCTAAGCTTTTGTATAAATTAATTTTAAAACAAACAAAACGAATCCGTATTTAATAAAAAAACATTTTTTGAATGAAGCATGAAGTGATTCAATAAAGTTCAAATTGACTCTACAGTTTATTTAGAAAACGTTTGTATGGGAAATAGAAAAGGGCTGTTTTTAAGGTTTTCCTGGGAATTATTCGATTTTTTCTCACCTTTTAAACCTTCCCTAGACCTCCACGAACATTTCAAGATCAAAATAAGATAAATCCGTTCAGCCGTTCTCGAGTTTTAGCGAGACTAACGAACAGCAATTCATTTTTATATATATATTAGATAGTGAAGAGATGGAGCAACACAGATAGTCATACAGGGGTCGATGTTTTTTTTTTCTTTCTTGAAAGTATTACTGAATTATAGTGCAATGAACGCCTGAAAGAAGGCTTTATTTCTCTTGGAACTAGTAAAGGTCAAGTTTTAATAAAAAAAAATCCTGGTTTTATCATGGATCTCGGAGCTAACAAACGCATATTACTGACTAGTTTATTTGGAGAAAAGTGACCCCTACCGCCCTGAAAATGTACAGGAAGAGGACCAACAGTCGCGCGGGATGAGGACTAACGGTCGCGCGGATGAGGGTCCATGTTATCTTATTAGTGGGAGGGAAGGGACGTGCCTAATTAACTAATTAAATTCCACATGTCACATGTTGTCGCCGGGCTCCGCTGATGCGATTATACACAAAGAGAAACAACCACACGAGAGCAAGTGTTTGTTTTATATGAACTGTCTAATTATACAAAGGGGACTTCAAAATGCTTCACGTTATATGGGTGATGTTATTTTGAGCCAAGAATCTAGAAATAACATTCAGTTTTAACCGTCGGAGTGGTTTTCAGAAGAGCACTCTTAAAATGTAATAAAATGAATTGATTGATTTACGAGTTAATCGACCACTTTCATGATTAAACAATCATTATTCACAACTGCCTACGTATAGAGGGCGGTAGAATTATTAATAGAATACACATTATACGCGTATTAATAATACACACTTATTAACGATTCTGTGACACGCGCCGATATGTGATGACAGATGCGACGCGTGACTGATTCATGAAACGTTCTCATATTTAATTAAATTGCTTTCATAAAATGTCAGTTATTTAAAGCCTTTATAGGTTAAAGTGAAATTGTTCAATACATTATCAAGGGTTCAGCGTTAATAATTAACTTGCAAACCCTATGCTTATGCGTTTGTATATAGGTTTCAAAATGCGGAACACTAACATAATTGGCTAAACTTTCACGAAGTATGAAGTCTTCTTGTAAATAAACGTGAATTAAAAAAAAAAACACGGCGAGCTGAGCGGTAATTAACAGTTAGTTTCAAATAAACTGTGAAATAATTAACGAAATAGTTATAATGCCAGTAGCAGAGCGCAGGTATACGCCGAAATAAACACAAGTTTGTTGAACAAAGCTCAACTCGGCTTGTGTCGCTGACAGTTCTGTAATTCGCGTTTTCGCCCCGCACACGCCACGCAACCGCCCCCCACCCGCCACGCTCCCGCCACGCTCCCGCCACGCCCCCGCCACGCCCCCGCCACGCTCCCGCCACGCGCTTATAAGACTCAACACATAACATTTCCTTTTTGACGAAAGTTTAATTAACGAATAAAATTGGAAAATTCTAATTATTTTCAACGCCAGCGCCAACAAGTTTTGATTGTCCGGCGAGCACTTTATAGAAATGTTCTGTAAATTAATAACATGTTTTTGTTATAAATAATCAAATTTTATACATTTTTATAAATCATTTATATAGGTAGTTTGGCAATAATTCCTTCTGCACATGTGGCCTCCCTGGCGTCTCATTAACGGCATAACTACGTAAATGTGTATTCACTGCTCTGCTCGATTTTTATTTATTTTTTACATACTTCTTTGACATAATCTTTTTATTATTTGACATTATAAACAGACAATTCTAATTTTTCAACTCTTTTTAGTGGTTGTAATGGAAATCATAACAGTTGGTTTTAATAGGTTTTTTTATATTTTATTTATCTTTTTGATATATTCTTATTTTGTAAATGTGAGGACTTTGTAGGCCCTGAAAATTTTAGATCTGTAGACAATTTTTTAGATTCAGATTCAGATTCAGATTCAGATTTATTTATTTGCCATCAATGTAGGTACAAGTTTAAGATGATACAAATAGCTGAGGGTTACCGCTACATTCTACCTTACGGCATGCAATAATATCAAGTACCTGGTACTCGTTGACAGGCCTACGCTGTCCTCCCATACCTACTGTAATTTAAAAAGATTGTAAAAGCCAATTATTTTTTTAAAGAATAACCGTGGAGTGTCTTTCCGGTTCTTCTCCATAGGAAACGACCAATTGGAACCGTGCACCTAGCTGCTGACGTTTCATAAGTACCCTTGTAGGCTTATGTGAAATAAAATATTTTGATTTGATTTGACAATGTGCTATATTATATACGACGGTGGTATCAGTTTATTTAAACTAAGTATGTAATTTTTAGATAAACTTCAGGCTCTAAGGTTTTAAGGAATAAAAAAGCAAAAGAATCTTATGCTTAACTTCAAATTGCCAGAAGTAAAAGCAAAAAACTGACTGCTCGCAACAGCTTACATTAAATGACCGGCGAGTTTGGAACTAGTTTTAAGATTCCAACAACGATCATCGCGCCAACATCTCGGCGGAATGTATGTGGACGTTTCTATTGCAGACCCACGTGGAATACAATCACACTATGTAGTGTGCTGTAGGCGCCTACAGTCATGCACTGCACAGGGCTCACATTCACCTGAAGGGCAATTCTCGTAAATTTAAGAACGTTCACAGTCTGATCTCAGTCTCAATCTGTCAAAAATACGTCGGATTTCCCTACTTTTGACAAGTTTTTAACATTTCTTTGTCGCCGAGATGAGATTGCGACTAGATTTTGCACGTTTTAAATTATGAGAATTGGCCTTCTGGTGTGTTGTAAAGGGATTGGCAGACTGTGTGCAAGAGACTAGTTTATCATAAGTCTGTACTTAATATATTATTAGCATCAAACGTCATTTTTTAAACTAACGTGCGGTGGTGCCTATAAAAGCGGAGCGCGGCCAGTACTCGCCCCTTATTCCGTCGCAAGCAGTCGTCGTGATAACATCGTTCTCTTACATAATTTATTTGTTGTTGTAATCAGGAAGTATTATTTTTAGTCTAATTATTGTATTTGTTTTTAAATTGATTAAAGACTAGTATTTAGTCATTTCGTTTATTTTTTTTTAAATAAAATTAATATCAACCGCCATTATCAGAAGTGGGATAGGCTCCATTGCCTGTCTTATCTATCTGTGTTGTGCGAAAAGTTTTTGAATCATGTCCGAACGTGCTACTACTACTCGTAATAGAGGGAGAACTAGGCGTGATCAAAACAGTGATGCAACCAACCTCCAAGAAACTCTTGGAGCTATTCTGGCGCGCCTGACAGCGCTAGAAAACACCAGTCTACCCGCAACTACTACCGTGTCGGCGACAACGACTCCGGATGCACGTGCTGTTATGGCACCTGGGCAGCTCATGGCGACTTTGCCGCTGGAGCCACCACCAGCAGTGCCCGAGTCGAACACCAGCATTGTTGGCGAATCGCTTGCAAGTACTTCAACGTCACTGGATGCTACAGATCGCCTCATTGGAGCATTGAGTGCGTTAACCAAGGTCAGATCCAACCATTATTACATTTCAAACTTTGATCCCAGTATACATGATATTGATTCTTGGTGTGAAGAGGTTGAAAGGGCACGTGAAATTAATAGATGGGATGACAACGAGTGCTTATCCCGGATTGCTAACTGCCTGAAGGGAGATGCCCGTAGTTGGTTAAATGACTGGGTCACAAACGACCGCACCTGGTCTAATTTCAAGATAGAATTTAAACCACTTTGCTCACGAAGAATCGATGTTGCAAATATATTGTTTGACGTCATGTGTACTAATTCCGACAAGTATTCCACGTACGCAGAATATGCTAGGCGCTCCGTCTTGAGACTAAATATTGTTAAAGGGTTAAGCGATGATTTAACGGTCGCGATTGTCATACGTGGTATAACTGACGCACAAGTACGTGCCGCTGCAACTAACGCTCATTTAACGACCAAAGATCTTGTCGAGTTCTTTTCTATTTATACCAAACCGAATCCTAACCCATCGGTAACCTCTGTGAAACTTTCTCAAAGTAAACAGTCTGACCGAAACTTTCGAAAACGTCCACATAATAATAAAAATCGCGAAACAACGTGTTTTTCTTGCGGTAGTGTGGGTCATGTGCAACGTGCGTGCCCTAAGCAATCGAAAACGCACGCGAGGGATTTAAAAACACTAACTTATTTATTTAATACTTCAAGCACATAAATGTACAGAGGCGGACTTAATGCCATAGGCATTCTTCTGCATGGTTCTCTATTAACTTAAAGAAAAGTACATTTGTGGCTACAGAGATTGAGTATTTAGGTCGAACTATCTCCGAGGGTCAGATTAGACCGAGCGAACAAAAAATTAAGGTTTTAATTGACTGCCCTGTGCCCACAAATGTAAAACAGGTTCGACAGCTACTCGGTTTGGCAGGGTATTTTCGCCGCTAAATACCTGGCTATGCATCTAAGACAGCGCCCATTGCTAGTTTAACACGGGGTAACGTTAAATTTCACTGCGGCGAAGAACAAGAAAACCCGCGTAAATTTAACCTAAATGATAATGTATTTGTAATAAAAACCCCTCAAGTTACAGGCAAGCTGGACTCGGAGATGCAAGGGCCATTTCGTGTTGCGAAAATCCTTCCCCACCATCGATGCGAGTTACAGCTGCTAACTGGTTTGTATGGCAAAGTTACTCAGGCTGCCGGCGAGTACATAGTTGCCTGGCGAGGAGAGTGGACCCCCGAGTCGTGTGCCACGTTTTTCGATAGTAAGTAGATTTTTGTATTTACTTCTCTATCTAAATTGTGTCAAATGTGTTTGATTACATGGACTGAAAGAGTCATGTGTACATGCACAGTGGTTCTAAGGGCATTGAGTTACAGTGTAATTCTGCCGAAAGAGACGTGCTAACTGTGTGCCTCCGTCTCAGTTTATAAGGGCATTGAGATATGTCTCTGCCAAGACGTGCTAACTGGGTGCCTCCGTCTGTTTATAAGGGCATTGAGTTAGTGTAATTCTGCCGAAAGAGACGTGCTAACTGTGTGCCTCCGTCTCAGTTTATAAGGGCATTGAGATATGTCTCTGCCAAGACGTGCTAACTGGGTGCCTCCGTCTGTTTATAAGGGCATTGAGTTACAGTGTAATTCTGCCGAAAGAGACGTGCTAACTGTGTGCCTCCGTCTCAGTTTACATTATAAGGGCATTGAGATGTGTCTCTGCCAAGACGTGCTAACTGGGTGCCTCCGTCTAGATATGTTGTATTTAACTACAACAGACATATTTTTAGATTAAGTAATAAGGATATTACTAATAAGTGTCCTTCTCTCATTTTTAGCTGAAGAGGACAGTCTCGTAGCACCATCTACCAGTGCAACTAGCTGCGAAGATCATTCAAGTCGTGGAGATGCAGACACACACCAGGGTCCGTCGGTTACTGATGCAGCCATTGAAGACATGAGCCCTTCGCGTCGCCCGAGTCCACTTGCCGAAGACCGTGACTGCAGCGAACAAGGACCATCATCTGGACAATGTGGCTGAGGACAACCACACATCAGGAGAGGCCGTATTAGCATCAAACGTCATTTTTTAAACTAACGTGCGGTGGTGCCTATAAAAGCGGAGCGCGGCCAGTACTCGCCCCTTATTCCGTCGCAAGCAGTCGTCGTGATAACATCGTTCTCTTACATAATTTATTTGTTGTTGTAATCAGGAAGTATTATTTTTAGTCTAATTATTGTATTTGTTTTTAAATTGATTAAAGACTAGTATTTAGTCATTTCGTTTATTTTTTTTTAAATAAAATTAATATCAACCGCCATTAATATAATATTATAAAGAGGAAAGATTTGTATGTATGTTTGTAACGAATTGGCTCTTTTTGAGCCAATTACTCAACAAGTACTGGACCGATTTTAAAAATTCTTTCACCATTTTAATGCTACATTATCACTGATTAATATAGGCTTTTTTAATTACAAGAAAAAACATGTCCACCCGTGCGAAGCCGGGACAGGCCGCTAGTATTTAATACTTTCAGAGGCACTAAACGCTCCTAGTGAGTAAGCAGTGTTTGTCCAGTGGTAAAAGCTTCGACTTACGTACGAACGTCGTGGGTTCGAATCCAGGCAGGCGTTTTTATTTTGTGTAAATAATTTCATCACAATTGCTCTCAAAACGGCAAAGGAAAACTTCGTGAGGAAACCGGCATGTTCATGTGACATCTACTAACCCGCACGGAGCCTGCGTGCTAGATTACACTCCCTCTAGAAAAGAGACGGAGCCTATATTCCAGAAGTGGGAACATTTTAGGTTGATTATGCTATGCAGTCTAGATGTGCTGTCAAGGGGCCGCCGGGCAGCCGGATTGTACGAAAGGGTTACCGCTGCCCCGGAACATAAAGGGCTAAGGGAGGAACACGGGTGGGTTTTAGTCAGTAAGAGTCTGACACTCCCTTCTGCTCCACCCAGTGCGGGAGGGGTCATTTGAGGATTTCCCATCCACACAAAAAAAAGGGGGCCCGCCTACCGTCATGCATCACAGCTCACAGTCACCTAGTGTGTTGTAAGATTGGCAGACTGTCTGCAAGTCACTTGAACACTTTGAGGAACACTAAACGCCCCAGGCGTAATAGCAATAAAACTTCCATTTTAACTCGTTCAACGTCCTTCAACTGATTAATAAATCAATAGAAACAAAAATACTTTCAAAGAAGAAAGTTCGTAATTGATTTAACATGAAAGTAAAATGTCTTAATTGCTTTAAATGTAATCACGATTTTAATTTACGTTGAAAAGTTAGTCCCTGAACGGAAACTGTAACTTTGGAAGTCCACGGAAGTATTTATATAGGGTGTTTGGTAGCTGGATGCAAAGGGTGTGATAGTTGGTACCATTTAGAGCATTTTGAGCCATACATGTCTTACGACGAAGTATGCTTTTTATTTTTTTCCCAGTTAAAGTTGGTAAGTTATTTTTGCCTGAAAGTTTGGTTAAAATTAAAAAAAAAAAACATACTTCTTCTAAGACATGTATTGCTGAAAATGTTCTAAATGGTGTCAACTGTCACCACCTTAAGGCTTTACATCCAGCAACCAAACACCCTGTATACGTATATCTTTGCCTACTCATCTAAGGTCTAGGAAACGTGATTATATTACGTTATAAACTATTCAGTACCGGGCGTATGTTACCATCTTTACATGAAAATCGTAAGCACGTACAATAACCACTAAACTGAAGCTAAATGCTCCGGAGACAAACGAGTGCGATTAGCTTCATCATACATATTCCGTAATGTGGCCATTACAGCGCTGTACCCTGTTCAGATAATGTTTTACGACCAATGTGCCTTAAAACAGTCGTTTCGCTTTAATTGCCGGGGATATGAATTCTGTCTCTCAGAGAATTGTGTAGAACGACCTTAGATATTTCTCATTATAATTTGCAATCTCATATAAATATAATGATTATGGCACAAGGAATAATGCATAGACATTATGAATTTAATAACTGAAATCGTGAACACATCGTTCCGTAGCACAGAATTCGGAGCATCCCGCTACGCTTTGTAGCACATTGTTTCGTAGCTGTCAAGGCGTAGCGGCTACGTCAGCTGCTACGGACGTAGCGTCGTAGCATGAGTTTTGTGTAGAGGTCGACGGTGCAAGCTACGACAAGTGGGCTCTAACGATATTACGGTGAAGGCTTCCAAGAACTGTTTCTTGGAAGCCTTCACCGGTGAAAATAGGGGCATAACGCAATTGCTAACATGATAAAAAAACGGAATATTAGATTGTTTTTTTTTATGTCCTCAATTTTCGGATACTAAGTGGCAAAAAGATTGACAATTACATAACGTAACGCATATATTCCCAGAAAGGTTGCATTTCGCTGTATTGTTAATTAAAACTTTAAATTATATGATTTAGCTTTCTAGTCAAGGCGAAATTTGTAAGTTGGGAGGTTTTCTGTCACTAAATAAAACATTTTAAACAATAATTTAAACCACAATACATTATTTCAGACACACGTAACGTAACACACTGTAGAGCGCCAGCAGTTAGTTCTGTCGCACGTGTTCAATAACACGACACTAATAAAACTCAGTGACTCAATGCGATGTGTTTCACCTCCGCGGCGATGCGCGACGGGTCACTCAACATGTGTCGCGACCCATTTATAAATGGAGATTGGAGGACACGTGAGGCTGTGGCGTGGCTGATGGCGCTATTAATATTATAGTTATTTTGCAGCTGTTAAGAATATCTGAGGGGTAATTCCCGTAATTTTTAGAACGTTCTCAGTCTCAATCTGTCAAAAATACTTGTGATTTCCATACATTTTTGATAAGTTTTTGACATCGATTTTCGCTGAGATGAGACTGTGACTAGATTTTAAATAATAATAATAATGCTTTATTGAAAACAAAGTTTAAATGTTTTTAATTACGGGAATTGGCCTTCTGGTTTTATATAATTCGCTCAGTTTTATTAGTTTCTTTTAAGGACAATTTTAGGGTTCCGTACCTCAAAAGCAAAAACGAAAAGATCACTTCCGTCCGTCCGTGTGTCTGTCTGTCAAGACCCTTTTTCTCAGGAACGCGTAGAGTTATCAAGTTGAAATTAGTATCAAATACTGCAATCCCTTGAAGCAGTGAAAAAATAAAACTTTAAGTCAACGCAATCACAAGATACGGGCGTTTATGTTCCATTGAAACTCGCAAGGGATTCCTTCCCTTATAGGGTACTTCCCGTTAGCCTAGAATCATGAAATTTGGCAAGAAGCAATGTCATGTAGCAAAAGTAATCGTAAATTTTTAGTTTCATACCTACAAATTTGTACGGAACCCTCGGTGTGCGAGACCCGATTCGAACTTACAAAAAAAAAAAAAAAAACTGTCAGGCCCTAGGCAACAATGGTCTCGCCATTGTGAGTTTTTGACAGATAATTTTGCATGGCATATAGCATATAGGGTCATCTGTCAAAAACCATTGTAACGTTTGTAAATTAGTAACACCCTGGTCAAAGTATAATTTATCAGTTTTTACTTTCTACAGTCAAACACTAACAAACCGAGAGCCCAACGACAAAGGTCCCACAGTCCCAACAATCTCTAACAGCAACACAAACGGCCACTAAACCCGACCCACTAATCTTGTTACTATCTGTTATCAGCCGGCGCAGGCTCCCGTGCCGATTGGTATTCTCACGATGGCCCATTTAATTGGGGATCTTCCTTCAATGGCCGCGGTCTGACGGCGGAGGGTGTACTCTAAATGTGACGCGGTCGGTGCGAGTTATTTTATAGAGGGAATAATAGGAAATTATCTGTTAGTGGTCATATTACTGTTACATGATATAAAAGATTTCATAATTGTTATATTACGGCTTTACATTTTTAGTATTTTTCTATTCGTAATAGGTGTTTTTAGCATCACAACTATGTGATCAACCAATACTTGTGATGTACCTAAAGCTATTTTATCGGCCCCGAAATGTTTTATTCATGGTAAATTTCGATTCATACGTTTTACTAAGATAATAAAGATCACAATTTTTTGACATTAAGGCCCGCCGCTGATTGCGATTTTTGTCACCGTGACTTATTATTACTGTCACCTATTATACGTATTATCACGTCACCATAATGAGCGCACTCAGTATAGTTTTCATTGCACTTGACTAAGTGACAAATAGTCACGTCGACAAAAAATTGCAATCAGCGGCGGGCCTAAATGTTTTAACAACATTAAACTGTTCTTCACAATATCGAGTAGCTAGATGAGATAGAGGTTTTATTGCGCCAGCAACAATCAGTAAGCCAATTTTCGTAATTTAAAACGTTTAAAATCTAATCGCAGTCTCATCTCGGCGACAAACAAATGTCAAAAACTTGTCAAAATGTAGGGAAATCATAAGTATTTTTTGACAGATTGAGACTGAGATCAGACTGCGAACGTTCTTATAATGACGAGAATTGCGCCTCAGGAAGCTGAATTGATGTCAAGACTGAACAACAGTTCAGTCGGAGAGCCGTTGCTCCTACCTCTGCTTACCGGCCTGTTACATAAACACCTCCAACAAACACAGCATCCCTGCATCCCGTGCACGTTGCTTGCGCTCACAACTTGGCTGCGACTGTGTGATGTATGCCAACATATACGAGTAGTGCACAAAGATGTTGTTTTGTGACATTAATACATTTTGACTGCCCCGTTGGGCTCGTGGTCGCCAGCGCGACTGCTGAGCGTGGGGTCCTGGGTTCGATTCCCGGGTCGGGCAAAGTGTTATTGAGTTTTTCCATTAGGAATTTTTTAGTAACAGCCCGGAATTTGGAAGTTGGCGGTGTGATACCCCCGTGCCTCGGAAAGCACGTTAAGCCGTTGGTCCTGCGTCTGATCTCTCTCCGATCGTGTCGGATTGCCGTCCCATCGGACTATGAGAGTGAGGGAAGAGGGAGTGCACCTGTGTCTGCGCGCGCACACTTGTGCACTATAATATCTCCTGCGTACCTGGCTAATCTCCGTTGAGATTGGCCACCGTGACCGAAATCGTTCGGGGAGGCTATTATTACATTTTTGTGCAACAAACAGTAGTTAGTGGGATAACAGAACTTGCCTTAGGTATAATGTTAATTGTTACCTACTGTTGTTTTAGAGAGAGTCGATACTCGATCGTTAAAATTTTAATATGAACATAAAAATGTATTTCATGTTGAAAAAAATTTAGTTATTCTATTAAACAATCGTCTTCAGCAGTTTTTCGTATATCCTCACTCTGTAGGCATTTTAATTTACATCTGCCTCGAATAGTCGCACCGTGTGTGTTCAAGTTAATCTCAAATACTAGGCTGAAGTTGTATGCGCTAAGCACGCCAACATTTCATAAAGTTTTTCAATCTCAATTTTAAGCGTAAAATGTTGGCGTTAGACTTCTGGTACTCACAAAACTTATATGAAAACATAAAGAAATGTTTCTTCCCCGAGATTAAACGATAAACATTTACATTACGATGTGATACAGCTTGTTGACTAGTTGTGTGAGTACAGTCTGTTGTCAACATTATCTGACCCACCCTAAAAACAAACGAATTTGGACCCTTTACCTGTAACATTAAGGTTTATTCAATTTATAATACGGTATAAATTTCAGATCACAACACGGTATCGGTCACATAACAAAATTATAATACATATATTTACATAGTGAGCTATCGTTTGACTTTCAACGGGCGGTGAACGAATCAATAGAAACTCGCTGTATTGTTCGTCCGCCATTCAATTCGATTGCTTTAATATGAAAGTATTGAATGTATTTCTGTCCTACTCAATAGCGGCGGCCTGGTTCGGGTACAATTGATTTTAAATGAAATTAATTGGAAACGTTTTGTGGAAACTTTCCATTATGGCGGGTAGGTTTTCCATTATATCCTTTTCAATTTCGAGTACAACCACGAAGAAATTTGCTACTTGTGGCATATCATATAAAACGCCATTTATTACATAGATAGAATATGCTTTAATAACACAACAACCAAAGCATCATAATAACATTATACTGAAACGGCATTGAAAGGCAAGTGTATGCTGATATTAGTCTTTCAATCTCATCATCTTCCTACAATATTACCTTCCATGAGCTACAGCGAGGCATTTTGTACATAACCAGTATTTGCTCAGAGGCAACGCATCGTGAACGCATCGCTCCGCTCGCTCGCTAACAGCCCATTTGAGCAATTTGAGCGCTTGCAGTGTATTAGTTCAGCTGAGCGAACTCTCTGCGTTGACGTATACTGTTAACATTTGTAAACTATTGAGTACTTATTGCAGGCCAATATTAACGTGAGGAGTTTAGATGCGGTTTAAGTTTATTATTCTACAAACGATCTACCATTTGCTCAATACAACCGAAGTATTCAGGAATATCAGTACCTACAACATCTTATAACTGAAATTTTTATGAAGGAAGGAAGTATTTCAAAAGTTTGAAAGAACAAAGTATGCAAGTCGATATTATAAACTTTTATGAAAACTTACTTTTGGTTCTGAGGGGCAATTCTCGTAATTTGAAGAACGTTCACAGTCTGATCTCAGTCTCAATCTGTCAAGTAATACTTCTAATTTCCCTACATTTTGACAAGTTTTTGACATTTGTTTGTCGCCGAGATGAGACTGCGACTAGATTTGGAACGTTTTAAATTACGAGAAATTGGCCTTCTGTTCTCGAATTGAGGACATTTTTACTCGTTTGTATAGTTAGGACATTCCGAGCTCATCACACACAACATCGTTTAAGTGCCAATAAAGAGGTTTTGATAGTGACAAGTTGTCTGTCGTTTACGAGACGTCGTAACACTTAGCGCCGGCGCCGATTCGGTGCTTACTTTTATTGTTCAATGTCATGGGGTCTGGCTGGGGAAAGAAATAAGGCGAAGGAGAAAAAAGAAATATTTTGATTGAAATGTAGTTACTTTTTTCCGTTTGATACCGCAGAACCTATTCGCATCCTGAGGATACGTCGTTGGTTTAAGGGCATCACACCTGCTCAGGGCGACACGCATCTCCAGTCTACTTGAGTTTTACTCGGCTCTGAACATCATAGACAATACAGACATATCTCACTGTTGATGGTTATACACTGTAACATACACTTTCAAAGAAAGAGACACAAAATATGTACAAAATGAACATGACACGCCAGGATTGCCAGAGAGAGGTAAAAATCTCAAATAAAGAATGTGATGTAAACGCGAATATGTCTTGTAGAATTTTATTTCCTTACTGACAAGACGAGGAAAGTTTATTCCTGAAATGATGTAAGTGAATCAAAGTTATTGTATTTGACGGGCTGAACAACTCAGTTTACGTGAGAAGTTGTTGTAACATAAAAAAATATTGTTAAGAACATTTTTTTAAAAGAAAGATGCATTATTGACGATTGGAATAAGATATTTAGGAAGCACTTTAAACAATCACGTTACATTAATTTAAGACCCTGCTAAGATTGTGTAGAGTAAAGAGTGCTCTAAAACCACGATTATTTACCATATTTGCTATCGTCATTATCTTTTATCTCTGCATTTAATCTCGTGAAAACATAAAGCAGATTTTAAACCAATAGCATCCTCGAGACGATGCCTCCTACGTAGACATGATATCGTGTGAGATCGTAAAGCGCCGCATTGTATCGCACAGAACGTAAAGGGAGACAGAACGCAAGTAACGAGCCGACGGACTGCTACATTAAATGTTTACGTGAAATTTTTACTATCCGCGATATTTTTCTACTAAAATTCGTTTTTATATTTCGGTACTTAAAATAGTTCAATATGTTTTTTCGTCCTACGCTACATCGCTATCTTGCGTGGGATAGGCAATATGAGTTGACACTTACCTTTTACTGTTAAAACTTAAGACATCAAAAATCATACTTGATTACTTATTCTTATCAAATTCTCCTATTAGACTAAGCCAGGTGCTATAAACCTCACACAAATTCTAAAATTTCTCGTACAAATAAATGAAACATATTCCTGCTCAGCGTTGTCTACGACTCTACGTTTAAACCAAGTGTAGATCATCAGCTTAGCATGCAAACGACGACAGTTGTCTCGTGTGAGGCATCTGTTTTCGAAGATGCTGTAATAATAACAGAATATTTTATTAGTTTACCGTCACTTTATATACAGGGTTATTTGTAAAACACCAGCAACCTCTTAAGAGGTCATTGTGCTCATCATTATGAACAACTTTTACTATGGGACCAAACCTGAAATCGCGAAATAAAAATCAGCTGTTCCCTACATTTTGACGAGATAGACGAAGATAAATGTAGGGAACAGCTGATTTTTATTTCGCGATTTCAGGTTGGTCCCATAGTAAAAGTTGTTCATAATGATGAGTACAATCACCTCATAAGAGGTTGCTGGTATTTTTCAAATAACCCTGTATATATAAGCAATTCAGTTTTATATAAATTGAGACGAGAAAAACAATAGGTATTAGGTTGAAATTACAATATCGAGAGAAAAGGGTAGAAAAATGATACTGCTGAGCTGATTTTTCCTGTTTACATGGTCCGCTACATGTCAAAGCCTGCTTGATAAAATCCGTCTTACGAGTCCCCTGGGATGATATATCGTGGGATGATAAAGTATTCGCGTCTCTGCACCGCTCCGTCATATGTATGAGCTTAAAATTGTAATTCATAGCGTGCCCTGCCCCTGGGTGAAGTTTACGATCGCCCAGCCGAGTAAATACTATATCACTTCAAGAATAAAGATGGATGAATATAAATCTAGTACAGTTCGACCAGAAAAGGTTTGCGCTTCAGTAATCTTCGTGTTTCCCTATCAGCATGAACGTCGCACCACAAAGTAAACCCCTCCTCCACAGAAGCACCTATCATAGCACGTTTGTATGCAGTTTTATTTATTCAGGTAGGTACTACCTAGGAGTCAGGGCTTCAATCGAAAATGTTATACCTTTTTATGTTAATAAAACATTTTTATAAAATTATTTCTGTCGGGTTACCTACTTACTTTGGCCGCAGATCGTCATCTGTCATTCAAAAGTTTGGGGAATTGCAAAGAGTTGTTAATCTACAATTTCGTAATGATAGTAATACAAAATAGACAAATACTTCCATGGTTGTATCAGCTCTGTATTAGATCTCGCCATCGCGCTTTTGTATTGGTTGATTCCCGAAGCGCATACGTTTCTAGGGTTATCTGTTCCATCTGTATCTATAGACAAGAATCCAGTTGTGTGAATAAAGTTATAGGTTTACGAGACGTAAAACTGAAGGGAACTAGTGCTGCGGGTTTTATGATGGGGCGAGTCTTCGTAAAGATGGCGCCAAGAGAAGATTCTGTTGCCGACTGTTTACATGTCAACAGAGCTGTGCCGTGCGTGGGGGTAAGTAGGTTTACGAGTATCGAGGGGGCTTTATCTATAAAACATTGATTTAATGGATCGATAGAATAACAAATGTATACTCAATTACTGCAAAACAGTATCTGGTCGTGAATATGCCACATCGTGTCTTCCGGAAAGTTCTTAATAACTTAATTAACAACTATATAACCACAAAGCAATAAATACTTTTTCTTTCTTTCTTTCTTTCTTTACATTATCACAACTACTCGTTAGTTGTTAGACAACGGTAGATTATATGATTGAGTTAAAATTATATTATTGTAGATAGTTTTAGTGCCTACATTAATGTTTATGTCATAGGCGTCATAACGATAATCGGTTATAGATTTTTTCTTCAAAGATGTTGAAGGCCTTTGATCAAAGGGCTGTTAAAGCTATTAAATCTGTACTTAACTCCATTGTAATCTTTAACAGAATGAGGACGTCTTTATTACTTGATGGTTTAAATTATTTACTGCTTTAGAGTATAGCTCAAAACTCAGATTATTAATAGTGAGCTCTTTGGAAACAGTACGTCTGAGGAAGTTCTATAAGTGTGACTATTTCTGCTGCAGAACACATTTGTGTAATAAGGGCGTCATGCAGATTACGCAGTACATATTATACAGGATGAGACCCAAAAGGTACAAAGTTACAATTGAAGAAGATAACGCTTAACAACCGAGATCTGTCATTAACTCAAGTTGAAAAACCATGTAACAAAAACAAAAGACTTGGGTATCTTGTGACATCACTACACAGTATAAAACAAAGTCGCTTTCTCTGTCCCTATGTATGCTTAAATCTTTAAAACTACGCAACGGATTTTGATGCGGTTTTTTTTAATAGATAGAGTGATTCAAGAGGAAGGTTTATGTGTATAATGTAGTGTATTTAGTATCAGCATTGCACCCGTGCCGGTGCGAAGCCGGGGCGGGTCGCTAGTTAGACATAAAAAATAGCCTATCTAAATCAGCTGACACAAAAAACTAAGCCTTTTTGTTCACAGTGGTGATACCAGTGTTACGGTGGGTAAACTGACCCCAATTTGTTAAGTGTGAGCAATTAGCCCCGCCTGCCAGGGCGTGACTTAGCGCCGTATTAGTCGCTTGCCGGTGACTTAGCGGCTTATCTGTTCCCTTCGATGTTCCTTTTATTGGTGTTCCGGATTAAAGCGAAATTGTTATTAATGGCGTTACTGAGATTCATGGTAGTCTGGAGAATGAAAGACTAGCTCGAGAACTTACCACTCGTACAAAAGCTTACTCTTACCAGCATGATAGTTCCGTCAACTTTAAGTAACTTGGTATGTTTTAAGTAAAATGTGTACGTTTTTGAAAACTTTGTATAAAAGTTGTTTCAGTCTGATTATTCTGTCCTCCGTCAAAAGAACGCACTCAACCTAGTGCACCAAAGAAGAAGTTTCATAAGTTGCCGAAATACAGTTAAATCGATAAATATACCTACAACACTAGTCTTGCTCTAAAGGAAACACCAAGCAACATAATTCTGTAAAGATTTGTACTATTTTTTCAGGATTCAGGAGGATCAGTAGTATTTTTTTTTATTGTGAATGGGTCTGCTCTTGACCTCGACAAAGTCTGATGGAAAACGACGGAGGAGGTCTATGATGGGACGAGCGTGCCCAGAGGATGCCTGTTCATCCTTGATTTGAAGACAGACGGGTTAAATGTGGAAGGGAACACAGACGCCAGCAGGCGGTTATTCCTCGTTATTACTTATACTATTGGACCGTGAGGCCCATTAGCACCGCGCTAAATGTCAACAGTGCAAGTAAGCCTAAATAGCTTCTGGTATAAATATACTGGTCTTCCAAGATACCTGTAGCAGTGACGGTGTATGACATTTATCTATCATTTTGATTGACTTAATTATTAAACCATTTGAGCAATACAAATATTTAATATCTTCCTTGTAACAAGTATGGTACTCACACTTCGATGGCCTTGTTCCAGTTGATGACGTAGCCGGAGAGCGCGAAGGTCTCGATGTTGACCACGTGCACGTTGCCGCGCTCCGTGCCCACGTGGACCCACTTGGAGGCCAGCGGCAGGTGCAGGCACGTGATCCTGCGGGGAGAGGTGCTATTAGCAGGTAGGACGTGTAAGGGTGGCGGCACATAGCATGTGGGGCGCACGTCATGTAGGCTGTAAGAAACATCGACGAGCAAACTGTTACCGTCAGTTCAGCAGTGCTATTCTGTAAAAATCTCACCGTGAAAACTTAGGTGAAGTGAGCTGTCACTCCACCTGATGTTAGGGATTCCCACTATTGATAGTTCACTTCACGCTCACTTCACCTAAGTTATCACGGTGAGATTTTTACAGAATCGACCGGCTGCACATGGTCAGACCCCCAAAAGAAGAGACTTTTCAGCAAATTTTTTTCCAGGTTTTTGGATAATCTGCTGAATTCATGGTAACAGTTTACGCCGTCGACGCACCCTATATAAGAATCTGTGTTTTTAAAAGGTAACACATCTCTGAACACGGCTGTTTCAAAAAGTTACTTTCTTATAAATCTCATTTCGTGATCACAGAGATGAACGGTAACGACGTGGTACTGTTGATCTAAACAGATCACGTAGTTTAGGAAAATTAATCATATGACTCTTAATATTACGTTTACGTGAAGTAATAAAAAAATCAAGAATCCAAATAATAATATCACCAGGCAGGGCTAATTTCGCCAACTTCTATTCCGATTCTGCACTCACAACGGTTAACGTTTCACGTCCAATTTAAATAAACAAACAACGTTTACTACACAATACTCCTTTATACCTCATTCATATTAAAACATCTCAAGTGCAGCACTGAATTATTCATACAATAATCTTTCCGTTCGAAGCCCCGCGTCGATATAATTTCAGTCGCCTTTCAGGTTTCAGCGCACAAAGAGTTCAGTCACAATGTGTACAATAGAGTGACCGTGGGAGATGAAGTGTATTGACTCAATAGAGGTAAAGAAGGTATCGCCTCGTGTCATATCTATTCATGAGCGAATAAAATTTTAGTTTGCCTCCATTGAGGCCGTTATTTCGGCCTGTGTGACCGACTTAGTCCATTGTAGTCTGACGTTTACAAGTCTATAAGGACCCTTTTTACGATAAGCTTATTAGTTTCGTATGGCTCCACTATAGTTGAGGTTGAGGGTCCACGTATAAGGTTTTTATATACTGAGGCCAAAGGCAAAAAGAATTTGTGATTATACTTTAGCGTATTATTGTAGGTCTACGATAGAATTACAAGTTTTGTAGAGGTAAGTACAGATTGTAACTAGGGCCTGACATACATTGTCGAGCATTTTAATACATTGTAGCTGAAAGCAAACATGGTTCCGATATTAACCCAAACAATACTACAATATATAAATATTGTGTGCTATTCGTATTACAGGTCTACTCTCGTAAAAGTTAACGTCTAGTTATGTCAAATAATTATTATTAGCCTCGTGTCAAAAATTTTAAACAAAGAAGCGATATCTTAACAGCTTTAGCATCGATTGCCTTATATAATAATTAGCGAAAAACGTGTACCTCTACCTACATTGAATGAAAATTGTTAACAAAAAGCGTCTACGTAGCCAAGAGATATTATTTTCTACGAAGAACAGTAAAAGTTTATCTAAACGGTCAAGGCACATAGACGGAGGCATAAAACAAGTACAGAAGAACCACTTCTAAAACGGTACATAATGAGCCAACAGAAATAAAAAGTCGCGGCAAATGCTGATAGCAGTGGGTTGAGTTGGTTTCATTTTTTCTATAGTCGCACGTGTTAGTCGTTTTTCAGAGTTCGTCTTCTGTTCTTATTTTGTGGTGACGTCACCTGCCCATCTTGTAACGGGCGGTGCTGATAAAGTTCGTCGCTGTACACTTTTTAATTAACTCTTTACGTGGCGATTACGCGGCGATCACGGGGGCGTATCGTTGGCCTTTATAGGCTTACCTGGCTTTTAGCCAACAACGTCGGCTATTGTTTTTCAATACCGCGTTACTGATTTTTAAGCAAAATGCTTTACATTATTGGGTGGTTGGCCTTACCAGAGAGACGGGTGGAGTTCAAACTTACAACTTCTAACTTCGCTATCGTTAGACTACTTAATTACTTAACCTAAAAACATTGAAGTATTTTACAAAAGCTTTAAATAGTCTACGGAAAATCATTTATGAAAGAAAACAGTTTTGGTTTAGAAAAATAAGATCTAGTAAGACTCTACGGAGAAGATATAATACCTAAAAGCATGCCCATCCACATATAGGTAAACAAGAGCCGTGCAGTGTCCTATATACGACGCATGCGGTGTTCTGACTGGCTACAGCATGCACAGTGCTGGGCTGTCCTGACTGGCAGTGTTGCGCTGATCGGGAGCATGATTGGACAGTGTTCTTAGATAAATTGTAACATTGGATAGTGTAGTGAATCGGAATGACAAAATGTCTGTAAGCATTGTGTCCAATCGAGGGGGTAAAAGTTCAGTTAGGAATAAGTAATTTTAGTTTAAATGTGTTTTTGGTTACACTCGGTACATGTGTAGATGTTTCTGTTTAATAAGTACATGCAAGTTGAGCTATAAGTTTATTTTCTTCAAAGCAAATCATTTTGGGAGAGTGGGAGAGTACACTGGTACGACATTATGTACAGTCACGAGCAAAAGTATGTATACACTTGGCTTTATTCAAAGGCGATTTTCTCCTTTATTTTTGAACGAAATGTTGTTATTACGAACATAGTATTTTCGAACTCATAGGTTTATGTAAAGTGGCGATGTGTTTATGAAATGGGTTAGTACGTGTTGTGTCAGTTCATCAGCTACAGCCGACGTGTAGACAGTGCGTGCGAGTGCATGCGAGTGCGTGCGGGTGCGTGCGACATCAAACTAACACACACTCACCCCTTTATTTCGTTAGTCGATAGTGAGAGTTTGATGCGTGATCTGTAACAGCGCAAAATGTACGCTCAACTATGTGCACATGTTACATAGTGCTCATGTATGCATTTCGGTCCATAGTATGTTAGAATAGATGGTTGGGGCAACAAATATATGACTCTTTTTTAGAGAGCATGTGGTCCACGGCTCTTGAAAAGTAGCCAGTTTCAATTCACCAATGAGTAACCAGAATGACACAGCACTAGTATTTCAATAGCCAAGTAAACGACGACCAACCGAACACAAACTAGTTATTAATGCGTTGGCAAGTCACGTCGTGTTCGGAACGCCGTTGAAATACTAATACTGTGACATTCCGGCTACTTGAGTTTGTAACACGTTACTTTTGAGTAGCGTCGTGGCCTATAGGCCTTAGAACAAGAGTAAACCTTTTTTGAAATTATATATTTTCTGGTGTACAATAAAGTATATAAAAGTAAATAAATAATAAACTGAAAGATGTGACTGTGACTTTGATATATGGTAGTAAATAACTTGACAATACTTAGTTTGAATTCTGAAAATTGTATTATTGATATGATATACAAGTAGAAAGTGTTGAGCTGTACTAAAACTTGATCATGTGCGAGGAAATGAGAGTAGTTTGAATATTTGTTGCAACCAAAAATTACCAGACTATGCACCCAACAAGTTATTAGAATGCATATCACGTGCCTGTACTAGGCGATCATAAAACGCTAGAGATCGTTTTAATTGGCCACATGACGAGTGCTAGTCTATGAAACAGTGCTCGTGTGCCGTTAAGAGTACCCCGTACCTCCCAAAATATCGTCAGAGATCTTCAGGCAAGTGATTAATATGGTAAGATGTAATGTAGGTGCAATTTGAATATAAATTGCATCGTTAAAGTTGAGTGCTGAGGACAAATTGGAAGGTGCACGGCGCCCAGTAGGTATAGCTACTTTATCAAATATGTTGTTATTGGTATATATACAGGGTGTCCCTGGAAGTATGGATCAAATCGAATAGGGATTGATGATTGAGAATTATTTTACGGTTCAAAAGTTGTGACCAATTTTTTTCAATCGTTTCGCATAGTGCTCAAAGAAAAAAAAATCATTAAAAAAAACTATCAGCTGTCTAAAAAACTTAAATTGACAGTTCCTGGTAGTTTTTTTTAAATGATTTTGTTCTTCCAGGACTATGCAAAGTGATTGAAAATACCAAAAGTTGGTCATAACTTTTGAACCGTAAAAAAATTCACCAACATTCTCAGGATCAAAAAGTTTGAAAATGACTTTGCCCACGCCCCTATTTGATTTGATCCATACTTCCAGGGACACCCTGTATATCGTGGATAGGTTAGCTGCGTTACATTGTTAGTTACAGTAGTTATTAAACATTTTTAAATATAATATCCTCATCATTGCTTTTACTTATGCTATCACCATGCTAAGAAGGTATACGCAACACAAACATTTAAAATCAGAGGGGTCAGTAATATTCACAGTTTATGAAGATTACTTGAAATAGGCGTTAATTTCATGGCTCCATTTAAATGAAACCACAATTATTGTGTGATATAAAGTGCACGTATTCAGAGACCCTATTCCTAAGCCCCTCTTCCAACTTGCAAGAAAAAACATTCGATGAAATAAGAAATCTTTCGATATTAATTATTTAGCATTTCTCATCTGATTAGCACAACTGTGAGTCTATGACGTGATGTCTACGTTACTTGTAGGTTAATTAACATTGGCAAAGCTGTTCAGTAATAAGACTTTCCGACAAGCTCTTCACCTTCGCTCATTACTGACATAAATTGATAGACAGGATTTGATATTACTTCAGGGGCGACGAACTCGATTGAAGAACTAAATTTATAAATACTTTATGTCGAACAATGAGAAATATTTGTAATGAGATGGCTATTTAGACCGTAATTTTCACAAATTAATAATGTCAAACGCATAACTTTCTATGATCTTGGAAATATTTCTAAAATCACCATCATTAAAACTCTGAACAATATTATAAGAGAATGTTATCGACCTTCTCTTAATTAAATACTTGAAACAATTTGGTCTCAATTTTGGGGCAAGTGAAAATTAACTTATTTTCTTTCCTACTTTAATTACGCTGACAAGACGTAAACAAGATAATCATTAAATACTTCGATAGTCAAAGGTTGGCCACTCCTGATCTTTTGACAGTTTAACGCGGTGATTGCGTGAGCGATAATATGTAGTGTGAGTGAAGCATTACATTGATAGATTGGCGTGTAGTATAATGTTCAACATAGGTCATCTGTACGATTATATGATACGACAAATTAGTTTGCAAGCACATTCCTTCTTATCACAAGTACCTAATAATATTTGTTTTGAAGCAACATCGAACCTTAAAAAGGACTTCTATTTTTAACTAAGACCTTTTCAGTTTATCGGCTATCAGATCAATAGTTCAGTAAATACACTAAATACTGTCGTACTAAGCTCTAAGTTACAATTTGTAAAGTACCAATAGAATATCGTACTCTATGCTTTTGTTTTTGTTTTCTGAACTTTTCCTATTTAACGAGTCAGCAGTGTTTGTCTAACTTGGGAAGATATTCTGAAGAAAGAACGTTAAACTGAAAGCTTTCGTAAATTTTGATTTAGTGAGAAACTTGAATGTGTGATAAACTAACCAATGCGGAAAACAGATCGCCAATGGGATTTTAGGCACTGAGAAAACAAGTTTTAAGAATATCTAGTTACCCTAGAACGACTAAGGCTCCTAGCACCTCCTAGCACCTTCTAGGTCGTTATAATTATTTTTTAACGAGCGTAGAGCTAGTGTAGTAGACACAGACACAGTGTAGCCACCGACAGAATTAATTGGTATTTGTTGGACGCAGGCGCAGGCTATGCTTTGTCGTGCAGCGGTGCGTCAACTAGTTGGAATACACTATGTACTTATGTACGGTCAACTACGTAAGATGTCTAAAGATAATCTTAACGCTGAAACTTTTGATAAGTTGTTGTATAGTACGCTGGTGAGTGGTGACACATTACACGGATCCCTGTCAACCGATCTAACTTAAGGGGGATGTGCTAAAGTTAGTCCGTGAAATTCAAATAAACTTAAGCTTCTTGCAATTTCAGGTTGTATTAGGTCGGGGCAAAAGTATTTTCGTATTATTCATACAAAAAAAAAAATTTTTTTAGGTTTAATTTTTTATTTATCCATAATATGTATGTGCCGTTTTGATCGATGACTTGTCGCCATCTTGTGGGCAATGCCATGATCCCATTGCTGTAGAAGTTTTGAGATTTTTTATCAAAAAAATCTGACAGGTAGTTTTCACAGTGTTCTTTTGAGGTTAACTTTATGCTTCCTAAAGAGTTCTGAAGTGACCGAAACAGGTGGAAATCTGATGGAGCAAGATCAGGGCTATACGGAGGATGCATCAACACATCCCAGCCAAGCTCTCTCAATTTTTGCTGAGTGGCTATAGATGAGTGCGGTCTGGCGTTGTCGTTATGAAACACCACGCCCTTCCTATTCACCAGCTCCGGCCGGTTTTTCTCAATAGCTTCTTTTAATCTCATCAGTTGTTGACAGTAGAGGTCAGAATCAATAGTTTTACCCGGCGGCAAAAGCTCATAGTGGACGAATCCTTTCCAATCCCACCAAACACACAGCATCACTTTGTTCCGAGTCAGGCCGGGCTTTGCCACGGTCTGTGGGGCTTGTCCATGCTTTGACCACGAACTTTTTCGGACATTCTTATCGTAAGTGATCCTTTTTTTCATCACCCGTAATCAACCGTTTAAGAAATAGGTCGGAATTACTACGTTACAACAAAAAATCGCAAATGGAAACACGTTGGATTAAGTTTCTCTCAGTGAGATCATGTGGTACCCAAATATCAAGTTTTTTCTTGTACCCAGACTTTTTGTAAATGCCGTAAAACTGTTTTGTGATTAACATCCAGTTCTTCAGCAATATCATAACTACTAATATGTCGATCTTGCTCCACTTTTTCAAAAATGGCACTGATTTTATCCGTGACAGGGCGTCCAGAGCGAGTTTCATCCTTCACACTAAAATTTCCTGACTTGAAACGCTTGAACCACATTTGTGCTACACGTATTGAAACCGCATTAGGTCCGTAAATCGCATAAATTTTATTCGAGGCGTTCGTCGCATTTTTACCTTTTTTGTAATAAAATTTTAAAATGTACCGAATTTCTTCGTCACATACGTTCATGTTACTTGCTTGAAAAACAATTTAGAAATGGCAGGAACTAGTTTTTTTTTTAAATTTATTGCATCTTTAGAATGTCAACATTTAATAGTATTAAAACCAGCCAGTTACATTCAGTAGGTACTACCAAAGAGGTTTGATTACTAACAATAGATTCAAAATACGAAAATATTTTTGCCCCGACCTATTATGTTGATAATCATATGATTCGTGACCGTAACAAATATGGTTTTACTGAGCAATATAAGTCCAAGTTAGATTTGGCTTCAAATGTCATGATTTCATGAAATACTCATTAAGTGGAGTAATATGAACTTAGAGAGTTGTATTGATGATATTTAAGATCTATAAATAAGTATTTGATACGGCCGCAAATCATATTTAGATAAACATACTGTATACAACTTGATACTGATCTGCAAATTGCAAAAAACGTAAGAAAAGTTGAATTTCGCGGGCTACACAGACGCTTTCGCTTTAAGTACAATCGATGTAAAGAGTTTTATTCCCATTAAGACAAGCGTCACCTACTTGAGAACAATATGAAACATTATCCAAGAGAAATTAGTTGTCAGAAATATTAGTGATTGGAGGGAAACTAACTGAAATAGTGTACAGTACCTCAACCGTAAAAGCGGTTTAGCCGCTTACAACTTTTAAGTTTGATGAGCAACTTAAGGAGAAACTTGCAATCATTGTGTGACGTCTGTTGCTGACCGTACTATATAACACACAATATACATATCGTCGACCGTAGGTTCAATTGAGGTAAGGGACATTGGATATCCTGTCCCTTACCTCAATTGAACCTACGGTCGACGATATGTAGGTGAACGTGTGAAGGCCATTGTGTGGTACTAGATTATTTCACTTTATGAAGGGATGGTTAGGGGGCTTTGTGTGAAGTTGTGACGAGGTGTGGGAACCGATCGTCAATATGTAAGGATACAGAAAGGGGAAGTATATTTACAATAGGGCGCGTATAAATACGTTGTTCTAAATAAGCATCGTCAATAAGAAAAGTTTCGAAGTAATCAACGAGGTAGACACGAATGAATGAATTTCGAGTGTTTTGGGACTTTCCTCAGCGTTTTCCGAGAAATAAGTGAAAGCAAGTATTACGTTTTCTTAGAATATGAAAACAATGTAATAACTTCTTACGACGTGGGATGGTGTTAATGTTGATAACAAATAGTCGTAAAAATATTTATCCCTAATAATGAACAACCATAAAAATATCAATAAATCAAGATCAGTAATATTTTACTACCAAGATTGATTTCCCCTATTACTTTGAAAGTAAGCCTTCAAAGACAAAAAGAAATACGATATGAACCAAAATTGTATCCCAAATAATATCCAATAGCTCATGGTGTAGTGAAGGCAAGGTGTCTACTGACGAGCGTCTAACAACAGCTCGGGTTTCAAAGCGACAAAACATCCCCGTTGCCATGACAACGCTCGAATAATTTCACCGCCCCGGCGCCCTCTAGTGATGAATTAAACAAAACATTAATAACGAGCCACAGACAATACCGCCCTGATTTATAGCGACTAAAGTTTGCTTGTAAAATGTCGAGCAACTTTCATAAATTCCGTTTTAAATGTAAACGAGCGATTATAATTACTTTCGTATTATTGTATAGATAACCTTGAACCCATTTGAGCAATTTTTTTTTCTATTTTATTTTGCTACATAATCTAGGACGTTTTTCCGAACAAATAGAGACAAAATTCAAGAAAGGGCAGCGCCGGAAATGTCCCCAAACGAGCAGCCGCGGGTCGAAGGTGAACACGAATAGCGGCCGGAAGTGACGAACACACGGCGTCTCACCGAATAGTGACATTATTTCGTAGAAGTCCCTCATTTATGTATGAAGCAAAAATTGTCGTCGCGACTGGCCCCAATCAGTGGGGTGCAAACGACCCTCAGCGCCCCGGGTTGCGACGTGTTGGCGTTAATTCGAGTAATTAGTGGTCTGATGCAAACAGTTGGGGGACGTTCTGTTTTAAAACTGCGGCGTCGCTTGCAAGTGATTCTATTTGGTGTGACGTCAGCATTTGGGGGAAGAATGACGATTCTGTAGATTGTTGGTGTAGTGTAGTAGATATAGGTATTATATAGACATGTACTCCACAGTTGTAAGCATTATATATTCAGCTACATTCAATAAACAGTCAGTACTATTCCAGCAGTCCTGTGTTTAATTTATCACATCCCTACATGGCGACCCTGCCTGTAGCGCGAGAGGCGCGCGTCGAATTTCGTGCGTGGCTGTAGATAGCTTTAGCAAATGAGATACGTGATTAAATAATTTCACCGTAATTTTATAAAATTGAATAATTCGTGATGTGTCAATCATATCAAACCAAGGAGGAGGTTTTCCTAGCCCAGAACGCGGCAGGTGCTGGCAATAACGCGAAGATACAGGAAATTGGAACGCATATGAACATTCAGACCGTTATATCAGTGGTTGTCGTATGCATGGTCGCAGCTATATTGCTGTTTTACGGGTATAAGGCGTATAAGAAGTGTCATACACGGTGGATGCGTCAGGAGATAAACCAGCAGGCCTTTAGGGGCTTGGGATGGTCTGGACGTCGTCGGAGCTTTGTCCAACAGAGGTCAGCTGATTGCGCGTGCCAAACTACATCGATGAGCAAATAATTGACACAAACCCTCTCATATTTGTGACAAAGTGTTGTGATTGTGAACTGAATAAGTAAAAAAAAATCAGTGCATAAGTGTTATGGTGCGAAACTCGTAAACAAAAATAAAAGTGCGCTTAAGAGCCGATATGTGAAACAGTGTTTGCGGTAAAAAAAAAAGGACCGTAGGTGTTTATGGCTGAAGAACTAAAAAATATATATAGTGACTTGTATAAGATTAGACAATATTTGGTAAAGGTAGGTCCCAAACGCAGGCGCGAATCTAATGTATGTGGTAAGAAATTAATTGAAGCAAGCGCTTTATATTTATCATTTGAAAAGTTATGGATTAGTATTGAATGTAACATTAAATATCATAAAAGTGAAGGGTTAAGTATAATACAAGATTATCGCTTAAAAATAAAAGAATTGTATACTAATATAAAAGAGTTATGTGACTCAGTGAGTAGTAATAGTAGCTCAGATTTTGAAAGTGTCAGTGAAGAGGAAAGAGAATCAATACCAATAATGGGGAAATTTGACTTAAAGGTAGCACTAAACTTGGTGCCTGTTATGATAAATAATGAGGAGCATACTGTTAGACAGGTAATTGATAGTATAGATTATTATAGTTCAATATTGGACATAGAATCTCAAAAGGAATTGATTGTGTTTGTATTAAAGAGTCGGTTGTCTCAGGCAGCAAAATTGAAACTTAGTACCAGCTATGACTCAATAGACAGTTTAATAAAAGATATGAGCATTCAACTACTGCCAAAAAAGTCTCATACAGCATTACAAAGCAAATTACATTCCTTTCGACAAAATGATTTAACAATTGATGATTATGGCAAAACTATAACCGAAATGTTTGTTGATCTGACTGTTTCGCAGTCAGACGGTAAGCCCGAAAATTACAATTTCTTAAGGCAACTAAATGAAAAACAAGCAATTAAGCGATTTGCCGACGGGTTGCGAAACCGTCGCCTAGGCACAATTATTACTGCACGGAATTTCGATTCCTTAAAGGACGCTATTCAAGCAGCTGTGGAGGAGGACACTACGACGGCATCTTCTTCCCCAGGTGAAATTAGAACATTTCATAAAAACAATTACCATTACAGGCGAGCAACAAATAATTATTTTAGAGGTCAATCTGGACGACACTTTAGAGGGCAGTCAAGCAGAGGTCAGGTGCGAGGTGGACATTACGCGAGCAACCAGGGAGCCAGCCGGGGTCATATGTCGCGAGGTTCGTGGCAGAGCGGTCCTAGAAATAGACCTTATCGAGGTAAGTTTTCTTTTTACAGTCGAAATAAGGGGACACAAAATAATGAGACGATGCGTGTTATGACGGAAAATGAAAAGAAAACAGATGGATCAGGCAATCCGAACCAGTTTTTTCGTGAATAATCTTGTAAATAATATTTTATCATGTAACAGTAGCCTAACAATATCACTATCCGTAAATGGTTGTCCATTTCAATGGTTATTAGATACGGGTGCGTCAATATCGGCCATCAAACATAAACATCTTGTTGAACTAAACATTCCCTTTTACAACAAAACTACAGAGATCAATGGACTAGGGGGCAAGGTACGATCAATAGGCTATGTTTATTTAAACTTAGTAGCAAATGACGCTACCTTTAACCATATATTTTATGTATTTAAAACATTGCCATGTTCGGTGAATGGCATAATTGGTGATGACTTTTTACGCAAGTATAAATCATTATTAGGTTACAATAACAACAATTTGACTATGCGTAATCAGGTTGGAAACATTATTACGTTACCTATTCAGGCGAGTGACAAATATGATGAATGTTTTGTTATACCTCCTAGATCAGAATCGATACATTTTATACGAACACAAAAATTAGGCGAATCTGTTGTTTGCGCAAGTGAATTGAGAGAAGGGGTGTTCATAGCTAGCTCGTTAGTAAGGCCGATTGATGGTAAAATACCATTACAGATTTTGAATACTACGGAAGCGGAATTAACTATAGATAAGCTGCAACCTATCATACATAGCGCTTCGGATTATAATATTTGCAGTTTTGACAAATGTGACAGAAATACAGACCGAGTTAAAACCATATTTTCGATGTTAGATCTTAAACATTTAAACAAAGAGGAACAAATATCGATTGAAAGTATATGTGCTAAGTATCCAGATATTTTCTTCGTACCCGGGGATAAATTAACAACTACGCACATATACCAACATTCTATTAGATTAAAGCCGAATGCAGAGCCAGTATTTGTTAAGCCCTACAGGTTACCTCACTCACAGAAGGTTGAGGTAAAGAGACAGCTTGATAATATGACAGCAGAAGGTATAATAGAACCGTGCACAAGCGATTGGTCGAGTCCAATTCTTCTAGTACCTAAAAAAAACAGACTCTAGCGGTGAGAAAAAGTGGAGGCTAGTTATAGATTACAGGAAGCTCAATAATGTCATCGAAAATGATAAATTCCCACTGCCGAATATAACCGAAATTTTAGATTCGCTATCCGGTTGTATCTATTTTAGTCACCTTGACCTACATCAAGCATTTTACAACGTAAACTTGGAACCAGGAAGTAGAAAGTACACATCATTCTGTTCTGGACAATATCAAATGACTAGGATGCCCATGGGTCTAAAGACTAGTCCTAGTTCATTTTCCAGAATGATGACTATAGCAATGGCGGGCCTTAACTATGAAAAATGCCTTGTTTATCAGGACGATTTGGTTGTTTACGGGAATTCGCTTAGCCAGCATAACAAAAATTTGATAGATATCTTTGAACGGCTTCGGAAAGTTAATTTGAAATTGAACGCTGCTAAATGTGTATTTTTAAGGAAGGATATGTTATATTTAGGTCACATAATTTCAGATAAGGGCATTCTCCCAGACCCAGAAAAAATAAATGTAATAAAAAATTATCCAGTTCCACAAACGGTAGACGAAGTAAGGCGTTTTGTCGCGTTTGCCAATTATTACAGGAAATTTATCAAAAATTTTGGACATATTGCTCATCCATTAAATAATTTAAGTAAAAAGAATGTCACCTTCGTATGGGATAAGAAATGCCAAGATAGCTTCGAAACGTTAAAACAGTGTTTAATTTCGGCACCAGTATTACAATATCCCGATTTTTCCGACAACAATACGTTCACTTTACAAACTGATGCATCGGGATACGCATTAGGCGCCGTGTTGTCTAACAAAGACGGCCGGCCAGTTGCTTATGCTAGCCGAAGTCTAAATAAAGCTGAAAAGAATTACCCGACCATAGAAAAAGAGCTACTTGCTATAGTATGGGGTGTAAAACATTTTCGACCATATTTATACGGGCGTAGATTTAAGATTTGTACAGACCACAAGCCGTTAGTGTATCTCTTTAATTTAAAAGACCCATCTAGTAGGCTATTGAAGTTTAGACTGACTCTGGACGAATATGATTACGACATTAGTTATGTGCCCGGAAGAGTTAATGCGGCTGCAGACGCGTTATCTCGAGTGTGTTTGTCATCAGAAGAATTAAAACAGATGCATGAATGTGTTATAAATGTTATGACCAGAGGACAGAAAAAGCAATTATTAGGAGACAGTTCTGCGGATGCTATGGCAACCAACGACGATTGGCCTGATCAACCAAAAGTTGTGGAAACACATAGTAAGCCAAAAGAATCTGTTGAGTTAAGGTTCATTAATAAATATGAATGGAATAGATTGCAATTAAATAATACTGATAACACACAAGTCAGTAGCACGGGTATACTATATTATTTACCGTCTCAAATGACTTTGTTTATAAAACCGGCAGCCCGATCGCAATTGACGCCAGCCGCATTTGCGAGGGAGCTCGGAGATTATTGTCATTCATACAATATTGAAGAGATATATTTTATTAAAAATAACACAAATAATATCTTCATAGAAAAGTTAGTGAAAGAAATAAAAGATAATTTAACGTGGTCCGGACCGCGAATATGTGTTTTAAAGGATGTACAAAGAATTATTGACAAAGACGATAAAAGAGTTATTATTAATGACTTTCACTTATTACCCACAAGTGGCCACGCGGGTATTAGGCGAATGTTAAATAATATAAAAAAATATTATTTCTGGCCTAATATAGAGAGAGATGTCTATGACTTTGTTAAAAAGTGTCATAAGTGCCAGACACAAAAGTACTCTAGATACACAAAAGAACCAATGGTGGTGACTACCACAGCCCACACGGCTTTTGAGAAAATATACCTAGATATTGTAGGACCATTAGATAAAGATATATATAATTATTCATATATTTTAAGTATTCAGTGTGAGCTTTCAAAATTTGTAATAGCGTGTCCACTCGTCTCGAAACACTCTAGCGAGATTGCAAAAATATTTGTGGAGAATTTTATTCTTAAGTATGGTGTCCCTACTAGCATCGCAACCGACAGAGGAGCAGAATTCATCAGCACAACAATGTCAGAGGTTTGTAAACTTTTACATATTAACAAGTTACAGAGTACTGCTTACCACCATGAGAGTATCGGTGCGCTAGAGAATGCACACAAACATTTAGGCGCATACCTAAGGATACAGTGCGATAATCATCCCCAGACTTGGAGCACATGGTTACCTTACTGGTGCTTTTCATACAACACATCAGTGCACAGCGCTACTAATTACACTCCATTTGAATTGGTATACGGAAAGAAATGTAATTTGCCTAGTAATCTATTATCATCAGTTGAACCACTATATAATCATGACGATTATCCTTCAGAATTAAAATTCAGGTTACAAAGTTCGCAGAATGACGCTCGTAAAAATATTATTAAACAAAAAATTATAAGAAAACAAAAGTTTGATGCTAGTATTAAGCCTATTACTTATAAGCCAAATGATCAGATTTTATTAAAAGAGGAAACCGGCAATAAGTTAAGTCCTATATTCTCTGGACCGTATGTAGTTGTAAGAGACTTGTCACCCAATGTAGAAATTATTAAAAAAGGAAAGCTCGATACAGTTCATAAGAACCGAACTAAATTATATTATACTTAGAAGTAACAATTATATTATTTACATGTTTTTGTATACTAGTTATAATCATGAAATAAATAAAAATAATATTATTCTATAACAATGTACTCTCTATATGCTTTGTATGTTATTGTATAATCAAAAAAAAAAAAAAACTTGTAACTTTTTTTTTTGTTTTATTATGGGGGAGGTGTAGTGTAGTAGATATAGGTATTATATAGACATGTACTCCACAGTTGTAAGCATTATATATTCAGCTACATTCAATAAACAGTCAGTACTATTCCAGCAGTCCTGTGTTTAATTTATCACATCCCTACATTGGGACGTCCGTTGTACGTTGGGTTGAAATCTCTTCTTCACTTTTGCTAAGAGTGTACAAGTGTTCTACGACAAACCGTGATAAAGGGGGTATTAATAAACCACATAAAATTATATTTCATTGCAGAAAAAGTTATGCAGTGAATAGTTTTTAAATTAACACATTGATGAACACTGAACGAGACACAATAGAAGTTTTATTGTTATTCGTCGAGGGGCGTTGTGTCCCGCAAAGTGTTAAGAATAAATTAAGCGCTACATTTATTGCTTTTTGTCAAGCTGACGGTCAATATCCGATGTGCTAATCTCGAAAAGTTTTACAATTGTTTGTTCACTGTACAGCAACAGAACAATTAATATCAATCGTCTGGAAATGGAAACAAAAAATGGAGCCATAACATCAAACAGATGGCCGGAACCATAAAATTATCCAGAACTAAATTATTGGAATGAACCACCTCAAGCGGAATGAAATACGACCCGGCGGCGCCAACGGACGGCACAGGGGCCGGGGGTGGAAGACACGAGGGGGACGGTGTGTAATAAAAGTTCATAATTATAATTGTGTCAAACAGACTGGCTAGCCTTCCCGGGCGAGACTTGGTTTAACTTTCAAGACGTAAAACTGTCAAAGTTTGTAATTTGTAAATAAGTTAACTACATCGCAATGTGCGGTATAAAGTGTAGCTTGAAATGAGCGAGAAAAGCTTTTAGTGTTGTGAGCATTAAATTTTTTTGTCAGTTATTATTTTCAAGCCATTAAATGATATTAATTTGCATCTGGAAGATTTATATATATTGTTTGGTAGAAGTTGATTTCTTTCTGTTTAAGTGCGTTGAAATAAGTGGTTTCTTATTGGTCAATGTTGTGAATAAAAAATAGTTAAACCTTTGTTTAAACGTTGTCAAATAATAAGTTTTATTACACAAGTTGGCTCTTTAACTTACATTTTAATAGGTAAAACTTGGAGCGAGGTAACGATCTGTGAACAGTTACCGTGCAAGTCTTTTGCCGACGTCAACTCGGGGAATAAAAGTTATTAGACATTATTTGGTTTATACTAGTGCTAATAACTTAAAACTTACTTAACATTATAATAAGTAGTGCAAGTTATCATACAAACAATGCATTTGCGGAACGTATTTTGGGTATCGATGACTTGTTTCTTTCTTTCTTTGAGTTTCTTGATTCGTGTTTCTAATCGCGGGAACTCCTGCTTCGTGAATGCTTTCCTGCATTCGTGACGATCTATTCTGTAAAAGTCTCACCGTGAAAACATAAGTGAAGTGAGCTAGAAGTGAACAGTGTGACTCCGTAGCGTGACGTGAAGTGAGCGACAGCTCACTTCTAGCTAACTGTCACGGTGAGATGTTGGCAGCATAGACCTGCACATTCCGCAACCTGATTGTAATTTTACTATCTTGCCTATCTCCGCCTACTCCAAGCTCTGATGAACTCTGAGATCTTCACATCTGGAGTAGGCTTCGCATGACAAAGACTGCAAATCATCGACACCCACAAAAAGGACAAGCAAAACTCACAACACACTAACAACTCCTCCGCACATACCTTTCTCTCTGGAACTTGAGCGAATGCAGCCTCTGCGGCGACTTCTGGCGGAAGGTCCAGAGGTGCAGCTGGTCGTCGGCGGTGGCCGTGACCAGCGCGCCCTCGTTGATAAGGAAGCTGGCGTGCAGCACCGCCTCGCCGCACTCGTGGCGCACGTGCGCGTCCACGCCAGGGCCTCCTAGACTGATGTAGTGGTTCAGGATATCATTGTTTTTGCGGTCAGGACTATTTAATTTATATTATGACGTCGGCAGATTGAATAATACGTCATAATACAAATGGCGCCGGACGCTTACAAACGCTAAATTGATGAAGTTTCTGATCGTACTCATTTATTCTCTAACAATTAATGGCTCTTGGCGAATAACCATTCATTACGGATAAATTATAAAAGGGGAATATCCTTTTTAGTCACTGATAATCTTTCAACTTTCTAGTCTTTTTAAAAACTACACTGTAAGCGACTGAAAAACAAGTAATACCATATAAAAAAATACATTTGGATTTGGTAGAAATTGGGTATATTTGCTGTAGTTGTAGATCTATGTAGCGTAGATGTAGGTTATGTTTATTGTAGTATCAACTATCAGGAGATTCCGAGGACCTCCTCGAATCCTCGAATCTCCTAAAAAATATAATGTTTTACGATTTCCTTCTCAGCTGTATACCTATACAGCTGAGAAGGAAATCGTAAAACATTATATTTTTTTTGGGATAGATCTACTTAGTTCCTTTGGTAATAGTTCACTGTACACCGAATAACCACATTACTTAAACAGCGTTCTGCAAATGGGACAGTCAAAGTGAACTGAATTAAGAATAGTACCTTGTGCATTACCGCTGAGCTCGACCGAATACTTATCTCATTTCCATAGACAGCTCAACAAAGCTATTCAGTAAATGCAGTCTAAAATCCGTCCACATTTGCGCACTATTTTTGCGTCCCGTCCCACAAACCGCTCGTTGTCAGGCGGCGGCGAGTGAATTACTGCAACAGTGCGCATTAGTGGCGCGCTTCACAAACGTAGCCGCCATTACGTTAATGTAGCCCACGCTGTGCGTACTGCCTGGCGAGTGTGTAAACTACAAATACGTCGTGTCGGCGCAGTACGCCACGTGTGCGTAGTGTGTGGCAGTGACGAATGGTGTATGCAATGGATGTTTGCTCATGTGTCCATGTTGGTAGTGAAAGTTTTGTAGTTTATACCGCCTGTCATCTCGCTGCACTGAGCACGATTTGTGATAATAAAGGTTTATTTGTGAGTGTAAATACAGCAGTTTTATGACCTTATTGCTCACAAAAGAGCATGTGTGATTGTATGTAAAGACCACATAGCCTAAAAACATCATCAAAGGAGGCACTAATACCTACGTTAGCCACGTGAAGTACATATCAGAATGTTTTGTTTATCTGTAGTTACAATTCGTGGCCTTCATACGAGAGCTGAAAGAAAGAAAAGAAAGATAAAAGTTTATTTGGACACAGTTCGTGACCACAAAAACAAAATAAAAATAATGTTGCAAACAACAATTGTGTGTGCCTCACGGCTGCGCCAAAAAAGGTTCATTTCAGCATTAATGCCAGACAGATGCTGTCTGAAGCTGTAGACCAATTTTTAAAATCTAAAGGTTCTAACTCTATGTTCTACTTACATTTTTGAAAAGAAAAACTCTCACTTATCTCCACAGTAGCCGAAAACAATAGGTTTGCAAAAAGGGACTCCACCAAGTTAAAAAACCAATTTTGTAATAGCACTCTCCACTACAGAAACAGCTACCTTATGTCCATTAAAATATATAACCATATTCCAAAAATAACAAGAGAGCTAACATTTAATTTATAAAAAAAACACACTTATGCGGGTGAAACCGTAGGGAGCTGTTAGTACCTAAATAATATTTTTTGAATACTAAGGTAGATTTATTTACTTGTTATTGTTGTGTTGTTGTACTTATTAGAGTATAAAATGTCCATAGTATAAGTGTTTGAGGATAAGTAGTTTAAAAGTTAGGTTTTATACCCAAGTGGTATTAGGTAATTTTCATTAAGTAAATATTCGTATGCCGCTATTATTAGCGGCGCGGGCGGATGTGTTGAACTTATCCATATACTAATACCAACCAACTTTGTACCTACCATATCCGATAAATAAATGTCTTTGAATCTTTGACCCGACCAGCACTTTGACTACAAAGCCTCCACTCGAGTAACCGAAGTAACAGAGTAAAAACGTTTCTACTAGTATCGTTTAATTAGCGAGCGAGGCACAACCACGGGTACGACTGAGCTGTGACGATACCTTCGGCACGTGGAGTAGTTACAGCAGTGCTGTTCTGTAAATATCTCACCGTGAAAACGAATGTGAAGTGAGCGTGGAGTGAGCTGTCAATAGGGGTAATCCCCAGCATCAGGTGGAATGACAGCTCACTTCACCTTAGTTCTTACGGTGAGATTTTTACAGAATAGCACTGCTGATGTTAGGGATTGCCTCCACTGATAGTCACTTCACGCTCACTTCACCTATGTTATCACGGTGAGATTTTTACAGAATCGATAGGCTGGTCACTGTTAGGTAGAGGTTCTGCTTTGTATACTGCAGTGCTATTCTGTAAAAATCTCACCGTGAAAACTAAGGCGAAGTGAGCTGTCATTCCACCTGCCGGTCGATTCTGTAAAAATCTCACCGTGATAACTTAGGTGAAGTGAGCTATCAATAGGGGCAATCCCTAACATCAGGATGACACTGACAGCTCACTCCACGCTCACTTCACCTAAATTTTCACGGTGAGATGGTTACAGAATTGCACTGCTGATGTTAAAGATCGCCCCTATTGATAGCTCACTTCACCTAAGTTATCACGGTGAGATTTTTACAGAATCGATCGGCTGTATTTTCATGATTCCTTATTTAACAATGAAAGTTAAATTATAATAGTTTGGGTTAATAAGATAAAGATTGTCAGACAATTTAGTAACTTTTGAGTTTTGTTATGGACTGAGCTTCAGACGTCATTTTAATTATATGAAAAATAGAATTACTGAAATAAGACCTTTCATGTTACATAAAGATTAATAAATGAATAGGTAGGCAATTACAGATGGTTGATATTTAAGGTAAATCTCCAATTTAGCTGAAAGGGACATTATCCAAATTACAACATCAATACTATTTGTAATCTCAATCCCTAATCCGTCTCAAGGGACCAATTTAAATCTACGCGTAGTTCAGAATAACAACATTCAAAAATAGAATCTTATTGACATTTTTTTTTGTTCTCATTCCGGGCCCCTAAGACGGAGCTTACACTCTGTTAATAAAGATGTGAGGGGGCCTAAAGCGACGCATTGTCACCTTTGTGTGAGGTTCGTTAAGCGTGATTTCAAAACAAGGGGTAGGGGCGGAGGTGTAGTCAATACGAATAAATTACTGTAGTTAAGGCGATGGCAATTTAATACGAGTTTTTTAGCAAACAGAGATTAGGGAGGTCATGTTTTTGACGTAATTTTAATGATACCGTGTACGAATTTCTTATAATTTTAAGACTGCAACTTTTAAGGAATGTCGCTAGAAGAAGTTTGATTACAATTGGAATTTAAAAAAAAAAACTCTCTGATGAAATTGCTTAGTTATCTTACACGACAGTTGCATCACATACTAGCAAAACGAAACGGATAGTTATATATACCTACAAACTTAGTACCAAAACTTGGTCTTAACTATAAACTTATTTGCATTCATTGGTACAGTCATGTACAGCGACGCAACGCGGCACGGCGCCAATTTAATTAGTAGCGAGCACATAAGATACGCCTGTTTGTTTGTTTGTGTGTGTTTGTCACTCTGTGTGATAGACGTGGGCTTCACTGTGATTGATGCTACTGCTTTGAAACTGGTCTAATTAGGTGGTAATTAATTACCTAACTTTTATCCGCTTTTGGGCAAATGATGTATATAGCAAGTCATCATGTGTATCTAACTCGTAAGGGGATTTTGAGGCTTTAGGGATAACCGAGCCCTTTACAGGATTAGTCCATCCTGAACTAATTACGTCATTGTATTGGACATCTTCATAAAAAAATAATAAGTAAAAACTGAGTTTATACCAAGCAATTATTTGAAAAAGTAACGCCAGTTCAAGTTGTAATTAATTCAAGTTGACAGTCAACTAGGTGTGTTGAGTGCAGTCTTTTCTAACTTATTCGCGACCAGGATTGATTAAGTATCATACAAAAGCAATTTTTGGAATTATAAAAATATACAATTAGGCTTGTGATTATTATTTCCAAATAAATATTCATTCTGTTTTGAAGCCGACTGTACTACCTACTTCAGTAGGTACCATATAACTTTATACCTCATGTCTCCAAATGTTTAATTAACTAAAAACATGGGTCCACTGTTTTACTTAGGTAATTAAAATTTTACAGCACATAAATGTAAAATATAACTAACATTAAGTATGTTATATCTTTAGTACTCATGAAGAATTATCATGGGTTTAGAATCCTTTGTTGGGCAGCGGGCATTTTGATGAAGTAGGAATTTGCTCTAATTCTGTTTACCTACAGCGGTTTTAATTAGAGCCGTTTCAATAATCTGCTCATATTTAGTTGAAATATCTACTTTGCAAAACAATCTAATATTTAAATCTAAATTATCAAGTTATATCTAAGTAATTGCGCTATCTAAGTACCTAAGTACATTTAAAATGTGTATTCCCTTAAGTAAATTTAAAACAAGAAACATTTTTTTAAGAAAGCTATTTTACATTATTCCATACACATAATAATTATAATATTAAACAGAACAGAAGCTTACCGTAGTGTATGCAGACGCGTATCGGAACTAATCGACAGGTGCTCATTAACGGACTCGATTAACATAGCTATTGTTTAACATACCTTTAATTATATAGGTACTTTGAAGGATGCCTACTCATTTGTATGGAAGTTAGTAACCAGAAAAGAAAGAATAGCGTTTATTTGGACACAGTTCGTGAAACACAAATTAATACAAATAATAAAATTAAAAAGCAGAAAGGTATATATAGCTATAGTATAGATGTACGAAGATATTTCGGCGCGTGAGTAACATCGAAACTAACGCTGCCATCTTGCTTTTTCAATACATTTCAGAAAACAATTGCCCTAACTGTTCATCAACAGCACCACTCTATCAACGTAATTCGAGCGCCAAAAGATGTAGTGGAACATCCAGTGGTTGAAGGGGCGTCGCACTGTATCGTGACGTCACAGTCTATGAACTTCGCGGACGGCCATTGACGGTTAGGTAAATATGGACAAAGTAAACTAACTTGTTTAATTAATCGTTAAGTTGTTAGAATGAAATCTCTCGGAGATGTAAGACATGGTAAAACTCCTGTTGTAGAGTGAAACTACTGATGAATAAAGTGCGGTTGTGAATCACACCATTGCACACTTGTATAAAATTGAGATGTTCATGATTCCCATCTAGGTAGACACTTATCGTCGTTGCTAATAAGTTTAAAACTTAGTGAACTGAATGAAACACAAACTAACTTGGTGCCATTTCATAACTTAATAGTTCCAACGGATACAGACTTCATTAAAGTTCTATTTCATTAATTGTTTTGTTTGTTATAAACCGATGTTAATATTCGTTTATATTTATGAAACTAACTAAATTGGTTCGGGAATAATTTTATTGTGATCAAAATAATTAAAACAAAGACGAGCGAGATGACGTTGTTAAAGATTTTATAAGGGTTCACAAAGGTTGCAAACTGATGTTCTATTAGTAACTTGTGCATAGAGTAATAATATGAAATTGAAGCAACTGAAAAGAACACATTTTTACTTTTACCCTTCAGCTTCACCGTCCTACAGAAAAATATTCATGAAAGATATTTATGCTAAGTACTTAGAAAATAAAGTCTTGTATTTTATTTTACGTTTGTCCGCCATTGTTATCTTCGTTTCCCGCCATTAAGGTCCCAACAAGGGCCAAGATACCGTTTTATGTGTATTTTAATTAGCTTAAATGGATCCTCTGTAATGATAATTTCGGTGAAATAATGTTAAAGAAAAATATGATAAATTTTATATCTGTTGAGTAGGTACTAGAATGTTAATGCCTTTTATTAAAATTACCGTGGCGGATTTGTTTAGGAATAGGTACTTTTTCTTAATATTATATTACTTGAAGATGTTTTACTGTTATAATATATTAATAGTCATAACTTGTAAAAGTTTAAGTTATAATATTAGGTTCACGCCGTTATATCATATCTCATTTTATTTTGTTGTAATAGGTACTTTTATACTAGGTACATAACTATCTTCATATTAGTTTAATAATTAAAAAACATTAAAAAAAAAACAACCGACTGTCGTTGGCTACGCATTTTCGTTTTTTGACACCAACTTCCGAAATTAAAGTTATTTTTCACGTTGTAGTGTTTTTTTTTGGAAGTAAAAAAGCTTGTTTTGTAAAAAAGTTTTTATTTTTCACTTTTTAGTCGTACCTACCCCACACAAATTCATATGATACTACTTACTTGCTATATAAATATCAGTGACAGGAAGTTATTAAAACATCATCAATATAAACTAAGTGCAAAAAATTCGTATTATTGAAGCTAACTCAAAAACTACCCAAGCAAGCAAAGTTAATAAAATTGATATGGGACCACCCCTGTGACATAACTATCCATTAAAAATGAGAGAATTTTGCAAATCCGTCTATAGATTACGGAGTTAAGCCCGAACATACGTAAAAAAATACAAATTTAGAACCTCCTCCTTTTTGAAGTCAGTTAAAAACGAAGCACCTTAATAATAGTAAATCGAAAAAATACGAATTTTAAATTCTCTCTCTCAATCCGCTAAGAAATAAGCTCAGAAACAAATACTGCAGCACGTTTAGAACCACACACTGGTCATAACTTTAATCGCAGCTAAAACAATCGCGCAACATTTTCACCCCGAGCACGTACAGCCGCACAAACCAACCGCTCATACAACTGCTCGGAACGGCCTGTCTCCTTACCATTGTAAAATATTACGGTTCTCTATTAAACTACCTAATTCAGGATCTTAGCACCAATTTCCTTATACCTGACGACTGAGGTCGGTGACGACGTTCTAACGTGCGAGACCGCCGCGGACCCTGGCCCTTTAACAAATTCACATAGGTAATAGAAAAAGGTCACAAGTAATTTAATAAAAGGGATATAGAATCTGAGCCTTAGGTAAATGTATGAGTCCACTGTGAACAGTTATCGGCAAAGATGAGGTTTTGCTTCTGGACGGGATTAAATACGATTTTGAGGATATTTTTTTCTTAAAGGAACGAATTTTCTTATAAAGCCATCAAAGAAAAAGGTTTATACGATTGATCTTTAACGTTTGAAATATTTTTAGGGAGCAGATTATTATGTGTATCACGAAGGGAACGTTTTATTTTGAATGAAAGGACCAATTTTCGTTGAATTTTCTAGGCTATTTTTTCATAACTCCTGTGAGCATTTATATCAATTTTTACTTGACTCAGCTTTTTCTCGTCAATGTAATAGAATAAATATCGTCTTGTATATACTGCCTTTATCACATCATTTTGTCGTTGGGCCTGAGTCAATTTATTTAGGCATCGGTTGAACTACAAAAAAAAGATCTGACTGGGGAAATATTTATAAAACTGACCCAAATCCGGATTTAAGGGAGAGGCAATATGTGACGAATATTAGGCTAAAATAGGTTTTATGCAGATAAGCTTTATTTCAGTCCTCTCGCGAAGTTATCCAACTGACATCCGAGAGGTAGGGCTAACCTGACCTTTCAGCCTATGCGTACTTATTTCATAATCATTGTTAACTATTCTAAAATAAGGAAGATTTGGGCCAAAATGGGAGAATTCGATCAAGATAGGAAAAAGAAGCAAATAATAATAAATAATTTTAAAACGCTCCACCATGATGTCTATGAGCGCCTTGACGTATGAGCGTCTTGCGTTTGTCCAGCGTAGGCGTTCGACAAACGCCCACCCGCAGTGCGGGTGGCGGGGAGAGGGCGAATGTGAACAGGATTGCACCTACATGACCCCGCAGTAACGCGGCGCATGCGTCGCGCACCCGTGGCGCTTGCGCAGCGTATTCATGTACCCTTGCGCTGACGCCGCGACAACGCGACGCCTACGCTGGATAAACGCTAGTGTGAAGACGCTCTGTTTTTCCATATGCTCGCGGCGCCATATTCAATTTCACTACTTACAAAACCAATTTGATTTATTTTTGTCGTTAGCCTGTTTTGTGTCCCACTACCAGCAGTGACCAAGCCTTCCAGTCTAGTGCAGTCTTTGGCCATGTTGGCCCTGAAATCGTTATCAGATCGTCGCACCACCTTCGTCGTGGTCTACCTCGACGGCGATGTCCTCCCTCAGGCGTCCAGAGACTGACGATCTTGCTCATCTCTCCGGGTTCATTCGTGAGACGTGTTCGGCTCACTCCAATTTCAGCCCGACTGTTTTTTCGCCCTTTATAAACTTCTCCAAACCATGTGATACATATATAAAAAAGGAAATATATTTCTGGTAAGTTTTTCGTCTCTGAAGACAAACTTAGAGTTATAATGATGTGTATCTGAGAGGCGCGACTCACCCTTGACCATTTCCCAAGTTTTATTACAATTCATGGGTTCCTCGCGAAACTTTTTGATTTATTGTCCAAAAGAAAATTATACTTTCATTGACTTTGTTCTTTAAACACGACTTGTTGGTTGAGACGTTCTTTTTGCTTTACTTAAAAAGTAATTTATTTAGCGGCTCTCTCCGGTTAGCACCAATCAAAGCTGGTTTAAACCGGTTCCCTTTCAATAATATACACGAGTGCTGCCAACACTACGTGATCAAAGTTTTGTTTTAGTTCAAAAATTAGATAATGAACACCACGGTAGCTGTACACTACTTTTTAAAATTAATTTACTTATCAACTTGTTCCCTTTTTCTGAAAACTGGAGTGATATAATTAGCTGTAAGTACACAATGTTCCATTTGTAAGTTGGAAAGTAGGTACTTGAGGCACAGTTTTTAAACGTTTTATTGTTGAATATTTCATGACGCTTACGAGAATATTTTATTTAAAAGTTTGATAGCTTTGAATAATTTAAAAGTTTCTTTGTAGGGTAGGTACATTGTCATAATAATGACTCGTGAAGGGTTACAACTCAGAATAAACAGAAGTTCTTGTATTTAGATACTATCGAATTAGGTATGCAATTTAAGCTCTCAAAAACCGGATCTACTTTTTCTAGTAAAGCTCTCAAATATGCGGATTATTTAATTCTTTCTGCATGATTAAAAAGGGTTTCGGGATCATAAAACTGAGTTGGGCCTATTAACAAGAGATGTTATAAAATATTATATTCCAAAATACCCTTACGTAGGGGTAACAAGATTATTTACTTTTAAAACCGTTCAACCCACTCGGCACTGGGGACGGGACGACGTGGACGGGTAACGGGTACTAAACAAGGACCGCTACTAAAAATATTGTTTTCTCTTCCATTTTCCCCACATTTACTTTACGATACCTACATAAAAGGCGCCCTGCTGCGAAATTTAATTAAAATCGGTAACAAACCAACGGTCCTGCGACTTTGTACGAATTAAAAGAGAAAAATAAACGTTTCAATGGCCCACGAGGACTAAAACGGTTTTATTGTTATTTATTACTTGTTTTTTAATATTAAAAGTAAACACAGGTTCCAGTCGAAACTCTCAAATTAAAAGAAATCTTGATTGGGGATAAAATACTGCGTTGTACGGACTCTGAACCAAATTCATTAGCAGCAAGCAATATCAAAGATGGCGGCCGAGGTCTTGGCGGGAAAGCGTAATTTACGATTAAAAAATAAAATATGGTTTCGTTATCTATGGCGCATTTAACTTTCGTAAATATTGAATGTTGAGATAAGGAGACTGAAAATAGAAATGCTTTAGTAATTCGGACTAATTAGCAGATTGTAGGCTTAAGGGAATTATGTTACGGAATCTGTATACTTACTTGGATAATTAATAAGCCTTTTCAGAAGAAAAAATCACAGAATTTCGATTCGCGATAAGTAGTCTTCAGGTTCTTATCTCTCATTAATTTATTGAAATAACTGAATATCAAATTATTGGGTTATTAAACTATTCCGTCGAACGTTGCCATAATGAGACCATCGAAACCCGGTTGTCATTAGAAGGAGGCTGTTCTCGAACATGTTAATGAAGATAGGGTACAAAATACAAACAACGGCTCAATAGGCTGAGGCTGATTACGTTTCAGTAAGCACGTGTATAATTAGGATTATACACGTATTTACTGAAACTAAATACGCTTGAATAGGGTGAACGTTATATGGCTAGTGGGGTAGGTACTAGATACTACATGTATTATAATTATAAAAAATCACAGAATAGCACACTAGGTCAAGTTAAATTAAGTATCGAAACTCAAAGACGTAATTACTATCAATATTTTCAAAAAATCAAAATCAAAATATTTTATTTCACATAAGCCTACAAGGGCACTTATGAAACGTCAGAAGCTAGGTGCACGGTTCCAATTGGTCGTTTCCTATGGAGAAGAACCGGCAAGAAACTCCACAGTTACTCTTTTAAAAATAATTGGCTTTTACAATGTTTTCTAATTACAGTAGGTATGGGAGAACAGCGTAGGCCTGTCAACAAGTGCCAGGTACTTGATAAAATAAAAAATGATCTACAGATCTAAAATCTACAGGGCCTACAAAGTCCTCACATTTACAAAATCAAAAACTCAAAAAAAGATAAATAAAATATAAATACCTATTAAAACCAAGTGATCATAATTTCCATTACAACCACTAACAAGAGTTGGAGGATTAGAATTGTCTCTATATAATGTCAAATAGTAAAAAGATTAAATGTCAAAGAAGTATGTAAAAATTAAATAAAAATCGTAATTTGAGAGCAGTTAATAGACATTTATGTAGTTATGCCGTTAATGAGATGCCAGGGAAGCCACATGTGCAGAAGGAATTATTGCCAAACTACCTTGTCTTCAACGTAGTCTTTAATCTTATAATATGCTTTTTTGATAAGGACACGTTTGATGAGGGTTTTGAACTTTCCATCGCTAAGTTCTGTAACCGGCTTTGGCAACTTGTTGTTTGGCAATTTATTCTTGACAAAACAGGAAAAATAATAAAATTGACATAATTTACAAAAAAATAATTCAGGTGGACGGTCGCTGGTATGTATAATTTTATTGTGAAAACATGAAAATGTATTGTACATTAACCTTCCTTAACTTTCAATATTTAGATATAATCTGCACTGGGTTTTCTCCGTATTAAAATAAACAGGGCACTAATTCATAACCACAAAACTAATCGCCAACTCAATCGGCTATGTGCACAGGCTATATATCTTTCTAAGCATGAACAGAGTAAACAAGCAGTATACCAATCGAACCAACAATCAATTTGTAGTATACACAGCGGAGCCATTACCGACTAATACAAAATAAATAAGGGTTAGTGGGTAACTTGTTGATGTCACACTTGTAGATTTGTTCTACAAGTAGGTCTTTTCTCATATTTTGTCGTGTGACGAATCTAACGCCCCTCTTATACGGTAGCAGGGGCTGTTGGCGGAATGCCAAACTCTTTATGCGATGTAATTTTATTGAGGAATGGTTCTCATCTGCAAGATTGTTTATTGGTTCTTTCCTGCTAAATGCTTTAATTTACGAATCTGCACACTCTTTAGAGCCAGATGGTTAACCTTAAACTGTGTGTGATGTTTTGATTATTGTGTTGACATTTGGAAAACTACACACATCAAAAGTGTCTAGGGATCAACATATATTTTTGCAATAACTTTTCTCCTGATTGATATTAATTAAAATTTTCTTTAAGGATTCATCAAATAAAGTGTTTTCGTTTGTCACAGTAACGATAAACCAAGTCACCTTTGCATTAATAAAGAAATTTGCCATTTTCCTAATAAAGGGATTTTTGACATTTGAACCACTAACACAAAAGTTCGAAAAAAAGACTGAAATAACAGTTTTCTCTAAAATTTTATTGGGTAACTTAAACAATTAATAATCCGTGTTTCTACCGCGAACACTAACAACACAAGAACATCGGTTTGGCATACTCAAAATGAGTTCATCCAAATCACGCTGTGGAATGGCCGCCCATGTTCGTTGCAACAACAAAAAAAGGTCTTCTTGCGACTGGATACCCTCCATATTCGGCAGAGCTCTTCTCTGTAGCATATCCCATGCATGCTCAATCGGGTTCAAGTCTGGCGACTGAGCAGGCCAGGGCAGGACATTGATGTTAGCTGCGGCGAGAGTCTGTCTTACAACTCTTGCGGTGTGCGGTCGTGCATTATCATGCATTAACTGAAATAAGGGACCGATTTGCACTTGTAGAGGAACGATGACGTCTGATACAATCGTCTCAGCATAAATTTGAGCGTTGAGGTTGCCTCTGATCCAAATCAACTCAGTTCTTCCGCCGATCCAAATACCCGCCCATACCATGATGGTTCCACCACTATAAGGATGGACTTCCTGGCAGGATTTTAATCGCTGTTGGCGTCCAGGGGTTCTCCAGTGTCGTATACGTCTTGTATCCGGTCTCATACCAAAACGAGACTCATCAGAAAAGCACACGAAACGCCATTGTTCTTCTGCCCAATTTCTGTGTTCAAGAGCCCATTGATATTGAATCCTACGATTGTGCATTGCTATAGGTGGTACCCGTAGCGGTCTTCGGGAATGAAGGTTCACTTCATGCAAGCGGTTTCTGACTGTTTGGTCGCTAATTAAGTTCCCTGAAGAGTGATGAAGCCTCACGGCTAACATCATGGCGGTTATTGTTGGAGCTCTTCGAGTTAAGATTTGAATGTATCGGTCTTGTCTCCGTGTGGTGCAGCGATACCGTCCTCCATGGCGCTCAGCCACGGTACCAGTGCTTCGGTAACGTGTCCAAAGTCGACTGATAACACTCTGACTTGTATTCATAGCTAAAGCCGCAGTACGTTGCCGGGAACCAGCTTCTATCATTCCCACGGCTCTGAGCATTTCTTCCCTGCTTAAATGACGTCGCCGCTCCATAATAACGTTGGTTTTAATCAGTAGTAGGGAAACAGTAGCACTAATAATGTCTTCAATGCGTTGTACATGTTTTTATAGGGAAAATATTGACAGCTGATTTTCATCTTTTACTCGAATTTGATTCACAGTTCCTGATTCAAATTATGAAATGCACCAAAAAGGATCCATATAAATTTATAAAATCATAAATTTATTACAAAGCCACATCTCAATCTCAAGAAATCCGCATAAAAATGCTTGATCCCTAGACACTTTTGATGTGTGTATTAGCAGACTTGATCAATGCTAGCTTTTCATATGAACGGAATTTACGGTATTAAGTACTCTATCTTAAGACGGACTATGCAACTCTGAGTTACTGTCACCCAAGATAATTCTTCAAATCCTATTTATAAAAATCTCCAAGACTTTTGCTTTACAAAGAGAAAGATATCATAAACTACAGCGATACTTTCTAAATTTCGCGCCAAATCCTGCCGCCATATTTATTGTTCAGTTCAGTAGCTCCGTCTGAGGCAGGTTGGCTGTGCTCCAACATTGGGCTACTCGGAAGGAAGCAAGTGGAACTGGGACACGCTGCAACAGCTGGAACTAGCCAGGTGCCGCTAGTAGCGTTGGCAACCGAATGTATTTCTTTTATGAGTTTTTTGGCAATATTGGAAGGTGGGTTAGTGATAGTATTGTTGCCGCCGTATTTTGTAAGGATTTAGAGATGGTGTTGGTATTAGAAATTGATGTCCGGTTATAGTAAGATCTGACAGCTTTCAACTGCAACCGGTAAGACTGCTGGGTTAGTGGGCAAAACTTGCACAGCAGATGATGATGGTTCTGGTAATATCTGCTTAATTATTCTGGAGGAAAATGTGTAAGACCTTTGTTCTGCGCTGCGATGGACGTTCATTAGCCGATAAAATAATTATTGGAAAACTTTTAATGATTAATTTACAAATGTTAACGTGATAACAAGTCATAATACAATGCTCCAACCACTCACGTCCCGAAGGTCGGCTGTTAGCTCCTCTTCCTGAACCATCCTATTAACTGTATCCGGCCTACATCCCAGCTTATCCGCCCTAGAACCACGTGCGAGATAATAAGCCGGCCGATAGGTCCGGGTAGTCGCCGGACATCCCGCGTCCGTACCGTGTCCGGTAGTCGCCGGAGAAGGGGCGAAAGCAATATTTTTTGGCTGAAAGTGTTTTATAAGGCGGGCAAAGGTGTTTTATTGAGGTCCGGGGATAAATTGAAGGATGAATTTTGAATAGTACTCGTATAAATAGTAAATACATAGCTTACCGTAACTTATATTTGAGATGAAATAACCATCTCGAGTGATCCATAAAAGGATGTGCAGTATTATCGTCGTTTCGAGGTAGTTGCCACTTTATTTTATGAAAACATGCTCGGAAAATATTTTCTCGAATTCAATTTTCAGAAGTGTGAGCATTGTCGAATTAAAGTCTTCATTTTGTAACTTGGAAATTTTCATCTCAACGTTTTCATGTGTACGTCCATCGGGGGGTAAGGCGGGGGTGACTAGTTGAGAGTGGGGGATATAACATAGCAGGAATATCATAACTTGAACTATTTCCTAACTGCGGCAACTATTTAACTATCTTAACGTTACAATGTTGGTTTAAATACTTAAGTTAACCTCTTCAATTGTAATAATTCAACTTGTACTAACAAAAAGCTAGGTAAGCATATTGAACGAAGGGCTGACTGATACAATTAATAATCTTGGAATACTTTTGCTCGGTTCTGACAAAAGGCAGGATTATAAATGCGAGGCAGAAAAACAAGATTTAGTACCCAGCTATGATTTAGGACGGTCCCTTGACACGGAGATAATAATGACGATTTATGTTCTTAAATCGCTAGTCAGATTCAGAGCTATGATTTAAGAACGTAAAAAGGCAAAAATTAACAGCTAAATAGCCGTAATTTTTAAGCTAAAAATATTCAAGAGAATCATCCTCAAACATCTCGCAACTTGCTGGGGTATACGCATCTAATTTACAACCTCTTTTTGCTGCCATTTGAGAGTCGGCAGACTACATTTTCAAAACCCTTGACAAGTCACAAATCCGTGACGACACGTCAGCGTGATCCCGTTCACAGCCACATAAATGAAAAAGTGTCCAAGCCGTGTGCGTTTAATTAAATCGCGAACCGGTCGAAAAGCTCTGCGGGATTATGAGCGGCCCTTGCAAATAGGGCTCTAATAGGGCAGGGGTGGGACAAGGGGAGGGGTGAAAGAGGGTTGAATTGTGGTCAGTTGGGGATTAGTTGAAAGTGTTCTGTAGACTGTTTAAGGGAAAATGGAGAAGAGAAAGAGATCATTTGTTACAAGGATCTGTTCGGTGAAAGTGCTTCTTGTGCTCACTTTGGGCGATTGCGTTTTGCAGTGACATTAAGTTCTTATTTTTATAAAAGTTGTCCTTGTTGCAATTTTATATAAAGGTACAGTTAAAAGCGATGAGCCTTTTAGGAGGCAAATTCGTTTTATGTGATATGACTGCAACACTATTTCTGTAGATACTTACCTATAAGACACATTCACAGTGATATTAAAACATATAAGTAACACATAAACCCTATATGATAATTGCATGACACGACACTATCACACACATGATCTGTGCCTAGAAAATATTTGCTCAACAAAAACCTTCACAAATTCAAACTGATTCAATTCTTAGTACATAACTCTCGTTAATTTTCTCTATTATCTAGAACTAGATTAGCGCCGGAATTCCGACTCAGACGTTTAGGAAGATCCGAAAAAAACTAATTTGTATGCGGTCCGTCGAAGAAAATCAAGTTAATTATAATAAAACTAAATGTTATTCGAGCATTAGGACGATGTTTAGCGAGCGGGAGGGGGTTCGCTCCCCGGGGAATGTAATTGCCAACAGATATTTAGGGAGAAGCGATTCCACCTGTAATCCCAGTGCTTTCCATTCAATTACTATTTACATAATGCTAAGATTTAGACTAAGTGGTTTTCTCTTTTCTATGTATCTATTAACTTTTATTTTGAGTCTTTCTTTATAGGAGAACATTCATTCCCATTAGTTTTATGATCCGAGACGGGTAGCACAGATCTGATTGAACTTGTTCCTGAGTTAGATTGCCTGTCTCATGTTGTACTGGTAGGGACTATACCTAATAAAATTATAGTTGGACGAATGAAACAATTAACGATAATAAATTACATGGCTATGTGGTAGACCTTGAGTATCAATAATTATTCAACCCGGCATCATACACCGGTGCAAAACTTTTTTGACAAAAATATATTCAATGAACTTTTACCAAAATGATTACGCTTGGCGTTAAGATCAATCAGCATTTAAATACTTCGAATATAGTAAGAAATATCCGTCGCGAATCGAATAAAAACTAAACATTGCACCAATAAAGATCCCAAAAGTTGACAGGTTTCAGTCTTTATTACTATAAATACACTTTAATTTTCCCTCTGAAACTCCAGCGCGGAGTGGATTACTCTAACCCACTTAAATCACTACAAAGACGGCGAATAGAACCGGTTCGCGCCGGTTACACCGGAATGAGCCAGTTGGAGCCGGTCAGAACCGCCGAACATTTCGCCACTCGACTTGTAAAAAGCTTTCAAGAAGCCGCCGCTGTTTGTCAAGCGCTTAAAGCGGGTGTTGAGCTGTCAACAGCTTTTTGTTTTAGTTGCAGCGGAGTAGTCCGTTATGGTGTGAACGGATTTAGGAGTGATTAAATGGGACTGAAAGAGATTTGAATACCCCTGATTCAAAGGGAATAAATATTTCCACACAAACGCAAACAAAACCACATCCAGACTATCAAACATACTCGTATGTACCTCTCACACATATTTCCGATATCGCTATTGAACTGTTTGCTATCTATTTTAACTTTTGAACACGCTATCGGTTCACTTCCATACCCGGGTCAGGCTACAGGAGTATCCACTCCAAATAAATGTAAACACTTTTTTATTACAGTGAGCGATAGCATCCAAACTGTTTACGTATTTATGAGGCTGCCCGTACTAAAGGGCTCGTAAATAGCGTGTCATGCTGACCCTACATGATAAGAATAACTTGATCACTGGCGGTGACAGCCTTGCCGACGGTACCTCCTTGAAGGCAGGCGGATAAATTGAAATTCATAGACGATTGGGTGAGGTCTGGTCGAGATTGAGAGTACTTCTTGCGACCTAGGGCCGGTCTAGACTTCTACAGGGCTTTTGCATAGTTATTGAATTAATATTTTCCGATCCTTTGATAAAGGGGAGACATTGAAATATAAATGTTGTTACTTATCTATCTTCATCATTTTAACAGCTCAGAATTTGTCTGTCTCGTGAGACTAAATATTGAATAATAACCGGAATCCGTTTCTACAGAAACGTGAACTATCTATGTAAAATTATAAAAGGTTAGAAAATATCCCGAAAACAATTCGAGTTAAAAACAGATTTTGCCGTTAATTGCCGAGCAAAATGTTTTAATTAATTCTCAGTAATTTTTTTTCGGTTCACAAGATAATGTTATACTTAATCATCAAAAGATGCAGTTTACCTACTAGTTCGATAACTTAGTAACCGAAGTGAGTGATAAGCAACAATGTAGTGCAACTAGTAACAGTAGGTACCTACCGGCTGATAATAAACAGTTGCCGACTGAGAACGAATTTGATGATGTTGTCGAGGTCGGCTATTTATTATGACATGTTTGTTTACTGTTTTTTTAGACTGTATCCAGAAACTGAAATTTTGTTAGTTATCTTTATACCTTTCAGATAATGCAGCCAATTTCAGAGTGGGATTCTATCTTGATGCTAGTTGAAAAAAGTTACGATAAAAGAAAAGGATTATTTAGCAAAGGAAAAAGCGTTGGCAATTTCTTCCGCGTGGTTGTATCAACTTCTTCTAAGGTTTATTTTACTTCACACTATTTGTTTTCTAGCAACCGTTGTACTTTTGCAAGATAAATCATAGTTATAGATTTTAATTAATTTTAAAGTTGATTGTGATTTAACTTATGAATTAATTTAATTCGTGCTGTGGATGATGTGTGTGATTTTATGTACTTCAGTTATCTAATTTAGTTATAATAGTACTAGCTTCTGCCCGCGACTTCGTCCGCGTAAATTTTTTTTGTTTCCCCGACCCACCCCGTCGCAACGTGTCGCCGGCCTGCGCTATTACTTCGTTTTCGCTTGGCGAAAACTTCAGACTTTTTTTCTTTTTGCTCAACTCCTAAGGGTCCTAGCGTCAAGTTTAATAGAATATAGCCTTCCTCAAGAACTGGGCTATCAAACGCAAAAATATTTTTATATATGCGACCAATACTTCCAGAGATTTAGAGCTTTCAAACCGTCTTTAAAACAAACAAACTCTTCAGCTTTATTATTAGTATTATTTTAAAACTATGATATCTCCTAAGATATACATTGAAATCAAATGATGTCAGAGGCAATTTTGTTCAAAATTAAATACATGTGATGAATAACGTATTTATTTGGATAAGGATTAATACCATGTTTATAAAAACACCTTCGCAAATAATGCATTATTTTAGAATAAATTGGGTAAGCATAAAAGAGGTTATAGTGAGCTAACCTTAAAAGATAGACATATGCTGTCGCGGACTTTTTTTTAAAGCTTTTAAAGGGGAACAATTTCTGTCATATATGATTTTTGCGAAACTTTAACCGTTTACGCAGCGCACGCAGCGGAAGCTCTCAATAGGAAAAAAATCCCCCGATTTTGAAACATTCTTCATTGGTGCTCCGCTCCTATTGGTTTTAGCGTGATGATATATAGCCTATAGCCTTCCTCGATGAATGGGCTATCTAACACTGAAAGAGTTTTTCAAATCGGACCAGTAGTTCCTGAGATTAGCGCGTTCAAACAAACAAACAAACAAACAAACAAACAAACTCTTCAGCTTTATAATATTAGTATAGATTATTGTGGATGTATTTTAATCTTTGGTGACTAAAATATTTTTTCTAATATACTAACATAAATATGGATCACTGTGTGTGGCTCAAATAAATAAATTAAATTATAAAGTCTGTACCTACTTACCACAAAGTTTCGACAGGAATTACAAAACATGCTATCACGAAGATAACTAGAATAACTATCTCCCAGCAACACCTACAGTCTACCAGTGGCGAAGGGTGAATTTATAACAGAGTTAAGCCGGAGCAAAAAAAAAAAATCAATAAAACGTTTCATTATATTTCAATGATGAATAGAGTGGTTGTGTTCTGAATTTTCGAAGGGATCCGGCGGGAATAGTTGTATGGTACCTTCGCACTGCAGTCTACACCTATTCTGATAACCAGGATGACCTCATCAAACATTTCATTTTCGGCTGACTATCTCCTGAGTGTCAGCACTGACACTGACCTCCAGAGCAGTCTGTCGCGTTATCAGGGGAGACGGTACTGGTGATACATTATATGAGTCAATTAGCGTGACCCCACGAAGTAAATAATAATAATAATATTGAACCCGGATTTTTTTCCGGTTAGACTGGAAGCCGACCCCAACATAGTTGGGAAAAGGCTAGGCAGATGATGAATAATAATATTAGAGATTTCCTAACGGACGTACATTTCAGATGAGTTTGGTAGACGATTCAGTTTATCAATAACTAGCAGCGCCCAGCGGTTTTATCCGCGTTAGTTTCGATCCCGTGGGAATATCGAGATAAATAGTATCCTATGTATTAATCCTGGTTATAAACTATCTGTGTGCCAAATTTCATACAAATCCGTTCAACGGTTTACGCGTGATTTTTAATTTTCACATTTATAATATTAGTAGGAAGTAGGATTCTGACTAAACGTATCCTCACATAACAACATGATTCTGGAAAATGCGCGCTTTTCTTGAGTTTTCTCAGTTTTACCATACCTGCGTGTGCTTCTCACTAAGTTTAACTTGGGGTTGTATGAAAAGGATACATTCTGAGGTTGCCGCCCTTGTCGCCGATGGCGAGTAGTTTCTGTATGGGGTCCCATGCTAGTGCTGTCGGCGAGAACGGGAACCCGTGCCGAAATGTCTGTGGACAAGGAGAACACAGTTTGAACATTATATATATTAAAATACGCATGTATTGGTAAGTAAGCACGAGTGAGAGCATTCACAAATAAAACATAGGAACCTTTTACACAACCCGAGACCAATTTTGTTATGAAAAAAAAAAGAACAACCACAAAGTTCGGAACTAGCAATTTAAAAATCGAATACCTAACATCAGAATTTGGCTTGAATTTCAAATGCACGCAAGCATCAGTCGCCATGATAGAATTCGATACAATTTCATGTTGTTATTTAAATATTTTCGTTTGAAACGTTTTCACGCCTTTGGGATTAACGGATTGGGGTGAATACGTAGAAATGCTAAAATAAAATTAAGGGTACAAGCGTTTTCACGTCGGCTAACATCGCCCTGCGGGACGGCAGACAATCGTAACAAGGTAAAATTGATCATATTATAAAAACACGGCAACTCTAAAATACACGAGCTTTTAAAAAAAAAATGTTAAACCTGATCTATGGAAGCAACGAGATAAAAAAATATTAGGATTTTGATTAATGGAACGAGGTTCGTTGTAATTAGCACTTTTTACTGATAAAAGTGTAACAGGAGTCCGGCCTGGAATGATAATGGCATCACGCCAAACAAATCCAGTCTGGATCTAAGTTAATGAAGACCAAACGTCTTTTGATAAAAGCATGCTTATCTATACGGAATATCGTCACTTTAATATTGGGTAACAATGAAGAGGGTCTGGAAATAACCACTAGGCACAGTCACGGAAATTATTTGTCAACAAAACAACTTGAATTGTCCGTCTAATCAAATCACGACTAGCATTCGTTGGCAGTTGTACGAAATGGCTATAGCAAGGCAGATGTGCGGTCTCAATTTGCTTAACACTTATTTTCCGTGGCGTTATAGTGGTTATTTTAAGACTTCAGCGTCCACTAATATTTAATAGGTTATGAACTAAAACACAAAACGCAAAGCATTTATTTGACTTAAACCATTAACAGGCACGTTTGTATTGTCAAAGAGTCGGTCAGTTAGTCAGAAAGTTGAAGCTAGTTGCCAATTCTAAAACGTAGACCTCTATGGAAAAGAACGGGCAAGAAACTCCAAGGACATTCTTTTAAATCTAAATATTAGAGATTATGAGAATGAGGATAACGATGATATCGAAAGGGCTACCAAAGGAGTGCATCAAGTCGGAGCAGATTATACAACGTTAGCATACCCACGTAAGCATGATAACCTGACCTAAGTCAAACCCAAAATTAAACCTATCTGAGCTTATCTCTGTTATTATTTTGTCAGCGGACAAGTGATAAGCAACATTGTAGCGTGTAGTAGGTATGTTTCGGTGCAAAGCTGGTAGGTAACACTTTCTAAGTTGAGCGCGCTATCAGCTGCTATCAGTGCATTGTGTGCGTCATAGATGATGAAAGGCAAATGAGCTTAGAATCGAGGGGCGTGGACTTGACTAAGGGCCGGATTGGTCCAGTGGTGATAAGCGTGGCTGGGGTGCGAGCTCGATACCCAGGAAAAGTAGTCCTTTTTTAAGTTACCTGTTTTTCTGTTATTTTGATAATGTTTACGGGCGTGATACATTAAAGGTAGATTGTGTGAGAGCAAAACGTGATGTCATGCTTTGGTTTTAATACGAACTTTGTTTTATAGTGTACTAGCTGCTGCCTGCAGCTTCGCTCGCGTGGAAATGATCCCACGAGAACGTGCTACCGGGACAAGCAGTATCCTATGTCCTACAGGATGTCATCTATCTCCTTGCTTTCTTATCGAATTCCGTTCAGTGGTTTAGGCTTGAAAAGGTAACATACAGACAGAGTTACTTTCAAGTTTATAATATTAGTATGGATAGACAAGTAGCAGAGTTCACCGTCATAGAATTCGTAAGGAGACCGACCAACCGCCAACCAGCCCGATTTGTGCCCCTTTTGAAGGAAAAAATAGAGGCAGGACTTACAACTTGCCTGCAACGATACGTCGTAGCTATTCTTTGTAAGAAGCTGATATATGAGGGCCGGACAGTTTTATCACCAACATTTCTGCCTATCTATACTAATAATAATAAAGCTGAAGAGTTTGTTTGTTTGTTTGAACATGCTAATTTCTGGAACTAAACAGTTGGATTTGAAAACATATTTTTGTATTTGATAGCCCAATTTTCGAGGAAGGCTATAGGATTATAGGCTATTAACATTACGCTAGGAACCTTATGAGCTGAGCAAAAAGGAACACAAAGTCCGTAAGAACGCTAAGCGGAAACGAAGTACTAGCGCGGATAGGCTTTGCGATGCCACGGGGTGGGTCAGGGGAACCAGAAATTTCAAGCAGACGAAGTTGCGGGCAGAAATTAGTATACTCATACAAAAACACTAGATAAAACAAGCTCGCATGATCGTATGGAAAATAATAGGTGTTTACTTTGTTCGCACAATGACACGTTCGATAAAGTTTTGCATCATACATCATTAACGAGAGTGTTACTCATTTATAATTCCGCCAATTCCAGCGAGCCATGCGGGCCGCCGGCGGACGAATCTCGACCCATTCGCACAAGCCGCGGTGAAAATGTTATAAAGAGAGCAGCAGGCCGCTCGGGCGGCCGGCGGGTCAGTGGTTGTTATCGAGGGATGTACATGTATGGGGAGTGCCCTTTTGTTTTTGCAATAGTTTCACTACCGACGCTGTAGTTTAGCGGTGCAAAGAATACATCTTCTTTCCATTTTCATAATATATAGTGCAAATAGTCTCCGAGTAAACTGGCTGAGCGACTTCCGTATAGACGGACATGATGAAATTATAAGGTTCTTGCCGTTTGGCTACGGAACCCTAAAAAAAGGCGGTCGTTGAGGAATGACGATTTTGTTGCAGTTCTTTAATGCTACCTACAATACAACAAGAATATACAGTTGGGACATGAGCAGTAGCGAAAGAACATTGTTATTAGAATAAGAATAAGAATAAGAATCGTTTATTTGCACAGAAAGTAGGTACAATATACAGATGTTTTTTAATATTAAGCGATCCATGTACTTTCTACCTTAACTAAGGCATGCAAAAGTGTTATAAAGTGGATAAATTCAATTAAATAATATTACAATAGGTACAGCCATAATCAAAACATAAAACAAGCACAATGTCAGAATAAATTATTGATTAAATTTACAAATAAAAATTATTACAAAGAATGTCAGCGCCAATTGAATTAAATTTAGTAATGTTTTATTAGAATAGGACAAACATAATTGTGCTTTCTGGATTATTCTGGATAAGTACAACATTAAGCTAAGTAGTAAGTGCAGTGCATTTATTCAATTAATTTACAGACACCTTTGAATTGTCAAACAGTCGGCTATTTGTCTGAAAAATGAAGCTAGTTGCCCATTCCAAAACGTAGATCTCTATGGAGAAGAACGGAACAAAATCCTGGGTACATGATTCTTGTTGCTTTTTTATGTGAGAACGATGTAAAATAAATAAAATTAAGAAACGATTCTAAATATAAGACCAAAAATAAGACCTAACTTTTGAGCAATTCTTCACTATCGTCGTTTGCCTCGCTGATACCGAGGTCCGTATCCGCTCAATCGCCACCACCTCCGACTCCGAGGTCTAATATCGGAGCTTGTAAATAACCTATGAGTATATTTTATGTGGAGATCGAAACTGCTCTAATATTAATAGTTTGCCGCCCGCTCGATGTGGCCGCAGAGATTCATGAGAAGAGGGAATTTAATGAGCTGTTCTGATAAACTATGGATGATAATGTACTGTATATAAGTAGTCAAATTACTATAAAAAGCTTGGGTACGTATAAAATATGGCTTCATTTGGGGTGTTTAGAAAGTAAACGGCGCCATTTGTCAAGAGATGCCTTTTAGGTATACGAGTATTGGCCCCGATTCTGTTGTTCACAATCTAAACTAAATTTATGTTCAGTGCATCTTTTTCTTTTTATTTCATTAAGAAAAGGACAGAAGATAAATATTAGTTTAGTCCTGTCAAATTAGTCAGCGCCTGACGTAAATTGACGTATTTTTAGTAGCCAATTTATTAATCACGTCTAAACTTGTCTATGGATTATCTAATTTGACAGGACTAAACTAATATTTATCTTCTGTCCTTTTCATAATGAAATAGAAAGAAAAAGATGCACTGAACTTAAATTTAATTTAGTTTGTGAACAACAGAATCGAGACCATTATCTATTTTAGTTTTAATAGCCATTTTGTGATTTTGTGACAATTGTGTGATTTTCACCTTTTTATGAATTTTCTTATTTAACTAGCTGACCCCGCAAACGTTGTTTTGCAAAAATAAAAAATAAATAGTAGCCGATTCTCAGACCTACCCGATATGCACACAAAATTTCATACAAATCGGTCCAGCCGTTTCGGAGGAGTATGGTAACTAACACTGTGGCACGAGAATTTTATATATTAGAAAGATTGAACTATCCTTATTCTTGTCAGTGTAGTTTACATATGGGGCATGATATTAAGAACACGTATTTTCTATTTGGAAATAAAAAAAAAATACTGCTTATAATCCTAAGCATGTTTTAGGAGTTGCTGTAGGCCGCCAGTTACATACGAAGCAAATATATAGGTATGCGCTCACATCATGTCACCTTTAACGATCAAAACTAATACGTTAGCAACTTCTTTGTCACTGAAGTCTTTTCTCCAAGTAATGGAACACGCTGGTAATACCTGAGAGTATGATAGAGAGGTTCTGTGAAGTCTGTCTCGCCGTGATTGATGACTAGTGTGCCAAACTGAAGTAATCACAATTTACCTACGAGTTACGAAACATCTGAAACAAAGGTGAGTGAGTAGGCACGAGCAGTTCACAAAACTAATCAGGGGAATTGGTCCAAATGATCATTAAGATTACGCATTATTTTACTTTAGCGTACCAGAATTCACCGAGTTCAAATTACATCTTGGTTACATAAAGAATACTCGAGAATTCACTAACAAAGTTTCAACCAGTCCTGATATGGCACCTCTTTAAGACCTAAAGCGCCTGTTTTACAGTAAGTGAGAGTAATTTTAGTGAAGTGCCTTCACATCCCTCCGATACCCTCACACGGAGGGTTCGGTAAACATCATCTACCTCTGAGCACCGGCGAGAGACATCAACACTCTCAAGAGGTTATCACGAAAAGAACAACAATTGATAATGACGCGCGCGGTGATAGTGACACAAATGGTTTTGTATAAAAGGGGGGTGTGAGATGAGATGGGCACAGTTGTGGACCGGCAGCGAACATGAGAGTACTCCTGGTATTGGCCGCTGTGGCCGTGGCGACAGCCACCGTCATCAAAGATGACACTACTGTGTTTATTGGCAAGGACAACATGGGTGAGTTTAACTTTACCATTTTTCAACCAAAATTATTTTGTATTTTTTTTTTAAATCACTTTTGAACATTATTGTATGGTTTATCAGAAGATGCATTTATGATTAACGTTTCTTATATTCTTTTCAATTTCGCTTTTACTGCCATAATCTGTAAAGTTAATCGAATTAGACAGATCAAAGAAGAGTTTCAAATGCTGCAAAACTGATAACACTGATTTACTTAAGTAATATCAAAGTAGTCTAAACAACTCATAAGATCTCGTAGCATTTTCCTAGACAGAATTTAGAAATGCCAAAATAATATAAAGCCCTGAAGGAAAACAGAATTGAAACAAGATTTCGCAATCTAAATTGACATTTGATATTATTCTGAACATCACAACTTGGGCAATCATCTGACAATTTAATTAATTTGATTTCTCAAAATGTTCCCAAACTTGTGGAAGACTAAAAGTTTAATTGTTTGAACAGTGACGATGGATATAAAGATGAAGGAAGTCTGCATTATGAAGCTCCTGAATCACATCCTGCAGCCGACCATGTACGACGACGTCCGGGACGTCGCCAGGGAGTGGGTCATCGAAGAGAACATAGACAAGTACTTGGTAAGACTCATTTACTTTATCAGACTAACCGCACTATAACTTCCCATTTCCATTTATGCTAATAATTCAATGTGATATGTGCAGAAGACAGATGTCGTGAAGAAGTTCATCGACACTTTCAAGATGGGCATGCTCCCCCGTGGCGAGGTATTCGTCCACACCAACGAGCTGCACATCGAGCAGGCCGTCAAGGTCTTCAAGATCATGTTCTTCGCCAAGGACTTCGATGTGTTCATCAGGACCGCGTGCTGGCTGAGGGAGCGCATCAACGGAGGCATGTTCGTGTATGCTCTCACCGCCTGCGTGTTCCACAGGACAGACTGTCGCGGCATCACCCTCCCTGCTCCCTATGAAATCTACCCCTACTTCTTCGTCGACAGCCATGTGATCAACAAGGCCTTCATGATGAAGATGACCAAGGCAGCCAATGATCCCGTTATGATGAACTACTACGGCATCAAGGTGACCGACAAGAACCTGGTCGTGATTGACTGGCGCAAGGGAGTCCGCCGCACTCTTAGTAAGGAGGACCGCATCTCTTACTTCACCGAGGACATCGACCTCAACACTTACATGTACTACCTGCACATGAGCTACCCCTTCTGGATGACCGACGACATGTACACCGTGAACAAGGAGCGCCGCGGAGAGATCATGAGCTACGCCTACATGCAGCTGCTGGCCAGGCTCAGGCTGGAGCGTCTCACCCACGAGATGTGCGACATTAAGTCAATGATGTGGAACGAGCCCCTCAAGACCGGCTACTGGCCCAAGATCCGTCTGCACACTGGAGACGAGATGCCCGTACGCAGCAACAACATGATCGTGGTGACTAAGGACAACCTCAAGTGGAAGCGTATGTTAGATGATGTTGAGAAGATACTCCATGACGGGATCATTACTGGCAAGATTGAGCGCGTAAGTATGATTTAAGTTCAACTATTTTAATCTTGTTCTCATTGAAACTTGACTCAATGATATTGTTCTCTGCAGCGCGACGGAACTGTCATCAGCGTGAAGAAGACCGAGGACATTGAGAATCTGGCCAGGCTTGTGCTGGGTGGCATGGGACTGGTCGGCGACGACGCCAAGTTCATGCACATGATGCACTTGATGAAGAAAATGCTCACCTACAACGTGTATAACTTTGACAAGTAGGTACCACGACGACGAAGTCATTCAGAAGTCAGAAAATGATGATATTCTCCAGAGTTATCATCATTTTCTTGCCCACATCCCAATTTATAAGAGGGATTTTTTAGATACATAATTATTGGATTTTTACCCATCTCTACCTCTGATTCTCACATAGTACGGGCGGTGGAATAAGTTTGAAAAAGTAATTTTATACCGGCTGAAAATCATACTAGAAATAGTTTTTCCTTAGTGCATAAGAGATCTGAGCGTCAGTAGCTCCAGTTGACGAGGAACTGATTGAGGATTGAGCTCTGATTAGTTTTATTTTTGGGTTGAAGATGATCCTAAAAACTATTCCATAAGGTTTTGGTGCGGTATGAAATTACTTCTTTTATAAGTTTTCTTTTTTTTTCAATTTTGACATCCTCTAAATTACCCCTTGGATGCGGCGACTGACTCACAAATGCATGATTATTGAATGTTAAACTACTAAGTACTAGAAATGAAATTTATTCGGTATAAAATTGGTCGCAAAAATCGAGCAGTACCTCCCCTATTAATAGATAGTAAGTTTTGTTGTAGTTCCGTATAGCACGCTTATAATAACATCACGTTCAACAGGTACACGTACGTGCCCACCGCTTTGGATATGTACACAACCTGTCTGCGCGACCCTGTCTTCTGGAGGCTGATGAAGCGCGTCACCGACACCTTCATGCTCTTCAAAAAGATGCTGCCCAAATACACCCACGACGACTTCGACTTCCCCGGCGTCAAGGTCGACCACGTTGCGACCGACAAACTCGTCACCTTCATGGATGAATACGACGTGGACATCACCAACGCCGTGTACCTCGACGACGGCGAGTGTAAGAAGAAGCATTCCGACATGATCGTGGTTGCACGCATGCGCCGCCTCAACCACCACCCCTTCAAGGTCACCGTTGATGTCACCTCTGAGAAGACAGTCGACGCTGTCGTCCGCATTTTCATCGGTCCCAAATACGACTGCATGGGCCGCCTCATGAGCGTCAACGATAAACGCAACGACATGGTTGAGATCGACACCTTTATGTACAAAATGGAGACTGGCAAGAACACCATCGTCCGCAACTCTGTTGAGATGCACGGCGTCATCGAGCAGCGGCCGTGGACCCGTCGCATCCTCAACAACATGGTAGACACAGTTGGCATGATCAGCAAGACCGTTGACGTTGAGAGCTGGTGGTTCAAAACTCGCGTTGGCTTCCCGCACAGGCTCCTTCTGCCTCTGGGCCGTCGTGGCGGTATGCCTCTGCAGATTTTCGTGATCATCACCCCTGTGAAGACCAACATGGTTGTGCCCTACGTTGACATGAACATCATGAAGGAGCGCAAGACTTGTCGCTGGAGCGTTTGTTTCGACACGATGCCGCTCGGTTTCCCCTTCGACAGGAAGATCGACATAACCCAATTCTTCACAAATAACATGAAGTTCGCAGACGTGATGGTGTTCAGAAAGGACTTGGGCGTGTCCAACTCCATCAAGGACGTGGACACGACCGACATGGTGATGAAGAAGGACGACCTCACGTACCTGGACAGCGACATGCTGGTCCACTGGTCCTACAAGGACGTCATGATGATGAGCAAAGACGATATGATGCGAATGTAAGTTTATACCTAAGCAACTCTCTGTTGATTGTAGAATAAATAGCACTCTTTAAATGTACAACTTGTTTCAATTAACTTACACTTTGCTGCACACACCCCAAACATATTTCAGTAGAATATCTCAATGCGAGCACAAGTTTCGCTGCAGTTAATGGATTCCTCTAAAATTCATTTCTCTCGTCCGAGGAGCGCTAATAAAATAAAATAGAAGCACAAAATTTCAATTAACTTATTCGTAAGGCGAGAGAAGTTGTGAAACTTACAAGATTTTGTATGTTAAGCTCGAGAGAAAATAAAGCTTTTCTTTTGTGTTTATAATAAAAGTTTTCGCCTAATTGGTAGGTATTTCATCAATAATTGGGAACTTGTTAATAGCCGAAAACAAATCGGCAAGGGTCGGTGAAGTCTCGGAAGTGTGTCCTAAGTAAACAAAACACAGTTATCGCAAACATTTAGAGTCGCTTTGATCCCGGACTCCGGACTTCGGACTGCGGACTGCGGACCCTTCGAGGCGGGCTTTTCTTATTTCACATTTACTTAGAGGCTGCGATTTTGGAAATAAATAAAACTCGCCACTTTTGATACCACGACGATACGACATGATTAATGGCTCTTTAATTAGACAAAGTTCTGTTTCGTTAACAAACAACTAAATTTGAAGACTAAATTAACAATGGTATTTTCTTTTTATATTTCCTCATACATTCATATTATCAAAGATGAAAGAAAAGACGAACTTCAACTGTTTTTTTTCTTCAATAACATAAAACTGTTATGGTAACGTCAGTACTACTTAAAAGAAGATATTATTTGTGCTGAAGAAATAATGTACAAGTAAAAGTCGACTTCTTTAATGGGAATCTCTTAATACCAGTTCTTTGAATAAAAACTCTGGCAAAACGTCAAAGAATTAAACAAACCATTCAATAAGCTTCTTTGGAACAAGTTAAGATCCTATTAACGGCTGACAGACGATTCAGAAAAGATTTTATTTCATCATTTGAAAATCTTTTCTCAACTGTCGTTTAAAAAAGGATTCGAAGCGATTATAATTTGTTCCAATTAGAAGACAAGATATCGAAGTGTACAGGACTTGCAGATCTTATATGGAAATTAAATATATGTATAACTACTAATTAACTATCTACTTTTTTAAAACAATAGTCTTGTCATTATTTTAAAGAAGCAGGTAAGTACTTATTTAACAATAAAAACTATTTACACAAAGAAATTAATTGACTTCCAAAAAAGACACTACAAAGTGAAAAACAACTTTAATTTCGGAAGTCGGTGTCATTGGGTAAAGTTTGCATTTTCGTTGTTTGCCACCGACTTCCGAAATTAAAGTTATTTTTCACTTCGCACTACAAAGTTCGATTATAATTTGTTCCAATTAGTAGACAAGGAATCGAAGTGTACAGGTCAACCGTCCGTTACTTTTCTAATTTATATAAACAACTAGCGGGGCGCCCCAGCTTCGCATGGGTGCATTTTTTTTCAAATTTCCGATATTTTCTTTCATACAAACCTTGTCCTGGCAATATTCGCAATAAAATAATATTGCGATTATAATTTGAGATTAAGCTATCCTATCTTTCAAGTTGGATAAAACTGTACACAGCATGAAATATTTTATTAAAATCGGTTCAGTAGTTAAGGAGTCCATTGCGGACAAACAACGTGACACGTAATTTATATATATTAAGATATTCATAAAATCCCTATTTTATTAATATCCGCAGCAGTAAAACTAATTTAAATCCACTTCAATGAGTTCAAAATAAAATAATTCAAACTCTGTTCCATTATCATTATCTCACTCCAACAAAGACCATATACGAAAAAACGAAACTATTAAATATTCGACAGCTTTACATTTACGAGTACTACACTTGCATTCTTATTAAAAACATAACTACAAACTCAATACAAACTAACATACAAATAAAGAAAAAAACAATGTCATATAACCTGAGAAACAGATATAAAAAAAAAAAACTTGAAGTCAATCACCGTACGCACTAATACCGGTAGAAAGACCATATTATTTGAAGGAGCACGGCTGTTCAACGAATTTCCGGACGATCTATAATAATAATAATAATAATAATAAAATATTTTATTGACATAAAAAAAGGGTTACATCAAAAATATATGAATCCCCTGGCCCCTAAACTAGTGTTAACTGTATCATAGGGACCAGTGACTTCGCCGGATTTTGTTGATACACATAGTATTATGTCAAACAAAATAAAATAAAAAAAAAAAACAATATTAAAAGAATGCCAAAACAGAGAAAGGTTTGGATGAAATACAAAAAAAAAGTAAAATAATACAATAACAACCATTTTGTGTTGTGTGTAGATGGTGTGATGTGTAGTCGTTGATTGTGTATTGAGTATGTAGTGTAGGTGATGGTGTTATACATAAATATTCATGCTTATATATTTAAGTATATATACATATATATTACCCGTTTACTAAATTTTCGATTTCGTCATAACTGAAATGCTTGAGCCAGTTTGCCACTTTTGTTTTAAATTTGTAGACAGTGTAGGTTTTACAGTCATTATAGATTTTAAGAAGTTTGTTGTACATATAGATGTATAAGAGTGCGATAACGTACCTATACATTTAAAAATAAGCTTCTGAAACATGTCTGTATATTACTAATACTCTGTAGGAAATTGTATTGTACTGTATTATCATTACAATACAATTTCCTTATTCCACTTTTGTATCTCCAACTAGCTTCTGCCCGCGACTTCGTCCGCGTAAATTTTTTTTGTTTCCCCCCGATTCACCCCGTCGCAACGTGTCGCCGGCCTGCGCTATTACTTCGTTTTCGCTTGGCGAAAACTTCAGACTTTTTTTTTTTGCTCAACTCCTAAGGGTCCTAGCGTCAAGTTTAATAGATTAAAGCCTTCCTCAAGAACTGGGCTATCAAACGAAAAATTATTTTTATATATATGACCAATACTTCCAGATATTTGGAGGTTTCAAACCGTGTTTCAAACAAACAAACTTTTCAGCTTTATTATTAGTACTATTTTAAAACTATGATATCTCCTAAGATATACATTGAAATCAAATGATGTCAGAGGCAATTTTGTTCAAAATTAAATACATGTGATGAATAACGTATTTATTTGGATAAGGATTAATACCATGTTTATAAAAACACCTTCGCAAATAATGCATTATTTTAGAACAAATTTGGTTAGCATAAAATTGGTTATAGTGAGCTAACCTTAAAAGATAGACATATGCTGTCGCGGACTTTTTTTAAAAGCTTTTAAAGGGGAACAATTCTGTCCTATAAGCTTATAGCCTTCCTCGATGAATGGGCTATCGAACATTGAAAGAGTTTTTCAAATCGGACCAGTAGTTCCTGAGATTAGCGCGTTCAAACAAACAAACAAACAAACAAACTCTTCAGCTTTATAATATTAGTATATAGATTACTACTTTTGTATCTCATTATAAGCGACTGTAAGCTCTTATGAGAAATAAATCAGAATTGATAACCTCGTCCTTTTTTTGAAGTCGGTTTAAAAAGAAAGACATCGATAGGATTCAAGTGGTGAAGTCTACAATACGACACGTTTTCAACAATCAAAAAGCCACTATAAAACCGTTGTGAGAGTACTGTAACAGAGTAGGTATTCAAAGTCAAATAAACATTTGCGAAGCACAACCAATCTATGTATTTCCATAGCGAAGCAAACAGGAATACATCGCATACATTAAGCTCTTCAAACTAGAGCCTACATCTGTTCGAAACAATTGCAACAACATTAAAATTCCTGTACAATCGCAGTGATTCGCAGGCGCGCGGCCGATCTTACGTGCCTACGTTATTGAGTGAGGCGTTCTTTGTGCAGGCGTAATGTCCCGCGCACACTCACGACGTGCAGGCTCCGGTATTTCGCAATTACATCATGGCTACAATCTCGACGATCCGTTAAATATATTTTGAATAACTTTCTGAACGGGAGCGTATGGGAGCGCACGGGAGCGCATGCCGCTTTTTATTCGATCGACTAATTGAAATGCTTCCGATATTTCATTTTGACTGCATAGTTTGACTCGTGCATCGTCTGTATGTGAGCGTGTATGTAAAGTTATTTTCTGCATTTTCATTCTAAATTGTATGAAATAACCAAACAAACGATGAGGGCGCCACTGTGCGGTCGGCATAGTCTTAAATGGCTCTCTTTCGCTATGCTCCAAGATAGATTAGATAAATATGAGCTTAACTAACTTGCTAGCTTTTTATCTACAAGAGCTATTCCCATCACTAAATAAGCCTAAACAATTAAGCTCCTGAATCATAATTATCAAATCTCTTTTGAAAGTTGAATAATAGATTTTCATTTACTCTTATTTACCAAGTTATTAATGATATTTATAATACACAATAGTAACACAAATTACCGTTACACACATCGTTTGAAGACCAAATCCTGCGGTTTTCATATTAATGTGTCTTTCAGTGCGTGATCACAATACATACCTACAACTTGAGTATCACGTCACAACATATTACATGCTTGAATAACTTAATTATACCTCCACGCAGCACTCGGTGCTCCAGCAAGGGAATATAGACGTTATGATGAGAACGAAATAAAGGTGGATATCGTGTGTGGTTGGAATGGAAATTAAACACGCTTGAATCTGACACTAGGTTCATTTCCAACGACATTTTGTAAATCTAGTGAGTTTCCATTAAAGTAGATAAATTTAAGACTTTACATATTTCCTCTGCACGAGTAAATAATATGTAAAGTTAAAAGTAATTTATGTATTACGAATGAAGACCTCTACGATATATGGTACTGCCACGTTATAATGTAGTAAAACGGTACTAGTACAGTATAGGATATTACAAAATAATAGTTACGGTGATACATAATGTACCTGTTCAAAGTGAGAGCACAGAGCGCCTTCAGACCATGCGGTAAAATAGTACATTTATATATTTGCATATTTTTTACGCCAGGCATCGCATTTTGTAAGTACTTCGGCTTGTCTTAGAAATACGCTGACGAAACTCTGTAAGCTGAATAGAATAATTTTTATTTGAATTAAAGCATTCATATTTAAGTAAACGTTACATGAGAATTAGAATGGGTAAAAACCTGTGGTAAAAACTTGCAAAATGATTTGGCTGTCCGACTTCCGCGCGAATGGAGTCGTAAGGACAGCTGGAGCTTTAGAAACTTCGTCTAATATACAAGTACACTTAATACACACGTTGGTACTTCGAATGCTGAATCGATTGCTTTTCCCTACACCGAGTTCCCTTAAACATACGAATCTATACTGATATTATAAAGAGGAAAGATTTGTATGTATCTTTGTAACGAATTGGCTCAAAAAGTACTGAACCGATTTTAAAAATTCTTTCACTATTTGAATGCTACATTATCACTTAATTAATATAGGCTTTTTTAATTGCAAGAAAAAAATAAATGCGACTATTGCACCAACAAGGTAGTCTTTATGTATTAAGACTAAACTAAAAATGAATTTAACAGAGCCGTTTCGACAATACTTGTTGACTATCAACTTTTAAATTATTAATCGACTTCAAAACTAAAGCCCTTAAAACCCTACTCCTAACAAGCTTAAGTTGTTATCGACTAGTTGTTTGTGTCGTGTTGTCGGAGACCTGTTGATGCTGCTGGAGCTTCGAGGGCACTCGTCTTGATTGATGCCACTCGGAGGGGCGCGCGGTTTTTGGTTTGTCAAGTCATTTGCTAGTGGGTTGAATAAATGGTTGTAGTTTTACTTGCGTACGTAATTTTCAGTAAACATATGATTTCTTAACTTTTTGAAAGGTAAAGATTTTGTGTGGAAGTTGTTGATTTATGGGTTTTTGTTAAATTTTGGAAGCATTGAGTATGACTCGAGCAAAAAATATGTAACAATGCCAGTTTTTATAGCTGACTTAAATGGTATCATCAGCAAACGTAAATAACTGATTTAATATAGGCTTTTTAATTGCAAGAAAAATAAAATGTTTAAAAAATAAATGTCCACCCGTGCGAAGCCGGGACAGGCCGCTAGTATTTAATAAACAGACGAATATTTCCATTTATTTACTACATTTAAATCCAAACGTGGAGTCGACAACAGAACGCAATGTTCCCTTAACATCCTCCGACAAGATCAATGAAATATGCATTGTTCAAACCGAGCCAGTTCATCGTAAGGCAGAACCCAGCGACGCATCCGATGCTATTGGCCTTACAATAAGATTCGCGGCGACGGCAATCATTTGCTCCGTCATATGTAACATACGATCCGACGAAGGAATATGAACTTTAACAATTCAAGAATTTGAACATAAAATGTATGTGGAGAAAATTGGCTTTTTGAAATTATCTTGTCATGTATGTATGTATTGTTGTATAATTTGACAATATTATTTGCATACATATCTACTTTGAAATACTTAAAGAAATCGAATAATTGTTGTGTAGTTTTAGAAAAACATGTAGGTACTCACTGTGTAATGAAAATGTTATACCTAGTTAAATATAATACACTGATATTATTACTCTACATCAGTAAGAATCTCTCGATTTTATCTTTAATATTTTTATGCTAGACACATTTTTCACAACAAAGCGGATCCAGAAAGCTTTCTGCTATAAACAATAAAACATATAATTGCAATATCATATTCAAAACGCAAAGAAAGAAAATCCGCTCGTAATATAAAGAAAGTATTCTAGATTGTTCTCCGATGCAATCCCAAGCCAGTGCTTTGTCTTCTCGCTTTTTACCCGGCTGCTACGAAGGCCAAAAGGAGGTTTATTAATTAATATTAATAAAGAAGTCTCACGGAGCGCAGTAAAATAGCTATTGTTATTTCAATTTTAAAATGATATCATGAATATGAGATGGGTCGAGTCGAGTGCGAGAGAGAATGCATCGCATACATGTATGTATTGAGATTATATCTCGGCAGCTGCAGTACTCGTCCCTGGAGGACCGAAGGAGCGAACAGCAGTAGGTAGACAGTGTGTTGGTAGCGTTGTTGCTAAAGTGTGTGTAGCACTTTTGAACTGTCACTATGGTGCTTCGAATGTCTCTAAGTTCCTTGTGGGATGCACGGACACGTTGGAAAAGTGATCATAAAATTTAATGCTTTTTGAGAAACAGTATGTATCAAATATGTCTACGAGCGGCACAAAAATCAAACTACCAACGCTTTTACAGCAACTGGAGAACGCTCAGTAACAGGTCCTTAATTCCTCATGTCACAAGCATATGTCCTTCATACCACATGTCAGACGCAAACGAATCACCGCAGCCAAACACATCAATCATAAAACCAATACACCCAATATTGGGAGCGCCACTATCACAAGACGTCGTCCCGGCCAATCAGGACTCATATCGAAGTATCGCGCGACCAATCAGGACTCCTATCAGCTAATTTGTCGCGATATTTATCTCGTGGAGCGATCGGTAGAGTGACGTCGGATCGGAAATTGAGCGTCTCTTTGAAGGCATCCACTCGAGAGCTCGGGCGGGTCGCGACGAGCCCCAATTAAGATAAACTTAAGAGGAATTTACCAATAAACTTCTTTCAATTTCACTTACCTTTTTCTTTGATGCTTTTGAAGACAGGAAAACGGTTTGTGAGTGTTTTTCTTGCTTTTAACTTCGAGATGAAATATTGCAAGTAAATAAGGAAAAAATGTATTGGCAAGTTAGTTTTTAGTACAATTTATTGCTAATGCAGTTCATTTTACAATAGGTTAGAAGACTTGGTAAGGCTGCCAGACAACATTTACTACTATTCTTCAGAAACCCTCGCGATCTCCCGATAATTGACCCTTGTAATTAAACGGCAACAAACAAAATAACGTAATGAGTGTAATATAACAAGTTAACTCAATAATATCGCCAAGTTATCTCATCCTCGTCCAGCGGGAACGATCCTAATTGACTAATAGCTCAATATTAATCACTAATCCGATTTAAAAGATAAATTAATTATTTATGGGAGCGTTTACTGAGAGGGTATTTGTAAATTATTCGTTAAATCGCGCAGATAAGGTGGTCATTTGTTAAACTTTTTTAATTTCAAGGGATTTTGTTTGAAAATGCCTGAGTATTTGTTTCAATTGTGCGAATGTTCGTTTTGAGTTTTCGGACGGCTCCGTCTCTTTTGCATACGTTTTCATATTTGTCTTTAAAGTTGAAAACGCTGGGTTTTTAGCAAGGAAATTTTCGCAAAAGAGGCCTGGTTCATGTGACGTGACTGATGCATGGCAAGTCGAGCAGGTAGGTTAATAATACCTGAAATTGTGAAGACCAAAGTAACCGACATAGCCCGAAGAATTGATAAACTTAAGTGGCAGTGGGCAGGGCACATTGCTCGCAGAACAGATGGCAGATGTGGCTGAAAAGTCCTTTTTTTTGAGGTTGGGAAATTATCAAATAACTTCTCCCGCTCTGGGCGGAGCGGGAGGGCGTATCAGACTTTTACTGACTAAAACCCACCCGTGTTCCTTCAGTTGCCTGTGCCAGGGGCCACGGTATCTCTCTCGAACAACCCGCAACCCTGGCAGGCATCGGCCCTGGCGGACCCCGTCATTTGCTGCTGACATCTCTTTGAGGCGCGCGTGGAACACAACGCGCCGTCGACCCGGGCCTGGTCCTTACCGAACGGCGAGCTGCCCACTGCTCGCCGTCCGCAAGCCCGCGCCTACGGTGGCCGGGAGGGCTGAAAAATCCTGGAGTGGCGATCGCGCACCGGAAGGCGCAAAGTTAGTACCATAAGGTGAACCGATGAGCTGGTGAAATTCCAGTGGGAATCAGCTAGATGCGAGACGCACAGGACTGGTTGCTAAACTGATGATAGTGATATTTAGACAATAGTACCTACTTACCTAATTTTGGTTGAGGTCTTTCGTAGTCTTTTTTTTTACAGCTCTCGCAGTTCAACCTATGAGGTTGTTGTCTGCTTAACCAGGCTTGCCTGTGGATGCCTCAATAAATTAAGGCCTCCAGCCAGAGCTTAAAAACTAAGCAACTACACGCTTAGGGCACCCCCTGTGGGGTGCGGACCTCGGCTTAGAACGTCGCTCGGAGAGGGCAGCAAGGGAAAGGCTGAATCGGAATTGTTTAGGGACGAATTTAAAACTACGGCCTCAGTGGCGCGGGCTGGCTCAAGCAAGGGTCGGGGCGGCTTCGTAGTGTCAAAGATTTGGGGGTATTTACCTAGAAATACACAGATTAGGTGTGTTCAAAAAAGTGTGCGCCAACGATTTTAACACATAGAATATGAACTTTCAAACTTTCCTTCACATCAAGGTCCTACTTCCCGCCGTAAGTACAATAATGCTTTTCAATCTGAGCCCGACACGGTTAGCTTCTAGACCGACACACAATAAGCACTGCCTACATCCGTCATAGCACACAATAAGCTGCACCGTGCAGTCTGGTCTGTGTGATGCAGCGCGTTATCTGCAGGATGCAGTAAGGATCATTACTCACGGGCGTAAAGATTGATCGCACCTGGCGTGGTTTTATTTGTTTGGCTTTAAAATTTAGACTAAAATGGGGTTTAGAGGGGTATAAATGGTGAGAGTATGTTAGTGAGTTGTCTGCGTGAAACTTATAATTTATTCACGGCTTACATTTTCCGGGAAAGAAGCTGAATAGAGTATAAATATTTTGTCAAGTTCTAAGCTTTTCCATCATCACTTTTAGTTACAGAACTTCGTTAAGTATATTGGATTTTTGACACTTTACGTTTTTCCTATTGATGGCTCGAGTTTGGTAAACAGCATTAACGTACATGATTATGAAAAGCTTGTCCTAATTAGTGAACCATCTAGAAAACTTCTAGTTACAACAATATATCATAACAGTTTTGTCCCACTACGACAAACTCAATTAAAAACAATATCTTCTCAGACTGCAGCCAACGAACCGTGAACACGTGTGACGCGATAACGGCACAATGGCTCGGGTTGTGGAACAACGCGCGAACTCGAGCTAACAACAGGCACAGGCACACAGGCACAGGCACACAGGCAGCTACGAGCCGCGACCGACACACTCAACTGTTGCTCATTGCTCTATGTCTATGTTATATCAAACTTGTCAATAAACTTTAGTGTAAATACGATTATGACATCTGTCCAGCTCAAGTTATCCAGAGGAATGAGCAGTACCAGTCTCTTAGTCCGTCTTACAGAATATGAGGATTGCATAGACAATATACAGCCGATAGTCCACTGCTGAACATCAGTGTAATTGGTAACCGTGATATACTTGGAAACATGGCTATTATTATTAAAATAGTGTCATGTTTCAATGTGCCGTACAGACGCGCAGACTGTTATACCTAGGTGCTCAATGTCACGATGAGCACCTAGGTAACCTTGGGCAACATAGAATGCTATGTAAAGGGAATATATGCAAGATTACGCTAACGGACTTACAGACATCATGTATCACGTGGTTTAGAAACTTAACAATAACAAAGTAACAAGTTGTAACTTAACGAAGAGACAGATAAAGCGCAAAAGTTTTCAATCTTTAAGTCTTAAGATCAGAGGTTTATTTAGTTATTAGCCAGTTCAGCAACTCAAATAAATTATTTCCATAAAATTCCTTAAGAACTGAATTATAACACAAAAATCTATGACTATCTTTTAAATATAAAATTCCGACTTTGGTAATCTAATTTCATCTTACTCGACAACCTAGCAAGAATCCCTCGAAGGTCTCAACTTCTAAGAAACAAAAGTATTCTTACTAAAATTAAGTTTCAGCAAAAAAGGTTTATCAATTTGTCTGAATGATGAATCCAATATCTTTTAGTAACGAACTTTGGGTTCTCAATCAAAAATATTTTACGAGGAAAAAACAGAAATTACGAAATCATAAAACTAAAAATAATGTTGTTACGAAAACAAAGGACTCAGACATCATAACGAGTCTTTGGCGCGTGGGCAACTAGATTATTTTTTAACAGGTGCGTCTGTGCCCTTTCACCCCCCGAGCGACGTGCCAGTCAGCTCGACAGTCCCTCGGGGGCGCAACTCTCAGAGCACGTAAACTATCAAAAAGAAACCATCCTCACTTCCAACCTTGTTACCTTCCATAACAGCTTAAGCAGACAGTCAAAAATGTTAGTTATATACTTTGAAAAACTTTCATTTTACTCGAAGGCATTATGAAAAAACATTTAATAACTTGTGAAGTCAACTGAGACAGGAAATATTCCGAAGTCAAAGCACAATATTCTTGACGTTTGAAAAATATTCAAGTATTGCAAAAGTCGTCGTTAAATGGAATAATGGATCGCCCAGTGGCCTACATTAGGGGAGCATTCTTTTAGTGCGGGGCGGCTGCGGGGCGGCTGCGGGGCGGGAGCGTCCGCTAACCGGCCGCGTTCGTTTGCTCTGTTTGCCACACTCCATTCACTTTTCAATCGCATTTCATCAGTTTTCAATTGTTTCGCTTCATTTGCGCCGCGCTTTGTTGTAGTCCGTTGTATTCAGTGCACAGACCAGATGGATACACAACTATGTTGCTACGATGATATTCAGTTTATAGTCAGGGATCAGATATTAATGAACCATTTTGAAAGATCTGTTTGATATAATTAATCTAGTCTGAAGTTTGTTCTTATTCAAAAGTGCTTTTAAATCTCTTATTACCAACATAACATTTACATAAATAAATCTTAGCTAAAATATTCTCTTGTGACGTCGTTCAACAGTATTAACCAGGAAACCGCGGTATTTCATTTCCTGAAACACTTGACAGCAAAGTTTTAATACCATCAAACGTTTTCGACCGACGCGGCGACGCGGTTACGGAAACTGATCGCGAATTCAAATCCTTTTACAATGCGCCAATGAACGGGTTGACAACATAACTCCTGCACTCCAGACAATACAAATTGCCCCTTATTACTCAATATTAAAGCTCAGGACGTACGCAAACGAACTTGTTAAGAGGGACCAAATTATTGTTATTTTAATGACGGAAACGTGATTCGGTTTGTTATCTGACGCCATTGTTCGTGTATTTAGATGACGCGGTGTGATCGGCGGCAATCTGTTAATCTGCGAACTTGCATAAGAAATGAGAGAACTCTGAAACCTTTAAGGGCTTTTGTAAACAATATCGATGATTGAGAATACGAGTTAGATGAAGGAACAAGATAAAAGTGTCGAGAAAGATAATTTCAAAACAGTTCGGTTAAACGGCAAAAATATGCCAACACAACCTTCGCTTCACAAAAGCCGTAAGTTAAAAGAAATAAAGTTTCCTCCTGGCCGGCATCGAGTAACAGCAGCTGTGTAAACCTTTTAGAATTCTACTGAAACGGCTCCCCGGCGTTCCTAGGCACACATCCAATCTGGGAGCTCCCAGTTGAGTAATCTCTCTTTGACAAATCGCCTCTCGGTGTCTCCTCCGCAGTCGGAGGCGCCTCGCTCATCTGTCTTACCTATTTGCGTTTAGGTTTTTCAATTTTCTGCGCCTTGGTACCTAGAGATTCTCTGGAAGGTTCGGCTTATTCAATTGGGTAAAACTTTGTCGAATTTATTATCTTTAGGTATATTAGATTTTGCTTTGGGACTTTGTTAAAAGTAATTGTTTTTTATCAGCACCACTAATGTTCTGAGCGCTTCGAAGCAACATTCATTCATTACATTCAACAGTCATTTGGTTTTATACATTTACCATACTCGTGCAATCGTGTGATGATTTACTTCTACAATTTTCATTTCGCCATCTGTTTTGGAAACATACACGTCCAGTTACGTTACTTGTTTAGTTCTAAACAGAAAATCATCAAATTCAGTAACGGTCTGTGTCAAAAAACGACAACATCGTCTAGATACACGAACTGTCTTGACTCTTCAGCATCGTCGGGAGCACATCAAAGAATTTTTCACGCTGAAAGTTGTCGAGGCATCTAAAAACCTATAAATAAAGGGCGGTGAGCCGGCGGGCCACGTGGGAGGCTTTGAAGCCTGCCTCAATAGAAACACGGTGTAAAGACGATTTGGTGGAAGGCGACGACAATTTCTCACTCGGTTAGCGAAGCCTGCCACAAAAGGAACGCTCACTGACATTTATCAAGGGGATCTTTTGTTTTGGGGATTGTAAGTTGAATGAGTCCGAATGGTCATTTTTAACGGACTTTTTGCGTGGAATTATTTGCAAATGGGTAGTTAAGTGGAGTGTAGAATGATAAAAACAATTACAACAGTAACGTCGGCTAATTTTGAATTGTAACACGTTTTTTTTTTAAATACACTTTTTTGCATAAGAAAATAGCAGCTTAGTTCTCTATATTCAATACTAAAAATTAAAGCTACTAGAAACTATCTTGAAAACTACTAAACATTTGTTCCTCCATTTGTAAATGAATTAGAATTTGAAACTACGTTAACTTCTTAATCAACATTCGCTTGGATCTTAAAGTGTCTAATTGGAGTAATTTTCAAGATCCTTTTTGCATTAAAATTCATCAAGCAAGTAACGAGGAAAGTTTCTTCTAACTCCACTTTATTAAAGACACTAGTTGTGGAAACAGATGAGAGACTGAAGGGAGGGTGCGGTGCGGTGCGGGGCGGTGCGGTGCGGTGCGGGGCGGTGCGGTGCGGTGCGGACTAAAGTTGGTGTAGCTGTTTAGGTTGGACAGAGTTCTGATGTATGCAGGACTTAGAACAGAACTTTATGAGCAGCAGCTTAGTGGAAGTTACGAATCTTATGCAAGTTAAGACCGCCTATTATTTCCGAGGAGAATGTAAAATTCGTCCATTAAAATGGCTCATCTTTTAATAGGATTGAAAGTAGCCCGAAATATAATAATGTTCTTTATATTTTTGTGCATAGTGAGCGTCCACAATAAAACTACAACCTGCTCAGGGATCGCTAGTAGACGCGTGTTTTTACAATAAGTCTCCTCAACAGTGTTTTACCAACAGAATGTTTTCCACAAAAACTTTCCAACCATAAAATAAGCGGCTTCTGTAAAATATGGACCAATAACGGCGGGAGATAATCTTATTTACCTCGGAGGCACCAAAGAGATTGAATACAAAATGTAGATTTAACTGAGTCATCAATTTCCGGAATCAGCGCTCGCTAAATTAGTTTGAAACTAAAGCTAAAAGTTAGTTTGTTGGTTGTGAGCGATTTACTGTTGGCTTTCATGTACGTTGTTTGTTTAACGTTGTCTGACGTTTACGCGAATATTGTTCGTCGATTCAAACTAGTTTCGTTCGTTGTTTATCTTTTTGTTTTGTTTTAAAAGCTTTCCGACGTTTCTAGTGTCTTAATGTATTTTAATCAAGTATAAAAAACCATTGACTTATTGTTAGTATGTTTAGTTTCTTGTTCCAAATACAATTAACATCCTTTATATCCAACATATTTAACACATCAACATTCATTTAAAACATTTTATTTATCTCGGGCACGTGCTCGAATACATTAACGAATTAATTTAATAACGCGAGCTCCTTGACATATTCAGCTTCTTCATTTACAATTTTAATTCGTAGCTCATTAGAACACTTTCATTATCATTCACCACATATGTACCGCGGTACTTATCTACCGGCGCGTACGGCCGGCTCTTGCTTTAATTTTGAACAACATTTATAAAGTTCAGCACGGTATTACCGTCTCATTTCCTTTTACTTTGGTATTCAAGAGATTATTGTGAAGTTAAAACTCGTTTTTAACTTCGGATATGAAGTTTTAGTACGGTATGGAGATGATAAAGTAGGTTTTTGTATTCAGTTTGTACAGACGCCAGCACATCAAGCTACTAAAATCTGTCAAATTTCTTTAATAGATTTTCAACTTTATCGCTAAAACATAAGGTTCAAAGTTGATTGGGAAAATTTTACAGTTTCGGGTAGCTTGATATGCTGACGTCTGTACAGTGATAAGCACTGACCACTATCGAACTCCTGGCCACAAAGATTATTATTCCAAACTCAAACTCAAAGCATTTATTTCAAACCTGTCGCGCGTCTAATTAGCAGAAACAATAGAAATTCAATTGTTATCGGTACACATGGTGTACACTCGACGTGCGAAGAGTTTATCATTTACAGGCACTTTTGAATTGTCAAAATTAAATTCTAAAACGTAGATCCTACTACTATTAACCCTCGTAATATCGTACGTACGTTATCACAGTTACCCTTCTAGCTATAAATACAGTTCCGGTAGCATGAACTCGTTAATTTGTAGATGTAATAATGTGCGTTGTTTGGCGTTCACACGTAGTGTTACTAGTTCAGAATTATCTCGTGTAAGTTATGAATGTAATGGCGTATTATTTTAGGTTGTTTGTGGACTCTAATAATTTCGAAGCGTGTTGGTGCTTTAAAATTATTGGTTTAATGTAAAGGAATTGCACAGCAGGACAGTAATAAGTTACTGATAACGATCAACAAAATCATAATGTAAGTAAGTGCCGGAATTTCAATTTTTTTTTATCTTTCTGATCCGTCTGATCTTCTATGGCAAGATAATATAGATAAATAAAACATACTTTATTATCTTTATTTCTTTATGGTGTACTAGCTTTTGCCCGCGGCTTCGCTCGCGTTAAATTCGGGGTAACACGGTTAAAAAAAAAAGTAGCCTATGTCACTCTCCATCCCTTCAACTATCTCCACTTAAAAAAATCACGTCAATTCGTCGCTCCGTTTTGCCATGAAAGACGGACAAATAAACAGACACACACATACACTTTCACATTTATAATATTAGTATGGATACTCCATAGAAATTACAGATGTAAATGTAGACATTTTACAAGGGTGACACAATGGGCGGTGGATGGAATATATTACATGTTTTATTTACAGACCTAGCTCGAAAGTCATTTCGAGCTTGTTATTCAGGACCAATGTTCAGGCACATTGACCTCAGTTCAGTATTGTGACTTACATTTGCGTTCGTATTACAATACAGAGAAGCCTATTGCTTCTGTAGAATTCTAATAAAGTTTTTGTATTATTACACTTGTTTTTTCTACTATAATAGCACAATCACATTTGTGATTGGAAAACCAAACATATCTGAAAAGATATTGGCTATTTTGTTCATAGTTTATGTATCCCTTACACCACAGTCTCATGCGAAAAAAAAGGTTAATATGTTTATTTATTTATTTATTTAATACTTCAAGCACATAAATGTACAGAGGCGTCCGCACGGTATGTTCTTTTAACCCAAGTTGAATGCAAGTGTATTCAAAATCATAATCGATTATTTTCTAAGAAAGTAGGTACATAAAATAAAGGTGTTTACACAACTGTGATCTGTGTACAATCTCCCTTAAATTAGTCATGCAAACATTGAAAATAAACTTTTAATAAAAAAATAAACGTGCATCTTTCAAAATCTGGCAAACTATTCGATTGTAAATAAACCAAGACACCACAAAAATTCTTTGTAAAAGCTTAGGTCACGCCAGTTTCTTCTTAACCAACGAGAAAGCCTTCAAAACAAAGCGCCCCTAGTTTTATATAAAAAAACGCATTAACATATAAACCCGTGTGAGTGACATCCTGAACGCGTCGTTACACAAGTCGTTATCTTCAAAAGTGGTCGGGTATTCAAAATAAAAGGCTCAGAAAAACCACAGAGATGGTGATAAATTTGGGTTAGAGAATAGTAAAATCTTTCTGACAAACTTTTGAATAGGTAATTCAAAAATTTCGTAAGGCTTTCATTGAACTAAAAAAAGATGGGTATTTTCTAGTACCTTAATGATACGTCTGGAAATCCCTGCAGGTCATTATCTACTGCGTGAATGCTATCCAAAAAAAAAATATGAGTCGGTACGTACACCACGGACTACCTATATACGTTATTTGTCTCTCCTCCCCGTATTTAATCCATCCAAAGGTTGTCTTTAAAAGATCGCTTTTAGCGATAAGACCACCCATTGTATAACCCTTTGCAAAAGTTCTATATTTATGTCTGTAATTTATAATGGTGTACATAATAAAGAGTATTCTATTCTATTCTATTCTATTCTATTCTACGTTTACCGGGTAATCCACATTATCACATATTATGGCATCTTTTCGACTGAAGATAATGAGGAGGAAATAGCGTATTCAATCTTATCTTATACCATCATCAAGAATCTCCCAAGTTAACCAGTAGACATGGATGTAGCAATCAACCACTTTTAAATAGTGAACCTTCTTTCCCCGTCTCTCTGTTGGTCCACATCTGGGCCCGACACAGAGTGAGGCAGTGCGGCTCATGTAACATGAATGTTTCAGCAAGTGGTCAGCAAATGACGCGCCGCCTTCAGACCTCGGAGTTTCAACAATATTAATGACGCCGACTTTTTGTCTAATAGAGGAAATTAGGGAGCGTGCTTAATATTAACTTTTGAAATGAGTTTCGTTTATATTAAGGTTATGACTTTATTGTCGTGTCACTTATTATAGACTAGTAAGTTAGAGGTTGAGTTTATACAGAAATATTCGTAGCACTAGATTGCTACGGGTTTCTGTAACCCGCGTAGCGCACGTGCTACGAGTGATGACGCTACGATTGTTGTACTCATTCAATATTACATTTTATGTGATTCTTGGGGCCTTTATTTCGATGAATCGTCCTTAACATTTTATTTATACTACTAGTAGTTACTGAATAGTGAGTTTCAGATTGTCGCAGTTAATCGGTTTACATTATTTTGTAAATCGTTTTACATCATAATTAAATTAGGATAACTGCGCAGATCGTAGGTAAAAAAAAACAATTTTATGGTTTGACGCAGCCTCCTACAAAATTGATAATGAATTCATACATTTAGAAAGCTCGCGAAATTTCCTAACGTTACAACATATTAATGGCAAAGTAAAGTCGTTTACAGAGCCCAAAACAAAGAACCATGTGTAAGTGAGCGTGCAAGTAAAAAGGAACTTTATCTCTGTGACTAATGGTTCAAATTTGTTCACGTGAAGAGATAGGTAGTTACGCGCGAATTGTATTTGCATAGATAGGATCAGTTGGTGGGCTGTAGTACATGGGTGTCGTTAGGATTACTGTGGAGGTGGATACAGAAGGCTCGCCTAGAAAAAAGCGGTAATAAGTACGTACACAAACGAATTAACGTCTCTAACGCTAACGCAGAATTACACGGTTTACCTTGGTCTTTCAATTTGGATCAAGGAACTAAATGAAACAGACTTTTCAAATATTTCGTTTCAGTTCTCTTTAATTTGCATTTTCATTTCATGTGCTTTCGAGAAACTACATAGAGCCTGTGTGAACTGTACCTAAATACAGTGATTCGCTCGATACTATTTTTCATTTACGCTCTAGTGGGCGCTTGTCTAGTGGACGCCCGAGTCTCTGCTCATGCGAACAAATTGCGTCCCCGATGCGCAGGGGAACACTTGACTGTAGTGCGTAAACTGTGCACAGTATTACTTTTAGTCTTTTGATATAAGCCATAATACCGAAACTGCTTGTTAAATCTACGTTTTAACCACACCACTTGGTGTTGCTTGGGGGAATTGGAGGCGTGGTTGTTTGACACCTCCCGTGACCAAAAGGCTGGCTTTTACTTCAAAGGCATTGTCATGTGAACGTGCCAGTCATTTGGGCACGCTACCACTCAATTTAGCATTTCAATTTGGGCACGCTACGGCAGTTTTAACTCGGTTTATCCAAACACACGTCATCGCCACCTGGACTTATGAAAAGACTCTCTCTTTTAAGGGCTTAAGATTCCGAAAAATATGCAACATGATTAAATTATCAACGCGAGTGAACATTCTGTATCTCTTTACATTACTCTGAACTCTATTTCACGCGTATTGACGTCATTGTACGCATTCTGTGACGCGTAATGTTTTGCAGAAGTGTGCGTAATTACAAACGGGCGGAGTCAGCGTTACAATTAAATTTTAATTAGAATGGGTGCCACTCGTTCTGAGACAGTGTACTCACGGCTTTATTTCAAATGTTGAGCTCTCCAGACGTCACAATTACCTGAAACAATTAAATTAATGTTGTATTAATTTGTTTTGGAATAAAGTGAATAAATAAATGTAAGTAATGGAGACAGCGGTAATTTTGAGTTTCTATTTAGCTCGCATTTAACACAGTTTGTAATTTCAGATTTTAATTTGTAGGAACATACTTAATGGAGTTATTTACGTTTGCTGATGATACCATTTAAGTCAGCTATGAAAACTGGCATCGTTACTTATTTTTTGCACGAGTCGATTATGAATATAATGCTTCCAAAATTTAGCGAAAACCAATAAATCAACAACTTCCACACAAAATCTTTACCTTTCAAAAACTTTAGAAATCATATGTTTACTGAAAATTACGTACGCAAGTAAAACTACAACCATTTATTCAAACCACTAGCAAATGACTTGACAAACCAAAAACCGCGCGCCCCTCCGAGTGGCATCAATCAAGACGAGTGCCCTCGAAGCTCCAGCAGCATCAACAGGTCTCCGACAACACGACACAACCAACTAGTCGATAACAACTTAAGCTTGTTAGGAGTAGGGTTTTAAGGGCTTTAGTTTTCAAGTCGATTAATACTTTAAAAGTTGATAGTCAACAAGTATTATCGAAACGGCTCAGTTATATTCATTTTTAGTTTAGTCTTAATACATAAAGACTACCTTGTTGGTGCAATAGTCGCCAGTGGGAATTCGAGGTTGGGTTACTGGCTTTGATCCCCAGGTTGAGCAGTGCTTTTAAAATGTTGCCCATTGAATTTGTCAGGGACAACCCGAAGCGTGGATTCGTGCCTGGTTATTGGAAATATTTTCACTCCCTGTTACATGGGATTTTATCATAACTGGCAAAAAAGCACGATATAATATTCAAAATTCAAAACAACACCTAGATACTACTTATGCGGTCCATCCCGGCTTCGCACGGGTGGACATTAATTTTTTTAAACATTTTATTTTTTTCTTGCAATTAAAAAAGCCTATATTAATTAAGTGATAATGTAGCATTCAAATGGTGAAAGAATTTTCAAAATCGGTTCAGTACTTTTTGAGTCAATTCGTTACAAACATACATACAAGCATTTCCTCTTTATAATATTAGTATAGATTAGTATAGACTAAAATTAATTAACAATCTAAGGAGAAACTCCAAACATTTCTGAAGCAAGTCGCAGCAAGTTCCAAGTTTCTCTTGCGAGTACCAACGTTAAATAAAACCGACAAGTTTATTAGCAAAGAGGACCGCAAATATTCAAGTAAAGGCACCTCTAATGAAAACTTGCACAAGTTCGCCTTTGATACTAACAGGTTCTCAAGACTTGCAGATCGATACCGCGACCGGTCCCAGGTTGTGGTCGCGAAGTATCTTATAACTATAACTGAAAAGGAAAAGCTTATTAATTTCGTTGAATTCCTATCAGTTTGTTTCGAATAATGTTGATTTATAGTTGAGATTTGTTTGTCAACTCTCTCAAAACTTTATAAGGAAATCAAGTCATTTGGTTAAATTTCTAAAGGTTGGTTTGAATTATGAAGTTTTCTTATAACAGAGATCTGTCTGAGTTTTTGTTAGTCGTTACAATTATACTTGACAATATTGAAAGCAGAATTGACAGTAGGTATATGTTCTAAATAATAGCATAATGCCTCAACAAACACAATCCTGAATACAAACAATAACTTCTGCGGACAATAACCGTCACCCTATAACAATCACAACTGTCACGCTGCACGCTGCCGGTCTCTTTGATCGAAACACGGCGGCTGCAGGACAGCGGGACACTATCGAGAGCTCGCGCCGTGACACCTTTGTGTGGCGTGTATTGTGCGCGCCTTACTGTCGCCGTGTTCCGACAGCCGGCCCACTTGCAGCGTGACACGCTCTAAGCTTTAGACGTTTAGGTGTTAGATGTGTTTCAAAAGATAAGAAATAGTATTGCTTTTAAATTGTTTTGGCAGACAACATATGATTTATAGATAAAGTTGTGCGGTTTTGTTACAAACATATATCACCGTTTGATTTTTGTCGATATTGGGGCCAAAAGGAATGGCTTTAGATTTTAAAAAGTAAATCAAAAAACAAATAAATATTTCTAGACAAATATTTAATTAAATACTTTGTGACTTTCCAGTGCCATTCTCCAGACACTATCAAGCATCTGTGTCATGGATTCCTCTGTGTGGTGTAGTGTGCACTGTGCTCATCTTACTGTCTACTGAGCGTGTTCTGACTCCCGCCCCACTTACAGCGTGACATATTCTATCATGATGTAGTTCATAAAATACCAATATTCATTATAAATATTTATCTGTAGACTTGAAACAGGAAACTATGTTGACCAACAAAAATTTTATTTACTCTTTCATCTTTTCAAACCAGTTTTTAAGCAAATCAGACAATTAAATATTTTTTTCTCTCCAAAAATTACTTACAAGTCAAATGTAAAGATCATCGTCACATACGAGTATGTGGAGGTAGGAGAAAAAGAGACAACTATCACAGTGATACATTTATTGAAGTGAAACTTCTTTACGCACGCTTGACTTGGGGAGTAAGCTGGCGAACGCGTGACGTAAGCGTTACGAAAAGTGTGATCGGGCAAGGCGAACGGAAGTTAAGTGGGGGATATAAGCAAGAGACAGCAGTGCGCGCGCACATTTTCTTTCTCTCTTCCTCTCATAGCCAAATACGTTCCGTATATCTAAGCACACTGCAGGCTTATTGTCTGTATCACAGTGTAGGAGCAAGAGAGAGCAGTGCGCGCGCACATTTTCTTTCTCTCTTTCTCTTATAGCTAGTAAATGAAATTTCGTAATTCTATTTCGTTTTGAACAATTTTATGAATTAATATTTTGTTCAATACATTCAATATTCTACGTTTAAAGTTATATGTATATGTGTATACATGTATATATTGTACACACATATATATATATACATACAGATGGAGCGAAAGAAGTTTCACTTCAGTCGTGTGGTCATAAGCACACTCGTTTTTTTTTTTATTTATTAAAACTTTATGCACAAGTAAAAACTGTACAAAGGCGGACTTAATTTAACCTTGGGCATTTTCTACCAGTCTACCTTAGGGTGATGCAGAGACAATACACAGTAGGTGCAATAACAGAAAACAACTATTATTTACATCGTACATATTATTATACATCGTATTTTAAGATTTATTACATCACGAAGAAACATTATACCCTCCATTTATATACTCCAGCGTGTTGGCGCGGGTTATACGTCCCCGCTGTCAGCGTGTTTGCCGCGTGCTATTTAAAGCGACACGCTCCCAAGTCTGGACCGTGGCTAATGTCAACTATGTGCTCTCCACTTTGTGAGCCGCCACATAATTGTGTACTTGGGCAAACATAGGAATGTTTCTGTTGACTGCGGCGGAACTTGTGTTCCTTCGGCAATCAAGACGTACGACGCTTTCAAACTAGTTGTCTTTACCTATATGTGTGTACCTACTTGAGTAATTTCACGAACGCTTTTGTTGAGTTCGTTAGTGGTTTTTTAATGTACGTTTGCCCCGCTCGGCCCCGCTGAATTTGCGATTTAGGTGTGCACCAATGCAATGTACTCGCCTCTAGGAGTATATGTACCGGTTTCTTTTTCAATGTACCTCTGTACTTTTGAAGAAATATGCATAAAAAGGGGGCCGTGCCAGCCAAACGTTTTCAGCACGGCCCCCGTGTAACTTGAAAAATATAAAGCGTATTAAAAAGGTTCCTAAACTCAAGGAATGTACTCTATTAACACGTTATATGTACCGTAACAGATATTGTGAATTCGTAATAACAAATAATATATAGATGTGGAAAGGGGGCCGTGCTGGAAAAAATAAATATAAGAAAATATCTAAAAAAGACAAAATAACCTTAGCCAAAAACTATTAAAATATAATTGATGTTTGGCAAGTAACATATGTACCGCATTGGTTTCTCATACAACTTGCAAAATTTAAAAAATAAACCAATTTTAGTTTTTTCAGCACGGCCCTCTATAGTTGCCTATATCTTTTTAAATATGACATGTTTGTTTACAAAATTCGACTTCCTAAATTATGTATAGGAGTACATTCGTTCCCAATAAATTGCGATTCTGCTGTATTAGTACTTTAAAAGATAAATTGGATCAAAAATATCATATAATACAACTGATAGGGTGACCATGGTTCCATATATTAGGTACATATATTCTAAGGCCGCCCTTTGTATGTTTTGTAGTAATAAGTGTTTTTTTTGTTATGTATTTTCTGGTGTACAATAAAGTATATATAAATAAATAAATTATAATAAATAATTAAATTATGTGACTACATTGAAATAAACATTCTTTTTTTACAATTTGTTTTTTTTTCTTGAAAATTAATATTAGCGATGACATCTTTTAAGGGAATTAAATCAGTTAAAACTTGTCCTGTGCGGTCGCTATTAGTTCACTGACGCTACCGTGATTTTTGAAGTGGCGCTGGTGTCGCGGTTACTTCATGTTGCGCAGTTGCGCTAGAGTGTTTATTGATCAGTCACATCTTTACGCGCACAATATACCTACAGCAGTAAATGTAAACATTGCTCCATTCATTTCAGTATTCACGTGTTTTCTACGTGTCGTTGAGCAGTGAATTCTATTTCAAGCACGGAAATGGAATATTAATAAACAGGTAGTTAAAAGTAATCATATTATTTATTTGTACTTAAGAAACGGATTTGATATGTACTAAAATCAATTTACTTAAGTACTAGGTTTATTTAATGAAATTTAAAAATATCAAAATGTATGAAGCACCCGCTCACGGCACAGTGAAATGTAAGCGAGAGTGTGCTAAGTCTTACACCCGTATACAATAGAAGTAATTGCTTGTTCCGTAATCATTTCTTGATTAAGTCTAAGGTTAGAATTCTTAAATCACAAAACCTAACTTTATAGGCGTATACCTACCATAGGTAGGTAGGTGAGTATGACGTTACTTATGGGTATTTGCTTCAGTGTAGCCCGCGAAATACAAATTTTCATACGATTTTTTGCAATTGCAGGTCAGCGTCAGGTTGTATGTTAATCTAAATATGATTCGCGAGTGATCTTTGATGTTTTATAATTATGTAAAAATAATAACAATATTCTAATTATTACAGTTGCTTGAAACACTACTGTGATTACGTAGGTTGAATTAGTTGCCTGTGATTATTCCAAATAATATTAATGTGATTAATGTAAGTAATATTATTGTAATATAGGTACTTCAATCGATGTGAATTGTTGGAAACGTATCTGTGATTTTTCAAAGCCTTTTAAGCTCTGTAGTGTTAGTGACACATAGTTATAGTTTTCTGTGATTATTCTATAGATAAACGTAACTAATCTGTGAAATGTAATGAATCTGTAATTTTATTGTAATGTACGGTTCAATCCGTGTGATTTATTGGAAATATATCTGTGATTTATTTATATATACTTTATTGTACACCAGAAAATACATAACAAAAAAAACACTTATTACTACAAAACATACAAAGGGCGGCCTTAGAATATATGTACCTAATATATGGAACCATGGTCACCCTATCAGTTGTATTATATGATATTTTTGATCCAATTTATCTTTTAAAGTACTAATACAGCAGAATCGCAATTTATTGGGAACGAATGTACTCCTATACATAATTTAGGAAGTCGAATTTTGTAAACAAACATGTCATATTTAAAAAGATATAGGCAACTATAGAGGGCCGTGCTGAAAAAACTAAAATTGGTTTATTTTTTAAATTTTGCAAGTTGTATGAGAAACCAATGCGGTACATATGTTACTTGCCAAACATCAATTATATTTTAATAGTTTTTGGCTAAGGTTATTTTGTCTTTTTTAGATATTTTCTTATATTTATTTTTTCCAGCACGGCCCCCTTTCCACATCTATATATTATTTGTTATTACGATTTCACAATATCTGTTACGGTACATATAACGTGTTAATAGAGTACATTCCTTGAGTTTAGGAACCTTTTTAATACGCTTTATATTTTTCAAGTTACACGGGGGCCGTGCTGAAAACGTTTGGCTGGCACGGCCCCCTTTTTATGCATATTTCTTCAAAAGTACAGAGGTACATTGAAAAAGAAACCGGTACATATACTCCTAGAGGCGAGTACATTGCATTGGTGCACACCTAAATCGCAAATTCAGCGGGGCCGTGCGGGGCAAACGTACATGTTTTTTACAGAGGAGGACGTTGTTCATTATATAAGAGAAATCAATTAGTCACCTTTTACTACACCCACTGATGGCCTAATTTTCGGACAAAAGACAAAATAATAAGATGAATCCACGAGGTGAACCAATCAATCTTCTTTTTCTTCAACACAGCTTTATCGAAGGTTTTCTAAGAGATAATCAATCAGATACATTGGTTATAAAATCTTTTAGAGACCATTGGGGCATAACCATTCACACAAAATATCAGCTGATCGATTCTGTAAAAATCTCACCGTGAAAAGTTAGGCGAAGTGAGCTTAGAGTGAGCTGTCAAGAGTATTACTCCCTAAGTATCAGGATGACAGTGACAGCTCACTCCACGCTCACACTTCACCTAAGTTTTCACGGTGAGATGGTTACAGAATCGCACTGCTGGACCTCGAATGTAATAAACAACACACTATTGCAATACCCAATAAATATACGAGACCTAGATACCCTAACATAAGGACACCCGTCGCAGTGGTATCAATATTCAACCACTTGTCACAAAGTGTGGGTATCATTCGACCACTTATGACCGCCATTTCGTGGTAATCACCACTCTGCCACTCGCGTTGTTGTGAGATATCTCTTCTATTCGGTCCAATGCTTCGAGAGAGAAATTTTCTTTGAATTTTGTAAATGTATGACAATGTGTTTTATTTATTATGTCATTGTATAAATTGTATTGTGATATGTTTAGCTGATAATTTTGTGTGCTAGATAGTGTTGTCTCACGTTACACTCGCGTGAAATTATGCCATGAAATTGAGATGAATTGTCGAGTTAGCTAAAATATGTTTAAGTTAGATTTGAGGTCAGGCTATTTAAGACAAGAAGGGGAAAGAAGCTTTTCTTTTTCATTTTTAAATGATAGGTACTGATAAATATCATGGACTTCAATACATTCTGGATATCAAACACTAGCCGAGAACATCTTAACAACACAAGTTATAGTTACAAAACTCTAACATAATTCCAAGAATTCCGTCGTGTAACTTGCTCTAACTTCGACAAAATTCGCGTCATTGCTTTCCGGAAACATTTAGCTGACGCCTTCGTCCGACGACCCGAAGACATATATACCAATGTATGCTATCTCACTTTAACTTCGTCTTACATCGGTGCAACTTAAGTGACAGCTTTCAAGTTTAAGTGCTCAGCATAGATTGCATGACGGGATAAATCGGGTTTTCGAGAGCTTATTTTTAGCGGTTCGACCGTCTATATTGGGTTACTCGGAGTTGTGAATGTTAACTCAATCTTGGGAGTTCGGTTTCCGATAAAACTGTTAGAGTTTGGCTTGTAGTTTGTAAGAATGTTATGTTTTGTGGATGTAAAAGCTACAGAGCATTATTGGGAACAGTCGTTACCATTTTAAGTTTGGAAAGAGCTATTATTCGCAGCCCATTTACTACTTTATATAGTATAAAACAAAGTATTTTTAGTGTCTGCCTTTGTGACCGCTTAAATCTTCTATTCTACACAAATAATTTTGATGATCGTCATTTACAGCATTTATCAGGTACCTACCTGAAGGTTTATGTGTATGTATAGGTACCTCATGTTCTGAGTTGAGCTGCTTGCATTGACTGGACTGGTCCACTCAAACCTGTGTGGTTGTTGACATGGTCCGCACAGGATCTGACTCTTGAGTTTGTTTCGCCATTTATTCTCAGGGGGAGTCAGACTCCGTCTCTTTTTATTCTATTTATGTTTTTTTTTAAATTTTTTATTAAGTGACATGTGAAAGTGATGAAGTTTCAAATAAATAAGTGTATAGTTTGATGGCAAGTAATCACAAAGCATGATAGAATATCATCCTTCAAAAGTAACTTTCATTGAAACAGCAAATGACCTGAGATACATTATTCCGGTTGACCTGACAGATAAATAAAGATAACATATCACAAGCGAAAGGATTCTGACACGTTCCATCGGCGACAGATTACCGAAGCGACCTTCCGTGACGTCACGGCATTACGTCATCATACTATATACACTTGTATTATGTACATGTATGTATATGTGAGTTTATTGGCATATTATATTTGGGGTTTCCTTCGCAGATAATTGCTATTATCATGAATTTACGAGCGAGAGTAAGTGATATTAAGTGTTATTAGTTTCATGCGACGATTTATAAGCTCAGCTTTATATTTGAGTTAAATACAGGCTGGCAGGACATCGACACGCAAACTGTGACGATGAATTCAGCACATGAAACTACTGAACACAAACACTAGAGAAAAAAAAAATGCTGTTCCATACGTTTTGACCGCATAGGTATTGCACTTTTCTATGAAATAGTTGATTTATTTTTTGATAACCGATGATAAATTTCCACCCAGGGGGAATTTCTTTTTCTTTTTTTTATATGTTTATTTAATTGTAAAATTGTAATTAATTCTTAATGTAATGTCTTTAATATTTTTAATTTAATACGCATATGGACTGGTTCCGAAATAAATTAAATAAAATTTTAATTAATTTGTCGGAAAATTGTAAGAATCATTTACTGAATCCATGGTAACATGTTCCGTATCGATGTATCTCTACCACGTGTATAAATGTGGGACAAACAAACGCCGCCTCTAAGGAAAATCCTACGTTAGATTGTTTGAGAATAATAAGGGTCACTTCAATAATAGGCGAGTCAACTCTTGGAATTATATTAAATTTCTCAACAAATTACAATAGACGCAATGCATGACAGCGTGTACGCACGCGCTTGTTAAGTGACCCGAGAAGACTGTCGGCGGTTGGCTGGCGGCGAAGCGATGCGGCCGCGCGGGCCCCCGTCCCCCGTGCCCCGCGGGCACTCGTCGTCGTAGCTGCATAGTGGGCTCGCCGCAGCGACACGCACAGTGTGCGCGTTAACAACCTCCCACACCTTGATAGCTCAGCTATCTATCCATCTTCATTTGATTCAAGTAGTCCTTGTCATCTTCATCAGGTATAATACAAAACTTATGGACTGCTCTCTTGATAGTACCTCTCGACGTGTAGACATCAGCGACTCTGCTGACACCATCTCGTCCCGGGTATAGCGTTTTTATGCGGCCTAGACGCCAACATAATGGAGGTAGGTGATCTTCCTTCAGTATAATCAAGTCACCTACTTTGGGTTCATGTTGTGGTCTCCTCCACTTAGTTCTTTGTTGCAGTTCGGCCAGGTACTCTCGACGCCACCTCTCCCAAAATTGCTGCCGCAGTTGTTCTATCCTCTCGTATCTGTTGGGTCTCGTTTTATTAATGGTTAGAGACGGCACTGATGTGAGTGGCCGCCCGATGAGGAAGTGCCCTGGAGTAAGGGGTAGGATTTCTGATGGGTCTGATGAGAGAGGAGATAAGGGTCGTGAATTTAGGATAGCCTCTATTTGTGTAAACAACGTTGAAAGTTCCTCAAACGTTAATGCAGCGTTGCCTGCTACTCTTTTTAAGTGGTGTTTCGATGACTTTACCCCAGCTTCCCAAATACCCCCAAAATGAGGTGAATATGCAGGGCTGAATCTGAATCTAATGCCTTCAGTGCTTCCATACTCTGTCACAGCTTCGCGACTAGACTTGAGGACTCGACCCAATTCATTGTTTGCCCCTACAAATGTTTTGCCATTGTCTGAATAAATTTCGTAAGGTTTACCTCTTCTTGCTACAAATCGTCGTAGGCACATTAGGAACGCTTCCGTAGTGAGATCACTTACAAGCTCTAAGTGGACAGCTTTAGTAGCAAGGCAAACAAATAAACAAAGGTAACATTTAGTTACACGATTACCTCTGCCTTTCTTACTCGATATCATGAATGGACCAGCAAAATCTGTTCCACATGTATAAAAGGGAAAACTGGGATTTGTTCTAACATTTGGAAGGTTACCCATTATAGGCTGCACTGTTTTACCTCTAAAACGTATACACACAATACAGTTTCTTAATATGCTACGAGCCAAGTTCCTGCCACCTATTGGCCAATATTCCTCCCTAATGGATGATAAAAGCAATTGTGGTCCGGCATGGAATAAACGTATATGCTCATATCTCATTAGTAATTTAGTAAAATTATGTTTAGAATCAAGTAATATTGGGTGCCTTTTTTCAAAATTATAATTTGGATTTTGAATGCGACCACCTACCCTGAGTATACCATCTGAATCTATGAACGGGTTCAGTGGCAGTATTTTAGATTTATGATGGAGCTCTTTGCTCCTTTTGATTGTATCTATTTCACTATAAAATGATTGCACTTGGCAAATTTTAATTAATGTTTTTAATGAATTACTAATCTCATCAGTGCTAAGACAACCTGTTAACCTTTTATTAGTTTTATCCTTACTATACTTGCAAATAAAATTGTTAATAAATCTATGGACATATGCTATAATTCTTTTGAGTTTATTAAAACTTGAATATCTAGAAAAGTCTAAGAAATTAGCTTCTAATCTGATTTGTAGAACCTTTAGTTCTGGTAACTCTATATTTGGAACACTTAGTTGTGGCCATTCGCTTGGTTCCCTTCTAAGGAACGAAGGTCCCTCCCACCACAAGGATGAGGACTGTAACTGCTGCGGGGTTACACCTCTTGAAGCCAAGTCAGCAGGATTACAATCTGTAGGCACATGTCGCCATGAATAGTCAGATGTAATTTCATTTATTTCGTTTACCCTGTTCCGAACAAACGGTTTTAGTTGTTTGTATTGAATATTGAGCCAACCGAGTACTACGGTTGAATCGGTCCAAATAGTTTTACTAGTAATGTTGCAACGGAGTGACTGTAAGACCTTTGCACACAATCTGGCTCCGAGCAAGGCACCACACAATTCCAAACGTGGTATAGTGGTTGGTTTTAAGGGAGCTACACGGGCCTTGGCACATAGTAGCTTAACTGTAACTTTATTATTAACATCAGTTGTGCGCAGATATACACAGGCACTATATGCATTTTGTGAAGCATCAACATAACAGTGTAGCTCTATTGATATAGGCAAATCACAAATAACATTTCTTTCTAATTGTATACTAGATAGACATGATAGGTTTTTTATAAACATCATCCAAGAATTTTTTATATCATTAGGTACTGGATCATCCCAGTCTATCTTAGCACTCCATAAACGTTGTAAAATCATTTTTGCAGTAATAGTGCAAGCACATAGAATACCTAAAGGATCAAAAATTTTGCAAGTCATTGAGATTATTGTTCTCTTAGTTATTTTTGAAGTAGATTCTATATTTATTGGAAATTGAAATGTGTCCATTTTAGGGGACCAATTGAGACCTAGAACACATGATTGCCTTGTAAGGTCTAATGTATCATTTAACGTAGGTTCGTCTGCAAATATTTGAGGACAATTTGTGCGTATTTTGCGTAACGGAAAGTGTGCTGAGCCTAATATTTGTGTCACAGTCTTATAAATATGCATCAGTTCTTCCTTAGTAGATGCTCCAGTGCTTAAATCATCATAATAAAAATCATTTTTAATTATGTCAGCAATATGCTGATCTGCGCATTCCTTTGCTAGCTGAAGAAGACATCTAGTGCTTAGAAACGGGGCTGACGCTGTACCATAGGTCACAGTGTTTAACTGCAGAACCTTGAGAGGCAGAGATGCATCTTCCCTCCACAAAATTAACTGTAAATGACGTTGTGATTCCACAATAGAAATCTGTCTAAACATTTTCTCAATGTCACCCGTTAGTACGAATTTATGAGTGCGAAAACGTAACATAATATTAAACAAATCATTTTGTACAACTGGGCCTATCATCTGGATATCATTTAGTGATTTTCCAGAGGATGTTTTCACTGAAGCATCAAAAACTACTCTAAGTTTCGTTGTTTCACTTTTTTCTCTTAGTACCGCATGGTGAGGCAAGTAATTACCAAACCTTGGACGCTCTATTTCTTCCAAATGACCTAGATCTGAATATTCTTTAATAAAATCACTATACTGTTTTTTAATAATTGGATTCTTAACCAACTTGCTTTCTAAACAAAAAAAACGCCTTTTGGCAATATTATAAGAGTCACCTAGTGCTTCTTCTGGTGAATCCTTGAGTGGCATTTTAACCTTAAATCTACCACTTTGCAAACGACTCATATTTTTTATAAAACTGTTCTCACAAGCTTGTTCTTCAAGGGTGTAAGATATTTTGTTTGAAGGCAATTCATCAACCTCCCAAAATCTTTGTAATGATTCTTGAATATCATCCTGTACAACGTTACAATGTAATACATTAATGCTAGAGTAAGCATTTTTAGTACGATTTAACTTAGAGTGTCCATTCCCTATAGGGCCTGACACAAGCCAACCTAGTTTTGAATGTTGTAATACAGGTTGGTGTTTACCTAATCTTATTTGTTGGGTACCTACAATGTCCCAAAAAACGTCTGCCCCCAACAAGATATCTATGTCAGAGGGACAATGGAATCCAGGGTCTGCAAGATCCAAATCAGCAGGTAATCCTAGGCCTAAAACATTAACATTTAGTGTCGGTAATGTACTAGTTATTTGAGGTACTACTAAACACATAACTTGTAAATTAAATGAATTGTCAAAACGTGAGTACAATTTTAAACTACAACGCTCCTTAATGTCACATTGTACATTATTGATGCCGGAAATCCTTATTGGTTCTGTACATTGAGTTGGTATTCCCATATTTGCTTTAAGTTTTTCAGTAATAAAGGAAGATTGACTTCCAGTATCCAAGAGAGCTCGTGCATGGTATCTAGAATTATTTAAAGGATTAACAATTTGAACAACTGCTGTACATAATAGGACCTGTTCCGCAGAGATAGCAGACAGTGTTACAGGTGGTGTACTTGGAGGTAAGTCATCATTATTTGTATTTAAATTGGAAGAAACATTACTACATCCTGCTGTTGTATCTTTATGCACTAAGCTATTATGTTTCCCATTGCAAAGCTTACAAGAACCTTTAAGAAAACATTTTTTTGCCGTATGTCCACTACGCAGACAGTTAAGACATAACTTCAGCTTTAAAACTGTATCTAACCTAACTTCAGGTGACATATCATTAAACTTTGTACACATATACAAGGGATGATTGTCCTTACAAACAACACATGAATTTTTAGAAGAGTTGCTACTCGTAGAACTCACAAAAGCCTTAGCAGAATGCTTTGGCTCCTTGGAAACACCATGTGACTTACCATGCTCATTTTGACTTTGTGTGGTTTCTAGAACATCTGCCCTGTTACGCAAGAAATCAGTAAATTGATCTAATGTAGGCAATTCTGGTAATCCATTCTTATATTCTTCCCATTTTCTACTAGTGGTGCCATCAAGCTTTATTGACACCATATATATTATTAAAGCATCCCATTTATCTGTAGGCTGCCCTAAAGTATTCAACGCTCTTAGATTTTTTGAAACTAAATCAATAACATATCTTAAAGCCTTATGAGATTCTCTTGTTAGTGATTCAATACTGAAAAGCGCTTTCAAGTGATTATTCATAAGTAGATTTTTATTATTATATCGTTGGCAAATTAAATCCCATGCTACTTTGTAATTGTTCGATGTAAACTCTATAGACTTTATTACTACTAAGGCTCCTCCTTCTAAGGATGACCTTAGATAGTGAAACTTGTTCATATTAGGGATTGTATCGTTAGAATTTATCAAGGAATCAAAAGTATCCCGATACTCTAACCATTTAATATAGTTGCCATCAAATGAAGGCAATTTAATAGTAGGCAACTTCACTGAATTATACTTATTATGAGTACATTGACTATTATTATTTGAACTACAGTCCGAGCCATCAGACCTTTGTTGATCAGTTTTAGACACATTGGCAGATTCGTTTAACTCTTGAGCCAATGATATACATGAAAAGAACTGATTCTCAATTAACTCTCTTTCTCTTAATTGCTCATCCAAATCTAGACAATTCAATTCAATATTATTTTGTAACTTATCAAACGTACTCAGTAAAGCTTGAAATTTATCTATTTTCATTGTAATTTCTTTAGCTTGCAAGCTACTGAGTGGACTACACTTTGACATTTGTTGTAAATAGTCTTTAAATTTAGTAAGTTGGCCTTTCATAGCACTACGTTTTCTTATTAGACCTTTAAATTCTTGTTGTTCAACTTCACTCATTTCTTCTTTATTTATCTCACTATCCATCTTATTACTTATATTTATTTGTAAGTAGTTTAGTCTATATTCTAATCTCTAGTTACCTAAGCAACAATGAATTGGGTACAACAGTCACTGTCTATTATGTGAAATTAACTCAAAACCGCTAACTTACGGTAGGTACTGAAGTTGTGACAGCATGAAGTATGCAGCACTCACCAGGCGCCCGCACTGCAACGCGTAGACAGGCAGGAAGCTAGCAGATCAATTAGCGAAGCTCAGTATCACTCATGCCATGCACACTCACCGCACCTGAAATAGTCGGCAAGCTTTGGTGAAATAACTGTTAGTATTAGGTTGCACTATATAAAAAACTAGAATTTAGTTAGGTTACCTAGGTATGGGCAATAGGCGTAAACTCCAAGTTAGATATTAGTACAGAACACAATCGTCTGCGAAATATATAGGCTTACACGTACACGTGTTATAGGGTGTACAATAGTTTAAGTACCTACCTAGTTACCGAGTGCAATAATTAGGTTTTAGTGCTTAGATTGAAGCTTTATATAAGCAAACTTTTAGGCCCATAGAGATGCTATTAACATCCACCAAACAAATAGGTAGGTAGGCGCGCAACAGGCGCCAATCGCACACATAAACGCAAAAATAGACTCGCCCACCACGTGCGGCAAGGAAATTAGGTTCCTTAAATTGAAGCTTTAGGCAAACTTTTAGGCCCCTCTAAGCTATTTAGATGTGCACCAAGCAAATAGGTAAGCGCGCAGCAGGCGCCAATCGCACACACAAACGCAAAAAAATGGACTCGCCCACCACGTGCGGCAAGAAAATTAGGTAGGTATCGTACCTATTTTGAATATTAGGCAAGCTGATCAAAATGTTCGAGCAAAACCAACTAGGCTATTCACACAAATAGAAACAAGTACCTAGATAGGCATAAGTAGTGGAATAGGTAGGAATACGGCTTACTTCCCTCGGGCTAGACCTCTGGTGCACGTGCAGGCGATGCTGTTGCTGCCAGCTTGCGTAGTCCGAAGGCCCCGTGGTGATTGAAGAACAGCATACGCGCCAATCTTGTCCTTGATAGACACCCGCTGTGTCCGGTGATCCGGTCTCGACGTGTTTTCTCGAACGTTCTCGCAGCTTCGGTCGTAAATAGGTAGGTATTGGTTTGTTTGTAGTTGTAGGTTCGACAATTATTATCTTAGACGGTCGCCAATTGTTTTGAGAATAATAAGGGTCACTTCAATAATAGGCGAGTCAACTCTTGGAATTATATTAAATTTCTCAACAAATTACAATAGACGCAATGCATGACAGCGTGTACGCACGCGCTTGTTAAGTGACCCGAGAAGACTGTCGTAGGCGTGTGTAACTCTTTACGGAACCGACTCACTGATCCGGATCATTGAAGTGATTCAAAAGATTGGTTCAGTAACAACGTTTCAAACGGATCATTTGGATCTGAAACATTACTTTGCTCTGGCTCATTCCGCGCGACGCGTCGCTCACGAGCCGACTGAGCAGTGAGCGAGCGAGAGAAGGAGACTGAGACACACTGAGTCACTCGCGAGTCGCGAGTGAGCGGGCGACATAATTACAATTATACAAGTCAGAAAGAGATACCAAATGAGATGTGTATCACTCACACTCTCACAGATTTTCGTTATCGTTATTCATGCACGTCAAAATGACCACTATGGCGCTTACGTATCAAATACTATACGGTCGTTTTTTGCTTATAATGTTTGTACTAACAAGTTATCGTTTTACGTTGATGCGGCACGCGGCTGATTGTTTATGTTCGTTCGCACCAATTGAAACATTCTGCATTTTGCATCCTTTGAGCCGATGATCCAAATGAGCCAAATGAAACATATCAGTGATTCGGATCATTTTAGTGATCGAGATGCAAATGATCCAATCGCAAAAATGATACACTTTGCCCACCTCTAGACTGTCGGCGGTTGGCTGGCGGCGAAGCGATGCGGCCGCGCGGGCCCCCGTCCCCCGTGCCCCGCGGGCACTCGTCGTCGTAGCTGCATAGTGGGCTCGCCGCAGCGACACGCACAGTGTGCGCGTTAACAAGATTATCAAGAAGGCTCATTTTCCTCAAATAAGTAAGAGAAATTGAGTTTTTCAAAGTCAAACTTAGCCACAGTTTATTTTTAGGACCTACTTTCCAGACTTAAGTGTCCGCTTAGGTAACACTATGAAAAACTTTATCTTTATTTATTAGAAGTTGAACGTCTAGTACAAAAGCGACTTGAGTTTAATTTTGGTAAAAGGAAAGTGACGTTGTCAATTATAACAAGTTTGACAGATCGTTTGTGTCAACTGTCTCCTTTGATTTATCTGTGTAGAAAACAATCGGTCATGTCTAAAATTAAATATAGTAATCTTCTTTAATGTTTTAAATTGAAAACGTTCCACGTGTAAGAGTTTTGTCTTCTTGTCCTCCTACAGGAACCAAGCTTTACCAGGTTTTAGTAAAAATTGCTTTGTTAGTTCAGCCGTGAAACGCACCAGACTAACAGAAATATCATCACCATCATCCTACAGCAGTCCACTGCTGGACATAGGCCTCGTCTATTGCACGTCATTCAGCTTGATTCTCGGCAACTCTCATCCAGCTGCCACCCCTGCTAAGATCGTCGCTCCACCTAGCCTGAGGGCGTCCCACCTTACGTTTTCAGATTCGCGGTCTACCAGAACAAGAGACAACAGAACAGTAGGCCAATTCTCGTAATTTAAAACGTTCAAAATCTAGTCGCAGTCTCATCTCAGCGACAAACAAATGTCAAAAACTTGTCAAAATGTAGGGAAATTTTAAGTATTTTTGACAGATTGAGACTGAGATCAGACTGTGAACGTTCTTAAAAATTACGAGAATTGCCCCTCAGGTCTCCTGCAATGGTCATCCGTTTTACGGCTAATATGACCGGCCCATTGCCACTTTAGCTTGCTTATTCTGAGAGCTATGTGGACAACATTGGTTCTCTGCCGGATCACCTCATTCCGAATTCTTTCCCTTAGACTCCAAGTATAACCCGTTCCAAAGCTCGCTGAGTGACCTTCAATTTATGGACCAGCCGTACCGTGAGTGTCCTCGTTTCGACTCCGTACGTCATAAAATACCCAGACGCTATAAAATAACAGAAATATGGACAAAATTATTACCACTCTTAAATATTTGTAAGCATAAAACAAAATATAAAAAGGTCCATGAAAAAATAAAGTCTCAGACAGGTATCGAAAACCTTTGTCACCTATATCATACTAAAACATGTCCTGTCTACCCATCAAACAAATAATAAAGAATCCATCTTGATGTATCAAGGCTGGGTCTAGACTTGACCGTCGTCACCGCCACGTCAGAGGAAGGGAACGCGTGACGTTAAAGTATCGTATATCCAAACGATTTTCGAATCGAAAATAAAACTAAAACAAAGCATTTTGATTTAAATTTTTGCGACTAGGACAATAAGTATCACCCATAGAGATATAAATAGTCTTAAAACTAAGTATTTATGATGTCCGAAACGTATATTTTCAATTTTAAAATTGTTTGAATTTACGTTTCTTTTACTCCGCGCGTGTGAGTGTGAGCGCCCCGGGACTTAGCTCAACCAATAAAGTTTTTGTAAACAGTTGCGACGTTTTTCGGTATATTACATAAAGTTTTATGTTTGAGTTTTCACCTGGGTTAAATTCTAAAATAAACCTCACCTTTGTTAGGTTTATTTTAAAATAGAAAAATATTTTTGAAATTTTATTTTTAACTTTTTACCGCTAAAGAAAATCTAAAATTAGAATGCCTCAAAATTCATTCGCAAAACTCGAACCATTATTTTAATTTACCATCAGCCTCCGAAGTAAGCCCTTTCCTGAAGTGTATCGTAAAAGAAACGCCAGTTATTTCCCCTGACAGGCACTCGCAAGGGAAGCTGCTCAGAGGCGGGTGAAACATACTACAATGTTGCCATTTGTCATAAATGTACTTCCGGACGTTGTCGACATGTATTTATTGAAGAAGAGAATTTATTGCGTAGAGAGCTTTTTATATGTCAGCAGCGAAGCTTATTTTGATAAAGGTTATAAGTTGTAGCTAAATAAATAATATTAATAAAAATCTTAAATTCATTCATTCAGAATTCACAGACAACGCCCTTGAAATTTTGCACAAAAGGGGTTAAATGGGATACAAGTTAGTATGGAAGGTAGTCATTTTAAACCCATCGGGCACACTGCTGAATGCCTGCTGGATGTGCTGTGCTGGATGACAGGTTGAATGTTATTCAGATGAAGCCCTTACCGGTGTGGTATCCGCTTTTACTATTATTATCTCGACCTGTTGAAGGTCTACACATCTCCGAGTTTGTCATCTGCACTTGTTTTTTACAACTTCTCACATAGATCTTACAAGCACTGATGGCAACAATAACTCTAAACTATTCATCCATTATCATATACTGAAAATCCATTAATTTTCTTAATATGGACAAGACAGGTTTTCAAGTAGTTAGTAAATGATAAATGATTTATTTCTTTATGTAGGTTTGTACAAACTCTTTTACACGTCAATCATATTTTTTACTAAATATCAAAATCAAAAAGTCTCTTGTCTGTGACAGCTGTGTGCACAGATAACATAACTTTATGTATGTTGTGCCTATACGCGTGCGTCGACGGAATATTGCAAAAAAAAAGTGATTTGTACAGACGCCAGCAGGTCAACCTACCCCAATCTGTCAAATTTCTTTGTTAGATTTTCAACTTTAGTTCAAAGGAATAAGGTTCATATTCAATTGGGAAAATCTGACAGATTGGGGTAGCTTGATGTGCTGGCCTCTGTACAATAAATTATTATTATGTTTCTGTTATTTTTGTATTTGCACCGGTTGACGTCATCACGTCAACGCAGGCTGTCTCTGAAAACCAGCACTGTGGCTGTTTTGCATAATAATATGAGTCGCAGTATTAAGCTGAGCGATGGTCGTTTTGCGCGAATGTGACGCATATTTTCCCCATTCGGTTTCTTTTTTTTCTTTTATTGCTTTATTTTTAATTTTATGTGTACATGTTATGTGTACGCAAATAAACTTTTTTCTATATTTACGTTGTTGCAAGTTACTTTCAAATAAAATCAAAATAATTAATTTGGATTAAACGTGTGTGTGTGTTTTACATTGCCTCGTAGCACGTTTGCTGTACTTGCGTAGCACTCTCGTAGCGGCCTCGTAGCACATCTACGCGGACTACGCTAGCTTTACTTTACCCACGAAAAGCTGCAGATTTTTTCTAGCAAACCCCTGGGAAAACTAGATTTCCTATTACGGTGTTCTTAGCTAACATGAAAATGTTAGTTTTCTCCTATACGATACTACTGGGAAACTAAACTACATATTATTTTGGACGTCTAAACCTTTTTTGGGAGTACCCAACTAATGCTGGCGGTTATACATTACTACATGTCTTTCCTGATTTATTGACGACTTGTCTCAACAAGACAGACCTGAAACTTGAACACTAAATCGCTGTTAACGCAAACTATTCAACTTGATGTCGTGTTATCGGTTGAAGTTATCATGTAAGTTGTCGTGTTAGACTAGATATATTGATCATGTGGTGTGTCGTGTTGTGTACTGTCGATGTAGTGGAGGTGTTCGTATGGCATGATGTGTGCGTGGATAAGTGAAGCGAGTTGAAGGTTTTAGATTTGCAGCACGGCATCTTTGTAAGTTTAAAGTTCATGTTTTATTAATATATTTTACTTTAAATTAAAAGAAACACATGCCATACAATTCTTGGGTTTGCGAAAAATGCTTTACAATAAATGTTTTAAGCGCAGTTTTATACATGTTATACATTCGTGTGTAAACAAAAAAACAATCACTGGCTTTACACAAGCCGAAATTTCCACTTCCATTCACAATTTATTATTTCTCGTAATAATATATTTTTTGAATACCCAGCCTCTCTACATGAACAAGAAAACTGACCAAATATTTGCACAGGACTCAACAAATACCCACCACTACGAGTGCACAGAAAATCTCCCAGGGCAGCGAATATAACCTCAAGATATGGAAACTAGTTACAATACGTACTTTACAACAGTTGTTCAGTGTCGGTGTATAAACCGTTATGTTTCCGTCGCGCGAGCACGCGGGGACAGCACGCAGGCAAACACCTATTGAGTGCCGCCCAATAGAGAAGTGGACAAGTGTTCACTGTTGGAGACCACGAACGGGAGCTAAGGGAGAATGTTACTATAGTTACACACATACAAGGATTGTTTTAACATTTTAATACCTTGCGGAATACCATAACAACTACAAAAAAAAATACTAATAAATGGTGTATTTAAATGTATACTTTCCTAAACACACCATCACTTTCAAAATATTTGTTAACTTTCGTGGCGTCACACATTTAAAAATAAAACACATCGTTATACACACACAAATCACAATAGGCGGCTGTTACATGGGTCATCGAATTTTAGAAAGAGTTCGATTTCATCGATCTCTGCAATTTACGCCTTCCAAAGGTTTCTTTTTAAAATTTGATATGCCAGAACTGTACCGGACAACAATCTCTCAAAACTTTATAACAACAGTAGCCCGTGTGACGTCACCACATACTCACCGCTCACAAACCAGTCGCTATCGAGATTGGATTCAACTGTTTGCGAACGTTTAATTAATTTGCGTCAGCTTTCACGTTTACCGTGCCGGAGCACGTCAACGATTATATTCTCTTTAAACTGAACGGTCGATAATCGCAGTTAACAGAGATAGTCTTTGTAGGTGAACGTGTTAATAGATTTGCGGGTGAATGGTACATTGTTGTATGTCTGGAAGAACGAGAGATGAACGCTGTGCTCTTTGGCCAATGTCGGTACATGCCTGTTTCTTGACAAAATATGTTGACTTTTTAACCGACTTCAATAAAATTAGGAAGTTCTCAATTCGGTTGTATATTTTTTTTTTTAATATTAACGAAATAATTTATGTTTTATACGCTGTAATATGCAGGAATGCCTGTAGATATGAATTAACATACTCTTAAAATGCTAACGGGCTTGTTACACTTAGTTTTTTAGCGCAGCACGGGTAAATATATAATTAACTTAAATATAATCAGTGGTCAGAAAACCCTGTATTACGTTGCGGTGAGTGTTGAATATTATAATATAGACTTGATGAAATTCAGCAGTGGTTTCGATTTCATGTGGTTAATGTAATTATGACCCTCGCCGCGTGTTGTGGGCTATCGAATTATGAAGCCGCTCCTGTTATTAACAATATTCATTTATTTTATTATATAACCTATATTTAAACAGTGAAAGAAACAGAGGATGTATCATACAAGTATGGAAGCGTACATATCATAGCCCCATTGTAATAAGTTCTTGGGATGACAGGGCTAACTAGAAGTAACTCGTTGTCCAATATATTTCAATTCAATTAAACTCTTTAGATCACATGTGTTTTTCCTTGTGAACACACAAGGACCTTGCAGGCACAAACATTTAATACAATATGAATGGTAGCATAATTTAAAATCATTAAAGTAAACAGGAATTAACTTCAAATATTAGTGTAGAATTCTTCACCTACGAAATAGTGCAAATGTGTATTTCGAATATTTCTATTCGTGACTACCTAGTGACAGGTAAATTTCACAAAAGCTGCATCGAACTATTCATTCTAACATTTAAAACATGCAGAACAAGTCAAAATCATTCAACTACCCTCGTAAGTACAGAGAAGTGCTCGGTCCGGCTTACACGCGGCATCCAAATTTACTGTTATCGCATGATTGCTCTTCAGATGAAGTGGAGGAGAGCAGACTTTAGTGGGATAGCAGTGGCGAAGGTACCATACAAGACTATTCCCGCCGGCTTCCCTTCGAAAATTCAGAACACAACCACTCTATAGTCAATTCATAATTGAAATATAATGAAACGGTTTATTGACATTGTTTTCTTGCTCCGGCTTACCTCTGTCATAAATTCACCCTTCGCCACTGTGGGATAGTAACTCATTCAATCATTATTAACTTAATTGTTAGGACATAAGGACGTTGACGAGTTTGACGAGGTCTTGAGAGGCCCTGATTTTATCTTAGTTTCGTTAGTGATGATTAGGGAAATAATATATGTGGATGTTGGTCCTGATCTTCATCATGATGCCGTGACGGTAGATCGGGCGCGATCATTACCCTATCCAGGCGTGCAGGGACATCGACGCTCTATGTTATCATGGATTCAGTAATAACCGACAAAAAATTTCGGGGGTACTGAATCCATGGTAACATTGAGCGTCGATGTCCTTGCCAGCCATAATCCGCCAAGCCTTGTCCAAACGAAGCTGGAGCCCGCCCAGCCGTCCCAACAAGGCTGTATCAACTTTCAGTCTAATCTGTGGAAACACAATGGATGACTAAGAACAGGACCCTAACAATAAAGGTATCGATCGTTTACTAACGAACACCGCAAGCCTATAATTAGTATAAACACTTCCACACTCCACAGGCATAATTTTTTATCAGTTTATTACGGAAAAGGAAGCCCTATTCATAGCCTCGCTTTAAAGCAAGGTATAGAAACCCTACTCATAGTGCAGCTAGGTATTGTTCTAATGAAGTGCATGCATATTAGTAAATTATCACCGCCTGGCTCCGCGTCGCTGGGCTGATGCAATTGCTCGCACACAATTGCTCGCTCGACGGGCTGTGTGTGGCGCTAGACTAACGGGAACTTGGAGGCTTGCATTAAATTACACGTGGAAGGCTTACTTTTGTTATAGGAATATGGTGGAGAAACTTTAATCGAATATTGAGTTTAACTATGTAAGCATGAAACCTTTGGCAAAATCTGTTCAAAAACAAACGTCTTTCAAACCCGCTAGACAATACTTGATCCAGTCCAAACATCAAAACTCTGTTAATTAACAATAAGGGCGGCAGCACACGGGCGGAATCAGGGCGGCGCGCGTCCCGGACCGCGCATATTAAATTCACGCGACGCCGGCGCCGCTAATTGGTTGCTCGTTGCCATAGCATCCTGTGCGCTCCGCTGGGCCGACACATTGCCTGACCAATATCTGTACGTGTAGTCTAAAATTGAAATTTTGGTATTTCAGCTCATAATTAAATGATTACGGTAATAGAAACTGGTAGATACAAATTGTCATGTTTTTTATTATGATTCTAGCGTAACTGTTAATTACTCATTTGTTTCCCTGGAGGGTAAATCTATACTAATATTATAAAGCTGAAGAGTTTGTTTGTTTGTTTGTACGCGCTAATCTCAGGAACTACTGGTCCGATTTGAAAAACTCTTTCAGTGTTAGATAGCCCATTCATCGAGGAAGGCTATAGGCTATATATCATCACGCTGAAACCAATAGGAGCGGAGCACCAATGAAGAATGTTTCAAAATCGGGGGATTTTTTTCCTATTGAGAGCTTCCGCTGCGTGCGCTGCGTAAACGGTTAAAATTTCGCAAAAATCATGTATGACAGAATTGTTCCTCTTTAAAAGCTTTAAAAAAAAGTCCGCGACAGCATATTATGTCTATCTTTTAAGGTTAGCTCACTATAACCTCTTTTATGCTAACCAAATTTGTTTTAAAATAATGCATTATTTGCGAAGGTGTTTTTATAAACATGGTATTAATCCTTATCCAAATAAATACGTTATTCATCACATGTATTTAATTTTGAACAAAATTGCCTCTGCCATCATTTGATTTCAATGTATATCTTAGGAGATATCATAGTTTTAAAATAATACTAATAATAAAGCTGAAGAGTTTGTTTGTTTGAAACACGGTTTGAAAGCTCTAAATCTCTGGAAGTATTGGTCGCATATATAAAAATATTTTTGCGTTTGATAGCCCAGTTCTTGAGGAAGGCTATATTCTATTAAACTTGACGCTAGGACCCTTAGGAGTTGAGCAAAAAGAAAAAAATTCTGAAGTTTTCGCCAAGCGAAAACGAAGTAATAGCGCAGGCCGGCGACACGTTGCGACGGGGTGGGTCGGGGAAACAAAAAAAATTTACGCGGACGAAGTCGCGGGCAGAAGCTAGTGAATAATAAACATAATTTAAAATTAGTGTGTGAGGTATTACCTATTTGTGAATATAATATGAAGATTATGAAATGTGATTTTAATTTTTCATTGTACATGCATTATTTATTTATTTATTTAGTATTATAGGTTTATATAAGCTCCGCATATTCTCCTCCTAAATTAACATGTTAGAAATAACCACTAACAACATTTTACGATACTCATTTTTTCTAAATCAAAGCTTCCCCTAAATCTACTTAGTTTGATAAATAAATAACATTTTCTTATTTCCTAGGGTTCAGAGAGCTATTTTCTTTACAAAACACGTAGACTTAAGAGGTTTATAAAAATCAATTTAACTAAAATACTAGGTACTTACAAAGAGCCGAGAAAATATTCTCGACACAGAACGATATTAAAATTCAGCGCGCACCTTCTTGTCTATAAAAATATTTTGATTGCGTCTCGTACCTTATTATAATTGCTTTCTATAAAATTCAATCTGAAAAAGAAAAAGGGAAAAATAAAAAAATGTACGCTTAATTGAATTTTAGATTAAAATGTCATTCTTACTTTAGGAAAGAATCATAATATTAATCAAAATATTCAGATACACCACACGCATAAATAAACGCCACGGAATCTCCTCATCTAAATTAAATACAAATTTTATAACAACCTTGACGTAACATAATCCACGCTAAAACCAAACAGGACAAAGCAGCGTATTTAACGTAGATAACACGGTCTTTTGTGCGCGCGGACAAAGAGCGAGGCTGCGGTACGCGGGGCTTCGGTACGCGGGCCATACAGCGTGGCTCCGGTACGCGACGTGACGTCGCCTTACTAATTAATGCCGCTTTTGTTTTTGCGAGCATGTGATGAAAGAAAACAGAGTTTATCAAGAGTACGTTATGCGCCTTTGTGGGACTACCTGTGTCTCTTCGTGGGTGGGGGACGTCAGTTGGTGTTGGTTCTGTAGTTACAGGGTTCTTAGGTATTTAGTGATGATAAGTTTTTTCATACTTACCCGTTTAATTTATGTGGCTTTCATCATTTCTTGTTTCCGAACTTAAGATACGAAATTAATTCCTAGCACACAAAAGTCGTCAACCGGAACCGAGACGTTTACTTTCTGTTTCAATATCCGGATACACCAGCGAATTGTAATCCTGGTTCAAGCAAGACTCAGATCAACATAGGTAAATAAGGAACCTGTTACTATTTGACTTTTCATAAAAACTCGGAACTCAACTCAAACACTAAGTTCATCATACCGTTTAATTTCAACTGAACTTCAAATTAATTTCCGGTGAATCAAATTTTCATTTTCGACAACCCTTGCTTTACGGTAGGGTCGTCTACATCGAAAGCGGAACAAAACGTCGTTTATAACAATAATATTTGCTTGTGGGGTGTAACTAACATCAAAACACACGGATGTTTTGCACCCTGCGTTTTCCCGGACGTATTATTCCGCAATGGTCGAGTAATCCTCGGGAACAAAGAGTACAGTTCGGGCAACCCTATTATGTGGCGTGAAGTACATTTATTATGCATTTGAGAGATTAGTGTCTCTTCAGACGAAACTTTAGCGTGTTAGTGCCGGGCTGGGGAACATGGGTAAGCCGTAAGCCCTAATGTGAGTATTTTTTGGAAGCACTAATAACATCCTTTTCATTTTATATGAGAATGTTCATTATGATTATTCCAAGCTGCGCGCGGTCTGATTCTCTATGTACTGTTTACGAAAACGTGTGTCAAAATAATATGCGAAGTTATATAACTCAATATCTTCTGTTGTACCTTTACTTTTCCTATTAGTAATATAAAGAAAATCACCTTTTGAGCTATTTCAATATATATTGTTGTAATATCAATTATAAATGTAGTACAATGTGACTTATAATCAAGCTCTAATAATAATCACAATAACTATAACCAACTGCTAGTTTTCACGTCCTACTCGGACGACCGCCGTGCGCCCAATCCCCCAGCGACTGCCAGCCTGAGGTTCGTCCCCATTTTCCCCCACTATACTATTATTTAAGCGCCATGGCGGTTGGCTGTGTTGAAAATTGAAATAATCAAAACACGGAATCATGACAGTAATATAGGTGCCAATGCAGTACGACAGATATTATAAATGCGAAAATTTGTTTTGTCGAGATACACACAAGGCTGGAAAGTGACACAGGATGAAAAAATGCACGGTTCCTGAGGGAACCTACATGCGGGTGACACCGCGGCGCACAGTTACAATAAAACGTAAATCCGAAACAAAAATGTATGTTGTTTGTCCAAATCAACACAAGGTATATGTGCGACGTGTACATGTATTAGACGTGACATGACGTGTTCATTCGTTTTGTACGCTGACGTCACGCTGTCATTGTCAGTGTTGTCACTTCTGGCACAGATATGTTCACATACGAATACGACTGTGTTTTTTTAAACATAAAGCTGGTAGGATTGAATTACTATGAGGACCTCATTCTTTAAAAAAAATTTCAAATACTCAACGCGTTTGCTTTCAACAGGGATTATACACAGAAGGACCTTTTAATGTACTTCAATGCTCAATCAAGTTGAGCTGTACTAGGACAAGTGGTTCAAAGATATTCAAGTCTTGAATGGCCAGATTTGTGTAATGTTATGTGCTGATATATTTTGGCTATTTATTTCGTGTTAGCACGAGGAAACGACCCAAGGTTCACTAAAATAGCTAAGCTAGGACAATCGTAAACTACAGCCGGTGGACGAAATACCTTTTTGACACCTGTCGGACCTAACCTAATCACACAATAGTCTTATTAACCTTTTAACCGCCCGACTTCATATCAGAAGGCCAATTCTCGTAAGTTAAAACGTTCATCTCGGCGACAAACAAATGTCAAAAACTTGTCAAAACGTAGGTAAATTAGAGGTATTCTTTGATAGATTGAGACTGAGATCAGACTGTGAACAGAATTGCCCCTCGTGCCCCCGACGCCCGGCACAGTGATTCGATTTTTTTTCCGAGTAATATGATATAATACAGCGTAATTGTAAACAAGCTGTGGTATTTGTCCGTAAATATACGACCCTGGCGAAATAGACACGAAAATATTTGTCGGATTAATCCGACGTAAGCGGTTAAAAGGTTAAAAGATAGTTTCGCTTTTGTTTTTGCCTAAAAAGACATCTTGTTTTTGGGTAAACCAGATAAAAAGAAGCACCTGGACATTTTTAAAAACTGGATTTCACTGTGTTAGGAGAAAAAACTTTATTCTTTGGTATACAAAACCGTGCCATCACAAATCTATTTCAAACAAAGCGTTAGATAACTTTCCTTCAGCCATTATACGTCAGTTTCAGGCCCGTTTTCAGCACCTCCGTCCCACCTCACCCACATTAGTCTCAACAAGTTTATCTCTGACAGAATCTGAACAAAAGAGGCTGTAGCACGAAGTAGGGTAAGCACACAACAATACTGAATGAATCGACTTTTACACAAATAACTATACTTGATATTCTTTTATCTGCACTTCAGTTTAGATGTTAATTAAATATTTTCGATGTTAATTAAATATTTATCTCAATAATTAAGATGAAAAAAACTTAAGTGTTAATCGACTTTTGAGGCTGTATGGTACCTCAAAGATATTGTTTTATTTTGTGATCATCTATTTAGTCAATAAGTCCAAAAGATTTAGACTCAAAAGCCAAACTCAAATTAATTAAAATTAACCTCACTTGAGAAAGTCGTATTGTAGTCACCTACAAGTACACACGGCTACACATCAAGCTATACATTTCCAGTATAAGCTGATCTCACATTGTATAGGATTTCCGTACGATGCGAGACCAGCGTAAACTGGTTTTGTATAGCTTGATGTGTAGCCGTGTGTACAGTGTTATAAGTTCAGATGGACTCATTACAAGAAACTCCCATCCAAAGTTTCAAAGGGTATGACGTCACGTGACTGAACATGGAATCGTGTCTGTATTTTGACTTTGATATTGTATTGTATGTAAAAATCATCATAATATCCAATTTATTTGAGGTCTTATTCCATACTAGCTTTTGCCAGCGACTTCGTCCGCGTGGAATAATGACTTCCGGAAATTGAGGCACTAACTCTCATAGAGTTTAACCGATGTGCTCTTTCTTCTGCCGATTCTTGAGAACGCGTATTTCTCATTCAACGCGTTTTTCAAGACAATAGCGGGCGGACGCCAGCGTCCGCTTGGGGCTTGAATAACTAAAAATATATAACTACGTCTAATATATAAAATAATATATAATAAAACCTACTTCACTTAAAACTAAATACCTATAACTACTATAATCAATAATACCTATACCTATAATTAATAAAAGTACCTACGCTTTTACCAACCAAAACTTACCTACTACCAACTAACTACTACTAACCTATTACAATATTACTACTTCACCTAAAAAGAAATCCTGTTTTCCCAACATTTCCCTTCACTGCTCTGCTCCTATTGATCGTGGCGTGATCAAAAGTATACTATAACCTGCCCAGGAGTATGAAGAACAATTGTACCAAGTTTCGTTGAAATCCGTCGAGTGGTTTTTGTTTCTATAACGAACATACAGACAGACAGACAGACAGACAGACAGACAAAAATTTTACTGATTGCATTTTTGGCGTCAGTAACGATCACTAATCACCCGCTGATAGTTATTTTGGAAATATATTTCATGTACAGAATTGACCTCTCTACAGATTTATTATAAGTATAGATTATGCTATTAGTCGTCATCTCAGTAACCAATCCCTTTTCTAGCCACAATGTACTTACATTGTATTTAAAAGTCAATCAACTCAGCCTATCGCAATCCACTGGACCTGGCTCTCCCAGGCTGCGCCCCAACACCCTGTCCTCCGCCTTCCGCATCCAGTCTGTCCTAACCACCTTCTTAAGGCCATCCGTCCATCTAGATGGGGGGCGTCTCACGCTATTAAAAAGCGCTTTTTAAAAACAACAATATAATATTCACGTAATAAGAACCTGTGAAATGTAACTGAAGTTCACAGTGCTCTATTCAAATGATTTAATTCGTAAAAATACATGCGCCGAAACCTGCGATATGTCTAAGGCATTCAGTCTGCCTTTGTACACTTATTTGTTACTCGCATAAAGTTTTCATCATCATCATTTCAGCTGAAAGACGTGTACTGCTGGACACAGGCCTCCCCCAGCACCTCCACTTCGACCGATTCTGTGCTTCCGCATCCAGCAGCTTCCTGCGACTTTCACAAAAGCCTTCACTGATATAAAGTTTTAATTAATTACAAATAGCCGCGATAATAATTAAGTACAGTTAAGAACCTTAACTCTAGACTGCTTTGATGATACTCAGATAGAGTTATGGAAAATTAATCCCGAGCTTGCAATAATGCGCGACTGTACAATCAGCCGCTGCCCCGTACTGTTGCTAATTAATCGGATTGCCGTTCATACTCAGACAATAATTGTTCCTCTCCCCATCACCATGGCAACCAACTGATAACACCCATACAGTTTCCACTACCAACCATTTGAAAACGGATACATATCATAATACTGCACTGTCCGTGTAAGGACCTAAGTATAAATTCCATCATTTAAAATTGAACCGAAGTGATGAGAATTTAGAGTTGTGTTTCGCAAGTCATGATTTTGGTGCTATATCATTTTGTTACCGGTAGTAGGCTATAATTACGCCTCCCTTACTGGTAGGTAGTAATAATTGGACGTCGGCGGTGTGCAAGCGATTATTGTTTGATTTGTTTTATTTGTAACTGAATAGGGAGGCTCAATGAATGATGTCTGTCTGGTTATAAGCCCCGAGGGTAGTTGAGGGGCTTATTATTGTTTGTTGTGTCTGTAGTGGAGTGTGTATTGAGAACAGACAAACATATACGATACGTTTGTTGTAATCTTTCCCGAGGTATTTGTAGTAAATGATAAATTACATTTTTCTATAAACATTTTTACATGTTTTTTATAAACTAGATGAGGTCGGAGTTATTTTATTTACTTTCTCTTTCTTTCTATTGTGGTCTAAGCAATATATAAAAACGAATATACAGATACAATAAGACTTTTATTTAATTTATTTTTTATTTTTTATTTTATTTCTTCAGGATAACAAACAATTGCGCAATGCTTAATATGTAGGTACAGATATTTTATGAGACACTTAATTAATCACGCAACCAGCATCATTATCCACAAATTAATCCAATTGTATTAATAGTTTGAGCAAAATCCAAGCAAACTTAGCAAAAAATTATTGCCTATCATAGATTAACTAGGTTCGGAGAAATAACATGTAACAAACTAGATGTCTGAATTTAAAACAACTAAACTATCTACCTATTTGAGAGGATTTTTTATAAAAACTATTTTTAAACTGTGCGAGTGACAATGCAAATATGTCAATATCAGCAAAATTATCGTTGTAACTTATCATTAGTCGACGTAAAGGAGCTCGTTCTCCTGCATTGGTTCTGCACCGTTTCGGCGCGAATAGTCTGTGAGTGTAAGTATCACGAATACGTTGGGAATGACTAGGTATGCGAATGTATATTTGGTTTATTAGGTCATTACAATCAAATTTATTGTGACAAATCTTGTATAGGAACGATTGATCAAGATACAGTCTCCGTTCTTTAAGAGTTGACAGGGAAAATTTATATAGAAGAGTGTGATATGATGACCACCTCTTAAATAGTTTATAGTTAAGGAACTTAAGATATTTACGTTGTACTGATTCCAATTGGTCACTGTATTTATTGTAGAAGGGGTTCCAAACACAAGTGGCATATTCCAGTTGAGATCTAATAAGTGTTTTGTACAGTAATAAGAATGTAGATGGTTTCTTAAATGGGTTGCAGGTCCGCCTTACAAAGCCATACAGATGAAAACCCTTGGCAGTGATGTGATCAACGTGTGCATCAAAGTGTAACTTTGAGTCAAAAAGTACACCTAAATCTTTAATTAGGGAAACTTTTTCCAGAGGAATATTACAGAGAGAGTATGTGAATTGAACGGTATTAATTTTTTTGGTGAAAGAAATATACTTACATTTGGATAGACTTAGATGTAATTTATTGGTCAAACAATAAGCAGATAACCGATCAAGGTCTTGTTGTAATTTAATGCAGTCCTCAACGGTTCTTATTTTACGAAATACTTTAAGATCGTCAGCATATAAGAGGAAACCACAGTTTTTAAAACATCTGTTTATATCATTTAAGAATAGGATAAAAAGTAGTGGACCCAGTATCGACCCCTGCGGAACACCAGATGTCACGCTGATCACATCTGAAGCGAATCCATTGATCACAACCTTCTGAGTTCTATTTCTTACATAAGACGTAAACCAACGAAGCAAACTCCCACGGATACCATTAAATTCGATTTTTTGAAGAGCAAGATGTGGTCCACCTTGTCAAAAGCCTTGCAAAAATCCGTATAGATTGCATCAACTTGCACTTGATTGTCCATATTTTTAAATAAAAAGTTAGAATACAAAACCAAGTTACTAACTGTGGAGCGATTTTGAACAAAACCATGCTGTTCAGGGATAATATTATTATGTAGAATGGGGTAAATTTCATTATGAACTAACCTCTCCAAGACTTTTGACATGGTAGACAACAATGATATTGGACGATAGTTGGTAACATCATTTTTTGCACCGCCTTTATAAACAGGCGTAACATTGGCAGTTTTCCACGATAGTGGCACAATACCCTCTTTCAGGCTACGGTTGAATAGATAAAACAAAGGCACACACATTGACTCAGCTGTATGTTTTAAAAAGAATGGAGGAACACAATCAGGTCCAGAGCCTTTGGTAATGTCCAGGCCTTTAAGTGATTTAGCTATGGTGTCCCTAGATAAAGACAAATTGGATATACTCACTTCATTGTTTAACGAAGACGCAGAATCTTTATTATCGTTGCTGACATTACTATCTGTCGGCTCATATACGGAACTAAAGAATTTAGAGAATAATCTACATACATTCATAGGTCCGTTACATACCTCATTGTTATATAACATAGTGTTGGGTATGCCTGTGTTACATTTACGACTTTTTATGAACGACCAAAAACGTTTTAAATCTTTACGCATGCCGGTTTCTATTGAATGTATATACCCATTGAAACATTCAGCAGAGAGTAACTTAAATCTCTTTCGGTATAAGGAGAAATTTAAGACAGTCAAAGCAACGGAAACAATGAACGAAAAACCTCTATACGTCACATAGGTACGCCATTTAAAAATTTCCATTACATATTTATATAAAATATCTCAGTCACCAAATGCCTTTTCATTTTAGCCACCTTGACTTCTGCTCACCCTATTACCGTGATCGCGTGTCACTCGCGTGCCCCGCCCCGCCCACTTGCTGTTCAATGCAAATTACATCGGCTGGCTGTTGGACTAGGTCGGCAGGTAGGCTGGGAGCTAGGCAGCTATTAACGTGACAATTTATCAGCATTATTGCAGGCGTTACTATTAATGAGGGGTTATTATTAATCAACTTATCGCAATGTACTGCACAATCGGTTATTCGTTTTTTTTCAACCATTGCTGATAAATATTATTGTGATTTAGGCATTTAAGGTTAAGTAGGCTGATACCACTTTTTCTTTTTAGATACTTTAGAGATTCTTGCCCGATCTTCTCCACAGGTACCTACTACGCTTTCTTCAAAAGTGCCTGTAATTGGTTTGTCTGAAATAAATACTTTGACTTCGAGTTGAGTTTGGATTCTGGGGAGAATAGAGGGTTATTTAAGTTAGAACTTCTACTTCACTTATCGACTAAAACCGCACGGTGTTCAACCTCTCAGCCAAGACTCTTAAGGCTGTTTGCATGTACATCTTCAAAATGAGGTAATTACGGCTATTAAGTATATAATCAAGTTAAGTGTATACACTGCAATGATTTTATTGGCTTCAAACTTTACATAATTCACCCTGATTTTACATCATTGTATAAGCCTAAATGAGTTACTGTTCCGTGTATGTGTTCTCAAACTATTAGTAGTTTAATTAACAGGTGCAGGCTTTCAGCCGTTGGTTTGGCTTCACGGTAGGCTGTCAGTTGGCTGTTTTCGGCATGCATTCGGCTCGAAATTCAATGTAATGAGAGCTTGTGACCGCTAATTTGGCTGGAGTGTCGATTTGTTATTGCTGCGGTACTGTTTTTATTTTAATTAGTGGCAAAAGTTTATCTACAGTTTTTTTTTCTGTAACAGTTCCTAGCAATTTCTGATCTCGAGTTAAGATAGAAATATTCACTTCGTGCCAAATTTAAGCTAGCGCGATACAGCAGGTTTTACAAAGGTTGGAATCGCTTAATCAACTTGATCAATAAAAGGTTTACAAAAATAGTGTGACCTTTACAGTTCCGAGAAGAACAGCTGATCAATATGCAAACGATCTAAACTGAGCAAATAACGCGGAGCCGCCTGCAGCAGACTGTACTGGACAACTTTACACTGCGGGCCAATTAAAGTACTCACAGTGTTTAGCATTTTAATGTCACTTTTTGTTGGAAACTGCTGTTTGGGATTACAGCATCGTAAATACTTATAAGTTAGCGGTTTTATGGTCGATTTTCAGGATTCCGTACCTCAAAAAAGGAAAAACAGAACCCTTATATAATCACTTCGTTGTCAGTCTTGTCTATCCGTCAGTCAATACCCTTTTTCTCAAGAACGAGTGGAGTTATCAAGTTGAAATTATTATCAAATAATCAGGGCTGCAATTCCTTGAAGCCGTGAAAAAATCAAACTTCTAAGTCAATGCAATCAAAAGATATGGGCGTTTATGTTCCGAAATCAAAACCTATAGGGTACTTCTAGTTGACCTAGAATCATGTTTAGCAAGAAACAGTGTAATGTAGCATAGGTAAAGGAAAAATCCGAAAACCGTAAATTATAGTTACATCACAAAAAAAAAAAACTATTTTCTTATACCTACGAATTTGTACGGAGCCCTTGGTGCGCAACTCCGACTCGCACTTGACCGTTTTTTTTTAAGGGATCATTGTAATAGGATATTTTGTAAAAGAAACGTGAAATGTGGACATGCCAATTTAATTATTTAATGCTAAAAATTTTGTATGCAACAACGTCTTTATGTATGTTTTTACAACTTAAAGCAAGACTTTAATTAGCTAAAAAGCCATAAACTAAAGTAACATTAACTTTCTCATATAAACTTACATTATAACGTAGTTCAGCCACTTTAATTTCCGTTTCAGTACATTGTATATCTCACACGTGGCACATTTTCACGGCAAATTTAACAGACTCATTAAACAAGTGCTATCTAAATCACATTAAAATCCGGCTAACATAAATACCAAGTAACCGCATTAGTACTAAAAAGGTAATTACATGAAAACAAAAGACCAGCCGGCGGTGAAGTCATACAAATTACGACAAAATATATACAGGACTTAATGACAAAATATCGTAATATCCGAGTGTTATCTTAAACAAATTTATTCGGGTCGTAAATATAATTGTGAGGTTCAGTTATTTTGCTCGCTGTAAAAATCCCGGCGCTGGCTGTTCTATTAAAAAGATGAAAATAAAACCTTGATTTGTTTGCTGAAGGTATTTTCAGCTACTTTTTAGGTTACTTAGCTCTCTTTAGGATTAAATGTAAAGATATATATCTGTAATAAACATTACAGGCCCCTCAAAGTATTCTACAAAAACCTAGAGTTTTTTCATCCCGATAAAAAGAGCACTAAGCTTGTCGATTAGATTTTATATAGTAAAAGATTTTATATAGTATCTTTGGTAAAAACTAACCAGCTTTATTAGTACATAAAATCAAACCGTATTCCGCTAACGTAATTCTAGATAGATTGGGGCAAGATTCTAAAAGTAAACCTGAAGTAAAATCTCTCCCTATTCGATTCATTGGATCGGAGATACTATTACAAACTCAAATTCAAATACTTTGTTGCAACCATGTGTACATTTAGTTGTTACAATAGAAGTGAGTTCCAACATGAAACCCGGTTAGGGCACGGCAACATAACAATATGAATAATTTTAACATAATAAAATTAAGTGTATTTATGTGTGCGTTTTCTTTCATTATGACTATAATAAAATATGTAATTATTTATGTAGCTATCATATTTACTAAATATATTGTTCTAGGTATTCTGCGACCGAGTAAAAGCATTTTTGTGTTAAAGATATTCTTTTAATCACTACATAGTATAAAAAAGTCGCTTTCTCTGTCCCTATGTATGCTTAAATCTTTAAAACTACGCAACGGATTTTGATGCGTTTTTTTTAATAGATAGAGTGATTCAAGAGGAAGGTTTATATATATAATACATACTGATAATTTTAGAGGTTTCTAATGAGATGTCGTAAATAAACACATTTTTTTGCGCTTACTTTTCCAATGCTGGCTGAACCCTACGAGATAGGTCAAAATACGAGTAATGTACTACAGTATTGTACATCTTAAAAAGGTCTACAGAAAAGTCCGCAATGGTATATGTCTATCTCTTAGGGATAACCCACAATAACCATTTTTTATCCTTTACGTTTTACGAGAAATAATGGCTTATTTACGAAGCGATTTTAAGCAATACAGCATTAATCCTTATCCAATTAAGTACCTTAAATACATTGTGCATTTTATGGCCCTTTACAGCATGTAATTTAAATGAATATTTTCGAAGATATTACAGATTCAAAATGCAGGGACATAGCGGTTGCTGCGGTACCGGCCGCGGCCGGGGGGCCGGCGGCGACGGCGCGTGCTGACATTCTTGAAGTACCTACCTATATTTAGTACCAGCATTGCACCCGTGCGAAGCTGGGGCGGATCGCTAGTTTCTACTATAATGATAGTGAATAGAAGTTCTCCACTAATAGAGAAATTAAAATGTTTTGCAGATAACTATTTTAACATCCGAGTTTGCAGTAAATGAGGTAACGTGGAACATTTCTAATTTAAAGCGATGTTCTACAAAATGCATGTTATTGAAGCGCCCGAAGGCACAGGGGGGACATAGGGCTACCAACTGCATTTAAAAAAAAAAAGGTTTTCCGTATATACACTGAAGTTCCAATGTCCATTTTATCATTGGATAAGCCGTATCTACTTATAAGAAAAACTAGCTCATTCACCCTCTTATTGGTGGAATTTCGAAAAACCCTTTCTTAGTGGATACCTACTCTTCACAAAGAACACACCCTCCAAACATGTCTCTAGGACTAGCGGTTTAGGCTGTGCGTTGATATATCAGTCAGTCAGGACTTAGAATTTTATATAAATAAAGATTAAAAACATGGTACGGAATTGTATCAAATTGTAAGGCAGATAAGTTAACAGGAACTTATTTATGCAGAATGTATTTATGTATTTGGTGTGCGATAACTGTATGATTAAGAACAAGAAGATAGCATATGAAAATATCATAAAGCGTTGTCAAGTCTTATTGCTAGCTTTCAAAGCAAATCTTATCGGTGTTGGTTGGCCAATATGGCAAAAATAACAAGTTTTTTTAGCAACGCGACTCTTTTTGTACAGTTCATCATTAATGATGTTACGTCGTATTGATAAGGTTTATCCTATAAGTTATGACGCGCAGCCCTGCAGCCCTGCAGCCCTGGTTCTCGCAGCTCTTATGGCTACACTCTACATTCACTATGAGAAACACTGTTTTTACTGAGTATGAGAACGTTCTCTTCTTAATATTTCTTGTCACAGTATTATTTTTAAGCTCATTTTACGTTCATGAATAGTTTAGTTCGGTTTTCTTTATGAAAGCGTACCTATAGTTGCGCAGAAATCGTTTCTAAAGTCACAATATTACAAGACGGCTATGATAGCAATCAATTCAATTTAAATCGTTCCAAAATGCATTCTAAAATGCATCAGTTGTCGGGACTGTCGGGTACTGGAGCTTGGTGTCCAATTAATGCATATGTTGATTACGTAGCATACTACGTATTCAACTCGGCATCGAATGCCGTCATAATGGCATTCAATGCTAATCCTACAATAATATTATAAATGCCCATTTATGCGCATGTCAATATCAGGACACCCGGCTTGGATTGTGCTTCTTTCACGTAGTAAACAAAATGACAGATTACGGTCATTCGATTGTTTGCAAATAGCTAATTTATGGGCCGAAGATTGATAAAGGCCACTTCTTTGTGGGATATTATGCAAAGGAACCACGGGAGCAGTCTAAAGCTAGTTTCATTAAAATTATAAACCCGACAGGTAATACTTACATACACGTAAGTCAGAATGTTAGTGGTCGATTTCCGGACGGTCAGCTGCCACACAGATATATTCTGTACAACATAATATTCCTAGAACACATCTCCCTCGTCTACCTGTAAAATTAATTCCATTCCATGTTCCTAGAAACTGTTCGCTGATGTTCGTAGAAGCCGAAATACGAATGATCGTTCGCTTTCGTGGAAATCCGGCGCCAGAATATGAACTGGAAGTGACTGGTTGACTTTATGTTTCTCAGCCCAGTTTTCAAATGTCAATTATTATTTTGTACAGAATTCTGGGTATTAAAGGTAAAACAAGTTGAATGTTATTTGTTTAGAGTCGTCATGTGGAACGCTGTTTACTACTAAGTTCTAATTGATGAGTGGATATAGATATGTAATAACAGTACTCGTATTTATCTTTGATGAATATCTATACTTCTATACTAATACTAATATACTAATTATTAATAATACTAATAATAATATTATAAAGAGGAAGGATTTGTACGTATGTTTGTAACAAATTGGCTCAAAAAGCACAGGACCGATTTTAAAAATTCTTTCACTATTTGAATGCTACATTATCACTGATTAATATAGGCTTTTTTAATTACAAGAAAAAAATAAAATGTTTAAAAAATAAATGTCCACCCGTGCGAAGCCGGGACAGGCCGCTAGTAAGTAATATTTCCAAGATATTTAAGCTTTAGTAAACTTTCATCAAAAGCTGGTAAATATTAAATGTAAAAGATAAAAGTAAATACTGTCTAAAAGTTTCTCAAAGGATGATGGCTTATAAATGTAGAGCGATCAGCAGGCCAATTCTCGTAATTTAAAACGTTCAAAATCTATTCGCAGTCTCATCTCGGCGACAAACAAATGTCAAAAACTTGTCAAAATGTAGGGAAATTCGACGTATTTTTGACAGATTGAGACTGAGATTAGACTGTGAACGTTCTTAAAAATTACGAGAATTGCCGCTCTGATTAAAAGTTTCACTAGTTTTCAAAGGAAAATTAGTGAAAGTAATGTGAGCACCGCTCTGTTGACTGACGAGCGGTTACTACTGCAGAAAACAACATGAAAACTTCGATGAGCTCTTTAAATAATTAGTTTTAATACTACGTCGAAGGGCTTAAATTTGCAAAGTTTACCTAGGTGAACGAGAACATACACTTAATATCCACTCCGATGTCACGAAACCTCCTAAAGATCGGTAACAATAGAAAAAGTAGGTAATTGTGTCTCATAAGTACTAAACATATTATGTGTTTTCAATATGTATTACATCATTGTATCTTTACCCTTTATGCAATTCAATTAATATTTATTGTAATCCATAATGTACACATATAGGTGGTAAGTTTTAATAAATATAAATAATTATAGGCAACAACAACAATATATTTAAATAAATTGGAGACAGGAATAATGTTAGGCAAGATACACGTCCCTTTATTTACCTATGTTTTATACCCGTATTTAAACCAACACACACACAATAATAAACCGCGACAGGTTACGACGAACTACCCTCAAATTCGACCACAAAATTCCCTTTTCATTTCAAATAATTTCGCTGTAACTCGGCGAGATTTGCCGAATTTGCTCTCTCGTATATTCGCGCGCTGAAAGACCGCAATGTATCGGTTTTCAGTACAAATCGCAATTTGTTCCAAAAACCCGCGGTTTCAGTATTCCTGACTCACCTCTGCTGATTAATACGTTCAATAACGAGAATTTAATATACTGAGGCGTAATATTTAGTGGCATTTACTTTTCTACGTGGTTTCGATATATTCATGAATATGTATGTGAATATTCTAATAAGCAGGTACCTACCTACTTCAGTACTTAACATTTTATAGTGAGAGTAAACGAAACCACCGTTTACCAGTGTGTATAATACCGGTAGGTACCTATTATAAACTCGAGCATTATCCTTAGGTATTTAAAATAATGTTTTTTAAGTTGTTTAGAAAGTAATATTAACTGAAAACTGCCACGTTAGGTAGGTATACTGGGTACAACACAGGCGGACAAAGCAGAGCTGACATCATGTAAAACGTACATTTTATTATAGAATTTTGATATTTTGTTCATCCCTAGTTCGCCCGGGTACAACTCCATTTTGTGAAATTCCCTCACAAATTCAATACCATTTTGTGCTGTTGGACGCGAAATTCATTTTACAAATTGGGTGTCTGTTTGTTTTTGGGGTTTTGGGTCGAAAATTGGCTCAGGATGGACAAACATTTTTACATTTTGTAAATAGGTTTATACGACGCATTAAACAAAATCGTGCAAGTGCTTTTAAATTAATTTTCACGTAAATAGATAAGAGTTATTAGAATTTTTTAAGTATATTTTTTTACGAGACTCAGCTTTTAACGTTACAAATCTATTGTATTCGTTTATTCGTATGTGGATGAACTTTGTAAGTGACTACAAGTCATTCATTAATTCTCCTGCCCTTATTCCAATAAGCGAGGCAACGTTCTCGGCTCGACGTAAAGGGACTCGACATAAAGGGAACCATATATTTATATGTAGTATATATGTATGTATATATCGACGCCTTAGTTCACAATTGCACTAACTACAAAATTTTCAATTTTTACTTTTTTAATGCCAAATACACAAAATTTCATGCTCTTTCGTTTCCGCGCATACCGTTATTCCGTCTCTTTCTACCAAAAAGTGGGTCACAGTTGTATTAAATGAGTTCGTTTAATGTTCCATGAATGTGGTATTATACTAATAATCTTTATTTTTGTAAAACCAATCAAGATAGATGGAGTAAAAGGACTAGTCTTATGAATAGATGCATATTTTTTTGTTATTTTACTTGGATTTTCTACTGTTCTCGTCTAAACTTTAAAAAACTTTAAAGCTCTCTCCTCAAAAATGTAAATTTCGTAGTTAGTGCAATTGTGAACTAAGGCATCGATATGGTCGGCGCAACATGCCTTTTTCTTTTTTTTTATAGTCGTCATCTCGGTATTCACTTTCTAGTAATATCATCATTCACACAGTCCATCCATCGTTTCTTACTTTCTTCCTTGTAAGTGACTACAAGTCTCATTATAAAAAAAACATTTGCATATATCTTACAGCCTTTAGTGTAGCCCAATTAAAAAAAAGACGTCGTGTGCTCATGACCACACGATAGAAGTGAAAACTTACGAATGGAGCCGAGAACACGCGATTCAGCGTCTCCGACCCGAGCGTGACGGTTCAGTTTCGTTTACTATTCAGAAAGAGCGCAAATTGCGACTAAAGAAGTTTTCATTTCAAAAATCTCATCTGTTTCACAATATTTCCCAGTACTTGAAACAGTATTTGCGCTATGAAATAATCCGTCAATTCGAGCACGTCTGAGCACTTATGTGTCAGTACATGGCCGCCATATTGCCTGTATGTTACACGGGTAATCCTCTTACAGCGTTTGTTAAACGGGCCGGATGAGAATCACACAACAAATGTTGAATACGGGTGGAACACAGTCGGGAATCAGAAGTCAGGTGTAGTGAACATTTTACAAATAAATCTATGGTTGACTTTGTTTTGTAAGGCAACTTTTAAAATACATATGTATTTTTGGTAAGTATGCTTTGATAGTTGACAGAAATCACATGGAGTAAAACGAACACGTTTTAACCATAAACAATGTAACACAGACAATAATAAATACACTTTGAAAATGTTAATAAGTTGTCTCTTCAATCTTCCCTCCCCTTCTCTCTCGTGGCATATGAGTGCGACAGCAAGAGCCGCGTGTGTCTTATGATAGATTATCAGCCACACTACCAATAAGAGCACACGCAAGGCTCCCGCTGACGCTCAACGTCTTCACCTGCCGTCATCTGATGACTTTATGCCGGTCGGCCGGGAAAAGTTTGCTATTATAAATAATAAAAACCTTGGCCGGGTCGGCCGACTTACACGGAGATCTGCTGGTCTGCTGCTGCTGTACCTTTGTGTAACGAAAACTGTTAAAATAAATATGTAACTACAGAGTGGCCGACAAGAAAAGCGTTCTTGAGACTGTCAGTTTTATACAAACCAATACGTGTTTAGCGAATTTAGTCATTATTAGCTACTAAGATTGCACTGACAGGCGTCAGGAACTAATCCTCTCGACGACTGGACTGTATGGGAAGATGAATATCAAATAATGAAATTACATGTGTCGTGTCATTATGACATCTTGCGCCAAAAACTTTTTATTATCTTTGACGTTATTAGAATAGTCATAGTTCAATAAAAAATCAAAGACATCTCGTGTGTCGAATTGATGTAGTAGGTTAGGCTATACGAGGTTATAAGTACGCATACATAATATTAGCAGTACCTATATACCAACTTTGCATAAAGTATACATTATGATCGTAGGTAGGCTCTCTAATATTCAAATAAAATTACCGTCCATCAGACTGAGTTTCACTTTCATTTGCTAAAATTAAACTTATACCTATGTTTGTAAACAGCTTAAAAACTAAATAGGTACACCTAACAATCACACAATAGCCTAGATACATAAATTCGACTCAGCAAAACGGTTTAAATAATTCATAAAAATAATTGTTTGTACAAAAACTTTACCGACAAACTATTTAGTTGATCAAAAGGTTTTCATAAAAGAATAAATCAACTCCGAACGTTCACTTGGAAGTCGAAGTTTAGTGAATGAACGAATGAACTGAACGGTCGGCTTTCGTAAGTCGCTCCCAACGATTGGATTGAGAAGGCAGTTTGGAAACACTTCATTACTAAGACTTTAAATTGAATAGGATTACAACGAGCTTAAGATTTCTGTTAGTTTAAACTGTATTTAGTTTCAATAGTGATAACATTTTTTGAAAAAGTATTCAGTAGGTGCCATCGGATACATCAGTTGGTAGAATCGTGGCAGGGGGCATTCTGGAATTTCTGCCTCCCCCCTCCCATGGGAAAAATTCGTGAGTTTATGTTAGTACGGTACATTTTTATACAACGTGTAACGTTAAATGCGCAAAACCTCATACACCCCAATTAGAGCATTGAGTTAAAAGTATAATACAATGAACAAAACTATTTTTTTTTTAAAGCTAACTATTTTTATTACGAAAATCGTATTGATCCTATCATTGCTTTATGCATTCAAAATTGAGTCTTATTACCTTAAAATTAGACTTAATTTTCTTTGGCTTAATCGGCGAATTGTATGGCAAAATACATAATTTTTTGAAAAAAAATCGATTCAGTAGTCAATTATGAACAAACTATTTTCAGGTTTTGCGCATTTAACGTTACACCTTGTACAAAATTAAAACAGTACCTACTAAGTTTAGACACGTGTATGACTTACCGAATATTGTTTCTGGTAGCCATGTAATAATAGGGTCAGCAGTGTTCATAAAATATTCGGTACGAAATCAAATTCAATAGAAGCAGTAATAAAATAATCATAACTGAAATTGTCCTATAAAAAAACAGCTGTAAAAACCAGGCCTTAATAAATAGTAGGTAATTCATGGCATATTATAATTGTTGGGTCAATTTACTTTTTGTTCTCATCAAATAAATTCAATACTTTTGCTTTATAATCGCTCGCTAACTGACAGCTATCAACCTCACAAAAAAACCGTTCTTTTAATAAAAACTGAAAGATCACTTTCAATTAATATTCAAATGAACCCAATAGACCGAGATCGAGATCACTAAATCAACGTTACCTAAAATAATTTTCCTCCGCTCGCAAAAAATTACGGTTGTATCAAAAAGTGACGTCAGAATATTCAAAAGGTCTGGGAGTTGAATTATTCAGATGGTTGATTATTCATGGAGCCGCTCCTTGGCCGAGTTCAGCGCACGTCATTCAAGCTCGTCGTGCGTCATGCTTGTTTCATTAACAACTCTTGTTTAATTAACAACTCTTACGTGTGTAAGCTGTTGAAGATTTGCTCCTACAATGTCTCTAGAGAACACAAGCAAGACTTTACCCTTACATGTTTTGAAAGTTGATAACAACTAAATATCGAAATTATCTTTGAATTATGTATAGTGCGCCGCTAACTTTACATATTGTAGGCATTGCTAAGATAAATCCAACTTATCTACTAAACATAATCTTTAATAAATCCGTTCAAAATAAAATAACATAATCTTTAATAATTTCGTTGTGATAGGATACTCATATTTAATTTACCATTCTCCAAAGCTCTCCAGAGAGTAATATTGTATCTTATCTTAATATAAAGAACAAGAATAAAAAAAATTAGCCAGTATTTAATATGGCGTAGTCGCAGCTGCTTAATAAGACGATCTCAAACAATTTTTAATATACTAGCGGGAACCGTATCCATCTGGCTTATACCGGATAAAACTGGATATAATCGGTTTGAAGCAGACACTTAGATTTACGCGACGTTTTTATTATTTTTGTTCTTTTATTAGACAAGTAGGATAATGGAACAAGAATAGATTTAAATAAAGACACTAATTATGGTGTACTGTTAATATCGCGTGATAGGGTGATAAAGAGCATTTTATTCTGAATATAAATTGGTGGGCACTATTTTTCAAACATCGGATAAAAACGAATTTACTACAAAACAGAATACTCTTTTGTCCCAGTTTAACGATAGACAAAGAAAGTTCACTAGACTGTAAAGTAAGCGTTTTTTGCCCAAGACTCAAAGAATATGGCTCGGCGAAGTTTTAATTAATTCACAGTTGGAAAAAATCGACTTTTGAAAGAAAGTTACATTGTCCCCAATATGACAAGGAAATGTTCCTAGAATTTCCGTCTTCTACCGAAAAAAAAACTCTGACTGATGCATCCTGTAGGTGTGGGTTGTCCCTTGTGGCAACTTTATGTCTATATTCCTAAAAGCATAAGTTCTTGTTAACCCACATACTGAAAGCATGAGAGTTTTTTTACGGTTTTTGAGAAAGTCAACAACGGTTTCAATACGTGATTGAGTTTTACTCGTCAGTTTCTATCCCATTTACATCAAAAAATCTTAACAAAGTAGCCCATCATAATAGATATAGCTAAGAAGATAAAAAAGGGCCAAGGTTGCCTAGAAGAGATCGCAGAAGGCGATAAGGCCGCCCATTGTATGTTTTGTAGTGTTTGGTGTATCTTTCTTTGTATATAAATAAATAATAAAGGGGTATTTTAACAGTGATGTAAACAAATACCTATAGATTCCAAATTAAGTATTATCTTATCATAAAAATATAGTAAGAGGCCGTAAAAATAAACCGTACACAAGAATAACTAAACTGAGTAGTCTCAAAAGTCAGACAAACAAAGTAACTCCCCACAAATAGCGTTTCCGTTGGCCTAAATATCAATATAAATTCAAGAGAACTTATACCTGTCTGTCACAAGAGTTACAGACGACGTGTGCAAATGTCGGCCATAACAAGTGTCCGGCCGTGTCCGAACAACCCGGACACGGCCGGACGAGGCGGCTTTCATCCGGCGCGCCGGCCGGCGAAACGTCGAGCCGGGAGGGACGGAGGCTGTTTGATCTGGGTGGCGGGTTCTATCAGGTAGCTGTTTTGAATATTGTATTATGTAGAGTAGTTTTTTATTTTGTTTTGCAAGTTGGAATGCAGGGTTAGTAAGTACTTACTCGTCATTAAGTAACACTTCGTTGCCTGTATTGCTATAACTTTTTGAGAATTTTCCAATTATGTTAGTTTTTTTTACCAACCTAAGTATATAGAAATTCTGTTGTAAATAATTTAAGTTAATGATAATCGTTTAGTGTTAGACCGCAAGCCACCAGTAGCGCGCTACTCAGAGCCGATAACTCACAATCCATCGCATGCCAAACAAGAGTAAGTTGCTAAAGCAGAGCTGATCGATACTCGGTATGCACAACACGTGTACAGTAACGAGCATGGTCGAGCATGTTGAGCATAGTTGAGTACAGTTTGAGCATCGCGAGCAACTGCGTTTGTTTGTGAGGCTGTACAACGTTCAGTATCGTGTGCTCGATCGCTGACAAACAGCTTACGTACAACGTCAACATGCTGTATAACAATGGATTAAAGTGCAGGTATACAAATATAGTTCTAAAAGCGTCCAGTCCTACAAAGAGAGGCTTTTGTCCAGCAGTTACCAGAGGATAAAAACTGTATGTCATTCGCTGCAAAATATAGACCTCGTAGACTTTATATTTGGTGGCCGGTAGATCCATCAGTGCACCTAGTCGATGAAACTCTTTACTTGTTTTTACAAACAAATAAATGTTTATGAACTATAAATACAAAGCCATCTCCAATGAACACTAAACGCTTTTATACGGTCTGTTCCTCTCGAATTTGTTGCACACACTTGTTGGCCAAAAAGCACAACAAAACGTATACATCCGGTGAGAGAGCGTACACCGTGAAGATGGAGGTAACGGCGGTTGGGCTGATATACTTCCCGCCCGCCCTAAGGATATTAATAACAAAATTATGGTTTTCGGGAGTTTTTTTTTTATGGCCGCGGTACACCTCCGATTCTGATCTTTACGAATTTTTGCATCCCTGTTGAGTTCTTAAAAGAGAATGGACAGGTAAATGTTATTCGTATATATTTCTCGTGTGTATGGCGTTATTATTTAGGTATTTATATAAAATAATGTTTTTTTTTTAATGCCAGTTATTGAAAGTAAAATAGGACTAGTATACTATTAGCCATGATTGAGTTGACATAACTTAGAACTTACTAGTAGTGTACTGTCCTGCGTCTTCTTCCTGCCATCTCATTCTGTAGTCAAGATCAGCTAAAAAAGCATACCTGTAACAAAAAAAACACTTTATTATTAAATAACTCTACAATTTTGATTACATAATACAGTAACTTAAATAACTAAAAGTATACAAAATATTCAATAAACTGTTAATTATATCTACTGCAGAATCGCCATATCGATAACAAAAGATAAGTAATCAGGTAGTTATACTCAGGTTTAGATTCTCCTTCAGTGAACTTGTTAAAATCCATGAATACATCATGTCCGCCGCCAGGTCGTACCGTCAGGTTTAAATCTACATATTCATAAGTCTGCTTGTATATCATTTTGTAAAATGAAAATGAATTTATCAAATTATTCTATTTTCTCTTGTAATACGATTGTACCTCTAGGAGCTCTGCAGGCTTAGTTGAACTGATTTTGGAATTGTTTTTATCAAATATAAATGGTAAAACAAATTACATTTATATTTTAGGGACTATTATGAAAATATTTGATTTTTTGGTTTCTATTATAGAAACCAGCTATAATATAATGATTGTATCCATTGATTTTATTACTAAATTTTAATGGAGTGTGTTTCTAGTAACAGCTTAAAGTTAAATAATACTAAAACAATACAATTCATTGGTTTTGCCTATCATTTGTTGTTCTATCTCCCTTCCTCTACTGCTTACCACTCGTAATGCCAACATTTCTATTCATTGCCACGTGACAACTTGCCACGGATACCCTCCAATCCAATGACAATAACATTAACTTGTATCCTCCAATATTATCGCACACCTATTCTTTGAACGCTCGGTATACATTCGATCGCTTCACAAAGACACGTGCGGATGATGTCACGTACGACGTGACGTTTATCTAAGATAGCTAACTTATAGAAGGACTAGCTGAAATATTTGCTTTTTAAAGAATTCGCACACGTAGGTTTGCGCTCCAATATAAGGAAAATGGTAATGTTGGTGGTGGTAATAGTGGTATGGTATTTATGTAATTTATATGGTGTATATAATAAAGAGTATTCTATTCTATGGTAAAAACCTTGTCATAACTAATCTATTTTCTAAATAAACCCATTAAAACGACACTGCTATGACGGAACGCCAGATATTTTTGTTATATCGAGTAGGTGTTGCCTTGTTTATCACTTTTGTTGTGGCACCGCTTAGTGACGCGGATCTCGTAATTGTACGTGGCACTGGTACTAATACGGTAATACATGTGAATTGACGATAACTGAGGAGGATTCGCGTAAGTGTATTGTATCAATTGTGCTAACGTTGTACAAAAATAGAAGTATGGGTCGAAAGGTACGAAAGGTTAACTTCATTGAGGCTTCTTAATTTTATTAACTGCAATCTAATAAACCATAGGGATAAAAAGACCTAAAAAAAAATAAAAAAGGGTGGATGAAAGTATTATTGATTGTAATAAATCTTCAACAATATAGTTTCGTAGCCAGAGTGCTACGTGCTACGGGCTACGCCGCTACGTGCTACGCGGCTACGACCACATTTTTTTATTAAACCATTGAAAACTTTAGTGCATGTTCTTTAAACGTGAGATCGGGAAAAAGGAATACGATCTTATATTAGCTGCTATGAATATTTTGTTTACTTTTTTAATAATATTATTCTAGCACAATGTAATAAGGATAAATTCATAAATATAGTACTTCCCAGCGATTTGCTGGCATGACGCCAAAGCGCGCTTTGTTTAAAAGCAGTTCAAACGTGCGGTTATTATGGAAGACATTACCATTTTACCACAAAATGGCGGAAATTGTGCTTTACCCAGATTGACTGTCAGACTGCTGCCAAAAAAAGTAGATTGGATTGTTTCACTGTGTTATCAGCGTAATATTGTTACATTCGCGATAAGAACTTAAAGCTGTCTTATTAAGGCAATCTCAGAAAGAGGCATATAAGAAAAACAAACTACAGATTTGAGAAAATATTTACATAAAAGCACGAACATTTTTAACAATATCATAAAATGAAAGAATCTTCTTATTTTTTTTCGGTTAATACACAGTACCCAAGAATAATAAACAGAGCAAAATACATAACAAACGAACGAAACATAATTATAATGCGAAAAGAATTCAAAGACAAATACATTACATAATTAAGTATTCTCGTTTGTAAAGTAAAAAGCGACCGACTTGCTTTGTCTGTTTCGTTGGCCGGTTTCTGCGAAAACTGAAATATTTCAGACATGCTGGAATTTCTCTTTGAACGTACGAATATTCCTACATTCGAATTATGATTATTCCACTGTCAGTTATGATAATATTATAAAAAAGTTATACTGAATAAGACTGTGTTAAAATACGTCTCTAACAAGCCAAAAAAACTACCCTTTTTTGATGAAAAAATAATAAATTATATTTATGTCAGTCACCGAAAATTCCGAGAAAAATAGTGTTCGAGTTTTCTTGAAACGATGATGTCGTCTTGAATAATATTTCAAACGCCATTTTTCATTTGCTGAAGCGACGAAGTGCAATAATAAAAAAAATACACAAAGAAAACTTAAATTATTGAAGGAATGAACGAGTGTTATATTTTCATCTCCAGTATAATAGGAATAGGAAAAAATGCAATTTTGTTGCAGCGTTAAAATTATCTTAAACTGTATTCTAGTAATGATTGCAGGTGATCGCGATTTTTCTATCAGGAACATTGGGGGGACAGAGTGCTTGGTCAAATTAAATGATAATGAATTGATAATTAAAAGAAATTAAATAGATATTTTACGGTATAAATAAACCGCAATGTTTTGGAAATTATTTAAAAACTAGATGGGGTCAAATATGATTTGTAGCTTATTTCTTAAAAATGTCATTGTGTATTTACTAACACAAAACTACTTTTCTCGTATTTCGCAAACCCTTTACAAATACATAACAGCCCATTATACCTACCACATGAATAAAGGACGTGACAACGATCCGCTTTACAACACAATGTACCTGTGCGGTGACGTCACACCTCAGCAGAGAGACTTCATATAATAACATTACCATGAGAATCACGCAGATCACACGTGATCTATCGATACTTTGACGTGACAGATCGCCGCAAATCGAGTGTGATACAGGTAAGAGGGATTAGAGATAGGTTGGTATAAGATCACATTCATACCATATTTTTGAATAATGCCGGGAAAGATACATGTAAATGTGCTTTTTATCGTTATTATATTAGCATTGAAAATATAATGAGATATTAAACACATATTGATATGAAACACATGTTTTCTTTCAAATCTTTTTCTCAGATGTTTTTAACTTGGTAATTTCAGTTTCAGAGTCAAAATGTTGTTTTTGTACAAATTGTGCTTGATAGTCTTACAAACTAGCGCAGGAAAATCTTAAAAGTCAGCGAAAAACGTTATTAAGAAAAAGAAAATAGAAGTGCCCGTAAAATAGAAGTAGTAAGTGAATAAATAGAAGCAGTAAAATAGAAGTAGTAAGTGCAGCTGTTATTCTTTAGCCACGGGCCCCTCTAACATAAAAATACATAATCACTATAATATAGAAATTTGGGATGCATGAAGAAGCCTCCTCATGTAGCGCAGTTTGTTCCGCCAGTTACTCAACTGAACCGAGCGTTCGGCGCATCCTGGACAGTCACATCCAACACCATATTTGACTGGCCAATTCTTCCCTTGCGGTGGTAGGGCTCGCGCCCGCCTGGTTTGCGACCACCCTACCACGGAGTCCAGCGTCAAGCAGCCTGCTGTGTTTCGTCGATGCGTGGGAGTTCCAGTGCCATACGCATCTTCTGGGCACGCTAGTTCCATCATAGATCTCATTCATCGCTTTCCATCAGGCGTGATCGAGGTAAAGAGCGGGCCCATTCAGCAATAAAAAATATTAGGTCCTTACATATGAAATTAGCGTTTTGTCGCACTGACCACTTTGATCTGAAATGTCTCCTCTTTGGTTAAGAATTCCAAATTCAAATTTATAAATTCATTTAGCTGGTACATTTGAGTTTTGAAAACAGTCATTAATTTGTTTTTTCCTCATTATTTTTTTCTTTGGCGTCGCTTATTACCGCACAATGGAAAACATGAAATATCGGTATATTTACGAGTACGAGTTCTACCGTGGCACCAGTGCTGCAGAAACAGCTCGAAGGATTAATGATGTGTACGGCGCTGGTGTCGCCAAAAAAAGCACGGTACGTTTTTGGTTTCAACATTTTCGTTCTGGAAATTTCGACCTTCAGAACCAACCCCGTGGACGGCCGGAGACCATAAAGAATTATAGGCTATTGTGGAAGCGGATCCATCACAAAGCACTTCAGAGATAGCTGCAGGCTTCGGGGTAAGTGATAACATTGTATTAATCCACTTGAAGCAAATCGGGAAAGTAAAAAAACTTGAACGATGGGTACCTCATGAATTGAGTGAATCGAACTTGCAAACACGCGTCGACTGCTGTGTTACTTTGCTCAACCGACAAAATAATGAAGGGATTTTAAATCGAATCATTGCTTGTGATGAAAAGTGGATACTGTACAATAATCGGAAGCGCTCGTCGCAATGGCTGAACCCTGGAGAACCAGCCAAATCCTGCCCTAAACTAAAATTGACTCAGAAAAAGTTACTTGTGAGTGTTTGGTGGACTAGCGCCGGTGTCGTTCACTACAGCTTTCTAAAATCTGGCCAAACGATTATGGCAGATATCTATTGTTAGCAACTGCAAACCATGAAGGAAGAACTAGCTGCTAAACAACCGATATTGGTCAATCGCTCTAGGCCACTGCTGCTTCACGACAACGCAAGACCACACACTGCACAATAAACAACCACTATGAGCTACAATTGGAATGTCTGCGACATCCACCGTACTCCCCGGACCTTGCTCCAACAGATTACCTTTTTTTCCGGAGTTTGGACAACTTCTTACAAGGAAAAAAATTCAACTCCGATGCGGCAGTCCAAACCGCCTTCAAAAAGTTCATTGATTCTCGCCCCCATGGTTTTTTTAGTAAAGGGATCAATGAACTACCTATGAGATGGCAAAAGTGCATAGATAACAACGGTGTATACTTTGATTAATTAAATATATTTTCCAAAAAAAAATTGACTTTATATTCCTACCGTACAAAACGCCAATTTCATATGTAAGGACCTAATAAATACAAAATAATATAATTATCGCTTTTTGCGGTCTCTTCCAGGCAACCTTGGAATGGACATACAAATGATATGATGTTATGTGATATGTTCCAACTGTGTATAACGTGATTGTAATAGAAACCGGATCACAGTTATTAGTGAAGTAGATTCGAATAAACAATATTTCTCTCGACAGTCCGACATTATCAGTATTATACATCTCATATTGCCAATAAAAATAAATTACTCGTGAACCGGGTACAGTTCTTGACCCCTTCTCGTTCGTGTCAGGAAGTTTCTGAAGTAAAGACGTAAAATCGTTCGCGGTACTATAGTGGGATTATGATCGGGATAGGATTAGGTCTCAACTTTCAAGTTCTGTAACATAAGTTTACGTTAACGACCGCAGTTTATAAGATATTTTATCGATCGATAGCTTAACATCGTAATCTCATGTTAAGACTGGTTTGGTCAAACGTTTTCCTATTGACGGTTTTTTCTTTTCCACGTGAGAAAACGTATTTGACCTGCAGGCATTCTATTAGGTATGTACACTATTGTGTGGTATGTAGTTGCAAAGGCGTATTTGAATAAGTATAATTAAAAATTGCTTGAGAAACTGTTTGCAAATTACATTGGTACACAACAAATCAGAGAAATAATACAACCTTATATACAAAATATCAAATCAATATCCTAAATCACTTACATCATACCATCCTCATTTTGATAACGCAAACCGTAAAAATAAAAACAAACTGGAACCTCCTGTATTGAAACAGGATCAAAGCGCACGTGTTTGCGATCGATTTCCGGCTGCGATCGGCAGGAAGCGGCCGGAAGTAGGCTTTGTGCCGATAAGCGCGGGAAATCATGGCGGAGAGCATTCCGGATGTGTGCTGAGGTATAGGTAGGGAGACTTTACAGGCAAAGGTTATTGACTGTACAGTCAAATTCATACTTGCATGTATGGAAGATAAGATTTCTTAGTATTTAGTTTTATAGTTAGTGCAAATTAAGGGCAAATTGAGGGGCCCGTGGCTAATTAATAACAGCCGCACAGGTCGATCGATCAGGTTAAGCTACGCTTGCCGCGGTTGGTCTGTGGATGGGTGACCATCTTTACATTCCGAGACCCCTCCGTGCCTCGGAAAGCACGTTAAGCCGTTGGTCCCGGCTGTCATTCGTGGATCTTTGACAGTCGTTACGGGTAGTCAGAAGCCCGAAAGTCTAACAACCAGTCTTACCAAGGGGTATCGTATTACCCAGTAACTGGGTTCTGGAGGTCAGATAGGCAGTCGCTCCATGTAAAATACTGATATTCAGCTGCATCTGGTTAGACTGGAAGCCGACCCCAACATAGTTGGGAAAAGGCAGGCAGATGATGATGATGAGTTAGTGCAAATTAAGAAAGCACGTGTGACAAGCATTGAGCTTTTTGGGGTGATTGATGGCACGGTTTGCGTAGTGGCTGACTGAGTGGCTTCTGCGCTATGGGTAACTGACTCGATTCCCACACGGAACAAAAATGTTTAAGGCCGTTAAGTAAAAACCTGGGTGAAATATGTGAAATTGTCTGTAAATGCATTTGAGATGCAATGAAATCCTAGCGACCTTTATAACTATGGAGGCCTATGTACAGTCGAGTTCATTAATATATTGGCAGTGACAAAATTTCAAAATATTATACGCGTTAAAATGTTCTTACAATATTATACAAACTTAGACATAAATAAAATGTTAACATACATTTACAGTTTCAAAATATTATAAGCGTTATAATGATCATCATTTAACGCTTATAATATTTTGAAACTTTGTCACTGCCAATATATTAATGAACTCGACTGTACATTTTAGTTAGAAAGGACGTTGTTGTAACAAGAATGTTTTACTCTAAATTACAGTCACAACACAGAAACAAAAACAAAAATAAAACATCAAAAATCAAAGTCCGACCATACATATCGGAGTCGTTTAAAATACGAATGGGTTCCGTCTGCGGGGACAGAGGGTACAGGGCTACTTATCGGTGGGGCGGACCATAAAAATGTCGAACCCTCTGATAAATCATTGGTACCACATTTATACAGCACTCTGCTGTGCGCTGCGAACCTACATATGTACCTATGTGGAATGCGACTTAGTTTCCGTATGAACCTATGACTCCTGAAATAAGAGGCGTATTAGGTGTGTATGATTTATATCAGCAGGATATACGGAAGCTTTATTATGCATTAAGTACAAATCTTCTTAGTGTGTCGATCGAAAAAATAACATCGTTTTTTAAATTTGTTTGGCTTAAAATTCAGCAACGCGGATACCATTCGCTGACGCCGCCATTAGGTCCTCACGTGTGCAGGTGACAGAGCATGCGGTGCAAGAAGGGAGGGGAGCCAAATGAGGAGGGAGAAGAAAGAATCAGAATGGAGAATTTAGTAACTTTAAGGATGGCAGCCTGCCATTAATAGGCTGGTCATCATAAGAATTTAATTAATGATAAATTTATGTCTAAAGTTAAAGTTTGCTAAATGAATCTATAAGTTTTTTTCCACCACCAGCCGACCCACCGGGACAACAACCTTTAAGAATAGAGGTCCGCAGTTTACTCCCTCCAAGTAGATACATAATAATCATAATAGACCGTATGACGTGTAAAAGTGCTTCCCTATTTAAAGAATAAACAATTTCATTTCGATACAATAGGCACACAACATCAAACTTTATCATTTATTGATCAAAAGGTTTACCAAACTCGATACTCTTTTCAAAGCTCAATAAAACTTCATTATATTCAGTGATTTTCTTCGTTGCCTGTGCCTTCTCAAGTTACGCAAAAGTTTTGTGAGAGCCAAACTTTTTCAACTCACAAACGATAAATGGCCTTTTCAGATAGTACTGATAAATTGATCAGTTTATCTTTATACGATCACTCTGCTCGACTTATTTTGATGGTTTGTTACTACCTTCTGCCATTGTACAATGCACAACATTAGTTCTCTGTAGGTACTGTCGGTGTCCTTAGCTAACTTCACCGATAGTCAGAAGTGTTCCCGACTCACTCAGTACATAGAGATTTTGGCGTCTGAACGGATTGGATAATGTAAATGATTGAATATACACACATCAAAAGTGTCTAGGGATCAAGCATTTTTATGCGGATTTCTTGAGATTGAGATGTGGCTTTGTAATAAATTTATGATTTTATAAATTTATATGGATCCTTTTTGGTGCATTTCATAATTTGAATCAGGAACTGTGAATCAAATTCGAGTAAAAGATGAAAATCAGCTGTCAATATTTTCCCTATAAAAACATACAACGCATTGAAGACATTATTAGTGCTACTGTTTCCCTACTACTGATTAAAACCAACGTTATTATGGAGCGGCGACGTCATTTAAGCAGGGAAGAAATGCTCAGAGCCGCGGGAATGATAGAAGCTGGTTCCCGGCAACGTACTGTGGCTTTAGCTCTGAATACAAGTCAGAGTGTTATCAGTCGACTTTGGACACGTTACCGAAGCACTGGTACCGTGGCTGAGCGCCATGGAGGACGGTATCGCTGCACCACACGGAGACAAGACCGATACATTCAAATCTTAACTCGAAGAGCTCCAACAATAACCGCCATGATGTTAGCCGTGAGGCTTCATCACTCTTCAGGGAACTTAATTAGCGACCAAACAGTCAGAAACCGCTTGCATGAAGTGAACCTTCATTCCCGAAGACCGCTACGGGTACCACCTATAGCAATGCACAATCGTAGGATTCGATATCAATGGGCTCTTGAACACAGAAATTGGGCAGAAGAACAATGGCGTTTCGTGTGCTTTTCTGATGAGTCTCGTTTTGGTATGAGACCGGATACAAGACGTATACGACACTGGAGAACCCCTGGATGCCAACAGCGATTAAAATCCTGCCAGGAAGTCCATCCTTATAGTGGTGGAACCATCATGGTATGGGCGGGTATTTGGATCGGCGGAAGAACTGAGTTGATTTGGATCAGAGGCAACCTCAACGCTCAAATTTATGCTGAGACGATTGTATCAGACGTCATCGTTCCTCTACAAGTGCAAATCGGTCCCTTATTTCAGTTAATGCATGATAATGCACGACCGCACACCGCAAGAGTTGTAAGACAGACTCTCGCCGCAGCTAACATCAATGTCCTGCCCTGGCCTGCTCAGTCGCCAGACTTGAACCCGATTGAGCATGCATGGGATATGCTACAGAGAAGAGCTCTGCCGAATATGGAGGGTATCCAGTCGCAAGAAGACCTTTTTTTGTTGTTGCAACGAACATGGGCGGCCATTCCACAGCGTGATTTGGATGAACTCATTTTGAGTATGCCAAACCGATGTTCTTGTGTTGTTAGTGTTCGCGGTAGAAACACGGATTATTAATTGTTTAAGTTACCCAATAAAATTTTAGAGAAAACTGTTATTTCAGTCTTTTTTTCGAACTTTTGTGTTAGTGGTTCAAATGTCAAAAATCCCTTTATTAGGAAAATGGCAAATTTCTTTATTAATGCAAAGGTGACTTGGTTTATCGTTACTGTGACAAACGAAAACACTTTATTTGATGAATCCTTAAAGAAAATTTTAATTAATATCAATCAGGAGAAAAGTTATTGCAAAAATATATGTTGATCCCTAGACACTTTTGATGTGTGTATTTTAAAATCAATGTATTAATACTATTTTTATTATATTTTTTCCAAGATATTTGCACGCCATGAGAAATGGCAAACATGTCGTGAGCTAATCTTATTTACGACCTGGCATGCATCTATTATTTTAATTTTGTATGTGTACACATGTTTGCGCAAATAAAATTTATTATTCTTATTCTGAATGACAGTGATAGGGGACCGTTGTAGGTTTCTTAAATTAGCGAAATTTTCACTATCATTGTGTATTGAAAAAACAAAATTGCGGCGTCAATTCCGATTTTCGCCAAAACAAACCTTGTAGCGTTGAAAGAAGTTTAATCGAAATTGTCGCATTTGAGACCATGTTGTTAGAAAACTTCTTACACAAGACCTCATACACCCCAATTAGAGTATTGAGTTAAAAGCATAATACAATGACAAAACTTACTTGAAAGCTTGCTATTTTTATTAAGAAAATCGTGTTGACACTAGCATTACTTTATGCATTTAAAATTGAGTCTTATAGCCTTGAAATAAGGTTTGATTTTATTTGGCACAATCGGCGGTTAGTATGAAAAAATACATAATTTTTGAAATAATACCTATATTAAAAGTTACTGAAATCGATTCAGTAGTCAATTCTGAACAAACTACTTCCAGCACTTGCGTTTATTCTGTTACATCTTGTATTTTCCCTACAAAATTGAATAGGTTTCTATAAAGCACAGCTTTACATGAAATATCGCGGCAGTAAATAGAAACAAATGTACGTGCTAATGATTCCGGCCACCACAGCTGCCGGCCGCCATACCTGCTGGTCACTGGTCGCAATGCGCTGAATTAAATCGCGGCCATATTAAATCGCGGCCATATTAAATCGCAGCCATATTAATTCGCGGCCATATTAAATCGCGGCCCTATTAAATCGCGGCCATATTAGAGTAGTGTCACTCGTAGGTTGTGTGGTTAGGAGACAAAGGGGAAGTTATGTTATCTCAGGGTACAAAGTTGAAGTAAAATGAGGCAAAAGTATAGTCGCAGACAAAAGTGTATTGTTGCAATTTTTTAAATTTAAAATCATAATGAAATAGGTTGATTGAATAGGTGGATTGGACATCAATGTTAACATCTATTTAATTATGATTTTAAATGCATTTAATGTGGTCCATTCAAATCATTGCCTCAGTAAGAGTCGAATTGTACAAACATATCGCACCCCCGGTATAAATATTAATCACTTTATATTGTAAAAAATATACTATAAACTCATTTTTGCATTATTTGCAAAAGTGAGTGTCGCACCGGGGGTGCGATATGAAAACACTATTAATATACTATATTTAGACTTCTCAGAAATATAATAATCTCTTGAATGAGGATGGTGTATTAACCTTGTATGTACGAACGACTAGGACCGAACTGCAATTGTTAATAGGCAACTAACAGTTAACATAAAGCCAATGAGAATGCGTCTGTCGACAGGCGCCACATCAACCGTTGTCTTTTATCAATTAACTATGCCAGCCCATCTAAGCACGTCTTAAGCCCGTGACACACCATAAACCAACAGGGCCATTCTCAGTTATATTAATTTAACGATCGTAACTACCTCCGGTAGCGACCACCGCGTCGTGGGGTATAAATCGGCCGCAGGGACCATTTACACGCGGCGTGCACTGCAGCGATATCTGTGCTGTGGTGTTACATGTGCAGGCGGTGATACGGTCGGAGGTCGTAAAGAAGTGTAATATGACAAGTTTATTATTGTAAGCAATGAAATATGGCATATAAGTTGGAGAAGATAAATTAAATTCTTCATCACGTAAATCCTACTTTTAGTTACGTAGACGGTAGATAGGTTCCCTTTCCCCACATAGCGGGCGCATGTCACCTTTTTAAACCGACGTTTTCATTCAAGATGTTGGTAATAAATAAATAAATAAATAATGACGTAGTTGGTAACATAATAAGGTGCAAGCTAAAATTAATGCACACATTATAACAGAAATATTGTTTCTATTAAACTTACCTCAATCAATCTGCCTAGCAATTTCCCAACTATGTTGGGGTCGGCTTCCAATCTAACCGGATGCAGCTGAATACCAGTATTTTACATAGAGCGACTGCCTATCTGACCTCCACAACCCAGTTACTGGGTAATACGTACACCTTGGTAAGACTGGTTGCCAGACTTTCGGGCTTCTGACGACCCATAATGATTGTCAAAGATCCACGAATGACAGTCGGGACCAACGGCTTAACGTGCTTTCCGAGGCACGGAGGTCTCGGTACGTAAAGATGGTCACCCATCCACGGACCTACCGTGGCAAGTGTAGCTTAACGTGATCGATCGAACCGTGCAGTTGTTATTACTTAGACACATCTCGTCTCGTCTCGTCTCGTCTCGTCTCGTCTCTCTATTAAACTTACCTAAGACATTGTTATTCTTTCTTTTTCAATTGATGGTCAACCGTACGTCAGTACTAAACCTTACATTACGAAAACAGCTCTTATTGTTTCAAAATAAAGACAGTTTCAAGACCAAACTGTTACCCTTGACGTGCGGACTGTACAACAACTCGAAAAAAAATATTTAATTTATAAATGAATGTAATTGCACAACCCCGAGTCCGATTCAAGTAATAGTCTGAAAGCTTTTTTATGGACTGGGATTAGACTTTAGCGTTTTTCGTGTAAGTGCCTGCACAAAGTGATACGGGCTATCCGGGCCCAATGTACGTTCTATCCAGTTTACGATACACCTAAATTTCTAGATATAGGCTCTAAGGAGCACCGTTAGCCTTTAGGTTCTAGAAAAAAGCAATAAAGTCCGAGTTTATAGTTCACCCGCAAAGTATTGTTAGAACGCTACACACAACTTGTAATGGAATTGTCGAGTGCAGTTGCGCGGTTTATGCATGCCGCGGTGCGACTTTCAAACTCAGCTGTTTTGAAAACTTTCCGCTTATTGTTTTTTTTTTTTTGTTCTGTTTTAGTAGTTTTGAGTTGCTCGTTGCAAGTTAATGCGGTCACGTTACTGCAGAAACGTGATTGTTTACAAAACTAATCAGCAAAAAAGTTTGTAAATTAATTTTCTAGTTGAAACCGTAGAGAACTAATTTTATTTCACCGTGTAACCAGAATAGAATGAAATATTTAGAAGCTATGAACGTTCGTTCCAAAATAATTATTAGGTACATTTTGTCAAAACTACATTCTTCACAATAACACCCAAACAACCATTTGGCAGACATTAAAGGTACCAAACATGCCAACAGCGCCGCCTAGTGTCAAAGTTAGACAGTTAGAGCTAATTGCACGCTCGCTATAGAGCCGTAATTGCCAAACATGCATTCACAGTACACCGCACAAATCCGAATCATCCACAAATTATGTCCATGGGATTTTAGGCCTTATGAGTAGAAGGTTAAAGGTGAGTTCGGTTTGAAGGTCATGATGGTTCGGTGGTCATGAGTAATTAGATGAGTCAGCGCCTGTTCAGCGTGAGATATGGTGTTCATTGGAAGATATTGCCGGCAAACAGCGATATATTTGTAATTAACATAAATAATTGTGTAGACTTAGGATGTAGGTTCGAGGTTGTAATGGGACGAGATAGTGATCTCGAGTGATGAAGTCGAATCTGAAGTTTGTTAGTAATAAGGTGGAAGATAGATTATTGTTTAGAGGTCTATACTGGATTGCTTAAGACAGAATGGACGAACAACCAAGTTTTGATATTCACTGTGTGTACAGTCAACAGCAAAAGTAGATGATGAAAATCAGAAATTCAATACTAATGAACGGAGTTCGCGTCAGAACTGTGTGGCGTCGATTGTAAATTACATCATGTTGCGTGCATGCGTGTTGTTATGTGATTGTAAATTACACCAAACATATAACAACACTGTTTGGTGTAATTTACAATCACATAACAACACTTCGACGCCACACAGTTCTGACGCGAACTCCGTTCGTTAATTAGTATTGAATTTCTGATTTTCATCATCTACTTTTGCTGTTGACTGTACGTTAAGGTACACTATTTAAAAATCCAAGTTTTCTCGTCTTTCATGTAAATCAGTGACAAAGTTAGACCAACAACAGTGGAGTTTCTTCCCCATTCTTCTCCACACGAAAACTACCTTTTGGAAAGGGGCGACTAGAATCAATTCAATTTTTTTATTTTTATTTTTGACGTTCAAAAGTGCCCTTTAAGTGCCAATAGTCACAATTGGTATTTAGCAGATTTAAAGCTACAAACTGACCACAACATTATCAATAACCATTCTATGTACGTCAACTATTTGCAGCAAAACATTAGAAATAAATATTTTTTAACTCTGTCTCACCAAACCAAAGTAAACTCAAACGGAATCACAAAAGCGTACGATAGGTACATACAGCCTACTCACACATTCCTCATCCCTCCTAGAACAGTAAGGTTACGTTAAATAAATATGAGAGGAACATCGGCGACCTCCAGCCGCCACGTGTAGAGGGTCGGAGGGCGAATATATCAGTTGCAGATCCTCTGACACAGTGAGATTTCACCGACTTGAGGAGAGTGTCAACAGAGAAGTGCTTATCACTTGACATCTGATAACATATCGATGTTTACTTTGGAGCAATGTTTTGGGACTGTGACGTCATATTGTTTTTGTATCATATCATCACGTTTGTGTTTATCGCAGGGGGGCAGAGGAGCTGTACGTAGTAAGTACAGCCTATCGATTCTGTAAAAACGTGAATGGAGGCAATCCCTAACATCAGGTGGAATGACAGCTCACTTCACATTAGTTTTCACAGTGAGATTTTTACAGAATAGCACTGCTGTACGTAGTAATTTATTTAGATTTCGGAACTGTTTAAATCACCTCATCAATCTGTTTAAAAAAATAATCCAAGTAGCGTATTTATTTTGAAGAAACACTACAACTAAAAATGGAATACGTTTCTATTTATCAAAAATGAGCCATCAATAACCATCATAAACTACTGAACTGTAATCGTTACCACCCCAGTCGGCGTTCTAAAAAAAACAACTTTTAAATTAATCAACAAAAACACCCCAAAAATATTTTATTTACACTTCATTCTGAAAATCTCTTCACAGACCGCTGTACCCGACGACCTCCAGGCGGCCGAACATAATGAATGAACAACATCGCTCAATATTTACTTATCTTTATGCCATAAACAAGCGCGTTTAGCCGCTCCTTAAAATGTAAACAGAAAGCTCGGAATTATGAACAAAAAACACGCGACCGCAACACGGCGCTGGTTGCGGCCGGGCACGTTGAGGTAATCCTTAATTACTCGTGTTACTGCTACATATCCGGTCGAGTTTGAAATATTTTATGTTTATTCGGAATTTAATGTTGTGTGTATGTCATTGTTTATGTATTAATTTGTAAGTGAGGTTTTGATACATTTTGATTTTAATATAACATACTGACATGAGAGGCACTGTCACATTAATTGGAACAAAATTGATATTTCTGATTTTAATGTATTAGATATGTAACACTTTCCTGAAATGCCTACATTACAAGCTTATAATTCAAAGTAATAAAACTGAACATCATCCATTTTTCTTGGTTTCATCGCAGAATCATAAATAACAGTCTTATTACTGTGCCCCAGTACGACAGGCTAGATCGAGCTCGGCCTAACCACAAGTCATATTTCATCTGCACAGTAAATCACAGAGATTCTCAAATAAATGTTGAATTTAGTTCATCAATCACACAAAGTGATGGGAAAACGTACTGGGGATGTAATCAAGTCCTTACTAATACATCTTCAATAGGATTGAAGATAGATTACAGTTGTACAGAATATTATAACAAAGGACTCCTGAGGAGAATGTCGAAGGAAATATCATTGTTCGCGGTTTCTTTCCTTGTATCTATTGTTAGATAAAGGTCTACGAAGTAGCTACGTGATCTGCTACGGCTGCTACGCGTCGTAGCACATTTTGTCATCCGCTACGCGGTTCGAGCTACGCGGCTACGCACTTTTGAAAGAAAGTCTTTTTTTTCTTTCAAAAGTGCGTAGCCTCTAGCAAGAAAGAAAGAAAATACGTTTATTTGCGGCAAACATGAAAAAAAAATAAATTGTAAACTTTTCGATTCGAATATTTCAAAAATTTAAAATAATTTCTATCATAAACTTAACATAACACCAGTATTCAAAAAGGGGGTAGTAACAATAAATTAGAATGGCATATGAATATTCAGTAACCAAAAAACCTTAGAATGGGCCAGGAAAACGATATACTAAGATAAAATTAAATGTAAACTAACCTTTCAACAAAATGTCAGCTCCACTTTGACCAATAAACGCAGACCACTAAAACAATATTACCAACTACAGTCCAGCTATATTCCCGGCTCACAACACAGAACACAGCCCTTTAACCTAACTGTCCCGGACCGCGGACCCCGGACTCTCGCCTTTAGACGTTACAACTCAATTTGTGTACCATTCTAGTTCACCTCGACAACTCAGTTGTACTAGAACCTAGTACGAAGCTTAATTAGATATACTTTGTTCTACAATCTAGGTAGGTATATATACTACCCACAGATTAGTTGAGGCTTTAGGCTGTACTTGCTATAAATAGTTCACAACTTAATTACAAACTCCAGTGATTTATTTGGGACGCAATTGGTACAATTTATAGTTTAAAACTGTGAGATATTCTCTCTATTTTGTGTTGTAATAACGGGATTTAATTAAGTTAGTTTGTTGACGGAGTAAGTGCGGTCGGATTCCAAACTAGGCAGACATCCTTGAGTGTTTTATAATTGGATCTGGCAAATTTAGACTCTAAAATAAATAATAGTATCTGTAGTACCTGCCATCTAATCTCTTCACCACCCTTGGTTGACTGGTAGAGAATGCCTAAGGCATTAAGTCCGCCTTTGTACCTTTTTGTGCGAAAAGTTTAAATAAATAAATAAATAAATAAATAAATAGTAAAGTTATTTTAGAAGACAGTGTGAAGTTTTTTTTTGTCGTCCGAAAAGTGCTGATTCTCAGCCTAATTTGAATAAATCACTTTTGATTTTAATTTTTGATTTTGCTTGCCTTCTATTGACTTTATTTTTTAGCTAACTACTACATACATGAAACATGGGAGTTAAAAAAAAAACTCAAAGTAACTGCATGACTAAAATAGCATGTAATTTAACAAATTAAATATTATAGACCAACTAACAGGTATAGTTTGTAACAATATTATTAATTCAGTTCAATCCATATCAATTGCCAATTCTACTTCTTTTATTAGGATGCTATAATACCAGTCCCATTAATAATACGTCCGCGACATAATAAATTAATAATAATATATTCAAACAAGATAAAAACATACTATAAAACTGGCCTACGGATTAAACTCGTCCTATTTAACAAAAGAGGCTCGTCAACTAGCCGATGTTATGACATAAAGTGGTTAAAACTATGTGGACGCACCGAGATCAACGGAAGTGAACTACAGTTAACTCAAGCTGTGATTTATGATCGTGTCGTAGACTTATGATTAATAGATTCGTATCTTGAGTGCTTAGTTATGGGTTCAGACTGGGGGTCCAGTAGAAAATGTGACTTTCTTTATGAGATCATAAATTATGTACCTTAATTAATCACCACTTTTTTCCAAATGTTCAGAAGTTTATTTATTTATTTATAGTTAATTAAAACGGTACAACACCAATTACATGAATTAACATAGAGACAATTTACGTTGACAATAATTATGTTAGATATAGTTTAATTTAAAACTAACATGGCACAGTGGACTCTCTTGCATACTTTCTCTCACAGAACACCAAACATATACGCATAATTTTACTCCATTCATCCGCAAATATATCACATTCAGGGTTGGCAGTCAGAAGGGCATTTAGCACCTTTAGAGTACGACAGACTGGGGATTCGGCTCTGGCTACAGTTTTACATGGCAGTTGCGCAAACAGATTGTGCCGGCGGCTCTGACGGTGCCCGATGTATTTGTCGGGCACAAATAGTCGGCAGAAAAGGCCATGTTGATACAGCTCAAAGTTTAGCATAGCATAATCGGTCTATAATGTTCCCAGTGCTGGGACACAGCCCTCCTCTGAGTGAGAGGGAGTGGGCCGTGACCCACCACGCGGGCCCAGTGCAGGTTGGTAGATGTCACATTTCTTCCAACTTTTGGTTCTAGGACATGTCGGTTTCTCCACGATGTTTTCCTTCACCGTCGCGGGAGCAGTGATGTTTACACAAAGTAAAACGCCTGTCTGGATTCGAACCCAAGACCAACTCGTAAGTTTGATTTTAAATAATTTACCTAATTTCAGTCTGTCAATGTCTCTCTGTAAGGCCATACCTTTTCGTATACTGAGAATGAACGAGTGTATGCTCACTGCGAGTTGCCGATTTCAGAACCTTTTATTTACAGCAAGACTGTAATGTACAGAGGCCAGCACATCAAGCTACCACAATCTGTCAGATTTCTTTGATAGATTTTCAACTTTATTACAAAGAAATAAGGTTTATATTCAATTGGGAAAATCTGACAGATTGGCTTGGCTTTGGCAGATTGGATTGTGCTTGATGTGCTGGCCTCTGTACATGATTTTTTATTTGGATGCAATGTATTTAGTCGTTGGTTATTTCCAGGTCACAAAATCTAAATATATCAAGCAATGTTTCAATCTGGAATTTGTATACATATTAAACGTCCCCGAATAGTTTTATTACCATTCGCTCTAACCAGTGTGCCTCGCTGACGTATTTGAGGCACCCACTTAAGGTCGGCATCGACGGGTGCCAATATTTGAGTAGACAGCTGAGGAAGATCGCGTCTGCGTCGGCCCTATGTTACATTACATGTTACAGAGGTTGATAATATGTCATGCTACACTCCGTGATACGTGGTGAATTTATTAATGTGAAGCATATGACGAATTTTAATTTTTTAAATATTTAGATTTTTAAATATATGCTGGTGGGAGAGACTATAAAAATGATTTATGTCTTTTTTTTTTTTTGTGGATGGGAAATCATCCAATGACCCCTCCCGCTCTGGGTGGAGCAGAAGGGAGTGTCAGACTCTTACTGACTAAAACCCACCCGTGTTTCTTCCTTAGCCCTTTGTATTCCGGGGTAGCGGTAACCCTTTCGGACAATCCCGCTGCCCCGGCAGGCTTCGGCCCTTACGGGCCCCTTCCTTATGCTGACATCTCTTGAGTTTCAAAAGTAAACCAATCAAAGTGAAGAAACAGAAATATATGACATTCAATTGCTCATTTATCAATGGAATTATTTTAAAGAAATAAAATGCGGGGCGTACAAATATGATATTAGCATACAAGGGACGAATCTAGTGAGGCGAATGTGGAACAAATAAAACATAAACCATTAATTGTCACGTATGTCAATGAAGTCGCACAAATTATTTTTAAAAATACCATCGAACCGGTTATAGGTATGTGAAGCGTGGTACTAACAAACCAGCAGTAAGCCGATGCATACAATCCTGTTAACATACGTGGTGCTGTACAAAGTCACTCCGGCAGAGGGTCACCCACTCGACTCAATTATTCGGAAGAGTGGAGCAGTACAGTAGCCAGGTTACGCATAGATACAAAGCTAGGTACTGTATACATACAAAGTCGGTAGCACATACTTTAGGGGGTGAAAACAAGAAGCATTGTGAGCCTAAATAAGTTTTGAGGAATTCCAAATTCGAGTAAAACAAATTGACAATTTTATGTTGAATTAGCGTCGATTTCAATATGCTTGAAAATATGGATGATAGATAAAAGTGAGTGCATCCAAAATCGATCTTAGTGGCGTGCGATGGGGAAGGCCCAGGCGGAGTGGAGTGGTGTAGGCTGATGATGATAAAGCAACGGTGTCTAGAGAAAACTTTCATTTGTTTTAAGTACTCCGCTTTTATAACTTTTGCAATGAATTTATCGTGAACAATTGAATATAACAGTTAATTACGCCATTCCATACCAAGCCAACTAAAAACATTAAATAAATACTTTTATACCAAACTTGAAATTGCCCCATTCACAGAAAAACTGTGAGCAATAACACACAATATTGGCAATAACAGAGCGAAGTATTGGAGTGTAAACACATGGAGTGCACCGGGTAACGGGATCGATTCCTGGCTGAGTGCCAGGCGTCAATTAGGCTAATATCCCACCATTGCTTGGCACGGGAATGAACTGGTGTACCGTTTGAATAAGCTATGATATGATTTTATTGTTAATTTATACGAATGATATGGAAACTATTAGTTACGTTAAAGTTAATTTATTTAGGTCCTTATGGAACCAGAAGCGTTCAATGTTGAAATATGAGTGATCACTTATTCAATCACTTTGAGAACATAAGATTACTTGGTGACTCCCTCCACCGTGATTGTGGTGTAACTTATGCAAGTTACGACCGTGAAAGATTGAATATTCATGAATTTATTCATTAACGGTTTAATATTTCCTACTAAGTTGGTAAGTTTTACACTTTATCATTCTAGACAGAACATCAACAGCCTGAACGAACACAATCTCTTTATCCGAGCCTGAGCCATACAAGTGTCGTTAGTTCTCAGCCTACATACATTATTACAAAGGCAACTAGGCCTCCCGGAAGCGCTTTCGTCCGATTCCGGGCCGGACGCGCGCCGGAAGCGGGCCGTCTCGCCGCAACTCACAAACGTACTCGCACAATGTGACGGTTGGCATTCGTTACACTAAATGTGAGGTTTTGATTTAGAATGCTTTAGAGCTTTCAGCTTAGTTCTTTTCAAAAGATAAGAAACGATATGAGTTATGTTGACATAGGACGCTTAAAGTAGGCCAGATACGGTGTCTTAGTCTTTGAATGTCAAACATTAAATGAAATGTCAAACTACAATGCTATGAAAGAAAGACAAGTTGCTACACGCCAAAAATAGTAATATAAGTATATAGTTTATTTCTCTCATAAAGGTACATTGTTACAGTAGTGTGTACAATTTTCCGATTTTGCCTTAAGAAATATTGTTATACGAGTTAGGAATTATGATAAACGAATTCACAAGGGCTTAAAAGGACTGCATCTAAACGTGGACAAAGCACTTGATTTTTATTTTACAAACTGACCAAAATACTCAACAAAAAATAAAAAAAATAATTCACAAAGCCCCATCCTCCTAACGTCCACTTACAGCCCCCCCCCCCCCCGCGCGAGGACACACCCCCCCCCCCCCCCCCATCGCGGCCAATCCAACCTAATTTAAACACACCATTGTGAAAGACAGGTCACCCGTTAACGGGATTAGTGTAATTCAGAGATTCAAGAGGCAATTAACAAAGGAAATTCTATTATAACCTTGTAATTTTATGTAAAGGTAAAGATGCCTCTTTCGGAGCTTACAATTACGAATTATTAGATTTGTATTGTACTTTGGAGTTTTTAATTGGGTTACGGAATGAAAGCTTTTGAAGAAATACGGAGACGAAGGTAAAAGTGGCAATTAAACAACTTAATTTCATGGACATTGAACAATGAAGAGTTTACAACCAGTTCATGTTTACAACTGATTTCATAAATCGCTGATATTTTCATCGACTAATCACAACGCTCATAAGATTAGGTTTCACAAAAATTAAGGTTGCTAGTTTCACGTACGTTTCTATTATATATAAAAAAATGCCTACATTTTCAGTTTTTCGTGAACAAAGCCATTTTTTTCCAACATTACAATATCACGATGTATTTAGAGTAACTTCAACAAAGGCCGATACTTGATATAAGCATGTCTGGGGTCGCCAAGCTAACATAACGTAAATAAGTCTTTGTGAGTCAGTGAATTGCGCGGAATATAATAGCAGCGACGATTGTGAGATGTTTGCTCAGTCGCTAAAGTACATTTTTTATTGCAAAGGTACAAATGTTGAGTGCTCAACTATTTACCTTAAGATATCGTAGGTCAGAGGTGAATGTTTAATGTTACGAATAGTATTTAATATTTAGTTTTTAAGTCTACTGTAGACTGCAGGCGTAGTTATTTAAGATAATTGTAGTTTGTGTTTAATTTAATGTGAATTGAGCACAGAAAGAAAATCAGACTACATTTTTTATCAGCCAACTAAGACTTTTATAAACCTGTAAGGGTTTTGAGAGAGCTATTGCAAACATAAAATAAATCTCAAACTACCCAATGCATGAATACCCTCAAATACCCCCAGCAGCAATTTTCTCAGTCAAATAGAACTTTTATAGACCTTACTCTTCAACACGTACGCAACTATGAACGTCAAAAAAACCTCCAAATACTATTAAGTATTTGGAGGTTTTTTCGACGTACTTCCATGTACGATAATCTACCCGAAACTGTAAATGTTTCTCAATCAACTTTGAACCTAATGCTTTAGCGATAAAGCTGAAAATCTATTAAAGAAATTTGACAGATTGTAGTAGGTTGATGTGTTGGCGTCTGTACAAACCCCGTAGTAGCCATTTTCCGCACGCAACTAGTTGGCCGGCGGCACACACAGTCTACAAGCGAGCGATCAATCAGGTGGCTATGGTGTCGCACATCGATCACGCGGTCCTGGAGGCCGCGCGACCGACGTGGGGTTCACTTGTTTCTATTTGGGGTCTTGAGACCTCCTGAATATGTGAAAAGATGAATGTTCTGGTAATGTGTTTGAATTTTTATCATTGTTATTCCCTATTGAATATTACTGAGTAATATCTATTCCTGGCACACTTTCTAATAACGCCATGAAATACAAATGGAAACACTCTCTGAAAAGACGTACACAAGTCAGTCATTTACATAACAATGCTTTATCAATATGGGAGGCAATATCCGCATTTGGCTAGATTAAATCTGACAAATAGCAAATAGCACATCGCTTGCTATCGTGATATTTGTCAAGCAGCACGTGCGATCAATCAGGTCAGACGTGGAATGGGCCTTTTCGACCACGCAGCCGTCAAACGGTTAACCCACTTTGTTTCAGTTGATAACTTGCCCAAAATTCGCAACAATTTACTGAACATTCCTTGTCAACAACAGATAGGTAAAATTGCGATGCTATATTTTGTGAATATGTTCCAAAATTGTGTCTGACAGCCAACCGAATTGATAAGCTTTGTGACCGTTTATCCACTGAGTTTAATTTAAAATTGTGCAATTTCACGAGGTATAATAATGGTTATAACTTTGCGAGTAGTACTAACCGCAGAGTTCACAGAATATATACGCAGTGAATGAAAAACCATAATAATATGGTTTACTTTAGCTACGTGTTAACACGCGGTTTTCACATAAAATAAAGGTAAGTAATAAATACGTGTATGTATACCTATGTCTATGTGCTATTTTCCTGATTATCCCGTAACTACCTACGTCCAGTTTACCTTTTTCGCACCTACCCGTTTTCCGTGTATATTCGTGTCCATTTGCGCGAATGCAAACCTTTTCACACGTCGGTACACGACCCCTCGGCTTCGTAAGGCTCTACAGAGGATGGTTTTACGAAATTGTGTGTTAACAATATTTTTTACTAAGTGGAAATAAAACCTGACTTTTAGCAGCAAAAGTTATACGATACTTTTAGTGCATAATGGAAAACAAAACCATAACTTAATGAATATAGCTTTTGCTGTAGATCACATGGCTGGTTATTAATTAATTAGTCAAAATACTACACTATTCGCATTCTACTACATTCATTATATCACGATGTAGCGGGCAAATAGTTTGGCATTGGCGCCGATTCCCTTCTTCACAAACTAAACTAAATTTAAGTTCAGTTCTTCTTTCTATTTAATTAAGAAAAGGACAGAAGATAAATATTAGTTTAGTTCTGTCAAATTGTATGTCGTATTAATATTAGTAAATTTTTTAATCACGTTTAAACTTGTCTATTGATATCTTATTTTGACAGGGCTAAACTAATATTTATATTCTGTCCTTTTCTTAATGAAATAGAAAGAAAAAGATGCACTGAACCTAAATGTAGAATCGGCGCCTTTGGCCTACACAGTGTATGCATGTCAAGTTGTCTATCACAGTGGGATGGATCACAGTAGGTACCTAAGTAATGTTGTATTATTCCAAAGAATATTATTCAGAGGCTTCCTACGCGTGCTAAAAAAAATAATATTCCCGAAAATTTAGCGCGAAGAATATCTCGAGAAGACAGAAAGCGACAATAAAATCAGCAACATGTACAAACTGTCGCGCAGCCCCGCCGCGACACGTGTCTGTCTGTGTGATTGATTGTGTCATCCTTCACGCCACCCACCACCTTATGTCGCAAACACCTTTAGAGGTCCTGTCACCTTTGTGAGGCTTTAGATATTTTTTAGGGATCTTTTTTTTTGACGCAATCAAATATGGCGCCGTTTGATGTCGGTTATGTTTGCTAATCATGGGGATTATGACATTTCACAGTGCGAGTTGAAAGGTTTGTGCAGTACAAGACGTGTGTTTAGTAGAGTGCAATTTTTATTGCTAAGTTGTACCTTTAGCGATATGCTATAATGAGAGCAAGTCTAGCCTTTCAATTAGGTAAGTGGGACTCCTTTAGTTCACATTTATTCATATATTGAAAAAAGGAGGCCTGATTTTCCTTATTCTTTGATATCATTACTGTATTCCACACCTTCAATTTCGCCTCTACTAGGCAATATATGATTTGTACAGACAATAATCTAACCAGACATAAGTAAAATACAGGATGTCCAGTTTCAGAATTCAAAGTTTGAAAAATTAAAAAAAATAACTACACGTCTAATACAAAGAAAGTTTATTGTTATTTAAAAATAATAAATACGGGTTTTATTTTTTGAAAACCACTTTCTCCAAATGTTGACCATCGAGCCTAGCACACTTGTCAAGTTTAGCACACATGTTTTCAAAAAAGCATTTCGTATAAATCTTGAACTATTTGAATTTTGTACGGATGGAACTTGAGTCCTAAGCTCATAAGAAAAAGAACCATTTACAATACAACTAGCTAAACCGTCGAACTTCGTACCACCTCATAATCAATAAATTTTGTGTTATTCGTTAAAAAATCCGTACCATACAAAATGTAGGTATGAGAAAATTAATTAGGCATCTTCATTTTTTTTTTTTTGTGAATTCTTCCCATGTTTTAATAGTTATTCTGCTATTCGGGGCGGGGATAAATCCAACAAACCAAAGATTATAAAAATCGTCCCAGCCGTTCTAGATTTATAAATGGTGTAGCTAACCCGACTTTGTTTTATATATATATCGTCCCCGTCGAGCGAAAGTCATCAAGTCGAAAAATTGTGGTTAGAGATAATTTTTTGACTCATTATCAAAACACGATTTTTCGATTTAATGACTTTTCGCAAAACCTACCTATTAGATGTAGATATATCTATCTGTCTACCCCTAAGGACAACTAAGTGCATGATTGATAGTTATTTTTATTATTTTTAAGAAAAATCCCTTTGTCTGAGCCTAAACCGGTAACAAGAGAAATTACCGACAATCTTTTGTAATTTGTAAGACCTTTTCTTAACAAAAGATTGTCTACAACCAAAATAGACATAATTTCTTTATTAATACTAGCTGACCTCGCAAACGTCGTTTTGCAAAAAAAAAATAGGGGTATAAAAAATAGATGTTGGCCGATTCTCAGACCTATCCGATATGCACACAAAATTTCATACAAATCGGTCCAGCCGAAAAAAATTACACACAATTAAGTATGTAAATCCAATTGCTATCAATAAGTTTTTGTGAAGACAATCACAAAATACATACATATTATGTCACTAGGTAGATGGTATATAACCATCAATTTAATCATACGTTTGATGTTCATACTGAATCTGAAATGTCGCTGGGAAATTATGTGCTATTAATATTCAATTTATCTAATTATGCTCTGAATGTGATCCTCTTTGAAGTGACTGAACTAATTCCAGTGAGTTATTCATTAGTCGCGTGTGAAAGACTAATTAATAGATGGTAGTTAATTTTAGATCGACCTGTATGTATAGAGTTTAGCTGTATTATAATTCGTAAAAAAAATCCTTAATAGGTAATAGATCTAAGTTTTTATTAACAGCACTAAAACAATGGACGTGAATCCAGCAGCTGCCGTTTCCCACGACCTACCCCAAACCTCTAAACAACAACTATATTCTAGAATCGTTAAGTTCTCCGAAATGTCGGTATTTAACGACAACAGTTCCTCTCGTATGTTTCGAGTAATAAATCGAATAAAAATCCGTCAGCATGATAATCTGGCTGTGCTGGCTCGCTGGCTGGCTGCCAACACACCTCTGCGCCATCGCCCGACATTGCTCGCTATTGCACCACGTATTAAGCACGGCGAAGTGCAATAAAAACTTAACTTATACACAGCGAGCTCTTTATGGCTGTCATAGAGTGCGGATAGCGATAGCAACGCGGTTTGTTTATGTAATAGGTAAGTTCTGTATGTGCTGATTTACAATTCGAGTTGATGCTAATAAATGTGAATGTTTTAAAGCAATTTGGAGCAGGCCAAAATAGTCATAGTCCTACTAATATTATAAATGCGAAAGTTTGTGAGGATGGATGTTTGTTACTCTTTCACGCAAAAACTAATGAACGGATTTTGATGAAACTTTACAGTAATATAGTTTATACATCAGAATAACACATAGGATACTTTTTATCCCGATATTCCTACGGGATCAAAACTTACGCGGGTGAAACCGCGGGGCACAACTAGTATTGTTATAAGTAATACTAATCCACAATGAATGAGGTTAACAATATTTGGGATCAGAATACTACACTCATTCATGACCATTGTACTTTAGTGGGTCTTGGGTCAAACGAAAACTGCTTAGCAAGATGCAATGAATGACGATATATCAATTCAGATCCAGACAATTTATATAATTGAAGACATTTTGGTAGTTACTGAAAATTCCAACCTAGACGGCAAGAAAAAATATTTTTCCTCCTCCAGAGAATCGGCGACATCCGAAAGGTTTTTCTCTCAAATCGACTTACAAAAAGAACATCTCAATCCTGTGTCCTCCTGGTGCCAACGCTTACACAGGCGTCATATAAAATGTTCAAACAGACGATTCACGTTCACTAAATGACTCACGATTATTACTATAGGGCTTTATAAATGCTTTCTTTTCAAGTGATGTCCTACAATTCTACGGGGTTTTAAATATGGCCAGTATAATATGACGGCACATTATTTCCCGGTTCTTTTTCCTTCAGCTTCTCATACTTTATAACAATAAAGGTCAGTAAATATCAGGTGCAAGTGCGGTGGGATAAAAATGTTCTTTATTATAAGCACAGTTTTCATAATGCTGCAATTAAGTTCAATGTAAAGTTAAGAGTTGTTACTTTAACACCTCTGAGCTACATTGTATACGAGGAAAATAATGAAAATTAGATTATAATGTTCATTATGTAAAATTAATGGTCTCTTCCACTACTTTGATTGCGTAGTTTACTAGTTTATTATCCCAAGAGAAAAGACTTGTTTTTAACCGACTTCTGCAAAAGGAAGTTACTTTTTCAACCGTTACGTTGCTCTACAGGTAGTTATAATATATTACCTGCGCCCCGCGGTTTCACCCGCATAAGTGTCGATCCCGTGGGAATATCGAGATAAAAAGTCCTATGTGTTAATCCTGGTTATAAACTATCTTTGTGCCAAACATCCAAATTCGTTCTGTAATCTTTGCGTGAAGAAGTAACAAACATATAAACACACACTTACAAATTTTCGCCTTTGTAATATTAGTATGATTATATTTCATTCATAAAATACAACGAAATCTCCTCCTCCAAAAGAAATCACTCTATTGGAAGATGCTCTCATTTTTGCAAAAGGCCGCCAATGTCAAATCTGTTTTGACATTTGTGGACTAGACAGATGCAGAATACAAGTGAACAAGCCATGGAGCGATACACTCCCCAAGAACGCGGAATAATCGTGTCTATTTTTTTGCGTAACAATAATTCGTCTGTGATGTTGGCGCAGCGCAAATTCCGTCGCCGATTCCCCGGCCGTCCGACACCGACTGCGCCAACACTGCGCCGTTTGGCCACACGAGACGTTGCCAAGAGTGGCCGGCCCCGGAGCGCCCGTTCTGCCGAGAATATCGCCGCTGTTGCCGAGGACGTCGAGCTGTCGCAGGAAACATCGACCAGACGCCGTGCCACGCAATTAGCCATCAGCCGGACGTCTCTAAGGCGAATTTTGGTCAAAGACCTGCGCATGTTCCCGTACCACGTCCAGTCCGGGTATCAGCTGCTGCCTGCCGACCGCCAAACGCGCGCGGTCGCCTCATCTCTCGTTTTGGCGATTTGCACTGGCCCGCATGATCGCCCGATTTAAGCGTTCCAGACTTTTTTTGTGGGATTTTTTGAAGTCCCGTGCTTACGTGAACAAGCCCGAGACTCTGGAAGCCCTCAAGGACAACATTCGACACGAGTGCGAGAATCTGTAGCCCGAAGTTCTCGCCGAGGTGATGAAAAATGCCATAAAACGAGCCCGTATGGCAATCAATTGTGACGGCGCCCATTTGGCCGATATAATCTCCTCGACTTGACCAATAAAATTCTAAAGGTTCAAATAAACATAATCAAAAAACAGAATCGAAGTTTTTCATTTAGAAAAAAAAGAGAGCCAAACAACATCGGATGACTTCTTTTGGCCCACCTTGTAGTACCCACTCATCATGCCTGCCCACTGCCCCACAAAACCTCAACATTTTCGCCATGAAAAACGAGAAAACCGTTATTTTTATCACCAGTAAAAGGTCAATACCCAAATGATCTGCAAAAAGCTTGAGGTGTCGATAATCTCCGCATTGCGGTCTGCGTCCAATGTCCCCTGCTCAATGGGCACTTATATTAGGTACACACGGTAATTCAGATTTAAGTATGTGTTACATAGGCGTAAAGGCGGCACCTACTGGGTTTGCCTACCTGCAAATCATTGAACTACCGAAGAAATTAACACTAGATATTTGAGTAAAAAAAAAAATTACTTTCGAAAATATTTTGTCGACTTTACTGTTTTGTCTAGCCAAACGATTTACACACGGTTTAATGACGGGAGAATTTGTAAGTTAATAACTTGTCAAACTCTACTTCAACATTATTTTAAGGTGATTAAGTGATTACATTAAGGTGATTCCTACAATGTAGCCCTCGAAATTAAAATTTTCTTACGTTTTTTCACCTTAAGAATTGTAAGAGTTTATCAAGTTCGCAACTTGAAATTCTCAATTCAGAAACCGGGTGATAGTTAAAAAGTGTAAGAAAGGTTCCATTTGAACTACTTCCAAAGTACTTTTGGCTACACAAAGTAGTTAGCGGTTAGATTTAGACAGAACATGTGATTACAGGCGTGGTTGCGCCTTCATTAGCAATTGGCACGTATTCGCTTTTCACGAGAAGACGAAATGAACTAAAATTCAGTGTTTTTCTAGAATTGGGGCAAAGTACTTTAAGATAGCACTTAAATGAGGCAATAATTTAGTTAACACAACTGTAAAGACGTTGTTAAGATAACTTAAAGTGGAAGAACAAAGACCAAAAATAACTACAAAAACAAACAACAAAATGACAAGCAAATACAAGTACCCTACTTCAAAACTTCCATCTTCTGTAACTTATAGGTACCGTACAGTAAATAACAAATAACCGACTCAGTTCCACATCACACCCTTACAACTCACAAACTCACACACGCCCCGAAATACGAATCAAAATGCAAATAAAAATCCTTCCTCCGATTCAAAAAGCTCACTTTTTTCTTGTATTGTGACGTTACAACAATGATATTTAGAGTCTCAAGGCGGTGCTAAAAGCTTCAGAAACTAATTTACTGCGCGACACAGATGGGTAAAAATGACGGTGAGGGAACCATTCGCCGATTGCTGGTACAGAGTATCGGGCTGGTAACACACGAAGATGGAACATATGGACACTGAATAAGAGTTAAAGGGCTTGACTAAAATGGAATTTATAATATGGCGGAGATCCCGCGCAAAATAAAGACTTTGTAGCAAGAGGAGCATGTAAGTTTTTGTCACTTTCAGATTAACTTTTAGGAACTACAATTCATCTATTGAGTTCTGTTCGAGATTTATAATTGAAGACTTATCTCTAACGAGAAGTGATCCACCACAAACAAAGTAATACGACTGGTAACTGTAAAAGTGAACAATAACATACAATATTAGTCCAACTATAACTTAATTATGACCAATTACAGCAGGTCTTTCCGTAAGCATTAGTAAAATAATACATAACACTCATTGCTTTCATTGTTCGGGCAAAATTACAGGTCTTTCCCTGGCAGCCCTGCTGTAAAGTCAACGGATCCAAAACACATGTAATTTATCACACGTGCGAGAGCGAGCATGGTGGAGGAACCAACGCGGACATGGATACTGTTGAGGAGGCGATAGGACCATGAGAAAACGCTACCTGAGGAGTCACAAACAGAGGAGTTATAAAGAAAATTAGATTCAGATTAACTTATTGAATAGCCTCTCTTTCTCTTTATAGTCTGTTCCTCAGTACTGAGAGTCGTGACACGTTAAGTTTAAATAGCCTCTAGGACAAGAAAATATCTATGTATATACACACATCTAAGCCTAAGTCATACATTCCCAAAGGACCCAGGTGTTGCTAGGTCTACCCAGTATTTCCGAGTCAAACGGTAAAAAACGGCATACAATAAACCTTATGAAAGCCAGTGAACCTACCTGCGTAAAAAAACAATTAAAATAAAACATGGCCTTCGAGAGCCTTTCAAAACTATTAAAATAAAACAGAATTGCATAATTCAGTACAAATTACATTCAATAAACTTTTATTTTCAATTCAGTGAATATCCAACTAATTGCATTCGTTACAGATAACTGACAAAATATTCTCTTTTGCACAAAAACGTAATATCAAATACACAGAATTTAATATCAGGCTCAATCAAGCGGAAACTAAATGAATTTAAAATAAAACATATTTTGTGCGTTCAAATGGAGAGAGTTATCAAATATTCCGTTTGTGCAATAGCGGCATAGTATGGAGTGACGTAGTGCAGCTGTCGTGAGAACGATCCTTCAAGCTGGTAGACGTGGACTGTTGCATGCCTACAGTTTAGGTCCAATATTACAGGAATCATATTTTTAGGCATAATTCTCACACCAAGCGAAGTTTTATCTTCGACAAAAAGTAAACAGTCACTTAATTCATTCGAGACATGAAATAGAATTTCATTATTCACCAAATTATCTTATGACAGATGTGTTGCTAGGTAGTCTGTTACGCCACTTCTTCCCAGCTAAAGCAATAAGAAGAAGGTACTGAAGGGTGTTCTGCGAGACTCTCTAATATAATGTTGACGTGGAAAAAGTAGTGGCTCTCAGCCTTAGGTGCAGCGTAGACGACATCCGTGACGCACTTCTTAGTCTGTGAAAATAGAACCTATGCAATTATATGCAGTAACGCACACGACGCGCAAAAAGTCCGGTGCACAAAAAATCCGTGTAATTCGGGCAGACCGCACCGCGCCGCACCGCGCCGCTCGGCACAAAGTGTGTGAAAAAAATTGAAGGTTTGCTTCAACGCGCGCTAACGCAGACGGCGCACACTTTAGTCGGCAATCTGCATTTGCTAGGAGTGGACGTAACGCACGCGATCTATTATCATGGCGCCAGATACCTGTACTTCATGTACAAAATAATACTTCGCGATCTCTGCACGATTTCCATAGCGTCTACGTCCCTACAGCTCTGCCGACAGAATGATCGAAGATGTGCGTCGTGTGCGTTGAGTCTGCGAAAAATCCGCGACCGACTTTTTGCGCGCCATGCAGACTTTTTGTGCGCCGCAGACTCGATCGCACAAAAAGTGTGCCGTCTACGCTGCACCTTATTTGAATAAATAAATGATTTTTGATTTTGTATGCCCGTTTTCAAAAACTCTAGATGACAACTAAATTACTTGAAGAAGAAACCGTGTTGAGCCGACTCCAAATAACAAGGGACACTTTGCAAGAAGATGATATCTTCCTAACCACGAAAATAATTGTGTCATACATTCTTCCGATCATTTTTATTGGCTGCCGCAACAAATGACCCAATCCAATAGTTTTACTACACACAGCTTGAGTCGGTTATGAAAAAGCAAAAAATATCCTTTCAAGTGATATTATTCTAAGGGTATTCGAGTGTGTTAAAGTTTACTGCTCAATTCACTATAGAAGCAAGACGATAAAACTTCGCACCTGCGCCTGACCCTTAAGTTTGTGACAAAGAAATATCCATAAAACTGATATTTTCTAAGCCATATCACTGTGTTCATGTTTTAATACACATTTTTACAGCATGGCATAATAATATATTTTTATAGCTACTTTTCATTTAGAGTGCTTTTTAGAGAGATAAACAGGGGCATATAACATCAAGGAAAGTGAATATGTCAAACAATCAAGTTGTAAATTTCAAGATTGTTTCGAAACTTTACGCAAATTACCCATTTACTGCGAATATTATTTCCAATACCACATATTTTCCGGATAATAAACTGACCTAATCTTTTCGTTCATTTCACAGTTCTGCGAGCGGTGCTCCTGTGAAGAGCCATTGAAGACCGCAGTTCGTTCCCGATCCCATTCATTCGTTCAGTCGTTCTCGGTTACCCGTCAAGTGATTTATATTGGCACAACTCATATTTATTAGTGGAGGTTTAAAATATTGGTCGGTTTAAAAAACAAATATTTTTACTTATATCTCCTATACCTTTGGCTTTCATTCTGAATTTATTATTTTTTATTCAGATTGTGCAACTGGCTATTTTGACACCAATGAACACAAACATTATCAATTTCTTTACTCACGTACACCTACTCAACACTTCTTGAAATAAAATCAAAATACTCTACAGTATTTACCTATTGTAACCATTAATAATAGCTTTAAAAACAGCCCGTGATAGACCCGCTTGTTTCATCATTATTTCGATTCGATTAACTAAAATCGATTTACTGAATTCGATTAACTTAAGTAACACTCTGTGTGCTACTTAGTTAATCGAATTCCGACAGAACCCAATTTCCGGGATCCTCCGCCATTCAAAACAAGCTCATATTATTAATTTTAATGTCCGTAAAAGCAACACAGCGATACCTATTATTAGTGATAATTGCATGTATAAAATCACCAAAAGAGATAAGTTACCAGGGTCGTCGGATATAGTTGAAGCTTAGTAAGAAACCGATGGATGTTACTGAATGAAATATAACTTGATTTATGAACTGTTTGTTTTCTATTAATTAAATTAAATTTCATTCGAAAACATCCATCGGTTTCTTAAATTATTACTACTCCATTTGTATGATTATATGTCACAAATGATTCCACGGGAACGTGCTACCGGGACAAAAAGTAGCCTTTGTCCTTCCTCAAGATGACATCTATCTCGTTGCCAAATTTTATCGAAATTCATTCAGTGGTTTAGGCGTGAAAAGGTAACGTACAGAGTTACTCTCAATTTTTTATTTTTTATATTATTATTTAAGGATATATATACATAATTATTTAAATAAGATGATCAATGTTACAGTCCTGATTCTACATACGTATTACATGGATTACAATATCCAATGTAATTAGTGTTACAGTATAACTGTTATTTACTGAGCGAAATTGGAATAGAGCTCGCATTTAGTTAATCCGATTATTGTTCAGCGCTGATTGGAAAATCACAGAGTATTTGATGTTCATTTTATTGTTCTGTAACGAAAGCGTTTAGAGGAAATAGGTCACTATTGCCTTGTTCATAATGACTTATTTAGCGTAATGGTGGCAGGCTTTTGGTCTTACACAAATCCTGATAAAGGTCTTCATCACAATAAAGTGTTCAAATGTTGTAATTATAGGTAGATACACTCCAAAATATATTTAAATAATGAAAACCCAATTCCAAGCACTTTATAAATCATAATTTTTTTCCATCTTACAGCTCATTTAACTGTCTTAAAAAAAACAACGAAAAAAAAACATAAAACAGTCTTAACGAGGACATTAACAACTCCGGCCGGGAAAAGCGGCGTGTCACGTCGCCCGGGCAAAGCTGACAAAGAGCAAATTAAAGCTTCCTTGTCGCTCTCGGGTTGCAATGGGAGATTGTCCGCAACACGATCCCGGGGAGACTGGCCCAAACTGTTTGAAGTCAGTTCGGAGAAAACAATTCGGGATGAGGTATTTTTCTTTTATTGGGGCATTTAAACAATATCTATATTAATATTATGAAGAAGAAAGATTTGTATGTATGTTTGTAACGAATTGGATCAAAAAGTACTGGACCGATTTTAAAAATTCTTTCACCATTTGAATGCTACATTATCACTGATTAATATAGGCTTTTTTTCTTTTTTTTTCCCCACCCGTGCGAAGCCGGGACGGGCCGATATTATTTTATATGTCAGACAGATTCCGGAATTCAGAACAAAATTGGTAATAGAAAAATTGTGATACATCTCAACTTCATGGCTAAATATCTGACGTCTACAAAAATCATTATAACACCAGAAAGTCTTCCTGAAAGATGAGTATGTTATATGAAACATGTGCGTGTCTTGGACACAAAATACAACATTCAAATAACACAAGAAATGTTCACGGAAAACAAACTTAATTGAATAAACTATACAACTAGTCTTACCAGATTGAAGCCTGCGCCCCGACTGCAGAGAATACGCATATATCGATACGCACTGCCCATAGTACGCAGTTCCGATAGAACGCATATCGGCTCGATAACGTAATCTCGTTGTTTTTTTGCGTTTAAATTAATTGTTAGTGTTAATTATGACGATAAGTAGTAGCCGGCGGGTAATGAGTTCAGATTTAATTAGTTTTCACTAAGTACCGGCTTGTTATAGTTTTAATTTATGATTTGTTGTTTTAAATTAGGACTACATTAAAATAGTGTAATCTATTAATATTTAATGTTCACTACTAATGAATCATTTGGACTTGTTGTTTGCGTCAATTTTTAATGAGCTTCTAACAAAAATGGTTCACATGAGGATTAAATAAAAAAGTTTACTACCGATTAAAATATTCCAAACCCTGAATTTTAGATAATATCTAAACTTTATTTCTAGTCCAAAATATATTCATTATTCTACCCATCTATATTTAGAAAGTCGCTGACCTGTGACGTCACGAAACCTCTGTTCATAATATTCAAACAAAGCAATACTGCTTAGCATATCTACGAACGTAGCATCGTAGCAGGTGTGCTACGACGTAGCATCCGCAGCGGGCGTCCACCCCGGCTTAAGTGTCTCGTAGACATGTGCTACGAGATACGTAGCAATGAATTTCTTGATTAAATGGCTGTTTAGGTCATTCAATTTTTATGTAATAATACAGGGTGAAATTTTAATCACCGTTTTCCTCTTTAGGGGTCATTGTACTCATCATTATGAACAACTTTTGCTATGGGACCAAACCTGAAATCGTGCAAAAAAAATCAGCTGTTCCCTACATTTACGTTCGCATAACTCGTCAAAATGCAGGGAACAGCCGATTTTTTTCGCGATTCAAATTTCACCCTGTAAAAGCAATGGGAACTTAAATACTGATATTCAACGTAGATTTGAACAATGGAATGTCTTATTTTGTGTGAAATAGAGAAATTACAGTCAGCTGTTTTTTAAACAATGCAAAATTAAACTGACGCATTGGCGCAATTTATACCTCTATCTATTGTAATTTTTGGTATTTTTGAAATGTCATTCAGCCTGATTTCAATACAATGCGTTTCAAAAGTATTGTTCAAAAACACTAATTAAAACGTGCATAATATTATTTCAATTAAGTACACAATGATCATGCTCCGTGTATTAAACAAGTCCTCGGTGAGCACGTCACAGGCGCATTGCGGCCGCAGCGAGTGTTATCATAAACGTGGTTCAACTTAACCGCTAGTTTAACGATAACTGAACGAATAATGTTTTGTTACGGTAATGGGTCAGAACTGTGCACTTTTTATTAGTCTATATCTAGTTCTGGTCTTATAAAATTTAATTTAAATGAAGACTTTATTTCATTCGTGTTTTAGCCACTATCGGAAGATACCGTTTTGCTAGTGGATAAGTGTGTGGTCGCGAGCGCGACTGCTGAACGTGGGGTCCTGGGATCGATTACAAGGTCGGGCAAAGTGTTATTGGGTTTTTCAGTAGGGATTTCTTAGTAACAGCCCGGAGTTTGGAAGTTGGCGGTGTGACCTAATATCTCTCCTATGAGAGTGAGGGAACAGAGAGTGCACCTGTGTCTGCGCACACACTTGTACACTATAGTATCTCGTGCGCAGTAGCGTGCGCGTAGTGTCTCGTCTCAGTTGAGATTGGCCGCCATTTTTTTTAGGTGTCGAGGGGCCGAGAGTTGACTAAACGGCCGCAACACCCTCTGAGGACTGTTAATGTTATTTTGTTATCCTCACCTTATTGTTCTGCCTTAATTCCTCAGAGTTAATATTTAAATCATTCCTATGTTAAAATGTCTATTATGTAGTAACAGAGTCGTTTACTCCATTTTGATCGGTCCTTAGCAACCAATCATCCAAATCTGGTCACCGATTCTTTGAGATATGTTTTATGTTATGGGTTTGGTTTCCGCACTTACTCCTTCAAGTGGACCATTGTGAATCTCTAAGATATTTTTGTATCATAAAGTTAGCACAGTGTCTACACTTCCCGGACAAGCACTACACGTGGTTAACACATTAAAAAGCACTTTAGTTGGTGGGTGAAGCTAGTTATTTATTAAAACGCACAACGTGTAGGCGTCGCTCCGCTGTACAATGTAAATAAACTCCAGCTGTCAATTCGACAGGCGATGATAGATTACTTACAAGTAAACTCAATAACGGACAACTAGCTGACAGGTGAATATTAAAACGAACCTGTTGTTCAGTTGTTATTCATAGGTTTGTTCGTCAATGAAACTTGTAATTTGTTTCAGTTATTTATATCATCTGTATATATAAACTTGGATGATGATGTATATGAGATTGATAAACACCAATACCGCTTGATCGATCACCGTGACACTTGGCTGAACCCTGTAAAAGCTAGTTATCAAATGAACCCATAAACATGATCTACTGGTATCGCTCGGTATTATGAACTATGCGAGAACACCCCAAACGGCGATAAAATAGATTAGCCAGCCAGTAAAGTGGTATGATGATGATAAATGACTCTATTTCTGTAAGCAGGTTTTTACAAACACTTTTACACACCAATAAAGACATGACAATGTGGCAAGGAGCAGTCTGAAATTATCATTATCAACACTATTTTAATTATATTAGTGATCGTAGTATTAATTAGACAGTAATAGCACTTTAGTTTAGAATCAAAACCCAACATTCTAAGTAAGATACCTAAAATTAATATCGTGGTGAAATCTCGATCTCATCAAATTCTGATCTCTCACAATCCGGTATGATGTAATTATATTACTATCGCTAACTTCGGGGATCTACTGGGCTGCCAATTTGTTCAGATGAAGTTTCAGACAGAACCTAACTGAAGTTATAGCTGGAGCTGTCATCACAATAATATTGTTACTCGATTTCAAGATTTGTTAGTTTAGACATGAAAAGCCTATTTTGTGCTAAATATTGGACATGTTTTAGTATAGTGGATTGTGATGAGCTAAGTTAATTGATTATACTTATAACATTTAAAAATTTTGAATTTTTACTTTACAAATACGACGTGAACTAAATGTAACCATTTTAATGGAATAGCACATACAACTTTTAAAAAATCCAAACAATTTAAGTACCTAACACATTAACCAGCAACATTTTTAATTTCAGCGAGTCCTTAGAGATTTTTCTCGCGTCAAAAAACCTAAGCACACTACAATTTTTAACACCAAACAGTCAACAAAACCTTTCATTTCAGTATTACCAGCCAACAAAATTAAACGCTGTTAAAATTAAAAATCTCAAAAAACAGCACTTTTTGTTGAAGTTCCAAACGAAAACCACTAGAAATATTACCATAAGGTAAGCAAGACAAATATTTGGGCTGGCAGCACCGGCGGGGAGCTGAGCTCGGCTTCGTGAATATTCAACAGCGAAGTGCCGCGACTGGCGGTACTTACGCGTGTTTTATTATTTGTCGGATAAATAAATGGTAACACTGGTCGCTGTTTACACGCATTCGTTTGAGGAACACTGTATAAGGCGATTACCATCTTCGTTAAAATAATTATGGTGTTGCATTTACTGATTTTAGGATACGTAAAAGAAGTTGTGTTTTTTTTTCTCAAATGTTACGGACTTAACAACTTGTTTTGTTTTGATTGTTCTTCCTGTAAAGCAGTAAATGTAAAAATTTCGTAATGAGTTCCGACGAGGAGGACGTGGTAAAACTGATAGCAATCAATTTTAGCAATTTATAGACTGGACATCGAGGTGAAGATAATTACTTCGAAATTTTGACATAGATCTACGTATTGATGATCGATTTGGATTAGGCAATTTCTTTCGTGTTTCTCAAACCGATTTTCAAGAATTAGTGATTAGATGTGTGCGGTGCAGGCGGCGGGTGAAAATGAAACAAAACCTTCCCCTGTTCACCCGCGCGGGGAAGGTTTTCCATGAAGTTGAAGTTTGGAAAACGAAAACATCGTGTTTGCATACACAAATGTGTATGGCCACGCCTCTTTGCTTCGATGTTTTTGTGTAATGTTTCGAAAAAACACGCGCAGGAGACACGGCTTAAAATATACTTTGTTTCACAAACAATCTAAACAAACAATGCATCCTGCGAATTTATTCGTGAGAACGTAGACCGTCGTTCTTCAAAATGTAGTAAAAACTTTCTTAATTATTTTTGTTTACTTTGAGTGCAACTGCAATAGCATTGCAGACCCACCATACCACTGGTCATACCCTGGTGGTACGGTGGGTCTAAAACTGTCCACTGAGAAAATAGTCATCACCACGACTTACAAAATTACAACTGAAATCCATTTCCAATCATTTGAATACTTTTCAGTGTTTAACAAAAATAAAGACCGCGATTTAAATGTTAAAATACAAATTCAGGAACTAGTTTATTTTTCACACAAATTCTACAAAATGGAACCAAGAGAGAGTTAGTTAAAACCCAGCACGTAAGTACTACACGAGATTTTAAGCGAATAGCTAATGCACTTATCGTAAAGGGAAGGAAACTGCACACTCACTTTGACGAAACGTAGATGTTTACGTTAAGTATACGCTTTGTTATTTCACCGAAATCTTGGAAAAAAACGAGGGAGATGAGGTGTAAACAAGCTGCTAAAAGTTCCTTATATTACTTTCATAAAATGTGTGGAATAATAAGTATTGTTGGCAATAATGTTTTTGTTGTGTGAGCAAGCAGAAACTTTTCTTATAAGAAAGTTATTTGATCCTTATTTACACCTGAACATACCTAACTGGATTTTATTTCACACGAACGTCAGTGTATACAAATTTACACAATAAAATATGTCGAAATAAACGAGCGTGTTTTATTTATTTATAAATACTTTATTGTACGCCAGAGAATACATAAGAAAAAAATACGATTACCGATTTTATCTTTCATGCCAACACTTCAATATTTTCACACGCGAACGACATCGCAAACACGTATAAAGTAATTAATTATCAAAAATCTTTATTTTATTGGAGTCATCTGAACACACAATCTAATAAAACCTAGGCTTTAACATAACCAAGCTCCTAATCAGAAACATCTTGAATCTTCCATCCCACTAACTGTAGGACGGTGGTACATATTACGAGGAAACTGATCGCACGTGTGATACAACACAATGAGACAATGTGAGAGGGGGAGGAGGGAGGCTGTTTACAAGTGTGGGCGTGAGGGGTTTGTAAGAGATGGTGGATGAAGACAGGTACTGAACGTGTCTGTGGCAGGATAACGGCGGAAACTTGGTTTTGATTGTTAACGGGATTCATTTATTTTTATATATATATTGTTTTTAGGGGCCCTTGGCTAAATAATGACAGCCGCACAGGTTGATCGTCCAGGTTAAGCTACGCTTGCCGCAGTTGGTCTGTGGATGGGTGACCATTTTTACATTCTTTTAACTTGCTTTCCGAGACACGGAGGGATCTCACCGTGCCTCGGAAAGCAAGTTAAAAGACACGACATATGCTGTCGCGGACTTTTTTTTCAGAACTTTTAAAGGGGAACAATTCCGTCATACATTATTTTTGCGTAACTTTAACCGTTTATGCAGCGCACGTAACGGAAGCTCTTAAAAGGAATAATTTTTCCCGTTTTTGCAACATTTTTCATTGCTGCAACGCTCCTGTTGGTCGTAACGTGATATTATATAGCCTATAGCATTCCCCGATAAATGGACTATCTAACACAACATTTTTTTTTTAAATCGGTCCAGTAGTTATTCATTTTTAAAAAGCAAACAAATCGTTCCTCTTTATAATATTAGTGTAGATGTAGATGAAACTTCAAGCGAAATAAAGACTAATATTTGAAAACCGACCCGACTCTTGTCGCAAATTCGGTAAACAAGAAAAAACTCAAAGATGTTCAATTAAATTACCCTCACGTTTATCACGGGACATTCCATTACATGATTACAATATTAAAATATCGTTTAGATAACGATCAGGTAAACACATAAAAACAGCATTTTCCTCGTCTCCTACACTTGTTATCTTTTCCTATTATACCTTCCATTTTTCTCGTCCGCTTTGCATCTCCATTGATAAAATCAAAGCTTGCTCGTAATAAAGCGCTGCCGTGCCGACCGGGCCGTGTCCGATCGTGCGGACCGGCAGATTTATCGCCCGTCCGATAATGCTGGCCGGTGGAAAGCGCTGAACGGCAGCGAAACCGTTTTAGCACTCTCTGGCGATTTCAAAATAAGTTTGCAAGTCTTGTTGGATTTTTTATTGGCGATTTACGATGGGCTTGGGCTTCCTATATTTTTAAGTACCTACGTTGATTTATATTGCCCTGAATGATTTAATTACTCGACTTGATTTGTTTCAATTAATAATTCTTTTAAATTCCGATTAATCCTGTTCAAAAAAGCTAGTCATAATAATCAAATAAAGGTAGTTAAGGAAGTTCCAATCAAAATTACTGCGTAGAAAACTTTTTCCGACGTACCATTTCCAGTCGCCGAAACTAAACTAATTAATTCACTGCGTAGTTTGTTAGTTGGACTACAACTATTCAAACTTGTTGGCTACAAATGACTCAAACAAGAAATCATCTTATTGTGTATCAATGTGAGTCAGTTACTTAAACCAAGCTTTTATGCGTCGGATATTAAGAGAACCTTGGGAAAAAAAGGACATTTTCTTGAAGTTTTTTTTCCTATAAGATTCGTTTCACATGTTTGTAACAATATGTAAAAAACTTTTACTTCGTTTAATATCCTACTCCCTACTATCCTATCCTATACTACTAATATCCTACTTCCTACTATCCTACTTCCTACTATCACTACATAGTATAAAACAAAGTCGCTTTCTCTGTCCCTTTGAATGCTTAAATCTTTAAAACTACGCAACGGATTTTGATGATTTTTTTTTATAGATAGAGTGATTGAAGAGGAAGGTTTATATGTAGTGTATTTAGTATCAGCATTGCACCCGTGCGAAGCCGGGGCGGGTCGCTAGTAATATTATAAACGCGAAAGTTTGTGAGGATGGGTGGATGTTTGTTACTCTTTCACGCAAAAACTACTGAACGGATTTTGATGAAACTTTACAGTAATATACCTTAAACGTCAGAATAACACATATATTTTTTGTCCCGATATTCCCACGGGATCGACACTTATGCGGGTGAAACCGCGGAGCGCTGCTAGTTAAACATAAGTTTATTATCAAAACTCTAGCTTCAACAGCGCAATATGTAGCCAGCTATCAACAAGTTCGAGCATAACGTATCGAAAACGATCATTTCTCGTTGAAAACTTGACTACAGAACTACAGTAGAACTAAAGTCGTTTGCATGGATGACGAAGTGAAATGTTTCTGTGAACTTACACAATGTTATGAAGCGATGAATATAATTCAGTATTTACCAAGAATAGCAAAGTTCGGAGAAGTTATTTTAGTTCGACGAGCTCGGCAGGATTATATACGTAAGATATTTTTCTGGTAGCTTTTCTCATAAATCCGAACAGGTTCCAAGAAGTGAAGATAAACCGAATTTCAACAGAAAATCTTATAAAAATGGCTTTATAACAAAATACATTTACAAAGCCTTTTTGTTTATTAGTTTTCTAGTTCTTGTTATCAATTAAAATCCTCAAACATCCTAAAACTCCGAGACAAATCGGCAAAAACGTTGAGTTAGGTAATGTCCGCAGTCCTCGCGACGGCGAAGACAAACGGCCGCGGAGGCCTTAAAAGTCCCCAAACAAAGGTTTTATCTTACGAAAGTCCCACAAATTACTTTCCACAAATACCTTTCGACACCTATTTATAGGAGTTTTGAAGTTGGCGGTAGTTTGGCGAACTTATTTGGCCATCAAAATTCAGCTGAGAGATTCCGTCGCCAGACCTAATCCCGGGTTTACGACACATAAAGTTGCAATTACACATAGAATTACTTTGAACATCATTGTGGGCATAGTTCGGACGACTGGCGCGTGCTGCCGCCGACGAATCTTTGCTCACATTTACCTGGAAACAAAGAAAAACGAATTTAGGACGTTTTAAATTGGACACGAATTATTCAGATCTTTCTAAAGTTAATACTTAGGTTTTGACAAGACCTCGAAAAACGGCTGCCAAAGATTGACTGGTAGAAAACACCTATGGTATTAAGTCCGCTTCTGTAGGTATATAGGGTGGCGGGACATCGACGTGCAAACTGTGCACAACCATGGATTCAGTTAGTAAAAAAATTTAAACATCAAAATTGAGAATCTCCTCCTTTTTAGAAGTCGTTTAAAAAAAATTGCTATTCCTTACATTTTGACAACGTAGGTATTGTACTTTTATATGAAACAGCATAACCGACAAAAAAATTTACATGAATACAGCACATAATTCTAGACTTAGTTTAGCCTCTTGTGCTGTATTAATGGTTACAATTTGCGCGGCGATGTGCCTACCAGCCGGTACATGTATGCTTGAAGTATTAAATAATCAAATAACAGTTTTAAGTCAGTTACATAAAAATGTTTTAAAACGGTTAATTTTGAACTAGCAACAACTCTTTTATATCTGCTTTTAAAATTCGCAATAACGCGAACGATAAAATATGTTTATGATGAAATATCTGGACAGTTTAATGGACACGTGGCCATATTTTATTTAATATTGTACGTAAAAGAATTCTGTATTTTCAGTGTGAGAAAATGAGAAGACACCGTTGCTCTGCAGTGAGGCCAGTAGCAAGCTCGTGTACCTGTGCTAGGGTTGCCAACTATTTTCAGTCAAAAATAGTAGTTTTAAAATAATTGCCCAAAAAATATAGTACTTAGCGAAAATAAAAAAAAAATATAGGTAGTAGGTTTCAAAACTTAAAAAAAAAATTTTTTTGCTACTTTTCTCCTCTATTAATAAATTTTTACTTTTAAGAAATGCTTCATCGCTTGTTCAACTCCACTTTTACTAATAGAGAAAACTATCCCACAAATCGTGCATTTCCCATTGTAAATATTAACGGGATCGCGAACTAACCAATCTTGGACTCCCATTCGATTTTAAACGTTTGCAGCCACTTCGTATTTTTCCGTGGCGGCGTTATAGAGCCAGCTTTCACCATTATCATTATTACCACGTTTAATTTTAGAAATACAAAATTTTTACTTTCTTCGGGAAATTAACTTCAAAAGTAAGTACCTATTTCCAAAACACAAACTCTACTTATCAGAATCGTTCAAAAATAGATATTTACGTTTCGTTTTAATTTTACACGTTTTGAAACGAATATTATTTCTTAGAGGGTTTTGATGCCTAATAATATAGTAGTTTCGCCTACTATATTACTCTCTTCAGAAATATAGTAGACGGGCCTCTAATACAGTAGGATAGTATATTATATAGTAGGTTTGGCAACCCTAACCTGTGCAGTGGTTATACAACATTATTTTTAGTATAAATGCGAAACCTGAATATAGTTTGTTCAGAATAAGTAACTGAGTAAAAGACACTACGCAATTAATCATTATCGAGCGCAAGACGACGCTGCATGCGCGGGCGGCGCGCGGTGAGCATGTTTTTGTACGGACAACTAGGTAACATAAGAAGCTTATAACTTTGTGATTTTTCATGATACAGTTTTGAAATTTTGTACATAGATTCTTTACATAAAAATACTAGACACGTGTTTCGGGTTTCGCATATACTAAAACTAATGTCGTATAAACAAGCACAAACATACATGCCTTTAAAGTTCATGAATTATTAATATGAAGTGATGTATTGTGTTGAACCCAAAAGTTTAGTCTGTCGGCACTAAAACGGACCACGTATCAAGATTAATGAACGCGGAGCATCGTCTAGCTTGTAAAGTGTACGTAAACAAGCCGATGCTCCTTTTACACACTCTTAAAAACGATGTTATCTGACTTTTGTACTGTTTTTTATATGTAAATTATAGCAACATAACTTTAGTAGACTTTCGTAGGTATGGTAGGCTGCACGTCAGTGGTAATAAACCAGTATAAGCTGGTCTCTTTATTTAATTGAAACTCTGTATTAGGCCAACAACTGAAATCAAAGTGTCACAAGCGACGGGACGTGTGGTCTACGAAACTACATGACTAATTATGACTAGCAATACTACAGTTATTAAATGAAATTACTTGCAGATCTATAGTGAGATTGAATTTGTAAAATATGGCTGAGAAACCGCACTTTTTTAACGTCAAAAGTCAGTAAAGAAAGTCCCAAAACTGGCAACCCGTCACCACCACAGCAAACCGTCCAGCAAGCAACACGTCTGTCTGTTTATATTAGACTATTAACCTCGCTACATCATATTTAAAAGTCCATCTTATATAACCAAGAGAGCCTTCTTCCAAAAAAATATCTACAGTTTTATTATAACTTACAGTCTTAATCGAATTAAAAGCGGAGAGGAAAGCGCAAACTTCGGGGGAGTCCGGGAGATCTGGAACGGAACTAATTATGTTGATGAACATAATAGAGGGAAGGGTGGACTCGCAAGATGGCCGACTTTATTATAACCTGCTGTTGTTGCGGCTAATGGGATTAATATCATTGAGAGGAAAGTTTTCGCGGCTGGTTCTTACCTCTTACCTATTACTTAAGGGCCTATACTACCTCAAGTGGCTTAGCATGATCCTCCGTTATGTCGAAGATACTAAAGCATTAATTTTGAAATAAATATATGGTAAAGTTGAGGATTAATGCTAGGTCTTATGTTAGACGAAAACACGATATCATAAAATTTTCTCGATAGAAAAAAAATCCAAAGTTACCTCCAAACCGAACAATAAACCACTGGTATTCAAAAAATACTTCAAATTAGATTATGAAACTTTGTATACTAACCGAACTAACTATAAAGCAGGTCTTATGCTATTTATTTTTTTTTAATTACCATTATTTTCACGGTAAAAAGCAAATACCTAAACTATTGGGGCTGCCTGCCACCTAGCACCGCACTATGTCTCGCTCTCACACAGTCCGCGAGCAGTATCGTGCAAGCGAGATAAAGAGTGAATTTTAGCTGAGGTAGTATAGGCTCTTAACGATCGGTTGGACATGACCCGTGACTGAGTGTGAATCGGCACAGCCGCGCGGCACAATCGAATGTAATATGTAGATATATGTTCGGCAAAATACCGCTCGGTTTAGCTAGAATTGTGCTAAGCTGACCCGATCATAACTCGAAATAGAATGAATGGCGAATATGTATAGTATTTGTTTCGGCTCGGCTTTGTAGTTCAACAAATACTGCCAAATCGAATGTGACCTGGACGTATCTGTATCACAGCACCCCTAACTATAATAAGTAATCTAAAGCTACTTTCATCAGATTTATAATAAAACAGTTTTAATGATCGGGTTCCTCCAATAACAAAATCTAGTTAACTTTTAGTGCTTACCCTTGAGTCTAGAACACCTAAAAGTCTACTACAAGAGGTAATAAACAACATCATCGTAAAATCTCATTCGTCTCCAGAGCCCTATAACTTTAAGGCCTACGACCCCAAATTACTTCGTATACGTTATTGATAGCCCATTAAATAACTAGCTACCTAGAACATTTACCTACCTACCTATAATTATATTTTGAGTCAAGATGCCCCTCTTTAAAGATTTACCTTATAATTTAATATTCATGATAGCCTTTCTTAAAAGACGTTTTGATAAAACTTCGGAGCTTTAATTAAGTTCCAATTTTATACTTTGGTGGGTCTCCCGTTTTTATCTGAAGAGTTTTATGGAAAAACTTAAAGGTGATGAATAATAATCTGTTCTCCTTGATAAGAGGTTGGTAATGGTAGTGAGTGATATTGGTATCAGGGCGACTCGATAGCTTTATAATAAAGGCCGTGTATTTCTTAGCATTCATTAATTGTGTTAGCACCTAATCATTTGGGATGTTCTAAAACTTACTTCTGAAGATTTTTGTAATTTTTTTATTTAGATCACTTTTATTTTCGGAAGCTTAATATTTTGAAAACATTGTTAGAACAGAAAAGGTACATACGTACACTATTAAATGATGTTTACCTTAAAATATTAATATGAGTCTGCTCAAATCTAATAAACATAAAAATACTACCTACTATTGGAATTCTATATGGACTTAAAGAACTGAAAATAATTTCAGAAATGTTCCCAAAGTCTATATGTGTACTATCCTAACCCCAACTATCTTGTTGTAGATAACACTAATTAATAAACAAGTGCCATCATCCAGAGCCTTAAACAAAAGCATCGTATCTAGGTCATGTACCGAGTACCCGCTATCTGGTACAAAGCAGAGGCTGGGCGTAATCCCGTTTTTTCTCAAACAAAACCACGTATAAAGCCGATAGTGAATAGAGCTTGTGAAAGAATACTGTTTTTTGTACAGAACGTTATGTTGTTAGCAGCTGGTAACAATTATCATGTAGATACAAGACTAACGTAATAATCATTTATTTGCTGCCGGATTTGTGAAAAGTGCGACTGGTATTTTGCGAAGTAATTGATTGAATTTTGTTACAGTAAGACGGCTGGTAGAGGAATAAAGTCGCGTGTGTCTGTCACGTTAGGGAGTGGGCAAGCATTGCTCAGATGTCAATATTCTTTTGGCTGTGGAAAAACACCGCAAAACGAAGAAGAGAACTCAACTGAATACATGAAGCGCGTAGGACAGTAGAATCATCATCTGCCTAGCCTTTTCCCAACTATGTTGGGGTCGGCTTCCAATCTAACCGGATGCAGCTGAATACCAGTATTTTACATGGAGCGACTGCCTATCTGACCTCCAAAACCCAGTTACTGGTTGTCAGACTTTCGGACTTTTGACTACCCGTAACGACTGTCAAATTGTCCACAAATGACAGCCGGGACCAACGGCTTAACGCACTTTTCGAGGCACGGAGGGGTCTCTGTGTGTAAAGATGGTCACCCATCCGCAGACCAACTGCGGCAAGCGTAGCTTAACCTGATCCATCGACCTGTGTGGCTGTTATTATTTAGCCACGGGCCCCTCACAGTAGTACAATAGAATAACTGATTTCAATATAATAATAATCCCCCAGACCGGATTTCGTCCGTGGCAGCCAATCATAACGAAGACTTGCCATTCAGCTGTCCAGCTATCTATGATTTCAATATACCTAGTCAATGATGAGAGAAAACTTGTCAGAACATAACTAAATGATCCTATAAAAATGAAATATTAAGGACAGAAACATCTCTTTCTACCCACCATCCGTTTGTCCTGCACTTTGTACCTAATAAAACCACGTTAAAAACGGCCAACACCCTCAAGAAGACGCAATAAGTCGAGTGGAAGGTCCTAACTCCTAATGTTCTGCCATTAACCGGAATGTCTCACCATTACGTGCGTTACCAAGTTAAACTTGGGAAAGTTTCAGACTATTGGATTACGTCTTTCACAGTTTGGACATTAGTTTTATTATTCAAGATTACCAGATCTGTAAAAAGACTGATAAGTTAAAAGAAAATCTTTGAGTAAAACTGTAGAGAATCCCCTCTGATCAATCCATACAGTTTTACTCAAACAACTATGCTCAAATATAGATTTATTTATTACATTTGGGAAAACAAACAGTACTATACAGGGTTGGATAAATGTAGGGAACAGCTGATTTTTTTTTCGCGATTTCAGGTTTGGTCCCATAGTAAAAGTTGTTCATAATGATGAGTACAATGACCTCTTAAGAGGTTGCTGGTGTTTTACAAATAACCCTGTATAAGCGTAAACAGTGGTGTCTTAAAATTAATTTTAACAAATATACTACCCACAACATTTGATACAACATTTTTAGATTTGCCAATTTCATTGCGGAAACCGGCCGCGGCATGTCTTAGAAACAAAAATTCGCAGACATGTGATCAGCACTGGGCCCACGTGGCGGAATACGGCTCTCACCCTCCCACAGAGCGGAGACCTGTGTTCTAGCAATGGAAACATTATAGGTCGATTATGGTAATTTCGTTCTGAAAGTGTCCGCCCGCACGTGTATAATAAGCCCAAATTAAAATGCTCATTCAGTAGCAAACAGTATGAGCATGAACATATTTTCGGAATTGGGTCACCGATTAAGCCGCGCCTGCATTTTCTACTCTACAAAACACTCGGAACAAAACTTAAAGCCCACCACAATACAATGTGGTGTAAGTTATAAGCGACCACGTAATTATAGACTTGAATGAATGAATTCACCCGCTTAGCCCGCAGGCAAAATCTTCTTCTAGATATAGAGCAACAATATTTGCATTGCTTTTGTTCTTCTGTTTTTAGGTATAGATGGATAAGAATGGCCAAGGAGCAATCTTCATAAAATGCAATAGGAGAGACGTATAAACTAAGAATTTTTATTATTTATTTATTTATTATTACCACTTACATTTGTTTAACAGGTAGGAACCCAATTTATATGATAGTAATCGCTTCAATGTCTTGCTATTAATTCTTAATTATGCTACAATATTAATATTTGTTTAGGCCCAGTAGCCATACATCTATAAGAAGCGGCGACAGCGCAGCCTAAAGTAACAAATGAATGACCTGCATCGTCTCAACTCTGTTAGGACGGTGCATCTTTTATTGTTGCTTCAAGTTATACCTCTGGCGATTAAATCGCACCGTAAAACTCAAACTCCAAGCGTTTATTTAAAATAAACCAATTACAGGCACTTTTGAATAGTCAAGGTCCTATGGAGAGGACCTGCGGGTGGAGAGTAATGGGTAACTCTCCGTCTGATCAGGACCAGCGCGGTTATTGCGTAACACACTATCAGTAGCAATGGGTTTAATTTTGACAGATCAGCAACATTCATTGCGTTATTTTCGTTGTTGTTCAAATACATTTTTCGAACATATAGCAATGGCTTAGCAATATGCTTCAAAATGATTCAAATTAAGAGTAATAGTGTGTTACGCGATCAGGACCAGGCCCGTGCCGGACGGCGCGTACGTATTCCACGCGCGCCTCAAAGAGATGTCAGCATCAAGGAAGATATACTACTATGTAGATAGACATACTTAATAAACTCTCCAATAACAAACCTTTACTACGTATTCTTTATAAAACCAACTTTGTTAAATGTTCCCAAGCCGCCCCCGCTCCCGCTCACAACTCAAGCCCCTCACTACGGAAGCACAATCGCATTGTTTTTCGCGTCACCTGCGCGGTGCGGGCGCATTGTTCGTACAAATTGTGCGACAACATTGTACCCGCGGCTGTGGCGGCCATTCTGAACCAAATACACGCTCGCTGATACGCCTTTGAGCGTTAGATAAGGTTTGTACAAGTTTTACCTAAGCTTATGAAGGTGAGCTTCTGTTATTTACAGGAATCCTTTGTTACAGTTAATTATAACACTTTTCACGTACATTGCTGGCCCGCTTTCAACGTATATGAACTCCCTCTGCCTTGTCTAAGTAAAGAAAAACTTGTGACATTACGGTGATGCAACTAATTCTTGGTGACTTCTTGGTACGAGTGTTTAGCTAAATCCGGTTAGGCTTGAAGCTGACCCAAACTATGTTGATCTACAATCAAAACTGCATCAATAACTCCAATCGAAATATCATCACAATGTGGTTTGACCCAGTCTACAGACCTCAAAACCACAGTTGCCAAATCTCAAACCTCAAGCCAAATTACAAAGCCACTTGATCTACCTCAAGCCCAGACAATCGGCCAAGTTACACTGTCGTGGCCAGGCGGCTAAAATAATAGCCGGCACGGCTAAATGATAGCCAGAGCGGCTACAATAATGGCCGGCCGGCTAAGGTCGCACCGGACACAGTCTGTAACGAGTGCCACTAGGGGGTTTATAAATTGCATCTCCAGTGCATCGGAGAAATACACGGGATACACGGGGGAGAGATTTATGCGGGCACGGGAGTTGTTTTGGGGTGTAATGGGATATTAAACTTTCAAGGGGATATAAATTTCGTAAAGAAAAATTGAATACTCGTTTCGTTTTAATATATTTCACGTCTTGTTCATTATTTTCAATGGTTATGTTTACTGCTTGTCATATAACTAAACCTTCAATTATCCCGTCATGTTCAATTAGGTACAACGAAACGAAGCCAGTGATTAATTAAATAACAACTACAATCAACACTTCATCACCAGCTTTGTATTCATTCAATTACTTCAACGTTGAATTCGAGTCATTAAAACAAAATTTAACTATAAAACGCAATACCTTTACGTTTTCAATGAACTACCGCCGCGGCACCGCCTCCACCGCGGCCCCTATGTTTTCAAACTAGGAAAATTAATAGCGGTACTTAAGGCAAGCATTTGGATGGTACGGGACAAAGCGGGGGTTACCTGGCTCGTTTGTTGCCCAGACCTGGTAATAGGGCTCGTTAGGACTTGCGATTAATTGCAACGGATACAGATATTGTTAGTTAATGACCAGTTAAACTGTGGCTGAGTTTTAGTGGGGTGAAATTGAGAGTTACGACGCTCTCGATGTTTAGAGATTGGACAGGTTCAATTACGGGTCTGATTTAATAGTACATTATGACAAAGTGCTATGTTGGTCATTTTACCCGATGCGGTATTATTCGCGCGAAGATAAGGAAGCCGCGTGTGTAATGATCAATGCACACGCGTTTCATACGACGTTTTTCAACACACTTGCCAGGAAAAAAACAGACTTGTTTTAACTATTTAGCAAATATTTATGGAAAATGGCGCGCTGGCTTTGTTTTTTCCGCGTGCCGCGCTAAGAAAAACACTGTCAAAACCGCTAAACAGCCTACTAATTTTTAAGTAGTATGGGATTAGAAAGTACTATTGGCATAGATAAATATACATTAGTTCAGTGAGAATCCACAATAACAGAACGCCAGTCAGGGTCTTTTCCGTTTGGTTTCGGGAGGGACTAGGACAATTTAAGGTAAATAAATTTTGGTTCATTTTGGGACCAAGGACAGTTTTATTCAGACTATTTACAAGAAAATGTGAAATATGACCCGCAAAATCCTTTTGTCATGAAATCTTTTTAATCTATACTAATATTATAAAGAGGAAAGATTTGTATGTATGTTTGTAACGAATTGGCTCAAAAAGTACTGGACCGATTTTGAAAATTCTTTCACCATTTTAATGCTACATTATCACTGATTAATATAGGCTTTTTTTCTTTTTTTTCCACCCGTGCGAAGCCGGGACGGGCCGCTAGTGAGATTATAAAAGCGCACAATTCCGACTAATAATAGTTATCTATGGCGTTACTGCACTATTGCGGTAGCATAAAGTAAAAGCATGCGTGTTTAATACACTGCATTATGGAACTAAGAGCGGTTCAATAAAAGCCACTTTCTTAAAGTGGCTTTTTGGCAAGTGTATTGAAAAAGGTGTTAATAATGACAAGCAGGTCGCAGAGGAGTTGGTAAGTTATTTTAGCGTAGATTTTATCCTGCAGTAGTAACTAAGTTTGTAGTTGTTTACTGTCTGTATATAAAGCGAGTTTAAACCGGCAATCATGTTAAATTGTGGGTGCGCTAGACCAGGTATTAGAATAAGATATTGATATTAGAATAGGAGCTTATCTTTAACGACCACAACTGCGCTATAAATTAACCGTCTCCGTGAAGATATTACAAGTTACTCGAAAACATCACATTCCACAAATACTTTGGCCTTTCGAAATAAATGAGCGCACTTTACATACAGTTCACTTTACATTCAAAGCTATTCTGTGGAAGCTGATAACACATCTGTAAGAGTGAAATATTCCACTAAAGTGACATAAATAGCACCGGTGGGGACATAAATCAAGGTTTTTCGTGTTGAACCGAAGAGAATTCAGAACATTTGGCGGATATTATCATCAACAGGAATAAATCCCGCGTATTTTTTATAAAACCTCAAATAACTGTCGTCAACTGATACCTAGTTGATTTTGATGCTGCGTTCCTGCCGGTGTAATACGTTAGTGTGTTTTCTCTGATAGTAACATCGGGCGCGAATTAGGGGGTCGACTTATTCCGTAATGCGAAATTTCGCACGAAAAAATATTGGTGGAAAGGTTACTAGAGGCTCGGGTGTGTGTAGTAGGTGATAAGGTGAATCCTTACGTGCGTTGGTTCTTATTAAAACAGCTAGTAACATAGGGAAAATGCGATGAAATCTTTATGTAGCGTCGATTTACCTAACGTTTTTTTATTAGCTGTTTATAAAGGTGGGTAAAATCCTATAAACGCGTAGGTATTGTTGCGGCTATGCTTGCTTTATTTTATTCCTCATAAGAAATACATAAAAGTTTATATTGTTAATAAACATAAAAGAAAATATGCTAACCCTTTTAAGAGCAAAGATAAACTTAACAGAGGATTCATTGTCTGTACATATCTAACTGAATCATACAGATAGCTCCTGTGTATCGGAAACATATTCAATATTACCACCGAACTTCCCCAATTTCCTTCAATAATTTCCATCTGTCTGTCATTCGAGATATAAAGTCAAAGCCTCATAACAAAGAGGTTACACTCACCGACGAACACGCATAAATATAAACCTTCCATTTAATGCAGCACATGTTACCGAAAATATCCTTTTATCTCCGTTGTAAAAGATCATGGAATCTATGAATGGAAATAGCGTTGTCCCTTGAGAAACAAAGGTTTGTCTTATTACGTATTGAATGGCTTTCGTTTTTATCGCTCTATAACATTTACTCGCACTTATAAAATAGGGAGGCAATAAACCTGCTGTGACACAGAGTGACGGACAACGACGCGCAACCAGTTACCTTGGATTCAGCGCATGGTTTGAACTCCTATAGGTTGTTATTTTTCATTCATTTTCAAGACACAGACAGACAGACACAATTGTATGATTTAAAAGAGTGTCCGTGGAGTTTCTTGCTCGTTCTTCTCCACAGGTACCTACGCTTTGATACCTAAATTTAGATTAACAAAAATAAATTGTGATACCTAAATTTAGATTAACAAAAACTAGCAAGTCTTTTCATATAAATAGCATCCGTTTTTATAACAAGTTGCCAAAACCGGTTACAGAACTTAGCGATGGAAAGTTCAAAACCCTCATCAAACGTGTCCTTATCAAAAAAGCATATTATAAGATTAAAGACTACGTTGAAGACAAGGTAGTTTGGCAATAATTGCTTCTGCACATGTGGCTTCCCTGGCATCTCATTAACGGCATAACTACATAAATGTCTATTAACTGCTCTCAAATTACGATTTTTATTTAATTTTTACATACTTCTTTGACATTTAATCTTTTTACTATTTGACATTATATAGAGACAATTCTAATCCTTCAACTCTTTTTAGTGGTTGTAATGGAAATTATGATCACTTGGTTTTAATAGGTTTTTATATTTTATTTATCTTTTTTTTGAGTTTTTGATTTTGTAAATGTGAGGACTTTGTAGGCCCTGTAGATTTTAGATCTGTAGAACATTTTTTATTTTATCAAGTACCTGGCACTTGTTGACAGGCCTACGCTGTTCTCCCATACCTACTGTAATTAGAAAACATTGTAAAAGCCAATTATTTTTAAAAGAGTAACCGTGGAGTTTCTTGCCGGTTCTTCTCCATAGGAAACGACCAATTGGAACCGTGCACCTAGCTTCTGACGTTTCATAAGTGCCCTTGTAGGCTTATGTGAAATAAAATATTTTGATTTGATTTGATTTTGGAATGGGCAACTAACTTCATCTTTCTGACTGACCGACCTTTGACAATTCAAAAGTGCCTATAATTGGTTTATTTGAAATAAATGCTTTGAGTTTGAGTTTGACACTGTTTGTCTCTGCATCACGCAAAGGTTGACTGGTAGAAAATGCCTATAGCATTAAATAAATAAATAAAGTATTAGCTGTTCCATACACTTTGACCGCGTAGGTACCTCGTGCACTTTTCTGTGAAACGTCAGTTTTTTTTATAACCTTCGTATAATTTCTACGGTACGTCTAGAATCATTTGTGCTGACTGCATAGTGACAGTTTGCGTGTCGATGTCCGTGCCAGCCTGTAAAAATATAAAAGATTTGTTGTTCATTGGCAAGCGCATGACTTGAGAACGGCTGGACCGATTTGGCTAGTTTTTGTTTTATAATACACACATCAAAAGTGTCTAGGGATCAACATATATTTTTGCAATAACTTTTCTCCTGATTGATATTAATTAAAATTTTCTTTAAGGATTCATCAAATAAAGTGTTTTCGTTTGTCACAGTAACGATAAACCAAGTCACCTTTGCATTAATAAAGAAACTTGCCATTTTCCTAATAAAGGGATTTTTGACATTTGAACCACTAACACAAAAGTTCGAAAAAAAGACTGAAATAACAGTTTTCTCTAAAATTTTATTGGGTAACTTTAACAATTAATAATCCGTGTTTCTACCGCGAACACTAACAACACAAGAACATCGGTTTGGCATACTCAAAATGAGTTCATCCAAATCACGCTGTGGAATGGCCGCCCATGTTCGTTGCAACAACAAAAAAAGGTCTTCTTGCGACTGGATACCCTCCATATTCGGCAGAGCTCTTCTCTGTAGCATATCCCATGCATGCTCAATCGGGTTCAAGTCTGGCGACTGAGCAGGCCAGGGCAGGACATTGATGTTAGCTGCGGCGAGAGTCTGTCTTACAACTCTTGCGGTGTGCGGTCGTGCATTATCATGCATTAACTGAAATAAGGGACCGATTTGCACTTGTAGAGGAACGATGACGTCTGGTACAATCGTCTCAGCATAAATTTGAGCGTTGAGGTTGCCTCTGATCCAAATCAACTCAGTTCTTCCGCCGATCCAAATACCCGCCCATACCATGATGGTTCCACCACTATAAGGATGGACTTCCTGGCAGGATTTTAATCGCTGTTGGCGTCCAGGGGTTCTCCAGTGTCGTATACGTTTTGTATCCGGTCTCATACCAAAACGAGACTCATCAGAAAAGCACACGAAACGCCATTGTTCTTCTGCCCAATTTCTGTGTTCAAGAGCCCATTGATATCGAATCCTACGATTGTGCATTGCTATAGGTGGTACCCGTAGCGGTCTTCGGGAATGAAGGTTCACTTCATGCAAGCGGTTTCTGACTGTTTGGTCGCTAATTAAGTTCCCTGAAGAGTGATGAAGCCTCACGGCTAACATCATGGCGGTTATTGTTGGAGCTCTTCGAGTTAAGATTTGAATGTATCGGTCTTGTCTCCGTGTGGTGCAGCGATACCGTCCTCCATGGCGCTCAGCCACGGTACCAGTGCTTCGGTAACGTGTCCAAAGTCGACTGATAACACTCTGACTTGTATTCAGAGCTAAAGCCACAGTACGTTGCCGGGAACCAGCTTCTATCATTCCCACGGCTCTGAGCATTTCTTCCCTGCTTAAATGACGTCGCCGCTCTATAATAACGTTGGTTTTAATCAGTAGTAGGGAAACAGTAGCACTAATAATGTCTTCAATGCGTTGTATGTTTTTATAGGGAAAATATTGACAGCTGATTTTCATCTTTTACTTGAATTTGATTCACAGTTCCTGATTCAAATTATGAAATGCACCAAAAAGGATCCATATAAATTTATAAAATCATAAATTTATTACAAAGCCACATCTCAATCTCAAGAAATCCGCATAAAAATGCTTGATCCCTAGACACTTTTGATGTGTGTATTTGTAATAATCCGAATTAGGTTTTGGAGAATATATAAACGCATTTTAAAAATAATGCTTCACACTTTAAAATGTTTAACTTTAAAATTAATTGAATGAACTATAAAAGTAATGGTTTCTATAAGCGATCTTGAGACTTGGGGCACCCCGACTTAGGTTAGGTTCTTTTAAAACCTGTAGACCCGCGAAGCGGGGCTCCGTCGACTACGTCTTATTATTATTGCTTGTAAATCAACTTATCTTAGATCCGCCACGTGATCTTCCCCAAGGGGCGGGGTCATAGTAAACATTAGCGAGCGATCTCAGACGCCTTCGTGGACATTTTATTGTGCGTTCAGAAATTAACTGGTTTCGGAGTTGGTTGTCGACACAGTTATAGTGCAAAACATTATTTCTAAAGATGTATTATTATTTTAAAGTGCTGATATACAATTTCAGTGCTGATATACAGTTTCAATTTTAGCTGTTTTGACCAAATTTAAAGTGCTATTAAATACATCCCTTAGGCTTTTATGGAAAGACAAAATGCAAAGTTTCCCTGAAAAACTGAACGTCCTTTTTTCTATGGGATTTCTGTATGGACTATTAATATTTGGACAAGACATCGCCTACCGGGTCAGCTAGTCCTACTAATATTATAAATGCGAAAGTTTGTATGTATGGATGTATGGATGTTTGTTACTCTTTCACGCGAAAACTACTGAACGGATTTTGATGAAACTTTACAGTAATATAGCTTATACATCAGAATAACACATAGGATACTTTTTATCCCGATATTCCCACGGGATCAAAACTTACGCGGGTGAAACCGCGGGGCGCAGCTAGTTTATAATAAAACTTGGATGCAAATAACGGCATCTTAACTAGTTTGGTCAAAGCGCTTACTTACACCCTAGTCTTATTCTTGATATGATTAGGTGAACTTTCAGCCAAGCTAGGATAAATATATTGAGTTGACTGAAAGTAAGTCCTAGACGCGGTAGTTACAAGTTCTGAAAAAACGTTCTTCAATGCTTAACTAGATAACTTCGTCTGCAAAACCTCAACCAATTCTGAATGTATGTTAATTAGAATGTCAAAAATTCTTTATTGATTAACTGTGCTTTTATGATTTAAGTCTTTTAGTCTCCGCTTCTAGCGCAATTAATAAAGGTTTTATCTGTCTATATACAACATTGCTCAAACTCCCAAGCTGTCTTTATTTACCTGAGCCTGCCCTATTTAACCACAAGCCCCCTTTTATCCTCAATAATCCAATCCCCCATTTATAACCGAAACGTATTGAATACGTTTATCTCCCCTACCTATATAATTGCAATTGTGTGATTAATTCGAGAAAATTCTTCTTCATTCATTCTCTAAGAATGGGACCGAGACACTTTTATTGAATTTTCTATTATTTGGGGTGAATTATTTGTTGCCATGAAGCCTATTTAAATTAGACTCGTCAAGGGTAAATTAATTAATCTGTCGACACCTAATTTGTTCTCCAAGAGAGGTTATAAGAATTTCCTATTTTGAGCATTCATTGAGATGATTCTCAACAGTCGACAAATACTGATTGATATGATGATAACTAGAGATGTTAATCAAACAAGGTAGCATTGGGAGGATTGAAACCCAATCATCTAAGGATTAGCAACATACGTAGTATTGACATTCAATCAATTATACTAATACCTATTCCCGAACACAATTTGTAGCTACTATGAGTGATACCCTACTTCAATGATTGCAATTGCCCAGAAATAACGGCTCCGACTTGGATTCCAACCCAGGCAGGATGCTTTACTTTGTGTAAATTATTTGATCATCACTGCTCTCAAAACGGTGAAGGAAAACATTGTGAGGAAACCAACATGTCCTAGAACCAAAAATTCGAAGACATGTGACAACTACCAACCCGCACTGGGTCCGCGTGGTGGAGTACAGCCCGCTCCCTCTCGAAGAGAGGAGGCTTGTGTCCCAGAACAATATTAACATTATAGGCTGGAACATTATAGGCTTATTATGCTCTGGCATGGCATTCTTTTAGGGCCATATTAAACAATAACCAATATTATGGAGAGGTAAAATTGTTTGTTTGTTTATAAGAGCTAATCTCTGATCTCAAATAAAATATACTGATAGAAAGCTAAATGTTTCATGTTAAAGTTGATTCCCACGCGGGCGAAATCGAATTGAATTTTGTTTACCGTCTATGTAAATCGTGCCCCGGAGCCAATGAGGGGGGATATTATTCCTTTTTGTTTGAAACAGATCTAAAGAGTAGAAATCAGAAAATATTTAAAAACAGTAACAAATAAACAAGTTTACGTACTCTAAATACAAGATAAATAATTTAAACAAGTTACAATTATAACGCAATCTCAGATCGAACCAACCAACTTCGAATCGAAAACTAATTCAACTCGATTCTATATCGATAAAACCCAGAGTACAATCGTAAAAGTTGGAGCGACCGACATTATCAGCTCATGTAGACGACACTTTAAATACTAATGTTCCGCTTAAAGTTACATGTAAGTTATGTAACTTGGTGCGCGAGCGCAACGACTTTACTTTTACAACTAGGTAGATATGTGATCTACAATATCAAACAGTTGTAAACTTCAGAGGAAGTTTGTCACTTAGATATGTGAATATCGATGTCGTAAGTACTCAGAGCTGGTAAATTAAATGACAAGGTTAGCTCAGAGCATTAATTCTGCATGTGAATGTAAAACAAAACGACGAGATGAAAGATCCTATCTCTATCCTAACTGGATACACGAGGATCTTTCATCTCGTCGTTAAAAATGTTACAATAAATTACCCCCCCACATACTCCACCTCAATGAAACGATATTCAAATCTTGCATAAAACGCACACTATACAGCCAAGCATATTATAAGTTGGGGGATTACATCGCTGACAAAAATGCTCGGCTGAACGCTGATCCTGCTCCACAAGGGCGCATAAACTAATTAATTAGCATTCGAAAATATAGTTGGAGCTGCTGAAGATTGAAAAAACTATGTTTGCATTGTATAAATTCAATCTCTTAGTATTGTATAATTGCATAGCATACGTGTGAGCACTATGTACCTAAACTATAAAGCTACCATTTACTGGGTACGTCTTTCATTGACTTGAATGTGCCCTGGCAGCTGAGAGTATGTCATGCTCACTCAAATGTCTCGCTGATGGTGGCGTGTGTGTTGGATCATTGGGTTCCCTTCAAAATGGTTAAGCTGAATGGTGCTGATCCATACGTCATGTTCGTGAACGGGCGCCCGCCGTTAGCACCTTTCCGAAGAACATCACTAATAACTTCATCGTTCAGAACTTGTGTGACAGCCCTACTCCAATACAAGTCAACGCCAACATTAGTAATAACATCTAAACTCCGGCGCTTGCAAGTAGTGACTTCACGACCAAAGGTATAATGAGCCAATAGCGTCGACTTGTGCTTCCAACTGCAAATGTACTTATACAAGTGCGGCTAACAAACTGAAAGTTTTAGTTGCAAGCTTGTCGAATATTCAATGTGAATTGATGTTACTTGTGCAAGTTCGGATGTTATCGGACTTATAAGTGGAGCGATTGCATTTGAATACTTAACAAATCTGCATTTCGAACATGAAAGTTGAAGCTTTAAACCCAATGCTTTTTTAACATTAAAGGTACTTAAGTAAATAGTTTGATCCAGCAAAAAAACTCTTTCCTATACCGTTACCTAGCTAGGATAGAAATGGCACAACAAAATGCTCAACTAAACACCACAAAACAATGTACAGCCAACCGCACACCACTGTGCACTGGTAATAATTTGACACTGACACCGCCTTTATGTCGTAGCAGAAAAGATTATTTTCGTAGTGCAAGGGTTACCACTGTGCGATTGAATATATGAAAAAAAAAAGAAATAGAAAATAGTTTATTGTCCAAGTAATACATTAAGCAGGTTTACAGGTTATCACCAAGTTGATATGACACGAGTAGCTTAAAATATTACGGACAGACAAGTAGCTAACTCACTGTGTCATAAATAGGTAGGTATTATGATCATCCCTGTTCCAAAAAGGCATCAAACCAAAATCTATTTTACACCATAGTGATTGTAGTAAACTACAAAGTTTGTAATAGAGCTCAATTTAATGAACACTATTATAGGTGAGAATGAGGCCGCTCGACGAGGCGGTCTGAAGTTCGAGAGTTTGGGCTAATATTGACAATCAAAGTTTGAAACTAAAGCGCCGCATTACCGATCTAATAGTTCTGGTCTTCTTCTTAGCGTGTCAAGAGCAATCTAAATGGACTCGGCCCAGAATTCGGCTACTTATTTGGCGCCATCACCAGCGTCCACCAGTTCCTGTAACGTGCAGCTGACGGGACACGCAGGACACGATATTAAGTGTCCCGTCGTTTGTGGAACAGCACCACATTTACATTCCAAGGCGGAGTCGTCTATAAATCTTCACCTGAACATGTTTTCCTTTCTTCGGCCAACTTGGGTCCGGAGTTTGTTTAAAGACTTTCAGGTTACCCAAGGTAACTCATGACCAGATGGAAGGTCTTCAGCGGGTGGAACGAATGGTTTGGGCAAGGAAGCACCGGCTCGCACAGCTTCATGCTTTCTTGGAATCGTTCGCCAGTGAGCGGGACGACACACAATACAATAGTTGTGACAGGATGATTTTATATCTACCCTACATTTATGAATAAGTCGCTCCATGTAAAATACTGGCATTCAGCTACATCCGGTTAGACTGGAAGCCGACCCCAACATAGTTGGGAAAAGGCTAGGCAGATGATGATGATTTATAAATAAGTCATGGTGATAAGGCAGTTTTTAATCGCTGCTCGCCATCGTGCACTCTTGCTAGCTGTACTGGCTTCTCGTTAGCCGCCAGCGGTGAAAGAGATGCCTTAATTCCTAGCAAACTTTCACATAATTCTAAGTCCTTCAATTTGAACATAAGTATTCTAAGTTATAAATAAGTAACAAAAACTTGATGTAACAAGCAGTTTGTTTCATTATTCACCGCGGAACTAAAGTAGCTGGAACTGAACGCAGCTTCCCCACGTCATGTCAGTGCAACAACAACTTTGAAAGTAAACAAAAGACGTGCGTGAGAGTGGGGCGCGGGGAGCGACGTGCGTGAGAATGAGGCGTGGGGAGCGGGCTCGCGGGCGCTCGGAAGTTCGCCGCATCTATGTCGTTTAAGAGCCTATACTACCTCAGCTAAAATTCACTCTTTATCTCGCTCGCACGATCTGTTCGCGGTGGCTCGCGGACTGAGTGAGAGCGAGACAGAGTGCGGTGCTAGGCGGCAGGCAGCGCCAATAATTTAGGTATTTGATTTTTACAAAAAAAAATAAAAAAACATTAGACCTGCTTTATAGTTAGTTCGGTTATTATACAAAGTATCATGATTTAATTTGAAGTATTTTTTTAATACCAGCGGTTTATTGTTCGGTTTGGGGGTAACTTTGATTTTTTTTTCTGGATGAAATCGTGTTTTCGTCAAACATAAGACCTAACATTAATCCTCAACTTTACCATATATTTATTTCAAAATTAATGCTTCAGTATTTTCGACATAACGGAGGATCATGCTAAGCCATTTGAGGTAGTATAGGCCCTTAACTAGTTTCGGGATGTAGGTGCGAAATAGTTATGTTCTGAGATAAGTTATTTAATTAGCTGATGTTTTCAGAAAACTCGAGGGGAGTTTATATGAGATCTGTTTATTAGTTAGTGGCTTGTTTTGGTTAAAAAAAAATACTAATAAGTTAAGATCCAGTCAAAGTTTATAAGGCCTATTATACACACGCGTTTTTTTTTTTTGCCGTGAAAAATACGGTTTATTCGCCGTGTGTAGGCACGGTCCTCAGAGTTGTATGGATCACTATGGAAGCTTGTTGACAGACACGTTTTTTTCCAGCGCGGTTTATACGCCGTACCGTGAAGAAACCGTGCCTTGTACAAAGGGCCTAATACCGAAAACCTTAACAGCGAAATAAGTTCATTCATTATACTAAGAAATGTCTTTAAAATAAATACAATAATAATCCCCTAGGTTTTCATTTCCCTCCCAATCTAGTCTGAAATGGAAATCACAATTTATTTCATCCCAGAAAAAGGAAAAAACGTAAAATCTCTTATTAAAATGGGGTTTACCCCAGAGTAGCTCTAATTTACCTCGCTGGCAATATTACAAACGATAGGCAAGGGTAACTGTGGAGCAATTACAGCCAGATCTAATATCCTCGCGTCTGGGGAAAATTAAACTGTCCCGGAGTCTGTGGCGAATTAATTAGCGGAGAGGAGAAAAGTTTGATGAAATCTAGACCGAACGTGCGAAGCTTCGCTAACTCGGAGCTAACACGGGGGAGTGAGACGTGGCTAATGTTACAGGTAACTGTGACTATATTTGTAGAATCGTCAATTTGATCGAAAGTCGGATAGGAGTTGTGTTTACGTAAACAAATAATACACAGAGTACCTAGTTATACACTGACGGATCTTAGTCATAAGTAAATAAAATAACGATGATCTAGTTAGGTATATTTTGCTGTCATGTCGGCATCAACTATGTGAGAATGATTTATACTGCGGTACAATCTAAGCCAATCAACAAGGCGGTAAGGTGGCAATATCGCTTACTGCGACAGTATTCACAAAAGATGTCACAACTTATTTGCCCCAACGCAACACTTAAACCTCCACCCCCTTCCACAGCCGTTTGAACTCACAAACAAACCAATCAACCCTCCGTACCACCTACCACCATACAGCATGTCTGCCAGCTGCCGACGGCGCATACCTCTCGTTAATACTTGATGACCACCAACAGCTCCACGACTATATGATTCACCTGTTGGCTGCTAATGAAACAGTTTCTTTCTGCTCAGTTTCTTTCAGTTTCAGTTTGTTTCGTGTTGTTTCTTGGAAAGACAGTTTAGTGAAGGTTAGGGGTTGATGATCAATGTTGATTGTGCGTTATGTATTTATGACATATAAGAGCCTCCTCAAACCACAAACTTTCTATCAGACGATAGTTTGAGTCCATTTTGTAAATATTAGTGGTTCATTTGTAAGGACACCAAACACGTTATTAAAAGCCAATATACTTACTGGTAAAATGAGACAACCACTTAATTAGGGCTTATTTGATTATAATTTTAAGTATATCATTAAAATGTGGAGCCTTATTTAATTATGCAGCCGGCCCATTAATTAAACGTAATTACCGAATAACGTAAATATTTACGAAAAAACATTCTTCATCAAACCCGCAATCTCAAACACTGAGGAAATAACGCCGACAAATAAAGTAAACTTAAATATTCGAAAAGAAAATTCCTATGTAAATTATTACGCTTCAGTTAGCAAAGTGAAAATGTGCGCCGGCGAATGCAAGACAAGCAAAAAAAGTAAACATTCTAGCAACTCAATCAATGTTCAACAAATCCAGATAAAACTTAATTAAAAGAACAAATAATAGAAGGTAGGTATATTTTATTAGTATTTCCGACTCAATCGTAACTTAAAACTTCTTTTTCCTGTTCGGAAACAAAGAATGGCGCGCAATGATATTTGACAGGAAAAACAATATGGCGACTGAAACAGCGAGCGAAGTCTCTGGTACCAGGCGAGCATGAAACATGTAGAACGTACACGGTTCACAACCCACAAAGGATTTTGGTTCGTCTGTCTAACGAGAATATGAGTGGAGTCATTTTGGTCATAGAATAATATGAGCGTCCGTCGGCGTCGCACGGTATTTCGCCTAGAACATGCTAGGTGGACAAAATTCAAGTTTTCATTTCCAGGAAATCTTAATTGCATAACACAATCAACACCCCCAAACTCCAAATTCCGAGAAAAAGTTGTTTTTCAAATACTTAACTGATGAGTCATAGAGTCCAGAAGTCAGGTAATGAGTTTAATGCAAGCGTTCCGGCAATCAGTTGCAATTTAGCGACACATTTGTGCACATCTCATAGTGGTTTATAGTGATATTGTGAAAGTTTTTTGTGATGGATATTAATACTGAGGGTATGTACTATTACTTAATATATTATTTTTATCAGAATCTATTTAAATGATTTTTAGCATTTTTTTAACTTGATGCATAAATTTTAGCGTAATTTTTTTCATAAAGAAAACTTAGAACGTTCAGGAAATACATTGATTCGCCTCTATTCGGGCTAGTTTTTAGATATATTGTAGGTATAACTGTGTAGTTTGTAAAATTACACATATTGTTCAGCACACTTCAGTACAACATATTTTTTTCTTTTTTTTTCAGAACACGTTTACTCTATTTCAAGGGTAGCCTTTTTTGAAGAGTGGTTGAAACACGCAAAGAATGATAAACGGTCGCGTATTTATGACTATCTTTCTTCAAAATTTCACTTTGGTGACATTACTGAAAGCAGCCAAAGAGAAATAAAGCTGAAAATATCTAACTTTTCTACTAAGACTGGAGCCAAATGGCTGGCTTCGGGAAAATCGAAGGAGCGTTTTTTAATAACAAATAAGACATGGCTGGATGAAGGAGACATACAGTTTACTGTGGGTTCTTTAGCCCCACAACCTTCAACATCGAGTGAGGCTGTGACATCTGCAGGAAGACCTCGCAAAGATTTTGAGGAAACGTCGTTTAAGACGAAGAAACGTCGAGTCGTGGATCTCGTAGAATCTCGAAGTGCCAGTGAATTAGTGACTGCTGCCGAAATTGCTATGCGTTCAGCAGGGCAAAGAAAAGTTGCCCATGTGATTAGAGACATTAGTGAGAGCCCAGATAATATTATTAAGTCAAAAAATACCAGTTGTGATCCTAGGCAGTTAAGTAGTGACGAAGCCTTAGCATACTATATAGATTCTAAGTCAACAACACATGCTTACAAACAAACTAGGAAGTGGTTCATAATGGCAGGACATAATGTGTTTCCGTCATATTTTAGTGTAGTAAAATCCAAACAGGCCTGTTACCCTGCAGAGGAGCACATTGCTATAACAGAAACTCGTGCTGAAATAAATTTGCAAGCCTTATTAAATAAAACAGCGGAACGTCTAGTATTAGCACAGAATCAAGTTATCAGCAGTGTCCTCCCAACAAGTTCAACGTTTACACTTGTTAGTAAATGGGGATGTGATGGAAGTTCTGGGCACAGCACATACAAACAGAAATTTGAGAACACTGAAGATACGGACGAATTTCTTTTCGTATTTTCTTTCGTTCCCCTTAAGTTATATGATGGGTCCAAAATTATTTGGCAAAATCCTCGGTCTTCATCAACTATGTATTGTCGCCCAATCAAATTTATATTTGCTAAGGAAACGAACGACTTCACGTTACCGGAGACAAATAGATTGTTGGAAGAAATTAATGCTCTTCTTCCAACACTTATCAACTTTGGTGATTCTCAAATCTCTGTGAAACACGAACTTCTTCTGACAATGACAGACGGAAAGGTATGTAACGCCTTAACGGAAACTCGTTCATCTCAAAAGTGTTTCATCTGTGATGCCACCCCCAAGACGATGAACGATGACCCCGCGAAGTTTAACAGCAATCAGGAACATTTTGGCTTTGGTTTATCTACACTTCATGCTTGGATTCGTTGCTTTGAATGCCTTTTACATATCAGCTATAAGTTGAATATTAAGAAATGGCAGGCTAGAAGCGACGAAGATAAAGCTGATATCAAGGTTCGTTCCGAAGAAATCAAGTTGGAATTCAAGAACGAAATGGGACTCATTGTAGATAAACCAAAGCCAGGATTTGGTTCTTCCAATGATGGAAACACAGCCCGTCGCTTTTTTAAGAATGCTGAGATGAGCGCTCAAATCACAGGGTTGGATGTTACTATTATCAAACAATTTGATGTTATTTTGAGGACATTGTCTTCTGGGTTCGAAATAAACTTAGTTGAATTTAATAAATTTTGTCTTGAAACTAGAAGACATTACCTTAGTCTCTATTCGTGGTACTATATGCCTGCTACTGTACATAAAATATTAGTACACAGTACTGAGGTCATCAAAGCGGCATTGCTTCCAATTGGGCAGCTTTCCGAAGAGGCTCAAGAAGCACGTAACAAAGATTGCCGCAGATTTGGGGAGTACAACACCCGCAAGTGCTCACGTGTTGCCACGAATAGAGACTTGCTGTCCATGTTAATAATAACATCTGACCCTTTGATTAATAGCCTTCGTGAGATTCCCCAAAAAAAGCCGGAAAAAATATGTGCAGAAGTATTAAACTTAATTGTAAGCCCGACCATAGTAGCATCAAGACCCGAAACGTCATCATATTGTCGCACATTGCCGCAAAATGATGACGATTCACCAGAAGATTTTGATGATGATTCTGATGATTAGGTTTAGGTTAAGTTAATTTGAATTGTAGGTATTTATTTATTTAATGCAATTTTGTTGTTTGTTTATTATTTTAAATAAAATTTTCTGTTTAGATATATTTTGTTTGTTTTTTATTACAAAATCATACCAAAAACTATTAATAATGCCTCAATATGACTACTTATATATAAAAGCATCGTTAAATATCATAAAATAATATTGTCCACCTAGCATGTTCTACGCGGTACACTGTGCGTCGGTACGTCCGTTCGTGGAAATATTTAGAGAGCTTGTTGAATTATGCGAGCTTTATTTTACATTTTGGATCACGAGTAAATATTGTTTCGGAGATTTTATTAAACAGACTTCTTTTTGAATGTATGTGTGTGTGCTTTTTCTGGCACTTTTATAATGTTCTTGTTTCAGCTAGTATCCAGGATGACTTAACTGAAAACAAAAGGCAGTGCTCTCAATAAAACGTCATACTCACGTCCATGTACTTTTCAACATGCAAGTAAATAAAAAACATTATTAAAAATATCCCGAACATACGGTTAAAGATATTTATTTTCTCAAAAGAATCACAATTCACTTATAGAGAAAATATAACTAGGTTTTTAACAATGTTATCTACCAGCAAGCGTAGATAAAAACAAAAATGTATCTTAAAACTAACATTACCTACAATTAAACTTCGACTTAACAAACATTGTTTTTAGCATAACAAGTACAAAATAAACAATCAGAACAAGGTAGGTTACACACAAGAAACGGCAATAGTTTACATTAACATCGCGTAACAAAAAGCCTTTACGAAACGAAATCCGATCAACCCTCCGGCTACCCCGTCCATTAACAATGTCACATTCATTGGCAGCCATGCATAACTGCACATGTAACACACACCGGCGACATCAAAGGGAAATGTTACCGAATCTACACATAGATTTTAATAAAGGGAAATATTATGTTCGTCTGTAACACGGCTTTGTTAAATTCGGAACGGCAGTATCGCGCGGTTGATAAAGCGGTGTGTTTTGGTTGGTTTTATGTGTGTGAGGAATGTTTTAATGAAAAGGGACAGTCGCAAATATAGTTTATGAATGTAGTATCCAGAATAGTTACTCTGTTAGATACTGTTATCTAACCTCTATACTAATCTATACTAATATTATAAAGAGGAAGGGTTTGTATGTATGTTTGTAACGAATTGGCTCAAAAAGTACTGGACCGATTTTAAAAATTCTTTCACCATTTGAATGCTACATTATCACTGATTAATACAGGCTTTTTAATTGCAAGAAAAAAATAAATGTCCACCCGTGCGAAGCCGGGACAGGCCGCTAGTTAGGAATATAAGTTGGGCAAAGTGTGACTTATCGAAAAGATGATGAGGAATAAGAGTGAACAGAAATGATTGTACAGAGGCCAGCACATCAAGCTACCCCAATCTGTCAAATTTCTTTGATGGATTTTCAACTTTACTGCAAACGAATAAGGTTCATATTCAATTGGGAAAATTTGACACATTGGGGTAGCTTGATGTGTTGGCCTCTATACCTACAGACAGTTATGAATACGAAACGTTAAAGCATTTAATCCTACGTATATTCCAAGAAAGCACGAAATATCTCAACACCTAAGTTACATTAAATGGAAATGAGGATCACTTAATTTAAACAAACCTCTTCAGACGATGATTCTCAAGCACCTCAAACATCTGATCTTCATATTGGAACAAAATCACAGTGCAAAACTATCAAGTTAAAAGGTTTTCATTAGCAGAGGTCGCGACTCTTCCCGACCTACCCTCACTACCCATTTCAATATACATTAGGGTTGTCTAACTTCGACTTTTAAGTGCATATAAAAGCACGAATAAATTATTTATTTAATGGCTTTGGAAGTTAGGGACTCGTTTGGATACATTGCTTATGTAAATTATTTATGTATTTGTTTGCAAAATTGGATGTAATGTTTATTTAAAACAAAAGTTTTTCTCCATTATTCTTGGTGGTTATGAAAAATCACTGTTGTCATGCCGACTATGGCCCCGATTCTGTTGTTCACAAACTAAATTAAATTTAAGTTCAGTGAATCTTTTTCTTTCTATTTCATTAAGAAAAGGACAGAAGATAAATATTAGCTTAGTCCTGTCAAATTAGTCAGCGCCTGACAAATTGACGTATTTTTAGTAGCCAATGTCTTAATCTCGTCTAACTTGTCTATGGATTATCTAATTTGACAGGACTAAACTAATATTTTATCTTCTGTCTTTTTCGTAATGAAATAGAAAGAAAAAGATGCACTGAACTTAAATTTTGTTTAGTTTGTGAACAACAGAATCGGGCCATTGTCTGACAAAGTGTTGCAGAAATACACTGAAGTTTTACGATATAAGTTTTATGGGTATTCATTCTGCGGGGTAATTGCGTAACACACATAAAATGGTAATCGATCGCAATGCCTTACATTTTGACAGTACAGTCACGTCCATTGCGTTATTTACGTTGCTGAGCAAACGAATTTTTCAAACATATAAAGCAATGGATTAGGAAATTCCTTCAAACCCTAGGATTGTGATTAAAAGTGTATTACGCAATAAGTGCTGTTGATATTTCATATCAACCGACGTATCAAGCATTCACAAATTATTTTTCGCCAGCCCTACTCCCTCCGCGTCGCCATTACTGTCAGAATTAAAAACAAATTAAACGGTTTTATTTCCACAACTGTTGCGGAAATTGCTTTCGATTGTGCCAATATTTCCAGTTACTATGATTATTGCCAGCTTTCAGTTATCAATAGTTACTCCAGGACTGGCTGCATTTTAACGAAAGTGGATCGAGGTTGTTTGATGTTAGTGTTCTTTTAATTTTTTTTACTAAACTTACCTGTGGGTTTGGTTGCTATCTTTCTGCTATGATTTCTAAGTTTTATTCTGTACAGTTGGACTTGTATGTTCTTACCTAGAACAAAAGAAACAAATCATTAGTTAGTTACACATAAAACATAAGTAACTTATGTCGGTAATATGACAAACATACACAAAATCTTGGTTACAGACAAAAGAAATTGAGCCATTTTATTTAATCTTTTCGCACACAAAAAGGTACAAAGGCGGACTTAATGCCTTAGGCATTCTCTATCAGTCCACCAAGGATGGTGAAGAGATTAAATGGCAGGTGCTTTGGGTGCATTTTCAATCAATATTTCACCAAAGTGGTGCTGAGTCCTTTATCGTTTGCTAAAGACCGAATTTGCTGATGTCATGATAACGATACAGGTCTAACCGAACTGCCAGGACTATCTTTAACAACAACAGACTCTCAACTGACTTCAAACTTTCAAATAACTTACATCAAACCTAACTCCAACTTCTCAACACCGCGTTTCAACTTACATCAACAATTTCAAACTTAAAACGAGTATCGATGTCAATTTCCCGCGGGACTGGCATCCATCTGGCACATGGCACAGTTGGCAGCTGGTGCCAGAACCTATCAGCACAATACTTGTTATTAAATTGCATGCCAGATTAATGTCGGACACAATGGCGGAATAATCTAAAGCTTTTTAGGGTTGTGCCAAAAGTACCGAAATGGACCACTTAGTGCTATTGTTGTTACTTCAGAACTTAGGTATTAAGTTATTATAATAGTTTATTTATTTTATTTATTTAGTTATTATGTATTACTTATTTTATTTATGGAGCAGCCTGAAAATCTTGCAGAGATAAGTTCTACTTATTTTTTTAACCGACTTCAAAATAAGTAGGAGATTCTCAATTCGGTTAATATTTTTTTTTTATGTTTGTTTTGTTACCTCCGAACTCCGTTACTTATAAGCAGACTTGCAAAATTCTTTTTTAATAGATAAAGCCTCAGGGGTGGTCCCATATAAATTGGGTAGTTTTTGAGTTAGCTTCAATAATACGAATTTTTTCCACTTAGTTTATATTGATGATATTTTAATAACTTCCTGTCTTTGATAGTTACATAGCAAGTGCTATATGAATTTTTGTGGGTTAGGTACAACTAAAAAGTGAAAAATAAAAACTTACAAAAAAAAACCGACTTCCAAAAAAAACTTTACTTACTTTGTAGTGTGACAAAGTGAAAAATAACTTTAATTTTAAAGTTAATTTTCAATGTAGTGCTTTTTTGTTCTTAAAGGTTTCTCCCTTATTAGATCGCAGACGCTACATTCGAACTCGTGGATGACTATGTTTACCTAGGACAAACTGTCCAGTTGGTTAAGTCCAACTTCGAGAAAGAGGTCAATCGTCGAATGCGACTCGGCTGGGCAGCGTTCGGGAAGCTACGCAATATCTTCTCGTCCCACATACCGCAGCGTCTCAAGACGAAAGCTATTGACCAGTGCAGTGGTGACCTATGGCACTGAAACGTGGTCGCTCACAATGGGCCTTATAAAAGGCTAAAAGTCACCCAAAGGGCAATGGAGAGGGCTATTTCCCTGCATGATCGAATCAGAAATGAAGAGATCCGCAGGAGAACCAAAGTAACCGACATAGCCCTAAGAATTGCCAAACATAAGTGGCAGTGGGCAGGGCACATTACTCGCAGAACAGATGGCCGATGGAGCCGAAAGGTTCTGGAGTGGCGACCGCGTTCCGGAAGACGTAGCGTTGGAAGGCATCCCGCAAGGTGCACCGACGACCTTGTGAAGGCTGCAGGAACTTGTTGGATGCGAGAAGCACGGAAGAATCTGTTAAAGTGGAGGTGCTTGGGGGAGGCATATGTCCAGCAGTAGACATCTTTCGGCTGAAATGATGACAATGATGATGAGAGTTTTCTTTTGGAAGACGGTTGTTTTTTTTTTTTTTTGTAAAAAGTTCTTATATTTTTTTTTATATTTTTATTTTAATAATTATATTTTTATTTTAAAAAATTGCCATGGCTCATGTAGCCGGCAGATATGTGGTATCTGCCGGCTACATGAGCCATGGCAATTTCGTCCTCAATTCTATCGTTTCTGCAAAAGTTCGTTAAAGTAATTTATTCTATGCTAATACAGTTCCTATTTCATAGTTTTTTTTTACAATATTTCCTGATGTAGTGCAAAGTTAAGAAAAAACAATAGCGTGTTGAGATTAAAAATAGTTTTATTATTCTTGTGGTAACAGTTGGCTATTGATTTAAGTATCGTTAGGAAGCTATTCGTAGTTCATGTTTCTAGAACAAATTACACAATTCACACAAAGTAACTGTCTCTTAACTGTACCTATCAGTCCCTAGGCTCTCAATTACAAAGCAATTCATCTGAGACCCAATCGACTAGTTTTTATTACTTCGAAGATAGAATCCTCTTAGTTTGCCATTCTACTTGGACTAAGCAAATAGCTCCCAGTAATTGAAATGTTCCATTTAAAATGTTCGCCTCAGGAATAAATTTTAAAATATCTAGGAAAAGATCCATTTGGTCCGGAAGATTTATCACTGTCAACTGGCAAACAAATAGCGCATTACCTGACAGCAAGGTGAAGCTGCAGCCAATTGATGCCAGTTCGCAACCTGGCGGAAACCTGGCTGGGATCTGGCAATTTCTCAAACTTTCCAGAAAATTCGTTGGAACGTTTGGATAGATTACCTTCCATAGTATCGGATCGTGTTGAGTGACGATAAATATTCCGCGGCGTTCCTATTTCAAGAAGAATTTTGAATTTGAAAACTTTACATCGTTATGTGAACTTGCTCCGTCGTCTTTGCATTCGGAGAGGTAGCCATATTGTTTTACATCTATTAATTTCATAATATTTAGGTCGTCTCCATTTATTTTCAAAATAAATACTAATTAACCTGGTCTAACTATAATTAAAACGTAAGTACTGCCAGGTTCATAAATAAAAACACATAATAACCAGCTAGATATGTGTTTTCAACAACTTTTCGGTTTCACCTGAACAAATAATAAGCCAACCCCAAAATACTTAGAAAAATATCTACAATAACGATATATAACTCGTTCCCAAAGTAGTGTCACTTTTCCACAAATTTTTAGCTCAGCTATCATTTGTGTAACTTTCCGCTTAGCATTCCTCCACTTGTGTAGCGAGTGGTCCACAGATGCTGCAAGTTATTCTGTTCCGCTGAGCTCGCGTTAATATTTGATGCGCTCGTTAAAAACTCCACCTCTATATGGGAACATTGGGGATTATATACTGAGCGGGAACGCGTAGTTTGGACAGCGAATTCAGGAGATATACTGCTATCTAAATGTTTGGCAATAGTGACCGAGAAAAGTTTTCATAATCCGTTTTTATTGGCACAATTTGTTGACGTGTTTGATAGTCAACGCATGGTGATTTTACATCGACAAAAAGAAACCGTTGGTGACATCAACAAGCGGTCTTGTGGCTCGAATAAAAAACTTTCTGATATTTGAGCTAGGCATAGTTTGATCTCTCCTGTTATCACCGCGGGTCCGTCCCAACCCCGTGTGTTTCCACATCCGACAAGGCGAACTGAATATAATACCCAAGTTTAGGGAGCGGCCATTTTGAGCGCCCCTAGTTTGTGCTCGCTTAACCTACTAGAATTCTTAAAGTAGTTTAAAAATAGCTGAGCTTATCTTCACATGGATTATGTTAAGGTATAAGTAAAAGCTTAAATATTATATTACTTACAGCTAGATTTGATTATACTTATCACTTCAGGCCAAAAATAAAGTACCTACTTGAAGTAAGCAAGTGACTGTTTAAAGTTTCAAAGTCACCATTGCTACGTACTACCGGCAAAATCAATGTTCTCGATGAAAATAAATTGTTTATTCTGTAAATAGGATATCGGAATCACTTTTAGACGTCAAATTATTTTAAAAAAAAAGCTAGATGAGGCGTTTCCTATCTGACTACTCTGAGAAGAAAGGCCGAAACAAACAGAGGTCAGTCTCTTTTATAGTCCAGACATAATATTGGTCAGATCGTGTGAAGGCCATGTAGATTGATATCAGAAATGGTCTTTTGAAGAAAGGACCACACAGATTTCAGACCTAAAATGTCTACAGTCTAAAGCTTTGGTTTCCTACGAAACTGGGGAACGGTCGCTCATTAACGGCTGTCCGAATACAAACCGTTTTCTGACACCTTAAAGTCAAAAACTGGTGAAAATTACAAAGTTTCATGACGACCGTTATATTATGACGGAACCGCTTCCCAAGGGAACCAAATCTTAAGCCTTTCACCGATAACCTTCCCACTGACAATATAATCCCTTTGCCAAAAGTATGGCCTACTCCCGGCCACTTAGAAAATGTGACAAAAAGAAATATGAAGGTGCATGACGAGCGGACTCACTTTCAGAAAGGGATTAAGTTGATGTTAAGTAGGAAGGGGGTGAAGGGGTCAAGTGTGCTCTTACTACCCCTCGAATGCCGGAAACGTGGATCTACCCGGAACACAGTGACTTTTTAATTGTTTATGTAATTACGAGATTCAACCGGTTAATGTTGCGAGCACTATTGCGTACGCCATTGTCTTTGAATGGCGTGGACCTTTTGCAAAGGCTTTCAGGATTAAATCCTCCCTCTGTTACTAATGATAAGTTATTTTAAATCGGCATAGCGCGTTAGATGCCTAATAACTAATTATTGTAACGAATTACTTTTTAGAAAGTACAATTTTAGCTCAAAATATTATAATTAAGCAATAAGTTTGTTCTTATTGAAATTCTTGAAGAACTTTCCAAACTAGCTACATATTTTCACTTAATATTACTTGAAAGTTTATTTGCAAAGCAATTAACGGCACGCGTCCAATGATCGTAAACGTTCGCTTCGAATATAATGCTTACTTCATTAAAAGCAGCAAGCAAGCAATTAACAATCTGACCACACACTCACACCCATACGCTTACATAGAAAGCACCTATATAAAACACGTACCTATGTACAGTCAGCAAAGGAGATAGGTTTGCTGACTGTACATCATTACTTAGCACTTATCCATACATAGGTTACATGTACATCAAAATAAGGGTGCCTTTCGTCGTTATATTTTTATAACACGGATTTAAATTCAATTTTCACCCCTTGGCTTAATTGCAAAAAGAGCTGCCATCCATGGAAATCGAGTAAATTTAATTTTCAAAAATAAAAAGTCGGTGTACACCTGAAACGACCTCCACGTAATGAATGTTTTTACAAATACAAATGCTCGAATAGGAGCATCAGAAAAAAAAAGTAACAGGGTCCACAACCAATGATCACATTGGTTTTACTTAAACGTCCTTCCGATACGAAAGGTTCTGTTAACCTACCACCTAACTCGTAAGTTCACATATGGAAGCAATAAATATACTTAGGGGCTGTTCATTTATTGCGTAAGATTTCGGGGGGGGGGGGGTCTGAACCAGTCTTATTTTTTTTTACGTGGGGGTGTAGATTGTTCTTACGTAAGATCACAAAAGTAAGCAAAAATTCTACATTTTTAATTTTCTTTGATACTTTTTCTTGGAAATTTTGGTAGGATACTAATCTTACGTAAGATTGAAAGGGGGGAGGGGGTTCATGAAAGTCTTATTTTTTCTTACGTAGGGGAGGGGGGGGTCAGAAAGTGGTCAAAATTGTCTTACGTAATAAATCAACAGCCCCTTATTGAGTATTAAATACTGATTCGGTTCATAACATCACGCCTGTGATCCGGAGGCAGAATGTACATATACCACCTACAGCCACATTTCTCCAGGTATGTTTAAGTCCCATGTAACAGGCCTATTGACATCAACCGGGCACAAATCCAAACTCCGCGCTGCCACTGAGAAATTCCTGAAGAAAGAACCCAATAACACTTTAACTGGCTTGGGAATCACTAGACCAACGAGACAGTCAGTTCAAAACTAACATACTCGTATTATGTATATGTGGGAACATGTCACTAACATATTAGGTATGTACTAGCAGCACCCTGCTGTTTCACCCGGGTTAGTTTCGATCCCGTGGCAATATCGGGATAAAGAGTACCCTATGTGTTAATCCTAGTTATAAACTATATTTGTGCCAAATTTCATCCAAATGCGTTCAACGGTTTACGCGTGATTTAGTAACAAACATCCAAACATCATCACAAACTTTCTGCACATTTATAATATTAGTAGGATATGTGGCGACATGTCACTAACATATTATGTTTATGTGGCGACATTTCACTAACATTATGTATTGGTGTTGACATCCACCAAAATAAAAACAAAATTTTATCAAACAACGAATCCATGCAAGAAGCTCCACTCTGCAAATAACATGCACAAGTAACCAAGATTGCTTGCTAAATTGTATTTCCTTTACCATAAACTAGTGACTATGTTCCATATAAATAATGGTGAAGTGCGCTCGCAAATGGGTTTTTCATTAGCCGCAGTTGCCGTATCCAGCACAGTGTTGCATTTGTTTTGTATTAAAATGTCGTAATTTATATTTTTATACTGGCAACTATTACTTCACTATATTTGCTTTTAGTGCTTTCAGATCTTTAGTTTTGCGATGCGATTTATTGCAATGTTATTGAGGACTGTGAAAATATGTAAATATAATAAAAAACCATGAAATTAAGGCAAAAAAAAACATAAATTCTAAGACACTTGACATCTACCAACCCGTACTGGGCCCACTTCCTCTCACATTGAGAAGGTCTGTATGCCAGCAGAGGGAACATTATAGGCTGAGTATTTGTATGTATGTATGTTTGAACTACCCACTCTTTTCACACCTTTTTACCCGACTCCGCGACTGCAGACAGAGTTATGTGTTTTGTTAACATTAAAGAGAGAACTCGTTCAGAATCATAATTACATTAACACAAGCCCAAAATGCTCTCACAGTTATTGGCAATAATAAAGTTAAGGTGTATGTATGTAGATGTGCTACATGAAAATATACGTATCCAAAACCCGCCATTGCACTTGCACATTACATATCAGTGTATTTAACTCAGAATATTGGTCCAATTTATGTTTGATATCGCACACACACCCTCCCCGTCCGGTGGGGGGTGAAACAACTCTGTGTTTCAACCCCGGGCTATCTTATTTGATTTCATGTTAATTAATCCCTGCATCGAATGGATGCGGTTCGATCGTTTTAGTTGCCAATTATTTATGACCTTAATTAGTAGGTAGATGGTAAATTTAATTAGTGGTTGTCAATTTGCAAGCTATGCCTAAACATTATGAAATTATTGCAACTTGTAAAGTCGTTGACATTACAGACCTTATTTTCCGTTTGTCAGTTTCAAAATGGGACCCTAACATATCACAAACAGCCCATTTCATTCCTAATAAAATTTCTCTGTCGTAATTCCAAGGAGACTACATCTGATTACTTTTTAATCTCATTTGATCCCGAATTACGTTTAAAAGCGAAGTAATTATATCGGTAGTCCGGCGGGGATGCGTCGGATCTACTAATTAATATTTCGTGCTTCGAAGGGCTTCGTAAATCATGAGAGAGATGGAACTCGAAGTTATTGCATGTTTACGACTGTATCTGTTTTTAAATGGGACGAAATTAAATCAAGTAATTGTAAGGTGAAGTAATTTGAATGGCATCGGATGTTCTTAGTTGGTATTATATTATCAGATATCGGATGTTCTTAGTTGGTATTATATTATCAGATATCGGATGTTCTTAGTTGGTATTTTTATCTCATATGAAACTCATAGTGAGTTTCATCTATACTCTATACTAATATTATAAAGAGGAAAGATTTGTATGTATGTTTGTAACGAATTGGCTCAAAAAGTACTGGACCGATTTTAAAAATTCTTTCACCATTTGAATGCTACATTATCACTGATTAATATAGGCTTTTTTAATTGCAAGAAAAAAAATAAAATGTTTAAAAAATAAATGTCCACCCGTGCGAATCAGGGACAGGCCGCTAGTGTGTACAGTGTATTCGTCAAAAATGTGGTAAAAACCAGTCTCTAATAACCACAAAACTCCAGCGACCTAAATATTTATTGCCAGTATTACAACAGCCGCATCGCTTAAAACCACTCTAATTTAATAACTTTAACATAAGGCTGAACCACAACAGCTTCTTAAAAATGCGGCGAACGTTTTCAAAACAAACTTCTCACCAAGCATTGTTTTCAACTAAAAAGAAATTGCGGACAAGAGGAAAAACAATAAAGTTTTTTCCGTCCCAACTTTGCAGACGACCACAGTCTAACTAAATGGTTGCAGTCAACCACAGCATACCACAGAAGTTTTGAGAAAAACTTGAGATATTGCGAAGAGACTTGCCTTGAAAGTCGCTGGCAAAAACTAGGGTTCACGAAGTAAAGGAAACTAATGCGCTTTTCGTTTTTCAGTTGGCTACAATGAGGGAAATAAGTACAGAGTTTGTTGGAGGTAATAAATGGATGGGGAGAGTGGTGTTACAAGTTTGAGACAGATCTGAGTGTAGAAATACGAGCCAAATAATTTAAGCTAGCAAGAACTACTGTTCCACATAGTATACAAGTACGAATAGTGTCAATTCATCTACAAATTACAGGCCACCCTCTCAGTAAAGACGTTTATTTGAGAAAGACGGCTGTCAATCACGTCTCTTTGAAAGCTTATGTCACTTTGACATTTCACTATCGACGGACGATTGGATGATGACGTTTGAAACTGAGTCAGAAGGAAACCACGACAGTTCAGCATGATGAAAGGCAACAAAGTATTTGGAATATAACAGACAGTTTCAGCTGGCAAGGACGCATTGCGGCGAAGAAGCAATTGTCTAGTTTAGCGTGCAACTGCAATGCGTTCTGTGTTGCCTACGTAAATTACTTGCCTGTGTAATTATTAAGACTTCGTCTGATTCAGATTAGCTAGCTGATTGTAGTGGTTTTAAAAACACCTGACGGTGAAAAACGACTGAAAAAAAAAACTCGAGATTTTCTGTAATAATGAATTAAAAGGTTGAATTCGCACACATGCTGTGAGCATGCGCAGAGTGTTGTGGTCTGCACCACAATTGCGTAACACACTTTCAAACACAATCCGATGTATTTTCAAGGATATTACTAATCCATTGCTGCATACGTTTGAATAATAATTAATAGAGCAGTTTTCTTCACAGAAACGAGTGAAGGTCGAGTTTAACTGCGCTGACCTGACCCTTTGATTGATGACGTCACACAAATGGACCACTTACGACAGTGTATACGAGCTCTTGAACTTGTAAGGGGTTTCTGTACATGCAAGTATTTGTTAAAGGGCACATAATTATGTATTTTCCTCTCGTTTCAATATAAATGAATGAAAATGAGGATTTTTCTCATATTTAGTAAGCCACCAGCCGACTTTGGGTGCATTTAATTTTGACTTTCCTCTGATTTCTACGGTAGATAGATACAGAGAAAACTCAACCAGGCACCAAAACAACTAACTTTCAAACTATTTGGCAAAATATCCGAAAATCTTAAACCCACACACACGAGCACAGCACATTATATATTAGTAGCCGGAAGGATACTCAAACATGCTCAAACAACTTTAATGTGCAAATAAAATAGTTATAAAGTTCCCTTTACGGAGTCCCATCAGCCCGGATAGCGTCCGGGCGTCCGGGCCGCGGCCGGCTGCCGGGAGCCGGACGTCCGGTTTACGAGCTCTTTCCCTGCACTCATTAACTCACTTTGGCATGTTAGTGGCGCTTCAAAGCGGTCAGGACATTTTATGGATTATTTTTAAGTTTATTACTGTTTAATATTTTATTACTTTTGTTAAGTTTACAATGTTTAGTACCGTGTCGTGTGGACTACTTTTACAATATCGGACTTCATGCCTGAGGCATTTTCTATTAAGTAGTCAACTTTAGGGCGATGCAGAGACAAAACATTGCAAGTGCAACATAAGGGATACATAACACGAAAATAATTATAAAATGCAAGAAGTAAATACACTGATAGACAATAAAGCAGAATAAACTTTGTCAGGAGTAAACGAATCCGGCAAATCAGTGCTGGGATGATTCTGCCGTCTGCTTACGTAAATGTTCACGTGCCTTCACTTTAAAAGATAACAGACCGATTGCCATCTCGATGTTCAGACGGAGTACATTCCAAAGAAAGACCGCGGAAGAGTGAATGAAACTAAATCGGTTAGAAGGACATCGTAGAAGTCAAGTGACATTGTCATTTTTGAGAATAAATATCTTTACACCTAGAAGATGATGATTACATATTTGAGATGTCAACATTGCAATAGCTCTCTATTAACTTCAAGTTATAAGTGAGAGATATTCTGTTTTTACATTCTGACAACAGAACCAGAACAAAAAAAAAAACTCATTAAAACAGTGTGTCATCGGCATTCTAACTAAATCGCTAGTAACACATTCGTCTGTGTAAAAGGGTTCAACTTTTTATTTCATTGCTTTTTCCAACATTATAACAATTGTAATTGAAATATCATTGACTAAAATTAATGTCAATTTAAAAACATCTTCCAGGTGATATAAAATTAGAATTTCAGGTTTAAGTTTTCAAACAATTTTGGTCCGTCGATGAGTGACCATCTTTATATATCAAGACTCCTGGCTGTCATTCGTAGATCTTTGACAGTCGTTGCGGGTCGTCGAAACCCGAAAGCCTGACAACCAGTCTTACCAAGGGGTATCGTATTACCCAGAAACTGGTCTGTGGAGGTTAGATAGGCAGTCGCTTCAAATAAAATACTGGTATTCAGCTGCATCTGGTTAGACTGGAAGTCGACCTCAAACTAAGCCGATGGTGACTTTTGGAACAGACTTTACATTAATTTATCATTAGTTATTTCTATTAGTTCTCGTTACAATCAGTCCCACCCACCCCACATTTTATTCCATTTCAATACCGCTAATAATACCGTCGGCACTCTACCGCTAATAATACCGTCGGCACTCAACCGCTCAATGCGTCTGCGGTCGTCACCGCCAGCAGGCGCGGGCGCGTGCAGGTGCGGCGCGGCCCTTATTAAGCGCTCGTATTCAGTGGGTCGAACTAACTCACTGCAAAAATAGATCACGCTGTCACTGATACAGGTGTTGAATAGGACTGGGTTTGTGCCTAGGTGTTAACGTTTAGCTGAATAGGCTTTACACGTAGGCAATCTAGGTAATGAAATCAAGTTGTTGCGTGGGACGTTTGGTTGCCATGAAAAGTTTTAAGGATGAATAAATAAATTAAGGAAGACCAAGGAAATGATGGCTGAATTTGGTATAAGAAAATATGGCTAAAAGGGGGGTTAATACTGAGATGACGGCTGAAAGAAATATAATATAAAACTACACTCACTAGTATATCCTTAAAGAAAAACATATTATTTTGAGATATTTTTCCTTAATATATTTTATTTAAACACTGTTACATGTTACGTTCAAAAGAAACAAACAACAATATATTCTTACTTCGTATTTATAAAGACAGTAAAGAACCCGACGCATCGCGTAACAACCTCTCTTGTTTGACTTCACTTTGCTAACTTCATTCCCAAAGGAAATTCACTGAACACTGTTCTCTCAAAGCAACATTTAATTCCTTTAAAGAAACCTAATATGTAACACTTTTTAAAAGATCTCTATGGATCTAAACAATGTGCACTAAACCAAAACATATTCCAATTCATGGTTCATATTCATTTATGGTTGGACTGGGCTAGTATAGATCTGAATAAACTATTCTAGAATAACCTCAACTGCGTCTTAATATAGCCCGAAATTCAGAACATTTCACTCAAGTCGCCATTTCGATACAGACGGACCTCACTTTAAATATCTCACCACATTTTTCTAAAACAGTTTATCATGTCCATTTGTGTTCATATTCAGTTCCAAAAATCCATATAAGCCCCAGATCCTAACTTAAGACCTTAACACTAGAACATCCCCTTTATAGTAACCCACCAGTTGTGAGCGCAGGACAGTAACGACCAATTAACCCGTTTGCGGCCAAGAGCTGAGCACTAAGCGTTAATGACTTTTTCTCTCAGTAACTGAGTTACACGGCTTTATGGCTTGTTAACAAGACTAGGGTTAAGTTAATTCAGTAAACACGTATCTTAAGCCACTTAGTGCCTAAGGAGGATCTAGTCTAGTACTTTATACACTATAAACTTTTAAAGAGAGAAGCTCTCTTTAAAAGGATATTTAAGATGCTGCGAACTGGACTCAGAAAAAGGTAAAAAAGTGGTGCAAACTTGAGCGGAAACAAGATTACTATGGAGGGATAAAAAAAAAGTTGTGGGAACTTTTACTTTTACTAATAACTATTGAGGAAAAATACACTGTTATTTGTGTTAGTTAGTGTGCTTTATAGTTTACACGAATAACACTAAAACCCTAAAATACTTATTTTGTCGGACGAAGTCTTCCTCAAGAACCTATCCTACTGTTTCTTACCGGGCTTACTGCACAAAATCGTTTGATAAGAAGTATTTTCGTTATATTTTAGCACATTTTAAGCCACACATTGTAATATTTCCTCGTACATTTCGAACAGTAATACCTCCGGGATATAAGTTAAACCTCAAGTTTCGTTACAAGTTTGGCAAAATACGGGACCACAGGAGTTGGTTTAAAATCATTTACTTTTGCCTTTCCATTGATGAAGTACTTTAAGCACTCCCTGAAGTTAATCGAGTTACCGATGTGGGCTTTAAATCTGAATTGATAAAAAAGTTAGAAGAAATCTTGTAAAGGGAGATAGGCCAATAGATTTCGTTAATCGAACAATTTACGACCGACTTTGAAGCGAGGGTTTTTCTTGTAAAGATTTTGTGGCTTCATAAAAGATCAAAGCCAAAGACATTTATTCGTAGGATATGGTAGGTACAAAGTTGGTTGGTATAAATGGATAAGTTCAACACATCCGCCGCGCCGCTAAAAGCGGCATACGAATATTTACAACTAGCTTTTGCCAGCGACTTCGTCCGCGTGGAAAAATAACTTCCGGAAATTGAGGCACTAACTCTCATAGAGTTTAACCGATGTGCTCTTTCTTCTGCCGATTCTGGAGAACGCGTATTTCTCATTCAACGCGTTTTTCAAGACAATAGCGGGCGGACGCCGGCGTCCGCTTGGGGCTTGAATAACTAAAAATATATAACTACGTCTAATATATAAAATAATATATAATAAAACCTACTTCACTTAAAACTAAATACCTATAACTACTATAATTAATAATACCTATACCTATAATTAATAAAAGTACCTACGCTTTTACCTACTTAATATTAAAAAAAACTGAACATAAATTAACCAAAACTTACCTACTACTAACTAACTACTACTAACCTATTACTACTTCACCTAAAAAGAAATCCTGTTTTCCCAACATTTCCCTTCACTGCTCTGCTCCTATTGATCGTAGCATGATGAAAAGTATACTATAACCTGCCCAGGAGTATGAAGAACAATTGTACCAAGTTTCGTTGAAATCCGTCGAGTGGTTTTTGTTTCTATAACGAACATACAGACAGACAGACAGACAAAAATTTTACTGATTGCATTTTTGGCGTCAGTAACGATCACTAATCACCCGCTGATAGTTATTTTGGAAATATATTTTATGTACAGAATTGACCTCTCTACAGATTTATTATAAGTATAGATGAGAACTTAATGTGCACGTGGGTAGGTATAAAACCCAACTTGTGTACCTACTACTTAAATTCTATTAAACAACACAAAGCACTTATATTAAACACTTATTTTATACTCTAATATACAATAACAAATAAAAACACAACAATAACATTTCTATTATACAGCAAAATAAATCTACTTACCTTATTATAAAATATATATATTATTTACCCTTATAATCAAAAAAATATTTTAAAGTGTAAAAAATATTTTGGAGAAGCCAATTTTTTAGATTTTTTTTATAAAAATTAAATGTTAGCTCTCTTATCGCTTTTGGAATATGGTTATATATTTTAATGGACAAAAGTAGCTGTTTCTGTAGAGAGTGCTATTACAAAATTGTTTTTTTTTACTTTGTCCCTTTTTGCAAACCTATTGTTTTCGGCTACTGTGGATCGGAATTTTCTCCCTAATCACACTACAAAAGTTTTTGTATTTTAGGACCAGACGGAAATGTGTATAATTTCTATACGAAAACATGACTACTCAACAAGTATATGAAGAACCCGCACATCGAAAGATATTACAAAAGATTAGTATTACTATAAAACCAAAGTCAAAGTTTACCCGGTTTCGACTTCGAAAGCTTAATAGCGTCGATAAATGGCCGCTGAAAGTTATGAAAGAGCATGATACGGTCGGTAAGTGATCGCTAAGTCGATCCAACTATTAGCGGTGTTGACGAATGTAAGCTAGGCTCCAGTGCTGTTTCAGGGGTCACCCCCTTTGGTAAAGATCGCCAAAGTTTGGGCTGGAGTTTCCTTAAATAGTTTTGATTTAAGCGTAGTAAACTTCTCGGTTTTCGGATTTTTCATTTACTTGTCCTACATGACCTTGCTTCTTGCCAAAATTCATTATTCTAAGTCAACGGGAAGTACCCTATACATTTTGATTCCCTTGAGAGTGTCGAAATATACGTTTTCAGCGGCATAAACGGCTGTATCTTTTTTTTACGTTAACTTAGAAGTTTGATTAGGTATTTCACAGCATCAAGGGACTGCAGACCTGAATATAGGTATGGTTTTAATTTCAACTCCATACCTCCACGCGTCTCCGAGATAAAGGGTATTGACAGACAGACGGACGGACGGACGGACAACAGTGATCCTATAAGGTTCCGTTTTTTTTCCTTTTCAGGTACGGAACCCTAAAAGCTACCCTTTTGCAATGTCAGTTTCAGATTTTTTCCTCAATTGTTCTGTCCTAAATAAGGCAAACTTGAAATCCTGACACCTACGCGTCGTAAAAGTGTTCCTAGCATTTCACACCTCAGAAAATACTAGATAAAACCCCTGGAACACAAGCACATAATTCAGGCGCGAGCCTTCTCTAATCCCAGATTAAAACATCAAACCGAACTGGATAAAACCTAATTCCACGTCGATTTTCAACGGCGCAATTCTATTGGCCGGCAGCCACCCGTTCACTAGCGCACTCCCCACTACGTCTACTACACATATTTCACATTTAGCTACCGTAGAGACCGGGCTAATCCCCGAACTTTACTTTTTTACAGAAAAATTGTTTTACAGAGGAATTTTCGGAAGCCTCCGGCAGTAGAAGGGAAACTAATGGATCGTTTGAATGTTCAAGTGATTAAATTGATGGCTCGCCTCCCGGTAATGTTCGACCTGATTTTATGAGGATGTTAATTTATCGTTTATCTCGTTTTGGGGTTAAATACGAACAGTTTCCTATGTAAGGTAATAGATATTGTTTCATAATTTGTGCAATATATATATGTAGTTGAAATACGACGCTTTTTGATTAGGTATTGATAAACAATGAGTGGATAATGATAATGAGGAAACAAGTTGCTCATAATTGGGAACACAGCAGGAAAATGTCTTAGTCCTTTAACCCTTTGACCGCCACGGTCGGGTATAGCCGACAAATGAAAACGTGCCCAACACGCCACCGTCGGCGAATGCCGACAAGAAAACGCCATGTATTAAGTATAAACACAGAAAACTGAATTTAGTTTATTTATTTTGTACTTTTTTACATGGTGTTTTCTTGTCGGCATTAGCCGACGGTGACACGTTTGTGACACGGTGGGCACGTTTTCATTTGTCGGCTATACCCGACCGTAGCGATCAAAGGGTTAATAACCATGATTAAGTGCCATAGCGAATGGAATTAACAACGATTTCGTATTTCTATACCGTGACATTGTTTGCATCTGAAACTCTTGTTTATGCAAGACAAACAATATGATTTTCTTAACTGTGTGGATATAATTTAGCCACCCAGCCCACTTCGCTACAAAGCCAAGTAAAACAGAACATTATTTGTTGATAAGACGATGCACCGGAGCGTTGTCTGCCATCAAATACATAAAACAACTAAGTCCCGGCAGCTCGCAGTATAATCTTAAACTTCAGTTTTAATGCTGGATATTTAGTGATGAGAGGTATAAAGTATTATGAGGAGGTTCTTATATTTTCCATTATGTTACCTACATTCGGGTTCATGAACTTGTGTCAGTTTAACTATGAATATGAAAAGTTGACTAGAAAAATTTGTTCCAACTCTGAATGACCGAATATATAGTTTGATAAAGTTTTAACAAAGTTGAAAAAGTATTTAACTTATGAAGAATTTTCAGTCTCAAAAAGCAACTGTTTGATGAAAATATGTAGCTTAAAACACTCATTTTCTATGAAGATTATATGCAAATAAAATTCACAAATGAAAAATAATGTCAACCGTTAGTATTAATACCCAAAATCCGCGAAACCGAGCCCCATAAAATAAATCAAGCCCACATTTAGTAAACATCGTACAACTTTACAAAAAACTGGGTGAAAAAAAACATTTTAAATGTACACTATCCATTGCTCATCGGTCGTTTCGGCGGCAATGTAATCGGGAACGAAGCGGGCAGTGTACATAAATTTAGCGACCGGCCGTGCTGTGGCAATGGTAAACATAAAGTCGGTTTGATAGTACCGGCACTGACCTACTTACCAATTGTATAGGGTTGACAGTGACACATATTTTACGAGTTTTTAACAACCCAGATTTTTCGAGGGCATTGCTGTGTGCTTTCTTTTTGAGGCTTTCAGCTGAATGTTTGCGGATTTTCTTCTTAAATGGCATGAAATAAAAGGGGACGTTCAAGGTGGGTGTTGAAGTTAGCTGAAATATTGTTTATATCTTGGTTGTTAGGAAAATTGCTTCACTTTTCCAAATTTGCCTTAGAAATATTATCAGTGATTGGATTTAAGTAAGTTTAGATATCTACAGTATAGTGTATCTGTAAACCAATTAAAGCAGTTCTGTTTGAGTCGCTCATAATTCCGTCTAACCTACAAAAGCGGAGCAAAACACTAACCAAATTGAATTATCGGCGGCGCACAAACGAATCTGTGCCATCCATCTATTCCCAAGTAATTTCAGTTCGGAATTTCCGCGTTTGACAGCCCATAACTCAAGACAATCACACCATATTTCTTTGAATAACCCAATAAACTGGCCAGCGACAACCCTACATAAAGTTTTATGTTTTTTGTTCACCGGTCGGTTGCTGCAGCACGTTTTGTGTTGCAGCAGCTCGTTCTATTGTGTTGCTGCAACTTCGTTAGCGCGCTCCGACGCCTATCGGCTATGGAGGCATCACTGTTGCTGTTCTTTATTGACTAGTTTTAGGAAGTCTGTGGAACTAGGAGCTAACTTTATATTCTAGCGAGTGAAACCCTGTAGCTAGTAATCAGTGATGTGACTTATCTTAGATAAAAGTATCTGAAATACAGATACAAAATACGTATTTATATACGTCTTGTATTTGAAATACTTTTAATTTTTTTATTTTGTATCTTATAATTAGATACATTTTCCTGGTATCTTAGTATTTTGAAGATACTTTGTTCCCTAAGATACTTTTACTAATATGAACTTCGCAGTTTTTCTTACCGAACGCAACTATGTTTGAGGAATTAGTTTTACTCTAATCTCAACTAAAACATAAAAAGTCTCAATTTTAATACCTTAATATCTTGTCTCGTCACTTTTGCCTGATCCTTGTTATCAACGCGATCTATTCGAAAATTGTTTTCTCGAACAAATAAACTTAAATTAAATTAAATGTTGTTTTCTTACAAAAGTATTTTATATTTAAAAAGTAGTTGAAAGATAAGTATTTTGTATCTAGTATTTCAGATACCTTTTTAGAAAATTATTTGTATCTGGTATCTGAAATGCTTATTTTTAAAGTATCTTGCATCTAGTATTTCAGATACTTTGTATATGGTATCTTATACATCACTGCTAGTAATATAGAATGCTTTTGTTAAAATGCAAGTTCTGCTAAAATGTATAGTTAAATTTTGTTTTAGTGCTCATGTTAGAAAATGAAGCTTATTTTCAGGGGACTAAAATTATAGCTCGGGTAGGTACGTAAAATGATCGCAAGAAGCGATAAGGCCGCGCATTGTATTATATTGTAGTGTTCAATTTATTTTTTGTTATGTATTTTTGTGGTGTACAGTAAAGAAATAAAATTCCTAATTGTTCGGTTTTGCAACAATTATTAAGATTTTGGAATTAACGAATGATAGTCGCGTTTTCACCAATCGTGGACACTATATTTTTGGCCAGTCAACCTTTAGTGCTAACATGAACAAGCCACTGAATAAAGTTAATTGACGTTAAAACACGTCTGAACACGGGCAAATGCGTTACATGCTCATCCAAAACACGCCATGGCAATCGTTAACAAAAATACATACAAATAAATATAATTGAAACAGGGCATAGCGAAACATTTCAAGTTCACGATAATGTCCCCGTCGCGTGCCGAACGATATAATTCCGCCAGGTATTAGAGAATCAAGCCACGAAACTTTGCCGATATACATCATTTACTTATGGATTTCTATGGAAAGTAAAAATCGTGGTTTCTGGTTACAGGCGAAGATAATTAGGTGAAATTGCATTTAATATAATCCCTTGTTTTAGTGAAAAGTATAAGGCTGCTGCTGGCTTTTTGTAGATATTATTCAAAACGAACTTATGAAAAACTTGGTTTTTCTATCCATAAAATATACGTTATAAATTATTAGACAGCATGAAGAAATATGAACGCAACCGTCTGTCATGATTACGAACGCGACGTTCTACCTAATTGACAAAATTAATTTTGTAATTGTTAGTCTCCTGTCTGCTTTGGAATACACGCTTTTCAAATTCAGATTCAAACTTTTTATTTCAGACCAGTGGTTCCTAGTGTTAGTATGAACTTATCCTATGTTAGGAAAAAACAAATAATAATAACTTAAAAATACACTAACTTGCTCGTTCCTTTACAACGATATCTCCGCTTTTTTATTTAATCTTTCTCTTACTTAACTCTTCTACTCAATCCATAATTCATACACATATAAGTTTTTATAAGTCTAATAACGTAGTTTATGGGTAGAAAAACCGATATTTCATCCATTCAAAAATTACCAGTTTTTCTCACTCAGGCAAAAAAAAACTGAACATTTACAAGTACAGTCAACAAAAGAGATAAGTATGCAGGATCGTCGAATATAGTTGAAGTTTAGTAAGAAACCGATGGATGTTGTCGACTAAAATTTAATTTGATAAACGAGCTGAGCTACCAATTTATTCTCAGAAAAATCTATAATATATGAATCTACTGTTCTACTCCAATGATAAGTCTCCTCAACTATAAAAGTAAAAGAGCAATCTCTTTGAGCAAAAATCTACATACACACTTGACACTTCAATCCAGCTTCGACTTCGTCTGAAAGGCCTTCAGGCTCCGCTCCAGTGGCTGTTAAAGTCACTAAGTTACAATATAACATTGAAGCTCACTACATTATCGTGCTCGAGTTATCAAAGGTGTACAATTTAATAACGTGCTTTGGAAGTGATCTATGAGAACCTTCACTCGATGAGAACTGCGAGAATGAGGGTTGCCAGCCTTTGACGCGTTTGATGTGGATATTATTGTATTTCAATATGGTAGATGTTGAGCTGTTAACCTACATACATTGAAAATTGATTTGGAACCGGTTATTGGAATGTGCGTTGTTCACTTTGATTGAAATCAGTCTGTTTTACGCAAAATAAGTAGAGAGCATCCAATCAATATACCGACCAGTAATAAATCAAAATAATAAATCAAATAATAAATCAATAATAAATCTATCAGTCAGATTAAAAAAAAAATATTTTGGCAAATGATAGCCCAATGCTTGCAAGGCTATAGGCTATTTAACACGCTAGGCCAAAAGACTGAGCCAGGTTAGGCTTTAAAGAGGTGAGCAAAATGAAAACAAGTTGGAACAAACGCTAAGCGGAAACAAAGGAACACCACGAGCAGGCGATGCGCTGCGACGCGACGGGGTGGTTCTGGTTCTGGGGAACAAGAAATTTCACGCGGGCGAAGTTGCGGGCAGAAGATAGTAACATATAAAAGCCTACGTTTATGTTTAAAAGAAAATATTTGTTCCTCGCTTCGAGTCTCTGAAACAATTTTGTGAAAGCTTACTTATGTAGGAAGCTGCGGAAGAAAAGATAACAGTATCCATGGAGTTTCCTTGCTAACTACTCTCCAGAGATGGCACTACATTTTCCTTAAACCCCCGATAACCATAAACTTGATAACCCATAGCACCCAAGTTACCCTCAAAAATTGGAGAAACACGCACGCTGGCAACACAGACATTGACGACGCTCTTACCGATATGAGATTAAACGGAGCATCGCATCACAAGACAAGACACGTGCAGAAGGTATACTAGCTTGTAACGAAGAGTCTTTTTGTATAGGTACGGACAGACGTGCACATTACTAGCACAAAAGCATGCCATTACTGAGCAATTGCTACTTAGTAGCACGTGTGTCAAAGCTTTGCTAGTAATGAGCATGCTTATTTCGAGCATGCTCAAAAATCAACAGTCGTTTGATTTTCGAGCATGCTACCTGAGATGTGGGTGGAAGGGGGAGTGCTCCAAGCGCGCCCGCACACGCTAATTTAGGAGTATGCCTTAAACTAGCATGCTGATTTCTAGCAAATGTGAACAGCTGCAGCGCATGCTAATTTTAAACATGCTTACAAGCATGCTTTTTATAAGCATGTGTATTAGTACCTTATGGTGAATGCGAAGTGGTAGACCGCGAAATTCAAATTTTGTTACGTTTTTGCAATTTGCAGGTCAGTGTCAGGTTGTATCTTGATCAAAATTTGATTCGCGACTATAACAGGTACTTATTTACAGAATTATAATCATTAAAAACATTAATACCTTTTTCTATGTGAGATTTGTACCATAAGCACTTTTCCCTAGGAGATTTCTTCTTGTGGTACAAATCTAACTTAGGAAGATGTATTAATGATTCTAATGACTATAATTTTGCAAATAAGTACCTGTTATAGTCGCGAATCATATTTTGATCAAGATACAACCTGACACTGACCTGCAAATTGCAAAAAACGTAAGACAATTTGAATTTCGCGATCTACCACTGCGCAATCACCTTAAAGCTCTTATATTAAATGTTCGATGCTGGCTGCACAGTTGCTGGACTAAAGTGGAACTGGGCTGGTTACATCTGTCCTAAGTCGGTGGCAACCACCGCTCAGTGGGTCCCAAATAACAGGAAACAACTACGCGACAGTTCCAGGAAGAGATGATGGGATGAGCTGGACTCCTTCTTAAAGGATTGGCCCACAATCGCAGTAGACCGGGAAAAGTGGAAAGAGGGAAGGGAGACCTATGCCCTGCAGGGGGATAACACAGGCTCATACTAGTTATTATTATTATTAAAACGACTTTAACGTCATTTGTCTTGTTGTGTTGCTTATATATTTATTGTTAAATTAGCTAGTAAACAAAAATGTTGTGTGTACTGCTAGAGACTGCAGTCATTAGAAATACTTTGTTGTTATCTGTCCGTTCTATCTTGCTTAGATACAGAGTGAACATTTTACAAACTTTATGCCTAAAAGTCTTCGCACCCGTACCATATTACTGCTGTAGGTACAAGATAAAGCAACAATTTGTGTAAAATTGAAGCTCAAGACAACAAAAAGCAGAAATGCAGCAAACAAGAAATTCTAGTTAACACTCCTAGAAGTGGAAGCAAAATCTCTAAAGTTACAACTACTTTCAAAGAAATTCTAGAGAAACTAGAAACTGGAACCTCAATTTTAGGTAAAAGTTCAAACTAGAAATTCACGTCACTTTTGCAATGCAAATGAAGGAAAGTAGTTGTAATACCTCGATTGGAAAGAATGGAACTTCTATTCTCTTTGTATACTGTGACCATAATCGGAGGGGGTAAGCACAAAGGGAGGCCCAGCGGTGAAGAGGAAGTAACAAAGACAAAATTGCGTTCGTGAGACAGGGGACATTTTTAAGGAAAATAGCGAGTGAGGCGATGCCGATGTAAGCATTCCGTGATAAAATTATGTGCGGGAAACGGTAAAAATTGGTTTTTAGAACGGTTGGTCTATTTTGGGAAGATATTTGCGCTCTTGTGGTTGAACAGTCGAGTTCTTTTACTAGCATATCAGTTCGATAAAAAATCGAATGTCGTGAATACTTTGTGTCGATTTTTAGTTCACGATGTAGACCATCAAGAGTGAAAGAAAAACAACACGACTACATCACATTGTTAACAAAGTTAGACAGTAAACACTAACGAACTTCGGTTCTTTGCTTTCAACATTAAATGAGTTTTCTACCTTCTTACAAACTCGTCTGACTACAAACAAATTCAGCAATAGTAGTTCTAAATCAACATAGAATCGCGACATTAGTTCGAAATTTTTAATCGAATCGCAGTTCAAAGCGACGCAACTACATGCAGTTAAATTCAAAGGAGTAATCAATGTTCTTTGTACGAGGAGGTAACGTCTTGCCGAACAGCCAATATTTTGTTTTAATTAACAACTCCATTCGATTAATGTTTGAACATGAAGAAAGTGTAGAACTTCGCAAATAAATCTGTCTACATCCAGCGAGGCGAGGGAACACATAGATACAGATGTAAAAGTTGCGAAGAAGCGTCACGTTCACACGTTTTATGACGACTCCCGAGGCGGTTTATTTCATATTACTTTGTAGAAAACAAAGAGTTTTAAAACTTCAAATTGTATGACGTTTTACAACCGCAACGTTGTATACGAAACCTATAAACAGCTACTGTATATGTTTACAGGCGGCGCCACGCCTGTCGGGTTCTCGTGTGTTTTTACATCATTTAAAGATTGAGTTCACTCGCACAGAATTTTGTTTCGTTCAGTCGTTCACTAATTTATTTATTGAGTGAACTTAATTATTTAGGCAACTTGTACTTCTTATTCTTTTACAACGTGTTTTCGAAAAGCGGTCAAAGAACTATAAATAAGGAAAAACTTTTCGGAAGTAGCAATCCAAGTAATATTAACGTAGAAGTTTGTCTGCCATCAATTTAGTATTTCGCGGATAAAATGTAATAAGTTAATAACCGTTCCCTGAAGAACCGTTCCTAAACGGGAAAATATTACTGATTGCATTCGATTCGAAGAAAGTTGTGTTGAAATGGGAAAATATGGATTAGGGCCCCATTGAACCTCGGTTACGGGTTTAGACGACCATTTGCAAATATAAATGAATGGTAGGATTTACCCTTTTCATGTTTTCGTAAAAAACGCAAAGCTTTTGGGAATCTAAATAAGAGGTAAAGAGAAGAACTTCAATAAAAATTGACAAATGATGACGTCAAACAGTTGGTGAAAATATATTTCGGTGGCGCAACCAATTTGGGAAAACCTCCGATACTTGACACTTCCTTTCAAAACTTAAAGATATCAGGGGTCTTGTGAACTGGTGGAGTTCGCTCAGGCGACTTATGATGCGGCATGGATGTTATCATTTCTTCTGATTCGTCACACGAATTTGTGCTTTTGCTTTTGCGCATTCATGTGTCGTTTCGGGATTTTTTATGTAATACCTTGTAATGAATGTGTAATAAAATTTGAATGTTCGCTCTTGTAATAATACAATTATGTCAGAGGGCAATTTGTGTTACGGCCGAATCAACAGATGTTATTTCTGCGATGATTTTTTGCATATTGAAGGATGATTTTACCGCCGCAAATACATTAATGCTTTTTCCTTCTCAATACGAGAAGAAGCATATATCTTTGTGGGACACTACAGGCTGATAAAAAAAAACATCAAATCAAGGGGATGAATGCAAGCCACTGCTTGGATTCACCCCCTCTTCTGTTGTGTTGAAAATAGCTTGGATCCAAGTCTATTTTCAACACAACAGAAACAGCTTCTTATCCTCTCCGAGCAATAGAATATTAGAAACTTTAGAAGAACAAGAAACCAACACATGACACCCTGACAATGAAGACGTTAGATCTATTGTAGATACAATATTCAGTTTGATTCACGGCACCCATAACGCTGGCATTGTTGAGGCTTTAATTATATGAAACCGAGTCCTTCAATCATTCTTCAGGACCTGCGTATTAGGTATTACTGAAGAATAAATGTTACAGAATATACTTATCGAAGAAAAACCGTAGTTGTCCTTCGTAATATCTAGGGTACCTATATTAATATATATTAAAAATTTAATATAATATTTAATAACCAATTAAATAAAACCATACGGGTTAGATTAGTATAGAAATATGATGACTCGCACGAGCCGAGGGAGCGAAGGGATAGTGCCGCGGTAGCGGACGGTGTGCACTACATCTAAGTTGATCGCAGTTACTTGGTTATTTAGTACTTTTAGAACCCCAAAATAGGAGTTATTTAAAGGTTCAAAAAAGAGATTAATTATATTAGACTGTTCAATTATATTTTTAGGGAAACAAATTGAGAATTATTTGAAGATCAATTAAATACATACGCTCTTGATAAAAAAACAACCCTAAAAATAAACAAATACAATTCGTCACAGTAATCGTACATCGTATTAATCTAAAGCTAAACGAAACCCAACACGAGTTGTTAATAATATCATTTTTACGCCTCTAGATCCACCTTCCGATAAAACACATATTGAAAACCCAATAACTCGAATGTAACATTTATTAGTGTTACCCTTATCGCTTCCACAATTACATTTACGAATCTTTATATTAAAAGGCTCAATAATTTATCTGAAGCTCAACAGCTCAACATATTGGTTACAACGTGTTGAGCATCAGATATTGATCCGAAATAACCTTTCACATTTATTTGAAAACATGTCACAGTTGAAAATTATGTTGGGCGATTCGATATCTACTATACCCAGGTGGTAAAGTAGATATCGAATCGCCCAACGTAATGTTAGAGGTCAAAGCTCGATAAAACATGGGAAACAGGTAATGTGAGAATGGAATATTAATGGTAAAACATTATAGGTTAATCTATAGGAATCAGAGCATAATTGTTTGGATATTTGATAGATGAATATCAATTAAATGATATTTGCTCCCGATTGGATCGTTGGAATCCAATTAAATTAACAGGTTACAAATAAATGGGTTACGAATGTGTAAAATGATGGCCATCATCGTATGAAATCGAATCCATGTTGATTTACAGGTATTTTATTTGCAGCTCGTGTTACTAAGGACCATATAAATTAGTTTATGATTGTAAAATTGTTGTTGATATGAAATGTCTGCATTCATTTTACGTAGGGGGCAATGGCGCACCTATTAGCTGGTTTAAATTTTTCAGAAAAAGTATAAAACATCGTTATTTTCTAAGTTACACTTAGACTTTTTCTTTTGACGATTAGGCACTACGAGATTGGCTAGAATTCAAACAACCCTGCCACAAGTTTTTTTTTTGCGCTCGAATGTCGTTTGTTTGTGCAAATGTTTATTTATTTATATAATAAGTACCTACTTTATTGTACCAAAAAATACATATCGAAAAAATACGATTATTAACTATCATTATTATTTATCAATAACAATTCAATTGTTTTGTAAAATGTATTGAAAAATCAAGATGGCGACGTTAGTTCCGAATTTGACCACGTGTCAAAAGAACCTTTTAGCTCTATATGTGTATGCATTACCTAAAAAAGTACAACCATCCCATCAAGCATCATTCCTTTAATTTCCTATCGTGATAGATAAGGATATTATATCCGTTACCATGGCAACACATCAGCGGAGGTAAAACTCGTCACAATAGGTAACAGAGGTACGGGCATCTTTCACCAGCTATTGTTAAACCAATTTATTGTTCAAATTTCATCACGCCGATTTGTTACAAAAAAAAACCCTGTTATGAAAATACTTTTCAGTTCTAAATAAAGGATTTGAGTTGAAAAATATATTTTTTTGCTGTAGGTAATTTGTTTGATTAATGTTTCGGTGTACTGTCTGTTTATAACATTTTTAGAGATTTTCCGGTCTGAACCCCAGAAGCCCCTTCTAACGAGATTATGTTTGGATGTTTGTTATCTACTAAATAAATCAAGCAAAAACGGGTGAACGGATTAACATAAAATTTGGCACGCAGCAGGTTGTGTATAAACTGGATTAACACAGAGGACTTTTTTTTACCCGTTACTACAATTCCGTGGGTTAATTAATTCTAACTTCACGCGGCCGAAGCCACGGACAAAAGCTAGTTCTAAATAAGCCCTAAAACTATAAGCTACTACCTGCTACTATAACTATAACTAAAAGCTAAAACGAGACCAACTAAGAAGTCCACATCATCACAATATATATTTAGTATAACCCGGTGTAACCTAATATTTACATTTACCTCGCTCGGCCTGAAAGCTAAGTCAAACGAAACACCGCGTTTGTACTAAGTATTATTAATTACTTACCTACAGCTAAGTTACAATCAAGTATGTTAGCTTTGCTAGATTGAAGTTGTTTGCTTATACCAAAAATATATCTGTTTATGATAAGATACCTACGTAGGAGGTAAAATTTGAACCTGAAAATACCTATTTTCACGATTCTTTGCAGAAGTTCATAAACTAATAGTTTTGCAGACGAATAGCAGCAATAATAAATAAAAACTTTTCATTGTTCACTTTTTAGTTATACATACACCACACAAATTCAGTTAACACTACTTGCTATGTATCAGTGTAGGGAAGTTATTAAAACATCATCACTAAAAACTAAGTGGAAAAATCGTATTATTGAAGCGTAACTCAAAAACTACCCAAGTTATCAAATTTATATGGGACCACCCCTGAGGCATACCTTATCCATTAAAAACAATACATAGTTATTCAATTGCAGCCAAGCGGTGCTAAGCTAAGGTGCATTGAAGAAATGAAGACACCGACTAGAAGAATCATCAAAATTCGAATTATTCCACTTCCAATAGAAATGCCGGAGATGCAGTACATTTATGCATATAACTTCGTACAGTCAACAGCAAAAGTAGATGATGAAAATCAGAAATTCAATACTAATGAACGGAGTTCGCGTCAGAACTGTGTGGCGTCGAAGTGTCGTTATGTGATTGTAAATTATACCAAACATTTACTACTTCGACGCCACACAGTTCTGACGCGAACTCCGTTCAAGAATTAGTATTGAATTTCTGATTTTCATCATCTACTTTTGCTGTTGACTGTACATAAGAATAATTACCAAATGTACCTATTATATACTAAAATCTTCCTGAAAGTATCTAGAATTGTTGATCACGTTAATAAAAGAAACATCAAAATTTTTGAGAAAATCGCAGACTTACAAACATACATACATACGGGTCGAATACAGAACCTCCTTTTTAAAAAAAAAAAAAAAAAAAAACAGCAGTCATTTAGAATCTGCAGTGCGATTCTGTAACCATCTCACCGTTGCTGTCAGTGTCATCCTGATGCTAGGGATTGATACTCTTGACAGCTCACTCTAAGTTCACTTCACCTAACTTTTCACGGTGAGATTTTTACAGAATCGATCGGCAGCACTTTTTTGCGTCATAATTAGGTACATAAGACAGTCTTCACAACTTCCTAGTGTTTTAGCTGAAAGAAGTGCAACAAACTCTTCAACTGCAGCATTTGTTAATGCCTATTAATTAGTCCTTAGAAAGGACTCCGTACGTAGGCATATTTCATTTTCTAATGCTTCTACTAGACATAAAAATGCAAAAATAATATTTTGTACTCGTCACGAATAAGCCACAAGAATCGTATATTATCTCAGTACCTACATTACTGAACGCCTGATGAAAACATATTAGCAAATTAAATTAACGAGCAACAAAAAATCGTGCCAGACCAACAGGCATTCCAATTTAGGTATTATTACTAACTATGTTTAAGACTAAAACCACACTCAGGAAAAGTGTTTATCTTTTATAGATATTCTCTTGAGAGAAAGAACATGGTTAGTATCAATTACTTTCCTTTCGTTTTTTTGGAATTAAGAAAATTGGTTACTCGTAAACAGAAATGCGATGTACCGTTGCTTACGAATTTTATAAAGTGTTTTGTTAGTATGGCTAAACAAGATATATCCCCTTTTTTATTTGAGGGTGGGAACTTATCAAATAACTTCTCCCGCTCTGGATGGAGCGGGAGGGCGTGTCAGGCTTTTACGGACTAAAACCCATCCGTGTTCCTTCAGTTGCCTGTGCCAGGGGCCACGGTATCTCTTTCGAACAACCCGCGACCCTGACAGAAGATACACCCTTAATATTAAAAATGCTTCTGCGAGTGCGGAGTGGTACTTTAGAACGTCTTCCGCACTCTAGGCACTCATAAGACAAGTAGGTACAATTTTTAATTAAGGTATGAGCTTTTCTCATATGCGTGATACTGATACTCTCACATGATAAAAACTAACAATCGTATTGATAATCTGAGGGGCCCGTGGCTAAATAAAAAACCAGCCGCACAGGTCGATCGATCAGGGTAAGCTACGCTTTAGCGGTTGGTACATACCGAGACCCCTCCATGCCTCGGAAAGCACGTTAAGCCGTTGGTCCCAGCTGTCTTTCGTGGATCTTTGACAGTCGTTACGGGTAGTCAGAAGCCCGAAAATCTGACAACCAGTCTTACCAAGGGGTATCGTATTACCCAGTCACAGGGTTGTGGATGTCAGATAGGCAGTCGCTCCATGTAAAATACTGGTATTCAGCTGCATCCGGCTAGACTGGAAGCCGACCCCAACATAATTGGGAAAAGGCTAGGCAGATGATGAATCGTATTGATAACTTACTCCAATTTGAATAAGATAGAGAGAGAAATGTGTAACAAGATGTCTTTGCATTTGTATCATTACAGGAGGTATTTGTAATACTTGAAAGAACGAAGATGAAGACGCCAGAACACAAAATTACTTACTTCAAACATGACTGGCGACTTCACAAAACATTTTATTTGGCACTCAAAGAGGCAATCTGTATTAAATCACACATCTTTCAACAAACGCTGGAAGCCTTGCGAACGTTTCCCAAGTCGATTGGGACGCAACACTTACCTAAAAACGAAAAAACCTCTTAAAGATTATTACTTTCATTGGTTCGTTTTTTGACGAAAAATAAATGAGAATTACGTAAAGCTGCGTATAAGCTAAGCGACAGAAAATTGCCGTATGTCGACAAAATTACCAGCATTTTTACGCAAAGCTGGATTTGGATGATTTGATTTTGGCATTTGGATGTTCTTGTGATTATTTTCATAAAAATATGATTGACCGGTACAAAACACGAGTTTATCACAATAGCAGGAAATGCCGGTGACACTGCTTAACTATAATACCTTGTTTCCAATATCTATTTAGAAATCCATTTTTGGAACTTCAACAGAACTGGCGAAAGTGTCTGTACTACACCTGTTACTTATTTTATTTTAGGATATAAAATGGCCACTGTAACCTGCATAGTATTAGATAAAAATCTTACACTCATCTCAAAGACCTCCAGACATACTGACATGACAGTTAACTCTGTAGAGTCAGGAGTGTGCCAATTCCCTTATCTGCCACATTACCAAGATTCCATCATTCGTCTACTAAAAGTAATGCATGAGCCAGCGTTTTCCTGAAGACCTAGACTTCTAGGCCTTAATCCAGAAAGGCATTAACATTAATCCTTCCCAAGGAGCCATAACTCACTCTTTTAGCACCTTTTTGCTGTAATTAATTTTCCGCCTTACCTGGAACAAATAAATTAAAGATATAAATACATTTGTGTTTGCTAACAAGAGATATTCAATAACTTTACGTGGTAATAATGCTAGAACATTGAGCATTACCTAAATGTCCATTGCCATTTGCCATTGCCAGTTTGAACTAGCAGGTCATATTACAAAATATTTCAAAGTTAGTTTTCTGAATTTTCCAAAGTTTGTTGCTATTAAACTAAATAGCTTGTTGTTTTATCTATACTTATAATAAATCTGTAGAGAGGTCAATTCTGTACATGAAATATATTTCCAAAATAACTATCAGCGGGTGATTAGTGATCGTTACTGACGCCAAAAATGCAATCAGTAAAATTTTTGTCTGTCTGTCTGTCTGTCTGTCTGTCTGTCTGTATGTTCGTTATAGAAACAAAAACCACTCGACGGATTTCAACGAAACTTGGTACAATTGTTCTTCATACTCCTGGGCAGGTTATAGTATACTTTTCATCACGCTACGATCAATAGGAGCAGAGCAGTGAAGGGAAATGTTGGGAAAATAGGATTTCTTTATAAATGAAGTAGTAATAGGTTAGTAGTAGTTAGTAGTAGGTAAGTTTTGGTTAATTTATGTTCAGTTTTTTTTAATATTAAGTAGGTAAAAGCGTAGGTACTTTTATTAATTATAGGTATAGGTATTATTAATTATAGTAGTTATAGGTCTTTAGTTTTAAGTGAAGTAGGTTTTATTATATATTATTTTATATATTAGACGTAGTTATATATTTTTAGTTATTCAAGCCCCAAGCGGACGCCGGCGTCCGCCCGCTATTGTCTTGAAAAACGCGTTGAATGAGAAATACGCGTTCTCAAGAATCGGCAGAAGAAAGAGCACATCAGTTAAACTCTATGAGAGTTAGTGCCTCAATTTCCGGAAGTCATTATTCCACGCGGACGAAGTCGCTGGCAAAAGCTAGTGTGTAATAAATCTGTAGAATCCTGTTGCTCATCACCACACCAAGCCTCTCGTACAGGCACGCTTCACTTTCAACTGTTTCCCGCCATTATTGGTGACTGACAGTTGACACTAATGACAGCTACCTCACCTGGTGTGCATGAGATAGTGTTTACAAATCTATCACTGCAATACCACAAAGGCGTGCAATTAGTATGTACTATAATGGGTACAGCACAAAGGTAAACGGTATTGTTCCGATAGAAAATAAAATGCAAAATAAATAAAACTGTGATTATATTGACCAAGAAAATGTTTTGCTTGAAACACCAGTAATTATAGCCACACACGTGAACGATTAGTACATAACTACGTACCTAGGGCTTCACCGGGGCACTAAGCGGCAAAGGTCGGACGTACGCGCCATACGCCGCTAATCCGTACGCCGACGCTACGTAAGCGTATGTCAATGTCAGAGTTGCGACAGTACGCCTAGAAGGAAGCACGAGGGTACTACTAGTTGATCTAAAGGTTGATGCTTAGGTGTTCCGGCTTTAAAGGCCTTCCAAGAGAGTTAGGTAGGTAATCTTGGTCTTGTCTAAACCTTTTACTACTATCCAGGGAGAATCTAAATCTGATTGATTTCAGAACGCAGTTGTTTTGAAATAAGACGCAGTAGTCGTCGCAAAAACTATCGTGCTATCCAGTACTTAAGTCACTGTCTGCTAGAAATATCGTTACTTCGGATTACACCATATCTATTTCCAAAGTCAAGTAAAAAAACCCAATGCAGAAAAACCGCAATATACAGCAATAACACTAAAAAGAAAACAGAATCTATTCAATAAGAAATATTGCAAACGAGACCAAAAATAAAGGAACAGAAGCCAAATGCTGCACGCTGCATGAATTTTTTAACTGATGGAGTAAAAGAAAAGGGATGTTGTGACCATTTGCCAAGAAACTCGACACAACAAATTATAGGCAAAAAACCCTATATATAGGATGACTGGTAATTAGTGACCGATACCTAAACACGTGATTGTACTCATGATAACAAACAACTTCTACTATGGGACCAAATCGGAATTCGCGAAAAAAAATCTGCTGTTCAGTACATACATTTTGACCAGTTAGGCGAACATAAATGACTGAACAGCAGATTTTTTTTTCACAATTTCAGGTTTGGTCCCATAGTAAAAGTTGTTTGTTATCATGAGTACAAGCACGTGTTTAAGTATCGGTCACTAATTATCAGTCACCGTATATATACGTAAGTCCCAAAACACTGCTTTCAGAAGTCTCATGCCCCGGTTCCTAATCACCTTAAATGTAACCCTCTTAATTCAAGACTTCTTAAGTTTTTGAAAAGTAGTTTTGAATTTCACAGTTTTCCCCTTGAGTAATACTGAAATAGAAGTCAGGTGCGACGCGACGTTGTGATGCGATTCTGGTAGAATAATATCAATGAAGTTTTCAAAGAAATTATTCATTATTATAAAGGGGGTTGTTTCCTTCTCTACTCTTCACTATTTCCGCTCTAAGTAAAACTAATTGGATGCCCACGGTGCTCCTGATAGCGAACATAGCATAACGTAGCACAGCATGGCTTGACATGGTAATTGCAACACTGAAGAGGTAATTTAAAGATTACATCTAAATTAAAACTTTGGCTTGCTTTAAGTAGTTTCAGATAGTGGTCAGATAACTTGTTGTGATAATTTGATCGTCTGCCAAATTGCTGTGCTTGTTACAGCGATGTTTTGGCGAGTAATTAAGTTTTCAGTCACCGCCGTTTCTTTGGTTTCTGGTAATTTGTTGCTATCTCTTACCGGTTCAAAACATTTCGTTTTATCTTCCTATCCCGAAAATATATTTATCGATATCTGCCATTTGATTAACTTGCTCATATCAACATTCCTATAAAAATGGCGTTCTTTATAAAACATCCGCTCCGCTCTCCGCACACATTGCATCCATTTCTCAGTGTTGTTTTCATTATGCTTTATTTTTATTATCACACAAACTTTTCTATGTGCTGTCTAACACTAAATTGTGCGACACTTTGTAATTGTATCTTGTTTTTATTAGATTAGTGATTTTCCATTAGTCTTCGTTTACATTTACTTTGCAAAAGTGGGTTAGTTAGCTTGATTTACAAAATTGACTGGGTTCTCATTATAAATTTCCGTTTTAATTTAATGGATCGTTCGTTATACTTGATTATGGTCTGTGTTCATTTTCATTTTAGTAATTACTAGCTGACCCGGCGAACTTCGTGCCGCCTCAGAATGAAAAAGAATATACATATGAGAAAATTAATTATCTTCATTATTATTTTTTTCGTGAATTTTGCCATGTTATAATAGTTATTCTGCTATTCGGGGTGGAGAGAAATCCAAATAATCAAAGATCATAAAAATCGGTCCTGCTGTTCTTGAGTCATCAATGGTGTAACTAACCCGACTTGTTGTTATTTTATTTATAAAGATTAGAAGAAACAAAAAATACTTTATGATATTTGGCAAAATTGTTTATGAAAGAAAAAAACATACTCTCTGTTTTTAACTGTTTCCATGTTATCATAAAAGCCCCATATATGCGATTTTCTAAACAATACAATATTCATATATTTTCATAAGCCTGCTCTGTTTCCCTATATGTTTACGATCGCACTGACATTACTCCAGTTATTACGACATCCTCTATCTCCAACAATGGCAGACTCAATTGATTCCACCTCGTGCTACTCGTAAAATTGATTTTCAGAGAAATCAGCGTCTTCCTGTGAAATGTCTGTGAAAATTTTTCCATTTGTATCGTGTTTTCTTCAATGCTTTCTTATTCTTAGGTTTTTATTTATTTGCTATCTGTTGCTGTATCATTCACGGCAGGAAATTGCCTGGGACAGTCTTGTATCACGCCAAGCATGTCAATTGAACTGGTTTCAAGTTATTTATTTATACTGATGGCTCCATTTTTACTGTTGTGATGAGTTTGAACAGAGGTTTCAAGTACTGTTTTTATGTTTCATCTCTGTGAAAAACTTTCTTATGTTTTACTATCTTATCAACAAATAAATCTTTCACTACGTACTTATCATGGAGGAGTTCAAAAAACTGAAATTCAAAGCATATATTTCAATTTAATTACAGGCACTTTTGAATTAACAAGGAGTCGGTTAGTCAGAAAAATGAAGCTAGATGTGCATTCCAAAAAGTAGTAGGTTCCCATGGAGAAACTTCATGGACACTCTTTTTAGTCCAAATATTGTTACAAAATCGTTTTTTTTTTTTCAAAGTCTGATGTGCCATGCCCATGCTCATAGCCTGTAACTATGTATTCCCATATGGGCCCAATAGTGACGGTTAACAGACACCTGTCAATACGACTCACTAATTCATTGATCATGCGTTATGCGTTATGCGTGATAGACATCCGCTAAATCAGTCCAACGCGTGGCTTCATTATATTTCATACTCATTTGGGGATTACCGACAAAATTCAATGTTGATGACGGGTGATTATGATCAAACGAGGGATGAAAAAACTATCTGCCTTGTATCAAGGTCTTCAAACTCACTAGAACTTAAGGTCTATAAGAAAAGTTTTCCAATAGTTTCTATAGACTTACGAAAGATTACACTCCAAGTGGGCATTACACTCCAAGATAATGAATAAGAAGGAAGTAATGAGCAGCCGTAAGATAGATTGAAAATAGAAAGAAACAGATGTCTCGCGCCGACAACAAATAAATAATACGATCAATAAACCTGATATTTTCTTTTCCATCTAGCAATATATTTGATATGAAATGGCGCGGAAAAAGCAAGATCATTTCTCTCATTTATTCCTCGATCGGAATACGTTCCTCATGAAAAAATACTGATGATGGATTGTTTTTCTCTGGCCAGCCAGACCATTTTCTTTAATATTTTAGATAACAATATTGTCTAACGTAGTGTGAAAGTCTCGCACAAGATGGATCGACAGATTGAGGGGACAAGGTGTTCTGACGCTATTTGGAAAGGCCTATCTATTTCTAGCGGTGAACTAGAAAAAGCGGAATTTGTTACATACTTAATCAATTTCAGATAATGAGCCGTCGTCAAATACCTAAGTAGGTATAAATAGGTAAGGGTTTTTTTTTTTGAGGATGGGAAATCATCAAATGTGTAATGACCCCTCCCGCTCTGGGTGGAACAGAAGGGAGTGTCAGACTCTTACTGACTAAAACCCACCCGTGTTCCTTCTTTAGCCCTTTATGTGCCGGGGTAGCGGTAACCCTTTCAGACAATCCCGCTGCCCAGGCTTCGGCCCTTACGGGGACTAAGGGTGATATATTCTTCTCGTTTGGGGCGCTAGGGTTGTAGCTGCCGACAGTCCAATGCTCGTTGGGCATACGTGAGTATGAGACTTAGTCTCTGGTATTGATACTTTTAATGTTTTATCATCCAAAATAATCGCACTATTGATAACTACAAATCTTCTCCCATTTGTGATTTCAAACTAATATAATAAAGAGGTAAAACTTGTTTGTTTCTATGTTTGTAAGAGGTAATCTCTGGTACTGATCCGATTACAAAAATTCTTTCACTGACAGAAAGCGACACTATTGCCGAGTGTCATAGGGTATTTTAGTGTTAAAACGAGCGGACGAAGTCGCAGCTAGAAGCTAGTTAATAACAAGATGTGATTTCAAGATCAAGCAATGAATTCTAACTACTTATTCTTCCTCGACGCGTGATCATTGGACCAAGATCACGGGTTCAATGCCCGTCTGAGTCAGAGACTGGAACAGTGAGACAATTAGCAAATGTTACTTCAGTCTTAAATTCAGTTAAATTCTTTATTTATCTTTCCACTACAGCACTAAGAATTCAGGATAAGTATGTTTTGGGACTTTCTTCAAAATGATGGATTGCGACGTCAAAGGACCCTTTTCAATACTTATTTAAAGGTGTAGTGTGCTTGAAAAAGGGTCTCGTTGAAGTAAATGCTTTTACTTTAAAAACGTTAAAGACCGATTGAGACTTGACCCGTTGAAGGACGAAACTTGTCACATCAAAAAGACGTACTTTTACGTACTCGTGAATATTTTAAAAGAAGTCATTCAATATCTTTTGCCGTCGTATTAAATTGAAGAATAACCATAAACCCAGTGCAAAATATAGGTAATATACTTACATCGTTGTTATGATGCGAACTATATTTCAACTTAAATCTTACTTGGAACAGAGAACCCATCAAAGCAATCCCAATAGCAAACAAACCCAGAAAATCAATTCTAAAGCCAATAGCATTACGTCACGTCATACGTGGGATCCACGTTTATCGTCATTTCTGCTCGATTTAGTTTCATTATGTAAATAAAGGCGCCGGTTCTGACGTCACGAGAGACGTCCCAAGGACCCGGGGCCCTTCAGGACAAATTAGGGCCAAAAGTTGTGGGTTGTATAGACAAGTATTTATTTATTTATTTGATATTTCAAGCACATAAATGTACAGAGGCGGAATTAATGCCATAGGAATTTTATACCTGTCGACCATTGGGTGATGCAGAGAAACAGTGGTAGGAGGTTCAATCATGAAAATTATCATTATATTAGTTAATTATTTATCCCGTTACGCGACGTTCACCAGATCGTCTGAAGAGGATTTACAAAATTTTAATTGCCGAAATAGGAAATTTTCATACAAATAAGATACCTACTCAAGAGATATTTCTTATGATTCCATTCAAAGGAATATTTCCAAATGGGTTCGTTTCAATGAATAGCGCTTTCATAAAGTTTGGAGCTGTATTATTACATTATAGAAAGCGGTCTTTTCATAATAGAATTAAATAAGTATCCGAATATTTAAGAGCTCGCAAGAATTCACAATTACCTGCTTAGATTCACAAATACAGAGCGAACAATATGAAACCCATCTTTTAAGGTTTTGATTATGACGCTCTTCATTTAATGTTTTGACGACATGGTTGGCGCAGTGGCTGAGCTATCGACTGCTGCGCTGCGTGTCGCGGGTTGGATCCCGCACGGAACAAATATTTGTATTGCCAACAGGTAGTTGTTCCGGCTCTGTCTGTTTATGTATGTGAGTTTAAATGTTTGTAAACACACCCACGATACAGGAGTAATTCCTAATGTGGGGCAAAGTTTAGTAGTAGTAGTAATAAAAAAATGAGTAGAAATATCTTTCACGAAGCCGTCATCAACGCATTCTGTACATCAAACTAAGTAACTTTCTGCAAAAATAATTGCTCGGAAACTACTTTAATTATTGGTGTAAAAATGAGCTGTTTACGGTAGCGCACAATGTAACGCACGCAAAACATTGTGCTAATAAAAACTTTTTTACAAAAAAAACTACCGACTTCCAAAAAACACTACAAAGTGAAAAATAACTTTAATTTCGGAAGTCGGTGTCTGGATCTGTATTTTTGTTTATTGCCACCGACTTCCGAAATTAAAATTATTTTTCACTTTGTAGTGTTTTTTATGGAAGTCGGTTTTTTTTTTTGTTAAAAAGTTTTTATTTCTCGCTTTTTAGTGGGACTGTTTATAATGTATCAAGCTCATCGCCTTTTACAAAATATTACTTTTCCCGATACAGGGACGTTAATTGTTGAGGAGTTCTCCTGGTACTCCACCATCAGCTCCATTTCACCATTCGCATTGTGACGAGCATAAATTGCTTAGCAACCATATTAAAGTAATCGAATCGCAACCTGTGAAATACTTATTATTGAGTAGTCCCGGTGGCCATCTGTGGTCTTCATCATCAGTTTTACTTCACTAAATTTTGCTTTCCGAAAGCAAATGCACGAGTTAGTATAAATAATACCCGAATCGCTATAGGTGTGCCTATAATATTTGAAGAGTTCCTTCGATTTCTCCAGGATCCCGCTGATAATCCTGGCAGCATCAGGCCAGACTTATGTCAACATTGCATTGAACTTAAAATTTAATCCTGTTTAAAATGAGCCCAAACACGACTACGGTGCTGTAATTTCAAGGTTTGTACTTTTTCTGATGCTCCTGGCATCAGCATCAAGTCTCTGTGTAGGTACTTCGGTGTTTCTCATTAACAGTACGTTTATCCACACATCGAGCCCTTTTCAATGAGCCTAAACACGATATATCTGCTGTTAGTTGTCGAGGAGTTAGGTACTCTGCAGACTATCCTGACTGCAGCATCAGGTCATGACTTGATGATCATGAGACCAAATGTGGCAAATGCCCTACCAAACATCAAAACAATTTACTAAAACTGTCCTTGTCTGTTCGAGTAACTTCTTACTGTTAAGGAGTTGTACCTTCCATCATCAGCTCAGCTACCTGAGATTATGACAACCATACGCAAATACACAAGATACTTCATAAAATATGCGATAAACAATAAGTGAGCCAATAAAATTTGAGGGTTGCCCTCGATTTCTCTAAGATCCCATCATCAGATCCTAACTTGGTGACAATGGGACCACCTCAGAACTATCTACTTTCGAACAAAAAAATAATTTTGAAAATCCGTCAAAAAACATACAAACATCCGAACATAATACCTCCTCCTTTTTGTGAAGTCGGTAAAAAATCTAAAGTAAATACAGTCAACAACAATAAAGAAAATATATTTCTAAAAAAAGTAACAAATAGAAAAATTAAACAGAAAGTCCTGTACGAGGCTAAAAGGCTCCTATCTCAGCATGATGCTGCGACATTTAAAAAATAAATGTCGCAGCGCTGGTATTTTGATAGCCCCCCGTATCTACCCATCTTTATGTATGTTTATAATAGGACTTCAGTATAATCAGCCTATAACGTTCCCACTGCACACACTGCTGTCACAGGCCTCTCTGTGAGTGAAAGTGGGCTGTAATCCACCACGCGGGCAGTACGGGTCGGTGGACGTGACAAGTCTTCGAATGTTTGATTATACGATATGTCGGTTACCTCATGATGTTTTTCTTCACAGTTTTGAGAGCAGTGGTGATGAAATTAAATACACAAAGTAAAGGGCCGAAAGTGGATTAACGTTATTACTTAATTATTGCAGTTGATATCTGGTAGTCTATTCTGACATTTACTGTACCCAGTTGACGTTTAATAGTTATTAATTTGACATTTACTTTTTACTTGATAAATTAATAATTAATTTAAATAAATACTTAATTTCATATTTAAAAATTAAGATGACAAATTGATAATGTGTGTTCTTTTTTCTTGTATTAAATATGGGTATTTACCTGAAATATTTTTTTTTATATTTTTATTTTAAATTGCCTGTCTAATTTCGAACTCGCGACAACTCGTACATCGGGGCCGACACCACTGGGCCACCACTGTTCTATAGGACTTAAATACTTACAATTAAATATTGTAAAAACAGATTGCAGATAAGGGTTTAGGTAACTGAGATAATATCACCCAGAACGGCAAAAGGAGTAAATATTAATACATAATTAACATTAAAACTACTGAAACTTTAATATAAAGCCCTTAGAGGTAGGTAGTTATAATTTCTCTAGTATCCTAATTAAGTGAGATGTGCAGTTACCCATATAAAAGCAATTATTCCTCTTATATAAGTGTGTCCCCCGGCGCGGCCCGAGTTTGGACCGCAACCGGGACAATTGTCACGTACGGCCCAATTAGTGGGACCCACCGGCTCGGAAAACTTTTGTCCACACGATAACCAAATCATTAATACACTACAGAGTTTCAATGATATTTTATTGGCAATTAAAGGTCTTAAAGTAATTAATTAATTTCGTTACAAAAGGTAATTTCGTTATAATTAAAGAGTAACTTCTGAAAATTATTACGAAAGTTTTTGGTTTTCAGAAAGTTTATTTTCATAAATATCAAATCAAATTATTTATTAGTTTACAATTAATGGTTTCAAAATATTAGTGTCACTCCTAAACCCGATATATTTTTCTACTTATTGTAATATCTATGTATTACACATCATCTCAACAAAGAAACAATGTGTCCAATCATTGTTTCCGACCCATATTACATTTAATATTAATATTGTCACCCACGGATTTCGTACCCAAAGGACGAATCCAGCAATACACATTACCTTGACCAAAAACACAGGACTTAATGAAAACAAAAAGAACAGAACCCTTATTCCGTATCATCAGAAAAGGTCTTATACCCTGAATTACAAGAAGAAACGTCTGTAAATACTCACAGCTTTTCATAGACGTGACTAGAAAATAAACTAAGGAACTAATACTAGTGATACCTAGTAGAAAGCCGTACCTCACATATATTTCAGTAATATATAGCCTGCACGACAAAAAAGTCATACAATATGTGTTTGACGTCTGATATTTCATTTTGGGCGTATTGTTAAATATATGGCCTTAGTAATAAATCTTCGGAGAAGAAATGTGACAAAAATAAGCTATTTCAATCCTTGAACTGATCGCCTACTAGAAGCTGTTTGCATGTTTTCACTATTATAAACATATATTGTCGTTACGAGTGTATTTTTTTTAGGAACAAACGCTGGTGCAAGGAAATCTGTCGGGTTAACCATACGTTATTGAGTTATGAGCGGCGTAACTTTAACCAACACAAGGCATGGTTGGGATCAGCAAAGCGAACCTAAGCACAAATAAGTTCTACAAGATACAACATTCTGCTGTTCCTACCTTTCTACTTAAGACTATGCCGACCGCACAGTGGCGCCCTCATCGTTTGTTTGGTTATTTCATACAATTTAGAATGAAAATGCAGAAAATAAGCACGTTAAGTTGTGCTTCAAAAGATCATAGTTTTATTATAATCCTTAAAACGAAATATAGTGGCCACCATTATCCGTTTTAAGGATTATAATAAAACTAAACAATATAAAACTACCGTTTCTAATATTCTTAACGTATAATCTTGTGAAGCACCACTTAACGTGCTTATTTTCTGCATTTTCATTCTAAATTGTATGAAATAACCAAACAAACGATGAGGGCGCCACTGTGCGGTCGGCACAGTCTTAAAAGCAGATGATAATACATCTGCTTTTGTGTAGAAACTGAAGGATATGAATTTTCAAGTGACATTACTTACTGGCAAAAAGTTATTTTTTTTTTAAGTTAGAATAAACTAAAGTACTCAACGAGACAGCCTTACATATACGATAGACTAACATTTAGACAGAAAGCAATATCAAAAAAATATTTTAAAGTTTACATAAGTGATCTCCAAACACGTAAATGTAATACTACTTACTTAACATAATATAAAGCGGGCACGTCAACGATACAATAGCCGTAGTTTGGCTAACTTATCTAAGATACGGCTATTTCGGGACAGCATCGGGACGTCTCTCGGGCACACTATTATTTCAGGGCTGCCACAAATGAGTAACTATTTTATTATCAAACAATATTGTAGTCGTTAGGTGGTATGTGGTGACCAGTTTGCTGAAATGAAGATAATATATTCTGAGGGTATAATAATTTTGTAATTACAGCGGAATATAACAGTTATGCCGCGAGTCCAAGATAATAACCACCTCTTATGCAATTATGTATCCCAAAAGTCTGCTAAAACTCAAACAGACTAGAATATTGCTATACAATGACGATAGGACAGTTGTCCCAGTGTCCACCACTCAAGTTCAAAATGGAATGTCTAAAAACACTCAATTATGATGAGTATATTACGAAACAAGCCGGACAATGGGATTTGCCATCGTCAAAAATGTCGTCAGTTTTCGATAAACTATCATCAACCCTTTCGGAGATTAATTTTCAAAAATCCTTCCGTAGTGCTCATTTTCGTTACGTAAGGAACCCTTGTGCAAATTTCATCCCTCTAGACCCTGTGGCTTAGTGTGCGTTGTATATCACTGAACTATTTAAGATTTTTATTAAATAAAAGAAGAGACGAGCTACTCCTATAAAGTCTATCTTCAAAAGCAATAAAACTTATCGAACACCTAAAGAGCTGTTCTTCTTACAATCTCGCCGAGTAAATGACTAGTAACTGTAATCCGACACATCTCTAAGTGGTACTTCCGAGGCGCCATTACCACTTCAGTGTTCTTACTTCGTTACAAGCAAATCGGAAGCACTCCACAAAAGATCTACGTGTGACTATCTATTTATCTTAGCTCATGAATTAAAGCTTGGAAAAGTTTTTTTGAGAAGTCAATATTATTTGTAGATACTTGTAACTGACAGGCTAAAAAAGCAAAAAACTGCACAGAGCGACGTTTGTGCGTATAACTTAAGTTCTGACTGAGACTGAGCAGTATCATAGTTGGTATACCAAGATAAATGATAATGATTCACCGGCTTTTGATGGCCTTTAGATACCGGACAAACAATTGATTAAAATCCCAGCAGATGAATATAGCGTTTAGAAAACGATAGATAATATTGTATACTCTACCACCGCTATATGCAGATCAAATTGTAAACTTACACTCCAAAACCCTGGTAAAAGAATTCTAAAAACCCTTTCCACATTTCCAATAATTCCCTTTAGCCGTAAATTGAAACAATGACCTGTAAAATGGCGCGGCTATCGACAGCGAGCCATCGAGCCGTTAGCGGCAGCCCTAGGTCGAGGGGCACGCACAAATCATATTTTGTACAGCGATTACCCAAGGGTGTTTTATTGTCATTGGCATTGGCAAGGCTACTAAACCTTGGAAACCCATGTTTATTTTCTAGATGCGCAGAAAATTATTTTTAAACAATCAGACGAGAAATTTAAGTTGAATTTATTGTTGAGACAATTATAAGTTGCCAAAATCAGAACCATCATCATTATTTAGCTGAGAGACGTCTACTCGTCCACTGCTAGGCAACCGTCATAGACAAAAGACAAAGACAAAGACATTTATTCGTAGGATATGGTAGGTACAAAGTTGGTTGGTATAAATGGATAAGTTCAACACATCCGCCGCTAAAAGCGGCATACGAATATTTACAATGCACAATGTGAACCTAATGTGCACGTGGGTAGGTATAAAACCTAACTTGTGTACTACTTAAACTCTAATAAACAAGAGGTACAAAACACTTATATTATACACTTATTTTATACTCTAATATACAATAACGTCAAGAATTGCAACAAATACCTTTTCTGTGCTTTCCGCATCCAGAACGAGATGACTTGTCATTGTGGACCAAGATCTGAATAACGTCAAAAAATCGACCCTTGTTAACATCCAACCATAATTTATAGAATCTTGTATTTACAACTGGATGTAGTTGCAGAAATTGTTTTCATCAATTTCACTTTAGTCACAATATTTTTAATATTGGAGCAAGCGACAGCCCTAGCGCGGCCACGGGCACGCACAAATCATATTTCGTACCGCGCCGTCCCGGCGGACTACCATAAGTGGCTACGTTTACGAATACGCGGCTTATTCGGCGTACTGCAGTCTTTGTGGGCGGCAGTGCGACTTTGCCGTATACGCCGGACGAAGAAACAGTGGCCAATGATGGCGTAGGTACATGATTTGATATGAGATTGTTGTTTGATAAGGTACGGCAGAAATCCAATAGATTGAATGCAAATGAAGAATCAATTATCCATTCGCTGGACTGGTTGTTGGAGGCTTAGTAGTCTGTCCAGTAGACATTGAAATGAGAAAACTTGTAAGAAACCGTCAAATACGATTTCTATATATATGTATTTCAGGCTCACAAATATCAGCGTTAAAACGTAGTTCCACTCAAGCATATTAGCAAGTGTCATGACCCCCGACGCCGGCGCCCCAATGGATGGGCGTTGCGCAGCGTCGCCGCACCCTCCGTGCTGCACCACTTATCTTTATATCGCGATAAACCTGGAGGCACTGCTTCTAGACTTCACTTAGTCTTGAAATAGGTAAATGATAGGTAGGTATAGACCTAATCAAGAGATATTTTAACTTATCTAAAAGTGGCAGAGGTCAGAGGGCCAAGACAAGTAACAATCGCTCTCAAAGCGTTTCGTTTCTACGATGACTCATGTCAATCCTACAGAGTTAAATAAAATTGGCTAGCGAAACTCTGCAGACGTGATGGGTAATTGATATCTAAACATGATAAAATAAAAAAATAATTAATTTCACGCTTTTTTGTGGGGTCATCGACCTCAGTTAGTGTATGAACTTGAAATATCACTTTAAAATTAAAACCCAGCTTTGTATTGTGTAAACTTCACAGACGTGATAAGTATCAATATCTTAACACGTCAACATTACAGAAAACAGATTTTCTTAACTCATAAGTACTTCAAGTAACTTTTCTATCATTGCTATAGCTGATAGAATGTCACTTTGTATAGGCTTAGGTAAATACGTCGCTTTTTTTTGACAAGAAGAGAGACTGGTCAGTATTTCCTCTTAAAAACCTGAAGTGAACGACTGCCGGCCAGAAACTCCCCCATGCTCATATCTAACGCTGCTCTGGATATCACTCTACTACCATACAACTCCCATTCCTATGAAAACCTTTCCAAAACAAATATTAATAAATTCTACACATGGTAATATTAAGACGCTTACAAACCTCTCCCCTTCCACTACACAAACTTTCATCAAAGTGACACATAAAGCTAGTTACACAAGTCAACAACATACCTGCAGGGTCCGTACGTGTAGTTCCTTCACTTCCTATTACAGCGCCTACAAAGGGCGTAGTTAATCCTATTCCACGACGTGTAATCCCGCACAAGACGGTTGTACTCGCCTTGGCAAGATAAGCGGCTAATAAATATGTATCGGTACTTCGGAGCCATATTGGACGGATTCCATTTGCTGCACAAATGGGATTGCTATTTGTAAGTACTGTGAAACGCGAATATGTTATAGATACCGTAGAAGAGTTAGTTTTAGTATGGAAGTAAGAACAAAATATATTAGCAATACTCAGTCAGGCTTCATAACAGTAACTGTTTAAACGCAAGTCAAACTCAGATGAGCGATGCCAAAGATTTTATTATTCATTACACGCACAACATGGGTTTAAAATAAGTTGTAGTTAGCTTACTTATTTCATATATTGATTCTATATTCAATTCCAAACATACAGAAACAGTTATGATTTTGTAAAATTTACGACAATGTATAATGAAACCGAATCCCGGTCTCACGGCCGTAAAACTTTCAATTTCCCGGTGGAGCGTAGGGTTTATCATAAAACCACACGCTTCGATAAAACCGTAGGATTCGCAGTACGCCGTGCTCGGTTATCGCGGCGTATCACGCACGCAAGTGTGTACTGCACTTTTTATGTTAATGCCAAGATGTGGATTTACCTGTGTGTATGTTTTGTTTCACACCTTTTATATGGTTCACATTGAGGTTAATATCCTTGTGGATAAGGAAGAGATTAAATAAAGCAATGACCGCTGTCAGACATTAAGCAAAATAGTAATTAGTAACCCAAATTTCAACATAAATATCACGCAAAAACGTTTCAGAAAGCTTACTATTCCTACAAAATAAACAGAAAAAACAATTTACGAACTTCACCTCGTGTTTCCCAAGTATTTCGAGGTGTTATTTCAAATTTGTCACCGACTTTCCTTAATAAAAACATTATGAACGTAGTTTGGAAACAACTCTATACTCTTATTTATGAGTGCGGGCCAACCAGCCCACTCGGTACGCTCCCGACAGTTTGTGAGTAGGGTTTATTACGCCAGCGTTTTAGCGCATGCCTAAGTGGAGAGACAAAGAAATTGCCCTAAAAAGACATTTTTATATGAAACAAAAGAGGAAAATTTTTGTAGAAGAACTTTTTAGGGCTAACAGTATTGGCAAGGAAAGTGAAATTGGAACACGTTCGGTGTGCCGAAAGTTCAAACATATTTGAACTTGGAATAGACCATAAAAAAAAGCTACGTAACAGATCCATTTTAATCACTACGGAGATGGGAAAGAGTACCTATTCCTCAGTAAACAAAAAGAAAAAAACAGAACAAATATTAAAACAGTACAATACAATAGGCGTTCATATCGCTAAAAGCATTTCCTTTAAAATACCCATTGGATTTAAGGGAAAAGATTCGCACAAAAAATAAATATAGGAGATATTAAGAGTCGTAAAATTAAGGAAGAGCGATGACCATCCATTGCCGTCACCATAGCCATTAAAATGCAGTTCCAAGAGGCACTTTATAGATGGCGCCACAAGAGCGTTGAGCATAACTAATTAGGTCAGAATAATTAACAGTTGAAACCACGGAATTAGCATAATTAGAAAAGTTTCACTTTAATATGCAACCCTTAACGGTAATCTTTTTCTGTTTGAGGGTACCTAATTGCTGAGTTTTATTCTTCTAAATGGCGGCACGTGGACGTTGAGGTTGCTGGGGGAAGATTAAGTTAGGTTATGTTTGAATGTCCTTCGTGATGAGGATTCTAAGTGCTATGATTTGATCATTACCTATTCTGTTCTGAGTTGAGCTGCAAGATTTTTGACAAATGCATGCACTGACTGGACAGGTCCGCTCAATCTGTGTCGTTCTTTCCTCAAAAGACCATTTCAGACACCAATCTACATGATCTGACCAAGATTTTGTCTGGACTTTAAAAGAGACTATGACCTCGTGAGTTTGTTTCGGCCTTTCTTCTCAGAATAGTCAGATAGGAAACGCCGACCTCATCTAGTTTAAAAAAAAATAAGTTTGACGTGTAAAAGTGTTTGTACAAACCTACTTACAGAAAATAAATCATTTATCATTTATAGTTTATATATTGGTATACTATCTTCTGCCAGCGATTTCGTCCGCGTGAAATTTCTTGTTCCCCCAACCCACCCCGTCGCATCGCATCGCCTGCTCGGGCTATTACTGCGTTTTCGCTTACCGTTTTTTTTAACTGTTTTCTTTTTGCTCGTCTCCAGAGGGCCCTACCATGATGTTAATAGCCTATAGCCTTCCTCAAGAATTGGGCTATCAAATGCAAAACGATTTTTTCAAATTCGACTGGCTGTTCCAGAGGTTAGCGCGTTTCCAACAAACAAATTCTTAAGCTTTATTATTAGTAGGTATATGTAGATAGATATAGGTTAGGTAATATTCGTAGCAGCAACCGTAGATTATAAGGGGATTAATCTTGCGGGAATTAACTTTCAGAAACGAAATTCCAAGCTAGCTTCAACAAAACTGAAAGTAATTATTGATAACTTGTAATTTGTATGTTTTGTTTTGAAGAACGGGACGCTTTCCGTAGATCTCTGTATACCCGGAATTTGTTGATGACATACAAAAGAATACTTCGTCGTATCTTTGTCAAAGAACGCAGGAATTTGATTATGAAGAGATCTGATCTCTCCAAAAATTCCTGAATATAAGGAAACAATATTATAAAAATAAAGGAGCAGAATATTAACGAATTATAGATTTCAGATAAGCTGGAGGGGAAAGAAGGTATCAATAATTCTCTCATGTTAAACACAATTTAAAACAAAGACAATACAAACTCTATACCACTCGACAAAGACACATTTAATTCTACAATTCTATTTACTCCCATTCTGTTGCTTTCCACACAAAGCGGTTACAGTGCAAGGCCTCAGGGGAAGTAGGTAAACACATCTACATACAAACAAACAGGTCTCAACTTCGCTGCAGGTAATCTAAGTAAAACTAAGATATGGAGACCCCTAATTGAAATAAACATTAAAGGGAACGAAATAAATAATGGTGAAGACGGTAATTAGCAACAAAAAAAAATTGTCAAAGACAGTAATCATTACTGAGCATTTTGTTATAAATAATATCTAGAAGTAGAAGAAGAATCTAACACGACTACGGCAAAGGCAAACGGAATCTAATAGTATCATATCACACTTATCACAGTGGCAACCAACATAATACTAGTGGCATGCATTTCATTCTCAATTCTTCTCTTATAACTGGCTTGACTGAACTTGCTTATCATAAAACAGCAGCCTGTAGAAATGCAAGATGTCTTCATGATACTACAAAGGCAGCCCTGCAGCTAACATTCAACTAAGATGTGAAATCTACTAATTGACATGAACTGGGAACTACAGAGATATAATGAGCAACACTAGTTTGAAGCACGTTTGGCTGAGCGAGTGCAAGAGGTTAATAATGTCTCACTTATTTTGTTATTATTTCTTCATTATATTGTTTTATGAGCTACCTTGCAAGGTTTTTTGGAATGTCTTGATATGAGTGTTAAGTTTTCATAAATTCATAATGACTGAAGCAAGCTAACAACCCATGGTTACGAAAATGTTACTTCTTCTTTATTTATACAGTGACATAGAATTCTATAAATTGATGTGAAATAAATGGAAGACCTTTTAGTTCAACAATAAGTAATAAATATCTGCTGTGATCAATAAAGTGCTTGATTTCTTAAATTTTTCGCCTAAGGCCTGATTTTTCAATAGTCAGATAATTTTTATTGAAGAATAATATTGCGGTTTATCAGCTTTTATATAAAAAACATGTCAAACTGTCATATTTATTACTCAGTTAAAAATTGAAAAATCAGCCTTTAGTCAAAGATGAACATAGAAGTACCCAAGATAAACAAGACGCCGATGTAAAGAAAGAATCTTCTAATTTTATAAACTCTATCGAAGAATAATGTAAGAAAGAAGGGACAATAACCCCATATACAATACAAACACTTGTTGATGGTGACTATGTTGACCGAGCGCTGACATAACTATCTGACACAATATTTGTCTATAGCTCCGCGGCTATGCGGTAGCTAACGTACCGTTCTAGTTTTTCCACTTTTTTCATTGTCTGCTTCTCTGTAATCTGTAAGTTTGAAGTGATTATCAACTGGACCGTTGAGTATAGTGTTATTAAACTTTATATCAGTTGGTCTTTTAGAGATACTTATAGAATATTGAAGACTATTTTCATTAAAATTAGTTTTTATTTTTTCTTAATAAGGTTCCATTAAAACCAACTCATTGATTGCGGTGGACCATCATACGTATGGAGATATTCCATATCATTACCATATCCGTATCCTACAATCTATACATATAATAAAACAGTAAAAAAACTGTGTCTGTACATTGAATATATTAAAAAAAAAAATACTTGAGGGGGGTTTAGAAACAGTAATAGAGCACGAATAAAAAATTAAAAAATTGTCTGTTTGTCTGTTTGTCTGTTTGTCTGTTTGTTTGTACACGCTAATCTTCGGAACTACTGGACGGATTTGAATGATTTTTTTTTGTTGTATAGGTATTAAGTCTGGGCAACATATAGGCTATAATTTATTTTGGAAAATGGAACACCTGATGCAGAACCGCAACAGACCAGCTAAAGTATAAGAGATACAATAATGGTACCATAGCAAAAATTGTTCCACGTGATGAGCATTTTCTGCTGAGAGAATAAATTTGAAGATCTGGAACACCTGATGTGGAAATCCAAGAGCCCAGCTACACCATAACATATATAGGAATGAAGATTTAGCAAAAGTTGTTCAATCTGATGAGCACTCTCTGTTGACTTATAAAAATCGAAGATCTGGAACACCTGTTGTGGAACTCCAAGAGCCCAGCTACACCATAACACATATAGGAATGAAGTTTTAGCAAAAGTTGTTCAATCTGATGAGAACTCTCTGTTGACTTATAAAAATCGAAGATCTGGAACACCTGTTGTGGAACTCCAAGAGCCCAGCTACACCATAACACATTTATAGGAATGAAAGTTGTTCAATCTGATGAGAACTCTCTGTTGACTTATAAAAATCGAAGATCTGGAACACCTGTTGTGGAACTCCAAGAGCCCAGCTACACCATAACACATTTATAGGAATGAAAGTTGTTCAATCTGATGAGAACTCTCTGTTGACTTATGAAAATCGAAGATCTGGAACACCTGATGTGGAACTCCAAGAGCCCAGCTACACTATAACATATATAGGAATGACGTTTTAGCAAAAGTTGTTCAATCTGATGAGCACTCTCTGTTGACTTATAAAAATCGAAGATCTGGAACACCTGTTGTGGAACTCCAAGAGCCCAGCTACACCAAAACACATATAGGAATGACGTCTTAGCAAAAGTTGTTCGATCTGATGGGCATTTCCTGTTGACTTATAAAAATCTAAAATCAGAAACATCTGATGTGGAAATCAAAGCTATCACTAATTTCACTGTATAATTATAAAATAACATAAGCTGGGAGTACCTCCACGCGGTGAAGGCGGTAACAGTTTAGGACTGATTTTCGGTGACGATGGTATATCATTGAAAAGTTGACTCTACTGGTCAAAACTCCCATTTATTTTTTTACTTTATCAATAAATATGCCTTCGGGCTTATGTTATTTGAGTGTTTAATTTCCTTTGCCATTTATCTTCGTGATACGGTAGCCTACCCGGTAACGCAGGGGAGCAGTCACTTAGATTTTAATTGATCAGGTATATTCACAATAAAACTATAACCATGCCTAGAAAGAGGTCAAATCTTTCCCAATGTTCCAAAGGAGCTGAAAGATTGAGGATCATAAGATCCCAAGAATCTACCGAAGAGCGTCAGGAGAGACTTGATGCTGTTCGAAAACATCAGGCTGCAACTCGCTCCGTGGAAACCTCTTCGGATCGCGAAGCACGCCTGCGTTCTCAGCGTATTCGCACATCTACTAACAGGTCTTTTGAAACGAGTGATGAACGTGATGCGCGAGTAACTGGTGATCGAGATTATCATACATTGTCCCGAACACGCACACAACATAATATTCATAATCAGTTAGAAAGTGAGAGAGAAAGAATTGCTGGAGTACGGCATGAAGAGACAGAAGAAGAGCGCAACGAACGTTTGAATTCTGATCGACTTCGACATTCTCTGAACAGAATGTCGATATCATCTGAAGAATATACACAGAGATATAGCCGTAAGACGTGGCAACCTTCCTTGGGTTCATAAGGAACGAAGTGCATTTACGTATACTCTTATGAATGACTTGATTGACTACGCCACGTATTCCGCCATCGGAGGTATGGTTCAAAATTGCACTTTTTGTGAAGCTGTTAAATGGCAAAAAGAAACAAACGGTATGTGTTGCTCAGGTGGAAAAGTACATATTGAAATATTACAAAATCAATATTTAAAAATTTTCAAAATCAAAAATTTAATATTATTATTATTAAATATTGCTAATTGGTGACCATCCACAGTCAAAACATTTCTTGGACAACATCTGTATACAATGCCTTTCAAATGACATCTTTTGGTGCGAAACAGATTTCAAGAGGCCCATTTATGCTAACATTCAAAGTGCAAGGCCAAGTTTACCACCTTATTGGTTCATTATTGTCTGAAAATGACCCCAAGTTTCTCCAAATATATTTCGTATCCAATTATCAAGATCAGGCAAATATTAGAAACCAAAACTTTCCGCACTTGAACAAATAGTCTGATTTCACTGCTTCAAAATATGTTGCATGAAGTAAATCCCTACGTACACAGTTTTAAATCTGCCTTAGAATCTATAAATATATATATAAAAATGGTGCCATAGCAAAAATTATTCCACGTGAAGAGCATTTTCTGCTGTGAGAATAAATCTAAAGATCTGGAACACCTGTTGTGGAACTCCAAAGCCCAGCGACATTACAACATATATAGGAATGACGTCTTAGCAAAAGTTGTTTAGTCTGATGGGAATTTTCTGTTGACTTACAAAAATGAAAGATCTGGAACGTCTCGAATTGTCTCGCGCATCCCGTTGTTTTCCCGTCCCCGGGCTCTTAGAATTCGACATCAGACGTTTCAGATCTTCGATTTTGACGACCCCGTTGTCGCTGGCATAATCAACAGGATCCGCGTACGAAGTCGCGGGCAGAAGCTAGTACTCTAATATTTGATGACACCCAATGAGAGAAAAAGATATCATAATCTCAGAAACAGGTCACAATATGACTACCAAGCAGAAAATACTATAAAATACATTCGGTATTGTTACTTTTACAATCTACCACACTGTGGGTACATACACATGTGTACAAATGCGGAATCGAATCCGATCCCCTAAGGGCGGGAACCCAATTATTTGGTATGACGCCCGCGAAGCCGTGGCATACAGCTTTCAGATATAAACCGATTACCAAAACTTTGTGATACGATTCTTTCACGATGTTCTTGTTTTAGCACTTTATTATTTGAACTCGGGCGGGATATATTACCTTGCGGCATTCCACCATTCCGTTCCGTCCTTTGTTGAAATTAATTGATATGTTGTTAAATGGTGCTTAAACCCCGATGATAGACGGAGACATGATTCATTACGGAGCATGCGTGTCTAGTATATCCCCCCGCAGAGCCCGTGCCTATAAAGGAAACGGACCGGGCTGATGATGACGGCTTTGTGACGGTGCTAAGAAGGAAGCGCCGACAGACTAGCTGTAAGAACCGCTGCGGCAAGGCTCCTGCAGAGCCCGACCAAAAACTGCGTGCTGCAAAGCCGAATACTCCGGTGTATATTTCCCGCCTCCACTACACCACTGACGCGGAAGACATCGTGACGTACGTGCGCCAAAGGTTGAAATACGCGCCGAGAGTGCAGCTGCTGGAGTCGCATCGCAACGTCAACTTTAAGGCGTTTGTGGTGCGCATACCAACATGCTACCAGCACCTGGTGATGGAAGAAAGCTTTTGGCCGCAGGATGTGGTATTTCGCCGCTTTCGCGGACAAGTGCCACCAGAACGCACAAAGACATAGTGCAACTAAGTGATACTAACATAGTTATTAAGTTTTATTTACTAACAAAGTTGTTACTATATTATTATGTATACTTAGGTTAAGGTATGTATCTATGGGTCTTTGTTACCTGAAAATAAATGGTTTATTATTATATTCTCCTATTCTCCCCTGGGAAAAGTTTTTTTGACTTTTAACATACAGCATACAGCGATCTAAACATTTTGAAGAGGTGCTCCTCCTTTGGCGTGTTCCAGAGAAAACAAAGTCTTTCAAAGACTCTCAAAACTCTCAGAGTATATTATAACTTTCATCAATTAACTCATAAATCAGACAAAACTGATTCTTCATGACCAAATAACATCGCCTTATAATCGCCACTTTAACAAAATCCTCCCCTTCATAAGAAGGGCTACTATAACACTCAAGCTATAAAATAATAATTCGTATCTCACAATTTATAACAGCACGCGCTGACGTTGTAACGGCGTGCGGTCTCCATACATCGCGTCCATTACTCCAGGCTAGAGTCACCATCTGTGCGGATGTGTTCGGACATGTCGGCTTTTTGACCTCCGTCCGACCTTTTTTAAAGCATAAGAACATCACGCCTGTAATCCCCGAAGGGTTAGGCAGAGGTGTACCTATAATAATAGTACACCCACATTTCATGTAAAGTGACCTCTGCGCTGCCACCGACAACGCTGTGGAAGTGGTATTCGTATTTTTTAAAATCTTGTTTTCAAAAACTCTGGAAGTGGCAAAGTTTTTGAAAACAAGATTTTAAAAAATACAGTCGTGCCAGCGACACGAAGAAGAAGACCCACATTTCGTCAGTTATGTTTAACTCCCATGTAATAAGGGGCGAGCCTGTTGCCATCAACCGCTACACAATTCCGGACTCCGGGCTCATCATCATCATCATTATTAGCAGCCTTGTTCCACACACAGCTGAGAATTAGGCCTCCTCCCTCTATGCACTGACTCCGGGATGCTACTGAGAAATTCCTGTAGGAAAAACCCAATAACACCTGACTCGACCTGACAATCAAACCCAGAACCTCACGCTAAGCAGTAGCGCTTGCAACCAGTAGACCAACCTGAGAGTTCTTTTCATTTTTTTTTTACGATTACTGACAAAAGAAACATTACAATGAAAAATATCCGGACTTTTTGCTAATGTCTTGCTTTGTGTCTGGCCTTAATTTAGATTTCGAAATGGCGAACCTACTCCGGGGTCTCAGCTCGCCGGGCGCTCGGTGCTCTGAGCGAGTGTGCGCGGCTATTTGCGATCGCTTACATTAGCATAATGGCGCATTACGCATAAGTGCCCGCTATTTTGAATTAAAAACTGAAGACGTACGCAGTTTTAATGGAGACGATGTAGCTTAAGGCTAATATTATGATGAGTGTTATGATTGGTGTTGTAAGCTTCAAGAATCAAAACACGAAAAATAGAGCAGGAAATGTTCTTAGAATAAATGGACAGCAAATATAAATCAAAGTAGAAGTTGACCTGATTCGGTTTATACATTTGTACATCAACAGGTACCCTCAACAATATCAACCAACCAACATCAACAGGTAACCTCTAAATACGAGGTATTCCATTAAAAACATGTCTAATTTCTTTAAAAAGCCATTACAAACTTTCAGTTCGTAAATTTTTCGCCAATCTTCTACAAAGCAACATTTTAGCACTAATTGCAATTCTGCTGAACTCATTTGTGTAACAAGCGTGATTATGTATGTATGTTAAATCTATTCAACATTCAAAGTTTACTTTAGTCTACCTAACAAGTTTGCAGCGTGCCCCCGTTTACCTTTAATCACAAGCTGCTGCAGAGATCCAAGCTGCACACACTGTCAAAGGCTTTTGATAAATCTACACAAGCAGGAATATATTACTATGGAAACAAGTTTCTCTAAAATATTTTGAATATTTATAGGTAGAACACTAACAACACAACGGCGTAACACACTATCAATCACAATCTGTCATTTTGAAGGATACCTACTTGTATTACTAATCCATTGCTTCATATGTTCGAAAAATGTGTCTGCTTAACAACCTAAATAACGCAATGCATGGTGTTGGACTGTCAATATGAAAGCCATTAGTACTTATAGCAATTACGCCGCTAATATTTTAAGTAAAGATAACCCTTTCTCAAAAAGATACCAAACAAGAAGCTTCATTGAATGAGAAAATAGATAAGGTATATTAAGCAAAATTCTTAGGGATAATAATTGTCAAAAACTGTAACTGGAAATCTCATATTGATGATCTATGTAAGGAGATAGATAGATTTGTATTCGCTTTTTATAGACTAACACGTGTAACTAGTGTTAATGCGGCACTATGTGCATACCATGGCTACGTCTCATCAATTGTACGCTATGGCATTTATATATTAAGGAGTAATTCGGTTGAAGTTAAAAGTGTTTCGAGCTCAGAAAAAATGCGTACGCTCAATTTGTGGAGCGCACCTACTGGACAGTTGTGTTGCACTATTTGAAAAACTTAAAATACTGCCACTTCCAGAATTAGGTATACATTTTTGAAATTTGTATCTTTGTAACCAAAACAGACAGACTTGTTTAATGATGTTGTATCCAGACCCAGCCACAAAGTGCATATGCTTAGGTAATATTCCTAGGCGTAGACTTAAATTGTTTTCTAATAATGTATACTGCATGTCCATTACTGATTATAACAAACTAGCGTCCCGTCCCGGCTTCGCACGGGTGGACATTTATTTTTTAAACATTTTTTTATGCAATTAAAAAAGCCTATATTAATCAGTGATACTGTAGCATTCAAATAGTTATAGAATTTTTAAAATCGCTCCAGTACTTTTTGAGCCAATTCGTTACAAACATACATACAAATCTTTCCTCTTTTTAATATTAGTATAGATTACCTGATGGCTTAAAAACTCTCAGTTTGAAGCAAATGTTATTACTCGACTGAAGATTTTATTAATGAAAAATTTACCAGAATATTTGGCCCATAAATCATACTGATTTTATCTCCTTGACTTTATTGAATCTTGATACTTAATGAATCTCTTTTACAACTATTGTTCAATTTATTTGTAATTCTAATGATTAATATAATTTAATGTTAATGTAGGTAATGATGACCCACAATTTTACAAACCATATTTGTATGACTGAAATGGCAGAATATTATGATCGTAATATTCGTAATACATAATGCACATAACAACTTTGCACATTCTATCAAAATATGATTATGTTCACACACATATCTACTGAAAAATACGCTCACTGTAGTAAAGATTTTATGTAAAGAAAACTTTTACTTCTAGGAACTTTATTCATTTATTTTTAGTACCTTACGGAGTACAAAACTTACTTTTTATTTAACCCAAGACTGACGTTTATGTTATAAACACTTTCTCTAAGCAAACAAAGTTAGTTTCTATAAAAACACCTGAAATGCCTATAAACATAATTACGTAGCTATATTTATAGCAAACTTAAATAAAAAAAGGTAAATTATAGCAAACTTATGTACCTATAGCGGTGGAGTAAACTAGATTTTATAATATTAGCTTGAAAAGTTATGCAGAATAAATAAAAATAGCATCGTGAATAAAATGCGTTGAGCTGGGGCAGAAAGAAGTGCAGTATAAATTATTAAATTAATGCGGAAAGCAAAGATTTTTAAATCGCTAGATTTGCCCTCACCGTAGCACCTCTGACACAAAATGACAGTGACTTGAATTGATTCCAATAAAAAAGGGCACTTATGAAACGTCAGAAGCTAGGTGCACGGTTCCAATTGCTCGTTTCCTATGGAGAAGAACCGGCAAGAAACTACACTCTTTTAAAAACTCTTTTAAAAATAATTGGCTTTTACAATGTTTTCAAATTACAGTAGGTATGGGAGGACAGCGTAGGCCTGTCAACAAGTACCAGGTACTTGATAAAATAAAAAATGGTCTACAGAGATAAAATCTGCAGGGCCTACAAAGTCCTCACATTTACAAAACAAGAATCTATCAAAAAGTTAAATAAAATATTAAAACCTATTAAAACCAAGTGATAAGATTTCCATTACAACCACTAAAAAATTAGATTGTCATGGAAACGCCGCTTTTTAGTAACGTGTGAGCTCACTCATCTCGGTAAGTATGGCATAGGTCAAGTCACTGCGTCATTATGTGTCACAGGTGTCAAAAAGAAGCAATATAAACGCGACTACCTTTTGACGCGGTGAGCCGAATCTGACGATTTAAATATTTGACATTAAGTACATAATTTTTTTGGTGCTTGTGCTTGTCTTGATACTATTACTTTTAACTCTAATTAATTTATTAGGTACTGTCCAAAAAAGTGTGTGTGTGTGTGTGTTTGGTTAATTGAAAATAGTTCGCTTGCGAGAGTGTAGTTTTTATTCAAAATGTCAATTTCCAAAATAGCAATAGATAGTTAATAATCGTTGAGACAAAAACGTAGTTATTAAATTCAAAAAGAAAATGATTTGCTTGAACCATAATATCCAAATATTAAAATAAGCAGATTAAAACACATTACCTTCACGCTAATCAAATCATACATGAATTATTCAAAAGTCTACATTCAGAGCTTTTCTTTCGCACATGTGAAGCGATAAATGTAATAAATTATTTAATAAGCAGTCACGCTACTCATGTACAGGCTTTTTTATTATTTTTAATAGTTAGAACATGTATGCATGGTATATAGTACCTCATACGATATGCCTAAGTGATTATTATAGGAATAGCGTACCCTAGGAAAACCCGGGGTAATAACACCAGCAACCTCTCTCTATATACAATAAGGAAATTCATTACAGCGGGAAATTCCGGGGTCAACTCGGTATGAAATTTAACATACATTTGCGGACGTTTAGTAAAATTTCAGCAAAATCGGTGTACCTACGTACCCCATATATCGCGTGTTGTGCGTAAGGGTTGACATCGTGAACAAAGATTATAGGACGCATAAGTATCATCGGCTGAACGACGGTTCGTAAAACTAGACTCCTACAAATCAGAGTAGGAGTCTTGTTTTAAGAAATTCTTAAAGATGTTCAAAGAGATTAGTCTTGTAATCTAGAAATGAGTAGCACTGATCATGAAAATGGTTAAACCTGGCACCAATCTGCAATTCCTACTATCAACACGACGTGCAATAGTTATTAGCAGCATAACCCAGGTGTCAGTCATGCGGGCACAATATCACACATGTAACTAAGGTGTCAGTGAAGCTCCGTGCAAAATCAATCGAGTGATCCGTGTGTCGGGCGCAGTGCGGCAGCACGTGTAGTGTATACAGTCGGTATTCTGCTGGTACTGATTAAACACTGCACTGAACTACACTTATTATGGCAGTGTGTAATAGGGGTCAAACGATTGGGGCAAGAATGAATATCGTTCAGGTTATAGAGATTTTAATAGAGAAATATAAGAGATGGTGAGAAAAAGCAAGATATACATCAGTGAAAAAATCTCGTACTTTTTTGCGCAAAATAAACAAACACTAGATAGACTGAACACATTAAAAATTCAATTAAATACAGCGAAACTAAGCAAATAGAACCGCAAGACACACAAATTAACATAAAAGTAATACAAAATTCACAATCATCTCAGAAATATTAAATAAAGTAAGTAAGTATGTTTTAGTCTCGAACATTCACGCAGATGGAGAGGCTTTAATTTAAACACTGAAGCTTTCATGTTAATACACCTTTGAAGGCTCGCGTACGATATAATTACCTTTAACTGTTCTAATTTGTTACAAAGTTAAACGCCAGGAAATACTTAAGGAAACTTGACACAAACTCTGGGAACATGATATTTTTGGAGAAACAGATATTAAAACTTTAAATCGCGACAATTGTGACTTTGATGTCCTGAATCTGGAGCTGGAGATTAATGTTTGTCGTAAACAAGTTGTTACAACAAATATGGCGAAAAGGCCATTGTTCATTGACCCTAAGGAGAAAGACAAAGGAACAAAGTCTAGATAAACAACAGCAAGGCTACAGCATCTACATAGTAATAAATAATAAATAGTTGTAATAAACGTAGAAATTGTAGAGGTCAATACCAGCCTATTAGTGTACCACTGAAGGGCAAACCTCGAGCAGCTTCTCAAACAGAGAACGCTTGCTCAAGACCTGAGGGACAATTCTCGTAATTTTAAGAACGTTCACAGTCTGATCTCAGTCTCAATCTGTCAAAAATACCTCTAATTTCCCTACATATTGTCAAATTTTTGACATTTGTTTGAGATTTTGAACGTTTTTAATTACGAGAATAATTGGCCTTCAGTTGTCAGACTTATATTAACTTAAGTCCAGGTTTCATCTCGGTGGTTTCCTTCACCGATGTCAGTAATTTTCAAGATAAACTCAGAAAGTATATATGAAATGAAGAAGTCAATGTAACTGGTAAATATACATCCACTATAACATAAAGTAAAACCCAGAATTGAAATAAAACACGAACATTATCATAAAAGCCGGAACTCAAATGACATCAACATATTCAACATTACCTCATGCGTCCCATATAAACACATTACTTTTAAACGCTTCACAGAACGTGCATACATTTAAAGATCGCAATAAGATATGGGGGGAATAATTCAAATAGGGGATGATATCATCTAAGAGGATGACGTCACGGGGCGCCATATTGTATGAGCAGAGGGCGGTAATTCGTGTCACTCACGAACGCAATAAATGCATGGAGACGCAGAAGGTTCAGGACCCAAGACACGTATCTAGCTCAGGGCTTTTAAAGATCCATCAAGGCTGCAAGCTCTACGACAAACAGATCAATCTTAAAGTAATACTCAACTCATTCATCTTGGCAACTTAGATCGTATGCTTTGGCTGTCATACAAATAGGGGAGTCGTGTATAATCAGGAAAATTACAACTGAGCCCAGCTACTTCATTGCGACGGTCAATATTTTTTATATTAGCCCAAAAATGTTTGACATTAAAATGAGGCCTTGTAAACTAGGCAGTGAGATTCATTCAACCACTTAATTCTATATACAAGCCCTGACACGTAACCTAAGGATATTGAAAAGAATAACTGTTTAAAAGGAAAGTCCTGCTAAGCTGCCTATACATATAAATAGAAGAATAGTTTACCAACTATCCTTCTATTTATATATGCAGGCAGCTTTAGTGTAAATGAATCCAGAATTGGATACGTTACCAAGTAACCAATTCTGGATTCATTTTCAAGGTCTGCCAGGAGTGACCCTTCTCCTCCATCTAATATATACAAGACTCTCGCGTGGGTGTCGCCGTGTCACCAATCACTACTCGCGTTTAATTCGATGTGCGACATGACCTTGCCCCGGCGTCGTCTACCAAGATTTACTGCGCATCTGGGCTAGATAGATACCGTCCAGTCAAGGTCGATCGGAAATTTATATCTAATATATTGTCTATGGTGATCTGTGCAATGTCCTTGTCTTGACACGCTTAAACCCGTTTCTGGAAAACTGACTTTGATCAGGGAATCTGCTGTCAAAATAAATTTAACCATGGTGACTAAAATAAAATTGGCAGGATATTTACATTGACCTATGATTTATGTAAATAGGCTAGTATTTGCAGATGTATTTATTACAGGGACAAAGCTAAGGCCTCAAATAGTGTCTGTAAACCTGATGAAGTCTTTGATCGAGGACTGCCAAAATTATTTTATATATGATAACCAGAATAAGGTTGACAGCTGATTTATACTGATCTGTGACTCTAGGCTTAAATATTAGTATTTATTAACATATTTCAGGAACAAAACGTCTCTTGTCACCAATTATAATATATTTTACTACAGTACACACTTCTCGTAAGTCGACATCGAATGTTAACACCGAACAATGACCCTAGGGCGGCGCGGGCGTCTCTGATTACAAAGTGTCTGGTCTGAGTGGCCAGACTACGGGCTTTAATTAGGTCAGCAATGATTAACTCTAATCTTAAGTAGGAACTCCTTCCATGAAACAGACGCCTGAGGAACTTAATCAAAGTCTTAGCCTCTTTTGTGTAGTGTGATAATGTGCTAAATATTGTCTACGTTTGAAACCGACTGCCACCATTATTTATTTATTTAGGTATACATGCACAACGTTACAGATTAATACCCAAAGCAATTAATTATTGGCGAAGGACCTCTGAGCTAACATTATAATGGCTCTTGTAACAACAGTGTCGGGGACTTCACACAATTTGTAATCACTTTCTTATGTAATAAAAAGATTATTACTTATTACATAATGCTCCACTTAGTTTGTGTAATTATCTTCCTTTGCGAGTCCCTTCTTCTGCTTCATGGCACAACTTTCTCATATCTTGTTGGCCCATAACTTCACCTAATAAATACTTTATCTTTCTTCTTTTCAATTGTTTGTAAGCTTAGACGAAAAAATAGATCATTCGAGGAATACTTAAATCTGTCTGTTGTGGTATATTAGCGTAGCATTAGTCTACTTTAGACTTTGCACTTTGCCACTGGATATAAGCCTCTTATGAGCTAAATATAACTATAATACCTTGCCAAGTCTAAGCCCAACAATGATTTAAAACAGTGATTTTAACTCACCTATGGCAGTCACAGTAATTCTTCCAAAACATAACCAAGCTACACATGATACTTTAAATTTCCATTCTATTCTGGGTAAAATAAACGTTTAACATAAATTTAATCACTCAGTGACTCTGTCGAGTAATTGATAGCCGTTTTGAGCCAACCGTGTTCCACGAAAACTGGATAACAATTTGTAACGTACCTACTCGCATATATTGAAGTAAGTGCTGCTTATATTAATCAAACCTTATATCCTCCGTTTTCAATTGAATTTGCTTCTACTTGGAGTGACGTCAAGTATTTCGAAATGAAGTATTGATTGAATCAAGTTAACATGAGTTATTTATTCACTGAAGAATTGAATGCCTACTCGTATAACTCGCATCTGTGAAATTCGCAAAGACACGAACGAACATCGCTTTATTTCCAGACCACGCTGTATTAATGTAATGTTGTATTAATGTAATGTATTGAATGGCGATAGAATTTACAGAAATATAAGTAATGTCTGTGTCGTCTTATTACGTCATGTTCTGCTAAATGTCTTGCCCCATTGCCTACCCTACAACAAAAGTCGCCCAAATCTGGTTACATCTTCTGTTGATGTTCTAAAAACCCAAAAACAACCCGCAAGAAATGAATTCAACACTGCCCCTTCCTTATCAAACAATACCATAATCCCACTTTTCCAATCTCGCAATCTGATACCCACTTGCCTACACCCCAATCCCTTCGAACGACCATCATTGTCCGCCTTATGAGACGTTAAGACTCTCAGGGACGTAACCGACACGACTGCAGTCCTGAGTCGTGGCGTATAAACGTAAAGTGAGCGAGGTCACGCGATACCGAGGTCGATCGATGACACCACATCGCTTTTGCACAACAATCACGCACTTTCTTTAATCTAACACTTAATTGAGTCATCTAGACGATTTAGGGGACGCATTACTTTGATGAACGGAATTAAATGTCTGGACGTTTGATTTGGGGCAGTAGTTCCTTGATTAATCTGATTAGTGAGCCATTTGGTATGTACTATAGAGTACTCAATAGACTACGTGCAGAAAGTGGAATAAGAAAATTGAATCTAAAAGTAAGATATTCTCTGAGTGTTTTCGCATTTCGCTCTATTTACACGGGGCAGCACTTCCGCAATGCTAAATTCTTGATCTCAATCCGAAAGTAATCCTATCAGGATAGAAAAGGATAGTTTTGGAATCTAGATATTGGACTCAACAGACAAAAGAAGTGTACATTGAAACCGACAATATTGCTGCAAATTGTTTCAATTCTATTTTCATTCTAGTACATTAACTAAAAAGCACTCTAAATGAACGATATACACCCAAATAAAGGAAATAATACAAGAATACCCACAGCAAACCCCTTTTCACAAACTAATTACGCACTTAATACGCTTAATTTTCCATAATTTGTCTTCCTTACAAAACTTCATCCCCGGATAGCATCCATCGGTGACAAGGGATACTCCCGCACCCCAGCTCATTACCATCCCCTTAATATTGCTCACTCGCTGCAAATAAATCACCCACCATGCTGGCCCAGTGACCTCATAACCGGCACATGCGCCTAATCTTCGGCAAAGGGTTCGACGTACTCATATTTAGGGCTAAACGTTCCATATTATCGGACGCTTCACTTTATGAGAGAATTCTGTTAAGATAAAGAGGCATTTTTATAGGAATGTATATCGCCTCTGAATCAAGGGAGGATCGGAGCTTATTTGTTACACATAACCTTTGGAACAGCGGACGAGGTTTCTTCCAAACCCATATCAAATTATTTTCTGACCATTTTCCGTCTAATAGATGCTTATTTTATGCCCGTATCGTGTCCGAGCAGAGGCGATTTTGCATCGCGCTAAGTATATTTTTGCTCATCTGTACCGTTTGATCAGAAACGTTAGAATCTTAATTCATACAATACTCTCGTACTTGCATTTTGTGGGTTGCCGGTGCCACATTCTCGCCACTGCTCCGGCCCAGCATCCTAGCATGAATCTTCTCCATAATTTCCCAGAATTGATCCATATGAAGCCCCAATAATTCCCTGCCGAATTAACACTTCCTTTCGTCATGCTTCCACATACATATGCTACATTATCACCCTCGTAAATAGTCGTCAACCCCGACGCGAGTCATTATCATGGCAACACAGCCGCCACAGATAAATCACTGAGTGTTCATGATTGCCCCACTGACCCCCATAAATCGATACCAAAGGGTTCAAATGATGCTTTTATTTTATTTGTTTGCTAATTTATCGTAGTAAACAATGCGAGTTTGTGCTATATTTGTTAAGCTTCATTTAGATTCATTTTTTTGTGTTTTCATTTAGATATTTAAAAACGAACTTGTCTGAATAAAAAAAGCTTTGGATTTAATTGAACGATAATACGTTTGAAAAGTTGGAATTTGAATTTCCCAAAGTTCTTAACCTGTCAGTCGTTGCCAAACTATAGTTAAGGTAGTACTTAATTACTTTTTGTTTATATCTGCTTTCACACATTTTCTAGTTACATCTTAGTCATTATAGACTCTCTAATCAATTCCCATATTATGTCACACTGTCACCACCGTATTTTGCGCCCCCCGCAAGAATCTCAAGCATCCTTATCTTTCTTGCAACTTGATTCATTTCAAGATATGCATGGCTCTTCAATTCCTCACACGACAGCTAAATATAGTGATCAGATTAGCATTTTATGTGATCCTTACCCCAAGGTCAGAATTCTTCCATCGCAGTGCCCTTAAAAAGGTCAAAACGGTGCTTGATTAAGTTTAATACATTCAAGTGCCTTCAAATGGATGAGGGATGGTGGATGGCACTCGTATCCACGTACATTTCATCCGATTATGGACGAGACGCAATAAAAGGGTTAATTTTGAAAGACTTTTTATAAATTCTGAGTGGCGAGTTCTGGGTCAAGTTGAACCCTTTCTCGTTTCGGGAATAAAAGGGATTAATTACATTCAACAGTTTTAATTTACAGGTTACATGCGAAATAAAAATATTTGGAGTAAAAATACGCATTTTCCTCTGGACTTCTCAAGGTAAAACTCTCCCAGTACAAGTAGTCCTTGGTTCTATATGGATACGTATCTGGGTCTATCTATACCTATAGTTACCGGACGATTTTATCCACTAAATTGGTTGCCCATTGCAGCATTACCAATATCAGTGTGAAGATTGCGGTGGTCTGATTGATTGCGCCGTATCGACGCGAATCGTACATGTGAGTCGGATGATTGGAACTTGAATCATCATAATAGTATGATTACCTCTCTTTCACTCTCTCTGTCTCTCTCTCTTTTTTTCTCTAGCTAGGCAAATACAGCTATAGGCTAAATTAACCACCATAAAATAAATGCCTATTTATAGTAAGCATAGCAGTAAGTCCTATTATCGCGTGCATGAGTCTGTCAGAGAAAGTGTCAGTATATCTGCCGCCGCGGTGGTGTGGAGGTAATTAGCAATTACGTTGTAGTTAAACAACCGACAGATTGACACTCAGTAATTAATTACACGTTTTCTAAAACGCTGTAGTCATTTGTAACAATTAAATACGTTTTAACTGGAATAATGAAAACTGTTTGTTATGATTTATAAATGCCTAAGCTGGTGTCTGTCTCGATTAAATATATTATTACATTTTTGAAATAGTTACTTTTATGTTATTATTATATTATTTTAATGGTGTTTTCTGTTATATTTAGTTTATAAGCATATGAGAGAAACAGAACATTGCTAAGTAGGTAATGAAAATTAAAGGTACAAATGATGGCTACGAACGTGTAAAAAATATGCGAATCACTCCCTCTCATAGAGTAGGCCTGTGTCCCAGCACAGTGGGAACATTATAGGCTAATTATGGAGTATAATAAACCTTCAAGGATAACAGGTGTGTCGTGTATAAAATAAACGATGACTGCAATACTAAAATCCTACAAGGTAAAACATAACAACGGTATTCCCACCTCAGAATCTTGTAAACAAACAAAGCCTTCACTCCCAACCTTCGTCTTAATTAGTATTCCGATGCTGCCCGCTAGCCAGCAGAAACAATTACTGAAGACCATCCCCCGGGAGGTAGGGGGAGACAGTGTTACATTGATCCTATATTAATGGGGATAATGGAAGGAAAATACGAACATAAAAGGATATTAAAGAAGGCAAACCGTCAGCCCCTTTGGACACACGTTTTTCTTGTCGTAAAAAACTACGGTTTATTCGCCTTGTAGCACGGTCGTCAGTGTTGTTTGCAATGCAATTAGGGTGCTGATTTTCCTTGTCCCACCGCCAGCGATTATTGAAAAGCGAATGGAGCTAGCAATTAAAAACGTTGGCGGGCAACGAATAGCGACGGCGACGTGCGATTACTCGCTGGTATGCGTATGTACCAAGTGTGAGACTCTCAGCGAATATTCTGCCCGCCAAGCGAGCGTCGCTGAGCATGTACCTATCTACTCTCTTTGATAGCCAGCATGTGGTCGTAGTTGATAGCTTTGGTCGCTGCACCGCCGGCGGTGTGTAGTTAGCGATCAACTATTAATATATGTGTCTCGTTTACTTCCAGGGGACCTACAATCTTTTGTACGTCTCTTGAGCGAGAAAATAATTGATAGCAAGTCGCTTCCTCACCCCTAATGTGCGAGTGTTTTTTACTATGAAGTTGACTTTCTGTGCCTTACTACTTGGTGGCCCATAGTATGCTATCCCAAGGGTATGATCGTGTATAGATGGATTGTGACAGTTAAAATGCATGTGCATTTTTAAAAAATATTATGCTATGTTTCCTTATAGTCTTAGTTCCTACGAAGACCCCAAGGTTCATTTATTTCCCGCTTTTCATTGAGTTTCCGGAAACGAGAAGACCACTCTTTACCAAGTCCACGGTAGTTTCGGACTGAAAATTAATCTTTATTTAACTTTCAACTTAAATATAACAAATGGAAAGCACGTGTCTTGTTCCACTTTCATATTATGGGTCCATCAATATCCATTTAGGTAAATATGTTTTGTACAACTTCACTAAAAACTATTCGATAAAACATTACGTTATCAATGTTTGACTTTATAAACTGAAACTATCGACAAAACTTACAAATTAACATCCAAACTGGTCATTAACCATCATAATTAACGATTAACGACACAACAAACTGTGTTTTGTTATTTTTATCGACACGCGATAGTTCACTGTATCATTATGTATTGATTCATTGATTTACAACACAACAAATTATAGGCGTGATACCACTGTTGGACGAGAGTTTCGCGAAGTTATCATATAAGACATGTATCAGAAACATGTGATCATATTTAAGGATGTGGTAAAGACCATCAAACTGTCAACATCGTAATCGCGAAAAAATATCAACTGTCCCATACAATACTTCAATACCTACCTACTCGATCAAAATGTATGGGACGTCTGATACTTTTTTCGCGATTACGATGTTGGTCCTATTGAGAAAGTTGTTCAGTTTGACGGTGTGTATTGTAGCACACCTTTCTCATACATGCTGTAGAAAGATCATAGGAGATATTGGCCTAAACGCTAGGCTTAAAACATGCTTACTGATTGCAGAAATATTGTAAATAACAAAAAAGAAGGTAGGTACTGCTACAATACGTGCCTAAGTCACCTCTAATGAAACCCAACTTTGAAAAAGCGATGCCTTTCTGTACCAAGAACAATAAGGCAAAGCCTACATGACGTAATGTTAGATGATCAGCAATCATAAAATTATGAAACAGTATAGAAAAAATATCCGAATAAAAAAATCCACGTTCGCGGTAAGAAAATCTTCCATTACACTGCCATTCATATAATATAATGAATGATTAACACAGACCAATACAATAGAATCGTAAGTTTTTACGTTCCCATTCTAGCTTGTAGTCAATGAAGTAATGAGTTAGCTCCCTCCGAGATACTATGTCAAGATTATTGTAATATTGTGTCTACGTTTTCTACGTTTTATTGTTGTATTCTAGCCTGGAAACCGCAAACAGCCATTATTCTAGCTCTTTTTTAATTATGAGTAATGCGTCGTGCGGAAAAAAACGTTCGAAAAGGATTTAAATGATCAATTTTAATGGCACCACCATTAAAATTGACCAAATTGTTGGTTGGCGATACTTGGCCATGGGGAGATCAGTAGCCATGTCCGGGAATGGGCGCCCTATAGCTGATGTGATGATGAAAATAAGGTCAATATAGTCATGGGTATTTACCATGCCAAAAAGTCACGTTTCACAACATTAAAAACCCTCTCGATGAGAGGGAATGGGCCATAATCCACCACGCGGATTGAGTGCGGGTTGGTAGATGTCTTCGAATGTTGGGTTCTAGGATATGCCGATTTCCTCATGATGTTTGCCTTCACTGTTTTGAGAGCAGTGGTGATAAAATAATTTACACAAAGGAAATCGCCTGCCTGGGTTCGACCCTACGAGCTACAAGTCGTAAGCCGTGATCGTTACCACTGCCTCCAAAACAAGCAAAATCATGGAAATTACACTTTAAATCCCTCCGTCTGAAGTGGCACCAGTGTCTCTCATTTCTCCTAATGTAGATAATAAGAACAGCCCATCATCCCACGGTAATTGTTATGATAATTACAGGAGCAGCCTCTGAAGCCTTTGAATCCAGCTGAAACTGAAGTTTTAACTGACGCTGACAAAGTTTGAGAATAATTTTGTCGAAGAAAACAGCCGGTAAGTACTGAAGTAAGTACAATGAGGTTGGAGGCTCAATGTATTTTTGAAATTTGATTAAAATTATAATATTGAATACATAATCAACAGTGTTTATTCAATTATTTTGAGTGCCGTAGTTTCTGTCTTTAGGTACAGAGGCCAGCACTTCAAGCTACCCCAATCTGTCAAATTTCTTTGATAGATTTTCAACTTTACCACAAAGGAATAACGTTCATATTCAATTGGGAAAATTTGACAGATTTGGGTAGCTTGATGTGCTGGCCTCTGTACATAGAGGTTCTATGTGCCTAATGAAAGAAACAACGTCGCTCACCATACTTGGTCTATGGAATTAATGCACTAAGTGACGTAATACAAGGAAGGAGGAAATACTCTCAGAAAAACACGTCCCAATAAATAATGCAACAAATTCATTCAATCCGTTTAATACACCATTTGCCTCAACAAACAGAGTAATAACAAACTAAATGTATCCATTATCATATTAACTTCACTACGACACAGAGTAATGATAGGGGTGACACCCCTGATTAGAGCCTAACAAGAAAATAGTTGTAAACTTTGGCGCGAAAGTACGCCATCTTGTAATTTTGTCCCGAAGGACCGAAATTTTAATTAGGACCGGAACATAATTTACCATAAACTTTAGAGCAATGAGTTCCTTTGAGCAAAAGGACCAAGTTTTTTTCGAAATTCGAATGAAGAATATTATGTAAGTACAGTATAAAGTGATACATCTTGTTGCAAAGTTGTGAATAAAAGGTGTTGCGGTTGTTACTTGTCAGAAGTTTTGGGTACTATCCGCCTCGGGGAAGCGGGAGGAGCTTTGATATTTATGAAGATACGAGTAGCTTGTTGGTGATGAGACGAAAGAAGAAAACTTGTTTATTTACTTTCTTGAGTTTATTTCTTGGAATGGAAGGCCCAATTTAGACTCTTGTGTCAGTCATGTTGGAAATCTAACATTTGTGAATGAATGAATTGCACCGATCCCAGCGTGGTTAAACCAGACTCGATTAATCGAATGAACCCCAAGATTCGCACTAGCTCCTGTAGCCACATGTTCATGGAGCTACAGCACCATTGCATATTAAAGAATAAACCGGGGGGCGCGGTAATGGTAGGGAAGACGTGCCCGTAGGATAGGGAAGGATTTAAGAGCCTACCGGATATGCATCCTAGAGTAAGCATTGGACTAGTGGAGAGATTGGAAATCAAATATTTGTAAAGAAAAATTAATAAGTATATATTTCCTTATTGCCGTGGATTATTACCGTCAAGATGTCAATTCTAGATGAGGTCAAACTTTTGATTCTAAAAATCTCCTTTCTCTAAAAGCTTTCAACAAAACGCAATTCCCAATATAATCCCACTTTAAACATTCTCACTTAAGCAGATTTAGGCCGAACATTAAATAAGATTACAGAACTCACTATAAATCATCGTGGAGCCGAGATTAGCAGCTTACAGCTTACCTGTAACAAAACAGACAGTTATCGAAAATGTTGATTAATTCGATGTAAAGCCTTCGTTACAAGGGTTCAACATGATTTCGGTAACACTGAGATAAACAACAAAATCTTTGGGGAGGTACGAGTATGAAGGTTTTTGTTTCTTGTGTTCCGAAGTGTAAAGAGCCATTGTTACCATCTTAATGAGAAGGAACCAATAAATTGTGAAGGGTATCTCCGTGATTGTTCACTTGGAAAAGATAGGCAAGTAGGACAGAAAAGTTCCAGTTTCTAAATAACAAAATAAACATAATAGCTATAAATAAATTTTCCCTGAGAAGTTAGTTATCTGAGTCAGCACCCTAAATGCATAACACACAATCAATCACGATCTGTTTCATTTTGACAGTTCAACAACATTCATTACGCTATTTACGTTGTTGAGCAAACAAATTTTCCGAACCTATGAAGCAATGGATTAGCAATCTGTTTCAAAATGATTAAGATTATGATTGATTGTACGTTACGCAATTAGGGTGCTGAGCCTTTTGTACGAAGGATAACTGTAGATTACAGATTTGACAGTATTACGACAGTAGGTAGGATGGAATAGACACAACTTAAAACTATTGGAAAATATAGATTTAAAACATATTTCTCTCAAAAACAAGAAACACTGGGTGCATACAAACAAACGTTCCTTGGAACAAGTAATGAGAAAAGTATTCAAGTATTGATTTGAAGTTAAAAGTAGGTCAGTACATTATTATTAGTCTTTGACTATCATTATGTTCGTAAAATAAACTATTCTAAAAGACGATAGGAGACTTTTATATATTTTTAACCGATTTCAAAAGAGGAGGTTCTGTATCCGACCCGTATGTATGTATGTCCTCGATTTTCTCAAAAACTGATGAACCAATTTTGATAATACTTTCATACGTGGTTTTACTATATAATACATCGGGTAATTATTCTTATGTACGAAGTTATAGGCATAAATGTACTGCATCTCCAGCATTTCTATGCGAATTTTGATGATTCTTCTAGTCGGTGTCATCAATTCTTCAATGCACTAGTGTTCAATTGAATTTGTGTGGGGTATGTACAACTAAAAAGTGAAAAATAAAAACTTTTTTACAAAAAAAAACAACCGACTTCAAAAAAAAACTACAAAATGAAAAATAACTTTAATTTTGGAAGTCAGTGTCAAGCGCTTATCGTATATTTATATAAGTAGTTACCGTAAGAGTTATTGAGCTTCACAATATGATACCTCATTCTGACAAATTGACTACCAAAATATAATTTAACAGAGAATTATTCAACGTGAGATATTCTCAATCTATTGATTAAGAGAACACAGGCGCTCGATAGAATATAACTTCGTCAATTTACCAAATCGAAATTGTGCTACGCAAATTCTAACTTAGCCTGATCTAATCAATCAACGAGTTTATAACTTTGGTAAACATTAAAAAGTTTATCTAAGAGATGACAAGTATTATGATAAAAAGGACGTTAGGTGTAATATTGACAAATTGGGTAAAAAAGCCTTAACTTTATGCTAAGAATAAACTCAGGGACTCATCCCAAGGGTGTCGTAGATTAAGAGTCCCCGCAGATTACAGACTCTATCGGCCGATAGAAAATCTGCAGACTGCGGGGGCTCTAATAATAATATAATTTTCCTACAAGTACCCCTTGTAAGAAACGAACGTTCCGATTTAGTATCCATATGTACTTAATATTATAATTGCGAAAGTAACTGTGTGTCTGATCCCTTTTTATCCCGGTAGATTGCTTCCGCGGACAAGCGCTAATACGTAATGAAACTGTCAGTTAACAATCAGTATGCGGGCTGGTTCTGCTAAAATGTGTACGAGACGTCAATCAGAAGCTGAAGAAACTCCCGGACCTGGATCCTGTTTGTCAACCTTCTGCATTTAATCCAGTTGCCTTAAGTACCGTCAGCGGTGTCCTACTCTACGCTATGATTCACGGACTGAAAAACCAGTCCACATGAAAGAGCAAGTTTCTTCAATATCCAGTTGAAGTGGAAGAAGATACGAGAAGTCGATAAAGAATATTCTACATTTCAATGAAAAGACGGACGGCATCCTCATCTTACAAGCGGAACTGTTTATTGAAGGTTTATTTGCTAGGCATCTTATCTAACCCTGACAAAGAACGGTGTGCTAGGCGTCCGAAGAGTATTTATATAACAACCGCTAAGTGCAATTCGGAGCAGTAACTGTGGGCGTTAGTTGGAAATGACCGCGACTTATAAGTTGGTTTGTAGGTTCAAATCCAGCCAAACTTTTTACTTTGTGTAAATTATTTCATTACCACTGCTCTAAAACGGTGAAGAAAAATATCGTGAGGAAACCGGCATGTACTAGAACCAAAAAGAATAATCTAAGACCAACCCACACTCAGCCGGTATGGTGGATTACAGCCCACACACTCTCACCGAAAGTAGATCTGTGTCCCAGCAGTTGGCACATTATAGGCTGATTATGCTTATGCTACATAAGTTAGCTATCTAAGTGGTAAATAAGCATATCTGTTTAAGAACTGTTTCCCAACAGAATAAGAATATGACGTCCGGTTTCCGCGTATGAAAGCTCTAAGCCAGTTATGAGAGAGAATGTCTCTATTAAAATGAATGCAGCCATTGATGTTAAATTAATTTATCTGTGAACGCAACAACAAATATTGTTTTCATATTAGCCGCTATGTACCGTGGCGCCACCATCAATGTAAAATGGTATTCCCAAGATAGAGTTAATAAATCGTCGTCCATCTTGCGATCATGGTGTGTTTCATTCCAAACACAAAACCCAGATAGAATCCTTAAACCTCTTCCAACAAAAGTCTCAAACTCAAATAAAAATTTATAGACTGCCGATTTTCCTTAACACTGAACAGAAAAAAAAAAACAGAAATGAAATCGGAACAGTCGCTAGAATCCAATAAATTGTACTCAAAGGAATGAAAACCACGAAATGAAAACGCATCCATTGACAAGTATACATGGACAAGTGAAGTATAGTTGTAAATATGAGCGTCCTACTGCTTGGAACATGTCCAATATGCGATACTTTCTCCCTTTTTTACAACATACCTATGACAAGGTCAATGTGAATGAACTTGAAGATTGATGTTTATTTTTGTGGCATATATTCAACGAACTATCAAAGGTTGAGTGACTAACGAAGTGGACTGGACCCACAGGAATATCGACTGACGAAGGAATTTGCAGAAAAGGGGAAGACTGTGGTAAAGTGCGGAACGCTGAGAACAGCAGTGCTATTCTGTAAAAATCTCACCGTGAAAACTAAGGTGAAGTGAGCTGTCATTCCACCTGATGTTAGGGATTGCCTCCATTGATAGTTCACTTCACACTCACTTCACATATATCACGGTGAGATTTTTACAGAATCGATAGGCAGGGTAGTTTAGTGTTACTTGATCTTTATCGAGTTGTCCTATATTAGTCATGGTTACTTCCAAGATTTTTAGGGCTGCGTACCCAAAGGACCCTATTACAAAGGTTCCGCTGTCCGTCGGTGTATCTGTCACTGGGCTGTATCTTTTGAACCGTAATAAGTAGACACTTGAAATGTTCACAGAGTGTGTACTGTGAGCGCTATACAACAAATAATAAAAATTAAATTCAGTTAAAAATTAAAGGGGGTCCCAATACATATAACGTGTTTGCTTGAATATATGTACAGTAAGTAAATATGGCGGGTTTTTCTTCAATTAAACACAATGAGGCCGAACGATGAAAATAAGCCTTAATTTCAATGAATTCCCTGAAGTCATTAATAGCATCAAGTTTATATCAACAATAATGATTTTGATATAAATTTTAACGATGTTTTAAATGTGATGTGTTAACAAAGTACTAAGTAGTAAAATTGTATACCAGTGGTCAGTACTTCGTCGGTCAGTGGCGGAGAGAATACGTGCCAACGCGCTCAGGGAAACCGGAAATTGAGCGCTATCTCAAACGATACACGACATAACTTAATAGAGTTAGTATTAGAGCACCCACCACCGGGAACTACTCGAGCTGACCTTTCCGAACGATTGGGTTCAATTTATTAGGTTATTGGGTACGTACTTGTAATTTAGTTATTGGTCAAGTTAGCAGTGGGTGTTAGGAGAACAGCTTCAGGACATAACATAGTTGCATAGTGATTCGGGATAAAATTTTGTGATTACTGAAAATAATACTCGTTTTCTTTATTTATTTTATTACTAGCTGCGCCCCGCGGTTTCACCCGCGTAAGTTTCGATCCCGTGGGAATATCGGGATCAAAAGTATCCTATGTGTTAATCCTGGTTATAAACTATATGTGTGCCAAACTTCATCCAAATCCGTTCAGTAGATTTTGCGTGAAAGAGTAACAAACATCCATCCATCCTCACAAACTTTCGCATTTATAATATTACTAGCTGCGCCCCGCGGTTTCACCCGCGTAAGTTTCGATCCCGTGGGAATATCCGCATGAAAAGCATCCTATGTTTTAATCCTGGTTATAAAGGATCTGTGTGCCAAATTTCATCCAAATCCGTTCAGTAGTTTTTGCGTGAAAGAGTAACAAACATCCATCCATCCTCACAAACCTTCGTATTTATAATATTAGTAGGATAGTAGGATTTATGTACACACAGTAAAATACATAGGAATATGACATAAGAGTACAAAGGTACTGCTTTCATAACAAATTCCTTCCAGCAGACCTAAAATACCTAAAAATAAATATTAAATATACCTACACAATCATATAATGCAAAAATTAATACAAGTATAGAGGACAGGTAATGCCTTCTAATCGACATTTAAATAGAGAAATAGTTTTTGTGTGTTTAGTTCATATTTTCATATTACGTGATCAGAGATAGGTATGGCCGCACGAGATTGAGGTTCAGCCCCATCTCGGCGCCCATGAATTTATTTATCATGCCTAGGAAACATTCCCTCCTCGGCACCCTGTCCTAAATCATTGTTAGGTACTCACACATAACAAATGGAAACACAGTATCAGCCTATCGATTCTGTAAAAATCTCACCGTGATAACATAGGTGAAGTGAGCGTGAAGTGAGAATGGAGGCAATCCCTAGCATAAGGTGGAATGACAGCTCACTTCACCTTAGTTTTCACGGTGAGATTTTTACAGAATAGCACTGCAGGAGTTCTTGAGATTAGCGCGTTCAACCAACCAAGCAAACAGACTCTTCAGCTTTATAATATTATTATAGATTATATGTATTTTGGCAAAAAAATCCTGCACCTACACAGCCCTGTAACATAGTAGAACGATGGTGGCCACGTGGTAACTGGAAATAAATCACACAAGTAATATGCATGCGTATGCACATTACTTGTGTGATTTATTTCATCACCACTGCTCTCAAAACGGTGAATGAAAACATCGTGAGGAAACACACATCCTAGAAACAAAAAATCCCACCAGCACAAACCGGCACCCTAATTGCGTAACACACTATTACTCTCAATTTGAATCATTTTGAAGCATGTTACTAATCCATTGCTCTATGTGTTCGAAAAGTGTGTCTGCTCAACAACGCAAAAAATGTAATGAATGTTGTTGAACTGTCAAAATGAAACCCATTGCTACTGATAGTGTGTTACGCAATTACCCTGCGGGCCCGCGTGATGCCTTACAGCCCACTTCGTCTCACAGAGAGGAGGCATGTGTCCCAAGTGGGAACATTATAGGCTGATAATGCTATAGCCCTCACAAGCCAATGTAATTTACAAAAACTTCAAACTGTATTCTTATCATTTATCAGTGCATTTTTTTTTTGTATTAATTACCTTTCTCTGACTGATAACGACTCATTACGACAATCGATAACATTAATTAAATAAATAGTTATAATACTAATAATAAGCATGTACGTTTTGTTTCGTTACTACGTAACAAAATATTGTTAATACCGGTTTGATAACACTTATCTTGGTTCCTGTTGGCAGATTTAATAATCTATGTTTTATTCAGGAAATCAATTTTTAGAGCTGCATTTTATTGGGTCAGTGTTTTACCATGGTTATTGTAAGCTAGTTACTGCTCAGAATTTTCCTAGTTCCTGAAAGTCGAAAAACCGCTCGCTCATATCAATCAGAGCTTTAAGAAACATTTATGAGGTCCTTTGAAAGGAGATGGCGGGATGAGCAAGCCTCATTTTTAAAGGGTTGGCCCATAAGAAGCTCATCATCTGCCCAATTCCCAACTACGTTGGGGGTCGGCTTCCAGTCTAACCGGATGCACCTGAATACCAATATTTTACATGGAGCGACTGTCTATTTGTCCTCCATAAACAGTTACTGGGTAATACGATACCCCTTAGTAAGACTAATTATCATATTTTCGGGCTACCGTACCTACTGTCAAAGATCTACAAATGTGAGGCTCCGAGGCACGGAGGGGTCTCGATATGTAATGGATGAGACCGGGAAAGTTTTCCCTGCAGTGGGACAATATAGGCTTATAATAATAATAATGCATTGTTTGTAATAAGTTACAAAATTTAATTTTAATAATATGTTATTGATATAAGTTAAAATAAGAGTATAGATAAGTACACTATCGCAATAGGTTTTCCTGTAATGATAGTGTAAGTTGGAAAATAAATAAATAAATAATTTGAAAGGGAAACGCTTGTAAACTATTGAAGAGTTCCCCTGGGTCCCGCAGGCTTGTGTCAAGTCCAGTAACTGGATAACACATGCTCTAAATGAGAAAATCAATCAATCCTTTCGAAACTACAAAATGCAAGAATACCACTTATAAACCGGAGCAATTTGCTCGCTCCTAATAAAAGACGGAAACACCCCATTACTTTGGCAATTACGCACACATTTACTACGCCCAATATCGTTCACGTTGACCCAGAGCAAGTGCTTGTAATAACCACAACTTTGGCTGGTATCAATAAAGCTAGTTCCGTGAACAAGGCGCAGTCACGCAAAGACATAAACTTTCGGCTCAACTCACTGTCTGAAGGCAATAGTATTGAGTTTGACAAACTAGTTGAATTCGACATCCTACGACATTCGTAAATGTAACGTAACTTCGTGTAAGACCATAAACTGGTTTAATTATGAGCCTACGACGTTCCCACCGAACCCATCAGTCTGCAGGGTGAGTGAGGGGAAATGCCAAGCAAAAGAAGATAACAGCACTTCCTCACTACGTTATGGATATTTCAAACACTAGATTGACACACGACAGTAAATCAAATATGTCTATAATAACCAGAAAGACAGATTTAGCATGGCTTTGACCTCGTATAAGCTTTAGAACTTGTAGACGCTTACTTCAGTCAAAACAACAGAAGAGCACCCAATGCAAGTTCCCAAAAAAAGAAAGAATTAAACCCCACCACTCATCCACCGCAAGATGAGATAAGCCCTGGCGTCATGGCTCCGCACACGTCAGACCGATGTGTCGACGAGTTAAGTCGAGCCGAGATGAGCAGAGTCCCGATCGATCGCGACCTTATGAGAGGTACTAATAATATTACCGTTGACTTAGTAGCTTTGACATTATACCTTGGCGGTTTATAACATACCTAATACTGTATAGGTGAAGTCAACGATCTATTTATAGTTGAAATGCTTCTACGCATGATTTTATTTCGGATATGTTTATTTTTGGTCTTGATAAGAGATAGATACTTTTCTTTTGCAGCAAACGACACATTGGTCTACTCCTTCTTATTCACAGCAGTTAGATTGTGCGCTTTCTGCTAATTAATATTCCGCTTTCTACATTATTTGCACATTATATTTAATTCCTTAATACTTCCCCATGTATTTATTGCCTTCCATTCTCATTCATGAATACCACAAAGCACACAAACTTCTAATTCGCCAGACATAACCAACCTCACAGAGTCCGCTAATTAGCTCCAAATCAAATACGCACCAAAAGTTGATATAAACAAGCCCTAATTCGCGTCTAAACCTCGTAACGAGCTGAAAATTAACCGATTAACTAAATGCTAATCCACTTAATTACCGACACGTAGACCCAAATAAATCTCGCTACTCGTACTAGTCGGAAACATTTGATCTTTCCACCGTTTTCCAGGATATTCGAAACTAATTTACGTAAAATAATTACTGTGCTAACTGTTAAGCAAATAGCCCGACTTTTCTACGAAACGATGTGGATTGGCAAACGAATTACTTAAATTATTAGTAGGTAAACTCAGGATTTCACCAAATCTTTGGTCTGCTCCTGAATTCGATAGACCACTCATTATTCGTTCTCCATCAGATTCTATAGTGGAAACAAACGAAATTGTGAGTCTCGCTAATGACTGGTTTTCTGGAGATTGCATATTTCGCCAATATCATTCTAAAATTATTCCAACTTTCTTGCTATGAGGCTCAATACGAACAATTAACGTCAGAAATATCAAAATATTGTGACATATTCCAAGGTAAGATCCACCGCTGCACCTTCAGGCTAAGTGTTGCAATGAACTGTTGCGTATGAATCGTGAATGCAGATCATGAGGTGAAGGTCGGGTCAGCCGCGTTGAGAGCTTGCCAACGGCCCGCGTCCGGCCTGCCAACTTTATGTGAGTCATGCATCACGGTGATAGTGAAATTAAGATGCATACGTTATTGTAGAACAGATAAGATGAAACATCGGAAAAAGTAGTGAGTTGTAGATAGGATGTCATTAATGTTGAGACGATTAGAGCAATGATTACTCCGCCCGTTGATGGCGAGGAATTATTTCCTCAGGTCAGGCAAGATGCAGGTGCATAATCACTACATAGTATAAAACAAAGTTGCTTTCTCTGTCCCTATGTATGCTTAAATATTTAAAACTACGCAACGGATTTTAATGCGGTTTTTTTAATAGATAGAGTGATTGAAGAGGAAAGTTTATATGTATAATGTAGTGTATTTAGTACCAGCATTGCACCCGTGCGAAGCCGGGGCGGGTCGCTAGTCTAATATATAAAATTCTCGTGTCACAGTGTTAGTTACCATACTCGTCCGAAACGGCTTGACGGATTTTTATGAATTTTATATGCATATTCAGTAGGTCTGTATTTTTTTTTTATTTGCATATTCAGTAGGTCAGTATTTTTTTTTTTTTGCGAAACGACGTTTGCGGGGTCAGCTAGAGTATAAAAATGTACTTACCTAAATCTTGCCTGACCTTGCATTTGGAATGGCAGAGAAAACTGAGACGGCTGCATTCTTCATTCGTTTATAAATATAAGCATATTAACCTATACATTTATATTCAGAGATTTTCTTTCGTATTTCTTCAAATTTAGTTTCCTACAAGGTGGCAACGACATTACTTCTTGATAATTAAAGCAGTATGGTACCTTTTATGATGATTTTGGGAACCTACTGGAATCCTAACTAACCTTATTGATTCTGAAGCACTTGAAACTGAACTACGCCAATGCAGAACAATTAACAACAAACAATTTAATGAGTTTACCAACCGTAACAATTGTTGCGAAATGTGCATTCTATTGCAGTACTGAGGTTATCACAAGATCGTCGGTTTTGTTTCATTTTAGTATATGTCCGATCAATAATATGATATGCTAAGCGCCTTTGGTCAGTAACAACATATTTGTCAATTTAAGTGAATGTTCGAGGGACGCCCACTCTGTGTCCAGAATGAGGTCCAGAACATCAAAGGGTATTGCTTCATTGTGATGGTTTTTTGGCTATAACACTTCTTATTTGTCTAGTTCCCAAATTGTAAGAATCCGGACTCACCTATTTGATAAGTCCGGATACTTTGTTACTATTTGCTGCCCTGCTGCATATGCTGGCCTGGGGTGTTTTAGAAATCTATCTATAAGGGCTTTGCGAAATATCACCACGTATTCAGCGTTTATTTATAGTCTAGGAGCAAACTTAGGTCAAAGGGAAATTAGTTTAAGTGCTGTGCACACCTTTAAGTGACAAATTCACCGCAAAGCTGTTGGAATAGAATGTATTTAATGTAATGATTTAGTGAATAAGTCGTTGGTGTGTCAATAAATAAATAAATTAAACAAAGGGAGTGTGGAAAAGACTTCCGATGACTTCTAAAAATAGTATTGGACAACTGTAAACGGGCCGCCCTGCACGTATACTCATGCAAGGTATAGCTGACACACAGAAAATCTCGCCTGTATTATCCAAGGGTTAGCAGAGATGTACCTATACTACACCAACATGTTACCAGGTTTAAGCCCATGTAATAGGGGGCAAGCCTATAGCCATCAACTAGACACAAATCCGACTTCGGACCTCTATAGAGGAAACGGCTAAGTAAAAAAATTACATAAACAAAGCGATATCCACACATCACATGTATCTTTTGAAATATAAACAGTATCCATCACCAGGCAGTCAACGGCCCCCCAGCACAACAACAGCTATATAATCAACTAACTAATAACAGACCAAACGCTGTTATTATCGACGACATTACGCATTCCTCCTTGTTACAATATCAATATTTTAAACGTGTTTTATTACATGAAATACAGGCTGAATATTTTGTAAGAACGGGTGAAGACGGAAGACCAGACTTATTATGTAGAAAAGTGAACATGTAAATATTGCAAGAAAATAAGGAAGTTAAAGAACAAGAAACAAGCTGTGAAATTGTGTGAACTGTGCAGTGATACTAAAAATGCAGCGCTGTTCAAAGTAAAATAAGTTTGTTTTTGTTGTCTAGGATTGGGGAAGGAAACCTGTAGTTTTTGTTTGTCAGTTTTAACTTTAAGGAAACTTAAAAGATAAATTCGACCTCCTAGGATTCACATACATAGGTAAAGGTATAGTTGTGAAGTATACATTTGCAAGAATTCTTGGACGAAAGCGAGAAAAAGATATTGAACCTTCATTTTCCGCATCGTATTCGTATTTTATTTTATTTATTTATTTATTAAGGTACACCAACAGAGATTTGTTTTTTTATTTTATTTTTTTCAGTATTCGTAAAGAAATAAATTAATTTTATAATCTGGAATCTCCTACTGTAGCAGGTGTAAATAGGATATCGTCTATATTATTTTCGTTCGATGTTTTATGTAAAAATTGGGTTGGTCTGTGGATGGGTGACCATCTTTACATACCAAGACCCGTCCGTGCCTCGGAAAGCACGTTAAGCCGTTGGTCCCGGCTGTCATTCGTGGATCTTTGACGTCGTTACGGGTAGTCAGAAGCCCGAAAGTCTGACAACCAGTTTTACCAAGGGGTATCGTATTACCCAGTAACTGGGTTGTGAAGATCAGATAAGCAGTCGCTCCATGCAAAACACTGGTATTATACGCTGCATCCGGTTAGACTGGAAGCCGACCCCAACATAGTTGGGAAAAGGCTAGGCAGATGATGGTGAAGATGTTTTCTGTAAAAATTACAGCGTGAAAACTTAGGTGAAATGAGTCAACTGTGTCAATCCCTAGAATCAGGTGGCATGACAGCTCACTTCACCAAAAAATCTGCCCTTAGGTAATACGGGCTGGTGTTCGCAACTCCACGTCAAAGCGTGTATTTTGCGTACGGAAATCTACCCTTAAATCTATATATATAAAAGGAGAAACTGACTGACTGACTGACATATCAACGAACAGCCGAAACTGCAAGGACTAGGAACGTCAAATTTTGCATACCTACGACTTCCTTTTATTATTTAGGGGAGCACTAAGAAGGGGTTTTTGGAAATTCGACCTTTGACTTTACCGGTGAAAAGGGGGGATTTTGTTTTTATGAAAAATCTTATTGCTTGAGTTAATAAACTTGAAATTTGGCACGAATACACGCAGACGAAGTCGCGGGCGAAGTGCTAGTACACGATGAGATTTTTCAGAAATTCAATACAGCACCTGTATGAACGTAAACGAAGCAATAGGAGTTTCGAAGGATCGTAGAAGGTGGCGTTCTGTAGTTCCTGCGTGGGTCATGTGCAAAAAGGCGTGAGTGTAATAATAATCTTTATTGGGAAACAAAAACACATATAACAAAATAATTGTGTTCGAAAATAGCTACATTAGTTGGAAACTGTGTCGCAGCTATAGTGTATTATTATATTACGAATTTTCCTTTTACCTACATCCTGTACGGTTAAAGATTTCAGTGAAATGTCAGCAATGACGTATGGTAAGTAACTGTGTCCTTGGAAGCCGGAAGTCACCCATGCTGATACGGAAATTAAAAGTCGTACGCGCGTTATAATGTCGGTTGAGGGAAATAGAGTGATTTGTATTACGCTGAACTATGTAAGTTTAAGCATGACTTAACTTAAAGAAAGTTTCAATTTATAGATTAATTTAAAAAGTGAAGATCAACAAGATGTCATATCAAATTCTTTACAGATATTCATACAGACTGACGAATTTATGTAAGTACCTACCCTTAGGGTTCGTAGATCTACACAAAAACGAAAGTTTAAAAAATTGATTCCGACCAAAGTTATTAAATATTATATATTTTCATAGACATAACACAGCATTTACAAAAGTACATAAAGAAACATCAGTAGCGCTTGGAAACTTTACTTAAGATTGCTATTCTAATGCAAGATGCTATTTCCTACTATTTTGACAGCATTCGTAAAGGTCTACTGATAAAATCTCTATCGTCTATATGTATAGACTATCAGAAGCTATCAGTAATAGAATCTAAAAAAGGGTCTGCTAAAGTACATACCTACGTTTCCTATCCGTTTTTTTACATTTCGACGAATCTCCAATTCTGGTTTGGTTTCAGTATTTTCCTACGATTGTCATACATACTGTTATTCGAGTCAGATTTGGGTATATTATTTTACAAGGCTGAAGTTGTTCACATGCCGCTATGCCACGAAATTTTGCATGTACATAATCCTGCCTGGAAGAGGATTCTACGTGTAATCTAAGGCTCGGGGCCAAAGTCTTACTATTTGAAATATGACGTACCTACTGCCGGTAAAGGCGAATAGCGGAATGCGATGTATTCAATTTCAGACTTGAATATGTTGCACTGCATTTGATAGAATAGATGTGAGATGTATGTGATAACTGAAGGGGAAGATCGAAAACCTTATGATTGAGATAAATTTAGATTACTTTCGAATATAATTAACTAAAACCTGTTGTTTCAAAAACACGATATTCTTTCCCTTTTTACGCCATTTATGCGTGTAGAGTTGTAGGTGCTATACTTTAATTACATCAGAAATTACGAAAGCGAAAGTGTAAAGACAAAAAGTTACCGCTCCATTTTAAGACTCGACCTAATGAGAAACAAGATGCCATTTAAAGCCAGAACTATATTTCACTGTAGTAACTGATATAGATACCAGACTACATTATATAAGAAAGGCTAGCTTTATACAACCTTACATTTTGATCGTTTTAATCCTTAAAAGGGGTCATTATACTCATCATTATGAACAACTCTTAGGGACCTACCCCGAAATCGTGAAAAAAAAAATCAGTTGATACATACATACATTACGTCGAGCTAAGCGAACATAATGTATGGATCAGCTGATTTATTTTTCACGATTTCGGGGTTGGTCCCATAGTAAAAGTTGTTCATAATGAAGAGTACAATGACCCCTTTTAAGGATTAAAACGATCAAAATGTAACGGTGTATAGCTTTGTTAGAAGTATGTTGGAGTAAAAGAAAGTGATATAAAAAAACATTATGTCAAGAAGACAGTCACAGACATCCTGCTATCTTACCAACAACTACAGATCAAGACCACCTTTTCTCCATTCAGCGTTGCAGTATATTCAATAGCTTATGTTAATCAAAGAACTGCTACAAGCTAATGTGATGATAAACAATGCTTCCACTCAAGTAGTAAGCTATTGCAGGGTGCAGGCACACGGAGCGAAGTGGGCCAATGCATTCACACACGCGAGCCACTATCTTTAGACCATCAAGAGTTAGAACGCGGGTGGTTCAGTGTTTTACCAGCTATTAGCATTGTTTGTCCAGGTAGTTCCTGGGTAGTTCAGCTTTATGTTGAGGTGCATTTTAGAAACAGAATAGCTAAGTACTTTTGGTAGTTCGTCATTTGTTTCTGTTTTATTTGGGAATGCACTTACCTGTTATGAGCTGGACTGATTAAAACTCTGCTGAGACTACTTATAAAGAGTTGTTTCCCTGTGCTCTAAATTTGGAAGTGCCAGCGCATACGCAACTGGACGGAACTATATCAGGAAGTGGACTGCAATAGAACGAAATGTGTTTAAACTCAGCTGGCTGCCAAAAATATATGATATATATGTCGACTTTTATATGGATCCAATTTGAATATCTTCATGAACTCATGGCTTCGTTACTTTCTCGGCATGACGTGTATTGCTCTTCATCTCCTAATTAAAGTCAAGCACATGTAATGGAAGTATTTCCAACTGAAAGTCGCAAGTATCGACCGTGTCTTCAAGGAGGTTGGACCAATTAGTGACACAAGGTTGAACCTCGTTGCGACGTGAACTTGTCGGATTCCCGTCTGGGGATTAGAGGCACGCGCTTCGTAATGAGCTGTTTACCTGGCGTGGGAGGAAGCTGTCTTCATAATGGAGAAGAAATTGAAATCTCGGTTATGTTTGCTCGGCTTCCCCACTAGACGTGTTAGAGAACGTGACTCCTTGGCTTGGGGGCCTAGTTTTGATCCCCGGTCAGACAGTATATTAGGTTTTTCTGTTGGAAAATTCTTCGTAGCAGCCCAGAGCCTGAATTTGGGCCGGTTACTGCAGTTACTGACACTGGATTGATTTTCTTATCGACATGCTCAATAAAGAAACCCTTCTGTTAAGTAGATATTATTGCTGAGCTATAAGCCGCTGTTGAAGTCCAGGTTTTATCGGGTATACAGTTAAAACAAAATTTTGCACAGGTTGATCGTCCAGGTTAAGCTTCGCTTGCCGCGGTTGGTCTGTGATGGGTGGTAAAATACTGGTATTCAGCTGCATCCGGCTAGACTGGAAGCCGACCCCAACATAGTTGGGAAAAGGCTAGGCTAGGAACCGTGAATAAATCATTCACATTGTTGTCACGTATTTAATTGTTAGGTTATCTGCAGGTTAAGTCTAGTGTTCTGTGCACCCGACCCCGACCACCCACTTAATCGCCGATAACGTGTACTTATTAATTAACTGTTCTTGCTTGCTGGTCTTCGAACTGTGCAGCTTGTGGTGAATAGAATATCGGAATAGTGAATGAACTGACTTCCGAACCCACAAGCTCACAAGAAGATAAGACTTTGTAAGAGGCTTTTACTAAGAAACCTGAGAAGGTTAATCAGCACGTACTTCGGCAAAGCCTTATTCCAATCACTGTCGCACAACTGACAGACCACAATTGCAAAACAGTGACGGGAACATGTCTAAGTGAAAGCACGTGCTAAGTAACGTTTATAGATCTCGGCCTCAAAGATTTAAGAACGCATTTGAGAACAGCCTTAACCTTTACTGAAGAGTATCATACAATGAACAATATCAGGGTGATGGTATTGATCATTTTATCTACTTAATGGTAAATGAACGATTGGCACAAGCTACTTCCAAAATAAATAAACAACAATATGCACCAAAAATCATACCAAAAGCAAACCAAACATTAGGTACCTACCATATAATTGAACCTTCAAACGAGTCCCGGAGTGGTTGGAAAGAATCCACAAATCCACGCTAATGAGACAGGTATTCTGCGGAGGGCCCTTGTATTTAGCGAGTGGAGGATCCCTTTGACGGCCCTCTCGCATTTGCGCCCTCTGCCGGCTGCCACACAAAGAGCAGTGCCGACGGAATTGTAGCGGTTTTTATAGTTGCCGATTGTTGGTCGGATGAATGAGAATTGGCCGAAAGCCTGCATTAATATGCTCTGCAAAGGACAGTTTGGTGAAATATATTCGACGCAGTTTAAGCGTCCATTGTTGAAACTACACCATTAGCAAAACGCAAACCGAAAACGGACTACTCTACATACATTTTTACTGTACAATAATCTTTTAAAACTTTACATCATTTAAAATTATCATTTTTATTAAGGTTTAAAACGATGAGTTTGTTATTGATGCACTGCTGAGACTGAGACACAGGCCTCCTCTCTGCCAGAGGGTGTGGTCCATCCACCACGCGGGCCCAGTGCGGGTTGGTAGATGTCACAACGTTTTCCTTTCCGTTCGTCACGATGTTATCCTTCACCGTTTTGAGTGCAGTTACCACTGATCCACTCACTGTGTTTGACAGTATCACCAACCCTCCAGAGGCTCCAGGTCTTCCAAACTTTTTCTTTTAATTTACCCGCTATTTCCCTCGATCTGTTGCAAACATCTCAGATGACTGTATCCACGAAATACTGGAATGTTTGTAAACACGGCACCGGTAATACGCGAATGTAATAATCTTTTCCAACTCCGGAGTAACAACAAAGCGATAAGTTATTGCATTCATAACAGCAACACGTGGTCAGTGCGATAAATACGGACGAGCGGTTAAAAGAAAAAAATCGGCTACAAAATAAATCAACTTACATATAAGACGTAGTGTGCCCAGTATACAATGGCAGTTCACTATCTCATTTCTTAGACACATCAATCCCAATTAATGGACTGTTGGATGACCCCTGTACACAGGTTCTTCCAGCATGAAGGCGGGCTTTGATCATTTATTTGTAGCAGGCAATTTCCACGCTAAAATTAAGTGTCATCCTGAATCTGTGCAATTTTTAAGTCAAAATAAATATTACAGCCAGGAAAGCAAGCCAAAAGGATGGGGAACTGTATTTTCCTTATGATTTATAGTAGTGAAGTGGTATCAAAATTCTGTTATCAATAATCATTACATCAGCCGTAAGCGTAAAAAAACAGCATGAAGGTCTTAAATTACACACTCAAAAATTCACAAACGCTGTTGTGCCAAAACATATCAAAGGATAAGTTGGATTATATGCCAAGGTTAGTAAATCCTAGGACGCAGAACATAGCCTCATGGATGGTGGAGGGATGCCAACTAGACTTAGCCTTGGTCCAGATTCTTGACACTATTTATGGGATGCAGGCTACATCGATACATCTTAATTGCTTCTTGTATCAGGTTCGGTAAATCTTAATTATGTCCTTGGTTTAATGTTCAATAGATAATTTTGCAGCTGCGGGACATTTCTGCTAAATGAAAGGTAGGGACATCATTAACATCATCAACCATCATTAGTCTTAATGATGGTTGACTCAAGAGGTTTTACTGAATCTACTTTCTAAAGGTTTGTTGTCTTAATATTATTCAACAGTTGTCTTACAAACATTGTCTTAAAAACAATAAGTATTTCCACGTGTGCGAAGCTACAAACGTACTAACTTGTTGTACGCCGTAAGAAAAAAAACTGTCATAAATCCAACTACCTACGTCAAAAGTAAATCTCAGCCATTAGCAGTGCTAGTGTTATTAGTTATTACAATAATTTATGTTCTCATTTTCCTAATAGCTAATAAATAGTTCCTGCATGTTCCTTAAGCATCGTGTCATTTATGGGGTCATAACACTTAGCCAATTTATTAATCATTAACATATACGGCCACTGGTTCATAAAATTAGTGGAGCTACTAAAATATAAACTAGCAAGGCGCCCTGGTTTACTTGCATTCACTAGAAATATACTGGCTTTTCCATGTGCATTGGTTTGGATGTTAAATACTGAAATTTTGTAAATACGAGTGGTTTAGTCAAGTTAAAGTCAAGTTCTAAGCTGTTAAGAATAAAATGATTCTTAACAGCTTAGAACTTGACTTTCACTATTTTCTATACCTACTTAATCTCTAACTTTAGACTTTTTCTTAAATATTTTTTAGGGACCGATAATTTCCCTAAAACTTTAAAACCATCAAATGTTTAATACTCAGCCAACTCTGAACTCAAGCAAACAATGTCGCGGTGTATCCCAGTCCGTAAGAAAATCCTTTCAGCATGAATTTGCGCTCACACCAAAGAAACCCTTTTGAAAATACAGATTGCCAACAAAAGCGATTCGCAAAACCGCAACATACGGCAAGACAAGACACGAACGCCGAATAATCCGAACACAACCGAACAGAGAGTACCACACTGCCTTACCAATTCGCTTCCTTCATCAAAAATTTTCTTCCACCCTGCGTGAAAGAGGTGAAGACATCTTCCGTCCCCCTTCCACATAGTAATGTAGGTCGCAGGAATATTCTGACAACTCAATTGTCTGATGTCAGAAGACGGATGAAGTCGTAATATTGTTGAAGTTGTTATTACTTACGAATAATCTTTTATTATTCGTAGGTTATTAATAATACTTACTGTGAAAAATATTATGTCTGGATTGTTTCGGTATTTTTTTAGTAAGCGATACCTAAATTATTACTGTCAGACTAAGATTTCTGAAATGTATTTGTAGACAGATAACGAAATCAGTATGGAGATAAAAGAAGTTTATTAAAAGAGTTACTTTTAAAAGAGTAACCGTGGAGTTTCTTGCCGGTTCTTCTCTATAAGAAACGATTATTTGGAACCGCGCACCTAGCTTCTACGTTTCATAAGTGCCCATGTAGGCTTATGCTTTATATCCGTCCTACCTATCCGAAGTAATTTATTTTACAAAGTACTAAATTTTCAGCCAACTGTGTTTCGTTGATTCTATCTATAGCCTAAAAAAGGCGAAAGGCCTCTTTATTTTCGCCTAAGCCCACCAAAGCGTGTCGTGTAAACCTGGTACGAATAATCGATATGTATCCGCATTTAAAACTGTCAAAGAACGATATAAAAACAAAGATGGTAAAAAAAAACTCGCCATATTGGATATTGCATTTTGCAGTCCAGGCAAAGTTGGGTTGGTGCGCGATGCTTGATACCAAACTTTACCTACATATCCTAACTTGAGGAACACTTGCCTGTACTACTTACTAAGTTCTAAGATATGTCATCTACCCGACACTATCCGTTACATATGAACTTTATCCAGATTGAGAATAACCCAGTTCGATGAGGATAGTTTGTATTAACGCTTCAATTGAATCACTATTTGCATTTCGCAAACACTAGTTTCTGTCTTGAAAGCCTCTGTTCTCAATATTTAGTTAGGTGTTGATTGGGTAATTAGAATAACAACAATGTAGACAACCAATAACTATTACATAGTACATACTAATGCCACGACTAATAAATTAATAAGATTTGTCATTAGTTTGGCAGCAGTTACCAGATTTAATTAAATAAATTTAAACCGAGGCTGAATTTCGGTGCCTATCAATATTACCTACTACAGATAAATTATTTTAATTGAAAATTTTGCAAACAGATCGTATTCATGCGCAACGATAAAAATAAACAATTTCATCGAGCAACATACAATATTTGCAACTTGAATGTCCAAACCAACGGTATGCATGTTCCTGATATGCACAGAGCTAACAACTACTATTTATTTGTACCTACGGCTTCCAGCGGAATTCGATATTAAAAGCAAATATTTGTTCAAATACTTGCTCCAATCCAATACACAACACTACATAACCAGTATACGTTGACATTAGATTCAAATGTACTGACATTTGCCGTTTCTGTCATATTAATTTCCATGCAACGCCGCCATTAATATGGCGGCGTAAATCCAAATAATCCCAGTATATCTTTGCGTAATTATGCAAAGATATACTGGGCACACTATACTTGTGAATAGTGTTGTGTATTAGAAACGGCGCGGTTATCAACACACGTGACCGCGCGCTGCGGATATGTGCTAATCTTTGCACAAATTCAGATAACGCATTGTCTGGCATCGTCAGTCTGTTGTGAATTGTGATCGATGTTTTTATGCGCGTTGTTGGGAAAATCAATATTTGTTCAACAGGTTTCATGTTGGCAGAACGTAAATACTTGGCATGTTATTTTGTGAAATGTTTTATTGTTAGTTCACAATTAGTGTTTAGATCCTCCGCCCTTAAGAGGATCCATTGACCCCTTAAGGTGTCTGTTAATATTTTCAGAAAGCTTCAATACTTGAAATACTAAAGTCTGTTTTTTAATCTCGGAGACTAAAGACAAGTACAAATGGCAAATTGACATAGATTTCAATAGAATTTAAGTCAGTTTTGACATTTTCATTGTCAATTTAGTCTCCGAGATTAAAAAAACAGACTATAGCTGAGACTAGAACTTGTAAGCTTGTACAGTTAGACCCCTTAAAACGATGATGATGATGATGAAACAGCCCATGCAGTCGATATGCATAATGTCTCCACTTTGGTATTGTCACACTAATCGTTTTCAATCAGTAACTTCAAAGTGCAACTGCTTCTTACTTACAAACCTATTTGTTAAACAAAGCTACTATTACCACCATTACCACAGTGTAACATAATATTACGATTGGGTAGGTAGTTAAGTAATATTTGATTAGTCAGCTGCTAACTGCTCGTGACGTGGATGTCATGTTTACATTCTGTGGTATTTCAACCATACACCTTCACAGATGGATAAAGTAGGTCGATGAAGGTCTCTTCATTCTTGCCTTTGGTAGTACGCCTACTTTACTTCTATAATTTTTCAATGAAGCCTCTTATAATCACATTAAATCGAGTTGTATTGACGTTTATTACGTCATTGGTATCATGGCACAGTGATCCTCGATCCGTAACGATCAAATAACACCAATGTAAGCGGATTCAAATTCCGTCAAATCATAATGTCGTGTTTAGAACAAATCGTTCAAAATCAGAAGTGATGTAAGCATGTAGATATACCGTGATTGTTCATTGGGTTCAAGCCCCACAATAATTACATTTCCTCCTATTGTTACGTCAGTAGTTCAGTACATGTTCTGTGTGTATTGGACTACGAGTATAGCTACATTTAATAATGGTCCTCTTGTGCAAATATTAACGTAAGTATAATTAATTATACTACTAAGTATTTACGTAATTATTTTAGAAGTAGCAGTGAGATCATTTTACGATCGCTATATTAATACTCCAGATATATTAAGAAAGCTATATTAATAACGTAGATATGAAAGTATTAATTTATCCGACAAAGCGCTTCGTATTTCGAATATTAAAAAGATGAGTAGGCACGGTCCAGCTATAAATCGGATCTCGTTTCAATCAAAGCTGAGCCGCATTGTCTGTGATCCGCAGAAAGCACCGGCCTTTTCAAAATACACGTTCCGAAAACGAATCAACATTGAATTCTGTCAATTCAATATATTTCACACGGTATGATAAATTATGTTTTAATTTTTATGTGCAAAACCTTAATAAGGATATAAATTGCGTTTCACCTTTCACATAAATTATTGTATTTTTTATGCGGAATGTTTGTTAGTTCTGTAGCACACAAGTGGAACGTCTGCACAGATAAGTTTTCATTAGATATATATTCTATTTTCAATGACATATAAGTAAGCACTACGTAAAAGTTAGTGTAAAAACCAGTAAAAACATTCACATTGATCTCATAAAACTGAATCTGCAAAATACAGCTATGGAATGGCTATGAAGGAATATTGTTTTCATTTCAGGCCGAAAGCAATGTAATGTTGTCCTGCAAACTCATAATGGCTGCCGTTCGAAATTCGAATGAATCACTAGTGACGTCATCCGTTTATTAATTCGTGACTAGCGTTGCGATATGTGATTTAATAAAATAGCAGTTTCGCATCGTTAACTGTATTAATTAGGAACAATTAGGATGTGATACAGATTCGTTGTCTGTTGATAATTGTTGTATGAAGTACCTATAGATACAAGCAGCAGTGCGATTCTGTAACCATCTCACCGTGAAAACTTAGGTGAAGTGAGCGTGGAGTGAGCTGTCAGTGTCATCCTGATGCTAGGGATTGATGCTCTTGACAGCTCACTCTAAGCTCACTTCACCTAACTTTTCACGGTGATAATTTTACAGAATCGATCGGCAGTTATCATGCCTATTTTAAATTCAATAAATGCCTGTAAGATATTGTTTGCTCAATTTGAAGTAGGTAACAGTCATTTTCTTCATTAGAGACTAAGGCTTATTAAAATTTTTAATTATTATTTTATGACAAAAATTAAAGGCAAAATTAATTAATCCCGTGAAGTTCCCCAGGCGATAGAAAATTGTAAAATAATCTAATTGGATCTGCCAAAATGTAGGTGGGCTATTTCAGGACTTATAGTTAGGGAGGCGAATAGGGGAATTTTCGGTAATACTCGAGCGTGGCAGTTTGAGATATGAGAGATACCTTAGACCTAATAGAACAACCTTGTAAAGTATTTAGCTCTATATGTAGTGACGCGCGCCTAAGATAGACGATCAGATTAGTAAGAAAAAATCGATAGTCTGAAATACTCGAGCGCGTCAGATTAAGATATTGGGGGTTGATTTTAGTGTTTTAAGACTAAATTTAACTAATCTGACGATAAGTCCTTGCCGCCGCCGAGTTATAAGGTCGCGAACTTGTGAAAAAAAAACGTTAATCCGGCATTCTCGAGCGCCATTTTTTATTTTTTTATTTTGAAGAATATAATCTAAAACTCACTAAAAATACAAAATCTGCCGGTTTCCGCATGACCAGAAGTGTGGAGGAGCCATTTCGTCTTCCGAAAAACGCGTTGCGGCATATAAGTCGCGAACGATTCATCTTACAAAAAAAAGTTTAAGTAAACAAAAAAGATAATTTTATTTTACACAAAAAAGGTCTCTTTACATTTTTGTCCAAAGTTAAAACTTTTTGACTTGAAGCATCATAAAAACTCAAACTCCCGGTTTTTTGAGTGTATCTCGAAAACTGAGGGTGTTAAAAAAAATTGATATGAAATAACGATAATTAAATTATGTGACTTTTATTATATCTCACAATTTTTTTTTTTCCAAAGCTTCTCGACAATTTTCGTGGACTCGGAAAAAGCTACGCGTATCTGTATACAAAAGTATTATTAACATGTACAGTTTCATATATATTATTCAATAGCCTGTTGATCCTCAAATTGTTTTTTGGACGTACCGTAAGCAAAACGAAGTGAAGAATTGAAGCAAAAAAGAGGAATTTGCCATAAACACGTAATACAGACTGAGCGCTTCTCGGAAATATGCCGTCCTACCAGTATTTTTCCTTTATTTCGCAACATTGATGGTGGGGAAAGAATCGGTAGAAGGGAAGGTATATATATATATATATATATATGTTTATGGTCCCCTACCGTAGACCTATGTGCCCTCAGTATAACGACGATTGAAGAGAGAGAAAAGACCCGACGGTATATTTCTCGAATGTGCTGGAAACTTTGATGAATTGTATTGAGCAAAAATGTAAAGGTCATACATAACAATACAATTATAATACGATTTGTATTTCATTTCATTTTTTTTTTTATACAATAAATAATACAATTCGTACTACATTTCATCTACATTTACGTTGGTTGTATCTATCGCTTTATTGTCATTCTTAAATTCCCCGTTTTGTCAAGGAGAAAGAAAGGAAAAAAAAGAAACCAAAAAACCTTTTTCGATCAGATTAAGAGAACCCACCAACATTTTTGTCAGATTAAGGAAATATGCTTTCAGAATACCGAGATAAACCTCCCCTATGAAAATCTGACGCGCTCGAGTATTTCAAAAAAACTTTTTTTTTTTGCATTTTCAAAAATTCATCACAACTTATCGTCACGCCGAAATCGTCAGTTTTTTTAAAGGGAGCTTCCTTAGGGCCTACTTAACACCCCTTCCGAAAATCTGACGCGCTCGAGTAAATTTTTTTTTTTTGCATTTTTGACTACTTTATATGCCTACCCCCACCACGCAAACCGGCAGATTAGTATACCGTTGTTATCAGAGGCACTTGGGGCAAACGTAGTATGAATATCTGACGCGCTCGAGAATGCCCAAGTAACTGTTTTTTTTAACATTTTTAAAAAACCGTACACGCCAAGCCCACCGCTAAAATGGTTTTTACCATAAGAGCTTTTCTTTTCGAAATCATTTTATCTTTCGATTTTGATAGGTCTCGACGGCGCCGTTGAATTACGCCATTTAGCTACCTCGCCTCCCTAACTATTAAGTAATTACACAAGAATAAACCTTTTCAGAAATATTTCGTTACCCCTAAGACATCTTCATCATATTAATAACCTCGGAGTAATAAGACGAATGAAGTGTAACTACACTTCAACGAAGATCTCCGTAATAAAACAAATATTATCTGCTACCTTTTACGCGTTATTTTGCCAGACAATTGCCTAATGATATTCTAAATCTTTTGAGTTATAAAAGCATTTACCGGATTTATTATGAGAAACAAGCTTAATTTCGTTTTGTACATAAATGCGTCACGAAAGTTACTGTAAATTTTCGACATATATCATTAGTATATTCAGAAGGGTGGCAGTTAGGAGCATTTTCTTCATGAATGTTCTTGGAACCGAGTATTTCACAGAACAAATCGAATGACCCGCCTTCGCTATAATCAAGCTATCATAATTGCGATCACGTTCGACGGCGATTTACGATGCGAGACAAAATATGTGCAGTACTGTAGTATGAAAATAACTGTAATATACAATAGGTACCTACATATTATTATACATTACACACAACTGTCGTCAATGAACGAGTCTTATCGTTATAAATGTCGTAATAAGCATACGGTAAATTATCTCAATATTCATTTGTTTTAAACCGACTTCAAAAAAGGAGGAGGTTCTCAATTCGGATGTTTATACACATAAATATATATATTTTATGTATGTTTGGGCATAACTCCGTCATTAGACGGATTTGCAAAAAATTTTTTTTTGTTCGAAAGCGGTTGTTGCGAAATGGTCCCATTTAAATTTTGTAAAGATCAGTAGGCCAATTCTGGTAATTTAAAAACGTTCAAAATCTAGTCGCAGTCTTATCTCGGCGACAAACAAATGTCAAAAACTTGTCAAAATGTAGAGACATTTGAAGTATTTTTAACAGATTGAGACTGAGATCAGACTGTGAACGTTCTTAAAAATTACGACAATTGCCCCTCTGATGATGAGTTTCGGAGACAGACAACGGAACTCTTCAATAAATGCCAGCAGATCAACCGCGATTGCTGCTATAGCATATGTGTGCATCGTTTACCCAATCACACAACATAACATCACGCCTGTACCTTCTAAAGGGGTAATTATGCAGATGTGTTCAGTACCTATACCACGGTAGGTACATCCACATTTCTGTCAGTTGTTATTGGGGTACTTACCTCTGATCTTACAAGTAAATTCGGGCATAATTTTTTTGTTTATGAATTGATTTTAAAAAAAAACCGGTCAAGTGTGAGTCGGACTCGCGCACCGAGGGTTCCGTACAAAGTAGGTATGTAACTACAAATTTACGGTTTTTGGATTTTTCCCTTCACTTGTGCTACATGACCTTGTTTCTTGCCAGTTTCATGATTCTAAGTCAACGGAAAGTACCCTATACATTTTGATTCCTTTGAGTGTCGAAATATACTTACGTTTTTTGCGGCATAAACGACCGTATTTTTTTTACGTTAACTTAAAACTTTAAAAGTTTGATTTTTTCACAACTTCAGGGGACCTCAGACCTAATTTCAACTCGATACCTCCACGCGTTTCCGAGATAAAGGGTCTTGACAGACAGACGGACAACAAAATGATCCTATAAGGGTTCCCTTTTTCCTTTTGAGGTACGCCCTAAAAATATGTGATGTAACTAAAAATTTAAGGTTTTCGGAATTTTTCCTTTTCGTGTGCTATAAAACATTGCTTCATGCCAAATTTCAAGATTCAACTAAAAACTAAAAATGAAGCTTGAAGTTAAAAACTAAAAATGAAGCGCGCGCAGTCGTTACATGTGTTCAAAATACTCGTAAAGGAACACTACTTGTCTTTATGATATTGTTGTCCTAACTGCAATCATCTACTGTCTTCTTTTATTTTCGTTGCTTATATATTTAGTATGTATGTATTTATGTATCTATAATTTTGGATATGTATATATCTGTGTATATATTTTAGTGTATTGTATCATTATATTTGCACCAACGACAGCCCCATTTTAAGTCCAGGAAAATCACTGTCCATCCTAAGGTTGCCTGGAAGAGATCGCAGAAAGCGATAAGGCCGCCCATTGTATATTTTGTAGTGTTTGATGTATCTTTACTTGTTGTATTTTTGTGGTGTACAATAAAGCATATATAAATAAATAAATAAATAGATAATAATGAAGCTTTTTATTGATGGGGAACTCAGTTTTTGCGTGAAACTGCAAACACTGAGCCAATTTGTCAAGGCAGTAATGTTTTGGAGACTTGTGTTCAGCAGTGGAAAACAGGCTGTTTATGATTCAGAAGTATAATCCCTTCTTTAAAGTCAAAAGTTTCTGTAGAGTCGATTAAATCAGTTGAACAGCATAAGCTTTGGACATAAACTTGTTCTACTTTAACGTCATGCTTTTCCCTAACAAAAATAAAGAGTAAGTAAGTAATATAACCTTTATTTATTAAAAAAAAAAACATATTTCAAAAACAAAACAGAATATGTTCAACAACATGGCGGAATGTCGAGACCAGTTGCTGCCACGTCCCTACCGAAACAATTGCAATTCAACGCAGAATGCCGGTATTCCCGGTAATCCCCGCCAAGTCTACAAATCCTCTCGGACACACCAGACCACAACAGCCAGATTAATTATGATACAGAAACTGACGTAGTTTATTGATGGCTGGCTTAGGATAGGTCGGCACTGGACACACGCGTACAGAGCGATGAAAAATATCTTGTCTCCCAAATCCGTAGTCTAGTATCTATTACAGTTCTAAATAGAATTTGGAATTTGTAGCTGACGTATCAGGTGTACGTTTAATTAAAGCTTTTATAGATAATTATCTCTAGAATTTGGAACAACTAATACCAGTCCAATTACGCACAATTATTCTACAATGCGTTAATGAAGTAAGTAATTTAATACTTCTGATATATTGATCACCTATTTCGGTGAGTAATGACTGAAAATGAAAGATAATAATGTTATACAGCACTAACTTACGCTATTTGGATGCTAAAAGAGATCAGATGCATTTTACAGTCTCAAAAACCGCTCAGTAGCTTTTGATGCGCTTTTCATCTTTATTACTATTGTTTCGTAAAGAACCTTTGCCGTCATTATTTATGCCATTACTAAAGGAAAAGCGATACTGGGATTATTGACGATAAAAATTCAATATACCTAAGGTATTATAAGATTTATAAGCAAGTTTTCCTAGTAGTTTCTAAATAAATAATAAATAACAGATATAATACAACAAATTTCCTTAACGCAACGTAATGTGGAACATGGAATCTTTGACAGAACACAACGTAATTATTACGTGAACCAAAAAATGTTTATAAAATAATGAACTAAAGGCGAAATAACTGGTCTGGGTGTCGGGCCTTAATTAAAAAAATCACTAGCACAAGTCCGAGATAACAATGGACAAATCCAATTCCCCATATAATTACTTATCTCGGGAGAGCAGAAGTTATTGAGTGCTCATCCGTGCGCACATCACTACGCGAATAACAGTCACTGTGGTTTATCATCGTGAAACTGTTTTATGAACTGTTATTTGAATTGCATAGTGCCGGTAGGTACTATTAGGTATTCTGTGGTAGAGCACAGCACTATTGGACAATGTAAGTGCAATGTTTTATTTTGGCAAAAAGGTCTCAGCAACCAGGCCATTAAAATAATTAATAAATGTTTTATGCTTTGCCCTAAGTAATTTTACGGTTTTTTTTTTGTGTTTGTGCCTTGCAACTATTGCAACACTAGTAATTAATTAATCGTTTTTTTTTTCTTGATCCATTTTGTCACAGTCAGCAATCGGCCTGAAGTTTGACTACTGTTGGATTGTGAACGCTCTTTTAGCAATATTCAACTGATCAATGATGTCCATAATAAATAATTTATAAGTACCGCTACATAAAAAGCAACGGCATAAACATTATCGTTTCAATTTCCTTTCGAATACAGCGAATGTTTAGTAAAGTGAAAATAACGCATCAATCATTGATTTTCCCGTTGGTTTAGCCCACAACATAAAAGGCTGTATTCGGAGGATGTGTGGCTGTAATATTTATCAGCGCTGTGCAGCGGTGGAAGATAACCGCGATATACGGGGAACTGTTATCGTGCTCAATTTAGTACATATTGGTAAAACCAGGTAAAACCTTGCAGAATGCAGCTTACTTCACTCGGCTAAGTAAGTACAAAGATGTAATTTATTCACTGTCGCGCAATTGTCCGAGTATGTATCCCACAAGCTGCCTTGTTTAATTAGGAGTTTCAAATGGCTGCTTTTCAAAATATAGCGACATATTCTTGCAGTCTGAAGAATCGTCACGAGGTCTTTGCAGAATTTTCGACAGCAATATCTAAAGTAAATACAAAACGAGGCGTTCCTCAAGGTAATATATTCGAATAGCGTTTAATTTTAGAATTTACAATGAGTCAGGAGCTCGGAATCGATGTAATCCGTGTCATAACGATAACTTATTGAAATAGTTATAGTAAAAACCCATTTTAATAAATAATTCTGCCGATAACTTCTATTGTTATGAGTCACCGTTGCCCTGAGGCTGTGCATCGGTAGGATCCAGCTGTGAACTCATGTTTGGTTACATCATACCGCATTAAAAATAAATGGCAACGTGTTCGGAATGACATTGTTTTCCTTTTATCTTTGTTACTGAACATCGGGACGATATTCCATTTTCTACTAAGTAGTTGTGGAACACTAGCAGTTTTATCATTGATGAAATCTATTCTTTTACCAGCCCCTTACTGAAATATTCCTTTCAATACCTGTAACTTTAAATGGAACAATGCTTCTACCGTATAATGTAGGCTTTCGTATATATTCTTATTTCTCACAGGACAATGGCGAAAAGACGAAAAAACCGTAAATAACCATATAAATATGGAGATGGTGACTAAAATACACACCCAATTCAGTTCGGAGACTCATTCAACTTTCAGACACAAATTCGTGGAATTCTCACACAGTTCAGAATTAGCTTACAAAAAATTATTTATTTTATGGATAGCCGCGGATCCAACGGAAATTGGCTCGCTTCGCTTTGGGGAAAGTAAGGGAAAAGTTGTAAAAGCATACCGCTTTTCAAATTCGGTATTTTCAATGGAGAACGATCACAAATAAATGTTTGTTTTCCATCTTCTGTTACGACCGCGACGTAATTTACTATTTAAGAGTTTACTCATTAACTTTGCCGGCGGCTGGTAGTATTCGCACGCGGAACCAGATGGGCCGAGGACCCGAGGTGCTTAAGACACAAATTTTCACAATAAGTAGAACTTTGGAAGAGAAATAGCAACGATCCCGAATTAGTTTGGTTCCGGCCGAATGTCGGTTATTATAAGTTTTTTCCACTTTACGCTATCGATCATTAACATTAGCCGTGTTAGGCTTTTAGACCTTGACATGGAAATGTTTCATTTTCCTGATTTCAGGAAGTTCACGGTATACATAATGAGAAAGTATTATTGTAACGCCATTTTTTGTGTGGGTAGCGAGGGTAAGCTCAGAATATGAGCAGCAACTTATACCCTGGTTTTTGACATTTTTCTTTCAGTTATTAATATATTAAGTATTTCAATGTTTTCTAATTTTCGACGGACATCAATTTTTGCCATTGTCACCGGGAACCTGCAATTTGATATTGTTTGTTACAGTGCTACCTATTATGAGCTGTTGTGCATTTTTTTGTAGCAAAAATAACATGAAAAAGGGCAAAGGTATTATTAGGTGCAGCGGTTATCTAATCTGTTATCATTTCAATATTATAATACAAGTACTGTTCAGTAATCTGACTAAAAATAATATCAGCCTAATAGACGCTACGTTATATTAAAATTGCCTACTTGTGCTTTCACGCATTTTCAGGCTGCCGTGCTCAGTCAGCAGATTACATGCACTGTAATACTAATAACGCCAATAGACTAAGTAGATGGTGAAGGGTGCCACTGACGTAAGCGAATAACGGAATCACGAAAATGTTGCAGTACACGACTACGAAATAGTCGGAGATACACATTACGTGTGGAACACGTTCTTGGCTAAAGAAATGTCAACAAAGTTGAGTCACAGCAGACGATCTCTTGGTGCAGCGACGAGCGAGGCGATCTGTTGTGAATTTGTGATTGTTTTGATGTGCACGTCGCTGTCGCAGGCCGTGGGTGTCGTCTGTCGCCGCCGAGCGGCTGCGGCGTGCCTACAGTTTACACAACAGAGGCTGCACGCTCGCAGCCGTCGCTCGCGGCTCAGGTGAGTGCTGTTATAAATACGGTACCGGCACTGGAGCGTGGTCGCCCCTCTCCCCATGCCCGCAGCCGCCTGCTCGCATGCCGCTCATCGCCATTATCTGCGGGACCTTGGGCCGCGTCGCGCGATAAAACCACTCACCTTTTTTATTTGGAAGTGGTCGGGGCGCAGAGTCTCCTGGATCTCCTGCTCGGTGCCTCGCGGTGCCGCCTGCACCGAGCTGCGGAACCCGTCGAGCACCCCCTTGAACGTGAACTTCTTCATCGCGAATAACCGAATAGCGGGTCCTTTGTCCGAAGGCCGCTCGCGCCGGCCGCGGCTACATCACAGCCGTCCGCCGCGGACAGCGAGCCGGTTTTGGCGGAAGGAAGGTCGGTCGCTCCCGCGCTACACTTGGTCGCTACTGCGCAGGGCCGCCCGGGGCCGCCGCCGACGCCGACACGCGTCCGCCACGCCGACGATCGACGAAAACTAGGCGAGGCACCGCCTCCGGAATGTACAGCAATGCGGCTCCACTGACGGATCGATAGCCCGGACAACGGAGTACACACGCGCACTGGCGACACGCTGTCAGAGAGGCCGCCGCGGACTGGCCGGAAAGAGCACGACACGACCGATCGATGCGCTCGTCCCCGCTCGGGAAAGAGATGAACACATATTGCGCATGTAGGCGCGTCTTGCGGAAGAAAAATTTCACAGCTGATAACCAAATAGTTCCGCATGCCGCCGCAGGGTGGCGCGCGCACGATAACAACGTGTGACATTTCACATCTGTCAAACTTAAGTGTCAAACAAACCGGCTGACGCTGACGGGCTGATCACAGAGCCCATCTGTCTGTCATTAAAGTTTGGTTTTAGGAATTTTCTACAACATTATCTTCTTATTATCAATAGTATCGGTGAATTTCGGGTTGAATTATACACAAAATGTCGTATAGAGTGATAACGAGGTGTTTTAACACGCTGAGTTATGTGGAGACCTACAAGAAGATCAGGGACAGACCCGCTTACAGGTGGAGTATTTACATTATCATTTTGCGTATTTATCAACACCAAATAATGTTCGATAAAAAGGTTAAGAAAGCATTATTATATCGGCTTGATATTAGTATTAGAGAACGTGTTTTATGTGGTAAATTAATTGAGTATTACTACTGTTTATAATGTGTGAAATTGGCGTACGTGATCAAATGGTCGTCGAGTCATCGGTCTGGTAATTAATGAGTATATTGTGAAAAACAGACACTTAACTGAAGGATTCATTGATGTTTTGAATATACCTATTGTATGAACGTCTTCACTCCAACAGTTACAAGTACAATAACAAAGATGCAGGATTACCTACTTATTGAATTAACATTTTAATAATACATTGCACCTAAATAAAAACTGTAATCAAATGACAATAATATAGTAATCCCTTATCTATACATCTTGGTAGGCAGTAAATGATTTCCAATCTTACTTTGTGAAAGATAAGAAATGTAGGTCAACACCATTTGTAGCACAGTAGAATAATAAAAACAAGTTACAGTACTCCTGGACATGACACACATCACATAGTAAGGAGGTTCCTGTCTAGAGCCCTAGGACCACCATTAGCCTGGACCCTGTGCCTGATGCCGATGTGCCACTATTTTTTATATTTTTAAGGTCTGATTTTTCAATACTCAGATAATTTTTATCTGAAGAATAAATATTGCGATTTGACAGCTTTTCTATAGAAATTACTATTTTGTTTTTTGCAAAACGACGTTTGCGGGGTCAGCTAGTTTGTTAATAATAAACTGATCTTAGTTGTTGCTTATGACAAAGTGTAACCAACTAGAGTTAACTAAAGCTTATTGTATTTAAACTGAACACTTAGAAACATTTTAAAATAAATGGATCAAAAAGAAAAACTGACCAAATTATTCTTTATTTGGCTTTGTACTAGACAAAATATAAAAATGCTGACACATTACATCATCATCATGACATTCAGCAAATAATTCCTCTTCAAAAACTTATCACCAAGTTCATTGCAGATTAAAGGTAGCCCGCAAAATTCAATTTTTCTTATGTTTTTTTTGCAATTTGCAGATCATCAATACAACCCTCTACCTTCATATAATCCTATTTCATCATGAAATAGTCATTCTATAGGATTGTATAAACTGAGATAATATTACTGAGAATATTGCTGATTTAATGATCATATTTGATATGTTCGTGAATCACATTTTAATCAACATTGAACATGACACTGACCTGCAAATTGCAAAAAACATAAGAACATTTGAATTGCACAGGCTACCTTGGCACTTCCTTAACCATTCTTTGTAGTCTGTAAAGCTGCCACAGACTGCATAAAAGTATTACCATAGACTATCATGATTGTGGTTTTCAGATTATACTGTGCAGCATTGCTAGGCACAGGCTATGCAGCATACAACCAGCTGAAAGAAAACAAAGCAGAGATGAAGGAAATAATGCAGCTTAAGAACTACATGGCTGAGCCCATCACACCAGTGGCAGACCTGGAGAAAAACATAGATGATATGAAGACACAAATGGAACTGCTCATCATGAGGATACAGGCAGAGTTCTGTAGGGCTCTGGAAGCAGAGGAGGACCAGGTAAGGAGTTGTTCTTGATATAAGAACTTCTTGTGGGAATATGTCCAGAAATAGTGAAAATAGACCAAAGCAAGGGTTTTTTCAAATTATAATTCTTCTTCTCTGTTGTGATTCAATTAGGTTATATTCAGGTAAGTAAGGTTGTTACTTGTATCTAAGTAATTGAATTTATTTTACAAAGTGTAGAAAAAGTATAATTTTGCTATTGTTGTTGGTCAAACCTTCATTTCTGAATGGTGCATAATATGGAATATGGAATAGCATTAACACTATTTTCACATTATAAATTCTAAATAGTATGTTTTAGGACATAGGTCATTTGAAATTAGACATCAATCTGTATTTTTTTTTTAAGTGATACAATGGCCCCGATTCTGTTGTTCTCAAACTGAACTTAATTTAACTTCAGTGCATCTTTTTCTTTCTATTTCATTATGAAAAGGACAGAAGATAAATATTAGTTTAGTCCTGTCAAATTAGTCAGCGCCTGACGTAAATTGACGTATTTTTAGTAGCCAATTTTTTAATCACGTCTAAACTTGTGTATGGATTATCTAATTTGACTAAACTAATATTTATCTTCTGTCCTTTTCTTAATGAAATAGAAAGAAAAAGATGCACTGAACTTAAATTTAGTTTAGTTTGTGAACAACAGAATCGGGGCCAATTTTCATATTGGTATCTCTTTGTACAAATACATAAGTACATATGAATTATTTTCTTGTAGGCTTGGGAGGATGAGAAAACAGCTGATGAATATGATATCGAAAACGATGTTTTCATAATTTCGCCGGTACGAATCTATTAAAATTATTATAGTTGCTTAACAGGATTAAAATGTCAATAACAATATAAATACTTCCGCTATATCACCACATAAAGAGTGTCTACTCCAAAGTACTAATATTAATTTATTAAATGGGGAATCAACATCCTGCAATTTGCAGTTCAGGAAAGTGAAGCACATGTATTTCCATGACTATTGTGATTTGTGAATTGTATTAATTAATCCCCCACTAGAAATTAATAATACATAGTAGCATAACAGACATTATTTAGTTAAATGTGGGTGTACTATAGGTTACACCTCTATCTGACACTTCAGGGAATACAGGCTAACAGGTGTGACATCAAGATATTTATTTAAATAGCTGGGGTGATGCGCCACTCCCTTTCCCAGTTCAAACTTCCCTTTACTTTTGTAAGTTTTCAAAAAAGTGCCCCCATCCATTTTAATCAAGACCATCATTCATTTGCATGCATCAGGAAGCCAAATTCCAAGTGGACAGATGGCAACGCAAGGAAGGAGGCGGCGGCATCACGTGCGTGTTGCAAGATGGCCGAGTCTTCGAGAAGGCAGGCGTCAACATCTCTGTCGTGTCTGGCACCTTACCGCCGGCCGCAGTCCAGCAAATGAGGAGCAGGTCAGTCATTCCATACTTATGTTACAAATACTAACTCTGTATGTCAGTCACCTTTTCACGCCTTAAGAGTAGACTAGTCGCGAGCTCGAACTCGCTGGTGGTCATGGCCAAAAAGCACGCTGTCTTGCCTGGCTTCGTGTCCGACAGTGCTAGTATCAGTGATGAGCAGTTAGACGCTAGTCTACACGAACAACGTCTAGTTCTCACGCACAGAAACACTGTTCCAAACTGATAGGCGCGTAAAAAGATTCGAAAAGTGCTTCGGAAAATCGAGTTTTATGAAAAAACCACTGCATAAATCAATTACAAATAAAGTTTATTAATCTCTTCGATAACTGAACTTTGTCGGTACGGACTTGGTTTTGAAGATTTTATAGTTCTTTTATTACTTATTTACACCCAAAGATACGTTAAAAATAGCAAGAAAAACGAATCTTTGTTGGCTCATAACTTTTTAATGGTTTTTTATTTTACTAGTCCGTTTCCGTACAGACACAATTAATAATAAGTCAAAACGATATCATGTTTAACTTACAATGTCAAACAGTGGAGTAATATTCTCCCGAAAGTATAGAAAAATTATCGAAAAGTGGCACCTTAACGGCTGAACGGATTCCGATAAAGTTTGGCACACAGGTGACAGGTAGACCATGACTTGGGTTGGGACAAGATAGGTACTTTTTATCCCGTTAGTATATGTATGTTCCCATGGGATAATTTTTGAACGCAACGCGGGCGAAGCCGATGGCAAAAACTTAGATATTTATTAGGACTTACATGAAGCTTCCTGAAACAATTGTATTACCCGGCCGTAAATAATATGATACATTCTCATTGCTTTACAAAACCGAAACTTTTCTAGAACTCGGAAGTGTTATATTTACGGTCGCATTACTGCGAAGCAACTAAGCTGTGAAGTCCGATAGACGGGGAAAAGCAATCCATCTTCGGTCCCAAATACTCTAGACAGGTCACGAGTGGCACTTCTGGACATAACAGTTCAATTGTGTTTTTTATGTTGTCTATGGTTCAATTTGTAGTATCTTTGCTTGTAGAACATGGCTAAAAATACGTCTTTTATTAAAATTACGTATATTCTTAATAGTTCGAAGTCAAGTGGTTCTTTATGAATGAGTTTATGTTCAAAGAAATGTAAGAATGGTTTCAAACAGGTGCGATCGAAAATTCGAACAACCCGCCTCGGTTTGTTTAGGTTTTGTTTTATATTTCCAAACAGAATTATGAGGTACACTGTCGACTTGTGCAGGCAAGCCCAAACAACTATGAAAATGTAGAATGCAAGAGCGAACGTAGCGAGCTCGAAAATTTTGCACACTCTCGGATAGGTTCGATTTTCTTTTTATCACTCCAAAAGGACTATTCCTAGCTAGAAATTACTTGCTTTGTCGACTTATGAAGAAAAGCTCAAGAATCAACAGAATGCAGATTGCAAGAGCGAGCGAAGTGAGCCTGAAAATGTTCAACACCCCGCCCCACACCTTGAATTTCACTACAAGAACTTTTTTAGGCGTGTTAGAAAACCTACTGTCATTTTAGAGTTTTAAGTTTTTACTTCTGACGGGGATGTCTGCCTATTTTCTTGATATTTTTGTATATGCCTAAAGGAGTCTCTGTGGCTCAAGTACAGTTTTATATTAGTAAGACAAGTCAATTATTGAGACTCTCAACGCCTTGATTGATTTGGGGGGGGGGGGGAGATCATGACCCCTCGGACCGCGCCTGCTTTGAAAATAAATGCCTTCAAGAAGGCACTCAATGAGATGCTTCAGAAACGTATCTTATCGCTCGTATTTCCGATTCCGATTGCTCTTCAGAGTGCAAGATTTAAGCTGGATTATGTAGATATTTCAGTTACATCTACAATATTCTTACATGCTTTCTTACCTATCTGTCACTAATTTTCCGTCAAAATTCTGAGAATGGACGTTATCCCGGATTGTATAATAGCGGAATCCATAAATGCGCAGTTCCTATGCAGGTGACATTTGTCATCTGTGCAAACAGAAACACCGTTCACAACGTAAACCGAAATGCCTGTTTATTCCCCATAACATAATGCCCTGAATAACGTATTTTGGATAACGTTTTATCGGTTTTATCCGAGTGTGAACGCTCGAACTATGTATTTTATCGAAGCGAGAACTTAGAATTTTGGAGCTGTCCATAGATAGCCAAGAACCGAAATGTTATCAAGTCCACTAAGGTCAAAATCCAAAAATAAATTCAATTAAAATGTAATTTTTTTCACATCTTGCGCCGCTTCTTTTTACTTTACGGTAATTTATTATCGTCTTTACTCACGTACAGTCAACAGCAAAAGTAGATGATGAAAATCAGAAATTCAATACTAATGAACGGAGCTCGAGTCAGAACTGTGTGGCGTCGAAGTGTCGTTATGTGATTGTAAATTATACCAAACATTTACTACTTCGACGCCACACAGTTCTGACGCGAACTCCGTTCATTAATTAGTATTAAATTTCTGATTTTCATCATCTACTTTTGCTGTTGACTGTACATACTATCGTGATTTCCCGTCTGTTGGAGAACTCTTAAGGAGCTTTAGAATCCTAAAATCATATTTGTTAATGTACCTATAAGTTCTTACACTAGAGGGTAACGACCATTTTCTATGCCACTATTTCTTCAAGTCCGCTCTCATATTAAACCAACCATTTCTAATGCCTACTTATTTCATTGTTAGGGGTAAAAAGCTTGAGAACTCCGAGCTTCCATTCTTCGCGGCGGGAGTGAGCGCCGTAATCCACCCGCGCAACCCCATGGTGCCCACCATACACTTCAACTACCGATACTTTGAAGTCAGAGATAAAGATGGTAAGTCGGGCACTCGCGTGATCATTTATTTATATAAGTACACACAAAACATGATAAAGAAAAACAAATAAAGATAGAAGGGCACACAGGATGTCCTGCTCATTTCATTAGCAATTTCTTCCAACAGACCTGCGACATGGGAGTTAGATGAAAGACGTAGACACTGTGTGTAAAAAAAACAATACAGAGAAATGCAATTACGACAGTAGTAACATTGTTCTAGTTCAAGAGAAAGATGGAGCTATACAGGACGAATAGCACCATCCCTTTTTCTGCAAAAATGCCTAGCCGATCAAGTTGATTCGAGACAACTGACAGTTGCATAGATCGGCTACATAAATTTTTGAACTGAGTCGAGAGGGACCTGAAACGAGATGCCGCGTTCCACCTACTTGTCTAATTATCTTGGTCGGCTTATAATTTAAAGTACCGCTAGTATAATGTTTCGTGTTTATGTTAATTCTCCTGTGGAATAAAAAACAAATGTTATCCTTATTCAGGTGTCCAGTGGTGGTTTGGCGGCGGCACCGACTTAACGCCTTACTACTTGAACGAAGAGGACGCAGTACACTTCCATCTCACGCTAAAAAATGCATGCGACAAACACGACGAAACATATTATCAGAAGTGAGTTTTAAAGAAAATTATTATTCTAAGTTTACCTCCTCGAAATTTGTATTCGTGCCCAATAAAAATAATGCCACATTGTCAGACAAAAATTGTACACGCAACACGCATAAATTTCCTGTCTTAGTGTTATTCAGATTACTATGTTATAACTTTAAGGTAGAATATTATTATTTGACTGGCAACATTATAATACCAATCAGTCAATTTTACGGCCATTAATTTGTTCAGCACATTCCAATCACTCCACCCCAGCCACCAGCACTGTTTCAACTATCCATTAATTATTTTATTATGTTATTGATAGAGCATTGACAGAGAATCATACGTGATGGCGTTGTTTGAAATCACGAAATAATGAAATAATTATTGCGATTTCAACTGGAGGTCGCATGCTGTATGAACAGCTTGTCACTGTTTTTGATCCAATTTCCTATTCTGATAATATTGTTGTAGAGATAATTAGGGTTCCGTATCTCAATAGGAAAAAACAGAACCCTTATCGGATCACTCGTGTGTCTCCGCACTAATGGACCGATTTAGTTGAAATTAGGTATACATATGAATCTCTGTGACCCAAACACAGACGTGTAACGTAAATAAATGAATTTTGAATATGGGGGTCATTTTTGGGCGACAAATAGAAAATTTTAAAAAAGTTCCGCAAGCTGTACCGTGTGACATATCAAATGAAAGGGCTAACTGTTAGGATCTCAAATATATTTATAATATATATTATTTATATATTTTTTCCTAATTTTATAGTAAATTGTATTAACGTTATTTAAGAAATAAGACGAAAATTTACCATTACCCCCCCCCCCCCCCTCCCCCTTATCTCCGAAACTACTGAGCTTAAAATGTTGAAAAAAATACAGAAAAGAGTTCTATACTTATAGATTACAGGAAAACCTATAAAAAGTTTGTGGTCTTCAAACAACATGGTAAATCTCTCAATATTGTGCGTACAAGCTTACATTTTTAGTTGGAATGTATGGGAGAACATGATTTTCAACTACAATGTTAAGTTTGTTCTTGGAATAAATTCATTCCAACTACGGAACCCTTCATCGTGCGCAGTCCGACACGCACTTGGCCGGTTTTTTATTTGATTTTGACCATCTTTAATTGTTAACCACATACAGCAATATTCTATTCTCTTTAATTAATGACAATACCATTGACCAGGTTCAAGAAATGGTGCGACGATTACTTCTACATTCCCCACCGAGGCGAGCGCCGCGGCGTCGGCGGCATCTTCTTTGATGACCTCGACTCGCCGAGTCAGGAGAAAGCTTTCGATTTCGTCACGTCCTGCGCTGAAGCCGTCATTCCCAGTTATATACCTATTGGTAAGGAGTTTATAGTTAACATACACATTACATAACGCTTGTAATCCTCGAAGAATAAGGATGCTCTTCTTTATTCTGTACACCCACATTTCGGTTCATGTTTTCATTTCAGTTATGTTTAAGTCCCATGTAATTAATAGGGGACTAGTTTATTGCTATCAACCGAGCACTAAATCAGACTCCGGGCTGCTACTGAGAAATTCCCTATGGGAAAACCCAACAACACGTTGTCCGACCCGGGAATCGAACCCAAGACCTCATACTCAGCAATAACGCTTGTGATCACTATATCAACGAGGCAGACAAAGAAGTTAACTCTCTTTGAATAAACCTGCTGTTTTTTTTTTTTATTGTGTATTCAAAGAATTATTTATTAAAATTCCAGTTCAAAGGCACAAGGACGACGCGTACGGCTACTACGAGCGCCAGTGGCAGCTGATCCGAAGAGGTCGCTACGTGGAGTTCAACCTCATGTACGACCGCGGCACCAAGTTCGGCCTGCACACGCCTCAGGCGCGCTACGAGTCCATACTCATGTCGCTACCTCTTAACGCTGTGAGTATTAAGGGAATAGGCTCTCCCCCACAGGCGCGTTATTATCGGGTGATAATAACATGCCTGTGGTGGAAAGCCTAAATCACACCAGGCTGATTTTAACAAGTCAGTTGACTTTTAACCGGGGAAATACAATTGATGTCGTACAGTTTTTATATGGAAAAACTGTCAAAAAAAAAACAAAATTATTTGCAGGATGCATATAAAGTTCGATCGAAATCCCCCTAAGTAATAATATTCCACAACTATCACACAACGCCATCTAGTCCCAAGCTAAGCAGAGCTTGTGTTATGGGTACTAGACAACTGATAAACATACTTATATATTTCTAAATACATAAATATTATAGATAAATTACACCCAGACACAGAACAAATGATCGTGCTCATTACACAAACATTTGTCCTGGGTGGGAATCGAACCCACGACCTCTGGCATAGCAGTCAGGGTCACTAACCACTAGACCAACAGGCCTGTCCAAGTGTACCTTCCGTGATGATAAGACCATTGTTACATATAGTTCATCTCCCCCTGTTCTATAATTTAACGCCTGAAATGAAACTATAGTAAATTTGAAACCTAAAATAGACATACCGCCGAATATTCACACATCTGATGATTTTATTCTTTGGCACAGTACACGTAATTTTTTTTTTTTTTTTTTGTTTCAGAAATGGGAATACATGAACGTGCCCAAACAAAATTCGCCTGAAGAAAAGCTAATGCGAGTCCTGAAAGAGCCCCTCGATTGGCTGAATTTAAATAAACAACAGCAGCGGTCTGCAGCTTGAAAAAAATAACATTTAAGGGTGATGAGTTCAAGAAACACAGTGTTAAAACGCATTATGTAACTTTTAGATATTTATAAATAATGTTAAATTATATTTTTTGTACCGTTTTTGTTTTAATCCTTACCCCTTTGGAATTTGAACTTGTGATTCTTTGAATATAATTGAAAGAGAAGATGAGATATCTGAAGGCCAATTCTCGTAATTTAAAACATTTAAAATCTAGTCGCAGTCTCATCTCGGCGACAAACAAATGTCAAAAACTTGTCAAAATGTAGGCAAATTTGAAGTATTTTTGACAGATTGAGACTTCTTAAAAGTTACGAGAATTGCCCCTCTGTTCTGCAAGCAATGTCCCCCGCCCACTGCCACCTTCGGGCTATGTAAGTTGCCATAAACTACGAATCTCTTCATTTCTGATTCGATCAATCATGTAGTGTAACTCCAAGCATAGCCCTCTTGCCTTTTGGATACCTTCTAATGAGGGTCATTGTAAGCGACCACGTTTCAGTTTCAGTAGGTCAACACTGGGAACACGCACGGTCATAACACGTCACACTGCAGTACGAGGAGATATTGCTTAAAATAGTTTTTCAAACGCTGCCCGAGTCGGATTCGACGATTGACCTTTTTCTTGAAGTTGGACCTACATAACTGAACAGTTTGTCCTTTAGAAACATAATCGCCCACATATTCGAGTCTCCGATCTTCGTAGAGTGGATTTTATTACATGCTCATTTGACATGACCTTTTTTTTGTCCATAATATTCATTTTATGACCCACTCTTTCAAGGAACTTTCATTTCTACGTAATTTGGCCAGTGTCGTGTGAACATACAACGTGAAGTGTCTGATATCAGTTAAGAAAATTTTGATATTTTATAGAAAATGAAGAAAGAAGAACCTCCTTAGATTTAATAAATCTACTAAATTGGTGGACAATAAACTTAAAATGGCAATACCAAAATACAACTGTCAAACCAAATTGTCACTTTCTCGATGGCTTCAATGTTGTGAACGTGAATTTCTTATTTTCATAATATATATGTTTACTCGACAACTTTTATTGCTTTCCGCCAATTCGTCTACGTTATTGCCACCGTAACATAAATTCGTTCAAGTGACCGGTATTACGTCGCGAATTCAAGACGAAATGTCATAAATATGTGGCGCGCGTAACGGATGCATCGTTTCCTACATTCCTTCGCCATAAACGAAACGTAACGTTTGTTTCCTATGTGATGTTATTGCAAAGTGGTGGCGGGTAGCTTAGGAAGATGCCTTTCAAGTTGAAACTGAAGAAGACGCGGCAGTATAATGTTGCGTCGAAGAGTTTGTTTGTGATAAGTGTGGAGCTGCTGGATGGCGGGGTGGCGGACTGCACGCTGTCGGTGGACAGCACGGGCCAGGAGTGCCTGGACAACGTGTGCCAGCGGCAGGCTGTCATGCAGCCGGACCTGTTCGGGCTGCGCTACGTTAACCGCAGCCAGCAGCCGCGCTGGGTGCAGCTCGAGCGCCCGCTCAAGCGCCAGCTCGAAAAGTACGCGTCCTCCCACCAGCTGTACCTGCGCGTTATGTACTATGTCATATCTGGGACCAGCTTAATCACTGACGAAGTCACAAGGTACCATTACTTCTTGCAACTCAAGAATGATTTGATAGAAGGCAGGATCATCTGCGACTGCCAGCAGGCTGTGGTGCTAGCATCCTACAGTAGGCAAGCAGAGTATGGTAACCATGACCGGGAAAGACATACAGTTGAGTACTTGAAGAACTTGCTGACTTTCCCTAAACAAATGCTGGATGGGGGACAGATCATAGATGGAAGTACTTTGGCTGAGACTGGGCGGCTGGAGTGGCTCACGGAGGCAGTCATACAGCATCACATGGCACTGCACAACATGTCCCAGGTAAGAACATCCTTAAACTCATAAATCAAACTGTAGTCTGTACTATTTGATTCAACCATTTAGTCAGCTGAATATTAAATCAACCAGCAAATATAACCGGAACATGTGTGGCTGCTATAAATAACTGTACAGACCAGTCAATATTATTTATAAACATGATTCTCATTTGAAATCTAGCAAACTTGACCTTAACAAACTTTCACAAAATATGTTTAGTAAAAATCTGTATAGTATGTATGTCAATCAGATCTGTTAATAAATATAAAACATATATTGTGTGATGGGTTTGTTCCCATATGAATCATTCTTGGGAAAGTTTCTATAATGTCTTCTGTTGTATTTACTTGTCATCTCACTGCTGCCATTTGTAAACTAAAGATTTAACTGATAGAAGTAATAATAAATCTTTTGTTGTACCTATTAATAAATATTAAAAGCTTTCTTATAAGAAATTAGTGTTGTGTACACTCACTACACACTACACATAACTTTAAATTAGGTAGTTAATTTCATTCGTCATCAGTGCAATAATTTATAATAGTAGGTGACCTGTTATATTGCTTCAGTAATTATACCCATCATAACTAGATTTTGGAACAGTAAACAGACTTTTATGTAGACAATATACCTAGTAATATTTTGATTTTGTTAAAATGTTACTGAAAATTAACATTGCTTTTATAGGATGCTCAAAATTAGTTAAACAACATAGACATATTTGATTTACAGAGAAACATTTATAGGCTAGAAATTGCAATGTAATAAAAACTGTTTTTAATTTTTTTTAAAACCATTTCAAAGTCTCAGCAAGTACTGTGTTAAATCTAACACACTTAGAATATTTTCTTACAAGTAATTACAGAAACACAACTGAGGTGCCACAGATAATGATCACAACATAAACAATACAGTCGTCCCTATGTAATTGTCGTAAAAGAATTAAATTATAATCCTATTAAGTTAGTTAGTAAAACGGTCATGAGCGTGCCACTGAGCATACATTATTTATAACTGTATCTGTGCTAATATAATCAACTGTTTTGCTCCGTCTGCGTGGAATTTTACTGTTACAGATGGATTTATTTGAGTATGAGATATTTTATTGGCAAGCTCAGGGTTGAGTTATCAAGGAATTGTAATCTTAAACAAATAACTCAGTCAGTTATAACAATAAATATTAGTATAGTTACTATGGTATACATAGCACTTGACTTTAGCTACCTTATTTGCGATTTTTTTACGATTTCGCAATATCGTTGTAATGAACTAGTAATGGTACGCCAAATATGCGTTGACAGCTTGTTATTTCAGCATTTTGTTATTGCCCCGTTGGTCTCGTGGTTGTAAGCGCGACTGCTGAGCGTGGGGTCCTGGGTTCGACTCCCGGGTCGGACAAAGTGTTATTGAGTTTTTCCATTAGGAATTTCTTAGTAACAGTCCGGAGTTTGGAAGTTGGCGGTTTAATACCCCCGTGCCTCGGAAAGAACGTTAAGCCGTTGGTCCTGCGCCTGATCTCTCTCCGGTCGTGTCGGATTGCCGTCCCATCGGACTATGAGAGTGAGGGAAGAGGGAGTGCACCTGTGTCTGCGCGCGCACACTTGTGCACTATAATATCTCCAGCGTACCTGGCTAATCTCCGTTGAGATTGGCCACCGTGACCGAAATCGGTCGAAGTGGCTATTATTACTTCAGCATTCCCCAAAGACCGAAAATTAAAAATAGCTTCGATAATTTTATGATATGCTTATTAATCCTTTGGTCAGTCAACAACCAGTTTTTTGATTGAGATTAACTTATCAAGACCCGATCTTGAACTGTCCCTGGTTTTCCCGCGTGTTTTGTTGCAGGCGAAATTATCATTTCGCCGATATTAAGTAGGTAACTGGATGCCAGTCTTACACCAGTGGATCGTCCCTCTATCAATTTCTTCCAGTAATGGTACTCAGACGGTTGCCTGTCCGCGGTGTACTGGTATTCAGCCTTCGCTCTTCACAAAGTATACTTTTTGACATGTCAGGTGGCGGGGTGAATCTCAGATGACGCCGAGCCCGGGAAAACTCTATTCTCGGAAAGCGTTACCCGATCTCGAGCACTACTTGAAGAAACAGCGTCGCAGAAACTCTTCATCTTTCCCAGAACAGATAGATTTCTTTTCTCCACGAAAGAAGACGAGACCGAAAGCAAAATCTGATTAAGGAATGTCCGCGTAAGAAATAAGGCGGCTGCATGCGTTATTTAATTCAGAAAGCATTCTTGTGTTGCTGTGCAAGTTGGGGAAAACCTATACATTTGTCTAGCTGTTGACTGCGAACACTGAGTTGCTCGACTGATCTTTCATAGCCAAGCCAGCATTTGACTTGTGCACGTCTACTGAGATTGGAGATGTTTGATACCATGGCTCATGAGCAGAGCAGCACTGACCTAACGTACTTTTTGTCATCAAAACGATACAATAAAACTCGGTTATTATTTCGTTGCAAATGAAACCATGTCAACTTAATGAAAGTAAATGCGTTTCAAAGTGTTCGCCGTTATCTCTCATGTAATCATTATATATATTTGATAAGACACGTCCGTCGAGGCTTCAAGTACACGCCTTAAAATATCACCTTGTCTCATTAACACGATATCAATCTATTTTTTACGAGCAGTGTTTATAGATGACTCCAAAACATTAGTTCATTAAACAAGGAATATGAACTGTAATAGGCGATCTTTCTAAACATGTAGCCTTTGTAACTCATAACTTGTATCAATTGTCTAGTCTGTTAACTTAAATGGGTGTTAGAACTTAGAACATAGTTAACTGTGTTTATAGGGAAACGACTGAAGGAATCAGTAGTTTGCTAAAACCTGTTAAAAGCTACCGAAACCTATCTATACGATCCACCGCAGATTCTGGTGCCTCCTCCCATTTCTGCGGCAGCTCATTACCTGAAGCCTGCCATGTGGAATTCGAAAAACACCTCCACCTCTCCTGTGAGCAGCGGTGGCCCAGTGGTAGCGGCCCCGACTTACGAATTGTAGATCCTGGGTTCGAACACAGGCAGGCGCTTTACTTGGTGAAAATAATTTAATGACCACAGCTTTGAAAACGGTGAAGGAAAACATCGTGAGGAAACTGGCATGTCCTAAAACCAAAAAATCGAAGACATGTGACATCTACCAACCCGGGCCCGCGTGGTAAATTATAACCCACTCCCTCTGGCAGAGAGGAGGCCTGTGTCCCAGCAGGAAGGCCAAGCATGAGGAATTTCATTTTCGGGGGGTTCTAATAGATACAGTGGCTTAGACGAAGCCAAGTACCGTTGCTTCTGCTTCCTAAATAGCATAAATATGAAAGCTTGCTATCTTGCTGTCCACTAAATGCACGATAAGGCCTATGAGAAAGAGGATGTACTGCATTCGATGACGACAGAAAGTAATGCGGCCATGAGCTCCCCACGTCGACACGTTACCACTGAGCACATGAGTAGGTACTCCATACGCCTGCGTACTATTATTGTATGTGTACCTAAATGTGAATGAAATCAATTCGACACACTTTACGTTCAGCGTTAAGCGTCCATGTCGCCGTTATCTGATGTACCTAGTTATTTCAGTAAATATATTTTGGGAAGGAAATATGTTAAGGCTGCTGACATAATCGCAAGAAGCGAACTTACCAAGGCCACCTTCCATCTTTTAACATAGATCAATTTTATCTTGATTTAGATAAAAGGTTTATACAATTAGAATCACCGGGACAATCCCAGGCATCGCTGAAGCAACAGCCCTAAGCAAGAGTTCGCGCGCCGGCCATCGATTAAACAATATTTGTCCATGACACGCACTATAACAATATCAACATGGCCCTATAAAGGACCACTCCACACATAGCCCTTTCCAATTACACGCCACTTGTCCAGACTCATCATAACCCATCATAATCAGTCTATAACGTTCTCACAGCTGGGACACAGGTCGCTCTGTGAGAGTGAGTAGGCCGTAATCCACCACGCAGGTCCAGTGCGGGTTGGCAGATGTCCAATGTCTTCCAATTCTAGGTCGGTTCTAGGACACGGCGGTTTCCTCACGATGTTTTCCTTCCCTGTTTTGAGAGCAGTCTCATCTATCTATTACTGAAGAACCAGTGAAGATCGTCACTCCGCCCACTTGCACTCATTGCTATCAATATCCCCAAATAAAGCACATTCTCAACTCCTATAGGCGCAAGCAGAAGAAGGCTTCATCACGACATGCCAGCAGCTCCGCGGCTACGGCCAGGAGATGTTCAGTGCGCGCGACCAGCTCAACCAGAGCGAGGTCACCATCGCCATCTCACTCACCGGCATCAGGGTGTTGACGGAGACCAGTGAGACGCCGCTCTTCTACAGGTAAGTTTGGCTACAAGGGCACATTGCAGATCTCGCAGATTTGCAAACTGAAGTAAAGGAAAAACTGTTTAAAGCGTACGGTCAGTCGTTCTCATACAGTCTGGGGGCAACTACACGCAGAGGGCATACAGCGCACTGCGCGTACAATACAATAATGCTCGGTGTGTTGATGGGGTTGCAGCGCTCCTGCAGTGCTTTCGGCATGTTTGTAGAGGCGGGGGCTAATTACTACACCACAGTGGTCTACGCTACATGCCTAAATAGTTCGTGATGGTTTTCTGGTAGATGTTAGTACTAACACTAAGTTTCTAAGTCATATTTATATACTAGCCAAACTTTATTTTATCATCTGCCTCTCCTTTTCTGGTTGGCTTTTAGTCTAATCGGATGCAGCTGATAACCAATATTTTACAGAGCATAATGAGCACTGAATTGTTTCACATTTGACACTGGCTCTGGCTACTACTAAAACTGTGACAGAAGGCAGTACATTTTGAGGTGAATTAAAATAACCTCTACTAGTATATGGAATTACGCGGTACGTAAGTTCCACTCCAAACCTTACTAACTAGTTAATCTTATAAAAGTGGCTTCAGCTATCCTTGTATCAGGTTACCAGTAACTAGTGAAGTACTTCAGGTACCGGTTCAGGCACAGTATTTTACATAGAGTATACATTCAACAAACAGCAGCCCTAATAGTAGGGCAGCGGGATTGTCCGAAAGGGTTACCGCTACCCCGGAACATAAAGGGCTAAGGAAGGAACACGGGTGGGTTTTAGTCAGTAAGAGTCTGACACTCCCTTTTGCTCCAAGCTCCAACCAGAGCGGGAGGGGGTCATTTTATGATTTCCCATCCACAAAAAAAGCCCTAATGGATATAATTGTTGATTGAACTTGAATAGTAATCTCACTGTCATTCACTTGTGACCGTGACATACCTAATGGCTTGGATTTGAAAGGAATTATCTTTGTATTAAATACAGTTTTCGAAAGGAAGTAAAAAGTTAAATATAAGTCCGATTTAACCCATACAATGTTAGAAGGGCTACAATATTTACATTTTTTTAACCTGAAAACCTGTAGTTTATAGTACAGTCAACAGCAAAAGTAGATGATGAAAATCAGAAATTCAATACTAATGAACGGAGTTCGCGTCAGAACTGTGTGGCGTTTAAGTGATTCAAAAGTATGTGATTGTAAATCATACCAAACATTTACTACTTCGACGCCACACAGTTCTGACGCGAACTCCGTTCATTAGTATTGAATTTCTGATTTTCATCATCTACTTTTGCTGTTGACTGTACATATTCAATGTAGGTTTAAAAGAAATAATATTCATTTATAGGGGAAATTATGAGTCTGTTTCCCGTGTCTACGGCCTATACAGCTGCTTTGCTCAGTACTTTTCTAGCTGGATATTCAGCATCATCTAGTTCCATCGACTTCGTATTACTAGCAGTATGGTTGTACTTATCACTGGCCATATTATAGGTATTACTGCACTGTATTACCTAAAATGATATCAGAACATAATTATGGTATTTAAAGTTGGTTCAAGAGTTACCTTAGTCACGATAAGTATCGTACAAATACCTAAGTGGTGACATGGCTTGGATTTTCTATACCCGACCAGAGACAAAATGATATCAGCTCGTTCCATCATCGATAGGACAGTAACCTCTTCTTATGTAGAGAAAGAACTAACGTTGAAGACCACGCGATGACGTGCAAAATAAAGATTAATATTCCATTCTCAGAAATATTAAAAGAACCATTTTATTCAACGAATAATATTGATAAATCTCTCGGCACATTTCTATTTGGCCGGCATCCAGCGGCATCGTGGAAATTGATAAAAAGTAAATAATTCATTATGGGTGACCATCATCGTTAAAATTCGCTTAAATGTTTGATTGCATTATAATTAATTATAATGCAATCAAATATTTAGTCTAGAATGCAGGTAATTTTCATAAATCTTATAGGAATTCAAGAAAAACAACAACGGTATTATAACAGTAAATACCATTCTAGTTTCTCGAAAGGTAAAGAAAAAATCATTGCTGTAGAGGGCTCGTGTTAGCATCGACTTCATTCATGTTTTCTCCCGATACGAAACATACTTACAATAATTTTCTGTGACCGAGATCGGACAGGCAGTCGCTCCGTGTGAAATACATTATCCGTGAAAATAAATATTATATACAACACACATACATTCCGTGTGAATACATTGAGCTGCAGCCGGTTAGACTGGAAGCTGACCCCAACAAAGTTGGGAAAAGGCGAGGCCGATGACGATGTCAGTAGCGGGCAGCGGGACCGACTTCCCAGGAAAACGCCAAATATCATAAACATTTTATATAAACACTCGATGGAGGCTTGGTTTACGATGGCATGGCAAAAAAATATGGCAGAGGCATAGAAAAATACCCTCGAAATGTACGGTTTACAGGTTGTTGGCTTGTCATGTTCAACAGTGGGCATACGTGCTAACAAGACACGGTCCCAGCTTACAACAGTAATCACTTACTTGTCGCTCCGACAATCGATTACGTTCACGAATGGCGTGCAAACATTAATTTGCCACATCAATATTCATGTTGATCTAAGAATGAAAACGTGTTTGAATCGCGACTTGTAGTTTATTGGGTAAAGGATTTTATTTATCGCCACCTTTTCTATGTATTTACTTCTTATTTATTGGGAGAAAGTTGACTGTCGCATGGCGCTTGGAAAGAAAGAAGTTTCTGTTTTTTTTTTTTAATATTTGCTAGACTAGTGTAGCTGGCTGGCAACAATCTGTAACTATGAATTCAGCACATGCTTCTAGACCCCCTAGCATAGAAATTAATAGTAGCTTATCAAAAAAAAAAAACGAAAAAAATTTCAACGAGGTTTAGAATCCATGATAAAAGGCTGCGGGTCAATGTCCTTGCTACCCTGTATATTTGGAATTTAGACTTTTGTCAACCACAAAAATAAAGAATGCATAGTTAGTTCTACGTTGTAATAATCCCTTTGGCTGTCTGCGTCTCCTATAAAAAAGTCATCGTGCCATCTACGAATACAAAGACAGTTTACAGGCGCCAAACAAGTAGCCGAATTCTGGGCCGAGTCCATTTAAATGCTATCGACACACTAAGAAGAAGACAGTTTCTTAAAATAAGTGAATTCCAATCATCACGCCCATACCTACAATCTGTACATTCCATGCAGGCTGTATGTTTCGTGACAAACCTTAGGAACTGACTAACCTTAACACCACGGCGATAACTGTTCTCCAATCACTAAAAATAGAAAGATCTATAGGCCGTTAGAAAAATAACCCAAAATTATTGTCTCAGAAAACCCGTGTTGCCAGCGCCGAAAAGATTTTGATCCGTGTAAGTTTCGTTTCTAATCCTAAATTCCCCCTTCACCCCAGATGGATGGACATCACGAATGTGATCAATCACAAGCGCACGTTCAGCATCGAGTGCCAGAAGCAGACGGGCTCGGCGTCCTTCACGCTGGCGAGCCCGGAGGACGGCAAGTACGTGTGGTGGTCCTGCGTGCAGCAACACACCTTCTACATGAAGCACCAGAGCGCGCTGAGCGAGGCTCCTAGGGACGAGCATAGGCCTAAGTTCCAGGTAAGGGCCTTTTTAAAATGGCTCATCGAGTTACTAAGACAGGTAGGAGAAAATTACCGCAACCGAGATTTGTTCATCTTCATGCAGTATCGCTACAAGGGCCAGCATCCAGCGTCCAGATACCTTTCTTAGGTCTTTATACACCTTCACCTTTTGGGGGCGAAGGCCGTACGTTCCGGTACACGATCGCCACTCGTAAACTTAATTTACCTACTACAGGGTCAACTAAACTAAAGGATTAATTCAAGAAGATACCACCATCTTCCTTTTCGTAATTTTCGCATTATACAAACAGGTTCATGATAACATAAATGACATTTTCTTTTTTTTCGGGCAATATTTTGTTCGTTTAGTTTAGATGTATTTTCTGACTACACCAAAAAATCTGTTAATAACTCATCTAACCTCAATTATTGCCACTTTTACTAACTCATAAGAAACAATCTCACATCTATTGTTTACATTTCTTCAAATTGTAAATTCTTACTGGAAAAGTGTCGGTATAATTTCCTATTCTACAACAAATAAGACAAAAACCTCGCACATTATGCTAAGCGTTGTTGCATAGTTTTTGTGCGAAGCGTTAGATGGTGTTACCGTTAAATAATAATTAGTATGGTATGCGCGGTATGAAAGTGTTCGCGCCTTCTCTCTTGGGGGTACCATTCATTGGGTGATGCGATCGTGCGATTGTTACTTCTTTGTGTTTGATCGTGTTTTGTCTGTCGCAGTTCAGTGGATCAGCCCATTGCGTTTTTTTAGACCAACATACATACATCAGGGCTACATATTGCCCAAATCGATAATTTTATATCATTGTTTTTCATTAATAAACAAATTTAAAAAAAGTCACATGCTGTTTTAAAGCTAAGAAAGGGGCTGGGGATTTATAACATACCTAACTCGCGAAATGTAGATTCTGTAAAAATCTCACCGTGATAACATAGGTGAAGTGAGCATGAAGAGAACTATCAATGGAGGCAATCCCTAACATCAGGTGAAATGACAGCTCACTTCACCTTAGTTTTCACGGTGAGATTTTTACAGAATAGCACTACTGGTCGTGTATCACCCCTTCAAGAAACAGGCGGGATTTTATGCCAGTGGGCCCAATATTTCTATGCAACAGTTATTAATAGAATCAAATTATATCAACAAGGTTCCAGTTATGTTTAAATCTTCATTACGTAAACTGTATTCAAATAAAGATACAATTAAAACCGGAACAAACTGTACTTGAAACAACAAAATTAATGATCTACTACACGGAAGACAAACAACGATCACAATCAGTAACAGCATGAATAGTGCGCGTTATAGATCGCGAGATATCATCGCACGCGCACGCTCCACGACGATCAGCGAACACTTCCGAACCACAACATAGATAAATAAGCACAGAAGGCCAGCTCCATGTGATGAACGAATTTAAGCGCACGCACGCGTAAAATTAATTCCCAAACATGTAAACAAATATGTATTTTTAGTTATTTATTTGACTTCATAGTTATACTTAGGTGGACCTATGCCAGAGAGCACTCTGTACCAGTCAACCTTAAGGGGGCTCGCGAATCATATTTTATTCAACATACAACCTGACACTGACCTGCAAATTGCAAAAAACGTAAGTAAATTTGAATTTCGCGGGCTGCCTTGACGCTTTCGCTTTAAGAATATAATATAAAGAAAGAGAGCGAGTGATATTGTAGAAGTAACATCAATTGGAAACAAGGAAATGAATAGGCCTTATTTACGGCAATGTCGAACGAATGCCAGCTTCACGTACAGCGAGTACGCTTGCACTCCGCTGTACCTAAAGCAACTCTGTGCGTGCGTTTTCACTCAGTGTTTGGAGCTCACCTTCTGAATCTATCTACCTACTTAGTGTCTGCGATCTGTCGGTTATTGAGTTATTTTTACTAAGTATACGTTTGTGATCGTGAAAGTGGACATCACTGCATACCAAGCAAGATTTATTGATGGGTAATAAATCGGGCTTATTGGTCTTATTAATAAAGTGTTTTGATGATGTTTTGATTTAAATCAATTTAGATTAAGGATATTGACTTTGATGGCTTCCTAATGACCACAAAAAATTATATAGTCATAACATAACTGTTATATCTGTTAGTTATAGCGTGACGGTGAAATGTGGCTGTACTACGGGTCTTTATTTTAGTTTTTCATTAATCACCACACAATACACACACATCTATGTCACAACATTTTAATTGATTTTGTATGAGCTTTTTTATACTATAACCTTTAAGTTATTCTCTTAATTTATTGTAATGGACACACATTTCCCTATGTGTTTATTATTCTACCGTATGGCAGCTGAAATCAGCGTCTAGTGGTATACATTGAGTTGTCATCTGACATTATGCTGAGCTGAGGCCCTTTTGGCATTATAATCATTGTTTTTTTTTTTTTGTATTTTTATAGTTATTATAAGGTGTTGTGTTTTTGCTGTAATGCCAATAAACGCATTATCCTTTCTTCCTTCTTACTTCTCTGCCAAAACGATCGTTGAATACAAGCGTTATTGGTAGCCAGCGGTGTATAGTACATCCACCATAAAGTTACTTTTAAACCGCATTTAATAGAGATCGTGCCTCTCTTCAATAACCGGGCATAAATCCAAACCCTAGACTGCTTTCTAATGAAGAAGCTCAATGCCAATTAGCCATTGATTGATTAACACTTTGTCCGCCCCGAGCATCATACCCAGGACCCCACACTTAGCAATAGCGCTTATAACTACTGGACCAGAGTAACCTAGCCAGACCAACGAATCGGTCTTGTCTTGTTAACAACACTTTATTAATGTGTTGTTCCACATATTTGGGCTGATTGCGTTTCGTTTGTGCTCCTTGTGTAGCGATGCGTGTGGTATTTTGTTATAATTTAATTAAACAAATACGTTACATATTTGTTATTTTTGTTAGTTTGTAGAAATTTGTTTTGCCAGTAATCAATCTGGAGAGATCTGTTTTGGTCAGCTGTGGCCAATTCTTAGTTAGTTACAGTCTTAAATTTTTTTGGGAATGTGGTTCAAATTCGTTTAGGAAAGTGGTGTGTGAGTAGTATTTAAATATCATGTGGAAGAGTGCGCTCAACTAAATTTATCGTTAAGGTTTGCAGTGTTCCAGGGTAGGTATGCCAGTGAAATTATAATTACTTTCAACCTAAGTGTGTATACACACGGACTACACGCGTCGAATACAGAGCCAACTGCATCCGTCGACACTCATCGACGGCAGCCGCCGACGGGTCGAAGGCTGCAGTTGCCTCCGTCGCCGACGCGTGTCGCTCGTGTGTATGCGCACTAATATATTAGACCCAAAACTGTGACATAAAAGTGAAAATATCCCAGTACATCGCAGTTCCAGGAGATCATAATTAGATATCATCTGACATCTCTCTTAAGATACTTCCTTTCACTAAACTCTGCTGCTAGATATATGTAGACCTGCACCCTAATTGCGTAATACACTATCAATCTGAATCGTTTCGAGGCAAACTGTTACTCCATTGCTTCATAAGTCGGAAAAATTTGTCTGCTCAACACGTAAATAACGCAATGAATGTTGTTGAACCGTCAAAATGACGACACGGTTGGCGCAGTAGTTAAGCGTTTAACTGCTGCGCTGCGTGTCGCGGGTTCGATTCCCGCACGGAACAAATATTTGTATGACCTACAAGTAGTTGTTCCGGGTCTGGCTGTTTGTGTATGTGAGTTTAAATGTTTGTAAACGCACCCACAATACAGGAGAAATTCCTAGTGTGGGGCAACATTTAAAAAAAAAAAAATGAAACCGATTCCTATTGATTACGTGTTACGCAATGGCCCCGCAGACCGGTCTCCAATTCCATGACACTGAAGTTAAGATTCTACTTCATCCTAGCGACTTCGCGAGAATTTGTATTCCGTTTTCATCCTTTGTAAAATCAAGATTAATAAACTACTATGCTTATCTTTCCCAGGAACACGGTCTATCAGACAGTCGCGAGGAGCTGGACGCGCGGGAGCTGGGGAGCGTGCCGCGCCTGGAGCCCCTGACGGCGGCGCACAGAGCCTACTCCACGTCCTGCCTGGAGCTGGACCAGCATCACATGCAGCACCAGCAGCCGCCACAGAACAGGTGAGCTGGGGACAGGGCAGCTTTATCAGACAGTCGCGAGATGCTGACACTTAGGACACTTAGGTTGGCGAATAAAAAGAAATATCGTATTTGTTCCAGATCTGATAGATTATGAAGAATTTTTGTCTATTCTATTTGATTGCAACGCATCAGCAAATCTGCGTTTAAATTTGAAAATAATATTCAAACGCGCTAACGGTTATAGATCTCTCTCTCTGCTATCTAACCTTTTAAAACAGTTTTTTTTTTAATTCCAGAGCACTCCTACCACAATACCGACCCGCGCCCGACTACGAGACAGCAATCCAACAAAAATACCAACAACAAAGAGCGGAGGCCCAACTGCGATACCAGAACCACCACGCGGCACCTCTGGGGCCCGCGGCGAAGCCCTACGGCTCCCACCCCGACATCCACCGAGTGTACCCCGACGTCACTCGACACACAGGGCCCGCCCCTCTCGCCCCCCTCACCGCCCCTGCTTCTGACGACTACCCCTATCCCTTGAAATTCATGGGAACGAACTACCCTTTTGCAGTCAACCCCAACGTTCAAACTGATCTCAACCAGCTACATTACGTAAATGTCTACAAACCGCCTCCCCCCTACCCCTCTAATGGTCTCGCCTCTAACTCAACACCCGACTTAGCCGTCGCAAGCCAAGCATTAAACTACCACAGAGGTTATATCAACTCTCATGTGTCAGGATCCAGTCCAGACCTAGTCTCAACGAGAACAGCCCTGAACAGGCAGTACTTAGGTTATATCAATACTAGTCATATTAACTACGGAAGACCTAACATAATGCCGGGAACACACGGAACTTACAACAATCTAGCGTCAGTCTTAGACCCCAAACCACACATCATTATAGACCCTCATCACATATCAGATAATATACAAAAAGTTTACGACGAAAGAGGGAATATTATGTACTCGATGCCGATGCATAGGTTACCTTATCAGAGGCATGTGGTCCTACCACAAACACAACAAATTAAACTAGGAGATACTCAAGAACCTATTTATGAAAACGTTCCCTTACCGTGGCAAAACGAGGGAAAGATCACCATGAGAGATCGTGCACAAAGTTTGACGACTACGGACGAAATCGCGCGACTAAACGAACGGAACAGCAGTCACCCAACGATAAACAAATACCTATCACCGAACATGAACGCACCTTATGTTCCTGTCAAAATTGAGAACCCAGACGGGCACTACGTGAACGCGCAAATTATCAAAGGCGTTCGCGAATCCAGCGTACCGAAAGACCTGACCGTTTCAAGCAGATCTGTCAACCGAGACGCCGAATTCGAAAACGTAGCCTTATCCATCGATAGGCTATCTTTGCAGCATGACGAACGTGAATACGATGAAACCCCCTATCAGAGTTTATCGACACACCGGGTATCGAATAACAACACTATAAACAAGGCTGATAACGTGACGTCGATCGTAGTGACTGACTCGCGGCCGAACGTAGCAGATATTAGCTCCAGTACTATTGAAACAGTTACCAGTGTCACTACGAATAGTAGTATGGATACTGAGACCAGTAAAACGAGTAGTAAGGAGAAGAAACGGAGAAGATGGGGGGTGTTTATGGGCAGGGCGAATAAGGGGGAGGTTAGAAGTGCGACGCTTGGCCGGAATAGGGCGACTCCTGCGCCGCATACTCATAGGTGGTCGACGGGACTGCCTAAGTTTCAGCCACTGCCGCCTAGTATCACCAAAGAGACCATGGTAAGTGCCTTATAATCTCATCATTTTATTTGTATGGGCTAAATTAAAGACAGTTGTTTTCCCCCCACAACAATTTTAAATAAGTATAATAGTATATTTCAAAATTATGTTTTGACTAGCAGCGTCCCGCGGTTTCAACCGAATAAGTTTCGATTCCGTGGTAATATCGGGATAAAAGTTTGCTATGTGTTAATCCTGCAGGCGTAGCATGAGCACCGTTTTGTCGACGGAAGAGTAGACAAAGATGACATTCCGTGTAGACAGTACGACGGCAGCAAAGTAGAAAGAGTCAACTGCACTTTTTACGAAATACATACTCTTTTACATAATTCTACTCAGAATTCTTTATTTTGTCATAGGATTTTTATTCGTTTTTTTTTTTTACTGATAATAAGTCACGTATATAAAGACAGCTACAACAATTGTTCTCATTGTCGAAGTACCGTATTTTGAAACAAAAAAATATTGTAGTAATTTTGGCCTTAACCACTTCCTTGGTAATGCCCTATTAAGTAAATGATGTAAAATATGGAGAAGATAGCTTTGTTCTTCTATTAATTATCACAGTCTTGCGTTCAAAACGCTCTCCTTTAAAATCATGATGTTGTAGATAACCAATACTTTGTGGCCGTCGTGTAGAAAGTTTAAAATATGTCAGTCGTCAGTGTCATTTTGACAGTTGGGATAGAAAACTTTCTTCTGAAATAGTCTACATAGAAAAAGACCTAGACAAAGATCGTTAGAAACGATGGAGAAACCAAATGTCACTTTTTATAGAAAGAGCTGTGTCTATTCTTCGTAGAAATAGAAAGCGTCAGGCGTCGCCTGCTGGTTATAAATTGTCTGTGTGCCAAATTTTATCAAAATTGATCCATCAGTTTGTGCGTGAAGAAGTAAAAAACATACAAACACACTCACAAACTTTCGCTTTTATAATATTTGTGTGATTTAGCAAACAATAATATAGTACTTATTTACATTAAAACATAATTTACAAAATTATGTTTTAGTTTGTGAATTAAAACATAGTTTAGCAAAAAATAACACAGCACTTGGAAAATGTGATAACAAATTCCATATCTTTAATTTAATCTGATTAAGGCGCTTAGTAACAATCAACATTTGCCGAAAGTATTAGAGCAATTACATTGCTGTTTTACAAATTATTTATATTACAAATATCTTGGGTGACCTTGCTTACCTAGTAAGTCTTTAGCTAATAAATAACATTGAATTTGGAGGAAGTCGCAAATTCTGAAATGATTTAGCTAAAATGTCTTTAAGATCTCTCATTCTCACTAAGGCAACGTAGCTAATCTAGGTTCCATACGACATAATGTTTATGATAAAGGAATAAGTTTCTTATAAAGAGCATATATTCCTAGCTAGGCATATATTCTTTGTATATCTCTATGAAAAAGGTCAAAATATCGATGCGGCCAAAATACATAAATACTGCAGTTGTATCACTTAAAATAGTGCATTCTAAGGGACTAACCACACTTATTCAGCTCTGTTCAGCTTTTTCCAAAGAAAACAACGATTTTGTTTGAAGTCCGTTCAGCTTTCCGCTGCTGAACGGATGCGTACGCACCTCATAGAAAATCGTTGTTTTCTATGGACAAAAGCTGAATAAGTGTGGTTAGTCCCTAATGCACCAACTCATATATTGAACAAATAACAAAGTTGCATCCAAGATTCATAGCTACTAGTCCGTATCATCTCAACAATGCAAACAACACACTGATCAATAATATGATCCACGCGTTGTTTATCAACAACCTGCTCAAACACACTGATCAATAATATGATCCACGCGTTGTTTATCAACAACCTGCTCAAACACACTGATCAATAATATGATCCACGCGTTGTTTATCAACAACCTGCTCAAACACACTGATCAATAATATGATCCACGCGTTGTTTATCAACAACCTGCTCAAACACACTGATCAATAATATGATCCACGCGTTGTTTATCAACAACCTGCTCAAACACACTGATCAATAATATGATCCACGCGTTGTTTATCAACAACCTGCTCAAACACACTGATCAATAATATGATCCACGCGTTGTTTATCAACAACCTGCTCAAACACACTGATCAATAATATGATCCACGCGTTGTTTATCAACAACCTGCTCAAACACACTGATCAATAATATGATCCACGCGTTGTTTATCAACAACCTGCTCAAACACACTGATCAATAATATGATCCACGCGTTGTTTATCAACAACCTGCTCAAACACACTGATCAATAATATGATCCACGCGTTGTTTATCAACAACCTGCTCAAACACACTGATCAATAATATGATCCACGCGTTGTTTATCAACAACCTGCTCAAACACACTGATCAATAATATGATCCACGCGTTGTTTATCAACAACCTGCTCAAACACACTGATCAATAATATGATCCACGCGTTGTTTATCAACAACCTGCTCAAACACACTGATCAATAATATGATCCACGCGTTGTTTATCAACAACCTGCTCAAACACACTGATCAATAATATGATCCACGCGTTGTTTATCAACAACCTGCTCAAACACACTGATCAATAATATGATCCACGCGTTGTTTATCAACAACCTGCTCAAACACACTGATCAATAATATGATCCACGCGTTGTTTATCAACAACCTGCTCAAACACACTGATCAATAATATGATCCACGCGTTGTTTATCAACAACCTGCTCAAACACACTGATCAATAATATGATCCACGCGTTGTTTATCAACAACCTGCTCAAACACACTGATCAATAATATGATCCACGCGTTGTTTATCAACAACCTGCTCAAACACACTGATCAATAATATGATCCACGCGTTGTTTATCAACAACCTGCTCAAACACACTGATCAATAATATGATCCACGCGTTGTTTATCAACAACCTGCTCAAACACACTGATCAATAATATGATCCACGCGTTGTTTATCAACAACCTGCTCAAACACACTGATCAATAATATGATCCACGCGTTGTTTATCAACAACCTGCTCAAACACACTGATCAATAATATGATCCACGCGTTGTTTATCAACAACCTGCTCAAACACACTGATCAATAATATGATCCACGCGTTGTTTATCAACAACCTGCTCAAACACACTGATCAATAATATGATCCACGCGTTGTTTATCAACAACCTGCTCAAACACACTGATCAATAATATGATCCACGCGTTGTTTATCAACAACCTGCTCAAACACACTGATCAATAATATGATCCACGCGTTGTTTATCAACAACCTGCTCAAACACACTGATCAATAATATGATCCACGCGTTGTTTATCAACAACCTGCTCAAACACACTGATCAATAATATGATCCACGCGTTGTTTATCAACAACCTGCTCAAACACACTGATCAATAATATGATCCACGCGTTGTTTATCAACAACCTGCTCAAACCCACTGATCAATAATATGATCCACGCGTTGTTTATCAACAACCTGCTCAAACACACTGATCAATAATATTATCCACGCGTTGTTTATCAACAACCTGCTCAAACGTACAACAAACAACAACATATAACAACAGTAGTTGTTGTTCAATCTCATGTTTCATTTTGATAGTTTAGTTCGGTCGCATCAGTGCTTTTCACATCTGGTGCTGTTTTATCTTTTATAAATTATCATAAAACGCAACGTGCCTATACCTTTGTGCGCTTATAACTAGAGAATTATTTATATAACGTGTAACGTTTAAAGGCGCAAAACCTCATACACCCCCAATTAGAGCATTGAGTTAAAAGCGTAATACAATGACCAAAACTATATTTCTTTAAAGCTAACTATTTATATTAAGAAAATCGTGTTGATCCTAGCATTGGTTTATCCATTCAAAATTGATTCTTATTGCCTTAAAATAAGATTTAATTTTCTTTGGCTCAATCGGCAGATAGTATGGCAAAAAACATACTTTTTGAAAAAAAAAACACATGTTGTATAAATGGGAAATGAATGTGTCGTAATGGCCCAGAGCTTCAAGAATACGTTTTTTGAGCACGATGTCGCTGGTTTTAACCTGGCAAGTACTTACAAAAAATACAAAAAGGAATGAAAAGGTGGTGACAGACAGTAGCTTACATTTAACACAATTAAGATTGTTTAACACAATGTTTTGGTTTCCGACCCACAAAATAACAAGGCTTAATTGGATCTTGGGGATCGGTAACTTACCCATGTACACTTCATATAATTTTTCTTTCGGGTTTTCATTTGGCCATTATGCCCTGTGACAGCACCCAATACTCTATCTCTGGAGCTACGCTGGAAATATGACACGCCAGCGCAACAAATTCACAAAGTTCTAACACTTTGATAAGTAACTTGCATTTCCTGGCCACAAATCAGTTTTAGAAAAAAGTTCGGCTTCGTAAAGCGACGTTTCTTTGCGTGAGTCTCTTTCTAAAGCTCTGCCATACTAACGCCCAGATACTGTAAAAATTCGACATCTCTTCACCGATAAATCTAGGTTTAAATTCCTACAGCTCACACATTTATAATTCCATTTTTTATAATTTTTCGTTGACGGCAACACATAGCGTTCATTTGATTAAATTATAAAATCTGTATTTTTCGTTTACCTAGGTAGGAAAAAACAATTTGAACCCATTTTGTTCTTCGCAGGTCCAAATCCTAGAACGCAAGATGTCAGACGAGCAGCTATCGTTCGCCTTCGAGCAGATCCCTAAGGGTCGTGACACCGGCGGCGAGTTCCGCACGGCACTGCTGCCGCAGCACGCGGCACTCAACGGGTTCTCGTCCGACCATCTGCCGTACGAGGATAACCGGGTCCGGTTACATCCCACGCCTAATAATCCGCACGGTTATATTAACGCGTCGCATATTACTGTGAGTATTTTCCTTGTGTTAATAGTATCTAAAATTTCAAGATTTAAACTTTGTAAAAATTACAGGTCTTATAATCAAGTTAGTTTGGTGATTTTTCTCTCGTCGTCGTTTTGCATAACTTTATAACATGGACGAACAGGCAACATAAGAAACGGGGCAGTTTTTTAGGCTAAGGACTCACTCATCCCTATAAAATGCGGCAAAAATTTCTGGAGTTAATCAATACATTACATATTAATAAAATCTTCTTCTTCTTAATTTTAAGTTTTATTTTTAACACAATTGTTATTATTATGTATACTTAGGTTAATGTAGTTAGCTATGGGACTTTGTATCTTGAATATAAATGGCTTATTTATTTATTACTAAAACAATAACCAAGCCCAAAAATCATGATCCTATCCTCAGATGACAGTAGGCAGCACGCAACGCTTCTACGTAGTCGCCAAAGTCGGCAACGCCACCGCCACTAACACCGTAGTGACGGGCTGCACGTGCGGCGGGGGCTGCGCCCTCGTGTGGCAGGCCGCCTGGCAGGTCGGGGCTCCGCTACTGGCCAGGGTCGCCGGCCCGGGACACCCGCACTATCTACCGCATGATAATACTACCAAGGATTTTGGGAAGGTAAGTTGTGCTACGGTAAAGCCAACCATTATTATACATTGCCTTAAATATGGTATTGCTAAGTAAAGGCCTTTCTTGCTGTATACAATTTGTATTGTTTCCTGAGATTTTTATAGTTGAGCTTATCGTAAAATGACTTCTGTTCACCGATCAATCTACACTTGCTATCAGTCTCAAGTTGTTCCAGAATTATGATGAAAGGCACTTGCAAATTTTAAAAGATGCAAGTCAATTAAATATTAGTTCTCCTTTTCCCTCGAAGACTTTAGGGAGATTTTGCAGCAATACCTACTTCATTGTTTACCATATATTCAGAGAGAAACAGTTTTTTGCAATGTGTTCAAAAAGATGATTTTCTAATGGTCGTTAAATCGTTACTTAACGAACTTAAAACTTTTCAGGAATAGTCAGACAGAAAATGTCGGCTCCATATAGCTTCTTTTTTTTAAGCATGTCGTGTTAAATGTAAATGTGATTCCGTTGTAAATTAATAGTAGATTATACAACAAGTGAAAAAAAAGGGAATTTAATTCGAGGGACTACGTTGGATCCCGAGAGCAGCGAAGGATTCTAGAATAGAATCCCGAGCGTAGCGAGGTATTCTAGATTTGAATCCTGAGCGGAGCGAGGGATACAAGGACCGAGATGAATTATTTTTTTCACGAGTTGTGTACTCTACTTTTTACCATTGACTGCGAGAAAATAAATAGTAGTATAGTATTTATCACATTTTACTATAATTGCTGCTTTATTTCGAAATGATTCCGGAGTTAGTGTCTCATTTTCGTCACTGGAAGAACTCATTTTATTATAATTTATGTTATTAGATTTTCCAATGACTTAAAACAACGATAACAGATAGAAAAGAACCTAAAATGGCGGGTTTTTTTTTTATTATGGGATAGCTCCGTATAGCCAGCCAGTACGTACTTTCAGCACGTTTTATTTATTTTTGTAAATAATTTGTATATTCGTGCTTGTTCCAAATTCAAAATGTTTTTATTCACTCAGTGACTAAAAGAGAGTTTTATTCACTGTTTTCGATGAATAAAATGCCCTTTTTCGAGTGGCAATGGTAAAAAATTAATTTCCCTCGATGTTCCTCCCAACCCCCAGTTCCAGGTAACGTCGGGCACGTCGTCGCGCACGGCGTGGGGCGCGTCGGTGCTGGTGCGCGTGCGCAGCGGCGCGCGCGTGCGCGACGTGTGGCACGTGCACTTCGCGCTGTGGCACAACGCCGGCACCGCGCCCGAACACCCACACTTCCTAGGTAAACTCAAACTCAAACTCAAAGCATTTATTTCAATTAAACCATTTCCAGGCACTTTTGAATTGTCAAAATTAACTAGTCGGTCAGTTAGTCAGAAAGTTGAAGCTAGTTGCCCATTCCAAAACGTAGATCTCTTGGAGAAGAACGGGCAAGAAACTCCAAGGACACTCTTTTAAATTAAGATATTACAAAATCCTGAGTACAGTATTCTTGTTGCTTCTATATGTGAGAACAATGTTATGAAGAAACAATTCAAGACAGTTATAAGATTAAAAAGAAGCCCTGGCAGCTAAGAGATGACCAGTCTCAACTGACAGCGCCCGTTCACGAACATGACGCATGGATCAGCACCATCCAGCTCAACCATTTTGAAGGGAACCGAATGATCCAACACACGCGCCACCATCAGTGAGACATTTAAGTGAGCATGACACATTCTCAACTGCCATGCTCTTTCAAGTCAATATAAAAAAAATTATAATGAACGGATCCATGGTTCTTACATTTACAAAATTAAAATTAAAAAAAAAAAAATGCTTCTAAATTATACAAAACTATCGTTACCAATTTATTTACGAGATGAATAAAATTTTACTAGAAAGAGGTATAAGATATTAAAGTAACAATTAAAACTTGATTGAATTAAAAATACACATTAAATTCGAATGTCAGAAACACTTAAAAAAAAAAAAAAGAAAAGAAAAAAAGGGAAGCATGTCTTCCAAATTAATATTGAAATTTTAACCAGCGAGCCCAAGTGTCTGTGGAGCAGGACCAGCATTTAGCCAAGCATTTTTATCTACGATATAATCATCCAACTTATAGTATGCTTGTCTACATAGTGTGCGTTTAATGCATGTTTTAAATTTCTTCTCATTTAGTTGAAGAATATCGAGTGGTATTTTATTATAACACTCTACACAATAACCCATAAAAGAAGTTTTTACTTTAGACAATCTGAAACGAGGTTGATCTAATTTGTTCCTATTTCTAGTGTTAAAATTATGCCTGTCACATATCTTACTAAAAAGATGTAGATTTTTTCGAACGTACATAATGTTTTCATATATATATTGACAAGGAACCGTCATGATGTTAATTTTTTTAAACAGTTCCCTTAGAGATTCACGTCTGCTGAGGTTGTAGATAGCTCTGATAGCCCTCTTAACACAACTCACCAGTCTCCTGAAACAAACCTTATTGTACCTATGATTATAAGTGAATGATCTCTGCTCCTTATAATTCGAAGCACACGCTAGTATTTGTCTCTGTTCTTGTAAACTTACATGTTATTGTGTAGCCTCTGTTAGAGATCTTTATTTTTGGTCGGCGCAACATATGTTTTTCTTCCATACTTCTGTATTAGTCGTTATCTCGGTAGTCCCCCCCCCCCCCTTTCTAACCATATCATCATTCACACAGTCCATCCATCGTTTCTTTAGTCGAAGGGACGAATAAATAATAGATTCAATGCCATAGTGACAAAAGCACGTGGACGGCACGGTAGGCGCAGTGGATAAGCGATTGTCTGCTGCGCTGCGTGTGGCGGGTTCGATTCCCGCACGGAACAAATATTTGTATGACCTACAAGTAGTTGTTCCGGGTCTGGCTGTTTGTGTATGTGAGTTTAAATGTTTGTAACGCACCCACGATACAGGAGAAATTCCAAGTGTGGTGCAACGTTTTGTTTTTTAAAAAAAAAAGCCAGCCCAAACACAACCCTTTACAGTTCCCCAATTTTTTAGTAGAAAATTTGTCTTCTAAGGGCCAAAGCACATAAGTATCGATGCTGCGTCGCGTTTTGGTAACTCTCTGTGTTCCATCGCAGTATTAAAATCTCGCGTTTTAGAGATTCTATCGACGTTGCATCGCGATTTCGCGACTTCCTTCGGCTGTAGTGTGGCCGATCGATAGTCGACTATCGATAGTTTGCCGATTTGCAATGGTATTGTTAACAAATGATAAATTTCAACATTATTCCTTTCTTTATTCTTTTAAAACTGTAGCAGTAACACAGGTCGCTAGCAAAAAATAAAGAATTATGACAAAAGCTCTTGAAATGTAGTGTCATACCAAAATGTTCAAAAAAATTCCGTTTATCTCTTCCTAATATATGAAATAATGAATGATGCTCTCCAAAAGTAAGATGTGAACTGGTTATTTTATGTAACCAATACCGACTTCGGTGCGATGGATATTTTCGCTTTATCAACAAAGCAAGCTTCGTCAAAATCTAGTGCAACACTGAGTCATGTTCCGCAGATGCCAAATCGATGCGACCGGCATCCGAATGTGTGCGGAGTGTAGCTTTCAGCCGCTGTGTCGATCTTCCGAAAAGCGACTTAATCGCCGCATTTGGCGTTTTTAAGTGTGCGTTGTGGGTTTGGTTGCTGCATTTAGCTTCTAAAAAGCGGTTAAATCGCCGATCCCCGATTCTAACAGTAGCTTATCTGCTGAGGCCCTAAACTTATTCATTTGTTATTCCAGCATTCCTCTCCGAAGTGAACAGTCTCCGACTTGCATGCGAGGCAGAGGCGCACGGCGAGCGAGGCGCGGTCAAAGGTGCCAGTGCTCCCATCGTGTTCTGTTGTGAACACGGCGCCGGGAGATCCGGGACGGCCCTTGCAGCCGACCTACTGCACGATATACTGGATAACAACCAGGTACGATGAACAAGAAGTTCGAAAACCGTGCTTACTGCTACGACATAATGGCCCTGTCAATGTCAAATTGATACCATGTTGCGATTGACTTCACATAATACTAAATGAAAACACCTGAGAAAAGTATGATGAAGAAATGATGAAGAAATGATGAAGAAATGATGAAGAAATGATGAAGAAATGATGAAGAAATGATGAAGAAATGATGAAGAAATGATGAAGAAATGATGAAGAAATCACAGAACTTGCCTTTTATTAACGACTATTGCACACTAACAGTAGGCCAATTCTGCTAATTTAATACGTTCAAAATCTAGTCGCAGTCTCATCTCGGCGACAAACAAATGTCAAAAACTTGTAAAAAGGTAGGGAAATTTGAAGTATTTTTGACAGATTGAGACTGAGATCAGACTGTGAACGTACTTAAAAATTACGAGAATTGCCCCTCAGATCTTTACTCAATATCTGTTTGTGGGCCTCCTGTTAAATTGCCCTAAAGTGACACACCTCATTCTAGTCTTAAAAAATAAGCTGATGCGCTCGGCTACAAACTGAACAGAATCCTCACGCGCATATTTCTTGCATGCTAGCTCTGGAATCAACCAAGGCTCTTAGTTGTTTTAAGCTTTGTCACAATTACACACCAATAAACTAAATTAAAAATATCTGGGCTCGCGGCTAAATAATAACAGCCGCACAAGTCGATCCATCGGGTTAAGCTACGCTTGCCGCGGTTGGTCTGTGGATGGATGACCATCTTTACATACCGAGACCCCTCCTTGCCTCGGAAAGCACGTTAAGCCGTTGGCCCCGGCTGTCATTCGTGGATCTTTGACAGTCGTTACGGGTAGTCAGAAGCCCGAAATTCTGACAACCAGTCTTACCAAAGGCTGGGTTGTGGAGGTCAGATAGGCAGTCGCTCCATATACAATACTGGTATTCAGCTGCATCCGGTTAGACTGGAAGCCGACCCCAAAGTAGTTGGGAAAGGTTAGGCAGATGATGATGAAACTAAATTAAAAATATATTTCTAATCTCCCCAGGAGCTAGACATCCCGCGCACGATCAGCATGCTACACCAACAACGCGCCAACTTGATACAGAACGTGCACCAGTACAAGTTCTTACATCAGTTGCTGCTACAATATCTGAAACAGTCGCGACTCATATAGACCTGCTACTCTGCTTACCACTGTACGTCGTAAAGGATCTGGTTTTACCTAAACAGAAGACAGGAAGGAATCTACCAAGTGTAACCTAGGAATAAGTCAGATATATCCTAGGAATACGTCAGGGGTATCTTAGGAATACTTCAGGTGTAACCTAGGAATTTGTCAGGAGCAACCTGGGAACATGCCAGGTGTAAACTAGAAATACACCAAGTCTAACCAAGTAAGGTCTACAGTTGTTGCAGCCAGATGGCAGTCACTATGTATAAGATACTGAAAGTTATCTGCATTTTCTGCATGTTTTTTTTTTTTTCAAAATGGCTGGTTATCACGGCTTCTACAAATGCAAATAATATTGATGGATGTTTACATTGTTCTTTATTTATAAGAGGAATAAGCAGGACTGCTAATTGAATCTTTATTATATAGTTATTAATAAAATAAACACCGAAAAATACGAAAACGCAATAATACGATTCGAAATTTTAACAGAATTAAGATAACACGATAGTGCTTTTAAAATGCAAAAGGATTTTTCCTGCAATTTAGTTTGTAGTGCAGGATTAGGTCACAAGTGAATTAACAACTTTCAAATAAATTATTGCATGTAATTGACTAATTAGTGCCTTATCAACGAGTCAAGATAATTACAAAGTATCGATAAATTCAACTCTAGGTTTTATCGATATATGAGTGAACCGATACGAGACGATTATATCGATATTTATGACGTTTATTCGATACTCTGCTAGTTGCTCAACACGACGGTAAATATAAGAGCATGCCTTTCACAAATTATACCATAATTTGGCCATAAGGTTGAAACAATATTGTAATATATCATATAGTTCTAATATGAACCTTATACTTGTAGATATAAGATAAAATATCGATCGACTGGATCATAGATCTAATACTTATGAGATTTTTACGATTTATGACTGAGATGACAAAAAAGTTCCACCTTCATCTAGTGATTTTGTATATTATGTATTTATTTAACGTTTTTTAATTGATGTTTGTATAGAACTTTTTTTATAAACGAGTTTTTTTGTGATTGTTGAATGGATTTTTATATGATATACCCGTTGTGGGGATGTTTTAAATGGATTTATATGTAAATTGATGAAAAGTATTATATAGAACAAGAGGCAGGGTATCTGGTGCCCATTGAGTGAATTTTATGTAAATGTGCTAATAATAATCTCCGTTTTCTTGTGATTAAAAGTACATTGATCATGTAATTAAATGTTCGTGCTAACTACTATTTACTTAACTAAAAGACTAAATCCCTAAATTATTACATAAGTCTATTCAATTACCGCTACACATTTTTTCTCTCTACAATAACAAAATGCAGGGAAATAACCTTCGCTAAAGTAAACCTACACAAAAAATACTCGCAAATATTTTTATTTCAACCACTACACTCTACACACAAATACTCCTTATTTATCGTGTTTACAAGCTAATATCCTGCCTCGCAGTAGTTAGTGTGAATCGTAACGACGTGCCTTAGTCAGAGATTACCGAGGATCTGATGAACCTATCGCGTGCCTTCTAGACTTACGTTTTATGTCAATTACGAGGAATTTTAACTATCTCATTCATTTAAAAAATTGACGTTCTTTCTAAAAAATTGCGTTTATTTATTTCGCGTGTCGAACGTACACTTTCTCACACGAGAATTTGTGAGTTCACCCTAATGCTGGCACTTGGCGTATTTGCCCAAATATTCGCGTAACTTGATCATTTGAAAAGATATCCTTCGCCTATTGCGATGAAGTTCATTTTGTGTTAACGAAATAACGCGGATGTGTGCACAACTACCCAAACTGCACCGGGCATAAAAATTAATGATGAATTAGGCTTACATGTAAACGCATCTAATGCAAACGATTATTCGTAATTAAAGATTATTTTACTGCAAAGAATATTATTGTGTATTAGTAGAATAGTTTTTTTTTTTATACTGAAGGACCAATATTCTAAATTGTTAAAATTCTTCGTAATTACTGTTTTATACCGTTTGTATTCGATGTATAGTCGACATTGTCAGTCACTGTCTTAATTATATTCAAGTATTATGCCTAGTTGTTGAAATTTATTTTTGAAAATCTCTCGGGTATGTGTCGACAGTGGGACTATGGTTTAAGTTGTTTACGTTTGTTTTAAAACAATGAAACAAAGCATTAAATTTAATTAGAACATTTAAATAAAAGGTGCTTTTTAATTGCTTCTAAATTTGTGTTTTTATGAAGAAGAATGTACTCCATGGTTACTCTTATTTATCTTTATAACTGTATCAGTATTTTTTTACGATTTTATACGAATAGCTATGGTCCTTTTTGATGAATGTTATTTACTAAATCTTCATGGTATGTCATAAGGGCGTTGAATTTACCTAATTCAACTTGCTTGTCAATTTCTTAAACAAACGACCAGCCTAAAACTGCCCAAATTCCGTTCCACTGTCGACCCATACCCATTGTACAGTCAGGGGAATTATTTTTATGCAAATCGACACTCTACGCCAATTTGCCGTGTCGTGATTTGAAAATACGGACAAAAACCTATTAAATTTGCATACCAATTAATTTCCCTGGCTTTACATTTGGTGCATTAATGTGTTCATATCTATATGTAGTGTAGAGTTGGTCTGAACTAAAATTGCGCGCCCTCCGCAAAACGTTTTTGTAAAAAGCAGACAATATGTACGATCACATTATGAAAACTTTGATCACTTTTGGACTTAAACTCGTTCCTTGACGCGTCACTTCTGGGTACTCTCTAAGTCCGTCAGCTAAGATGCAACCCCGTCCGAAAGTAGTCCCCTATTCCGGAAGTTCGGAGTGAATTCTACTCCGGGTTAATTATTTTCAGACGACCAAAAAACACATCGGGAAGAAAGACAACGGTCAAAAATGTGATGACATTCATTTTCAGTTCGGGCCCCAAACTAATGATATGTTCGTTGGTAATACGGAGTAGGAAACGTCGTAACTTCGGCTTACACTTATATACATGGTTAGTGAGTAGACTTCCTGCATCGTATAATTACATTGGCCATTTGCATCGTATAGGTACTAGTATGACAGGAATCGACTATATTAAAAATACACTTTCAATGGAGGGGCGCTCAATTTCAGCTGAGACAAGCTATATACCTGTCTAGTCCGACGGCAACTCCATATTATTATTAGTTCGCGTGTACATAGCTGGGACCTTGTTTGTATGCACAAAATATTATTAGAAGGATTACATTGGCCCCGATTCTGTTGTTCACAAACTAAATTTAAGTTCAGTGCATCTTTTTCATTCTAATTCATTATGAAAAGGACAGAAGATAAATATTAGTTTAGTCCTGTCAAATTAGATAAACCATAGACAAGTTTAGACGTGATTAAAAAATTGGCAACTAAAAATACGTCAATTTACGTCAGGCGCTGATTAATTTGACAGGATTAAACTAATATTTATCTTCTGTCCTTTTCTTAATGAAATAGAAAGAAAAAGATGCACTGAACTTAAATTAGTTTAGTTTGTGAACAACAGGACCGGGGCCATTCTTTAGTCACTATGAGTTATGGTTTACAGTGTTCATCGTGTTCTTTTTTGTGATGTATTTATGATTATGACTATTTTTTTTTTATATTTTACTACAGTAACTATATAATTCCAGTATTGATATCTTTATTGTGGATTGTCCTGTCGGCTTGAGTGCCGTGTGCAACATTCTAAACTTCGTGAGAAACTGACAATAAAATATACTAAGAAACGTTTATCGTATTTTTATTTCAAATGCTAGCTTCTGCCCGCAATTTCGTCCGTGTGACATTTCAGACCCCAGCCCACGGCATTGCATCGCCCGCGCGCGCTATAAGTTCGTTTTCGCTTCGCTTTTTTTATATTTGGTCTGCTATTGGGGTTCGTAACCTTTTTTTTTGAGGATGGGAAATCATCAAATGACCCCTCCCGCTCTTGGTGGAGCAGAAGGGAGTGTCAGACTCTTACTAATGATAGGTATAAAAGGTATATATGTAGGTATATAAGGTTATAGCCTGATGTAGCCTATAACGCGTTCAAACAAACTCTTCAGCTTTATTATTAGTATAGTTATAGATTTGTATGTAACGTAAACGTAGTACTTTTTTGTAAGCGCTTACATGGCGTGCGCTGGCTAAAGGTAATAAATACTTACAGTATCAACTTAGGAATTTAATTAAGACAAAAAAAACTTTTTTACAAAAAAAAAAGCAACCGACTTCCAAAAAAACCCTACAAAGTGAAAAATAACTTAAATTTCGGAAGTCGGTGTCATTGGTTCCGCATTTTCTTTTACTGACACCGACTTCCGAAATTAAAGTTATTTTACACTTTTTAGTGGGACAGTTTGTAACTTATCTAAGTTACAATAGCCTAATATCAACTGCTCATCACCTTTTACAAAATATTTATGTTCCTGATGCAGGGACGTTAATTGTTGAGGAGTTCTCCTTGTAAGAACCAGGAGAACTGGAGCTGATTAAGAAGTCACCATCAGCTCCACTTCACGATACGCATTGTGCTTAGCAACCACATTAAAGTACCTATTCGAATCGCAAACCGTGAAATATTTATTATTGAGTAGGTACTTAGTTCCGAATGTTCCGATGGCCATCTGTGGTCTTCATCATCAGTTCCACTTTACCGAATGGTGCTTTCTGAGAGAGCAAATGCACGAATTACTATAAAAAATACCCAAATCGCTATAGGTGTGCCTACAAAATTTAAGGGTTTCCCTGGATTTCCATGAGATTTCCTCATCAGATTCCAATTTAGTGACAATGGGACCACCTCGAGAGCATACCCTTTCAAATAAAAAAATAATTTTGAAAATCGGTCCACAATTGGCGGAGTAATCGCGTAACAAATACACAAAAAAAAACATACCGTCGAATTGAGAACCTCCTCCTTTTTTGAAGTCGGTTAAAAATATGACATCATAATCATTGAAACGAAACAAAACAATTGGCGACGTCGGCGCGGCGCAAGGACGAACAGATGACGGTGAACTCCTATCATCCCACAAAGCTAAAAAATTGAACCATCCATAGCCACCACACTCGTGGATATGGAAATCAATTGCAATATACCTAATTTAAAGGTGTTTTCGTGTCGGTTTACTCGATTTGTCACATTTTCTGTTCTGTTAGGTACTTATTGAAGGAATTGTGGTAATTCTACGCATCCTACGTATTTCTTTTGTGTTACTAAGGCAATTTAAGAATTCGGCTACTTACAATTTGGGTTTTAAGTTTCTTGAGACGAATCAATAAAACTTCTATTGTGTTCGTTCAGTGTCTTTCAACCGATTAATAAAAATGTATCATAGTATTCTTATTATACATATTTTGAGGTAAATCCACAAGGAACATTACTAATTGGAACTGTCAACAAGCATATTGATAATAATACTTTGTTATGTGTGGAATGTGTTACATGTATAGCACAGAATTTTGTTACTATTATTCATTCTCTATTTGTACACTTCACTACCTAACTTAAATGGTTTAGTTCTCCTTAGCCTACGCACTATGTCCGTATTGTCTAGCAGCTGAATTGCTTCGACATTCAGATGTCGGTGAAGCCCAAAAAAAAACAAAACATAGTCTAAAATTATTATATTTCAGTAAAAAATTATACAATAACCTATAGCTTACACTAGGATCACGGCGGCGGGTAGTACGGCCGCGGCGGCGGGCCGGGAGGGGGGGGCCCGCGCCCCGGCAGCGGGGGGAAGTAGTTCGGAGGAGGAACGTTCACCGGGGGGAAGCGCGGGGGAGCGGGCGGGGGCTCCGAGTACACCATCGCGGCCGGTGGGGGGCCCGCCAGCGGCAGCCTGGGGGGCGGCGGGAGCGAGGGCGGCGGCGCGCTGTACACGGGCGGGTACGGCGCCGGCAGCCCGGGGTACGCCGGGTACGTATACCGTATCGGCTCCATCTTCGGAGGCTCTACTTTAATATCGGCACCATTCTTCATGGGCGTCAGCACCGGCTTAGAAACGACAGCGGCGACAGGTGATGCGGAAGTTGGCGGTGTAATGGAGGGGGGCTTCTTGTCGTTTTTTGGCTGCTTGGCAGCAGAGGGCGCGGGAGGGGAGTCGCCGCCCGACGATTGCGGCTGCGGCGAGTACAGATCTAACACCTGGAACAAAAACATTCCTTTTAAACTGCGAGTCTCCGGGCTCCAGACTATAATTGCAGCTTGCACATAGGTAGACCCTAGATTTCTAAAAGTCAACCACTATCATAACATTAGTTTTGTTTACACCAGCACACTAGCTTTGTAGCGCCTAGTAAAATGGGTCATCAACATTAGCTATAACCATGACAAATGGTATTTGGCAATATTAATTTATTGTATATACGAATACTAGCAATGCCCCGCGGTTTCACCCACATAAGTGTCGATCCCGTAGGAATATCGGGATAAAAATTATCCTATGTATGTCCTTTCCCGTGACTCAAGCTATCTTTATACCCATCTAAATTGGTGTAAGCATGAAGAGGTAACCGACAGAGTGACACACTTTCGCATTTATAATATTAGTATGGATTAAATAAGCTGACCATTTAAGGCTTTTATGGATGTTACTTAATTATATTTTTCAATTTAGTTTCATAACTGGATATTTTAGTTAAGAATTGTACACTAATATCATCATCAATTCTATACTAGTAAATTATTAGTACCTACTCATGATTTTGCTAGTTAACAGTCAAATAACCCAAGGCAAATACACAAGAGATATGTTTATCATTTTTTCTGTTTGTCTCTGCATCACCCAAAGGTTGACTGGTAGAAAATGCCTATGGCATTAAGTCCGCCTCTGTACATTTATGTGCTTGAAGTATTAAATAAATAAATAAACATATTAATGGACCTAAGTGTTTCTCTCATATCTTTGAAACACAAATGATTATTTGACTGTTAATTAGCAAAATCATGAGTACTAAATGGAAACTAACGACATTAACTGTATGTAATCATAAAAAAAGATAACAGATTTTTGTAGGGTTTGTACAGTTTACTTCACTAATAATTTGTTTCAATAATAATGTAGTTTCAATAGGCAAAAAATATTAGGAAATACTTTGTCAATGATGTCAGTTACTTCCACTTTTTCTTAATCACACATCAAGGATAGCTTTACCTGATATACTGGACATGTCTTTAAGAACCCACTTTTTTTTTCCTTTTATGTATCACTGTCATTGGTGATACTTTATTCACATTACAATCTAGCCTCTTAGCTAATAAGCTAATTAAATATAACTAACTATAAAATTAGGAAAACCCCTTTTATAACAAAAACTCACCTGATGGCATATATCCTCAAGCAACTCCATTGTGATGTCTTCAACGAACATGTCCCACCATGCACTATGCTTAGGGTTTCGCCCATTCCAGTCCAGAACTTCAAACTTACTAAGTTTGCCTGCTAGGAACATCAACGCTACGGCTATCACTTCAGGCTCCCATTGTAAACACAGTGTTGTGCATAAACTGGAAAAATAAGGGTTGGTAATAATTTGTGAACCATTAATATTAATTCTGTTCAGTCAACTCTGAGTACAGGCACAATATTAACTTGAATTGTTTCTTATGGTCAGTTGACAATAGAAATGACCAGCCAAAACCCTTAAAGAAAATAAAAGAATGAATTCATGAGATTCACCACACTTGAGTGAAAAAGTATTGAATGTGTGAAAATTACTTAAGCTAATTACACATACTATAATGTATGCATGGTACTGATTTGATATCACTTTTTTGACACAACTTTATGCACTGTTGAAATGATTTTAGAAGCTAAAAACTTGCTCATTACTGACCTGTCATTAACAAATGTCCAGGCCATTTGTACCATCTTTTGTAGCTTGGCCTTGTCGCCCTTCAGGCATTTGGCGTACTTCAACAGGTAGCCGTACGGGTGCTCCACCTGCAGGTCGAACTTGATCGTCTGCAGCAGGATCCTCTCCAGCGTCATCACCTCTTCTTTGGGATCGTCTCCGAAACTTGCGAACTTCAGCTCAGTTAGCAAAGATTTTGCAACTTTTATGATATCTTTGCATTTCTTTGGCGTCTCCTCCACTTTACCCGCGAGGAAGAGGCAGCAACACGCGGTGATGTACCTCGGGAATGTTCTGAACGAGTGGAACATATAGAAGCGATGGAAATAAACAACGCCAGTGGCCACTGTGTTATAACCTAGGTCCATCTTCGAGCCAGTGTCGATGATGAACCGAGCGCCTTCTTTCCTGTACCGGTTTTCCGTGTCCGTGGATATGGCATCGCGGAACGACGGCGTGTTCTGCAGATCCTTCTTGTCATAATACCAGTAGGGCATATTCGTTGCTTCACTATAACACAAATATTATCGATAGACGGTCACTAACCTCCACAGCCATTTATTTATTACTGACAACTAGTACTACACTACTTAATTGTAAAGCTTCGCAAACTCGAAATAATTTTGGAAAAACCGATAACCCTCGACCATACAATTTAGTAGGGTTATATTAACACGTTTGACGTTTCAGTTGCGGATTATTGCCAAAAAAGAGGAAAGCATGAAAAGGAATGTTGCTATTGATAAAATAATAAAACAAAATTTTTTTGACGTCATTTATTTTTTCAATTTTGAAAACGAACTTATTCTTTTAAAAGCTGCCGTAGTAGGTTGCGTAATAGATTGCGCAATAAGAAACCTATTGAAATATGGTGACATGGTAAATTCCGCCCCGACTTTAGCTTTATTATGTTAACACTGGCATGTAATGAAGTATAACATATTTTATGGTAAAAAAACGTTTTTACAAAAAAAAAAAAAACAACCAACTTTTTAACTTTCGGAAGTCGGTGTCGTTGGTTCTGTATTTTCGTTTTTTGACACCGACTTCCAAAACTATTAAAGTTTTATTTTTCACTTTTTATTTGTATGTATGTACAGACGCCAGCAGGTCAACCTACCCCAATCTGTCAAAATTCTTTGATAGATTTTCAACTTTAGCACAAAGGAATAAAGTTCATATTCAATTGGGAAAATCTGACAGATTGGGGTAGCTTGATGTGCTGGCCACCGTACACACGCCAGCAGGTCAACCTACCCCAATCTGTCAAATTTATTTGATAGATTTTCAACTTTAGCACAAAGGAAGAAGGTTCTCTCAAATTTTCCCAATTGAATATGAACCTTATTTCTTTGCCGTAAAGTTGAAAATCTATCAAAGAAATTTGACAGATTGGGGTAGCTTGATGTGCTCGCCTCTGTACCTATCCCACACAAATTCAATTAACTCTAGTACAGAGGCCAGCACATCAAGCTACCCCAATCTGTCAGATTTTCCCAATTGAATATGAACCTTATTCCTTTGTGCTAAAGTTGAAAATCTATCAAAGAAATTTGACAGATTGGGGTAGGTTGACCTGCTGGCGTCTGTACATTGAAGAATTGAACACACTGACTGCAGAACATTTATGCATATAACTTCGTTTATAAGAATAATTACCTCATATTTTAAATACTAAAACCTTCCTGAAAGTATGTAGGTAGATCACATAAAGAAAGAATTATCAAAATAAGTTCAAGAATATCGCGGACATACAAACATACATATAATACATACAAGTCGAAAACAGAATCCTTTTTTGAAGTCGGTTATAAACCGCCCCTAAGATGACCCACTGACCGACATTATTGTAGAGGTCGGTAGGGGCGGCAAATGTGTAAATCCGCCACGGACTACCATAAAAAAAATAATGCCCAATTTGATTTTAGCGCATTACCAGAGTAATGCGCTGAAATCAAATTGGGCATTATTTTTCATTTTTTTTGGGCCGTTTCAACAAACGGCGAGCTAGTACCTACCAGTAGCAATTAATGTATTCATAAATTAGGTAGGTATTAGCTATTGCTGTAGGTTTCGCCATCGCGTAAATTAACTACATATTTAGAGAGTAGATAGTTGTTCTCATAGTTCCAAAAATAACACTATGACAAAAAAGAGGATTAAGAATAATTGCTTTGCATGTTCGAAAATGTTGTCTTATTTTGCTAATCCATTACTTCTTAAGTTCGAAAATGTTGTATGTTCAAAAACGTGAATAACGCAATGAATGTTGTTGAACTGTCAAAATAAAAGCGATGGCTACTGAGTACTGACCGCGAAATATGAGAACTTCAGCACCGAAGGCAAAATCGTAATCTTATTGGAGGAATCCTCCATTGAAAATGAATTATCCTCCAAGTGGGTGTCAGACGGGTCAAGGTGGCGACTGGCGAGTTCGCGATCGCGGCCCGCGACTCGTCAGCTACCTAAGAGGCATACTTACTATTGTTTATTCGAATAAAAAATGCGTTTTAAATGAATGGAAGACGCCATGCTTGTAAGAATTTCGTTTTATAATTGTACCTACTTCTCTTAAACCAGTTTCACTCTCAAGAAAGATTAGTGTTTGACCTCATGACCCCAAACCCGTCATCAATCTGTTGACAGAGGTATTGTATGGCCCGCCGCGCGCCCGGCGCTCGCGCCCGAGTGATTTCAAAATATCGTATACGTATTAACGCCACGCTTGTGTGATCGCCTTATCACAATTGTTAATGCCTTAGTTTAATTAAAATGAGTCGACGTCAGTGACAAAATGGCGTTGAAGACGGGAGCTAGTGTTTTGCGGCTCAACACGCTACGCAATGCCGCTGTGAGGGTTAGTTCAAATAAAAATATCATTAAAATATGGGTTCTATTACGAATAAACATGAATAAAAACGTGTAAGGGTTTTGTACAAAAAATATGTGTTTTCCGATATTTTTAAGTGAACGAAATCAGTGCCCAGAGTGATTAAATTACTGATAATCGTGTTTTGGATTGTTATCTACACTGCCAGTCAATATTGAACTTTGTGGAAGAACATTAAGTTTGTTATTTTATTACATCATGTTCTGAAACGATTAGATTAAAATTAAGTTAGCCCATACACACAAGTAACTTATTTATGTAACTAATTTGAATGTAGGTACATATCTAAATAACAATTCTGTATTTTCTATGCGTTATCAATGAGTAGGAAAACATTATAAAGAAATGCGTTCTTTCACTGATTGTTTGTGATTGTCATGCTTGTAACTGTTTCGTTATAATAAATTAAATGGAAGTCACATGGACGGGGAATAACGTAGCAGAACCTATCCTGTGATCATAAAAGTATGTCGAACGTATTTTACAGCTGCTATCTACCCACACAAGGCCGGATGTTGCCCAAAACAACACAAAAAATGCCGAGTTTCCGGGTGCCAAAGCTCCCTACGTTACGGAAATGAAGTTTTTGAACGAAACGAGCTACGACCCCATCCCTATCTACCGAGTGTTGGACAACAACGGCGCGGTAATCGAAAATAGGGAGGAGCCGAGTATCGATAATGACCAACTTGTGAATATGTACAAAACGATGTTACAGCTTACTCAGATGGACAAAATTTTGTACGAGTCTCAAAGGTAAAGTTATGTTGCGTAATGTGGCTTACTATTTTTATACCCTTAAAAATCTCCGTGAGTAAAACAATGAGTTGAAACAATACCTAATTAACTCCGTATTTAATATTTTGATTTTTGGTTTGTTGTCCTGTAAAACATGTTTATCATTTTCAGACAAGGCCGTATATCGTTCTACATGACCAACTACGGCGAGGAAGGCATCCATGTTGGTAGTGCAGCGGCTCTGAGCCCTCGGGACCTCGTATTCTCACAGTACCGTGAAGTGGGCGTGTTCCTCTACCGGGGGGTGACTGTCACTGAGCTGATCAACCAGTGCTACGGCAACCACGAGGATCCTGGCAAAGGGAGACAGATGCCTGTCCACTATGGGGACAAGCATCGCAATCTTGTTACTATCTCCAGTCCCTTAGGTTAGATAATCTCATGTGTTTTTGTTGTCTATACTATCTATACTATATACTATATATACTATATTACTATATATTACTATATTTACTATATAATATTATAAAGAGGAAAGATTTGTATGTATGTTTGTAACGAATTGGGTCAAAAAGGTACTGGACCGATTTTAAAAATTATTTCACCATTTGAATGCTACATTATTACTGATTATTATAGGCTTTTTTAATTGCAAGAAAAAATAAAATGTTTAAAAAATAAATATCCACCCGTGCGAAGCCGGGACAGGCCGCTAGTTGTAAATATCAAAATAATGCCATCGTGACGTAATTGTGTGGCGATGCCGACGTTCGTTAACCATTTATTGTTTTGTTTTCAACAGTATAGTGAAACTTCTATAAAACCACACGAGCTTCAGAGAAAATTTTGTGTGACCCAACCTTAGCAACACTTGGTTTTCTAATAAAATGAAAAATCATGCCTTTATTCATAATGTTTTAAGGAACCCAGATGCCTCAAGCTGTGGGCGCAGCTTACGCACTGAAGCGTCAGCCGGACAACGACCGCTGTGTCATCTGTTACTTCGGAGATGGCGCCGCATCTGAGGGTGATGCCTTCGCGGCATTCAACTTCGCTGCTACGCTAGATTGTCCTGTAGTTTTGCTATGGTAAGTTCTTCTTTACAAATGACTGGAGGAAGCATAATTATGACCATTTTGGATTACGCTTAACTTCATCACTCACTCACTAACGCATTAGGATTTAAGCCTGTAATGAAAGCGATAAGGTGGAGAAATAAATAAATAATGGAATTTCAAATTGTGGCATGGAGATGTGTAATTAATGTTTTAAGTATTACAAATTGCATATATTTCCTTTTAAATATTACAGCAGAAACAACGGCTATGCGATCTCGACCCCAACCAGCGAGCAGTATAAAGGCGATGGTATAGCAGCCCGGGGGCCCTCGCTCGGCATCCAAACCGTCCGCATCGACGGTACTGACACCCTCGCTGTCTACAACGCTGTTAAAAAAGCGAGAGAGTTCGCTATAGCTAATAACAAGCCTGTGCTGATTGAGGCTATGTCCTACAGGTAATGTTGTTAGCAAGTTTGTAAAGTAACGAATGAAATACTCTGAGTAAACAAACTGTATCATCTGCCACTTGGCTGCTCAAGCAATTTTAATCCTTTCTCTACTACTCATAAAATAATTTACATTTTAGGGTGGGACATCACTCGACGTCAGATGACAGCACGGCTTACAGATCAATAGAAGAAATACAAAAATGGAACAATGATGAGAGCCCACTTCAGAAGTTTAAATTGTATTTGGAAAGCAAAGGTATGTTCTTCGAGTTACACTGACCATCTTTTTATTTTTGCTGTTTTTTTTAAATGCGAATATAGTTAAAGTGAAGCTTCATGAGATGAGAGCCGATGTTAAGTTATTATAATTTTAATCAAATGTTTATATCTACAGGCATTTGGGATGAGGATGCAGAAAAAACTTGCCTTAAAGAATCAAGAGACACGGTCGTTAGAACTATGCAGGAAGCAGAAAAGAAAAAACTGCCTCATTGGAAAGAAATGCTCGAGGATGTTTATTATGACATGCCTCCTAGGATTCAGTGAGTTTATTGCGTATTTTTCATTGCATACTATTGTTAAATCCTAATCTGGTGGTCACGGGTTGGTACCCTTATTGGGTCTTTGTAATGGATTGTGGCTCACTCGCTCTCACAGACAGGAGGCCTGTGTCCTAACAGTGGGAACGGTCTAGGATGATTATGCAAAAACTTGAAAATAAACTTGCACAAAATATATTCTACAACTTTAACGTAGTTTGCCGGTAAAGTACTTGATGTGTGTATAATCAGAAGGTTGGCAAATGAAAGAGCGTGTTCTCGGTTGAAGGTTTACTGAACGACTGGTGTTGTGTACAGAGGTTGAGAGGACTTAGAATTAACTTACGAGCTACGTCATACATTGCCTAAGATTATAGATGTTTAATATGCCTACGCGCTACAATCCTCCCCCCTTAGATTAAACCATTAAGTTTTAGTTACTCCCTAAATGAATATAAAATTATGAAATAAGCTACAAACAGTACAAACGTTAAAATAAAGAAATTATATAAGTTAAGGACATACTTATACTCGTATAAACATTATATTACGTCATTGGTTGTGGACAATTGTTTTACTTATAAGTACTAGAGTGTTCACGGTCTTTCGACGGAAATTGTTTACACTACACTTAAGTTTGTTTGAGGTTTGCACTTTGCACTCGCGATATTTGCTTGTAGGTTGGCATCTCTAGTGGTACGCCGTTAGCACGTTGTGTGATCGCGCAGCTGATTCTTGATTCGACGGCGGCGGCTTCGATGCGACGCCTGCCATAGCTCCACCCCACGTAGAGTATACATAGGGTTACCGCTGTTGACTAGGATGATTGCGGCTAGTAACATCTTGTAGGTGATGTGATGGTAATGGTTTCATCTTCTACAAAGGTTGGCTGCGCTGTTCTAGTGCGCAACTATGGTCATTTTGTTAGCTGGCTGGCCCATGTTGTTGCTGACTGGTATGAGTGCAGCGATAGTGAGCGTTTGTTGACGTCTGACGGTTATGGAAACAGTTGATAACGACGTTGAAGTGGCGGCTCACATGTCGAATCTTACGGTCCTCTTAACGACGCGGCCCGATTTCGTTATAACCGGCGGTGTCGTAGTGCTTGAAGTGTCGTATGAAGTGGTAACGTTCGCCGGATGTGGGACGGTGTCGGGTGGCTTTGTTTGGGTCTCTTGGCGCGGGACCGGCACATTATCAAAGTCTAATAAATAAGCTGGTTTTAGACGATCAAGTGATACTGTGACTTGCCTGTTGTTACAGTCTAAAGTGTAAAATTTTGGATGACGTGTTAGTACTTTATATGGACCTTCGTATGGTGGTACCAAAGAACGCCGTGCTTCGTTCCTAACAAACACATGAGTGTTAATGGATAAGTCTTTATGAATAAATACACTATTGTTATTGTTATGTGAACTTGAATGTGAGAGGTTGGGAACGGATGACAATGAATTGGTTAACTGTTTGATGTAGTCGCTCTCGTTAATGTTGGTTGTAGGCTTTGAAAGAAAAAGGTCACCTGGAAGTCTGAGACTACTGCCGTATAAAAATTGTGATGGACTGTATCCCAGATCTAATTTAACTGCTGAGCGTAACCCTAGGAGTACTAGAGGTAATTCCCGTAACCATTGTGAACTATTTGAACATTTTGCCATGATAGCAGCTTTTAAGGTACGGTGCAGTCTTTCGATCATGCCGTTCGCCTTTGGGTTGTATGCGGTTGTACGAACTCGTTCGATGCCGAGTCTTTTTAATAACTGCCGAAATAGGTCTGATTCGAATTGACGACCTTGATCTGAGGTTATACGTATTGGACAACCGAAACGAGCAATCCAATGCTCTACGAACACCTTAGCAACCGTTTCAGCTGTTATGTCTTTAACGGGTATAACTTCAGGCCATTTCGTCACCCTGTCGATGATGGTGACGCAATATTTGAAATCCTCTGCCGGTGGCAGTGGTCCTATTATATCTATGTGTACGTGTTCGAAACGATTTCCTGTGTTGTCAAATTCGCCTATCGGTGTTACTGTGTGGCGTTGAATTTTACATTTTTGACAGGGAACACACATTTTCACGTATTGTCTTATGTCATTATTCATGCTGCTCCAAAAATACCTTGACTTAACTAAGCGTTGGGTAGCTGCGACGCCGGGATGACTCACATTGTGTAAAGTTTTGATGGCGAGTTCCCGAAACTGTATAGGTAGATAAGGACGTATGTCGTTTGTTGATGTTTCGCAGGCTATTTTTATCTCCGAATTGTGATTAATTTAAATTGGAGTTTATCATGTTTACGTAGGTTTTGTAATTCCGAATCGCTTTTTTGTAGTTCGGCTAACTTTTGATAGTCGAATAATGATGGCACAATAATTTCATCAATTCGGGATAATGCGTCGGCGACTGTATTTTTGTCACCTTCTATGTACATGATGTTATCACAAAATTGAGAAATGAAGTCTAATTGTCTTAATCGCCTAGGTGAGTCTGACGGCGACACCTTTTTAGATAGGGCGAATGTTAATGGCTTGTGGTCTGTTAGGACTGTTAGCTTTCTGCCTTCTACCAAATGGCGAAATTGTTTTATTGCCATGTATATTGCTAAAAGTTCCCTATCATAAGTACTATATCTTGTTTGAGTGTCAGTGAGTTTCTTTGAGTAAAATCCTAGAGGTTCTAATTTATCACTAACTCTCTGATTTAAAACTGCACCTACGCAAGTACCGGAAGCATCTGTCATCAACACTAGTGGCACGGTTGCGTCGGGATGTGATAACATCACTGTATTATTGATGATTTGTTTACATTGACTGAATGCTTCTAATGCACTTTCAGTCCACGTAATTTCGGTTTTGTCGCGTTTTTTTGAATTATGTAAATACGCGTTTAGTGGTACTTGAATTTCTGCAGCTTTTGGGATATTTAGTCTGTAGAAATTCATCATTCCGAGGAAACGTCGGAGTTCCTCAATTGTTTTGGGTTGTGGATAGTCATTTATAAGTTGCGTTTTTTTTGCGCTCGGTTTTATGCCCTTTGAGTTGATGTGGTAACCGAGGAAGTCCAATTCGGATTTACCAAATTCACATTTATCTGTGTTGATCGTTAAGCCGTAATTATTTAAACGTTCCAAAACTATCTCTAAATGTTTTACATGCATTTCTTTCGATTCTGAAGCTATAATTACGTCATCAAGATAAGGAAATGTAAAATCTAGACTTTTTAATGCATTATTGACTAGTCTTTGAAAATCTTGCGCTGCGTTACGTAACCCAAAGTTCATTCTTGTAAATTCGAATAAACCGAATGGAGTTATGACTGCAGTTTTTGGAATGTCTTCGGGAGCCATTGGTATATTATGGTAAGCTTTCCGAACGTCAATTTTTGAAAATATAGATTTCCCTTTGAGTAAGTATGTGAAATCAAGTAGTCTTGGTAATGGGTAACGGTCGGGAGTAGTTTGTGCGTTGAGTCTACGATAATCTCCGCATGGTCTTATCTCACCGTTTTTTTTACTAACGCATACAAGTGGGTTAGCCCAAGGGCTATTCGAAGGTCTACAAATACCTAATTGCATCATCCTCTCGAATTCTGCTTTGGCTACTTTGTATTTCTCCGGATTAAGCGGTCGTACCTTTTCATGAACCGGAGGTCCAGTAGTATAAATGTGGTGTTGTACATCATGTTTAGGATGTGTTTTGAAGTTTTCCAATTTGGTGATGTCGGGAAATTTTTGTAATATAAGATGGTATTCGTCGTTTACATCGATTGATCGAATACTCGGTTCGTGGCAATTTGTAATATTCGTTGCGCGCGATATTAAAGTGAGTTTGTCTATTAGTTTCCTACCATGTAAATCTACTATTAGTTTGTGAGCAGCAAGGAAGTCAGCCCCTATAATTGAACGTTGAACATCGGCTAGTATGAACTTCCATTGGAATGGGCGACGTAAACCTAAGTTAACCGTAATGGTTTTTTCGCCGTATGTTTTAATTTTTGTGCCATTGGCTGCGTATAATATGTAATCTGACGTGGATGCGTTTTGCCTTTTACCGGCTAAAACCGACACGTCAGCACCAGTGTCGATAAGAAATCGTGCACCAGTTTTATTATCTGTAACACATAAACGATAGGAATTTGCGACACCGGCGACATTGTGTATTTGACCCGGTGTCTGTATTAGTTTTCCGGGTTCTTTCTGCCGCAATTTATTGTGTCGCCGCATTTACGCGCATTGGTACCGTAAGTGAAGTGGTAGAAACACAAGTAATTCGCATCACCTGGTTTCGCTTTTTGGCTCAGGTATTTTTCCGTATTTTTTTGAGTGTTTTCGTGACTTTTAGAACGTGACCGGGATGTGCTAGAGCCATAACGCTCTCGACTTCGCGAGTTACGGTTTTTATGCGTATATGACCTGTTTAGTTTACTGCGTAATTCCGAAATTTCTAATTTCATTTGTTTCAATTCGCTAACAATGGTTTCGGGGATTGTATGGTCTACACTCGGGGTTGTTTTGGTAACCGGGGCTATTTCTGATGGCCTGGTATTTTCTATGATTTTATCGGCGATATTAGCCAAACTGTCAAGTTTTACCTCACCAGTGTCGCATGCGGTTATTACGGCCCTAATTGAATGTGGAAGACGACCTGACCACAATAATTTTAGAGTGTCGTCTGGCACTCTATTTTTTCCTAAATCTCGCATACGCCTTAATAATTGTGAAGGTTTTTGGTCACCGAGTTCGATTTCGTTTAAGAGTTGGTTCATTTGTTTGTTTTCCGACTCTTCGTAAACCGAAATTAATCTATTTTTGAGAGTTTCGAATTTATTATTTTCAGGCATGTTTTCTAGGATGTCACTTATATCAGGTAATTCGTCAGGTTTCAGCCTAGCTATTAGAAGTTGACTTTTGTGCAGGTCACTTGCCTTTTGGGGATCCACGATGGCGTTAAATTGATGAAACCAGAGCCTTGGTCGGTCTCGCCAAAAGTCCGGTATCCTCGGTGTGATGGAAACTGCCGTCATTTGCTGCGGTTGTGACTCCTCCGGGGTTGACATGGCTGCGATTTGTTGGAGAGCTGCGGCCTGGTAACGCGGGTCGTTTATTTTTACGCGCGATAAGAGTCTATAGCAGACTCTCGGTTACTGTAATAATTTGGAACTCGATCGCGCGCGATCACGTCGGGTGTCACCACTTTGCCGGTAAAGTACTTGATGTGTGTATAATCAGAAGGTTGGCAAATGAAAGAGCGTGTTCTCGGTTGAAGGTTTACTGAACGACTGGTGTTGTGTACAGAGGTTGAGAGGACTTAGAATTAACTTACGAGCTACGTCATACATTGCCTAAGATTATAGATGTTTAATATGCCTACGCGCTACAGTAGGTAACGTCAAGCCAAGTTACGATTATCCTCATATTTTTTCAGAAAACAAATGCAGCAAATGGAAGAACATTTGAAGAAGTACCCGGATAAATACCCTCTTGATCGATACCAGACTGATTAATCGGTTTAACCTGTATACTAGCTACCTTTTGTATCAAATAAATTATATTTTATTATTTGTCGATGTTTTTTTAGTTTGGTATTGGACAGCCCTATTTATTTATTTTATCCTAGAACAACCCACTTCCCAGGTTGAGATGAAGAGAAATTAAAACGGATTACATAAAAAAAAAAAACACACAAATAGCTTATTAGGGATTAATGTGTCTTAGCTTTGTGGAATATTTAACTTTTATTTTACTGGTACACTTAATTTTCTTCAACTTAGAACGGAACCAACCCGTGCGTTCCGAGATTTGATGTAATCGATTTGAACGTTCTTTACCGAATTAGCAAACGTACCGAATTAGCGTGAGCGCGATAACGATGTCCCGAGAATCATCATAAATGATGTCATGACATGCGCCATCTTGCGATAACGCCGATCATGCCTTGTATTAATAACACCGTGAACGCTGTCAAAAATGTCAATAGTTTAGGTGAGTGTGTTTTGTTTTGAGTTGAATCATATCTAACTAACGTGGCTTCGAAACGCGCGACGTCGCTTCGAAATTGTGCTTCTGGCTGACAGTCGCCACCTAACCAAAGAAGAATAAGAAATGTGGTGTTTATACAACAAAGAAATACTGTAATATCGTTTTGATATTGAGTAAGCACTGTGAGCGCGTTCACGAACGTTCAGAATTGTTGACACCCCTCAGCTGTCATAGTCGTAATATCGACGCTTGAAAGGTAAAATTGACTAAACGACAGGTCGAACTTCTCTGAAAAAAAATCATATAAATTCTTGTAATCATCCTACGGGCATGATTCTTACTGTTTTGGAAATCTTATTTAGCATCTGAATCAGAATTTATATGATTTTTTTAAATGAAAAGTTAAACTTTAAACTGTGTTCCTGTAAAGTTAGTCCCACCCATGTCGCTTAGTCAATTTTGCCTTTCAAGCGTCGATATCTAAATCGGAACGCATGTGAGATGATGTTTTAATTCGGGAAGCGGCCAACACTGACGTAATGCGTCAGTGGCAAAAAATTCTATAATGTCAAGGAAAAGCGCGGGAAATTCGTAACGAAAGGGTGGCTTTTTTGAAAAAAAAAATTTCAAATAATTATTTTATTTATTCAAAGTCTAATCGTTTGCTTTTCTCATGATGGGGAAGAAAGGAAATGCAAAGAAAAGGAAAAAAGAAGACAGTTCGTCTTCTGCTCCACCATTGGTGTCCTCTGAAGACGACGGTGGAGTCTCAAGCTCTTCAGAGGAATCTGTACCAGTTGAAAAGGACAAGTATCGGGAATTCAGGGTTCCCGATTACATTAGGTCATATCCTGAAAACGGAGGCAATTTCGAATACGTTGTCTTTTTAGAAAGTGTAGACTTAGTCCCGATCGGTGATAGAGACATGATGTCCCTTTCAACCAGCATTAAGAAATATAATAAGGGCGTAAAGCAATTATTACGCATGAATCGATTCAAAATAGGTGTTATTTTCGAACGTCCTGGTTTAGCTAATGCAGCGCTACTAAATCGTAAATTCTTAGACAGTTATAAATTGAAAGCCAGTATTCCTGCAGCCGCTACGGAAAATACAGGTGTTATTATGCATGTTCCAATTGACCTGAGTAACGAACACATTTATAACGCAATAACTAGCACAAAGAATATTATTTCTATCAGAAGATTTATGCGTCGCACTATTTCAGAAGGAGGAGGGGTGTCCTTTCAGCCTACGAAGACGGTGTCCATCACATTCTCGTGTGCAGCGATACCCGATAGTGTAGACCTGAACAGCTGGAGATTCGAAGTACGTCCGTACATTCCGCCGGTAAAACAATGCCTGAAGTGCCTAAGGTATGGTCATATAGCTAAATTCTGTAAGAACTCTCAAAGATGTTCCATATGTACAAAGGACCATAATTATAAAGAATGTCAAGTACCATCAACTGAGGCAACATGTTGCCATTGTCAAGGTAAACATGTAGCTATTTCGGCACAGTGCCCAGTCAAACAACAAAAAGTGGAAGAAAACAAAAACAAAATTAATAAAAAATCATATGCAGATTTATTCAATGAAAAGTCATTTCCATCTCTTTCAAAGTCCAGTCCTGCTAAACAATTACAATCACTAATTGAAACAGAACCAATTTTAAATATTTTAATACAGACAATAGTAACATTAATTTCTCAAAATAAAAATAACGAAAAGAGTATTTGCACTCAAAGCATAAAGATGTTCTATTATCAAAAATTCAGAATAATATAAATAAACCTTAATTTTATGGATCAGCTAAATATTGTACATTGGAACGCTCAGAGCATCAATAGTAACAAACATGCTTTTTCGTATTTTTTACATGAGTATAACATACATGTAGCTTTACTGTGTGAGACTTGGCTCAAGCCTCACATGAGATTTAGTATTAAAGGATATAATATAGTAAGATTAGACTCAGGTAATACACACAATGGTGTAGCTATTTTAATACATAACAGTTTACAATTTAGTAAAATAGATACTTTATATGATGATTCCATACAAAATATAGCGATTCGTTTAAAATATGGCAATAATAAAGAAATTTCATTAGTCAGTTTTTATAGTCCCGGAAACGCTTCATTTAATAAGTATAAGTTTGATAATTTAATTCGCAATATCCCTGGTCCACTCTTGTTGGGTGGAGATTTCAATGCACATCATTCAGCTTGGGGATGTAACAGTGTGAACATCCGCGGCCGAGAGGTGCTTGAAGTCATTAATGACTATAATTTGGTTTTATTAAATGATGGAGAAATGACTACTGTAGGCTCTGATAGGTGGCAAAGAAATGCACTTGATTTAACTGTAGTATCGACTTCAATTTCATTGTCTTGTAACTGGTCTGTTCATGATGATCTTCTAGGTAGTTATCATTTGCCTGTAATTACAAGGTTACTTATTAATAATAATTGTAATGTCCCACATCATATGGAAACTTCAAATTTACCAAAACATTTTAATTTTAACCTGGTTGATTGGGAAATATACAAGAAGAGTGTTGATAGTTTGCTACTGGATTTTAAAATTAATCAAGATAACCCATTACAGTCATATAATGAATTGATAAAGTTATTAAATTTAGCTGTTATTAAATCATTACCATCAACTATAAGATCTGCTAGATCTTTTGATACAGCATTAATAAATAATAATTGTAAAAAACGCATTCCATTACCATGGTGGAATTTGAATTGCACTAAAGCAGTAGTAGACTCTAGGAATGCCTATATAGTATTCAAGCACAATCCCACATTGGAAAAATATATTGAGTTTAAAAAATTACAAGCCCTTAAAAAGTTAGTGTTAAAAAGAGAAAGATATTTAAGTTGGATTTCTCTATGTGAGTCATTTAATAGAACTACTCCATTATCTATAGTTTGGCAAATTTCAAAAAGATTTAATAAAAACATTTATACCTCCAAGCAATAATATTTCTTCTTGGGTATTCGATTTTTAAAAAAAATATTCTCCAGATACAGTTGAGGGGCCATTTCAATCAATTCCTCATGAAGTAAAAGCTTCAGGACATTATGAATATCTTATTTTTCCATTTTCTCTTCAGGAATTAAAATCTGCAATATCATCTAGACGTGATTCAGCTTTTGGCCTTGATGGAATACCTTATAAAATGTTGAAAAATGTATCAATTAAGGCACTTTCTGACATACTAAATGTTTTTAATTTACTCTGGCAGGAAATGATCATCCCTAATGAATGGAAAACAGATTGTCTTATCCCAGTACTTAAATCTAATAAAGCAAGACATAAAGCTGAATCATATAGGCCAGTAGCATTAACATCATGCATGGGAAAAACCTTTGAACAATTAATTAAACAAAGGCTAGAATTTTATATAGAAAGTAATGGTCTATTACCATCCAATCAATTTGGCTTTCGACGTGGTTGCTCTACTCGAGATAGCATTTCCCATTTGCAATTAGATATATACAATTCTAATAAAATGGACAATCATTTTGTTGGTGTCTTCTTTGATGTAGTGGGTGCATTCAACAACATCAATCTGCACATTTTGTGTGGTGAACTTCGTGCCCTTTGTATTCCTGAAAAAATTATAATATGGATCTTTAACTTTTTACATGGTAGAGAAGTATATGTCAAGGTGAATAAACGTTTAATAGGGCCACGTTTTTCATACAAAGGGGTATGTCAAGGTGGCATCCTCAGTCCATTGATTTATCTTCTTTATTTACATAGACTAAACATTGTACTTGGTCTTGAAGTGACAAATTTACAGTTTGCAGATGATTTGGTTATCTATGCTTCAGGTTCAGATATAAGTTCTGTTGAAAATATTTTAAACTCAGCTTTAACTCAGCTAAAGAACTATTTTCATTATCTAAACTTGGATATCAGTCCAGAAAAATCTAAAGTTATAGTGTTTGGAGAGTGTGAAACAGACCTACATATTTATTACAATAATAGTGTTCTTCCAATAGTGAATGAAGTGAAGTTTCTGGGTATAATTTTTACAAGCAACCTCTCATGGACTAAGTATGTTGATTGTCTGTTAGGTAGAGCTAATAAAGCATTTAATTTTATAAAGTCACTGTCAATTGCAGCTGATCCAAAAATTTTGCTTATGCTATATAAATCTTTAGTCCGCAGTCATTTTGAATATGGATTTTTATGCTTTGGGTCTGACCAGAAATTGGTTCACAAATTGGAAATTCTTCAAAATCACAATCTTAGATGCGTAACTGGAGCAATGAAGACAACTCCAATCAATTCGCTTCAAATTGAGTGTAACACTTCTCCTATGAATATAAGATTCCAGTTTTTAAAATCCAAATACATTCTCAAGCTTTTATCTTTCGAAAATCATCCTTTATTAAAGAAAATATTATTTTATCATAGAGTATACAGTCCCTCTAATTCCGTAAATGTCCCTTATATATTTCATGACTTTTCTAATCTAATCAGTATTGATGATCAATATCAAATTGAGAAATGTAAAGGCAGATGGCCATGTTACTCTGGTAGTTATATCAGCAAATGCTGGCCCATGGACATTTACATTAATCGTGACCTAAGGAGTAAAGAAGATGTATATCAGTTAATTGCAGAGTTCCCTGGGTACAGGCATATATTTACTGATGGGTCCAAAAATAATAGAAATGTTTCGCTAGCTATATATCTACCTCATCTTACTGTTGGACATGGAGTTCGTTTACCTGGAGCCATGACTATATTTACAGCAGAATCTTTAGCCATTTTATCAGCTCTGCAGTATATACATGAAAAGAATCTTGGGCACACAACTTGGCTTGTAGCGACCGACTGCATGAGTATTCTCATGGCCTTACAAAACCCGAAACTGGACGCTAATACCGGCAATATTTTATATGAAATTCGGACTTTATACGCTGATCTTTGTTCTAGAGGATTTAAGATAAGTTTATTATGGACAACCTCCCACATAGGAGTATCAGGAAATGAAAACGCAGACTATCTTGCAAGAGTTATTGTTGACGTTGACGACGCTGACATCTCAGAGACAAGAAATGTTGCCATACCAAGTTCCGACCTGCTTACTAAATTACATGAACAAAATACCTGTATTTGGCATGAGAACTGGCAAGAAACACTAAGAACTAAAGGAAAATGGTATGCGAAAATAAAACAAACCATTGGTTCTGCGCCCTGGTTCACCAGATCTGTTCTTCCTAAGAGCAGAAAATTTTATACTACTCTAAATCGTCTTAGACTTGGACATGGAAGATTCAATGCACATTTAGCCAGAATGAAAATTATAACATCGCCTGTTTGTATCAATTGTGACCTAAGAAGTGATCAGACCCTAGATCATATAATTTTTGAATGCCCTGCGTATGATTTACAAAGAATTCTTCTAATTGATAATTTATTGGAAATATACAAAACGCCAGCAAGCATCCCGCGCGACACTCAAGGTTTGCTGGAAAATTATAGTACATACATAGCACTGTATAAATTTATTGATAGCACTGGTTGGGCAATTTGACCGATCGGGGCGACTTTTAAGGATATGACCCGGATATGACCTTACTTCACAACATGATTATGACAAATACACGGCTAAGACATCATATTATTTTGATTTTGACTAATGAATACTAAAGACGTGGCTCTGGCCTAAAATAAATTTAAAAACAAGGTATAAACTACTAAGGACGAGGCTGTGGCCTTATTTACTTTTGGACAAGAAGGATTAAACTTAAGACGTGGCTTCGGCCTTACTTAATTTTTAAACAAGAAGAATAAAACTGAAGACGAGGCTTCGGCCTTACTTTTAGTCAAGAAGGACAATAATCACTGAAGACGAGGCGGTATGGTCCAAGACCTTAGCCTGCCCGAGAAGGGCAAAGGAAAAAAAAAAAAAACTATAATGTCAAAATGTGACACTTGACAGTACAGTAATACATTTAATGTTCCAAGTCTCTGCGGAAACTATATCTTTTGCCTACTTTATATTTCGTTCTCTTTTTTACACCTATTATTGTCGATTTGTCGCGGCCTGTAGGCCATGCTACTCTATGTCAAAAACACATGGTGGGAAAAGGCAAACAGTGCACACATGCCGAAAAACACTATTTACGAATTTGTAAAATAATTTCGTACAGAAATGTCTTTACTAACTCGCACTGATGTAACTGCTGTGAAGTTTTACAAAAACCTCTTGTTTGTCGGTGAGTTTTCAGGTTACAATAGTTACAGAAAAAATATTTAGTACCTATATTTCCAATAAGAACCCATTTATTACTCTATCCAGGCATTGGAAGCACAATAAACATATTTGACAAGGCATCTACTAAGTTATTACAACGATTATGCGGTTTACACGGCCAAAAAATATATGGATTTGTGCCTGCTCAATGTGGGGATTTAATATTAGTTTTTGGTGGTAAACAGTTCGCTGTAATCTCGACGAACTCTTCTGAACCACCTGAGGAAGAAAAGGGGGCGTTTCATAGAGTATTTAAGCCCATAGTATGTGATGACTGGCTGCACTCAGCAGTGTGGGTTAATGATGAAGTTGTTGCACTGTTGACAGCCCACAATGTGGTCCAGGTAAGAACTGAATGTCTTAATAAGTAAAAGTAATGATTTATTTACCAAAAGACAGCCCAGGTAACATTAGTGGTGTTGCACTATGGACTGGGTATGGCTATAATTACAGATGAGTAAGACCTGCCCTTCAAACTAGGAAAATCCTGTATCTTGAAGGAAAGTATACTTTAGTGGGATATTCTTATTGATAACACGTAATGGATGAAATGAGGAGGATTATGAAATAAATAACAAAAAGATGTAGGATGAGATTATAGGAGAAATCAGTAAAGAAAAATAAGTACTTATTTTGAGATATTTTAATTCATGCATAAAATTAAACTATATCGGTTTTTGCTGCTCTATAGTCTATGAGTAAGAGTTGTCCAAACCTATGTAGATTTTGTTTCTTTAAATTTTAATATGAATCCAGATAACAATGACATAAAAAAATTATTACTTCTGCCATCAAATTATTAATGCCATCTACCAACCCGCAGTGGGCTGGCATAGTAAATTACGGCCCACTCCCTCTCACGGAGAGGAGGCCTGTGGCCCAGCAGTGGGAACATTATAGGCTGATAGTGGCCCCGATTCTGTTGTTCACAAACTAAATTAAATTTAAGTTCAGTGCATCATTTTCTTTCCATTTCATTATGAAAAGGACAGAATATAAATATAGTTTAGTCCTGTCAAATTAGTCAGTGCCTGACGTATTTTTAGTAGCCAATTTTTTTATCTCGTCTAACTTGTCTATGGATTATCTAATTTGACAGGACTAAACTAATATTTTATCTTCTGTCCTTTTCTTAATGAAATAGAAAGAAAAAGATGCACTGAACTTAAATTTAGTTTAGTTTGTGAACAACAGAATCAGGGCCAATGTTGTGTTATCGACTTCCGGTCCTGCATATACCAGCTCGACTTAGTAATTTAAATAATCATTTTAACGTTAATATTTTAGTAGTTAATAGGTAATTAGTATTTAATAGGTAATTGTTATGAAATTGTTTATTTTTATGTTTGATTTATTCTTGGTGTTTAAAATAATTAGAATTGTTGAATATCCATTATGGCGCCTTCAGGTTGTCAGCTTCCGGCGCGCCAAGTATTCAGTTTAAATTAAGGATTGCTTAGATTTGATTTAGATACTTTATTTCATTTATTTCTTTGTTAACAATTGTTATTTAATTTTCCTCATTATAGTTAGTAATGCAATCAAAATATTAAGTTATAGGGAAATCTATAAATACGGATGTGTTAGGCAGTTTGAGTTAGACGTTTTGTAACCGTCACCAAGTGCAAACGCCGTAAGTGGAAACTCTGTCCGATTTAAAAAGGAATAAACGTATAATAGTACAAATACATCGTTTGTTGTGACCATCCTGATTCCTGACTGTGCCCGCCGTTTCACAGTCAGAAGTGGGATATGTCAGGCCCATATATTGATGGAATTGGCGCCAAGAAAAGGAGACACTATCAAACAGAGTCGTCGGAAAGTGACGAAAACACAGATTTTTTTTCTTCTGATCACGAGTCTACCGATAGAAGATACCGTCGACGCAAAAGGCACCGCGTTACCCAAAGCGATGCTGAAGTTATTCCAAAGTTCCGGCCGGATGAAAAATCAAGCAACGTCAAAGGGTGGTTGCACAAGATTGACCAATTTGGCGATTTATACGGTTGGGACAACAAGGATCGGCAGTTCATCATGCAAATCCGGCTTCGTGGATCCGCACGTGATTGGTATAACGACTTAGAAAATTATAACCTCACTTGGAAGGAATGGAAGGACGAATTAGAAACCGCCTTCCCACGTTCTACCGATTATGTTGAACTATTAGAAACTATGCTCGCTCGAAAAAAAACTGACTCTGAAACAATGACAAAATATTTTCACGACAAAGCATCCCTACTCAAGAAATGCAATATTATCGGTGAACCTGCGATTTCATGCATTATCAAAGGTTTACCAGTGGAAATAAGAGCCAACGCTAAAGCCTATCAGTGCGACACCCCAACGCAGCTGTACTATGGATATTTATCATCCCTAGAAAACTACAAGCAAGTGGAAGCAAGTAACTCCAAGCGGCCGTCTTCAACATGGAGGAGAGGGGGCAACATTGCTCCAAATTCTAAAGAAAACGAATTGCTGCCGAAGAAATGCTACGCCTGCAGAAGACCAGGACACGAGGCAAAGGACTGCAGAACTCCACGCTGTGAGGTGTGTCAACGTCCGGGCCACACTGCCGCCAGCTGCTGGTTTGCGGCCAGCTCTTCACAGCAACAGCGACAAAAGGTTAGTAACGTTATGTTTACAACCTACAATATTTTTATAGACCTGTACAAAAAGGCAGTGGTAATTAATGGGCATAATCTTATTGCGTATATCGATACGGGCAGTAAACTAAATATTCTCACAGTGTCACAAGCTAATAATTTAAAGTTAAAAATTTTGCCTTCTGCAGTTACAATGAAAGGCTTTGGTGGTGCATACTCAAACTCATTGGGAACAACTCATGTTGATGTTAAAATAGATAATATAATTTTGAGTGGTTCTGTTGAACTAACTAGTAATGAACTAGCTGATATAGATCTAATAATCGGCCAATCAATGATAAACCAGAGAAACATAAGCTTAGTTATTTCAGAGAACTCTGTTAAGTTTCTGTGTAATCTTGATTTAAATAATGAACTATGTCATATGCAGTTGAATGAAACTGATTTCATCTCAAAATTCCCTGTCTATTTAAAATATCATAGTGTAATACCACAACGAAGTACCGCTGTTCTACAAGTTTATGTCGATGTTAATCCTTACCATACTTTTCTTATGCGTTCTGTTTATTTTGAGCTAGGAAGTATGTCTTATGTTATTGTAGGAGGACTTATAAGGTCGAGGGATTGTTTTTTAAAAGTAGTTAACCTTGGGGATGATATTATAGAGTGGCAACCAAATAGACTCATAGCGCGCGCGGAATTAGTTGGTAATATAAATAGTAGTACGCATACGAACGTAATGACAATTGATCAATCTACTGACAGAGAATTACAGTTATCTGATTTAGATGTAGGTGATTTAGACATCAATGATACCAATCGATTGCTACAGCTATTAAATAAATTCAGACACTTGTTTGCGGAAAATACCAAAGATTTAGGATGTACCGACGTGCTGGAGATGCATATTCAGACAACAACCGAGCAACCTGTGTACTGCAAACCTTATCGACTTTCTTATAAGGAAAATGAGATTGTTAACGAAAAAGTTCAGGATCTTATTGATGCAGGTGTTGTAAGGGAATCTATGTCTGACTATGCCAGTCCAGTAGTCCTTGTAAAGAAGAAAGGCGGTGATTATAGATTATGCATAGATTACAGAGCACTTAACGCACGCACTATCAAAGACCGTTATCCGTTGCCTCATATAGACGACCAGGTAACTCGTTTATCTGGAAAATCTTTATTCACTACTTTAGACCTTGCACAAGGCTATTACCAAGTTAGAATAGCTGAAGACTCGGTTCATAAAACCGCGTTTGTAACACCTTCAGGGCAATACGAATTTTTGAAAATGCCGTTTGGTCTGGCCAATGCGCCGGCGGTGTTCTCACGTCTCATCAAAATAGTTTTGGGTAGATTGGGCAATGACGTAGCTACATATTTAGATGACGTAATGCTCCCGACAATTTCAGTCGATGACGGACTCAGATTATTGGGCGATGCCCTGCAATTTTTGTCAGAAGCTAATTTAAAACTGAATTTAAGTAAATGTTCGTTTTTGAAGAAAAGCGTAAATTATTTGGGACATGAGATTACCGCAGGTACAATACAACCAGGACAAGCTAAAATTCGCTGCGTAGCTGAATACAAAAAACCCCGTAATGTGCATGAAATCCGACAATTTATTGGTTTGACATCGTATTTTAGGAAATTTATTCGTGGATTTGCCGAAATAGCTAGACCCCTCACACAGTTAACAAAAAAGGATGTAGAATGGACTTGGGGTTCCGCTCAAGAAACTGCTTTTCAGACTCTAAAAGAACGTCTCATTGAAAGACCGGTTTTAGGCATTTACGACAGAAATGCACGTACTGAGCTCCATACCGACGCTAGTAAGCTAGGACTAGGGGGTATACTCTTGCAATACCAGACTGATGGTGTCCTGAAACCGATCGCGTATTTTAGTAGGGTCACAAGTAAAGAAGAACAGTTTTATCATAGCTATGAGCTGGAGACATTAGCAGTCGTAGAATCTCTAAAACGATTTCGAATTTATCTCGTAGGTATTCCTGTTACTGTAGTGACAGATTGTGCCGCGTTGCGAACTACCTTAGTTAAAAAAGATCTGATTCCTCGCATAGCCCGCTGGTGGCTTTCAATCCAAGACTACGATCTACAAATCGAATATCGACCTGGTGATCGTATGCGACATGTAGATGCCTTGAGTAGAAACCCAGTGCAGAGTTCTGTTTTATTAATTGACGATTCCGACTGGCTTGTAACGTTACAGTTACAGGACGAAAATATTCAGTCGATCTTGACCCAGTTGCGTAATGGCACAAGCAATAATGATATAACTAGTAACTACATAATACAAGACGACCTTCTCTATAGAAAAACAATCAACGGACATCGTTTTGTTATACCCAAATTAGCAAAATGGGGCTTACTACAAAAATTCCATGATCAAATAGGACATGTTGGCTTTGATAAGTGTGAAAAGACCATTAAAGCACAATTTTGGTTCGAGGGCATGACTAGGTTTATTCGTAAATATATCAAATCATGTCTTCGATGTGCTTACGGAAAAGGAGACCATGGTAAATTGCAAGGAGAGCTACACCCAATTCAAAAGGCGGCTGTTCCCATGCACACACTACATGTTGATCATTTAGGTCCGTTCGTTAAGACTCGTAAAGGAAACTCTTATGTACTCGTTGTTATAGACTCGTTTACAAAATTCGTATTTTCAAAACCTTGTAAAAGCTGTAGTTCCGTTGAAACTATAAAGCATTTGAAAGATATTATTTCTCAGTTTGGAAATCCTAGCAGGATCATTACGGATAGGGGAAAAGCATTTACAAGTAGGTATTTTAAAGAATTTGCTGAGGAGATGCAATTCAAACATGTTTTAAACGCGATTGCAAGCCCTAGATCAAATGGCCAAGTAGAACGTGTAAACCGAACTTTGATTAATGGTTTAAATACTATGTCTGACAGCGAGTGCACCTGGGATGATCACTTATGTGATATAGTTTGGGGCATAAATAACACTCCTCATGCAACAACAGGTTTTCCCCCCTTTAAGCTTTTATTCGGCCATTCAAATTCACGGTTACCGGCTTATCCAACAGGGGATGCTAACGACTTTGAAGGGCAAGCAAAGGCTCTTGAGGAACGCCGATGTGCGGCTAAATTGCGTATTGATAGAAATATGACCCTCATGAAGGACAGATTCGACCGATCTCATAAGCAATGCGTTAAGTACTCTATAGGGCAATTAGTGTTATGGAAAGGAGGAATTACTAGGGAAAGCGCAAACGTAACTAGGAAACTTAATGGTTTGTACACAGGGCCTTATAAAATATGTAAAGCTGATCACTCACTAGATCGTTACACGATAAGTAGTATAAAGGGTATGAAAGGGTATAGAAAATTTTCGGCAGTTGTACGTGGTGAAGTCCTCCGACCTTATAATTCGTCTATACCTGATGAGAGTAGTGGTAGTGACCATGAAGTCGATAGGGATGATCTGATTGACCTGTTAGAAAGCTAATTAAAGTTATACTTCACTATTCATATTTGCAATGTACAAAATAAAAACACACGTAGGTAGATACATACATTATTAGAATGATTCATATAATACAGATTAAGCACTAAGCTATAAATAAAACACTTGTTTAAATTTGATTTACAGACTTATTTATTATAAACCTAGGTGTACTCTTTCATATATAGCTGCATAAAAGCTTATCATAAATTAAAGCTGCGTGAGTAATTAAAACTGTGTGAATAAAATAAAGCTGTGTGAGTAAACAAAGCTGTGTGACTAAATAAAACTGTGTGAGTAAATAAAGCTGTGTGAGTAAATAAGCTGTGTGAGTAAATAAGCTGTGTGAGTAAATAAGCTGTGTGAATAAATAAAGCTGTGTGAGATAGGAGTAATTAAAGCTGTCACGCAGCATAGGTTTATTTTGCTGTGTGAAATATAACATACGTATTATATACAATAAAAACCGAGCAACATGAAATAAGCTGTGTGAAATCTTATTAACAATACAATAATATAAAAACTGTATGATGTAATATGAACTGCAATTTGCTACACCTTTACTACTTATGTTAATTGGAAGAATAAATGTACTGCCCATACTGTTTACTATTTCAGACGCCGAATACCAGCGACAGACCAGGCACAAGTGGCAATGCTGATCGCCGTGGGACACGTCAAACACAGGATGGCCGAGTGTTATCGACTTCCGGTCCTGCATATACCAGCTCGACTTAGTAATTTAAATAATCATTTTAACGTTAATATTTTAGTAGTTAATAGGTAATTAGTATTTAATAGGTAATTGTTATGAAATTGTTTATTTTTATGTTTGATTTATTCTTGGTGTTTAAAATAATTAGAATTGTTGAATATCCATTATGGCGCCTTCAGGTTGTCAGCTTCCGGCGCGCCAAGTATTCAGTTTAAATTAAGGATTGCTTAGATTTGATTTAGATACTTTATTTCATTTATTTCTTTGTTAACAATTGTTATTTAATTTTCCTCATTATAGTTAGTAATGCAATCAAAATATTAAGTTATAGGGAAATCTATAAATACGGATGTGTTAGGCAGTTTGAGTTAGACGTTTTGTAACCGTCACCAAGTGCAAACGCCGTAAGTGGAAACTCTGTCCGATTTAAAAAGGAATAAACGTATAATAGTACAAATACATCGTTTGTTGTGACCATCCTGATTCCTGACTGTGCCCGCCGTTTCACAGTTGTGTAAAACTTAACTAATCAATTTTGACATTATATTACAGAAATGGAACACAATCACACAGACACTGATAACTCAACATGTTAGCCGAGACAACTCAATATTATACAGTGGACTGCTGCTCCCACTGCAGGATGATGTCCTCGTGATGGCTGGCACCGTGTTCTCCGATGTCATCATACACAAGTGTAGTGGGGATCAACCATTACATAACTTGAAAGGACATAAGGTATATTCTGGGAACAATTTTAATGGAAGAATATTTTTAAAAACTTACTAGAGTTTTGAGATCATCCTGCAGGATGGAAAACAAAACTATGTTATCATTCTATTTATATCATCATTCTCCAGCCCTTATCCCAATTTATTTGGGTTCAGCAGGTTTTTCTTCCATACTTCTCTATTAGCCGCCATCTCAGTAATCACCCCCTTTCTAACCATATGATCATTCACACAGTCCATCCATCGTTTCTTTGGTCTTCCCCTATTCTTATAGCCATTGACAAAACTATACAGAAAAAATAGTTGTTGAGTAACATTTTAATCAAATCAGCTGGTTTATCTAAATTGGGGTAATATGGCTTCTATAAAAAGGGCCACATAATTGTATGTTAGTAATCAATAGTTTCTTTTCAGGGAGTAATATTCTCAGTATCTTGTGAACCACGTATGAACATAATAGTGACCACTTCTGATGACAGATCTGTTAGAATATGGGGCCCTAACACTACACCATTACATCCATATGACACAGCACAATATTGGGAGAGCATAGACATTATTTGTAAACATGAACTCTATGGCCATTTAGCTAGAGTTATGAGGAGTTGTGTTACAAACAATATTATTGTTTCTGTAGGTGAAGATTCGGCTATTTGCTACTGGGATTATGATGGCAAGTTGCTAAAAAAGTCCCTAACTCATCAGAATGGTTGCATTTGGTCTGTAGACACTAATGGCCATAGTTTAGCCACTGGTGGAGGTGATTGTGGAGTCATTTTGCATCCCCTAACCATAGCCACTGATTACTGCCATGATGATGTTATTGATATTGGTGTTACCACTCCCAAAAAGGTTGTATTCACTGCTAGAAGGAACTTATTGGTAATGGATGAGAATAACTTGATATACTATGATTTTATGAACGAAAAAAAGACTGAATATAAATTAAATCATGCATCTACTTATAAATTGCTGTCACTATCGTCTTGTAAGCAATTGATTGCTGTTGCAGATATGAATGGCAAACTAGATATATTTGTGGAAAAATGTAAAGATGAGGCTTTTATTTTAAACGTTATTGATATAAAATTGCAAGGGGGAAAGGTTTTGTCAATGCAATGGGCTGGGAACAGACATTTAGTTTTCTGTTTTGGAGATGGCAACATAACTGTCTTAGCTTCAAATAATACGAAAGTAGAAGGCTATGCCAATTTTGTTTTACCAAACTGCAAAGAAAGATGGCTAACATCTACTGCAATAGATTCCGTGAACAATAACTTTGTTTTTGGAGACAGATGTGGGAATATACACGTTTTTGTAAAAGGTCAGAAAGATCCTGTTAAGAGTTTTCCTAAAGTGCATGGAAGATATGGTCCCACATCTATAAATATAAGAAATAATAGTATTATAACAACAGGGAGAGACGGCTCAATCAAATATTTTAGTATAGATAGTAATTCTGTAAAATATATGAGCAGTAGAGATCTAGCTTTTGAATGGGTCGAGAAATTCTTAGATAAAGTCGAGAATATAGTATGTGGATTCCAAGAAAGAGTTTTTGTTGTACATAATGTTAAGGATAATAGCAAAATATTAGAAGTGCCTTGTGGAGGTGGACACAGATCCTGGGATGCCGTCAGATACTTTGATAAAGTAGATGGAAACTATGAAGAATTCATAAAACTGATCTATTTGAAAAATGCAGAAATCAATGTCACAACATTCCAACTAAGTAAAATTGTGTCAAGAAATATGATAAACGGATCGCATGCTAAAGAAGTAAATTGCTTGAAAGCACATAAAGTTGATAATGCAACAGTATACATTTCTGGCGGAGAAGACACTACACTGAGAATGTCTAGTGTTGATGCAGAAATGAACTTTAAAGATGAAGTTTGTTTCAAACATTTATCTAGTGTTAGAACATTAAAAACATATCCTTTAGAAAACAATCATTTATTAGTTTTATCTGCAGGTGGAAGGGCACAGCTTTGCATAAAAGATGTTAAATTAACCAAAGAAAATAATAAAATCAACATAAAATCAGAAGAATTAATAGATTATCTAATTAAAGGGACTGATAAAGAAAGGAAAGGTAATCAAAATTGGAGGAATTGCTCCATTGACTTTGATCCTGAAATGAGAATCATGGATTTCGATTTAATAAAAGATAAAGATACTTACATCATTTTCGCGGGCTGTTCAGATTCTTATCTTAGAGTGTTCTCGTTTAAGAACGACAGCAAAAAAATGGAATATATTAAAGAATCGAGTTATCACAAAACATGTATATTAAAAACTAAAGGAATTCATATTCTAGATAAGGATATCCTAATAACTTGTACAACAAGAGGGGATGTCACATTTTGGGATGTAACCTCCATAACAGAAACAGATTTGGAGCCATTTTTCACCACAAAAACTAATAAATCCGGTATAAACAGTATAGCCACCAGCATCCTATCAGAAAACAAACTACTTATAACCACAGGTGGTGACGACAATGCTATCCATATGATTGTACTGGAAATCCCTGACCAGAATGATTTTAGCTCTACTAAAGTTCTATGTTGTTGGAATAGTTCGAAGTACCATAGCTCACAAATAACTGGCTTGTCTCTAGTGGATGACTATCTGTTATCCACGTCAATTGATCAGAGGATCACGTTGCTTCGATGGTGGATACACGAAGAGAGGATAGAGTGCAAGTACTTGTCTCAAACTCATACGGATATCGCTGACGTTCAAGGGATGGACCTTTTGGATCACGATAGGTAATTATGGACATTTGTTATTATTTTCTTAATTTTATATCTATATATATAAAAATGAATTGCTGTTCGTTAGTCTCGCTAAAACTCGAGAACAGCTGAACGGATTTATCTTATGTTGGTCTTGAAATGTTCGTGGAGGTCTAGGGAAGGTTTAAAAGGTGAGAAAAATCGAATAATTCCCGGGAAAACCCTAAAAACAGCCCTTTTCTATTTCCCATACAAACGTTTTCTAAATAAAATGTAGAGTCAATTGTCTTTTATTTATCGATTGGAGCAGTACGAAGTCTGCCGGGTCAGCTAGTTTGCAATAAAAATTTATGAACGTAGATGTTAGGTCCCGAGTTGCAGTATGTCTATTCGGGCGTAAGCGGCATCTAATATCTTTGCGAAATTGCGAGCGCCTGCGCATTTATCCTGCGTCCGCAATTTAGTGTCCAAAAATGTATTATATGTTTTCATTTTGGTTTTTGGAGCATAAATTTAAAAATCCACACCCTAAAATTCAGTTTGCACTACAACTTATTTTTCCATGATATTTGTAACATCAATTGGAAACAAATATTTGAATATAAAATATCTAATCTGGCTTAATGGTAGTTATTAGCCGTTATGTCTGCCACTTGAATATAGTAGGATGTGAGTGCCTGACACTCGAGGGTAGGCCTTCGTAAGTTTTGAGAGGGTTTGACATGTGCTGGTAGGCAACTGTAAGTGTCTAACACTTGAAGGTAAACGGTCGTTGGTGTCCGACATTCGATTAGCTTATACAAGTATCTGCTGTGCAACACGTGTTTTCATATATTATGTGCTAGCGACCTTGCCTGCGCCCCTGCTTCGCAAGGGTGCAAAAGCGACATGACATCGAGATTTCTGTGCTACATCCAAGTTTTAGAATGTATTATGCACATAAATGCTCTAATTTATAGTGAAATCCGCATCTAAATATATTGTGTTGTTTCCGGTCACACACAGACACGAAAAGCGACTTTATTTTTTAACTAGCTGCGCCCCGCGGCCGCATAACTCTCAATCCCGTAGGAATATCGGTATAAATAGGATCCAATGTCCTAATCCAGGTCATGGTCTACCCATGTGTCAAATTTCATCCAAATTCGTTCAGCCGTTTTAGCGTGAAAGCGTAACAGACAAACTTACAACAAATAAAAGCTTTTCTCTTTATAATATTAGTTTAGGTATGTATAGATAAATCAAAAATAATTGTATTAAAGTAATTCTAGAATCTTTGTTGACGCGGGTATGATAAACAATATCTGCTGGTATGATCTGCTATCAACAATCACCAAGTAAGTTTGATAAGACGCTGTAAAGGCATTTACATATTATCATAGTGAAGAGATTCTACATTGAGATAGTATTTTATTACAAGTACCTATTGTTGATCTGTATCCCAGCACACGTCGGTAAAAAAATTAAACCTTATGTCAACGAAATAAGAGTATTAAGAGCCTACACTACCTCAGCTAAAATTCACTCTTTGTCTCGCGTATCGTACGACGATACTGCTCGCGGACTGAGTGAGAGCGAGACTGAGTGCGGTGCTAGGCGGCAGGCAGCGCCAATAGTTTAGGTATTTGCTTTTTACGGTGAAAATAATGGTAATTAAAAAAAAGTAAATAACATAAGACCTGCTTTATAGTTAGTTCGGTTAGTATACAAAGTTTCATGATCTAATTTGAAGTATTTTTTGAATACCAGCGGTTTATTGTTCGGTTTGGAGGTAACTTTGGAATTTTTTTCTATCGAGAAAATTTTATGAAATCGTGTTTTCGGCTAACATAAGACCTAGAATTAATCCTCAACTTTACCATATATTTATTTCAAAATTAATGCTGCAGTATTTTCGACATAACGGAGGACCATGCTAAGCCATTTGAGGTAGTATAGGCCCTTAACACATGCCTCATTCAATAACATAACGATTCTCGCAAGCGGGACTGCTAAGAGTCGAGTCCTGAGTTCAATCCGCTGGGTCAAGCAAAGTGATATAGGAATTTTCTCTAACTGCTCTGGGTCCAGATAAAATGTGCTTGGTTGCTGACTATTACTGGATATTCTGAACATCTCTGTCTACCCAAATGGAACACGGCGTCTCTCCACAGAAAATGGCCTAGATTCTGTTGTTCACAAGCTAAATTAAATATAAGTTCAGTGCATCTTTTTTTATATTTCAATAAGAAAAGGACAGAAGATAAATATTAGTTTAGTCCTGTCAAATTAGTCAGCGCCTGACGTAAATTGGCGTATTTTAGTAGCCAATTTCTTAATCTCGTCTAACTTGTCTATGGATTATCTAATTTGGCAGGACTAAACTAATATTTTATCTTCTGTCCTTTTCGTAATTAAATAGAAAGAGAAAGATGCACTGAACTTAAATTTAGTTTAGTTTGTGAACAGAATCGGCGCCAATGGCTCACCTCCCACCTTGCGCCGCATGCCTGTCACCTGCACACGTGAGGACCTACCCAAGTAACACAGTCATGCTGAATAAAGTTTGAGTAATAGCGATCAGCGAAACTATAAGCTGAAACTATTGCCTGGTTAATGTCTGAGTAAACGTCGAAGTTTCGCCAGTTCATTTAATTTGACCTTGTATGTGTGACTTCCTATAGAAAGTATAGATCCTTTCCTATTTAAGGGTACAAAACTTAGATTACTTATACAACAATTACAAATTCCTCCTATTTCCAGTAGGATATTAAATCTTTTCGCTTTGATTGATCCTATTTTCTTTCTTCCAGCGATTCTATAACAGTATGCGTCTTCGGGAAGGGAATGGAGGTTGTAGCTGTGCCGAAAGTTGCCGAATAATCGCACGGAGTTGGGATAAGGATCGAGCTGCATATGAAGAAATGATGACTCTGCTAGGTAAGAATTTCATCTGCTACCGTTTATCAAATACTGACGTATTTGTCAAATATTCGCGTTACTTGTGTATTACAAAATGTACCGTATTCTTGGTGGCGTAAAATTCATTTTGTATTAACGAAATAACGCGAAATTTTGTGCTAACACGCCGAGTATAGTGCACGCATTAGACATTACTCTCTCTTACTGAAAGAAACCACCAATAAACAAACGAAACTAAGTGTATAGTCGCTTTGAGCAGGGTTGTCTTGACCATATGGCGCCGGGGTGTGAAAATCAGCCTGAGCCCCAATTTTTCATGTTTATTCTTTTATTTAATACTTGCTCTATGCCCAGCAGTGGGTCAGTATAGACTAAAAAAAACTCACTCTACAATAAAATTAGGTACATTTTCTTTACATTTTCAAGCATCAAATTTATATTTTCCGGCTTTAAAGTCGGCAAACATTTTTATGATATCGTCTGTTTTTGTAATCTACTTTAAGCAGTTTTTTTTTATTAATTTCAATTTCGAAGTTTGAATAAGCATGGTATGTGTAGGTATAAGGCGATTCAAAATCAAAATCAAAATATTTTTTATTTCACATAAGCCTACAAGGGCACTTATGAAACGTCAGAAGCTAGGTGCACGGTTCCAATTGGTCGTTTCCTATGGAGAAGAACCGGCAAGAAACTCCACGGTTACTCTTTTAAAAATAATTGACTTGTACAATGTTTTCTAATTACAGTAGGTATGGGAGAACAGCGTAGGCCTGTCAACAAGTGCCAGGTACTTGATAAAATAAAAAATGATCTACAGATCTAAAATCTACAGGGCCTACAAAGTCCTCACATTTACAAAATCAAAAACTCAAAAAAAGATAAATAAAATATAAAAACCTATTAAAACCAAGTGATCATAATTTCCATTACAACCACTAAAAAGAGTTGGAGGATTAGAATTGTCTCTATATAATGTCAAATAGTAAAAAGATTAAATGTCAAAGAAGTATGTAAAAATTAAATAAAAATCGTAATTTGAGAGCAGTTAATAGTCGTTTATGTAGTTATGCCGTTAATGAGATGCCAGGGAAGCCACATGTGCAGAAGCAATTATTGCCAAACTACCTTGTCTTCAACGTAGTCTTTAATCTTATAATATGCTTTTTTGATAAGGACACGTTTGATGAGGGTTTTGAACTTTCCATCGCTAAGTTCTGTAACCGGCTTTGGCAACTTGTTATAAAAACGGATGCTATTTATATGAAAAGACTTGCTAGTTTTTGTTAATCTAAATTTAGGTATCACAATTGCATTTTTACTACGGGTATTTATATTATGGAAATCGCTTCTTATTTTAAAAAGTCCTAAGTTTTTGCGAACATACAAAATACTTTCTAAAATATAAAGAGAAGGCAGAGTTAGTATATCAATTTCTTTGAATTTGTTTCTAAGAGACTCGGGAGGACTCATTTTATAAATTGCGCGGATTGCCCTCTTTTGTAAAATGAAAATTGAATCTACGTCAGCTGCCGATCCCCACAGCAGAACACCATAAGACATAATACTGTGGAAATAAGCAAAGTATACTAACCTAGCTGTGGCTATATCTGTCAACTGCCTTATTTTCCTTACTGCATATGCAGCTGAACTTAATCTACCTGAAAGAGCTCTAATGTGTGCGCCCCATTGTAATTTTGAATCTAAAGTAATTCCCAGAAATACAGTTTCCGTAATAACATCTAGTTTTTTGCCATAAAGCTCTAAATTCAGACCCACTTGAGGTACATTTGGTAATGAGAACTTAAGACATTTCGTTTTGTTCGCATTAAGTAAAAGATTATTAGCTGCAAACCATTTCGAAAGAACAGCCAGACTATCGTTGACATTTAAAACATCCGTATCTTTTCTATCTATTTTAAAAATAAGGGAAGTGTCATCAGCGAATAAAATGATATCCGATAAGTTAGCCATCATGTAAGGAAGGTCATTAATATATACTAGGAATAGAAAAGGCCCAAGAATTGAGCCTTGAGGCACGCCCATCTTAACTAGAGACCCCGATTGGCTTGCGCCTCCTAAGATCCTGCGCCCGGGTGCCACGCACCCCCTGCATCCCCGGCCCTGGCTTTGAGCAAGCGTGGTGATCATTTTTCGTGCTTTCTCTGTATGAAAGGAGGCTTGGACCCTGCAGAGGTACAATGATAGGTTGGAAATATGTTGTATGGATGAGAAATGTTCTCTAGGTTCGGCTGACAGTCCACTGAGGCGAGTGGAGCGGAGAAATCAACCGATGAATAATTAGCTGACAATTCAACGAAGAGAAATGAACGGATAAAAGTCGTTTAAAATTAAGGGAAGTTGGTTAATTATCCTTTGTTCTGCTTCGCCTCAGGGAAAGTGTCAGCCTTAGCCAAAGTTCTACGTTTTTCTGTCCTATATACATTAGACTGATAAATCACTGCGTTTTTTGCGAAAACTATATAAGATGTTGACCAATTAATTATGATAATCAAGCCTTCGTCAATAATGATTATTGTATCAGTACCAGATTCAATTTCATGCTTGAAGGAAATAATGAAAATCGTATTTCACTGAGTAAAACATAAATGTTGACATCTGTGTTAGTGTTGGCTGTTGTGGTTAAGTTAGCACGATATGTAGTTCACGGAGAAACAGATACTTCACAAGTGCGTGTGTCAATTAATCTTAAGATCGATTCAGGCTTTTTCCGGGTGAGAAAAAGTATGGAGTAAAAATTTTACATTGGTGCCAATTTTCTTGTAACTGAAAATGCCTCTAAATTAGACTAAAAATCACAGTCAAACGACGTTGTAGTTTGACAGCAAAAAAATGGCAATTTTGCTATTCTGAATTTGACGTTTTACACCTAAAATTTTGATTGTCACAACCACAGATATAGATACACCTAGACAATGCAAAAGCAACTACTTCGCGTGCCCAGCTTACGTACAAAAATCGTAAGCCGCCACTTTCGCGCTCAGTCCTGAGTACTGGCTGGATGGTGAGCATGAGCGCTGGCGCTAGGCCCCATAGGGCGGGGCGAGACGAGCGTCTTTGAATAGATTTGATTTTCCCATCACTAAATAGTGCTTGTGACGTCATATTAGGTAATCAAAAAATGGCACGCTTGGTTTCCATACTGGTCGTGATACTTGCGTTATCTAGTCTATTAGATCTGTGGTCATAACTAAATCTTAACTATTTTTAATCGCGATTATAAAGGTGTGGAATAAAATTAGTTGTCATGAACAAAAATTCACACCAACACCTTGACTTCCAGTGCACAAACAGTACTGTATCGTCTGTATATTTTTTTTTTATTTTGCTCAGGTATATCTCGAAAATGGTGTGTCCTATCGCAAAAATAATAAAAAATTCGACCCCCTTTAAAAGGCTCTTAAACCCCTAAAACTCAATATGTAGGTAATAATGTATATAAATAAATAAAGTCGGCTTAGTTACACCATTTATAATTGAAGAACTTCTTTTTTTCGAGACCGATTTTTATGATGTTTGATTTTTAGATTTGTCTCCGTCCCAAATAGCAGAATACTTAACTGAAAAATTCACGAAAAAAATAATAATGAAGATAATTGATAGTTTGAATTAAAACACTGACCATTTGTATTTCAGAATAAAAATAAAAAAAATCAATTCAATGTTTTAAGTCAAAGTTCTGTGGGTTGTGTGGGTTGCCCCAAGGCACTCAGTTGTGACCTGATGTGTTTAATAACATTGAGGTCATTGGTTGACGATATCAAATTAATTATAAGTTTTAATACTACTTACTTTTATTTTTTAATACCAAGATTTATGTAAAATAATGTATAATTTTTAACGATAAAATAGTCTTTAAACAGTGCTTAAGTAACAATATGAGTACTTAAAATATTTGTGAACCACTAAGAAATTAAACAGTATGCTACATAAACAATAGCAGATTGAACATATAACTAATTAAAGTGGGCTTCAAATGCACCATTAATTTTATATCATTAGCATTGTGTTCAGAGTATAATATCACAACGCTTTTGCCTTTATTGACGGTGCTACCGGCCTAGAATATTGCCGCGAAGATAGCATAGGATATAACCGATTTTACAGAAGTGAGTGTAAAATAGAAAAAACACAACATCGCATCACAGTTTTCTGTCGATAAAAAACTACCTATATTCATCTTTATTAAGCAATATTCTTTACCATTCAAGAGAAGGAGTCACAGACTTATATCTGAGAGTCGTATCGGCACTTGTTATAATTAGATCTTCAGGAGATTAGATTAGATACTTGTAACGCTATATAATAATGTTACGGTTGACTCCTCTGCATTTGTTAGTGTGCCTGTGACTCTGTGTGTGATATAATAGTGAGTATCTACGTCTTGTAACGTATTTTGTTTTATTATCATAGGTTATTTGGGTTGCGTAACGATACAAATAGTTATTATGTAAAACGTTATTAAGGAAACATTATTTTTATAGAAGTTAATGTAGAATTTGTTGGTATGAAATATTTTTCTCTTAAAGATGCAAGTGGTTTCTGGCTAATGACTAATTACCACGTGCCACGATCATGCTTTCGATGGGTGGCTGTTCTAACAGAACGAGACTCCTCACTCCTACATGTCAAAACGAAGTAACTAGCTATACAACACTTTAAAAAAACGGTCAAGTGCGAGTCGGACTCGCGCACCGAGAATTCAGTACAAATTTATGGTTTTCGGATTTGTTTCCGTTACTTGATACATGCATGCTACATGGCATCGCTCTTGCCAAATTTCATGACTCTATGTCAACGGGAAGTATCCTATAGGTTTTGATTCCCTTGCGAGTGTCAAAATAAGCGACATAAACACCCGTATCTTTTGATTGCATTGACTTTGAAGTTTGATTTTTTCACTGCTTCAAGGATTGCAGCGTTTGAGTATTTGATATTAATTTCAACTTGACAACTCCACGCGTTCCTGAGAAAAAGGGTCTTGACAGACAGTTGGACAACGAAGTGATCTTATAAGGGTTCCGTTTTTCCTTTTGAGGTACGGAGGTACGGAAGCTGTCTGATTCCGATCAATTTGACGTCGATTTATGGGAAACTGGTGCCCAGAATAAAGACAACGTATCAAAGCCATGGGAAGAAGTGTGTGAGCGCGTTCTCTAGGGTTTGGAATCATATGAGAGCGAATATTTCGAGTATTTATTGCAAACCCACAAACGCTTTCTAATCTTGGTTGCTTATCTTACAGCTATTAGGCTGTGGAAGGAAGTTCAATGCATAGTGTCATTATTTTACTAACTCCACATGTTTCTATCGTCCGCCAATTGCATGCAGGAGCTGCTGTTTATTTAGCATTTTCACCGTAATAATATTTATACCTTTAGAAGTTTTGTAATTCTGCAATAAACATAGAAACTTGCACTATCTACGCTTTGTTATTATTTTGAGTACTTACATATCGATAAAGTGGTTGTTCGTTTACTATCGCATCTCAACACATTATCTATGTCAATAAAATTGACGTCAATTACTATTAGATTCCGTCATTCGAAAGCCCACCATGTTAGTCCTGCCATTGACCGTATAATATGTCGTTTGCCTACATTGCTTTCGAATATATCTCAAAATCAAATCAAATCAAATTTATTTCTGAACCAAAAAGTTGGTGATTGGAGCCTCCTAACACAGGCATTGCTTTCTTAACGCAAGTAATGCCTGTGTTAGGAGACTCTATAAGCAAATAAATCTATACGAAACGCATTATCTACATTAATCTTTACTTGCATCTAGAGCTGCCATCACCTTAATTACTAATCCCGGATAAAAATAAAGAATATACCCCGGACTCGCTAGAAAAAAAAAAATTAAGTACAATAAAATAAAAAAATCGTTAAGTATCATATATTTTTTTCTTTATAGAAAATCAACTTAAATCTCAACAATACAAATGAAACGCACAATTTCCTAATCAATTATACACTCTTCTCGATGTGAGAGGTATTCTGGTAACAAAAATAATTAAGAACGCTCTTCTTCTTGGCATCAATGAATATTTAAAAAAAAATTGTAAATCAAAAACAAATTATGAATTATTTTTTACTATTTTTATGCTTTAATTAATTCAAAGTCAGATTTCCCCTAACACGGAAAGTGTCCGGATCACTATTTTAAAACCCTGCCCGGACGCTCCCCTGACGACCATCAAACTAGGAAAAATCCGGAGAAACCCGGACTGATGGCAGCCCTACTTGTATCTGAATGAAGCTTTCTCTTGATGCGCGTAGGCCCCCGGGGGTCTCGCTACTATAGATAATTAAATTGAATCTCATTAGTCATCGCTTGACCTAGGCTAACGAATCTCGGTAGAGGCAAAGCCAAACACGACATATTTCCTATGACATATAGATTGAGAAAGTCCGCAGTAAAATGAAGGTCTTAGCCATAGTCTATGGGCAGCGGGATTGTCCGAAAGGGTTACCGCTACCCCGGAACATAAAGGGCTAAGGAAGGAACACGGGTGGGTTTTAGTCAGTAAGAGTCTGACACTCCCTTCTGCTCCACCCAGAGCGGGTCATTTGATGATTTCCCATCCACAAAAAAAAGCAAAAAAAATACATACTTAATTATTGTAGTGGAAACGAGTCGAATGGAAACTACTATTTTTGAGAGTCATTCATCAACATGCCTGCTAGGCTAGGACGACTTGCAGAAAATCAGAGGGCCAATTCTCGTAATTTTAAGAACGTTCACAGTCTGATCTCAGTCTCAATCTGTCAAAAATACTTAAAATTTCCCTAGATTTTGACAAGTTTTTGACATTTGTTTGTCCCTGAGATGAGACTGCGACTAGATTTTGAACGTTTTAAATTAGCAGAATTGGCCTACAGGTCCGTCCGTCCAGTGTCAATAATTCACTTTTCTGTTTAATTGTCATTTGGAAATATTAGACTGTTGTGAATTGACGAACCACAGGTAAATACGCTCATTTTCTTTTTTATTTTGTATTCATGCGGTTGCCCACTAGAAATCATTCGGGTTCACGATAAAACAATTATTCAGAAAAAAAAACCAGGCACAATTCTAATTGCTAGGTATGCAATTTTCGACTAATGTCATAATTTTTCATCATAATTGGGGGAAGTCCTACATCTCATCATGTTTTTCCGGAATCACGATACGCACATTTTTGTAAAACACCCAGTAGGTTTAGTACCTACCTATTTCCAGTTTTATATATACGGCAATGGGTTATAGAGGTTTTTCCCAAACTTGTTTTCTAAGAATTTAATAGTAAATAAAAATATAGTTTCGTTTTGATTGATGATTTTATAGCCATACCTTATTGAGCTTTGGTTTCTTAGGAAAACGGTGCCGTCATAACGACCGTCATGAAAATCTGTCATTTTCACCAGTATTTGACATTAAGTAGTCGAAAAACACTCTGTATTTGGACAGCCGTTATTGTGTGACCGATTACCAATTTCTTAGGAACCAAGGCTTTAGGGTTTATGACGTCATACTTAATTCATATCACATACAATTTCCCAGTAACTAAATCCATCCATACATTAACCGTCTCTTTACAAAACGAGTTTTAACTTTAAGTTGTAGCCCAAATCTTCAAACCAGTTATTGTATTTTTAACTTTATTTCAACATTGGCAAAGTTCTTAATACTTACAAAAAGTGACTATACACGTTTGTTTATTAAGAACTTTGTGTTAGTCGGTTTAAAGTTCAAAATATAATGACTAGTTCGAAGGTTTAAACTTGAATTAAAGTAAGTTAACTCGTTCAGTAATAAGACGGTAAAAGTTGAAAGTTTGGAACATTGCCAGATCTGAAAGTTGAACCCAAAACTGTTCCATCAGCAGCCCTACTTTTGAGCACAAAACCTATGAATCAATAGTGAAGTATTTTCCACGTAATAGATTCCTAATATAGTTACGTGCTTTATAAGGTTTCCTACGTAAGTGGAAGGTGCGCCCGGTTCTCCAGCAGTTAAAAACTCGTTTACTGGAAATGTATTAAAAACCCACTATATCTATGCATCATTATTCAGACCTATAAGCTTTAAACATACTTAAATTTTGAATAAGTGGTGTGTAGCGTCTCTAGACTCTGTCCTAAAGTTTTTTGCTGTAATTAATTTGTCTGACCTTGCGTTGTAGACCACCATAATGAACTAATGTCAGTTTTTAAGTATACCTAACTGCAAAGTTTCTAGTGTTCGTTGTTCTTTACTTGAAATTATTTATACGAATTGATCTAACTTAAAATTTGTGATAATTTAGAAAAGGAATCTGATTATTGGTAAGTCCTATAAGTGTTACTAGTAAAATAACAGCGCTTGGGAGAACCCTGAGATTTACCCGCGACGGTACTCACCTATGTGAACCTCAGACGCATACGGAGCTAGCCTAGATTGGGCCATTTCACAATATCACTTAATTCTACACACGTATAGGCTGGCCTAGTTTACGATCTGTACCAGTGCCGAAGGGTTTTATGACAGAGGTAAGCCGGAGCAACAAAAAAAGTCAATAAAACGTTTCATTATATTTCAATGATGAATTGATTATAGAGTGGTTGTGTTCTGAATTTCCGATGGGAAGCCGGCGGGAATAGAGTTGTATGGTACCTTCGCCACTGCTATACCTAGATACTTCGTATAGTCGTCGCTATGCTAAAGTTTTATTTCCCGAAAAAAATCTGTTTTCCATAGCTACACTTTAGGACTGGTCTTCTGCTCTACCTACTTATGTGAATAACTAAATCTACGCAAAAATAAAATAATTTTTTACGTACTATGCGCTAAGGTAGCCCGGGATAAATAAAGTTTTCTACCCTCTAAGTTCATATTTCTAAGTTCTATTGATTGATATTGCTAGTCATTCAATAGGATATAAACTTAAGAGGATTGCATTGATGATAAGTATTAATGATTATAATTATTCTGTAAAGTCATATTTGTTACGGTCGCGAATCATATTTTGTTCAACATATAGGGTGTTTGGTAGCTGGATGCAAAGCCTTAAGGCTGTGATAGTTGACACCATTTAGAGCATTTTGAGCCATACATGTCTTAGATGGAGTATGCTTTTTTATTTTTTACCCAGTTAAAGTTGGTATGTTTATTTTTGACTAAAAGTTTGCAGTAAAAATTTTAAAAAACATACTTCGTTTAAGACATGTGTTGCTGAAAATGCTCTAAATGGTGTCAACTGTCACCCCCTTAAGGCTTTGCATCCAGCTACCAAACACCCTGTATAACCTGACACTGACAAGCAAATTGCAAGAAACGTTAGAAAAATTGAGATTCGTGGGCTACCTTGGCGCGTAACGAGATCTTTGTAGCTTAAGCGCAACAGCATCCATTAGATCAGCATCCATCACTTTGCCTATCGCGAAATTTTCCAATACACGGGTCCACACTAACAATTTGAACCCTGACCTCCTACAAATAATGAATAATGACTCAATTAAATTACACAATAAAACTCAACATTTTCATTTTCCTCATCATTCGCGTCAATTAGAAACGCGTACCAATGACATCACGACCGGTTTCCCCGAGCTAAAAGTTACCGCTATTCAAAGAATCTGCCAGAGGATAATCGCAAGGTATATTAACTAAGTTTACTCCTTTAAGACCGGAGTCTAGTTTGAGAGTTCCAAGTTCGATAGCAAAATGTTTTTCCACAATCATAACTTACCTTTCTTAACAAATGCTGTTATCTTGTCCCTGGTCTCGTATAAACCGGTAATTTTTTTATTTATTTTTATTAATAGCTTCGCATTTAATAACTATTGGTTTCCAAAGCTTCTGTTCTAATAATAAACTTGTACACACGCCGAAATATCACGCTGCGCGCTACATTTCCAGTTTTAGCTGACCTCGCATTGTACGTATATTGGCTTTTCGTACAATCAGAAGTCAGCTTGTACTGATTATGTATAAGTAGCTTGATGTGTAACCGTGCGTACCTATGCAGCTTGGTCTAAAATAAGATTTTTCCGCATCCACTGTTATTGTATTTTTCAATATTTTTGTTAGTTGAATAGTTACACTATTTAATATTAACTAATACACTCATGTTATTAATAATTGTGTAGATAATGCAACTGCCCTGACATTTAGAAATGAGCAAGTGACCATACCGGTGGTTAGGTGCAGATCAAACTTAGAAGCTTATTAGAAATGAGCAAGTGACCATACCGGTGGTTAGGTGCAGATCAAACTTAGAAGCTTATTAGAAATGAGCAAGTGACCATACCGGTGGTTAGGTGCAGATCAAACTTAGAAGCTTATTAGAAATGAGCAAGTGACCATACCGGTGGTTAGGTTCAGATCAAACTTAGAAGCTTATTAGAAATGAGCAAGTGACCATACCGGTGGTTAGGTGCAGATCAAACTTAGAAGCTTATTAGAAATGAGCAAGTGACCATACCGGTGGTTAGGTTCAGATCAAACTTAGAAGCTTATTAGAAATGAGCAAGTGACCATACCGGTGGTTAGGTGCAGATCAAACTTAGAAGCTTATTAGAAATGAGCAAGTGACCATACCGGTGGTTAGGTTCAGATCAAACTTAGAAGCTTATTAGAAATGAGCAAGTGACCATACCGGTGGTTAGGTACAGATCAAACTTAGAAGCTTATTTTTGTTGACGCCGAAAGGCAACAACTTTAGTACCCTATTTGAGAAATATATAAATAATTCACATGAATTACATTTACAAGAACCTCTTTTTCCAACTGTAAGAAATATTTTAACTTTTAATTCCCGGTTTCAAAATAAACCAAAGAAGTTTTTGCCACACTAGCTGTGACGGAATATGAAATTATGTTTATTTTTGAGAAGAAATGTCGAAACAAACTCGACATGGTCATAGTCTCTTTTAAAGTCCAAACATTATATTATTTAAGATAGTATGTGTTAACAATGCACGACAATGAATAATTATGCTTACAGTCAACTGCAGACTTACTCCAGTTTCTGGAAAAATTATTTTTATCCCTATCGAATCCCATGATAATAATACAATATAATGATACATAGACGATGACAGAACACAGTTGCCTTCACCAAATAAGTCTTCAGTATTCCAGTCTACTAAACCCCACCTTTGTTTCTAGATGGCACCAGTGTTGGCGCCAGTGACAGATCCGGTATGGCTTGGCGAGGGCCCGCATTGGGACCATGAGGAGCAGGCGCTGTACTTCGTCAGCATCTTCGACCACAGCGTCCACAAGTATGTGCCAAGTACCGACGTCCATACTAAGGCTAAGTTGGGTGAGTTTATTACTTCTATGAGGACTTCTACTTAAATTCCAAGCTGTACCGGCTGGCGGGGACAAAGTTTATAAAATGTTTTTTTTTTTGTGTCATTAGATTACATTTTATTTATTTTTCAAGTGTTATTGTGTTGTGTTTTGTTTGTTAAATTATTTTTTTTTAATTTATTTTCCCTACCCTTTTTACTTAAGTATGTTTTCGTGTCACTTTTTAGTTTGTAATTAGCTCTGTACAACGTCTTGGGATTCAATTCTGTAATGTTTTGCGTGTAATCTTAAATAAATAAATAATTCCAGATGGCATGCCAACCTTCATAATCCCACTGGAGGGTAAGAAGCACCACTTTGTGGTGGGTCTGAACCGGAAGGTGGTGGAGATCGAGTGGAACGGCCAGGAGAACGGAGCTAAGGCGGTGAGGACCATCGCAGAAGTAGACCATGACAACCCTAAGAACAGGTTCAATGATGCCAAGGCGGATCCTAGGGGAAGACTGTTTGCTGGTGAGTCATTTATGGACTAAAATACTTAGTACTTTTTTAAAAGAAGAATAATAATCTAAGATGAATATCTTGTTTTGGAACTATGGATTGGAGGTGGATAGATTTTCAAATACGATTGATAGTTCCAGAGATTAGCGCGTTCAAACAAACAAACTCTTCAGGTTTATAATATTAGTACTTATATAGGTAGTTTAGTTTTATCATAATCCTTAAAACGGAAAATAGTGGCCGCTATTTTCCGTTCTAAGAATTATAATAAAATTTAACAATGTAAAACTACCGTTTATAATAATAATAACGTATAATCTTGTGGAGCACAATGTAACATGCTTATTTTCTGCATTTTCATTATAGAATAAAAGAAATAACCAAACAAACGATGAGGGCGCCACTGCGCGGTCGATGTCGTCTTAAGTGTACATGCACAAAAATACATAATAAAGAATCCTAACCTATGTATTTTTTTCAAGGAACCATGGGTCATGAGTACGAGCCGGGCCGGTTCCACCTAAAGAAGGGCTCCCTATACCGCTTCGACGCGGACGGCAGCGCGCACAAGGTGGCCGGTAACATCGACATCGCCAACGGACTCTGTTGGGACCTCGAGAACAAAGCCTTCTACTTCATCGACTCCTTCGAGTACAGCATCAGGAGATACGACTATGATGTGGAAACGGGAGAGATTTGTGAGTAAACAATACTTTATGCTACTTTTGTGTAGACTTACAACGCTACAAGGTTCTATAAGCGTGGCCAAAATCGGAACTACTGTCGCCATCTTGATTTTGTGAATATAATTTCTTTGTCAACTTCACAAATTTTTACTAACAACGCTCCCCTACAAATAAAAACCAAAAATCATTTATTCAAACTATACTTCATTTACAATAAGATTACACATTTAAAAAAACCTTTTTTACAGCTTGTTCAACCGATTTTGACTTCTATTCCGTAGGTATAAGGATGGCATTTAAAGCAAAAAAAGTGCTTACACTGACAACTGAGGGGCAATTCCCGTAATTTTTAAGAACGTTCACAGTCTGATCTCAGTCTCAATCTGTCAAAAATACTTCAAATTTCCCTACATTTTGACAAGTTTTTGACATTTGTTTGTCGCCGAGATGAGACTGAAACTAGATTTTGAACGTTTTAAATTAGCAGAATTGGCCTACTGTTTACTGCTTTTAATGCCATCCTTATGCCTGCGAAATAGAACGGTAAAAAAGGTTAGTTTAAATGTCTAATCTTATTCTAAATGGAGTATAGGCTATGAGAATCTGCTCTTTTTGAACGTCAAAATTACATAAGACAGTCCCACAACACGGCCGGCCTTCACCACTTCTTAGTCCTTTAACTGGGAAGAAGAACTGGCACAACAAATCCCAATAGCACAACTCTATACAATAGTAAGTAAATAACATTATGAAACACAAAACATTGAATTAAATTACATAATTTATTCGCCGTATGTCAGCTAGCATGCGTCAATATACCTTCACAACTCATCAATGCCTTTCAGGCGCCCTAAAAGTCTCTTTTGACGCCTGATGAAGTATTGGCATTCGGTATGTAATGGACTGATTTTGGCAAGCGAAGCTTAACTTTCAATAAACCCGTGCGGCTGTGATTAGGTACTTAGCCACGGGCCCCTCCCGTCTGGTGAACAAATTCTGGCGCCAACCGGCATCGCAGTGAGGAATTGCAGAAACTTGAAATCGTTACGAAACCAAGCTGGTTGTCGGCCTGTTCGCCATATTGTTTACAAACATAATCTAACGCCTTTTTTCATAGGGTTAAGCAGAAACTATAAAACCCCACCTGCTACGATCCTTACAAAATAATTTTACCTTGTTTGCGTTCATACATCTTTGGGGTAATTGCGTAACACACTGGCCCTGATTCTGCTGTTCACAAACTAAACTAAATTTAAGTTCAGTACATCTTTTTCTTCCTATTTCAATATGAAAAGGACAGAAGATAAATATTAATTTAGTCCCGTCAAATTAGATAAACCATAGACAAGTTTAGACGTGATAAAAAATTGGCTACTAAAAATACGTCAAACTACGTCAGGTGCTGGCTAATTTGACAGGACCAAACTAATATTTATCTTCTGTCCTTTTCATAATGAAATAGAAAGAAAAAGATGTACTGAACTTAAATTTAATTTAGTTTGTGAACAACAGAATCGGGGCCATTATCAGTATACAGCAATGGCTTTCATTTTGAAAGTTCAACAATATTCATTGCGTTGTTTACGTTCGTCGAGCAGGCAAATTTTTCGAACATATGAAGAAATGGATTAGCAATGTCCACCAAAATGATTTAGATCGTGATTAAAGTGTGTTACACGAGTAGGACGCTGGTCACAACACGCCGCCGGCTGTGAGTACTACGTCCTGACCTTCCTGAAGAACATCACCAATAATGTCACTATTATGTATTTATCCATACTATCCGTCGATTGAGCCAAAGAAAATTAAGTCTTATTTTAAGGCAATAAGACTCAATTTTGAATGCATAAACTAATTCTAGCATCAACACGATTTTCTTAATAAAAATTAGTTAGCTTTAAAAAAAATAGTTTTGTTCATTGTATTATGCTTTTAACTCAATGCTCTAATAGGGGTGTATGAGGTTTTGCGCATTTAACGTTACACGTTTTATTTATGTCCTACTAGGGCGTCCCCTCCTGGTATTTCTTTTATTTGACAATTATTAACTTTACCTTGTTTAATTTCCAGCGAATCCTCGCAGCGTGTTTTCAATGAAGAAAGGAGAAAATGGCCTCGACAAAGACCTGCCCGGCATCCTGGACGGTATGACCATCGACACTGACGGCAACCTCTGGGTCGCCAACTTCGACGGACATCAGGCAAGTGAACGAACTTTATATTTATTTAATAGCAAGCTGGCCACACAGATGTAGTCTTGTAAATCATCATCATCATCTGCCTAGCCTTTTCCCAACTATGTTGGGGTCGGCTAAATAATACATGTAGTCATTTACTATTTAGCCGACCCCAACATAGTTGGGAAAAGGAATAATAGATGTAGTATTTACAAAATAATATTCATAATAACATCCCCGAATTTTTAAATTGTTCGGGCTACTTCTTATATAAATTTCCCTAAAAACCTTAGTCGGATTATAATGAGGAACATAAATATAAACAAAACAATTCTGTCCAGCCTTTCCCAAGTGATGCTCTTACCAACGAACAGTTTCATTTTTATGTATACAGGATGGTTAAAAAGTCGTGGATTCAACGAAATAGGGAGATAAAGGAGGTCATTTCCAACGCTTTTTAAGTGAGAAATCATTTTTGGTAACGCTTCAAAATTTTTGAAAAAAAAATTAATTGCTTTTGAAATTTGGTACCCAGAGCCGCAATAGAACTTTTGTAGTGCTGATACATTATCTAGTAATAATACAACACCGTTTGTTTTGTTTTATATCACATTTTTTTTAAATATTATTCTGATTGTAATAGAACTCAAATATTCATAACTTTTAGGGCAATTGAATTATGGCCATGCTGTAGAAAGATTTTTTGTTGGTCATGACGTCCTGTATCTCCCTATTTCGTTTGTTCTACGACTTTTTGAGCATCCTGTATAGGTAGATAATAATATTTATTTCTTAAGACAATACATAAGTGTTGCCGAAACTCAATGAAGCAGGATTCTCCATCAATCTTTGATAGACACATCAGTTAGTCACTCCAGTTTGTTATCTTAGCGTAGGCGGAAGGCGTGGCTTTTGTCCAGCTATAGACATCTCCTACCCGACGTAAAGATGTTGACACTCTTACCCTTATTAACAATAAAAAAAACGCAAGCGTGGTGATCAATACTCATGGTTTCTCGGTTCATTAGAAGAGGCCTTTGCCCTACAGTGGGACAGTAATAAACTGGTATAATTTAAGCTAAAAGGCTTTGAAGGTCAGTGTCATACCTACCTGTGCCTGTGTGAAATGATGTCAGCTATCGATTAATACAGTTATCGTGCTTGGCCGCCATACTATTTGGCATGTTGGTAACACAGTTTACCCGCTGTTACGTTCCCGCTACCATTCAGTTGCAATTCAGCATAGGTTTAGTTTCCAGTTTGCTTATGAAATAGTAGAATGACTTTATAAGTAACTATCGAACGGCGATCGAAATCGAACTTTTATTAAAACATAATTGAACGTGTAACGTTGCAAATTAGTAGAATCGCCCCCCAAGTTCCATATAAAAATCTTCATCCTTTGTATGTAAACTCGTGTTATAACAAATAAAAACATCAATGAAGTGCTCACTTTTTCCAGGTGCTGAAAATCAACCCCAAGACAAAGACAGTATTAACAACGGTCGCGATTCCGGCTCTGCAAACGACGTCGGTGACGTTCGGCGGGCCCGGCCTGGACGTGCTGTACGTCACCTCGGCGGCCATGAACCGCGGCACAGAACAGCTGCCGCCCGCCGGCTCCACCTTCCAGCTCACGGCCACCGGGTCTAAAGGACACCCTAATGCTAACGTCAGATTTAATGATTAAGTTTTTTTTAAATAAATGAACTGTATTTAATTTTTTTATTTCGTTTTACTAGGTTCAAATTAAATTAGCCAGCGAAACTCCGCAGACGTGTATCGTCACATGATAAAACAGAAAAGAAATATTTGATGTTTATTCGGGTCGTTGACCGCTGGCAGTGTCTTTACAATTAATAGTACTTAAACCATTTTGTTTGCCAGTTTGTCAACTGTTTTGGACTTTTTAAGGGTTCCGTACCTCAAAAGGAAAAAACCGAACCCTTATAGGATCACTTTGTTGTCCGTCCGTCCGTCTGTCTGTCTGTTAAGACCCTTTATCTCGGGAACGCGTGGAGGTATCGAGTTGAAATTAAAACCATATACTCAGGTCTGCGGTCCCTTGAAGGTGTGAAAAAATCAAACTTCTTCTAAAGTAACTTAAAAAAAAGTACGGCCATTTATGCCGCAAAAAACGTATATTTCGACACTCACAAGGGAATCAAAATGTATAGAGTACTTCCCGTTGACCTAGAATCATGAAATTTGACAAGAAGCAAGGTCAGATAGCACAAGTAAAGGAAAACCGAAAACCGTAAATTTGTAGTTACATACCTACTTTGTACGAAACCTTCGGTGCGCGAGTCCGACTCGCGCTTGACCGATTTTTTAAATATTTTGTGCTCATCGTGATCTCACTTAGGTACAGGCAGATAGTTACGTACGTACCTAACATGTCTTTCGTTCTTACAAAATAATTCAATCAATAATAAATTAATTAGAGGAATTAACAAAGAAACAGGAAAAACAGGTTGTAAGTTATCTCCGAATTCCCAAAGGATGTTTATTTTAACTTTTCGCACACAAAAAATGGACAAAGGCGGACTAATTATTAAAGCGATTTAATTTTCATTTTCGTTTTAGATAGATACTAGCTGACCCCGCAAACGTCGTTTTGCAAAAAAAAAAAAAATAGATAGTAGCCGATTCTTAGACCTACCCGATATGCACACAAAATTTCATACAAATCGGTCCAGCCGTTTCGGAGGAGTTTAACCACAAACACCGCGACACGAGAATTTTATATATTAGATTATTCAGTCTGAAGTGTGCATACCCGCTGCATTTCTGAGATACTTATAAAAAAGTACTCTTTAACACTATAATTTGCAAGAAAAAGACAAACGATATTATTGATTTTATTAAGTAGGTTTATTTTTTATTTCAGTATTGACTGACCCCTAGGATATGTATAGTTGAAATTTAATCATTTTGTTTTACTATTTTTTTTTAAAGGCACAGACAATGTTATGATAATCATTATAAATAAATATGACAATTTTCTAAATAAAAAGCCATGTAAACAACGAATAAGTATATTTTAAAATATTTTCCCAATACATTGTGCTCATAAAACACGAATATAAACAAAAATACATTCAACATGGTATAATGTCTTTATAAACGTTAAAATATCGTATAATTACAATAATATTCAGTCTAATATCCTTATTGCCACTTTTGCAAAGTTATTCTTAATTAATTTACACTTTATATATACATAATACATTAATGATTAAAATAGTTATTATTTGTAAAACGTGATGTTTTTGATAAAATTGCATGATAAAAATATTCATAATATGCATATAAAACATGACTGAATTAACAAAATTAAAGCTTAAAATTAACATTGGGGAATCCTTTGACCCCCAAGCCAGTAACCATGAATGTGGCCCCACATGGGGGGTCCTGGGGTCCATAAATATTTAAACTGGCAGTGGTAACAAACAAAATATCGTAGTTGGGGCCCCCAAAAGTAGCCGATGTCACTTGCAGGGCCGGAATTGGGACCTTTTGCAGCAATTCGCCGGTCCTGGGGTCAATTTTGATGACGCTTGAGCCGTCGAAACAGGCCACCCATAGATTGCCGTCCGTGTCTATGGTCGTGCCATCGGGAACACCTTCTACTTTGTTTTTCTCGAAATCGAAGATGTGCCTGACATTGGCTGAAAGGCAATTAGTATATTATTTTTAATTTTTATTAGTATATTATTTTTTATTTTTCATTTTTTAATTTGCATGACATTATTATTATTTTTAATTCCTTATTTTGTTGACTGATCTGTATTTACGATAATTTTATTTTCAATGACATGGTAATTTATTCAATTGTTAAATTAACAGTTAAAATTCCTGTTTTATATTTGCACACCTTATAGGGTTATTAACAGTGTACCATTTGACCTTTCGTAACGTGATTTGATTTGTAAACTGTTAAAAAGCTACTAAGGGGTGATATTTCCAGTATCTTTTTATAAGGATACATGTCAACATTATTTCCTGAATAAAGTTGTCAGACGATGCCAACTGCAAATAAGTATACAGGGTTATTTGTAAAACACCAGCAACCTCTTAAGAGGTCATTGTACTCATCATTATGAACAACTTTTACTATGGGACCAAACCTGAAATCGCGAAAAAAAAACTGCTGTTCCCTACATTTATGTTCGTATAACTCGTCAAAATGTAGGGAACAGCTGATGAGTTTTTTCACGATTTCAGGTTTGGTCCCATAGTAAAAGTTGTTCATAATGATGAGTACAATGACCTCTTAAGGTGCAGCGCAGACAGCACACTTTTTGTGCGATCGAGTTTGCGGCGCACAAAAAGTCTGCATGGCGCGCAAAAAGTCGGTCACGGATTTTTCACAGACTCAACGCACACGACGCACATCTTCGATCATTCTGTCGGCAGAGCTGTCTGTCTTTTTAAATGTCTATCATGATATTCTGCCTTAGAAGTATCATAGTGTCCCGAAGTGCCCGAATTACACGGATTTTTTGCGCGCCGGACTTTTTGCTTTTTGCGCGTCGTGTGCGTTACTGCATATAATTGCATAGGTTCTATTTTCACAGACTAAAAAGTGCGTCACGGATAGTCTGTCGTCTGCGCTGCACCTAAGAGGTTGCTGGTGTTTTACAAATAACCCTGTATAAGTTAAAAACATAAGGTATGTCAAAGGAGGCAGCTGACCTCTTAAAAGTAATTAATTATCAACAAAATTAGGAAAAACTAAATTTATATCAGCCTTCGGCATTTCAGGGACTGCGTGGACATAGCATAATCAGCCTGTAATGTTCCCACAGCTGGGACACAGGCCTGCTCTCTGTGAGTCATAATCCAACACGCGAGGCCGCGGGTCTCGAGTTTTTGGTTCTAGGACATGCCGGTTTCCTCACGATGTTTTCCGTCACCGTTTTGAGAGCAGTGGGTGATAAATTCGAACCTACGACCTACAATTACGTAAGTCAGGGCCGGCGCGGGCGCTTCTTTTAATTTTAACGCTGAGCTCGTAATTAATGTAAACTAAAACCCAAAGCATTCTGATAATTCATTCATTCATTCGATTTTTTTGTTCACAAATCAAACTAAATTTAAGTTTAGTGCATCTTTTTCTTTCTACTTAACTATGAAAAGGACAGAAGATAAATATTAGTTTAGTCCCGTCAAATTAGATAATCCCCAGACAAGTTTAGACGTGATTAAAAAATTGGCTACTAAAAATACGTCAATTTACGTAAGGGCTGACTAATTTAACAGGACTAAACTAGTATTTATCTTCTGTTCTTTTCATAATGAAATAGAAAGAAAAAGATGCACTGAACTTTAATTTTAGTTTAGTTTGTGATTATCAGAATCGGGGCCAATAAGCACATTATATGTTTGTTATTTACAAGGCATATGTTGCGCCTATTGTATGGCACGCGGCGCCTTTATTGCCTTGGCGCCTGTGTGCGCCGCACACTTCGCACAAAGCGGCCCTGTCACGGCCCTTATCAACTGGCCACCATTGCTCTCGCCTGTACATATATCATCTCATACTCCATATGTACATGTATCATATCTACAAAACAGTAGTCACTACTCACAAATCTCTCCCGTTTCCACATCATAGTCGTATCTCCTGATGTTCTTCTCCATGGAGTCAGTGTAGTACATGGCCTTCTGCTTGAGGTCCCAGGCCAGGCCGTTGGAGACGGTGATACGGTCTGCCACCTTCGTGATCTTGGTCCCGTCCAGGCGGAACAGGCTTCCCTTATGCTTGTCGAAGTTGCCTGCTGGGTCCTCCTTACCCATGGTCCCTGAGGGTGGTGGGAAAATAAAGTTATGTAAAAGAACATAATTATGTTAGGTTCGAAAGGGGTGGTCATCCCCTACGGTTGGTTGGTTTGACAAAGGTACCATACAACTCGATTCCCGCCGGCTTGCCTTCGAAAATTCAGAACACAACCACTCTATAGTCAATTCATCTATACTATAATATTATAAAGAGGAAAGAATTGTATTTAAGTATGTTTGTAACGAATTGGCTCAAAAAGTACTGGACCGATTTTAAAAATTCTTTCACAATTTGAATGCTACATTATCACTGATTAATATAGGCTTTTTTAATTGCAAGAAAAAAATAAAATGTTTAAAAAATAAATGTCCACTCGTGCGAAGCCGGGACGGGCCGCTAGTCATTGAAATATAATGACTCGTTTTATTGACATTTTTTTTGGCCCGGCTAACCTCTGTCATAAATTTACCCTTCGCCATTGTTGACTATCATACAGAAAAAGTCGATTGTATTACTTGCAACTGACAATTAAACTGACCTGCGAATACCCTGCCCCGGGGATCCGCCTTGCCGTCGTTGATCCTCGTGGTGAGCACGTCGCGGTCCACCTCGCCGACCTCCTTCACCACAGAGACCGGCGCCCCCTCCCTTCCGCACCACCGCACCACCTGGAACTTGCGCTCCACGCCCACCAGGAACTGGTCCGATGTGCCTTCCACCGGCACTATGAAGCCCACGCGACCATCTAGGGGGTAAGATTTTGAGATATAATGGGTGTTTGTATTCAAAATCAAGTCATTTATTCAAATTATGCAGCATTTTTTGAACGTCATTACATAAGACAGTCCTCAAAACGCCCGCCCTTCACCACTTCTTAATGGTTTAGCTGGGAAGAAAAAATGGCGCAACATTCTACCCAGCGACACATCTGCCCGTTAAGTTAGAATGTTCGCTTTGATAGCTAGGCCACGGATTCCGTGGCCTAGCCGGACCAAATAATCCTGACAAATCATTCCGTGGCACGGACTGATTTGTCAGGATTATTTGGTCGGGTTATAAGCACTCACCAAGTTTAGTCCTTGTGTGCGCTCCAGTTTCGGGCACATACTTATGGATGGTATGCTCTTGGATGCTGACGAAGTACAGAGCTTGCTGCTTCTCGTCCCAGTGAGGACCCTCGCCCAGCAGGACGGGGTCCGAGATCTTCTGTACCTTTACCGACATCTGCACACAACATACACACCTGGTGAATATGAGAAAGGATTCCCCGACAAACTGTTCTATTATGCAATGGATTAATCGCGCATCGTTCGATTTGTCTGTGATGCTAATTAGCAAAAAAAAGCCAAACGATCAGACACAGGTAATAATATCAGGTTTTATGTCAATTTCCGAAAAACATTTAAGTATGTATTTTCTTTAAAAAATTACCCAATCAGTCATAAATGTAGAATTTGCATACCTACCTGCTTTATGCAGCAATTTTTAACGTACGTTATTAGTCGTGGACGACCTTTTATTTTATTTATATATATTTCTATCCAGAATGAAAATGTGCTAACTTAAAAACAAAAGATACCTAACATTTTCATAATAATTATACACACACATTTTGTGACTAGTGTGCGAAGTTTAATTACCTTTCAAATTATTCTGTTAATTAGTTTCCTACTGAAATATAATCTACTAGCGGCCTGTCCCGGCTTCGCACGGGTGGACATTTATTTTTTAAACATTTTATTTTTTCTTGCAATCAAAATAGCCTATATTAATATGTCATTCAGGCTGGCTGGACAAATCTTCAAAATAGCTCGCATTTAACTAGGTCAATAGCGCATTTTATGTGACGGCTAAACACCCTTATTTCAGAATTTGTGACGCTACAGAATCTTAGATAATCGATCGAAAACGTGTCCAGCCATCTTGAAAAACCACTTTTCGCTAGTCTCTCAATCTCGGTAACGGAAGTGATTTTGACGACTTTTTGCATATCAACGGGCGTCACATAAATTTGTGACAGGCATCGAGCTAAAAGTTTTGTGATACGAACAGCGGTTTAGTAGAAAAATGCAAAAATCTGTGTCCAGCCATCTTGAATTTACGTATAAAACTTTTGGCTGGCACTTCTGAATCTCAATAACGGGAGCGTTTTCGAATATAGTTCCTTTACTAACATTTAGTGACGCAATTTGTGACAGTAATAACGTTCGATTTATGGCGTCACATGTAAGGGTTTACGGGAAATCAGTAAAAACTTACATGTCCAAATAACCTGCGTTCAAGCTGGCTGGACACATGTATCTCCGCTGCCTGATGATCTACGGCCTTCGAAATATATTCAAATTTTTGTGACGGGGACGATAATGGTTTACTGAATTTGTGACGGAGAAACTTTGAGTAGTTTCAAAGATATTGATCATTTAAGTTTTCCCATACAAACACTGCGAGCTATTTTGAAGATTTGTCCAGCCAGCCTGAATGACATATATTAATCAGTGATAATGTAGCATTCAAATGGTGAAAGAATTTTTAAAATCGGTTCAGTACTTTTTGAGCCAATTCGTTACAAACATACATACAAATCTTTCCTCTTTATAAAATTAGTATAGATTTCACAACTATTACATTTTTAACAAAGTGTAAAATTTTGCATTAAATCCAAACCCCGAAGATAAATGAAATAATACGTGGTAATGGAAAACATCGTGAAGAAACCGGCAAGTCCTAGAACCAAAAAATTCGAAGACATGACATCTACCAACCCGCATTGGGCCCGGATGGTGGATTACGATTCCGGCCCACTCCCTCTCACCGAGAGGACGCCGGTGTCCCAGCACTGGGAACCTTACAGGCTGACTTCGTAGAATTCAAGACTTATCAAGAAAATCTTACAGTCTCGTTCTCAGAGCATGTTGCAGATGCTGTTTATTGAATTTGACGCGGGAGAACGTTTTGTGATCAAAATATAAGGGAGAAGCGCCAGGGTAAGCCGCGAAATTCAAATTTCCTTAAGTATGTCATTTTTTTCAATTTCAAAGGCCTGCTTTACGTCCCCCTTAACTCCTAAATATCCTGATAATTCAATTTGTCTGCAGATTAGAATGGATATCTACATAAAACGTCGGCAAAACATCAGCCATGCCTCCGGTATAGCGGATATTCATTGGTGAATGCGGTGATTGTCCAATAAAAGGCGACCCGCCATGTCCCCGATTTTCCCTCTATTCGTGCATTCTGCAGGCTATTTCCTTTTATTAAAATAAAAACAAAATTGTCTGGAGCGCGTCACAAGGATGATCTTGAATAAAATATACTGCGAAGTAGTGATGATGACATGCAAATTGGCGTAAAGCAGTTAGTGTCATTTCGATGGAAAGATAGTAAACAAGTAGCAACACACGACGGTCATGTTAGCACCACTTGAACAGTAGGTACCTAGTGGAATTTAAACTTACATGTCAAAAAAAATATTTTAACATCATGGAATTGTCGTAGTTAGGATTACATGGTCTTATAGTCGTATTGACTTTAATGATTATAATTATGTAAACACATACTTGTTACGGCCGCGAATCAAATTTTGATCAACATTCATCCTAATACATAATTGCAAAAAACGTAAGAGAATTCGAATTTCGCGGGCTGCCTGAAGCATTCACCTTAAATGTTGGTGAACTCAGGCCTTTGGAGGCTCAACGAATTTTGTTTAAATCTGCCTTACACTACCTACCTGGATATATTTTATCCCAGTAATATGTTCCTGTGGAATAAATTTTGATCTCCATGAGGACAACATATATTACCTACTCAACATTTTTATTATCTTTATAAACTTATGTTTTATTAAAATAGTGATAAGACAGATAACATTACTGTTTCATAAAACTCATAAGCTTAAAAATATCAAAAAAAGACATGATGATTACATAACAAATAATAACAAAGATAAGACACTTTAATGAGGACAGTTTATAAGCACATAACAAACTAAGTAGGTATAGAGATTTAGAGTGTTTTTATATGAGATGATATAGGTATTGAACAGCAAAACATGTTAAGGTATTTGATGGGTCCCTGAAGCATGCAATTATTGTTGATTATAAATAAGTTGATAATAAGCAATAATTGCTGATATTTTTGTTTCTAAGAATTTTTTTCACACTACTTATGTTTTATTTTAAGATGGTGACTATGGTAAGTTAGTACACCTGATAAAAGTGGTTTTAGATTTCTAAAAAATAATAACTGTTGGTCAGTGAGTCATGTTCAGAGTAGATTTAACTTCGGATTTGTAATGGGCATTTAAACTTGGATCATGCTAATTGAGAGCTTAATGCCAAACACTATACTAGTTAGAAGTTTAATAAATGTAAATACTTACCTACATAAATAAAGAATATAAATCGAAAACACTATAAACCGACCACCTACCTTATAGCCCGAGCGTCGCGTAGCAAATAACGCGGATTGCAACTGAAAAGCAAATATATATTTAAATCTTTACAAACCTACACTGTCTTTATAGCCTGCGTTTCCGTCGCAGTAGGCTTGCTACCAACCCAAACAAGAGTGTTATTGATACTCTCGAGCTCTAAACGATAACAAGCCACTTGTTAGCACAAGGTCAGGCGATTGCTGATTGTCCCCCGTATACCATGTCGTTTGATGCACTCATTATGAGTTAAACGGTCAATAAAGAGCTCTTTTACTAGTCACAGACTGCGTACCAAAGTACAATAAAACTTCTGTGCTTCTCTACTCGTGCTGCGATAAGAATTTACGCTACCAAAACAAAATAAAATACAGAAGAAGTATCGGAGTTAGCCGGTCAGTGGGTCGTCTTAGCCGGTACAAGAAAACATGATGAATTGGATACCATATTCAAATTATCTAAGAGGAAATATAAATTAAACTATATTAAATAATGTTATCATTGGATAAATACTGAAATACTTTAGAAATCCCAAAATTATTATAAAAAATAGAGGTTACTTACCTGTCAAACTTGGACCCCAATCAAAAGTCAAAATAATAGTGATGTCTGAGATAGCGATGTTTAAATTATGATGATACGTGGGTTTTTTTTAATACTTACCTAGTCGATTATCCTTTTTCTGGTTAACCGTTAGTAATATCTGAAGATTAGTTTTATTTGACGTAGATGTAGACTTAACTATCGCATTAGGGCAACCTGTAATGGTAGATTAATGGTTTTATAATAATAAATAAATTTAAAAAAAATAAATTAAATAATTTATGAGTTTGAGTTTGTGTGAGTTTAGAATAAGTTAACAAAAACTAAATTAAAGCTATCGTGGTGGTTTTTTTCTCTAAATAAGAATTCTCGGGAACGAGTAACGACCCCTTATGGGCCTATAGTACCTCAAATGGCTTAGCATGATCCTCCGTTATGTCGAAAATACTGCAGCATTAATTTTGAAATAAATATATGGTAAAGTTGAGGATTAATGCTAGGTCTTATGTTAGACGAAAACACGATTTCATAAAATTTTCTCGATAGAAAAAAATCCAAAGTTACCTCCACACCGAACAATTAACCGCTGGTATTCAAAAAATACTTCAAATTAGATCATGAAACTTTGTATACTAACCGAACTAACTATAAAGCAGGTCTTATGTTATTTACTTTTTTTTAATTACCATTATTTTCACCGTAAAAAGCAAATACCTAAACTATTGGCGCTGCCTGCCGCCTAGCACCGCACTCTGTCTCGCTCTCACTCAGTACGCGAGCGAGATAAAGAGTGAATTTTAGCTGAGGTAGTGTAGGCTCTTAAAGAAAGTTTTCGAATGTTTGATATTGCTAGTTTAGTTTGGCCTCTCCATATCATCGAAAATAAGGTAGTAATCAACCAATCTATGATTGGCAAATTTTTTCTTAAGCCATTCAACTTCTTCAGTTTTCATCATCAGCCCACAGCAGTCCTGTGCTGGACATAGGCCTCTCCAATTCTCGGCAACTCACATCAAGCTGCTACCGGCCTGCCTGAGGTCGTCCACCTTACGTTTGTCGATTCAGTCTCCATTTAAGGGTCTATACTACCTCAAATGGCTTAGCATGATCCTCCGTTATGTCGAAAATACTGCAGCATTAATTTTGAAATAAATATATGGTAAAGTAGAGGATTAATGCTAGGTCTTATGTTAGACGAAAACACGATTTCATAAAATTTTCTCGATAGAAAAAAATTCCAAAGTTACCTCCAAACCGAACAATAAACCGCTGGTATTCGAAAAATACTTTAAATTCTTAGTTCAAATTAGATCATGAAACTTTGTATACTAACCGAACTAACTATAAAGCAGGTCTTATGTTAATTACTTTTTTTTAATTACCATTATTTTCACCGTAAAAAGCAAATACCTAAACTATTGGCGCTGCCTGCCGCCTAGCACCGCACTCTGTCTCGCTCTCTCTCACTCCGCGAGCAGTATCGTGCGAGCGAGATAGAGTGAATTTTAGCTGAGGTAGTGTACGCTCTTAAGAACACGTCTGCCCCAACGGTCATCGGTTACGGTTAATAAGGCCGGCTCATTACCTCAGCTTGCTTATTTTGTGAGCTATGTCGATAACTTTATTCTGGATCCTCTAGAGACTCCAAGCATAGCTTGTTCCATAGCTCGCCGAGCGACCTGGAATTTATGGACTAGCCGTACCGTGAGTGTCAACGTTTCGGCTACGTAAGTCATCCTTCAAAACCCTTGGATTCTGATTGTGTGTTACGCAAATCGGGGGCTCATCATGTTCGATGACCTTCATTCGCTGCAGTTGACGGTCAGTCAGCAACAAAGCAAGTACTTAACCACTTTCCAGCTCCAACACCATAAAGCCCGGTTTCCACCGCGAGCGGAACGGACCCATTAATGACTTCGTTAAACTCGCAAAGGCCACCAACCAACGGTTTCCACCAACAGTGGAAATACAAGTATGCAGTTTGCGTTTGCGAGTATACTTGTATTTCCTGCATACTGGTATTTTCTGCATATTTGTATTTTTTTTTCAGTTTGCATTTGCGAGTTTAACGAAGTCATTAATGGGTCCGTTCCGCTCGCGGTGGAAACCGGGCTTAATTGCGAAAACCCTTAATAACGCAATGAATTGTGTTGAACTGTCAAAATGAAAGCGATTGATAATGATATTACGCAATTGGCCCGCAGGGATCGCGGTTACATTATGAATTTATGATATACCGTAAATTAGTACGAGAACGGAGGAAATAAAAACGCAAAATTGAAAAATCTGTTGACATTTATTTGATGAAATTTGGAAAAAAAAAATACAAATAACACCTCAAAGGCGGACATAACGCTAACTTTGAGCACTGTACAACCATACAGTTAAGACATACATCTACCCATATAGTATAATTATTCACAACACAATTATTGAATTTCTGTATCTTTTTCTTTAGACTGATATGACAACGAGAATTTTGTTCTTTGGCAGTCACGTTGATCGTAAGTACGGATGTAACTGCCAATTTACATAAAATACATCGAGCTTTATATACTTGGCACACTCTTATTATAACTACGGTGAGAACAAAAAACATATATATTTAGCGCCTTAACTGACGAGATTACAAAGTAACTGACGGTATACTTAAATAAAGTAATACTAGACTATCGTTACATAAACAATAATTAACGACTAACATAAAATTCTAACTCCCTAGTGATTTAAAACTAATACTGAAACACCGAAAATTACTTTACAGAAAAAACGAACATGACACATACTTTAGAGAAGACTTACCTACGTTTTTGGGTATTTTTTGTATAAGTTCAACAACGGTTTGTACAAACAAAGATTTTGTTACGTAAGTTAAATACATGTATATTTAATGCAATATTTTATGTGTAATTTTTTCTTGCATGTGCAAGAATTGTAAAATGTGGATCAAAAATCATGGGCGGAATTATCGAGATAGGTACATCCGTAGCGATCAAGAGAAGAACAAAGTAAAGGAATTATCAGGTTCTATAGACACAGGCCTAACATCTATAATGGTTACAGTGAGGAGAGACAATAATTATATAAAGGGACATCTTTAAGTTTTACAACAAGACGCCAACTTCACCTTTGTGTTCTGAGATTACTTCCGAATCACAGCCAAATGTTTATCTAAACATTCCAAATTTACGTAAACTCAATTTTATCATCGTTAGGCGACGAGTACATTGCGGTTATACTAACGGTTCCGAACCGAACGCTCTCTTCGAGTGAAGCGTTATCTATATAATATTGGTGAAAGGAAATGTATGTATGTCACATTAATTATGGCGTACTGCAATACTACTGCTGACGGTTCCCAAAAAGGAGATCTACATTTGGCTCCTTTGATCTTTCAGCCTCTGAGACGCGATAAATACACATAACTTAGGATAGTAAATGCAGAGACTAGGTGCGATTCAGAGAAACATATTAATAAAATAGTTTGTTCTTCTCTGAAATGTGGATTATTGAATCAATGCTAAGTCTATGTTTATAATAATTAATGTGGAACAAGTTTTTTTTTTTATTATCCCGTATTTTTTATTTTACCGTGTAATTACATATAGAAAAATAAACGACTACCCAAGCACCACGGTTTTCTAACAAATGATATTTTTATGAGATCAAAGTAGGATACTTTGTGTTCACCTTATTTGATACACCTTTTAATACTAAGTGCTGAACTTTTTTTTTTCATTCGAGATTCAAAAGGTCTGCGATTTCATCGTGAGCCTGAGATCTGAGAATATTTAAAAGAAAACCTACTCTAAGTGCGCGTCGTAAATTGTGGCATGTGAAACCGTATTGACTTATTACTAACTAAACTAAAATTAAGCCAAATAATAAACTAATCACTACACACGACTCGCCTAAAATTGCAAATTAGGTAACAGTGCTACTGAACCTGGCTGAAGACAGAGACACCTTTAAGTTAGGCGTGTATTAATTTGAGCGCATGTGTTATGAATATAGACTAAAAAACTAAGGAAACAGAAACTTAAATTTTCGAATTAAAAACTACATTAAATTGGCTTAAAATGTACAGTTTCACCTTATATTATAAGGAATGATATACAGTGCCTAATTACTACGCAACATTGTATGTACTATGTAAGTATGTATAATGTCGAACATACAAAAATATTTCGCTAACCCTGTGCCAGTAAATTTTGCAGCACCAATGAACACTTCAGGGATTAAAATATATCAAAATGGTTTCCTATATAATAGTTATAGTATACTAAATTGGTTACAAAAATGGGTAATGTTTCAGTCCGAATTGATCACAGAAGGTGCGCGATAATAATCGGGAATTTTAAAGAGTTTCAAAAAAGTTTGTTTACTCATGTTCCTAATCTCACGTGCTTTTACAAAATCTCTCTCCTTATGTTAAGTACACATCAATGTAAATTTATACATTTTACGACAACAATTTTCACACTTATTTAGTTCCAACTCGTAATAAATAACAAATAAATCATGCCGTGCTGTGTTGAGGTCCATTTGCATCTAATGCTATTTAAAAAATTTCTTATCCTTACAGGATCTAAATGTTTGTACAAAAAATACTCAAAATTACTGCGTTTTATTGAAAGTTCCAAGAGTTATTGATCACATAATTGACTCAAGTTACAGACTTTATTTTATCCCACACAGCACGGCATCATGGAATAACACTGACTTGTTTTCAGAATGTTTTCATATGAGTCCGTGTTTATAGAAATTCGTATACTGATTTTTCGATGAGCATTATCGTTGTCTGCAAACCATTAGTCACCTTTGCTGCCTTTAAATGAGTCTCATTCGACTCGTTGGTGACTAAGTTGTTACCGGCCGAGACTTATGGATTTTTAATATCAATTTGGTCAACAAAATTGTAAAAAAAAATACCAGATCTAAGTTTAATTAAAAATCGAATGAATCTCGGCCGACCGTTAAGTTGTATATCCGAACATAAACTGAAACATCTGCTATATTTACAACCTAGATACGATATGCTTTAGTATTCTGACGAATTTACTTAGTGTTGATTGTAGTTTTGTCATGGTTTCAGTGCATATTCGGTTGATAGTACTCACTGTACAGATTATAGTCACACATAAACAATTTAGCTTGGCAAATGGAATATGTGTAACAAATCATTAGTTTCAGTGAGAACTGTGGATATTTTTAAATGCTTAGCATTTGAACTCTACGATTAAAATGGAAGATTATCCTTTTTGTGTGTACAATTCAAACAGTAAGTTTTTAAATGTATCAAGTAAGGTTTACCAGTTTCAAGTGACCAAAGATTTAAATGCAAGTGACACAAAAATGCGTTTACAGTTTGTAATGTAGTAATTTGCAATAACGTTCAAATAAATATTAATTGCCAAAATGTAAACTTACATTACTAGTTTTACGAAAATTTAAAATAAAAAGTCACTTGAATGTGGTGAGCTAAAGCAATATTGGCGGCGTTATTCAAACCACAAAACTAAGCATTGAGACCACATTGTTACCCTTTACAAGTTTTCCTATCAATTCCGAATTTCGATATTCATAATTATCGATATTAGAGGTGTACCGACTAAAAAGGCTGTTTAGTCGAATAATCGATTAAAGCTATAATAACCAAATCTATTGTGCAGTTTTCACTAGTTACTAGATCTAGACAGTACATAGTTAGTAGGTTCATAATTTGTATAAGCTAAGATTGGTGTTAGATTTAGTCGATTATTCGAGTAATTGACAGCAGCTGTGAAACAGGTAGGTAGTAAGCTTTTAAAGTGGTGTTGAATTAAATAGATCCTGAACGAGCTTTGACCTGCAAAACGTTACAGTTCTTAAAATTTGATTATCTTGTGTAATTTTAATGCAGTAAATAACTACAAAGTTTCCATTAGTCCCAAGTCCAGTCTAAAAACTTACTCCTGTCTCACATCACTCATTTGTGGTAACTCGCACACACAGGATGCCCGCCAGTCCTGCGTTCATACCTGTTATCTCGCAAAATAGAACGCAGAATACTTACTAAAGGCCCAAATGGCTGTAACCATTTGCAAGTAACGCGTTGCATACAGGACACCGTGGACGACGTGTGTAGCTACTAAGGACTGAACCAATCTATCCTCTAAAAGTCTCACCAGTAAGATTTTTATAGAATACATCGATTGAAATATGTGTGTACGAGTTTTACGAAGCTGTTAGTAAACAAATGAGTGTTATTATCCCGGTACATGGTCGCGACGCCTACTTGTGCTCGATGTGGTGCGCGTGCGCATGCGGCGGCGGGTAGTGCGGCGCGGGGTAGTAGGGCTGCATGCCGGCGTCGTACACGCCCTCGTCGTAGCCCACGTACGACATGCCACCCATCATGCCCATCATCGCTGGAATAAGGATCATCACACTAATATTATAAAGGCGAAACTTTGTGAGAGTGTGTGTGTTTGTCTCTTCTTCACGCTCAAACGGCTGGACCAATTTTGATAAAATTTTGTATGGAGGTAGCTGACACCCTGGATTAACATATAGGCTATACTATAATATGTTAACGATACTTTTTATCCCTATATTCCCACGGAATCGAAACCTATGCGGGTAAAACCGCAGGGCGCAGCTAGTTTGTTACATATATTGTACTCCTTAACTTGACATCAGCGACGCTTGTTACGTATTGGGATGTCAATAAGTCACTAACGTGTAAATAGAAAAACTATCATACCAGCGTATTATTGTCCTGCGGCTACTGCAGGGCAAAGGCTTCTCTTACAGAAAAAGCATGAGCAAGAGTGTTAGACAAGGAGTCTGTAGAAAGGGCAACAACATTCATGATTCACCTAACACAACCCAACCGCGGCACGGTTGGGTTGTGTTAGGTTAACCATGAATGTTGTACGGATTCCGATAAAAATTGGTAAACATAAGAACCATTATAACATGCAGAATGCTTCTTATGCGAGTAGAGATAAACCATTATAAAACTGCACGCCCCTTCACTAAAATGTCTATACAAAAATTTAAAATGTGTAAGCAGTGGAGGGGCGTTCATTTTTAAAATGGTTTATCTCTACCTGAAGAAGTTCCCCTAAGATGAGATTGGAACAAACGGCAAAAGTAAGGTGTGTCTCACCTGGGTCAGTCTCGACGGGGTAGTACTGTATGGGGTACATGGGCGGCGGGTAGGGTATGTAGGGCAGCGTGAGGAGCGGCTGCTCCATGACGCACTCGCCCTCGCCCGCGCCGCCGTAGCCCACGTGCGGCCCGCGCGCCTCGCCATGAGAGTTGCGGCTGTAGAAGAACAGGAAATAAACATTCTATATCCAAATATTACACAAAAACATGAATTCAAAATTAAGATGAATCTAGGCAAGGTAAGTGCAGGTCACACCTCAAGCTTAGCTAACTAACTTAGGTTATTAGATCTTAGATTCACAATCCGCGAGGTCTGCGAATCTCGCCTTCGCGTCATCGTCAGTAGAAACTTTTAAATAGCCTTCAATTTTCTATTTTTACAAATGAATCAATGACTGAACAATGTAAATGCTAGCTGTAAGTTTTCCAAATAGAATATAATAATTAAATAGGTTGATATGACTTTGCTGAATGAAGTTAACATTTTATAAGAATGTGAACCTTCTGTGCTAGTATTGCTGGGAAAGTCCTATGAATAAACGAGTTTTCTTAGCTTGCAACCTAAATTCGGGTACAAATGTAGCTCATGCTGACATTGTAGAAACAGAAAAGAATCTCACCTAGTTGTTTCACGTTGTCTGCCACGTCAGGCACTGGTGCCTGACAGACGTGGATCGGTTGGGGCCGTGTCAGGCACCAGTGACTGACGCAAACGTAAGTGATTCCAAAGATCTCAGGGAGCTGTCAGGCACATTTAGCGCGTTTTCCTCTATTGGAATTGACTGACAAGGCCCTAAACACAATGACAAAATGCCTGACATGGCACCACAGGTATATTTTGTTCCGTTTGGGCTTCGTCAGTCACATATGCCTGCCAATTTTTTATTATGCTTTATTTTTTATTGTAACAACATATAAACGACATTTAATATCATTTAAGTCAATAACACAACAAAACAAAAATAAAAAAGAGTCGTCTTAAAAATTATGCTCTGGCAGTTGACGTGTTAAGAATATGTTTGTAACTATCTGTGTATACTGGTACTCACGACAAAGAGGATCTTAGTGTGAGAACCAGTGTATTAATGTATTAGTGCAATTTATGAACATATTGTTTTTTTTTTTTTAAGTAATCTAAAACTAACCGGTTGTTAGGTCCCTTGTTGCCCATGTTGTTGTTGTGCTTGTTCTGATTGTGGTTGTTATTCTGGCTGCCATCTTGATTGCCTCCGCCGCGCTTGAATCTGTTACCAATATTAAAATTAAATAAAATGTCGGAAATAAAAAAAGTTAGGAAATACAAACAAACTGAAAAAGTCATCAAACAAATGAAAAACCGGTTTGAAGAAGAAAATATGAAGGCACTTTTGTCACCTGATTTTAAGGATGTTCGTTCAAGACATTAGAAGACGTAGACAAACTTCTACAGGGTTATTTGAAAAACACCAGCAACCTCTTAAAAGTTGTTCATAATGATGAGTACAATGACCTCTTCATTGTACTCATCATTATAAACAACTTTTACTATGGGACAAAACTGAAATCGCGAAAAAAAATCAGCTGTCCCTACATTTTGACGAGATATACGAACATAAATGTAGGGAACAGCTGATTTTTTTCGCGATTTCAGGTTTTGTCCCATAGTAAAAGTTATTTATAATGATGAGTACAATGACCTCTTAAGAGGGTTGCTGGTGTTTTTCAAATAACCCTGTATATATACCATCCCTTTGAAGAGTCTTACTATGCGTGTTTTAATCGCCTCGTGTTGTGCCTTTATCGAGCAGATGATATCGAATGACATGGTTTCAGGCGCTCCTGTTCTAGCCGTATCATCTTGTAGCGACTTTTCATGCATGCTAAAAAGTATCCTATTATCTAGAAGAGGTTGTATAAATCACCTGGGTCCCAACAGAGGTCGTTGTCCATTCCCCTTGCCCTGGTTTATCTGCGGCTTATCATTCGGTTGTCCAGGCTTGTGCTTATGGTTCTGTTCGGGCACGGCGTGCGTCATGACGGGCCGGTCGTGTAGCGTGATCTGCTGCATGTCCTGCGAGAGGTCGCGCGGGGAGTAGTGGCGCGGCGGGAGAGGGGGGGGCGCGCCGTACGTGCCATACACGCAGTCTATGCCCTGGTTGTAGTAGAAGCGGAGCGTCGGCATGTCTAGGGGAAGAGGTGGAATATTCGCTTTAGTTAGATGTAGTGCTTGCAAGAATATTTTGGCGCCTGAATGACATTGAGGGAGCGTTGTTGGTAAAAAATTTGTTAAATTGTCACAGAAATTATATCATGACAAAACAATTCGGCGGCGTAAGTTCCGATTTTTGTCACGCGCCACAATAAACCTTCAAGACGTTGACAAGGTCCAGAAAGTGCCAGTTAACTGTAAAATTGGCAACACCTTTATTTCGCAGCCATAAGAGCGATTTTCGTAATTCAAGTGTTACCACTATCGGTTAAACGTATAAAATCGAAATACAAGTTGTCAACGAAACTTTTTGTAAAACTGACAAGTTAATTATTGCAGAGTTGCTTTTGCAATTGCTGGACCAGTAAATGCTTTAGTAATTGCCCACGACTTCGCCCGCATAGCTGCCATTAAGAACTTTTAGTATAACCGAACCGATTGCTTTCAAAATCAATTTCTATTGTGTCAATACTTACCATTTAAAGGCAAATCCGAGCCATTAGGCTGCACGCTCTTGAAGACGTGCGGGTTGACGCCGGGCGGCGGCGGCGGCGGCATGTGGCCCGCATGCGGGGAGTGCGGCACGGGCCCGGCGCCCGCGCCGCCGCACCACACCACGCTCTTGACGCCGCACACGTAGGGCGCGCAGCCCGGCCCGGTGTAGCCGCCGTTGTTAGGAGGCGCGCCCACGCCGGGGTTCATAGCATCTACACGAAAATGTTTAGTTTGTTATGACTCGAATTCAAGCCGAGAGATGTTTCGAGAGCAACCAAAAAGTTACTAAATGGAGAGGTGAGATAGATAGAATACTCTTTATTGTGTACGCCACACAAATGAGAAGATTTTAAGACATCTTTCCTTTGTATAGATTCAATCTCTTAGTAATATATAATTGCATAGCACGTGTGTGCGTTTACATGGCTCCCTTAATTTACAATGCTTTGCCTAGGTCAATTACTGAACTACCCCCCTTCAATAAGTTTTGTGTTGCGGAAGTGGTTGTTACAAGAGTGTTTTTATTCGATAGATGAGTTCTTTCAAAAGTGTCCCTGTAAATTTTATACATTAAAGCATAGATATATTTAACTGTTAAGTAGATACATAATTTTACAAATAGTAGTTACCTAGTAATTAATACCTTATATGTAAAAACTTGGACTATTGCATGCTAGATATTGGCCAAATGTGTGTTACTAAATATTTTATATAAGAACTACATTTACTTACCATATTTGATGCAATAAATGAATTGAATTGAATTTAAGTACCATGTACCAAAGGCTACCATATACTGGGTACGCCTTTCATTGACTTGAATGTGCCCTGACGGCTGAGAGTATATTGTGATCGCTCAGACAAATATCTCGCTGATGGTGGCATGGTGGCGCATCTTCTGGATTATTTAGTTCCCTTTGAAATTATTGAGCTGACGTGTGCAGATCCATGCGTCATTTTCGTGAACGGGCACCGTCGTACGGACTGGTCATCTCTTAGCCGCCACGCCTTATTTAAATTGAATTGTTGACTATGGATGCTTTTAACGTGCACGTCTTTCTACATCGAATATTCTTACAGACATAATTTCACCTTTAACTCGAATCGATAAAAACCAATATTTTGATTTAAAAGTGTGTCCATGGAGTTCCTTACTTGTTCTTCTCCATAGGAACCTGCTTAACCTATATACACTTTAGAATGGGCGACTAACTTCATCTTTCTGACTGACCGATTCCTTGATAATTCAAAAGTGTCTGTAGTTTGTTTAATTGAAACAAATTCTTTGAGTTTGTGTTTGTGAACCTGGTATCCATCAAAGAGAAGAGACGTCTTGTTATCAACCAAAAGGTTATTAAGTGAAGATATTATATGAAAATGCTGCAAGCCTATTGATTGTTCAAGACATTATATCTCCTTTTTTAGTGGAAAGCAGCCCTCTTGCAAAGGCAAACGTAGGTAGGTCACGATGCACGTCAGAACGAATACTTAATTACTACGTAAAAATTCCATTACTCTTTGAACGTAAGTTCTAAGTTTGTAGTTAGCATCTTGTAGCATACTTACACACTTGTATTACCTACATGTGTTACATGTAAAAAAAAAGAAAGAAAATACGTTTATTTGCGCCTAGGATGAACCAGTTGTAAAGATTAAGATTTGAAATTACAACAGGCACCAATGAGCTTAAAAGCGCACGTTTAACAACCACCTCCCCTGACTCTAGGTAAGCGATGAAATCTTAGAAGGAACCTATTCCTAGAAAACTTTTAACTTTCGAAAGCACCGACATGGACAAGGAGTTCCACCTCCTAGCATTATGCAGATGCACAATTAATGATTTATTTTGTTATCCAGCTACGAACTAACGGACAAAACCGCGGATCGATATTTTTCGCAAGTCTAATTAATAAAAGCATTCCGAACCCCAATACCACCCCTTCAGAACATCAAAGTGCAGTCAAATTACACCCATATGCATACACGGGTCAGTTTTAATAAACAGCGCCAAGCTAGGACTTAATAACGTTCCTCCAAAATGAATAGTGCACATAGGTAACGCTGCCAACAATAATTTATTCTACAATTTCGAATTGGATCGACTCATTCAGACACACGGTACCCCTCGCGGCGAAATTTTAATCCTCGTCCCATTGAATGTGCCTCATTTCGATCTGTCTGTATGTTTTCAATAACTTGTCTCCCCTCACGTTTTGTCCCTCTCGAAATTTCGCCGTGTCTAGTCCCCAGATAGCGGATTAAATAGGGAGGTGGACTTGTAGTAACAATATCATTAAATTTAAAGTATACTGCACTAATTAGCTGTTTCGCAAACGAGTGTATATTATTTCAAATTACAAAGGGTCCAATTTGAGACTGTTTTGAATTACCTACATAACAGTAAGTATGTACTTACACTCTCCAAAGAACTAAGTGGCCAACAAAAATTAGAATTATAGGCAACAATACACTTATAAATAAGTACCTACATACCTTGTAAGGCTCCAAACTTTGCAAACAATTTGTATTTTCGCCTGGACGTAAACATCGATTGTGTTTCGAAACTCCGACCTTCACATTTTCTTTAGAACAGTTTAATTATTGAAATTACCTTTTGAGAAGTTTAGCCCTTTCCAAAAACCGGTCAAGAGCGAGTCTGACTCGCGTCATCACATCGAGGGTACCGCACCATCATAATTATATAAATATTTTGGATGTGTTACTTTACGTCCAGTCCTTCAAAAATAGGATAGACGGACAGGCGGACAGGTGGATGGGCGGACAGTACTTTACTATTATATCTTTATGGTTAATATACAAATCTTAGCCACAACTGGTGACTGAAAAACGTTTCAGTAAAAATGTTATCCATAGTAGTCATGCCAACCGTTGTGGGCTCAATAATTTTAGGAAGAACAGAAAAGACCACTGTCTAAATAACAAGATTTTAGGTTATAAGAATGCGTATTAAAATCAACGTTAGTCTCCTACCACAATCAATGGAGTTGTAGGAGTACCTACTTATAAATGCTTTGATAGTTTTATCGAGACAATCTATTGCCGTTTCTGTAGAACAAGGAGAACTGTAGACGGATATAATGTGAACATTTGTAACTTTTAAGTGCTATACATTCACAATGACCACCTCCGGCGGTATTTTTTTTTTTTTTTCATCAAAAGTCGAAAACCATGCGGCCTAAAAACAAAACAAAATGTTTGAGAATGTGCAAACAGCGCTCTTTCATAAATGAAAGAGCGGTGTTTGCACATGCAAAAAAAATCACATTTACACATGCTCTAGTAGCTCCACTTCGAATTTTTAAGAACCTCTTTCGGTCCCTGTACATTGCAAAAAAATCTTACTTGTTTGCAAACTTTATTAGTAGAAAACTCGTCACATAATAAATTAATGGTATATAAGCATAACACAGCATCATCTATTACGTCATCACCAAAATTTTTATGAACGCCCCTTTGTACCGACCTATTATAAGGAAAACCAGTCTATTCTTCTCGTGACCCTTATTTGTAGCTTACAAAGAAATGATGTCAAGTGAGTGGGCAGGATGATCGTTCTGTATATTTAGATTTAGATCTCATTCGCACTCAAGGAAGGAAGGAAGCTTTCTGTTAGGAGGCCTCCCACAAGGTGGACTGACGACCTTGAGAAAGCCGCAGAATCCTGTTGGATGCGAGAAGCAAAAAACCGGTCGAAATAGAGGTGCTTGGGGGTCGTCCATGTCCAACAGTGGACGTCTTTCGGCTGAAATGATGATGATCCACACTCTGACTCTGATTTTTCGGGTGACAACAGAAAATCAGCGATGTGCTGATTTTCTCTTGTCACAGGATCCTTCATAGCACAGCATCGTGCTTAGTGGTAACTTCTCACAGTCACTACGAGCAGTTGCCGACTATTCCAGTTCTGTGTTTTGTGCAGTTGTGTGCTGTGTTCTATTTATTTTAAATAAGGTATTCGAGTTAACATTTTGTATGCCAAGTGCGAATTTTTCTTTATTTCTTTCATGGATTCCCTAATTTCGAAATATTTTAAATGAGCCTAATATAGTAGGGAGGTACTGCTTGATTTTTGCGGCCTATTTTATAAGTATCGAATAAATTTCATTGCTAGTAATTAATTGTTTATTATTCAATTATTATCAGAATGAGAGTTAGTCGTCGCACCCAAGGAGAATTCAAAGTCACAGAATGTAAAAGTTGTAAAAGAAAAAACAAACAATAAAACAAGTAATTTCATACCGCCGCTCCAAGAACTTATGGTAGATTCGAGATCTTCTTCATCCCAAACATAATCTCCAGCTGCATGGAAGTGAGGGGAACGTAATGTCAGTCGTGTAGGAATATTGAATTAGCGATGGCACATCAGGGCTACTTTAGAAACTATGGGTAGAAGAGCCACTTGGTCAAAGGAACGATGACTTCAATTTTGAAGGAAAATATATAACAAGCAAGGCAGTTGATACAATACATTATAGTTAAATTATTAATTACTGAAGACTTTGGCCGGCAAAATTATATGTACGGTTAAAGATATTTATCTCTCAAAAGAATTACGAATTCACTTAAAGAGAAAACGTAATTAGGTTTAAACATTAATGTGCCCTCAAGCGTAGCTCAAAATAAAATATTGCAACACATAATACTTATATTAAAACTAACATTATAATAACACTGACTTAATAGTATATTGTACCTAGGTTTTAACAGAAATCCTGAGTCTCAGCTGTGAGTCGGAAGTTAGAATCTAGAATTATTGTGTCGCTATAGCGAAAAACAGGAAACTGCCATCTTTTCTCATAGATTTCATGGAGTAAGTAATTGGAAAAATTAAATAGAGCATGTCTCTTTTCAGTGCTGTGCTCCAAATAAAAAATCGCCAACGTGACCCAAAAAGCAGCCAAACTTAAGTGGGACTGGGTTGCACACGCTTGCCGCATGTCGAACGAGTCATGAGCCAAATCTACCACCATGTGGGTCCCCGAAAACGTCCGGCGACATCGAGGCAGACCCAGGAGAAGATGGCGGGAACAGCTTAACCGGCTTGACACCTACAGAAAAGACTGGTCCACACTAGCTCAAGACAGAGAGAAGTGGAATGAAGAAACGGAAGTCTTTGCCCTGCAGTGAGACGAATAGGCTAACAATAAATAAATAACGGCGGCGGCGGCGGCGTTCTAATGGCGACATAAGTACATTGATATGATTCGTTCGCCAAGCAGCGACGCCGATGACGACGCTGATCACTGAAGCTGGTCGCGCTGTTGCTAGTATTTACATTCGCACATCGTGTGATCAGCAAATTACTTAAATCATTATTGCAATACCTACATGTAATCAGTAAAAGAATAACTTGCTAAATAATGTGCTTTATTATCATCATATTGTTGCTATCTGTTAAAACTATCTCATAAGCTTTGAAAGGCGAATCGCTAGCCTCATAAAGTGCCTCAATTATACCTAAGAGTCAACGTGGCTTAGGATAAGTGCATTTTGTTAATTGGTCTTGTTGTAAATAAAGATATTTGAAAATGAAATGAATGAAGGCGATGGTAGATTCCAGACTGATTGATTTGCAAGGCACTAGGTTACTGGAGAGGTAAATATTTCTTGGTTTTCTTCTGGCGAACTAGTGTTACGCGAAAACGGATTTTATTCTTTCTAGAATATTTTAAGTACTTACTGGTATAGGTGGTAAGCGTGTTGGTGGAGGCCGGAGTGGAGGAACGCACCGACGCTGGGGAAGCGATGCTGTGCGAACCCATGTCGCCGCTACCTCCAGTCTGCGGAGAAAGATTGACATCAAACTTAAGCAATTATTTCAATTAAAACAGGCACTTTTGAATTGCCAAGAAGTCGGTCAGTCAGAAAAATGAAGCTAGTTGTCCATTCCAAAAAATAATAGGTTCCTATGGAAAAGAACGGACAAGAACACCATTGATTTAAAAGCGTGTCTATGGACACGTTTTTAAATCAAATATTGGTTGCATCATTCATATTGAATTATCGCAAATATGCATTTCAAAGGCCAAAGTGCCTGTTTAAACCAGTGTTGCTGAGTACCAGTTTTCAGGGCTGTGAATTAAGAAAACTGTAATAACAATTCGCTACAGGTTTTATTTTTGTTAGCAATTATTTATTGAAATAAAAATGATATTAATGGCTATCTAAACATTTTATCATTGAACAAGAGACCATTTTAATTTTAAAAACACGAAATGTATTTTTGGTAGCGTATCCCAAACTTTCGCCGCAAGCGCGCCACTCAATGTGCTAAGTTGAAAGGAACAAGTTCCATAATAAAAACAATCACTAAAATAATTAACAATGTTCTACTAACCTGGGTATGATGGTTCTCAGTAGGCGCTCCACCATTCGGCTGAGTGTGAGCGAGCTCGTGGGGCGGAGCACCCGCGCCCGGCCGACAGTCCACCATCAGGGGCAGTGCTTCAACTTCAACCTGACGGAACATTCCACCAATAAAACATACGATACGATTTGAAGCCACTAACACAGATTTTGATAAATTACTGACAGTTTTAGAGAAAGATGAAAATGTCGATTTCATTTTTCTTCAAAAAGGTGCTTATGTCTTTACTATTATGGTAGGTAAAAAATTAAACACTACCATTACCATAATAGTTCATTTAGGGACCGTGGTACCGATACACAGGTGCGATATGATCGAGGTGCTCTTATAAAGTGATTGATTGCAACTAACTCAATTTTTAAATGAAAGTTTCTACTCGGTGCCCTCTGCGGACCAATCGCGAGCTGTGAGCTGGCGAGGGGAGCCTGCGCATGCGCGGTTGACTGTTGTCCAGTGCAATATGCACTAACCCTGATTGCTTTTTTTTGCTCTTCCGATATTATATTGAAATTGATAATCATATTTCGTAGAAAAATATATAAAAATAACATCTGTGAAAAGATTAGAAAAACGCGCAGCTACAACTTCTAGCAACTATTTGAGAAAAAACTTGTTGCTTTAATAAAAACATGATACTTATCTAATGAACCCTAATTTTTCCTGTCAGTAATTTACTCCACCACATTTAAGTAATTACTAAGACAACAACAACACAAACTAATTACTACTTTCTACAACAAACCACGTACTTATCCCAATTTGATTACCTCTAGAATAGCTACGATATGGTACTTGTGTGATAGATTTATAAGCACGTCACTTATCATCATTTCTAGAACTTTTACAAGACGCCGAATCAGTTTACCTACGTTTCATTAAAAAAAATATCAATAAACAGAAAAAACTTAATTTGTAAAACTTATCACATAATGTATGATAAAAAAGTAAATGAAGAAATGAAACGTATGACATGTTACCATATGCTTAATTGCATAGAAGGTAGACAAAAAAAACAACGTGCACATATGGTAGCCCTTTTATGTATTTGATGGGGCCTCCGAATGCTTAAATGGACTTAATACTATTAAAATTTTATTAATAAAAAATGTTATACGTAATGGACTAATGAATAGAGAGCAAACGTAGAGTCGAAAGGCTTCAGTTACGAAAGAATTCTGCCGCCTCGCAAACATTTATTTTAGAACGCCATTTCCGTTTTTCACGAGAAAAACATTGTTCCTATAACAGGATTTTCTCGGAAAACTTGTGTGGAAAGAACAGCTCGTTAAGTGATATGCTTACAAATCATCCAAAACCTAGTTCTATTTGTGTCTAGCTACAACTAACAGGCATTGGTTCAAAGTTAAGAAAATCCAGGTGTTGATATGTGAAATCGACGTTGTTTTGGAAGGATACTTCTGTCTCTTCGTTCCACGACACTTTGCTCGTCTTGGTTGCCTTTTCAGGAGCCTTCTCGTCTGTAGTTACCTTGGATTTGTTTCGGGCCTTGCTTAGACCTTGTTTCAGAGTGATGTTGCCTGGTTGTGGGACATTCGTTGAGTACGGGAAGTGTTCAAATAAGTTTGTGCGAGAGTCAGTTGTATTTTAAGACAAAAATTGTGCTGAATACTAAAAATTTGTGCAAAATAAGTAAGTAGTGAAAAGAGCAAGCATTTATAAAATATTATTTTTAAAGCATTTGCAAAATTAATATTTTAAACAATGTCGAACCTATTTGCTGCAACATTTGGCTTAGGGTCAGGAACTGAGAATGAGCCCGGGAGTATCTGTAGGGAGGGGCCCAGGGTCTTATTTCCTCAAGGGGAAGCGGTTCCAACTGCTCAAAATTCACTATTCGCTTTTCACCCAACTCCTCGATAAACACGAGGCAGGGGCCACCATCAGGCCTCATTTCTTGGATGTGGCAGTGGTAAGGGACTGTCTGCTCGGGCTGCAGTTTGCACAGACATTTGACGCCCACTTGAAGGGTAGTTCCATCCGAATATCTCGCGCCATAACGCATTTCTGTAATACCATTTCATAAGTAACGAAATAGGTAAATTATATGTTAAAATAATTCCCTCAAACTGAAATGGAATAGGGAATGGAAACGCCCAAACAACACATCTTGAGATTGATGCTCTGCCCTCGTTACATAGAAAATGATCCGGCATTTCCGTTCTTACGAAAACCAATAACGAAATAACAAGAAATTCGCAAGAGAAAGCGAGTATTAATGCGAAGACGTGTAACGTCCAATCGATCGAAAACTGACTGCAAGGTCGCTGAAAATTATTCCAATCTAGCGAAACATACACAACATGTTTGTGTAGGGTTTCTGCTCCTATTCCATTCATGGCCAAAACTTATGTACCTCGTCTCAATTCGCTCCAGACATCAAACTCTATGTTCCTATAGATATCAGGATCCAAGGCTTTTGCCACTTTGTATGGAAACGGAGTGATTCCGTTGTCGAGCAAGTCTTTCGCGCTGTTAACGTTCAAGCAGTTCATGCAGACATTCTCAAGTTGTATTAGACTGCGGTTGAACACGAAGATGCTTAGAGATTCTTTCAACAGACTAGCTCTTTCCAAGTCTTCGGTATGGTGCTTACATTTGAGCGCCAAAGCGTTGTTAGTCCTGTCTTTGTCATCATCAGCAGCTTCGATGAATATCTTAGCCCTTTCCTTCTGCTTTTTACGACGTTCGACGTTCTCTGACATGAAGTACTCGATATGGTTACTAGGTACCTTGTCGTGGAGCATTTTGTCGACGGCGTAAGACAAGTCTTTTAGCTGGTAGACGCCGTCGTAAAGTACTTCATATACGAGAGCTACAATTTTATTATAATGCTGCATTTTACGTTTGAAATAGATATAAAAATTTAAAACGAATGCCACCAATAAGGTCTTTCTAAATATAGAAAAGTAGGTAAGAAATTTGTAGTACTTTCTCTGACTGAGCTGAGACATTGAGAGAAGAAAATGATGCTTGTTGCAAGCCTAGGAAATGAAGGAAAGTTTGGGACCAGGTGCCGACTTTGAGAAGTTGTTGTCAACTTTCAGAATTGGCTGACAAATATCTCAAGCAGTCAGTAACTCAGCAAAAGTATGTTGTTATATATTTTGTTTATTACTCCTTGCCAAGTTTCAGACTCATCATCTGTCTAGCCTTTTCCCAACTATGTTGGGGTCGGCTTCCAGTCTAACAGGATGCAGCTGCATACCAGTATTTTACATGGAGCAACTGCTTATCTGACCTCCACAACCCAGTTACTGGGTAATACAATGCCCCTTGGTTGATTGTCAGACTTTCGGGCTTCTGACTACCCGCAATGACTGTCAAAGATCCATGAATGACAGCCGGGACCAACGGCTTAACGTGCTTTCCGAAGCACGAAGGGGTCTCGGTATTTATAGATGGTCACCAATCCACAGACCAACAGCGGCAACAATCATTTATTGAGCAAAACCATTATTTAAATAATTATATAAAATTTGCACGCCGACATTAATGGCAGAATAAGAGATTCATATACCTTATCTTTAAGATCTCTCTGGACCTACCTTATTTATGCATATAAATGATTTTGATTTAAAAAAACCACAATGAAAAAAAAATGGTTTTTACAAGCTACTGTCATTTTTGTGTGGAAGTGGCCAAACACTCATCTTGAATGTTATCTAGGCTAAATTTTACATATTCACATGAATTTCATTTTAATGAGATGAAACAACTCTTAGGCATTTGCATATTTTATTGCAGTAGCTTATCCAATATTTATAATTATTTGAATCAACCTGCCTGCTATATAATATTAGGCCCTATGACAAGTATTATTTTGTTTTTGCATAGCAACACACTTATTATTGCAACCTAATCCAAATACTTGCAAGTTCCATGAATCAGGTCAGTCAGTATGAATGAAATCAAACCAAACTATTCGCAAAAGACAAGAAATCAAACTTTGATGAGAAAATCATAAGTTCAGAGGGGCAATTCTCATAATTGTATGAACGTTTACTGTCTGATCTGTCACAATATGCCAAAAAATACTTCTAATTTCCCTACATTTTGACAAGTTTTTGACATTTGTTTGTCACCAAGATGAGACTGCGACTAGATTTTGAATGTTTTAAATTATGAAAATTGGCCTTCTGGTTAAAATAATAATTTGCCTATCATAACAGGATTCATAGATATTTAAAGATAAACAAACTTACATTGGCAAAAAGATGATATGTTAATGAAATCTTTTGTGTACACCACATCAAAATGCTTAGTGTCGGGTGAGTAAAACAGGTATATTGGGTCTCCATAACCATTGCATATTTTTGTTTGTGGACCTTTGTTAGCTTCAAATATTACAATGTCTCGTCTGCAAGGTTTTAATGTCAAGTTATTTTATTTTGAGGCTTTGTGCCTAACACAATTTGCAACAATTTGGCATTAGAAGTGAAGGAAATTGAGGCGATTCATATATTTTGTCATGAAGCTATGCTGAATTTATTTAGAAAATGTAGTGATACAAGTTTCAGTATTATTGTAGTTAATTTAACTGTTGGTAAATTCATCAAAAATCATGTTCCGTGTACTATTGAAGTATCAATCTTGTATTAGGCACAGCATCAATGGAAAGTAAATGTAAGAAATTATAAATCAAGAAGCGGGTAGTCAAAACTTCATGTAAAAATGTTCTTACCTATAAAGATGGCTCATGGCCGATATTTCAATTAAACCACCCCACTCGGATGGGTTTGACATCTCTTTGAGATAATTCTCAAACGGACAAGTCAACGACTATAAAACAAAAGTATTTAAATGTTAACATCCTGCCTGAATCTGAATTATATATAACAAATATGTAGCATAAATCCTACCCCTTCGAAGAGGTGTCTTTTAGTAGCCATAAACTGAACGCAGTCCAGGCGAACTTTATGAAAGTATCGCTGGGTGTTATACATGTTCTCAGAAACTGCGCGAAAAAGGCAGCTCGAGTCCCTAGCTGTATGTTTACGGAAAAATCCCATCTCGTCCAACCATCTGTCCGGCTCCGAGGAACGCTTGTGTATCTTCCACGGACCGCGACAGCGGATCGGGGAAGGCGACATTGTACACTGCTAACAATCTGCAGGTAAACAAAAACAAATGACGCTGCCGCTTCAATCAACATATCCGCCAAAAATTTCTAACAAACCGACCCATTTCCCAACCAGATTTGAACAGAACAAAGTTAGTTAATGGATAAGATATCCAAAAAACCATATCGTAGCTATATCTTCTGGCGAATGCAAATGGTTGTTTTGCTGTCTACGCTATACAACACGTGCAAACTTTAAATCTTACGTACGATGCTAAAATAACATGAAAGCACTTACCGAAATAATATATCCCAACTGTCAGCATCAGTGTTAAACTTTGTTATTTGTGCGAAGTTGTATTTTCCCAAAATATAATGAAAATTGCACGTGCCAAAAGCAAACCGTCAACAGCCGGCGGGAAGCAAATCAAAATTTACACAAGACGACGGCATTTTTGCAACAATGTTACCAAAGTAGGAGCGCACTCCAGGCACACATTTGTCATCTCGTTTTAACTTTGCTTAAAAGTGTATCTTGCTATTTCGTCTGGGTACTTTTATGCTAGATATATTGTTATTGTAGTTCGTCGGAAGCGTTTTTTGGCAGCCATAAACAACTTCACAGAGTAGGGAATATTAATCTGTGAAATGACATAGGTAAAAAAGAAAACCAAAAAGTTTTATCGCGGTTTTGTACATATTAATTTTTGGACTTCGATTCTTTTGTGTAATTATAATTTTCCTAGTTTTTAGATGACTTTTAAATTTTATTTATAATTCCAAAATATAAAGTGATATTGACAGGGTTTACAAATAAAGAAAACTGCCGCATTCGAGGGAATATAGATAATAGTACCAAAGTAAACTAGTGGATGGAGATTTTTGGACGAAAAACAGGCTAGTAATAATACATAATTCGCTTCTCTTTTACAAAGCATGGATTTTTGAAGTATAATCTTATTTTGAAGAGACTGTAGCTTGAACTAAACGAGACAGCAATTCTTGTTCATAGCAGTTGTCCCACCGCCGGCGATGAACGAGTAGCGAGTAGAACTAGCAACTGAAAACGAGTTTGCGAGCAGCGAGTGTGTAGTTCCGATAGTTTTGTTGCTGGGCTATCAACGAGTGTCCGAGTGGGAAGAGCGATTACTCGCGGGCGCACTGTAGGCCGCTGGTTGGTCTCTCGACGTGAGCTCTGAGCTCTGACCACCAAACGAGCATCGCTAAGGGGGTATAATCTTTGATAGCTCTTGTCGCTCAGCGATAAACCAGTGGAGCGAGTCCTCACCGGCAGTGTGACTGAACAGTCAGCGATCAACCATTAATGTATCTCTTTTGTTTACACGGAATGTATATCTATTCTAAGTTTCTTGAGCGAGAAAATAGCCGATAGTTAGTCGCTTCCTCGCCGATGGGACAACTGCCTACTTCGAATAATGACATGAATAGCCACAGCGTGCAATTGGTTCGCAGAGGAAGCGCAGAAGCGCGAAGCCTAAGACACGGAATTAATAGGCTCCCATTAGGGTCTAGTTATATCTCTACATTTTTAAATATTGTAAAGTTGTTCAGTTCAGAACATTTGCATGTATAACCTCCTCCTTTATTGAAGTCGGTTAAAAATTGAAATCCTGTTTCGGTTTTGGTAGAAAGAAATAAAAAACACGACACGTTTTTAAATCTATATTTATAAAAAGCACCGTCTGTAAAACATACAAAATTCCGGTAAAAATGGTTTATTGGCATCGACAGCGTTATTATAAAAATGGAAAAATGTTTGATTATGGTTGTATATGACAATATAAAAATTATGATTGTTCACATCATTGATTAGACAAACTATTGCTTCCTTTTTGATTCAGACCGAATACTTATACCATAATATTATGGTTGAGCAAGTAATATTGTTACAGTACTACATTCGATGATTCTTACCATATTTCTAGTTAATACAATGCAAAAATACTATATCAACGCAGAAATAAAGTTAAAAATTAATTTAGACCCAAATGAGATTTGGTAACTACACTCCTAATTTATTGACCAGAGCATCACACACGCGCAGATGCATAATTCTCATGAGCACTTAAACATATCTCAACTTCAGGGAGAACACAAGCACAGAATAAGATTGAAGTAAACCATAGTTTAATATTTGGAGTGCAGTGTGTTCCCGACTTATATAAATCAGTACTTGACATTCATACTTAATTATTCCTTTCAATATAAATTAAATTATAAAATGCTCGTAAAATACGCTTATTAAATATACATATTATTATACCGTTAAAAAGTGACATAGAAAATTTGGTTCCTATAAACTAATGATAAGGACCAGTTTACAAAGTCCATTCTAAGTCTAATCGAACCTAGGTGTAGGTCTGTCGTTTGATAAAAATAAAGACTTGTTAAAACGGACAGCGCAAACGGCCTATGACTTATATCGAGTTTAAAATACGGGCGATACTAGCGAGATATAGTTGCGGGTGGTTATTGTATGAGAATGTTCAGGCTGTTTTTTCCTGTTCAATGACGTCCTTGGTAGGCAGAGGGTTCTTCTCGCAAGTTTCAGTGTGCTTCAACTTGGTAGGGTCGAAGTTCTCGATGCCGTTCAAGAACTTGTTCTTCTCCTTCTCAGCCTCGATAGCTGTGAGTGGAAAAAATCCGTTAGAATATGATTTACTTAGGACACGATAAATATAAATGGTCGACACGTTTCTGAAAAAAAAACTATTTTAACTGTTTTACATCCTATTGGACCTGTTTACTCGTGATGTCGGTTTTCCAATGTTGGACAAGAAAGTGTTTTTGGAGTAAATATTTAATTCTGATTTTTTGGAGGTGTTAAGTTTACATTCGATTTTTTTAAAACTACCTACGTGTATAAGTCCTTCTCAGAGCGCTTATTTATATTTAAAGGTGATTGATACGATGCTAATTACTAAGGGTACTAAACACTAGAAAACTTTTTGTTCACAATGCCCATTACAAACACAAATCACGTTCATCCAAACCAGACTGAAGAATATTATTAGTATGCGGGAATTGAACCCACGTTTTCAAATCAAACGACTGTTATACTATTAAGGGTCTATACTACCTCAAATGGCTTATCATGATCCTCTGTTATGTCGAAAATACTGCAGCATTAATTTTGAAATAAATATATGGTAAGTAAAGTTGAGGATTAATGTTAGGTCTTATGTTTGACGAAAACACGATTCCATAAAATTTTCTCGATAGAAAAAAAATTCCATAGTTACCTCCAAACCGAACAATAAACCGCTGGTATTCAAAATATACTTCAAATTGGATCATGAAACTTTGTATACTAACCGAACTAACTATAAAGCAGGTCTTATGATTTTTATTTTAATTACCATTATTTTCACCGTAAAAAGCAAATACCTAAACTATTGGCGCTGCCTGCCGCCTAACACCGCACTCTGTCTCGCTCTCACTCAGTCCGCGAGCAGTATCGTGCGAGCGAAATAAAGAGTGAATTTTAGCTGAGGTAGTATAGGCTCTTAAACCAATTGATTGATAGTCTCGATACTGCCTGAAGTTCTGCTCTCTGCATAAAGAGAAAGTAAGCGTGCAAATAATATATAGTCACGCAAAGGCAAAGTCAACTACAGGCAGTCGTGATGATAAAAATATACACTCAGCACAATAAAACATGTTTTTGGAACACTGCAGTAGGCAGGTATTGGCCACATAAGTACAAAATATAAATTAAAATAGGCAGAAAATTATAAAGCAGCAAAAATAAACCTTCAATAGGCGGTAAGGGATTCTTTTCTTCCGTCGTCGTATGCTTCATCTGAGTCTTGTCGAAGTGTTCAACGCCATCCAAAAGATTCTGGTGCTGTTTCTCCGCGGCAACAACTGATGCAAAGCAAATCGTGCAAGGCAAAACACAATAAATACAAGTAAATAATAAAAGCATTGAATACGTCTTCGTATTTGTACATAGAAAGGCAACATTTACATGCTAATTGACTCGGACACGATAAGGAGTGCTCGGAATAAAAAGCGTGTCAGACCGTAAGTGGTCACAAAAACATTGATAAGCTAATGACAATGAGTCTTCGACTTGTTTAGTCATTAAAATTACATAAGATAATTCAGAAAAAGGATATTGGGTTGGTATATTGCCACTCGTAAGCACATTAGGTTTTATCATAATATTCTATTAGAAATAAACTGTATTTTGCAATGTTATTGCACATATACATGCGTAATGCTGGTGCTGATGATGTAAAATTATATAAAAACATACCATCTTTGTCAGGAAGTTGGTTCTTTTCCTGAGTTTCTGTGTGCTTCAACCTGGTAGCATCAAACTTTTCAATACCATCGAACAGGGACTTTTGAGTTTTTTCTGTGGCAACATCTGAAAACCATAGACAAAACGTGTCAAAAATATTCGTTATTTGAATTATTTGGCACACTCTCACAACGTCTAAAAAACATGCGCGTTATTATTTTAGTAAAATGTAGGTAGTTAGAATTACAACAATATCTGCAAATGAGTCGTAAAATACATATTAGCTTCGTCCCCTGGTTTAGTTCCCCAGTTAAAATTAGAAGGAATGCGATGAGCAAAAGCAGCCACGTCTCACAGGCGTATTGCGGCTCGCTATTATTTATTAGTGGCGCGGCATTCCACCCAGTGATATACCTAGTGCGTTTGGTAGCACGATTTTTTCCACTGTCTCCGTTTTCCTGAGGGAGGATGTCTGAAATTGTTCTACGCCTTGAAGTAGCGCGTTGTGTTGCTTTTCTTGCGCTACGTCTGTTGTGAAATTGAAATTTCTGTTATTCCGTTATCGATTACCTACTCATGGAATGTTTGTTTTCAATCGAAGCGTCAATATTGCCTGGCTTCAAGATAAGGTCTTAGTGTGTTTTGTTATGGATTTTAGATAAGGCGAATTACTAATCGATGTCGATTAGACGCCGAGTCTTTCCTGTAGATATCTCGACCAAATCTTAATGCCGACATCGAACCAAAAGAGTGTGCTTTGTTTCTATACGTAACTTCCTTCCATTGGCAATAACCTCTACGTAGGTTATTGAAACGGAAGGAGTTGGATTCCTGATTGATAACTACTCTCGCCAAATTGGTAAGTGATTGCAAGGGTGAATGCGGGCCCCCGCTTTGTACCCAATCAGCTAGATTGCATGATGTATTAACGATCAAATAGTTCATATAACTTTGGGATATAGTAACGAAAGAAGAAATTGTCGACGGCTCAAAATAAGTTCAATTAGGTTCACTTCAGAACCGTGAAGAAATCAAATTGTTGATTCAATTAAAGCTACTTAGTTAACTTTGCTAATTAAATTAGATACTATAGCTCCGACCACCTCAATGTGTTAAGTAAGTACTTATATAATGTCAATTAAGTATATCAATTTCGATAGACGATGAGTACATAACATTACTCATGGTCTATCGCTAATCGCCGGAAGATTGTGACTTCTAGAATAGTTTATTTGACGTTCCATAAATTTCAGTACCTTTGTGACTGGACACTTCTGTCATACTTATAGCTTGCTTTCAAGGATTTTCCGAGAAAGAGGAGACTTATCTACAGAACAGAAACCCACATTTTTTTTAACGGGCGGAAATCTGATGTGCGCCCATATAATTGGTACCTACATCTACAACATCAAGGAGTTAAATCCCATGTGATAGTACTCAAAACTCTTCTTCAAACCATTTACAAAAAGCTGCTGCTTTTCCCCAGATGAGCCTATTGAAAGCTACAATTCTTGTTTTTTTCACAACCGACGAAAAATACGAAGGAATCGAGCTCTCAAGCAAGGACCTCAACTCCCACCATTTCCTGAACATACCTTCTGCGGAGGGCAGCACGATCTTCTCATTGGTGTCGACGTCACGCAGGCAGCTCTGGTTGAAGCCTTCCAGCTGGCTCTTGAGGTCGACGGCTACCTTGGGCAGGTCCTTGAGGGAGGGGGCATCTACTGAGCAGGCCATTTTTTTGTGGTATCTGGAATTACGAGAATATTGGGAGTTAGTTGAGGAGTATGAGCAAAAGAATATGAATGTCGCATGATGTGGGTCACATAAAACTTTTGGATAATCTGAGAAGGGAAAGTTACTGCACAGAATGTGATATGATCAGTTGATCAGTGGTCTACCAACTATCATTGGGCCGTTGCCCTCTCATACAACGCCCACGCTCTTACGTGGATGATTGACTTTGATAAACCGCTGGTTTTCAGAAACCCATAACTATTGATAGGTAGGTACTTATTATCTAGAACTATTTCAGGTAGATATTGTTCATGTAGCAACATGATAACAATTCTTATACTTAATGAAATTGCGCTTATACAGGTTGAAATTTTAATCATTGTTTTCCTCTTATGGGGTCATTGTACTCATCTTATGAACAACTTATACTATGGGGCCAAACCTGAAATCGCGAAAAAAAAATCAGCTCTTCCCTGCATTTTGACGAGATAAAGAGAGAACATAAATGTAGGGAATAGCTAAGAGGAAAAAAGTGATTAAAATGTCACCCTGTATAAGTGCAATTTATTATTAGCTAGCAGTTACGGTCAAATCATAATTCAGATTTCCTTTGTTTAAATTTCTCTGGTAAGCTTAGTGCATTTTGTAAGATCGTTGAGAAGTGACTCAAAAACCCTTATTTAACGACGTAAAAGAATGTTAAAAGTTACATTAGATGTCGGTGTACGGCTTTCAAGTATCGCTAGCGAACTAAATTTGGTAGACGATGAAACATCGCTGCATTAGTCGAGTTAGTTAAACGTCGTCGTGTAGACTGATTACTAACAAACAATCGATAAAGACTGGAATGGTGAAGGTGTTAGGAATTATTGACACGTTTACAATTGATTGGATTCAGTTTAGCAGCGGTTTTTGAACACTTGCACATTTCTATATCGTCTTGTATGATCGATAAAGCCAAATGTCCCGCGAATTATCTTTTATAGTCCCTATTTTTTTTTTTTGGTCTTTTCGACGGCAAGGCAATAGTCAACTCTAACTGATTTACATTTTATTTCTAAGGCGCAGCTTACTACGGTCTTACACTAATTATTTCTTTCTCATTGAACTATCATTACGCAATTTGTCACGGTTTCCGCGACCTCTTCAATTACAAATCGCTTGTCGAGCGGAGAGTGAACTAACGGCAGTTTAACAAGCATATGCTTACCACGGCCATTGTTGTTGTAAGCTAACTGTTTATATCTTCGCCCACATGTAAGGTAAGATGCAAACAAACACTATGAAGAGCTGGTTAATTTTTTTCTATAGAATAATGTTATAAAGAACGTCTCAGTAAAATGTTAGCTTGTACTCCTATTGCGGACGCTCAAGATTGTGTGAAGTGATCATTGATATTTTAAGTGATGAATGAATTTGTAATGCGTCATGCTTAGGTGAACCTTGGTAACCACAAAGGAGACCTGGAAGATTCGATTAAACAGAGGGTCCTCAAACATGTAGCCACGTTCTTTTCTAAAGATCCAATTATCCGACTTCCGTTAAATTTCATTAATCGAACTATTCAGTAGCATTCAGTGCGAATACAGATAAATAATTAAAATTGTCTATGGTATTTTGCTTTTTTTTTCCTCAGCCTAGCTTTATGAGTGATGCATGGCCGTAGTCGTAGCTAACGCTCGTTGCATAATAAAACACGGGGTCATTGTTGCCGGCAACTCGGCGTGTATACTAAACCAGAATACATCCTGTGGCCATGGAAACAATCTTTTGTTTCCAATAGGATGTTTGTTCAGGGTTGATATCATAGGGGAGTTTGACGACGACGATTATGTTTTTTGTCGATGATTTAAAGTTCTTTGGAGGCTGCTCCGTGGTTAGCAATCTTGAACAAAAAATCAGATACTTGTCTTGAAAAGCGGTGTGATTTCATTTGAATGGCATTAAAACACTATTTATTTTCTGGAGATAACGAATTAGGGACTATAGGTTCTTAAAACATGAAATTATCCAACCGTGTGGGAAGAAGAAAACGTGTTCTATGAAAAAACGATGGGTACCTACCTACGGAAAAAATATGTCACCATAAATCATTCATCAAAACAGTTAAACAAAGCATGTATTTTTACATAGTTTATACGGGGTAAAATATTGAATCAAAACATTCTCAAACATAACTAATAATAAACCAAGTAATAATAACACGAGGATAAAGTCTATTGTTATAATGAGTCCTCTGATAGAATGATCCAGAAACGTCATTAAATGAATAGACTGGGCATTTAATTTACTTAGCTGAATTCGTGTTTGATATATAGTTGATTGACATAATGCCAGCCAGTTTTACATGTGTAGTAATCGAAGCAATAAGTCATTGGCCTGTGTTTGTTTTACGAGGTTTTAAATTGTTTGTGAATTAGTCATTAAGTGTGGCTGCGAAATTGAGTACTTGAGTCGTCCGTTATTGTTGGAATTGTTATTTGAACAGCCTTTACTTTGACACTTTTGTTATATTAGTAGGTAGGTACAGTCATATTTTCGACCTACTTTGGGGGATTACTAAGCGCTAAGTTCATGGGTATGACACGCTATCTATTGTTTACTAAATCCATCCAATGGATCGTTTTTTTTAATGAGGTAGTAGTCAATAAATAAATCTATGACGAACTACTTACTTTATGACGCGACTGTCAAAATTATTGACTGACATGTCTTTTGTAGTTCAGTTCATTTTAAAAAACATTTCAATTAGCATAGGGCCCAAGACGCTGCCTTGCGGTATACCATGCAAGAGCAGTAAGGCCAGTAATCCGATAATTATAATTATTTTTGGTGCTATAAAAACTCGGTAAAAGAACTCTTTATAATTTTTGGTCATTAAAATTCAAATGAAAATAATTGCCTATGATTATTTTGATGTTCGTAATTAAAATTTTGCTTTTTATTGCGGTGTATAAACGATTAAAAGAGTTCTTTTGTGAAATAAAGTGAGTAAAATTTCGTCACAAGACGGCATGTATACCTGCAGGCCGGTTTTACCTGTGTATTGATAAATGCAAAACCTGTGGAACATGTCGGGGTGGTGCAAGGCGACATGATAACACCTCGGATTCGCGAATACTGGGACAGGCTTTTACAGGTCTTTAAATATTAGGGCCTAACAAGACAAGAACATCTTAGTACTCTGGTCACCCTGCTAGTTAGATATAGCTATAATTCAAATCCATTTTGTAGATTAGTCACAGCTTGTATCAATTAATGAAACGGCAGCGGCCGATTAGGGCGTGGACGAATCATCATAAATTCCGATACCAAACATTGTGAATTGTGATCTTTTAATAATCACGGGTTTAAAAATTCTTCTGTTTAAACATTTTCTAAGATTCTACGATTTATTCTACTACTTTCGTCGTTTTTGGTCAGAAAGAACGTCGGCTCGTAGCCATGTAATACTCACAGAGCCGTATGGATCATTCTCAAACGTTTTCCTTGTAAAAGTTATTGAAAGGATTTTTGGCTGTCTAACTTATGATCTAAGTAGTTATCTACGCACGTGAAGAAAACGATCGAAAAACTTTCCGATGTTTCCAAAGAAATCCTTTGAAGATTTTGTATCGGATGTTTTGCGAGGACGAGGGTAAAAGCAAACAATATGTTAGCATTAAAGAAACAATAAACTGCCCTTACATCCAAGATGTTCAAACAACACGATCTTTACATGAGGCTTTCTTTATGAAATTCTTGAAGCGCATGCTTGTTTATGAGGACTTCGTATTATAAACTTCGTGTGTGTTAGTTTTTTTTTAGTGTAATGATAAAAGTGTATGTATTTGTTGTATTTTTAAGTTATTTTATATTGTATTGTATGTATTTATATGGGCCTTGATGCCTGAAATAAATAGATAGATAAATAAATAAATATAAAAATGTAAACGAAAACGTATCTTCAAATTTTATGAGCTTTAAAAGTTAGAGACTGTTTAGTCTTTTCAAATAAGTGTGAAAAGAGATTTATGTTGTTGTTACTTTGGAATTTGACGATGTATAACAGCAGAAAATATGCTGGAAAGGCAAATTTTGGCAAAGAGCCGGGATACCATAAGTGCTTGAAAGATATGTAAAAGGAGATTTGGCAATTTGGTTTGGCACCAGGCACCATGTGGCGGAAATTAGAAGGGCACAAGTTGGCACAAAACAAATCCAGAAGAGTACATATTTGCCAAAGTTCGGAAATAAGATAATGATATTATCCACATTTCCTTATTTTAGAACTTTGGCGAATAGGTAGTCTTCTGGATGTGTTTTAAAGCTGTTTACTTTGTATTTACGAACCACCCACGGTTAACTTCTAAATAAGGATCCTTTCTGCAATAAACTTTCAAATTAATTCTATTTCTGCGCGACAGAAAGCTTTAGTAATGCTTCTACAAAGTTTCGAGACTCATTGCGTCTTCCTTATTTCTTATTAAAAACTACAGAATTAAATGTCAGGCCCTTAAATAAATGTAAATTAAAGTTAAGTAATCGAACAATTTAAATTACACTGCAATATTTATCAATTGGCCTCAATAACTCGGTCCTTGTTTATCCATGGCTGTCAGGTTTTTCAAGGTTTTCAACCGATAAATGGGTGGAGAATCATCCGATGCACCAATCATCAATACAATGGCATAGTAAAGGAAGCGAACAAAGTTTGCAATGGATAATGGAATATTTATTTTGGTAGGAATGTGTTGTTTGTGTTGATCAACGCAAATAAAGATAAAGTGCACAGACTACTGCTTCGAAGCCCGAAGCATTGATTCCAGACCATTTTTCCAGCTTTTAGATACACTTTTCTAAATACAATTAAATGTATGATGCGTACCACCTACACTAGAAGTCTTGCCAGTGTTTCAGCTTACGGAATGTTTCGACTGACGTTTTCGTTTGCTTTACTTTATCTTTACCTAGCCCTACCAGCCGAACTTTATCGTACCTACCTGCCATTAAGCACTGAATAAAACTGATAGCATAGCACATACTTACTATAAACATTTGATAACCTAGTTATAAACTCAATACAAAAGGGAACCCTTTCAGTAGGTAAGTAATTTGTGAGGGGGCCTACTATATATGTAAGTTTTAACTTCACTTCCACCATGGGTTTGGAGACCCTCAAGTCATTACATAGGTCCGTTATTTATAGTTAAACTTGAGTCAATGAACGAGCGAACTTGAGTGAATGTACGATTTCTACCGCCCGCGCAACCTTTGCTATCCTAATATACAAGTTTTGAGCTACCTAATTAGTGCTACACAGAAGTAGATAAGTAGTAATGTATTGGGTTTGCGGTGAGGTGTTAGTTAACATAAATACGTCCCGCACATATCTTGTTACAGAGCCGTACCGCACGCGTCTTGCACCGCTAATCAGAGCATGTTGCTTTAATTAAACTGAAGAAAACTGCCGCTGAACATTTTAGAGAATCACCCTGTTAGTTCTAGGAGCACGACATAGAAAATTAAAAATTGTCTGTGGCCCCTTTCTTTTTTTGGAGTCGTCTCTTCTAATCAGTTCAATTCAAGTAGATTTAGTAGGGTCGAAAGAAGGTTAATTGCTTAATATTTAATTTTTGCAGGAAATCAATGATTTGTCGGCAAAAATTACTCATACACGCGAAAACCAAGATGAGAACATTCTAGTCATGCCACCTTATTTACTGCTTTATATCCAACGTTGATAATAAAGTATGATGATGCGTCATAAACTCATAATTGATTCATGCTTTTAACTACCTTAACCACTTAGAAATACCTACCTACTAACACTTCTCTCTCATATCGGGAAAGGATGTGAGTCATGTCATGGTCATGCCTAACGACATCCACTGACAAAAAAAAAAACAATGGGCTTAAAAAGATATCACCATACTTCGCTGCAACAATGGTTACCTACATATGTACAATCTAAATTATGTCTGTCTCTGACCATCTGTCTCGTCTTGTCTCGTCGAAATAAAATCAGTGTTCTATTGTAACTTTAGATTAACTCAGCTTAACGGTGCGTGGCGTGTCATGGCGCCTTTCCAAAACCTTATAAGGTATAGAACCTGTAAGAACGGGTACGTAAAACAGTCGTCATTCTTGGCGCCATAAAAAATACGAGGCATGCGCGCCATATGGTCAGAGTTTTCAAAATGTCAGCCGAAACGTTTTGTTTTTAAACATTCGTAATCTAAAAAAAAATTAAGATATGTTAATAAGTTAACGTTGTTGTTTCGGGGTTCTGTTTCTCATGACTACAATACAACATTGTACAATAATATTTTACATCTGTGTGTGTTCCACTTATAGTTGTTTCATTTTATGTAACGAACAGCGATGGCGTCCTCCATTTTGAAATGTGTTTAATTGTTATTCTTGATGATGAATTCTCATGCAAACTAAGAATGTATTGAGTAACAGCTACATTTTCGCCAACATTTTGGGAATCAATACCGGCTTAATGGCAACGTCTACCGTATTTTGGTGGGGGAGCGTACAGTGAACCGAGTGAGTCATGCGATGCACGTCTGCGAGCCGACACCGTAGAAAGTTTAAAGTTATTAAAATTTCACCGTAAGCAGATCGCTGGCCTCGACACGTTCTGTTTTTGCTGATTTACAACTGCTACTTACTATGTTTTGCAGTTGTGGTTACACTCACATCTCAAACAGACCGGGCTGTAATTAAGTACGAGAAACTATGATTAAGTTGTACTCCTCAATTAACATAAGATAGTTATGAAGAAAGAAACAGCTTCCGAGGAAACAAGGTCTAATGTAATTCTAATAGCAACCGCATTTTATTAAATAAAGGAAATTAAATGATCAAGAATCTTCTTCCTTGAGGAAACCTTCGAAGACATACATATAAGTGAATGTTCTCGGATGGAAACCAAATCTTCTTGTTTCGCTTTTACTTGGACATGAAAAGATGGACGCTCCGTCAAGACTAATTAGGAACGACTTGCAGACGAGAATATAAATGAAGGAACAGAATTAATAGCTCTGATTAGATTTGAATCTAGCTGTCTTTAACGCCAATGTTTAGGCAACAATTCCAAACAGACTTCCAACTTTCTACAACATATTAGAAAAGATGGAACCTCTAAGTGTTCATGCATCATTAAAACTGCGCTAACAACAAACGATAGAACATAATTATTGTTGGAACTCTACTTATTAAATTTAAGAAACAAGCGTAGGCGATACAGTACTCCAATGAAACATAAGAAGATATTGGGATAGATAAAACTGTGTCTCTAAATCAGCCTTCAATCAAATAGATGAACATCAAAGAAATCGATAAACAGCTGTCATAAAAGGACTATTAAGAATCTAGATATGCCACAAATGTGAAGCCACGGATCGACCTTGCCGCTATTAATAGAACGACTTTCTTCACGATCCAAGAGTCGTGATATCTGCAGTGCATAGCAGCTAACCTTGGGGCTACATGACATGTCCGTAAGGATTGAGGAGCCACATCAGACACGACATCCATACATGGTGCAGTCGTCACTTTCCACTTAAGGTCACAAACTATATGGGAATCGGGTCGACTGAATTCTATGATTAGATACGCCAAACGTTCAATCGCTCGAGTGTTTTGTTGTTTATTATCACGTTCTTATTTTTACAGTAGGTACTAGAGGTTTATATTACCTAAACGAATATTATTATCTTCATGACTTGTCTTGTTAAACCTTTCAGAAAGAATCATTGTTGATGGTTTCCACACGCTCATTTACGCATTTTCTAGCAATTTCCTATTCAAATTGAACTCGTAAACAATTTATTTTCTTAGAGCGGAGCAAATAAGCAGACCTATTAACTTGTCTTTATTTACTCTCGCCTCTACAAATATGTTTTGATCTCGAGTTTCAGTCTGGCGAGTATCTGTCGCTACTTCGCTAGCTTCCAGCTAACGCTCTGCCAGCATTGCTATTTCTTTTTTTTTAACGCAATGTGGACATGGTGTGTGTAAATAGTAATACTGACAGGTAATGTGGCCAATGTTTTGATCAAACACGAAATAATTCTTGAAGCCAATTCAACGCTAGCTGTTTTAACAGGATATGCAGTAACCTATGCTAGGTGTTGGCTAGGGCCTAGGTGTGACAAAATGTCACCTAGTTGTAGGGCTGCCATTACCTAAATTACGGACATTTGGGTGAAATAAAGATTTTTCCATGGACTCGAAAAAAAGATTACAATAAAATAAAAACCCCGTTAAGTATCCTATTATTTTGTATACAAATGAAACGCTTAATTTACTAATCAATTATACACTCTTCTCTATGAGAGAGGTATTCAGGTAACAAAAATAATTAGGAATGCTCTTCTTTTTGGCATTCAGAATGAAAATTTAAAAAAAAATGTACTTAAATCAAAATATTATGAATTGTCACAAGTGCACAGGTATATTCACATGCCGCGCGACGAATTTTTAATTATGATTTATGATTTAATTTATTGCAAATCTACACAGAAATGTCCGGGTGAAACCCGGACACTATTTAAAAACTTCGCCCTGACGCTCCCTGGACGTCCTCCAAACTAGGACAAATCCGGGGAAACCCGGACGGATCCATGGCAGCCCTATTTGGTTGACGCAGTGTTTATGAGCTGCAATGTGAAAGATTTAATGCATCGCATAAAATATTACTAGCAGGTGTTTAGAGGTGGGCGCTTCACGAATTACGACCACTGGATCACCTGATCAACCCATTTCTAGAAGAAATATTTATCAAGTAAGTACCTATATGCCCCTGAAAATGGATTGGAAGATCTATGATCATTAAAATGGTCAGTGTGGGCAGTGGAAAATTGCCATAATCATTACCCTTGGCAGGTGCATTGGTGAGGACAAAGCTATAATTTTAGTCGTAACTAGAAATTCAAAATATAGAATGTCACTGCAGTCACCAAAAATAAAGGCAGGAGTTATGAACCATGGAGACTTTTCTCGAAGTCCCAGAGTTCGAATTCGTTGGTCGGACCCTGAACAATATACATGACAAGCAGTTGATTACTCTTATCTGAACTTCTACATAGTTATATCCTCTAACGGGGCAATCCTCATTATTTTAATGTCAATATTCGGTTATCAAGTCCAGAATGGACTTTACCAAAGAAAATACTTACGATGTAGGTATATCTATTTCGATACCTTATCGAAATGATTAATGCAGTTCTGATAATTACACAAAGGGCAAAACAACAAACATTGTTGATTAGTAATAATTGTACCACATGTAGATACTTTTATGCAACACTAATTGCAGACTTCTGTTTCTGCCAGATGATGCAGAAAGCAATGCTGAGGTGGACAGCTGCAGACCATATGAACTAACGACGCAATAATGTGATGATCTCGACCAGTCAACCATAGAGGTTCAGGGATCAAACGGAACTCGGTTAGCTGGAAACTCGTCACATTGATACGACAAAACCTGGTCATACATTGGCTAATGAACAATTGGCATTGGCCGATTGACAGCTTGAAATAGATGCTGGTCCACCAGTCTTGTATTAGGAAGTTTCTAGAATTTCGATGAAGAGAAAGAGTCTTACAACGAGTGCGGGACCTAGCCAAAAACTAGCCATTTCACATAAACAAAATTCGTGTCTTTCCATAAATATCGTTCCAGATGTGCGTCAGTTGGCACTGTTTTCATGCAAATCTGAGGAGGGTTAAAACTAAACATTTTACGGCACACCAAAGCCATATAACAGTAAACTGATGTACCGGTGCCACACTTACGGACATCAGACATCCTTTTAAAGGGTAAAATGTTCAAAGGGAGCGTAATCAACCATGTTGGCTCCGATTCCCTGTTTTTATCGGAGTGGTACGAGGTGTGATTTCTAACGGGATGTTTAGAACTTCAATCGGAAAATAATAGGATTTTTTGCTCCGTTAATTCTATAATAACTATATTAATATTAGGTCCTTACATATGAAATTGGCGTTTTGTACGGGAGGAATATAAAGTCATTTTTTTTCTTGTAAAATATGTTTAACTAGCGTCCCGTCCCGGCTTCGCACGGGTGGACATTTATTTTTTAAACATTTTATTTGTTTCTTGCAATTAAAAAAGCCTATATTAATCAGTGATAATGTAGCATTCAAATGGTGAAAGAATTTTTAAAATCGGTCCAGTACTTTTTGAGCCAATTCGTTACAAACATACATACAAATCTTTCCTCTTTATAATATTGTTACCTATACACCGTTGTTACCTATGCACTTTTGCCATCTCATAGGTAGTTCATTGATCCCTTTACTAAAAAAACCATGGGGGCGAGAATCAATGAACTCTTTGAAGGCGCTTTGGACTGCCGCATCGGAGTTGAATTTTTTTCCTTGTAAGAAGTTGTCCAAATTCCGGAAAAAATGGTAATCTGTTGGAGCAAGGTCCGGAGAGTACGGTGGATGTCGTAGAGTTCGTAGACATAATATTCCAATTGTAGCTCATGCTCATCTAACTTAGTGGTTGTTTGTTGTGCAGTGTGTGGTCTTGCGTTGTCGTGAAGCAGCAGTGGCCTAGAGCGATTGACCAATCTCGGTTGTTTAGCAGCTAGTTCTTCCTTCATGGTTTGCAGTTGCTGACAATAGATATCTGCCGTAATCGTTTGGCCAGATTTTAGAAAGCTGTAGTGAACGACACCGGCGGCGCTAGTCCACCAAACACTCACAAGTAACTTTTTCTGAGTCAATTTTCGTTTAGAGCAGGATTTGGCTGGTTCTCCAGGGTTCAGCCATTGCGACAAGCGCTTCCGATTATCGTACAGTATCCACTTTTCATCATAAGTAATGATTCGGTTTAAAATCCCTTCATTATTGTGTCGGTTGAGCAAAGTAACACAGCAGTCGACGCGTGTTTGCAAGTTCGATTCACTCAATTCATGAGGTACCCATCGTACAAGTTTTTTTACTTTCCCGATTTGCTTCAAGTGAATTAATACAGTTTTATCACTTACCCCGAAGCCCGCAGCCATCTCTGAAGTGCTTTGTGATGGATCCGCTTCCACAATAGCCTTTAATTCTTCATTTTCCACTTAGGTCTCCGGCCGTCCACGGGGTTGGTCTGAAGGCCAAAATTTCCAGAACGAAAACGTTGAAACCAAAAACGTAACGTGCTTTCTTTTGCAACACCAGCGCCGTACACATCATTAATCCTTCGAGCTGTTTCTGCAGCACTGGTGTCACGGTAGAACTCGTAATCGTAAATATACCGATATTTCATGTTTTCCATTGTGCGGTAATAAGCGACGCCAAAGAAAAAAATAATGAGGAAAAAACAAATGAATTACTGTTTTCAAAACTCAAATGTACCAACTAAATGAATTTATAAATTTGAATTTGGAATTCTTAACCAAAGAGGAGATATTTCAGATCAAAGTCAGTACGACAAAACGCTAATTTCATATGTAAGGACCTAATAGTAAAGCTAAAAACCATATTAGTCCCTTAATGTGGTTTATGTTAGAAAAAATTATTCCTCTACTGTATACTGTTGAATGTCATGCTTATGAGTATGTTTTTCATGCTTCCCAAGTTATTGGGAAGCATGACCAACTCATGACATTCCACATGACTACTTGGCTTACATACCTAATGAATTCTATTTATATAAAAATACTTGGAATAAATATTGAGTTCTACAGGAAAACTCACATTATAGGAATTTGCCCTTCATCAATTTCATTTGTTTAAATCATAAGTCATAATTATAACACTAGGTAAGGAAAATAACTTAATTCGACATTGGAAGGGTACTAAGATCGACAAAAATACATTACAATTTTGGAAAGTGAAATGCAAACATTCTCGCTTTTCAATTTCACGACGCGCGACGTTGGCCATTGGAAAAACTTTTAAGATATCGCAGAGTCGCAGTTCCATAAGTCTTTGACCTAAATATGTATTCTAAATTCCTGGATTCCTGGAATACATTCAAGTCTAGAGCGAGGTTAAAGCTTCTTAATCTTTTTCTGTATAAAAGAAAATAGTTTTACAAAAAGTATTGAAAATAACTTTTGGCTGTAAATTCATTTTAATAGAATTCTACAACGGACTTCCATTCAAAAATCGATCGTTGTAGCAAGATGGCGCCGTAATGTTTTGACTAAAAGAATCGTAGAGATACGAAATCATTTTCGATTGCCAATCTTTTTAAGATTGCATTTTGGTGAGTAAGAAGATGGATTGTGTTTCTTTGATAAAAATATGCGGCTTCCCTTGCAAATATCTTCCCACTGCAATCATCGACGATAATATTCCCGCCGACTCAGTTCGTTGTTCCAAATATTATTTATTGGTGCATCAAAACAAACAAAAGAAAGCAACTGTTATGTTTCTAACTCTGGCTGGAACAATCTGGCTCTTACAGCTGTTTCTGAATGCCTGATTTATTCGTATTCCATCAACCACAAAGAACAGTTACTTGATAACTTCATAAAGGAGTGATTTTTATTCTTATCCATCATAAACTTTGCTTCGTGCGTGTGCTTGTTCAATTAATCTAAACATTTGATAACAATTCTCCAACTTCTACCGTGTTAATAAGCTAAGATAGCATAGCTAAGATTTCCTTTGACATTTCATTCATTTCGCGCATGATTAATTCGTCCCTCAGGGACAGTATCTATAATATTATAGGTACTGTGCCTCAAGTGTGTAGTCTGATTATTTATTTAACTCGGCATTGGCTACAAGCCTACAACCGTGACTATCAAAGAATGTCCAAATCAGTGATGTGCCGTTCCCGGGAATTTTGGAAACTTTGGGAATATTCCCGTAAACGTGCCCGGCAATATTCCCAAAACTGGAAATTTAGGGGAATATTGATGATAATGTACTTTAGTGTTTTTTTATTATATGCTAGCCAATTAATTAGGTAAATTTGCGTACTATCGTGGTTACGTCGATAGTTGATTATACATATTAAGTTGAAAATTTCCAAAGTTTCCAATATTTACGGGAATATTCCCTGTAAATTTACAATTTTCCCGTAAATATTCCCGTAGTAAAAAAATCACAAAGCATCAGAAATTATGTTTTATAAAACATTTTTAATCACATTGGTTTATTAACACAATTTTACAATCAGATTCTGAGAGTTGTAAACTTTTTAATAAAGTTAACAATTTTAATAAACCACAGAATCAACACACTTTTATATTTGTTTAAAATTAACAAGTATCTGTCTATAAAGACTAAATATACTCGTACTAGCTGTTGCCCGCGACTTTGTCCGCGTGGGTTTCGTACTTTCCTCAAATAAATTTAACACCCTCTCCACCTTCCCTATTACTAAAATTATTGCTTACGATCTTTATACTACTTATATTTAGAGAAATAAGTATTCGGACCATTTTTTTAGTTAAACTACTGATGTTTCAAATAAACTGTCCTCCCTTTTCATCACGACAGGGCTTGTTTCTAATAAAAAAGCGTTTGCTACGTTTCCATTCTTATGACTTAAGAGTAAACTAGTTGCGAGCTCGAACTCGCTGGTGGTCAAAAAGCACGCTGTCTCGCCTGGCTTCGTGTCCGACAGCGCTAATATCAGTGATGAGCAGTTAGACGCTAGTCTACACGAACAACGTCTAGTTTTCACGCACAGAAACACCGTGCCGAACTGATAGACGCGTAAAAAGATTTGAAAAGTGCTTCGGAAAAACGAGTTTTATGAAAAAACCACTGCATAAATCAAATACATATAACTGAGCTTTGTCGGTACGGACTTGGTTTTGAAGATTTTACAGTTCTTTTATTACTTATTGACACCCAAAGTTACGTTAAAAATAGCAAGAAAAACGAATCTTTGTTGGCTCATAACTTTTTAATGGCTTTTTATTTTACTATTCTGTTTCCGTACAGACACAATTATTAATAAGTCAAAACGATATCACGTTTAACTTTGTATGCACAATGTCAAACAGTGGAGTAATATTCTCCCGAAATTTGTATAGAAAAAATATCGAAAAGTGGCACCTTAAGGGCCAATACTACCTCAAATGGCTTAGCATGATCCTCCGTTATGTCGAAAATACTGCAGCATTAATTTTGAAATAAATATATGGTAAAGTTGAGGATTAATGTTAGGCCTTATGTTTGACGAAAACACGATTCCATAAAATTTTCTCGATAGAATAAAATCCAAAGTTACCTCCAAACCGAACAATAAACCGCTGGTATTAAAAAAATACTTTAAATTAGATCATGAAACTTTGTATACTAACTGAAGCTTGTTTTACAAGGGGTGGGGGCGATTGCTATGCCGTGGCGCAAGCTAGTGCAGGTACAAACATGTAACGACATGTTTAGCTGTGGTAATAGGAGTATAAATATCGCGTAATGTTAGTTGCACATGTGTAATTATACAGTATATACGAAAAATGTATTAAATACATATTTGGAAACTTTGGGAATACTTACGGGAATATTGGGAATATTGTGTAAATTTACAATGGGAAAGTTCCCGTAAATTTTCAATATTTCCAGCGGCACATCACTAGTCCAAATGTTTGAAGTGCTGTTGCAGATAATATAAAAATCTCGATTTCTGTCAGTAAACTTTGCAGTAGCGATAGTTGCACAGATCTAAATATAGTCCCGTTTTAACTGCTGTCACTGTTGCAGAACTTCCAGAGAGTAACAACGATAAAATTAGACCAAAGATATGGATGCGAAATGAGAGCAAGAGTTTAGACAATGTTATTAGTAGATAAAATGCAAAATCATAAAATTAATTGTAAGTATCGATAAAACTGCCTGGTAATATCATCAATATTTCACGTTTAGATGAGCATTAATAATGAAACATTTAAACACTATGATACGATCAAAATGGTAATAAACGAGAGACACCTTGGAAATTACTAAAAGTAAAGATACACTTCTATCTTTCAAGGAAGGGATTTTAGTTGAAAAGTTAGATACAAAGTCAGCTAAGCTACCCGATACGTTCTAATCAATAAAATGGTGCGTACAGTTCAGTAAATCTTATAAACGGGATAAGGTAACGGGCTACCACGAGATATTGCTCTGTCACTTTGGTAACATCAATCTTAGATCCCGTTAAGTTCAAGTTTCAATAAATTGCGAACCTAGGTAGGGGTACTGTTGAACAATGTCGGCTTACTGACTACTGCAAAGCAAGACCATCGAAGTCGAGTGTCAGATTTTGAAGAATCATGTTGGATAATGAATGTTAGATTCAAATGGTTAGCTCTATATTTTGATTCATGGATAATTGTGAATTAAACTCAGTCACTGATTTAGTTAAGTCTGTTGAAATTAGTTTCGTTCGAGATCGTTTCACTGGTTGAAGATGTGGACTACCATATGTAGTTCAAATATCTATACCTAAGCAACTTCTAACTCAAGACCGTTTTAAGATTTAAAGCCTCTGTGTCCTATCTGTTCTTAGATGACTACGCTACGGCAGTTTCTGCTTCTCCATATCAAAATCTATATAATCTAACAGAATCTTTTCTACAACGCAGTTATTCGATTATGTAATACAATTACGAGCATTTCCTCAGCATAGTCCAGTCAAACAATCGATATAGACCATTGTCTCAGCCGGCATTGTTGGACGAACCGAGCCGTGACTCGTGAGTCACACAGAGGATCCTTTAAACCAGCTACACTTTCATTGTAAGTGTGTATGCCAAGGTATTCCACGTTGTAAGTGCGCAGATAATAACGTGAAACCAGTCCTGCGGTAGTACTACGACGCGATGACACTACAAGTTACGCAGCTCTCTAGGTCCATGAATTATCTCTGAATTACTACACTCCATCGTCGGAGTTTGTTGTGTTACTGGGTACCTAATTACCTATATTTAGCTTCTGTGCCGAATCTTTCTAAAGGAGCATTCTCATAAAAGGTCACCTTTGACATTTGTATTGTCTGAGAAAGTATGGTCTGTGAAATAATGGCACATTTTCCAGATTCAAGTTTTTATCTCAACGAATATTTCTTCTAGTTCGTAAACTAAACACGTTTCATGGAGATAGTATCTTTTAAAAACAGAAATATATGATCATGAAAACAAGATGCTGTTTCAAGACCATTCCATAAATAACAAGACAAATGCTTTCCCATCTGATTAAACAAAATATTTGTGGAACGCTACGACGATTTAAGTTATCGAAAATGGTTGATTAACGATAGGCCGCCATCTTGAAATTGAAAACTCATTTGTCAATCGATCTCTCGACATAAATTCTGTCCGTTTCACTGCACTTGTGAACGTGAAGTATCCACTATAGCTTAGCTTTCCATTTTCTTTGACGTAAGCATTAATTAAAGCCGTTGTAAAGCTCACTTCACGTTAATTACTCGCCTGATGCGGTACGCAACTTTCAGTCGTTAGAAATGCTTATATGCCCAATTAGTATCTGGAAGATTTTAATGTTTGGTAAGATAACTGGGAACATAATTAAACGATAAAGGTTTTAATGTACCTAGTTGAGAATGGAATTATTTATTTTAGTACCTACCTACCTATGATAAGTAGTCCCCTATTATTATTACTAAAATAAAGTAGGTAAGTAGTAGGCTATATGTATAACCTACTTTATCAAAATCTAAGTTAGGAAAATATCAACATAAATCAAAAAACAATTTCATATTTCCATACGCCATTACTGTCTACAGCACATTAAAGGATTACTAATATTTTATCGTGTAATGTCTACCATCTTTTTAAAAGCAGTTTCGTATGGTATACTTTGTCACCCTCGTCACGGTTAGGGCAAGGACGCACGAGGGCGTCCCCTAGACTCATTATGCCATTGCCAAGGGCACCATGTATTTTTGTATAATGCCAAATATAAATGCAGTTAGAATTCAATGGTACCTAAATCAACTAAACGAAGTTATTTACGACTGGTAAAATGTTAAGGATACCAAAAGGAATATATAAGCTGTAGGTATAGGTAATGTTGCCAGACAAAATCTATAAATGGAATAGTTTGTGAAGTTGATTGCGGCATTGTTGTTTGTGTAGATTGCCATTGAATCTAGCTTCAGTCAGATCATTTCTAATTCCTTAAACGTTAGATAAATGATTTATTCATAAGAATACACCTCTCACATAAATTCAAAAATCATCCTCATTAAGTTGGTTAATTAGTATTAAAAATAAAAATGAGAACAACAAAATTAATAAAAAGTGGTCTGAAATTCAAATATGGTGTGAATTACCGTGCAGTGTCATTGACCTCGCCTAAGCTAGAGCGTATATCAGAGATACGTCTCAAATTTTATGGAGCGTCAAGCCAGCATCGGCAATTAAGAGATTTTCAAGTGTAAGCATCGCACGGATGGCTGAGGAAGCACTGTGTAACGTCTGCGCGCCACATTTTTTACACGATCTAAATCTTTCGGTATGCACCAGATGACCAGATTAATTTAAAATCACCTTTCGTAAATGATAATTAGTCAACTAATAAAAAAACTGTAAAACTATTATAATCTAATCCAAACAATTCATTTATCAAAATGGAGCTGAATTAATTGGAATATTTATAAACGCATTATTCAGGCCTTAAACGTCTCTATTTCGCCAATACAGCGTTTTTTTGTTTTATTATTCCTACCTACATGGGTGGGCATTTGCGAAACGCTCCGATGCGGTTCCCCTCACCGTTTATTGATCTATAAACCAACATAGGGTACCTAGGGCTTCATAATATATGCGACTGCGGGGGGCCCAAATGGTTCAATGGTTGCCACCCTCGCGGATTTTAGGGTTAAATTTTCTCTTTCTAGTTTGAAGTTATGAACTTTAATAAGCCCTAAATCCTACAAAGTTCGATGCAAATCCTCGTTTTATTGCATTTATATGATGTTTCTAGCTTGACTTTTGTTCGCCCACGACTCCACGTGGCGTATGAAAGAAAGCAGAAAAATAAGGAGCCTCTCAGCCTCATTTTCTTTCATCCTTTTCTTTGCCTTATTTCCACACTTCATTTACAAGATATAACAATAAAAAAACAACTTGAACAGCTCGTGTTTATCTCAACCGTGCTCCCCAGCACAATTGAGTACTAATTCGATTAAAGCCCTCGCAGACAACCCTAGCAGTTAGGCATTAGGGGTGCGACGCGTCGTTTGGTCTCCGGAAAATCGATTCGCGTATTCGGGAAGTTATTTCTTCTCTTTCTCGCAAACAAGTCTGTGTATATCCCTCTCTTTGGCGCATGAGCCAGTGTCCTGTCTGGACAGATTTCATTACAAACCAACGCACTTGTGCATCGATGCTGTACCTACATTGGAGTATTCGAGTTATATATGAGGAAATGTTTCCATGCAGAAGCTATAAGCCGCTATCCAGGCTATTATGATTCATATTATACGCTTGAAAAACGTTAATATTTACTCAACAACAGGAAAATGATTATTATTTGGTTAGCGGTTTCCTGCATTCCTACTATATAAATTAAGAATAAACAAAATCATAAATTAAGCTCGCTAAATACACTAGGAACTTCCTAAAACGATGACATAAAACAGTTACGTGCAATAATAGCGTGTGTACTAATTAAAGATTTCGTCAATGATTACCGTTTAATACTCTATGATGCGTGAAAGCGGCGAAAGTCCCAGCGTTCACACGAACCGGTTAACTCTTTTGTAACTAAATTATCCAGTGTGTTTTATGACTACTGCGCTTTTTTTAACTCGAAAAAATTGTAGCAGGCTTGTAATAAAGAGATGGTTGCCTTGATTAAAAAAAAAACTTTCCATAGATAGTCCTTCCTGTCAGGTAAGATTCCATAAAAAGTTGCTATTGTGGTTATGCGTACAAGTCACGGTACAAATCAATGAAGTAAATAATGTATTGAATCAAAATAAATTAATGTAATACTTTTTTAAAGTTGAATCCTCAGATTTAATATCATAGGACAATTTATTATTCAAAACATCAACGGACGGTTATTGGCTGTGTCAAGCATGTGTTGTGCATTAGTCAGATTTCTATATTTAGCGGCCGGCTGATACAAAACTTGGGTTCATTAACACCCGTCAATGGCTACTGTTAAGCTTATGGGCCACCATAAATGTAAGCCTTTACGGCTTCACTGCATCATAGACAAGGCTTGAAGATAGTTAAGTAGTCAACCATGTGCTCGACTAATCGATAATCTTCTTTTTATTTTCGAGACAATTCAAGTTTTTAATGCGAATCCTCTCCAATCTCTGAACTCTAGATCTCTTTAATCTTAATCTTTTGTAGCCTCAAAATCTAAAGTTGAACGACTCGACACACGCCTGAGTTAGCGAGACGGGATAATTGTATTTATTAACATAATATCGCATGGTGTTAAACGAACCATAACCGAACGGTTAATTTGGTTCTTTCTCTTGTTTCTTTTTTTAGTTTAAAAATTGCTTACACGAAAAACTTTGTTGACGATTTGCTTCCTGGTGGAAAAGCCGGTTGTTCCGGAACCTATACGTTGTATTTCTAAACAAAAATATTTTTGTTGCGTCTCACTCACTTCCCTCCACCCTCTCGAATGTCTCTTTGTAATTTTATTTTAATGACTGTGACACTCTCCCTATGATTTATCAACAGCGGTATCCAAAGTGGTGCAATACAAGGGAAGGTTGAACCTAAAAAAACTCCTTTTGTGAAGTGGTTCAAAATATATCCGCATTTACAATGAAGGCTTTTTTCTCATTAAAAGGAGAAGGAAAAGTTAATAATATATAAGTATATCTAGTCTAGACTAGATTGTGTTAGTAAAATATACGGGTAAATCTGTGTGGATTAAATCGGGAGCAAATTAATGAACCGTTGTGGGTAGGAAGGAAAAACTGCTAGGTATTTAATTTTATCATCACGTACAACGGTAAAACAACGTTCAAATTCCTACAGGAGCAAATTATCGGGTTCATTAGTCGGTAAATGCATAATATATTTAGGTAGGTATCTTACGTACCTACCTACAGTGACAATAATCGAACAATAAAAATGTGCGACGTGTGCTTTATATACAGCCGAACATGCTCTAAGGCCGAACAGCATCGCATGTTATAAAAGAATGAAGTCATACAACCGCTCCCATTCTGAATGACAAACAATGATTCCGTTAATTAAAAAAAAAACATAAGTAATTTCCAATTCGATTCATTGTAACGAGAAAAAATCTCCAAAAGGAATTCCTGATCAATGAGTCCGCGATGCCGCTACTCCACCTCCACTACATCCGATCGCCGGTTCCCAAGGGAGGGACTCCGTAAAAAACCGTTCGATAATCGCGTAAAAGCACACAAAGTTGAATTGTTGCTCATGTTTTATAAACGGAATCGTATCAACAGTGGAATTTTGTACCGAACTAATAAAAAAAAAACCGGTTAAAACTATAACTCACCAAGTGTTATTTGATGTGGAGAAAGAAAGGCGTTGCTCCGTGCACTATGTAGCGACGTCAAAATGCGACTGAGCCGAACAGACAGAAGTTGTATGCGGGCGTGCGAGTCGGGGGTGGCAACGGCGGCGGCCCCGGTGCGGTGCGGTGCGGTGCCACGGCTACAATAATAATATTTCACTGTACGCAATGATTCACGGCACAGCTCAGGCTGTCGCTCGAAAAACAAAATAATGAAGGAAGTATGCGTAAATAGATGACATCATTGATCGTATGTAAATAATTAACCTACCTGTAAGCAGGCAGAAAAATAAACAGGGCGTTCGGTCTACAATCAAACCTCTTTATTGTTTCTTTTACAATTAACATTCCTCTGTTTATGTGATCGTCTTTTCATTTAAAAACTTTACGGCCTAGATGTCTTTAATTAACGGGTAGAGAAAATTAAAAGTAATGAAATGCTACTAAAGATTTTATTATTAAAGATAAGTAATTATGTACCTACTTACCCACTATAAAGTTAAAGTCTTAACTTCTGAACAAAGAAGTTGGAAGTTAAAAAACATTCCGCTCCCTCACTGCATCGCGGGCTGTGAATCATTCGTCACAATGAGAGGGGGGTCAACTGAGTAGGTACCGCTCGCTACTTAAATCCAAAGTTTTTTTTGTCAACAGTTCAGTTATTCAGAGGACAAAATTAAAAGATGACGCTTCAGCGTTTCCATCTCGAACCCGATTAATTTAAAGCTCGATTTTTTTTCAGAAGAATTTTGTTCTCGACTTAGCATCTTTCCGTCTGCTGTATCCGAAAGTGTAATTTATTGCACAATTTAACGACAGGGCCCTGAAAGGTAGCTACGACGCCGCCGGTTGGACTCCGGTCTGGATCTGGCGGATCCTGTGCATATTCCGGGCGGAAAACTCCGGTTTCAACAAATGTACAGAGGCCAGCACATCAACTTACCCCAATCTGTAAAATTTTCCCAATTGAATATGAACCTTATCGTTTTGTAGTAAAAATTGAAAATCTATCAAAGAAATTTGACAGAATGAGGTAGGTACCTAGCTTGATGTGCTGGGCCTCTGTACCTAGCTGTACACTTTTGCAAGGCCTTTGTATAGTCGTCATAGCTTAATAATCTGGTATTACGAGAGATACCATCCCTCTCTCATTTCGTTATCGGTTTATATAACAGTTAGGTAACTAAAAGCAACATGGTAGGAGGATAGTACCTACTGAAGTGGGTACTATCCTCCTACCATCCAACAACTGCAAACCTCACACGAAAAATTTGCAGGTTTCCTACTTCCTACCCTAAACCTTTTTGAGTGTGACCAAAACCACAAACTTACCTACCTGTTGCATTTACATTTATACGAAATAAGACAGTAGAAACATCATTCAGCAGCTGTTTTCGGCAACATTATCTTGGTACCTATATGAATCGAACCCACGACCTAAAAACAATGTAACGCTCCGCTGCGTCTCGTACAGTCAACAGCAAAAGTAGATGATGAAAATCAGAAATTTAATACTAATTAATGAAAGGAGTTCGCGTTAGAACTGTGTGGCGACGATGTAGATGATGTTTGGTATAATTTACAATCACATAACGACACTTTGACGCCACACAGTTCTGACGCAAACTCCGTTCATTAGTATTGAATTTCTGATTTTCATCATCTACTTTTGCTGTTGACTGTACTTATATCTTACTGAAAGGCGCAGCGCAGTGGCTTTCAAATTCAGACCAAGTAGCTCAGACGCAGTGCTTTTTGACGTTGATGCAGTTCTTTTGGAAAAGATCAGTAGGCCTATTCTCGTAATTTGAAACGTTCAAAATCTAGTCGCAGTCTCATCTCGGCGACAAACTTTTGATGTAATAAACTAGATGACTAGGATATGGAAGTAAAAACGTTGTTTGCACAGAGAAGATTTTTATAATCAAGTATTTTTCCAATGAATGACACAAGTCATTATAAAAATACACACATGTTCGAATATCAATTTGAAAACATGTTGTCAACTAAAAAGTTTCAACACTTCCCCTCAAACAACATCCATCATCAGATATCCTCACATCACACCACACCAGACACACCCAAACTCAAATCGCGCACACATTTATTAAATGCCACACGACCTAATGGTTTTGTCAGCACATCTGCTGGGTTATCTTCCGTACACACATAGTCCAGACGTACAACATTCTTGACAATGCAATCTCTGACATAGTGCGCTCTTATGTCTATATGTTTTGTCCTTCTATGCGCTACAGGATTGTACGCAAGTTTAATAGCACTCTGATTATCTACGAAAATGCAAATAGATACAAGATATTCACCTCTTATAAATGCATTCAGCTGTCGCAAATGAACTGCCTCCTTGGTTGCCTCCGAAAGTGCAATATACTCGGCTTCCGTTGACGACAGTGCCACACACGCTTGTTTCCGGCATTCCCAGTTAATCAAAGAATTTCCGCATCTAAAAATAAATCCTGAATAAGATTTCCTATCTTTGACGTTCCCTCCCCAGTCAGCATCTACGAATCCCGTGATGTCCTGCACCGGTGACTTGAGAAATATCAAACATAGATCCTTTGTACCCTTAAGGTATCTCAAGATATGTTTAGCAACTTTCCAATGATGTTCTTCACAACATGAGTTATACTGTGCCAAAAAATTGACCGCAGCCGCAATATCCGGGCGTGTGTTACAAGCCAAATAGTTCATCGACCCTATGAGCGCTTGATAACTACGAGAATCTTGGCAGGATAGCTTACCTCCTTCCCCTTCCGCCAAGACTTTATAGAAATTCATTTCCATCGGAGTTTTCACTGGTTTGCAGTCAGACATACCATATTCATCCAAGATCTTCGAAATAAGTCTCTCTTGATTCAAATATATTCCAGTATCCGTCTTATGCAAAGACATACCTAAAACTTGTCTCGCTTCCCCTAAATCCTTAATCTTGAAATGTTTACAAAGATTGTCTAATAAAACTTCTTTCTGCTGTTTGTCTTTGTAAAATAATAAGAAATCGTCAACGTATAAAGCGATATAAAAATTATTATTTTTGTAAAGACAGCTATCAAAGTCACAGCGTTTGAAGTTCAAAGACAATAACACTTCATTTACTTTATCATTCCAAGACCGTGAAGCTTGTTTGAGGCCGTATATCGCTTTTTCTAGTAAGCAAACTTTTTCCTTCGAGTTTTCGTCTATGCAACCCTCCGGTTGTCGCATATAAACTCTTTCATGCAAATCACCATTCAGAAAGGCGGTGTTCACATCGAAGTGACTGATGAACAAATCCTTTTCAACAGCTAACGATAGCAGCAATCTAATTGTCGATCTTCTCACGACCGGTGAATAAGTTTCGAAGTAGTCGACCCCGTAGGATTAAGTGAAACCCTTCGCCACAAGTCGAGCTTTATAGGTCTTGTTACCATCTGCATCAAACTTGTACTTGAAGATCCACTTGTTTCCCACGACTTTAGCTCCACGTGGCTTATCGACGAGTTTCCAGACTTTGTTCTCATGCATCGCATCCATTTCTTTCATCATGGCTTCCTTCCAGTTATCCTTATCGACACGACTTAAGGCTTCCTTAACTGTCAAAGGCTCCTGCTCTTCTGTACAGCATGCAAGTCCATGATGATTTCCTTCTCGGATTCTACTACGTAGAGGATAACGACATTCACCTTCGTTTGACTGTCCTCTATTAATACTTTCTTCAATATTTTCCACCACGACATTTTCTTCTCTGCTATCACCCGTTTCTCCCAAATCCACTTCCGCGTCTTCATATACTTCAGCTTCACCTGAGGAACTCGGCCCTTGAGAAGCTTCTGCACTACCAGGTGATGAACCTGACTGGCCTTCTTCATTTGCAAGTTCCCAGATTGCTTCAGCACCTTTGTCACCGCTGCCTACGAGCTGACTAGGATCCTCTGAAACCGCTGCTGTAGAGTCCTCCAAGAAAACTACATCTCTTGCTCTAACTATAACGCGAGGATTACTGGGATTTATGAAACGATATCCCTTGGTTTCTTCACAGTAACCAACAAAAATATGTTCTACCGCTTTAGGGCTCCATTTCTTCCGAGTTTCCTTGGGCACGTGCACAAACGCTTTAGTTCCAAAAACTCTGAAATGATCGAGCGACTGAGTCTTCCCTGTCCACAATTCCTCAGGAATCTTACCATTATTGCCACTGTGAGGCAGCCTATTTTTCGTATAAACAGCCGTATTACATGCCTCTGCCCACAGTTTCACACTCAGACCCTTTTCAGCCAACATAGCACGAGCCATCTCCACAATAGTGCGGTTTGCTCGCTCCACTACGCCGTTCTGCTCTGGAGTGTAGGGAACGGTCAACTGATGTTTTATACCCTTTTGGCGTAGAAAACCATCAAACTTCCTGTTTACAAATTCTGTTCCATTGTCCGTGCGTATGCACTTTACCTTCAGCCCGGTTTCAACCTCTACACTAGCTATAAAAATTTTAAAATGATCTAAAACCTGATCTTTTGATTTAAGGAAAAATACAAAGGATTTTCTTGTAAAATCATCTAAAATAACTAGCATATACCGAGATCCACCGTACGAGGGTTCAGACATTGGACCACAGATATCTGTGTGAATCAGTTGTAGTCTCTCAACTGCCCTCTCAGCCTCACCAACTGAAAAAGGTAAACGATGTGCCTTACCCTTAATACAGGCGACACAAGGCTCCATTACACTCTTTCCAAATTCCATAATCGGAAGCTTACGTAAATCTCGTTCATTTACGTGTCCAAGCCGCCGGTGCCATAACATCAAAGGATTACCTGCCTTCACTGACGCCAACGCAGTCCCATCTACAACCGCCTGACAACCTTCAAGCTTGTAGATCCCTGAGACTTCACTTGCGATAGCCAGAAGCTTTCCCTTGAAATGGCCTGGAACCAAATGGTGAATTAACTTGCAACCATCTCTGTCAAAACTTACCTTCCATCCTTTCTCTACTAATTTAGACACTGATAACAGATTAACACGCAAACCAGGTACATACATGACATCCCTCACAGCAAGTATTCGGCCTTTCAAACTCACCATGATATCACCTTTACCTTTGCATTCAATCTTATCATTGTTCGCACATGTCACATCACTCATACCAATATTCATAACCAAATCTTTAAACCAATGTTTCTGGAAAGACATATGTGAAGATGCCCCGCTGTCTATGTACCACTCCGTTGGATTGAAGGAGTCCCCGGTGTTGAATGAAGACAGGCTCATGACCGCAACGTCACTTAGTTTTGAGATCAAACCCGCTTTCCTTCCTTCAGGACAGTCCGGCTTCTTATGTCCTCTTTTTCCACATTTAAAGCATTTAACTTTGGTAATATTCAAATCTTTGTTCCCATTCCGCTTCTTACTCACAGCCAATGCCGAGTCCGCTGAAGACGATGTACTACAACCTTGACGTGAATCCTCCTGTAGTAACTTCTGCCGTACGTTATCTGAAGTCAACTTCATCCCAGAGTGTTCCAGTGCCATTCGCATAGGCCTGTACTCTTCAGGTAGTCCTCTCAGTAACACGACAGCTACAAGATCATCGTCAAATCCGGTGGCAATATCCTTCAACTTTTGAGAAAGAGACATAACTGCAGCAACATATTCATGCATCGACGAGTGTCTCTCTAGCTTTTCATCCATCAATGCGTTGATGAGGGTGATCCTGCGATTTACGCCTTTGTCCTCAAATGCTTTCGCTAAGCTATCCCAAGCATCTTTGGCATGCTTTGAATCTTGTACATACGCATAAAGTGTAGGTTCCACACGAAGACAAATCAAAGCTAGTGCTTCTTGGTCCTTCTCAATGGCGGTGGAGTCTTCGGAATCCGGGTACTTTGATGTATATGTGAACAACTTTTCTCGTATGAGAATCATTTTCATGGCGAATTTCCACGTAGAGTAGTCATCTAGACCGCAGAGGTTCTTGATAGAGAATTTAGTAACTGGGCCCATAACCTTTTGATGTAATAAACTAGATGACTAGGATATGGAAGTAAAAACGTTGTTTGCACAGAGAAGATTTTTATAATCAAGTATTTTTCCAATGAATGACACAAGTCATTATAAAAATACACACATGTTCGAATATCAATTTGAAAACATGTTGTCAACTAAAAAGTTTCAACACAAACAAATGTCAAAACTTGTCAAAATGTAGAGAAAGAAGTATTTTTGTCAGATTGAGACTGAGATCAGACTGTGAATGTTCTTAAAAATTACGAGAATTGCCCCTGAGGTAAAAGCCACGGACACTAAGAAATAAAATTCCTGCCAGTAGTAAACCAGAATTCCATTTTGTCAAAAACTACTTTTAATTTAGCCAAGTAAAGGACTTTTTTAAATTAAAAAACACAGTCCCTACGGCACACCTTATCAAATCAAATCAACAGAATGTATTATTTTTATTCCGCGAAAGAACCTCCTTTTTTGAAGACGGTTAAAAAAGGAATTAATGCCAGATCCCAGGCCACCATATAATATGACGCACTTCCGGCAAAGGAAATACGCCATTATGAAGCACGTGGGCGATGGGGCTAGTCTAGACTCGATTATTGTTACCGTATTAATTTAATAACAGACGTTTTAAGGCATCGTTGACACGAGATATCTCAATTTGCTAATCTCTACTACAATTCCATACAAATAGCCTTTGGTTATGATTCCGCATACGCATGGTGCTAGGATCGATATCTGCACCCTATTGCGTAACACACTATTACTCTCAATTTGAATCATTTTGAAGCTTATTGCTAATCCATTGCTCCATATGTTCGAAGATGTGTCTGCTCAACAACGCAAATAACGCAATGAATGTTGTTGAACTGTCAAAATGAAACCCATTGCTACTGATAGTGTGTTACGCAATTACCCTGCTGGATCCTAATGCGGGATGAACTAAAATGATGGCATCGACCTTCAAAACATCTCTAGATCCTATTACGTTACCTACAGTGCTTTTGTGAATTGCTATAGAATATTTGTTTCAATACAATTCAATACTTACAGACAAGGTGTTTGCTACTATACTCTTAATCATCAAATACCTTACATTTAGGTACAAAGGGAAACAATCAAAACAAAACGCACGTATATTTTGATAGACACATCAAATCTATCCTCACTTGAACGTGAGGAAACCTACAAGTTAGCCATAAAAAGTCAAGTGTAAATGTTGATAACACCGATAAGGTGTGTTCCACCTGGCGAAATGTGTTTTATAAACGTGAAAACATTAGCAATGGCTCTCAGGAATCTATTTGTTATCGATACTTTTATAGATAAGTGTTTGATAGCTTTGTTATAATTATCAGTTAGTTTTTAAACTGAATCTTGGTAATTCTTGAACGTTGTGAACTTGTCTAACATTTTTTGTTTTAAATGTTTTAAGTACTAATTAATTAGTACACACATAAAATTGTTTAATTTCTGATATCTCTTAAAAATATATGTACATTTGCCCCGCACGGCCCCACAGAATTTGCGACTTAGGTGTGCACCAATGCAATGTACTCGCCTCTAGGAGTATATGTACCGGTTTCTTTTTCAATGTACCTCTGTACTTTTGGAGAAATATGCATAAAAAGGGGGCCGTGCTAGCCAAACGTTTTCAGCACGGCCCCCGTGTAACTTGAAATATATAAAGCGTATTAAAAAGGTTCCTAAACTCAAGGAATGTACTCTATTAACACGTTATATGTACCGTAACAGATATTGTGAATTCGTAATAACAAATAATATATAGATGTGGAAAGGGGGCCGTGCTGGAAAAAAAACATATAAGAAAATATCTAAAAAAGACAAAACAACCTTAGCCAAAAACTATTAAAATATAATTGATGTTTGGCAAGTAACATATGTACCGCATTGGTTTCTCATACAACTTGCAAAATTTAAAAAATAAACCAATTTTAGTTTATTCAGCACGGCCCTCTATAGTTGCCTATATCTTTTTAAATATGACATGTTTGTTTACAAAATTCGACTTTCTAAATTATGTATAGGAGTACATTCGTTCCCAATAAATTGCGATTCTGCTGTATTAGTACTTTAAAAGATAAATTGGATCAAAAATATCATATAATACAACTGATAGGGTGACCATGGTTCCATATATTAGGTACATATATTCTAAGGCCGCCCATTGTATGTTTTGTAGTAATAAGTGTTTTTTTTTTGTTATGTATTTTCTGGTGTACAATAAAGTATATATAAATAAATAAATAATAATAAATAATTAAATTATGTGACTACATTGAAATAAACATTCTTTTTTACAATTTGTTTTTTTTTTTTCTTGAAAATTAATATTAGCGATGACATTTTTTAAGGGAAATGTCCTGTGCGGTCGCTATTAGTTCACTGACGCTACCGTGATTTTTGAAGTGGCGCTGGTGTCGCGGTTACTTCATGTTGCGCAGTTGCGCTCGAGTGTTTATTGATCAGTCACATCTTTACGCGCACAATATACCTACAGCAGTAAATGTAAACATTGCTCCATTAATTTCAGTATTCACGTGTTTTCTACGTGTCGTTGAGCAGTGAATTCTATTTCAAGCACGGAAATGGAATGTTAATAAACAGGTAGTTAAAAGTAATCATATAATTTATTTGTACTTAAGAAACGGATTTGATATGTACTAAAATCAATTTACTTAAGTACTAGGTTTATTTAATGAAATTTAAAAATATCAAAATGTATGAAGCACCCGCTCACAGCACAGTGAAGTGTAAGCGAGAGTGTGCTAAGTCTTACACCCGTATACAATAGAAGTAATTGCTTGTTGCGTAATCATTTCTTGATTAAGTCTAAGGTTAGAATTCTTAAATCACAAAACCTAACTTTTAGGCGTATACCTACCATAGGTATATTAGACGTTTATAAAATTAGACGTTACTTATGGGTATTCGCTTCAGTGTAGCCCGCGAAATACAAATTTTCATACGATTTTTTGCAATTGCAGGTCAGCGTCAGGTTGTATGTTAATCTAAATATGATTCGCGAGTGATCTTTGATGTTTTATAATTATGTAAAAATAATAACAATATTCTAATTATTACAGTTGCTTGAAACACTACTGTGATTACGTAGGTTGAATTAGTTGCCTGTGATTATTCCAAATAATATTAATGTGATTAATGTAAGTAATATTATTGTAATATAGGTACTTCAATCGATGTGAATTGTTGGAAACGTATCTGTGATTTTTCAAAGCCTTTTAAGCTCTGTAGTGTTAGTGACACATAGTTATAGTTTTCTGTGATTATTCTATAGGTAAACGTAACTAATCTGTGAAATGTAATGAATCTGTAATTTTATTGTAATGTACGGTTCAATCCGTGTGATTTATTGGAAATATATCTGTGATGTTTTTTAAGCCTTTTGAGCGAAACTTGTTGATTTGCGACCTATTACTTACTACTATTATAGTTATCGTTAATACAGATTACGATATTTTTGATTTTATTAAAGATTTACTCAAATTATGCAGAAGTTTTTTATACATTCTCACGTGGAATCTCGAATCATAGGAAAACATCGTGAGGAAACCGGCATGTCTTAGAACCAAAAATTCGAAGACATGTGACATCTACCAAACCGCACTGGGCCCGCGTGGTGGATTACGGCTACCTCTCACAGAGAGGAGGCCTGTGTCCCAGCAGTGGGAATTATAGGCTGATTATGTATTCCACGTACACATACATGTGTACATAGAATCATGGTCACCCTATCGGTTGTATTATATGATATTTTTGATTCAATTTATCTTTTAAAGTACTAATACAGCAGAATCGCAATTTATTGGGAACGAATGTACTCCTATACATAATTTAGGAAGTCGAATTTTGTAAACAAACATGTCATATTTAAAAAGATATAGGCAACTATAGAGGGCCGTGCTGAATAAACTAAAATTGGTTTATTTTTTAAATTTTGCAAGTTTTATGATAAACCAATGCGGTACATATGTTACTTGCCAAACATCAATTATATTTTAATAGTTTTTGGCTAAGGTTGTTTTGTCTTTTTTAGATATTTTCTTATATGTTTTTTTTCCAGCACGGCCCCCTTTCCACAACTATATATTATTTGTTATTACGAATTCACAATATCTGTTACGGTACATATAACGTGTTAATAGAGTACATTCCTTGAGTTTAGGAACCTTTTTAATACGCTTTATATTTTTCAAGTTACACGGGGGCCGTGCTGAAAACGTTTGGCTGGCACGGCCCCCTTTTTATGCATATTTCTTCAAAAGTACAGAGGTACATTGAAAAAGAAACCGGTACATATACTCCTAGAGGCGAGTACATTGCATTGGTGCACACCTAAATCGCAAATTCAGCGGGGCCGTGCGGGGCAAACGTACATAAAAATATAGGGAAAAAGGTTTTTGTAAAAAAAAGGCAACATTCCTGAAAAAGAAAAGCTTTTATTATTATCTTTTTCTATTAAATCGAGTTATTTTTTTCGATAACGTATTTTTTTTTCGTTTTTTTTTTTTTTCAAAGTGCTATAATTACATAAAGTTAAACTTAAGGAAATTGTAACCTATCTGTACAAAAGCTAATAAGAGATCTACAATTTAATAACTAATAATGTTGTAACCGTCAGGACGGTTGGACAAACAAGATATGCACAGACGCCAGCACATCAAGCTACTACAATCTGTCAAATTTCTTTAATAGATTTTCAACTTTATCGCTAAAGCATAAGGATCAAAGTTGATTGAGAAAATTTGACAGTTTCGGGTAGCTTGATGTGCTGGCGTCTATACATCAGACCGTGTGCACTGTTTAATACATATTCGCTACTAATTACTACTTAAAATGAAATATTTGCTACCTTTGCGCTAAGAAATTATCAATGAAATAAACTGATCAGCCATTTGACGTCAGGTTGGCTGACCACTTCCAAGTTCTCATAGTTTTAGTGTTGTATTAACCCCATTGTTAATGTACCTATTTGCTACCTTAATATATATTAAACGAACAAAAAAAAATTAGTTGTCTGTAAAGTCGGTTTACAGACGATAGTTTTACGTGATAACGTCATAAAGAAACATTGATGAATAAACATGTCACAAGCCAACGCTTGGGCCGATCGTGCCTATCTATCGCTTGTTCCGCGTTCTCGCTTGCACGCTCAGGCTCAGGCGGAACGTGACACTTTTGCGATTTATAAGAGGTTATCACGTCAAAAAAGAAACAAGTTGTTCATAAGCCACTAAGCGCTTGCAAAAATATTGTTAGCAAATATTCTTGCTGAGAAGAAAAGACGTAAATAATTGATGTACAGGCGTTTGAATGGTTAATACAACGCTAAGACTATGAGAACATGGAAGTGGTCAGCCAACCTGACATCAGAATCGCTGACCACTTTATTCCTTTGATATATTTCTTAACGCAAAGGCAGCAAATATTTGATTATAGGTAGTAAATAGTAGCAAATAGGTATTAAACAGTGCACATGGTCTCGTTCATATCTCGTTTGGTCCAGCCATGCTGACAGTAAAATAATGTTTCTTCTGAAATAAATTCTTTAAATCTGTAACAAGATAATAATCCTCTGAACGGTAGGAAAGGTGGTGGGTTAGATTTTAAAAAGATCGATCCTATAATTACAGGTATATAAATTTGCATTTTAATAAATCTAGATTCGTCTAAGCTAGTTATGTTTTGCAACTTAATAAAAATAGCTAAGGCCGTATAGTATTTTTGCGTAACTTATTGACAGCCTAAAGGAATATACAACAAATATACAAGTAGTGCAAAATGTATGAAATATACGCCTTTTAATGACTAAGGGCTAATTTTCCAATCATCTGATAACTATTTCGAGGAATAATTTTTAAATTTTGACAGTTATTTCATACAAAAACTGACAATTTTATTCTTCAAATTAAAGTTATCTGTCGATGGAAAAATCAGCACTAAATAATATAATGGGAGAGGCAGCGGTAAGCCTGAACAATCGTGATCTCGACGCAAATATTTGACGCCAAATAATAACACTCGAAACGGTTTATTATTTTAACTTTCGTTTACGTTCATTTCGGGGACTTAATAGGGAAGTAATAAAAAAAAAATGGATTATGGTAACTAAATCATATCGCGTTTTCCTTCCCCCATTTAAAAATACACATTTTTATGGATGTTTATTAAATATAGTACTAGTAACTTGTCAGTTTTGTAACAAATATGATTCTGACACGATAATAACATATTAATTCTATACGCAAGACCACGCTCAAATTATTTTATTAACTACGTCATAACGATACACTTCAAGTTTATGATTTTTTCACGAGACAAAGACAATAATTGTTACCGTTTTTTTTTTACAAATAATTACAAAAATTAAGTGAATTAATATTTTAGCAACAATACCTAAATATAACTTTAAAATCATTAATCAAAAATGTTTCAACTTTTTGGCATTAATAGAAAATAGCCGTTAATTTTTAGAAGTTCCCTAACTAATAAAAGAAATATATTAATCTGTTTCGTTCGGTGGTCGACGTCTCTACCTATTTACAATTATTATTATTTACATTACAGGAGGGGTACCGGCGCTTAGTTTTTTTTATATTTTATCATTTATAAAACTGCATGTTACGTACATTAATAGTTTTAGATACAGTTACTTACGTTTTTTTTTATATTGCAATTTTCTTGTTTGACAATGAAATTGCTCTAGTACTTTCACCATCTCCGAGCTTTATTTGCCTTTTTGCTATTCGCTTACGGGAAAAGTTTGTGCGCTTTTAGCAGACACAAGAAAGAATTCAGCATTCTATATTATAATAGCCTTCTTGTTGTAATCAACATCCCGGTTTCATCCCATAGTATACACATAATAAATATACACTTCCTCCCTTACTAAAAAAAAGTTAAATAACGTTAACGTTAAGTATAGACATTGTTTGTATAGTTACACGTTGTCTTCTTCTTTCGAAAGTCAAATTACTGATGACTGAAAGTGAGAAATCAGTGTGTAACTATTCAACTGATATAATACGTTTATTAGTAAGGGAGATATAGTACATACAGAAGGCTGATGTGGACTCGGAACATTTTGTTATTTTACCAATGTAATCGCACAACATTTTGTAGAAACTTCGTAATGCTTCCAAAACTCGAGGCAAACTATTAATGTATGAAACATTTAAACATATTATTAAATTATTTAGCCGAGAATGTTTCAGCTACTTTCTACCTAAGAACCTACTATCAGATTGTTATCACAAGGAATTAAGGGTATTTATTGATAGGTCGATACGAATTATAAGATAGAGATTCCTTTATAAGTATATTATTGTTTTTGAGAACTACAGAACACAATATAATCCTATAAATCCTAACTAAGATTGCAATAAATAGTGAGGATGTGTCGCTCAATTAAGCATTAAAGACTGAAGGTTTTTGAATGGAATTTGACACACAGATCGTAGTGTAAATTAGCACACGGGATGCGGTAGGTAACACACGAATTACTATTTCATGAAATATCAATTAATAACATTATATGAACTTAGAGGGTCGTATTGATGATTTTAATGATTATAATTCTGTAAATACATACTTGTTACGCTCGCGAATAATATTTTGTTCAACCTACAACCCGACACTAACCTACATAACGCAAAAAATTTAAGAAAATTGAAATTCCTTTAAGGCTTTTATCCAGGTTCATGATGTCCCTCTAAGTTGCAGGTGAAGCCGAGAGTAACGGCATACGTTTATTAAAACGAATGAATTCGCTATTTAGACGCGTGTATTCTGTAATTCCTTCTACATAGCCCCAACTGAAATAACCGCTTATCAAAAGAAGTTACCGTGAATTTAAACGATTTTCTTTTTAAGTTTACATCGTTTTACAACAGTTTGACTGTATTGCATAAAAATAAGTAACAATGAAACATATGGCGTAAATATATTATTATTTTACTTTGTTGTTTATCGGGATGACGTCAAGTAAAGGAATCTCTAACTTAAACAGAAGGCTTAGCACTACTTGGCGTCGATTCGTTTAAATATAATTATTTATTCTCTCACACTCACACTACACACTCATTCGCTATTATATTTGCACATAATGAGTCATGTTGAGCACACTTCAACTTCTATGATTAAGAACTCGTCTATTCAATCAATCAATCAATAGCTCTTTTATCCTAAAACTCCATTCTGTGCATGCGCGTGCGTCGATATTCTGTTGTCGCATTATTCCGCGATATGACTATGTTCACGCATGGTCATGTCTCATTTCGGCGCGAAATAATGCGCCGTCAAAATGTTTTCATGATGCGCAGGAGTGCCTAAATTAACTGTCTAAATTAAAATTAGACTTTTTTGGAAATAGTTTAGCAAGAAGTGTATGTATAAGCTCAATCGACATTAATCAATGTTTTTGTGTGATCACCATTCGCCATTGTGTAAAAACACTTGCCCATATTAACTTTCTGCACACACACTTGAAAATGACCACTATTTCACTCACTCTTCCATTCATTCTTTATTCAACTTACAGAGTAATTCCCGGCCTTATATCAACTCCGATACTTAACTAGCGACTTGTTTGGACAATAAGAAATTATTTTGATATACTTACCCATCTATATTGGTATTTTTTAAATTAAATTAACGTAAACTTTATTTTAGGCAAACCTTCATATTTTTGTGTTTTATGGTGTACGGTAAAAGCAGTATTAGAATTTCGATATAAGGAATAAATAAACATTGCACACGTATTTATACCCAAAAAAGTATTGGATATAAGCAGAAATCAGGTGAAAATCGTCCAAAAATCCTTCCACACACATTACATAACCACCGCCTTCAAAACATTACTAACTTTACAATTACAGACGGGACACCGCTTAGCCTTGGCCCACACCTTGACAGCGCACTTATAACAACAACAGATGTGCGCTATCCGTCCGTGAACAAACACGCCGGACTTCGGCTCAGATATGCAAATCATACACAAATCCTTTGCTTCCATCTTTTCAATCAAACTATTCGCTATAACCTTCTTAGTAATCTTAACCGGGGGTTTCTCTTCGATAGTAATCGCGGGATCGCTGATAGTCTTAACGAGTGGTCTCACGTCGGTTTTCGGTTTGCAATCGAATAGATCGTCCTCAGAATCTAGTTCCGTCTCAGAGTCTGTGCGTGCGCGTTTGCGTTTCGTTCTGCGGTCGGCGGATTCCGTGCGGCGTTTGCGGTACGAACTTATGTTAATGTCGGGTTTAGGGTTGGAGGGGCCCTCACCGAGGTTGACGTCCTGACTGGGAGGGAACACGTCCTGACTTTGAGGGAACACGTCCTGGCTGGCAGGCACGTCTGTCTCCTGACTCATGGGTGAGTCCACGCCGGAATCTTGCGACAGTGTGCGCGGTATTTCGGCTGTTTTGGTGAGTATGTTCCGTTTGCGTCTCGGCCTCGGCGGGAAGAAGTTCTTGCGTACCTGTAACGAGTCGGTGGTTGGTTAGATTCGAGTTTTTTATTTAATTTTGGGATTTATAAAGATAAATACATTGTGATGAGTATAGCGTAAGAAACCGAGCAGTCTGTCTGTCTCAATCGTGAAATGTGAGTTGAAAATTGCGTGCAAGAGATGTGTGTGGGGTGTATGCTCGCGTATGATATTTCTAGCACTAGCCCGCGGCTTCGCCCGCGTTGTTGTCGGAAATCATATCATCCCATGGGAATGAGCTACCGAGACAGTTCAACAACATTTATTGCGTTGTTTACGTTCTTGAGTAGACTAATAATTATTCAAACATTTAAATGAATGAATGAATTAACAACTTCCTTCAAAATCTTACGAGTTGTGATTGTAATAATGTGTTGTGATAGGTGCTGGTCATATTTCGCCCAGCGGAGGGGCTCACGATTTAATATTTTAGAATTAAATATGTTTACTTGTGTTAAAATCGTAAAATTATTATACATGTAGGTACCTGTCTGTGTTAAGTAAGCATAATTTCTTCCTAAGGCTAGACGCACACTGATCCTGACTACGGCCACGACCACGACCCGGCTGGCCGCATTCGGCCAATAACTTGAATTTTGTATAGAAACGCAGGTCGGCACACAGGAAGGCTACGGCTGCGAGTTGCGTTTCTAAGCTAAGTTCAAGTTATTGGCCGCATGCGGCCAGCCGGTCGTAGTTGTGATCAGTGTGCGTCGTGGCCGCCTTTGTCCGCATTCGCTCTTATATGTTACAGATAGTAGACCGCCTTAGCTACAATTACGAGCCCCTCCACAGCATTTTCGCAAAGCAAAGTTTGTGCGTGTACGCAATACACTCAAAAACGTCATCGACCACTGTCATTAGTTGTTCAGTCACTGTCATAAGTTGTTCAGTCACTGTCATGAGTTGTTCAGTCACTGTCATGAGTTGTTCAGTCACTGTCATGAGTAGTTGAGTCACTGTCATGAGTTGTTCAGTCACTGTCATGAGTAGTTCAGTCACTGTCATGAGTGTACAGTCACTGTCATGAGTTGTTCAGTCACTGTCATGAGTTGTTCAGTCACTGTCATGAGTAGTTCAGTCACTGTCATGAGTTGTTCAGTCACTGTCATGAGTTGTTCAGTCACTGTCATGAGCTGTTCAGTCACTGTCATGAGTTGTTCAGTCACTGTCATGAGTTGTTCAGTCACTGTCATGAGTTGTTCAGTCACTGTCATGAATTGTTCAGTCACTGTCATGAGTTATTCAGTCACTGACAAGAGTTGTTCAGTCACTTTCATGAGTTGTTCAGTCACTGTCATGAGTTGTTCAGTCACTGTCATGAGTTGTTCAGTCACTCACACACACACAGACCCAGGCCTCCTCTCTGCCAGAGGGAGTGGGCTATAATCTACCACGCGGGCACAGTGGTGTTGGTAGATGTCACATGTCATCAATTTTTTGGTTCTAGGACATGCCGGTTTCCTCACGTTGGTTTCCTTCACCGTTTTGAGAGCAGTAGTAATGAAATAATTTACAAAAAGTAAAGCGCCTGCTTGGGTTCGAACTCACGACCTACAACACATAAGTCGGGGCGGTTACCACTGCGCCATCACTGCCTTTCTTCCCTCCTTCTGCCAGTAACATAATAACCGATGACGGTAAAAACTATCGCGTATATTGCGATACCTGCACATACTATGCACATGTGCGCAAGCACAGCGGAGGGGCGCGCAATTGTAAACAAGGCGATATATACCTGGAAACACTTATGACAGTATCTGTAGAGCGGGTTGTTGTTCTTCGCGCGGCACTGCACGCAGTTCCAGTAGTCGTAGAGGTCCATCTCGCTGTCGCTCTCGTACGAGTCCGTCCGCTCTGAGTCTGCGAACTGGAGCTCGCCATCGTCGCCCACCGACACCTCGATCACCTTGGTCGCTATTATATCGTTCTGGAAACAATATTATGAAATGTAAATGATAAAATTCTTCAAAAATATTACATAATGGAAACATTTATGCGATGTTGTTTGTTGTCCTCCTTAAAAAAATGCACAAAGTTTTTTAATACATGAAGCAACCGTTTGGTCACAAAATACAAAGAGTAAAAAAACCACAGATTTAAAAACTGCCCTATCCTCTTACATACGCATGGCTTAAGTATGGTATAATTCTTTGGAGAAACAGTGTAAATAGCAACGACTTATTTATCCTCCAGAAAAAATGTATTATGATAATGGTTTATATTGACAGTGACGTAAGTTGTAAGCCGCATTTTAGGAAACGAGATTCTAACTTTGACATCAATTTATATTCTAGAAATCTGTAAATTCGTGAGACATTGGCCCCGATTCTGTTATTCACAAACTAAATTAAATTAAAGTTCAGTGCATATTTTTCTTTCTATTTCATAATGAAAAGGGCAGAAGATAAATATTAGTTTAGTCCTGTCAAATTAACCAGCGCCTGACGTAAATTGACGTATTTTTAGTAGCCAATTTTTTAGTCCCGTCTAACTTGTCTATGGATTATCTAATTTGACAGGACTAAACCAATACTTTATCTTCTGTCCTTTTCGTAATGAAATAGAAAGAAAAAGATGCACTGAACTTAAATTTAGTTTAGTTTGTGAACAACAGAATCGGGGCCAATAGGTACCCAAACTTCTACAATTACAGGCCAACCTCGTAGATACGCACCGCGTTCACGATTTTACAAGTCCTCATGTAACATCAATTAAAATATTTTATTAAACGTCTCAGGAAACTAGTTGTCGATAAATGTTATGTTATTATTACACACTTAATGATTTTTGTAATGATGACCTAATGGGATGACTTTATGAATTTATGAATTTTTGAGATATTTATTTTTATCACTTATAAATTGTGAATTTTGTTTTATTTGACGTTTATTATTTTTTATTGATTTTTTTTGTATCGTTTTAATCCGTGACTATATTATTATTATTTTATTTTATGAATTAAATTTTAAATCACACTTACCTATCATTATTATGTTATGTATTTATTTCAATTTTTAATTAAAGCATGCTACTTAATGCAATAAAGATTTGAATTTGTATTTCCTGTGCGTGTCCCAAATAAAATATTTTTCTTACAATTATTTTGTGAAATGTCATTTGAAATATAATTAAAAAACAATATGGCGGCGTTTGTTCAGATTTTGGCCACGTGCTAAAATAACCTTGGATAGAACTTACGATTTTATTCGTATTTTAACTTCCGTCATTGTCTTCTAGGGGTAAAAAAAGTGTGCTAAAACACTTTTACGAAGAAAATTACATAATGTCGTAAGTGTACTTACGTCGCTGTTCGCAGATGTGTCGCAGTCGTCGACGGGGCCGTCGTCGTCATCAGGCTCCGTCACGGGCTCGTATTCCACATCACTGGGGTCTGTCGCGTAAGTCTCTGCCCCGTCCGTATCGCTCGTGTCGCGCGCAATATCTACAACACACACATCTTTCAACAAATGCGCTAGAACTGCCGTGAAGCCATGATCCGTGGTGCACGTTCCAGATGTAACCGTGTCTGTAAAATGTTGTAACTCTGTGTCCTTTAGTTGCTTTATTTTGTAAAAAAAACTTTTTTTTATTATTTGTTATTAGACTCTTTGTCTTTTTTATAGCTTTTTTTTCTGAATTTCCACTGAATTTTTTTTAGCACATAGTATGTATTTTTTTTTCAGTTGTCTGTCTGTCTCTTTCACTCTTTTCCAAAATGTTTTTCTTATTCATTGTTTTTGTCTGTCCAAATTCTGTTTTGTTTTCTTATTCTTTTCATTGCCAATTTAAACATACATACACAATTTGATCTACACGCGTACACACGCCAAAATACATGCAGATATTGGCTGTGATAAAAAGTCCAAAAATATTTCCGATAAAGATATGATATATTGAGAAAGCGAAATAAATCTTTGAATTATACATAGAGAAATCTAATTTCAAATAATAGTATATAGAAACAGAAGGTATATTATTAGAATAAATCATGTAGCCACCAGAGTATTTGCAATTCAATGGCATTCCTTGATACAAAAGCCTACTGAGCAACTGTGAGATATTTAACACAGTAACTTGTATTGCAATCATTCACGTACGAACGTGTTAAGGCTCCCGCAGACAGGCACGACGCGACTCTGGTGGAACAATTTCTAAAAATACTCAATGGAAATAATTGTTCTACCGGAGTCATATCGCGCATGTCTGCGGGAGCCTCTTTAAGCGTGACTAAAGCATTTAACAATCATGTGAAATCACACAGTCACCGATGAGATCTATATTTCAAATTACCTAGAAATCAATCAAAGATATTTTTCGACTATTTACCACAACCATGAAATGAACTACAAAATAGCTAAATCACTAAAATTAAAAGTACAATCACACAAAAAACATATTTCAAATTAGGGTTGTCACTTAGGGATGCGGTAATGAACGTGCAAAAATGAAATAAACTGTCTTTGTACAAGTACATACTTACCCCGCGCCCTTATTTCAGAGAATATGTGGACTTCTTTCAGACAGTTCATTTAGTATTATAAACCGATTCCGTATTTTTGGCGTAAGATAAATCATGAAAACGTTAATATTTTTAGATTGATAGGCCATTCAGTTGGACCAAACAAATGAGTAAGTATGATCTGATATACAGATAATAGTCATTTATCATTTGCGACAAATCATGTTTCTCACAAATGCACCAACATTGGCGGTCGCAAAAGCAAAATTGCGCGTCATCATGCAATATTTATGTTGAGATGTTTGTTTGGCCAAGTGTCAGCCATTGTTTAGAAGTAAGACCACTTGATTATGTACTTGACAGAGGCTCAGCCCACTAGATGGCGTTAGTAACTTCCATTTGTATTGGCTTACAGTTTAACTTGTAAGTTTCCTTAACATTTTCCTCCACCATTCCAAGCTGATTAGGCATAAAATTGACCTGTTTTAACCGAAGGGCGCAATAAAAGGTGCACTTTTAAGAATGATCAAATCAAATGTTATTATGAGCGAATGGATAACCTGAATTTGAAATATGTTGCATTTTACACTACAGTTAATAAACAATGTTGTAGTAAAATACTATTTAAGAGATTCATGAAGTTATGAGTGATGATATAACTATGTGTGGTGACATCAGATGGACAATGTCCATCTTCAAAAATAAATGTTACATGCACTGTTTCTAACACTACACTTATTACAAGTTTAGTGATATTCACACATTTCAAACTAGTTCAAACATTATCTGCACAGGCTTAAAATGTTTATTCACAGTTCGCTTGTAAAAAAGTAAATCTATTCAAAGATTAACTTTTTCACATCTGCGTGAATTTATGGTATACTCCTGGACATTCAGAAATATGTATCCCGATTACATCTTGTAACCCTAACAGTCGACAATAACATAAGCATACTGTAGTCAAAAATCCATTGAAAATGTTAATTCTATGCTAAATTGGCGAGTGATATCCCGTAATCATCAAGTCTTCGGGTCGACTGGATCCTGTGTACCCTGGCCCTGGCTCCGGGGTCCACCATGTTGCAGTTCAGAACCATCTGACAATCACCAATTAAAAAGTTAATATTTTAATATTGATGACTGCTTATCCTAGTTGAGGTTTGGCGAATCTTTGTTGTAAAATGAGTAATTTTAACATTATATTTTAATTGATCAATCATAATAATGGCAAAATAAACAAATTTGTATGTGGAATACATTTTAGTCACTCCAAGGCACGCGTGTAAAAAATTCGCCAACCAGACCTAAATTATGGACTAAAAACCGTTTAACTAATTTTGTGGTTAACGTGTTATAATCCGACCATTACTAATTAAAAGGTATAAATTAAGAGGTAAAACAGTTAAAATTAGAAGCTAGATTAGCATCAAATGTAACTTGGAGTTTTACTAATTATCATAATCGTGCTACGCGCTCATTACGATTCTGGTTACATACAGGGGCAGACAAGATCGTTGTCTCGGTGTTGTCGGGTGTCGAACTCATTAACGGAATCCTCTTACGTAATTAATCCAAGATATTCTTTACATAAGGATATTTAAATTCTTAGGATCAAGTCACAATGTCGTCAACGGTTTGTATAATTGCTTGGCATGAGTATCAAAGATCGTATCTCTATCAAGAAGAGGGATTGAACCTCTTTATATTTAAAATTCTGATTTTTGGGACCTTTCTTACTCCAGCAGTAACTTAACTGTATCCGATTGGCCCATCGGGCCACTGAAACAGTCTGTAAGAATATTTAAGATCATTGCCTTTGTGCCCAAAATACTCCTTTACTTAGTTGCACAAATACACACAACCTTTTCAACCCGGATTATTTTCAAAATTTCCTGCCTGTTTGCTACCCACTCAATGTTATCATGCATGCCTGAATTCCGACGATTCCCAACCCGTTCGTATAACTACTAATGACCAGTACGTAGCAGGCCAGATAAAGATGTCACAGTAGATTATTAAGCGAGGCTCCTGACGTAATGCAGCCCACTGACCACATTGTGAGTCATGCTTACCACAAGTCTTGTTCAAACTTGCATAGACTCAGGACTTTGACACCTGCAGTTTTTGGAAGAAGCCATATTTGCAATTCAAGACGCAAAAAAGGAGTTAGCGTGTATGTTTTGTTTGTACGGCAGTGGCTGTTTGCAGTGTTTTTTTTTTGTTGCTTGAGTGATTGCAGGATTTGCTGCGGCATATAGGTATGATTAAATAAAATGTTTAAATGAATGCAGATAAGCAAACATAATACTTATTTATTCAAAATGCTCTAAAATTAGTGATGTTAACGTCATGGAAAAATCACGCCATGATCTCCATAGTTTCCTATTTGACAAGGAGCGTCTCTAACAAACTCAATAGCAATGAACAAAATTAATTACATTGCGGTGGATAGTTTTTTTTTTTACAATTACATTTCGCGACAGTTGTATTCTAGGAAGAAGCAAAATAATTTTATTTTATTTAGAAATATCGTGAACGAAATTTCATTCAAAGATGCGCCTTTTTCTCTGTCCACGGTTGCGATTTAAAAAAAGGGGTTGTTTTTTTGTTTTTGTTTTTAACAATAGACAATTCAAGTCTAGACATGCTTAACTATTTTACACCCAGGTCAATGACTGGAGAATCATGTCATAACTGGAATGCACTTCCGCCTCTATTTTTGGAAACCAACAATTACGTCGAGAATTTGAGCATTTGAGCTCAAAATTAGTAACACTACACACAAGTTTAGACTTGTCTGCACAAATGAGTGACTAACTGCTCAAACATTCTGTAAGGGCTTTTAATAGTTGTAATATCCGGAAATAAACATTAGGGGGATTCCCTTGATGTGAAGGGTGAGTCTATTTTTAGAATAACGACCTTTTATGTAGGAATGGATAATTATTTTAGGCAGGATGTTTGACAATAGGACTACTAGCCGTTAGACTGATGATGAAATACATAATAACTGACGCGATGACTTTGTTTAATGAAATACATAGCTTAGGAGCTAGGTCCGCTTTTTTCCTTTCAAGCTTCAATCAGTGCTGCCATTTCAGCTCTTTCGGCGCTAAATCTGCTATTTTTTGGTATGTTTGGCGCGCTTCTGAGGATTTTAGCGCTAAGCGGAAAATTTGGTATTTTGTTAGCCTTTAGGCTGCCTGTCCATTGACGCGGAGAGGCTGCGGAGCGGAGAAACGGAGAAATATTAACCAATAGGATTGCATAAAAATGTCAATGTCATTTTCTATTGGTTAATATTTCTCCGTTTTCCGCTCCGCAACCGTTCTACGCGTCAATGGAGAAGTAGCCTTAGCTTAAGTTTGTATAACAGGTTAAAATTGAATGTGGCAACACAATTTAGGGAAGCACCAAAACTCGAGAAGTGTTCTGTGGTAATTTGTGTGCTTTATTGGCAAATCAGTTTGTAAATTAATTATTAAGTTATAGAAAGTCAATTGTCTGTCTAATTTTAATATGAAACGACAATCTACAAATAAAACTTAAGCTTTCATTTTATAGTAGTTTGCTTTCATAGTCGAAGAAAAATTAACGCTGAATCTAACGCTTTTTGTTTTCAAATTTATTATAATCTAGCGCTTATTGCACCATTGTTAGCGCTGACTTGGATTTGTCATCTGGTAGCACTGCGTAGAATTATAGGAAGCCGTGAAGCGGAGGGCATTTTCGTGGCCTGTCTTTTGAGAGCATATCATTTTTTTTTTTAGACTATATTTAGTTTAAATAGCATAATTTTTGTATTACTGAAGGGCTTCTCTTGACCTCTAACTCGTCTGATGGAAAGCGATGGATGAGGTCTACGATAGAATGAGCGTGCCCCGTTGTCTGAGTTTGATGTTCTTTGCCTTGTCATCAGCATTTCCGTAATATAACTATCACTGTAAATGGTTTATTTTACAAATAGTCTTTCAGAAATAAACACTTAACACGAACATATTTCTGGACCTATAGGTATTACAAAATACATAAGCACGTCTTATACTCGAGGGTACTCTGGGACACATGTATAGTTTATCACACGTCACATTAAACTTACACAAAAAACTAGTCGGTAGTAGCTTGTCCTGTTCAAAAAAAAAATCGCTCATATTCATCATTAAGGCTCCCGCAGACAGACACGACGCGACACGTGTCGTCGTCGTGCGACAGGTCGCGCCTATCTGCGGGAGCCTTTATTTGGGTGATAATAATTATGTATGGGATATCAGATTGTTTTGGGTACATATTTAATTAAATTACATAAATAAATACTTGCAATATTTGTTAGCAGTTTTATAATGCTTAGGTATAAATAAAATTAATGAGGAATAAAATATTTGAATATTGGGGTAGCCGTATTTTTGACAAAACTACCTAGCTAGGTACTTAGCAGTAGTAGTATTTGCCGAATATAATGCTTATCTTACCTAATAAGTTGCTATGGGCAGCCCTACTTGCTACTAAAGTAGTAGGTACCGAAAATGACAAGCAAAGTCTAGTAGTCAAACTAGTATTTTTATTGACTAGTTCTCAATCATAACAGTCATATACTTTTGGCTAGCAATGAATGCCTCATTGCCTCGTGATAATGAGTAAATTATTACGATAAAACCGCTCATATCTATAATGCAATAACATTGTACCTAGTGAGGTTTCCAAAATAATCAAGACATGTTCCAACATGTTTGATGCGAGTGCCAGGTCAATGAATGACGTGGTGGAAGCATTACTTTCCGTCAAGCGTGAAGCCACGGTTTTGAACAGTCACGTTTAAAAAGATGCAAATACCTAAATACACTTTACCAAATTCGTATAGCGTTTTTGTTCGAAATGATTGACTAACGTTATGAAATATTTAGCATAGGTTTCAGTAGGTACTTTATGAGCATGATAAATATAATTTTGGATTGTTTTGAAACTTGTCACTCATGTATTTTTTTTTTTAAGTTATTTCTTCATTTTGTTTTATTTCGATACAATGTAAAAGAAAAAGAAATAAATAAATAATCTTGAAATTAAAATGCTTTAAAGTTTCAATCTATTTGCACGCGACTGTACCAGGTGAAACTTGGACATTTTGATTTTATGATACCTTACAGAAAAACAGTATAGTAATTAGTGAAGAAGCATACTTTTGAAGAATATTGCTGAGATGGATACAATAATAAGTTTGCCCTCAGATAGCAGAATAATAATTTGAATATGCTAGTAAATTATCTGTTACGCATGTTTTTCAATAGTCATCTGATACGCGTGTATTAGGTAATCTAATACTCCAATTATACACACGACAACATATCAATCTATATTGCCAGTTTTAGCTGACCTCGCATTGTATAGGCTTTTCACACAATGAGAAGTCAGCTTATATTGGAATTGTATAGCTTGATGTCGTCTGTGGGTATCATATCGAGGCAGGGTAATAGTATCGTTTGTCCAGAATAGGCCTAATTATAATAAGTTTGTAACCTACTGTGTATCAAAAATCGGCAATAACAGCACTAATTACCATGAAATGAAATAAGGGTGGCCAGTGGCCACTATCGCCTTAGGTCATACTTGGCATCCTGACCACTGCTTAGTAGTTTATTTTAATAGCCTTGCATTTAACTGGCAATATACATAATTTTAAATAAATTCAACCATATTTGTAAATATTTTTTAATTTTATCTTATAAATCTTTTGATCTGTTTTTGGTATGACTGTACTTTTATTATTGTTAGGGCTAAAATTGAACTACAACAAAAATTATATTATTATTAATTTAAGATTGAGCATAAATAATAAATATTATGATACAGGGTAAGGGAATCATCTTTACAATTTTTTGGCTCAGTGTAATGTAATAACACACAGCCATAAAGATGGAGTTTGAGGGCTGGCTAAACCTCTTTTTTTTATAGAATTATAAACTTCTGGGATTATTTGGCAACTTTACAATTTGCTTTATCCCATCTCAAAAAGCACCTAGTATATATATATTTTTTTAAAATTAATTATATAGTTTATAAATTAAATTACAGTTATTTATGTATGTGAATGATAGTAGTAAGTATTTAAAAAATAATAAGCTAACGAATTTTATGAGCAGATACACTGCATACACTACAATAATTTCTAGAAATATAATCATCTACTATGTAGGTACAAAAGTTATCTATTAAAATAAATAAATATGACACAAATCTCAAACTCTAAATGCATAATTATTTCAATAGAAGAATATAACATAAATAATAAATTCATGCAAACACCACTTGGGGACAATCATCCAGACAAACACAAGACTATAACACACAGTAAGTAGTACAATCTATGCGGTTAAAGCTTACCAGTTTCCTTCCCCTGTATGCTGAACACAGTCTCTGTTGAACACCGTCTGCTCCAAGAATGATCTGTAAAAAGTTATTTTTAAGGTTACTTGTTAAATGCCAACTTTTTCTTTTTTTAACAGACTTTAAAAAAAGGAGTAGTTTCTCAATGTGATTGTATTTTTTTGTGGGTTAGCAACTAAACACTGAAAGAAATATTACAAATGAAAAGATTGTTTTATAGACAACAAAAAAATTGGCACAACAGCACAACTATAATCAAGGTATTGTGCTAAAATAATATGATAATTAATATTTTGACAAAACATAGTCTTGATTTGTTTTAACCATACCCGATATGCACACAAAATTTCATACAAATCGGTCCAGCCGTTTCGGAAGAGTATGGTAACTAACACTGTGACATGAGAATTTTATATATTAGAAGAAGAAGATAATAGTGAATATCACACTACAAGTTGTTAAACATTGGGAAAAGAAGAAAGCTAAACTTTTAGAAAAGGCAGGACATCTTCCTATTAATTTATATACAATATTGTACAAAAGGCAGTCTTCTACTGGCCCATCTAATAAAAAAAAAAAAAAAAAAAAAATGTTTGTGATAATAATTATCAACAGGCAGGTTAAAAATGCGTATTATTAATTGTTTATAATATATTTTACATAGATTTATAGTTTGCTGCAATATAAACTAAATTATTTCAAACAAAGTTTATTTCCCGCCCAACTGAAAATAAACACAAATACTTTTTATCACAAGTTGAACAAAGATCACCAACGATCCTTTTATCAAATTAGGCATAGTTTAAATATAGTAAAGTCCAATAATTATCATCAAACTCAATCACTTTGGGAAGTAGTTTAGATAGAACATATTTTTTTACGCTACAGAATTACGTGCAAGCAAGTTTAACCTCATTTGGAATGTTAATCATTTTTGACATGTACGCACAACGCTTATGAATGAACATTGGTGCCGGGCAAAAGTGACCTCCCATTTGATTATAGTATCTTTTAGAATACATATAACGGTTTAAATGTACACCACATAAACTGGGCTATCATAATAATCCACTATAACCACTGTTCACTGACCACACACAACGGCACAGAATTTTACGTAAATTATCACAATCAACACTCACCTGAAGATGAAGAGAAGGTTGCTGTCACAGACATTGCTGTTGTGTTCATATTTAATATTGATTTGGAGAACTTCGTAACTTCGTTACGCGCTTGCCAATATTGTTGTGTTCATATTTAATCACAAATAACTAAGTATTTAATAATGATATAGAGAACCAGGAGAACTTCGAACTTCGTTACGCGAATACGCGCTTGCTTGCTTGTTTGCTAACTAGAAAAGAAATGTAACATTTTTAAAATTGTGTTGCCAGACGTCACAGATAAAATACGTCGCGATGGGCCGAATTCCGGCCGATGACGCGTGACGCCACGCCAGATCACAATGTTGTCAGACTTAACAAGACGTGATGATATACTAGTGTATATAATTGTATAGTGTATTTTAATTTTGATCACCCTACTTTCAAAGCGTACGTGGGGGCCCCCAACTACAAAATGCCTTTTACTTAACATAATATCTTGGCCATGGTGAACGAGGATTTAAAAAAAAAGTAACTACTTCGCGAGATTTAGGTCCAGTGGTCCTGGGGGGCCCTACATATCAATCTCGGAGCCCAGTACCTGGGGTGAATCGATTGCTCGTAAGCCTAGCTTTAATAACTGGACTATGACTGGTAATACTGGTATATTGGTACGGAAACTCAGTTGATCTTCAGCATAGCATAGCATTGCACAGTGCCCTACCAATTTAAAGGTATTAGGCTATAGCACGGACTCTTAAAGACGTTGGCCTATCATTCAAAAGGCCCTTTTTACCTTAGCTTTTTATGCTTTATTATTCTGGAACAGCATTGGTGAAATAAATGCAGAATGTTAGGAAACATGGAAGAATCAAAAAGTCTCGAATAAGTTTATCATCCATTCGTATATCTAGGGTTGGTAAGAATGCAGTAACTGCCTTGGAAGATTTTGTCCCTCATTTTGTCCTCAGTTTTACAGAAAAAAATTTGTCTCAAAATGCAATGATTCAATTACCATTACTCGACAAAATTTTATAGTGGTTCTCTGTGGGCTTTTGGTAACGTATTATGACTACGTTTATAATTTGTAACATTATATGTGTTTTCGCTATTGGTAACACAATTTTAAAACGGTTTCCTTTTCCATGTGGCATGGTGTCGGTGTAAGGTGAGTTTGTCAATCTTGTGAAATAAATTACAAATTACTGCGTAATATTAGATTAGATTGCAATTACAAAGTACGTATTACCGCTTTTAATGAAAAGAAAAAATATAAAATGTTTTTAACGCGAAAGTGAACTTAGATCGTGGAATTATACAAACACGTGCAAGTGTTGGATTTGAGTATCGAGGTGGAGTTTCGGAAGATTCAGTTATTTGCTTTATTAGCAACGTTATAAAACGTTAATTTGGCAAAATGTGAGCGTATAGCTAGTTTCCTCGAACATACTATAGTGAAAACACGCATCGAAGAGGTTAGTTTAGTGAAGAAGCTTTTTGACTTTGGTAATTTTGTTGTAGTTGCCGAATAAGCAACCACAATGCCGCAGAACGAATATATTGAACGTCATCAAAAGCTTTATGGTAGGAGGCTCGATTATGAGGAGCGGAAACGAAAGCGTGAGGCGCGTGAGCCTCACAGGCGTGCTGAGAAGGCTCGCAAACTGCGCGGTATCAAGGCCAAGATCTACAACAAGGAGCGCCGCAATGAGAAGATACAGATGAAAAAGAAGATCAAAGCACATGAGGAGAAGAATGTCAAACAGAACACAGAGAAGGTGGCAGAGGGTGCATTGCCTGTGTACCTCCTCGACAGAGATGTGCAGTCTCGGGCTAAGGTATTATCCAACATGATCAAACAGAAACGCAAGGAGAAGGCTGGAAAATGGGATGTACCTATACCTAAAGTCAGGGCACAGGCTGATGCTGAAGTGTTCAAAGTGCTGAAGTCAGGAAAGACCAAGCGGAAAGCATGGAAACGTATGGTGACTAAAGTCACATTTGTAGGAGAGAACTTCACACGTAAACCACCAAAATTTGAGAGGTTTATCAGGCCAATGGCTCTACGTTTCAAAAAAGCTCACGTCACACACCCAGAGTTAAAGGCAACTTTTTGTTTGCCAATCATTGGAGTCAAGAAGAACCCAAGTTCACAGATGTATACAAGTTTGGGAGTTATTACTAAGGGTACAGTCATAGAAATTAACATTTCAGAACTTGGTCTGGTCACGCAGGCTGGTAAAGTTGTGTGGGGGAAATATGCACAAGTTACAAACAACCCGGAGAATGATGGATGCATCAATGCTGTACTCTTAGTTTAATTTTTTTTTAGCGAAAAATATCATCTGACTACTACTTTCAGCTCTGAAACTGATTGAAACTGTCTCCAGTCTCGATATGAAAATGCTTGATAACATTGTGATTGTAATTTATTACTGCATTGTATCATCTTGGTCTGCCAATAAATACTGTGAAGCGTTTAGCTCTATTTTTTTCACTTACCCATTCTGTAGGCTTGATCTTCAATACAAGTTTTCAACATTGTCTGAACTGGGAAACTGATTGGTTTTATAGTTCAACTATTTGAAACTAATGAGTCAGTGTACTCATAAGTACTAGTAATTAACTTACTAATTAACATTATGATAAGCATCTATTGTTCTTATTTTGTTTGTTTTACTTTGTCTGAGCATGTATTATAAGACATTTGTACTTGGTAACAAAAACTGGAAACATGTTTCGTACTTGTACTGGGACCTTGAACTTGCCGCGGCAGATAGCGGTCAAGTTCGAGGCGGGAAAAATTCAAACTAACATTGACTGGAAATAGAGATTTGCACAAATCCTTTTTTTTTTATTAAGATCTTTCAGTTTTCTGATGAACACGCTACGCCGAATCGAAGTTGAATGATGATGATTTCGATTTCTTGATAACTTTGTGATTTATTCTTCATTTTCTGTTGTTCAGGTGAACCAAGATGCAGATTTTTGTCAAAACCCTCACGGGTAAGACCATCACTCTTGAGGTCGAGCCCTCGGATACCATCGAGAATGTGAAAGCCAAGATCCAGGATAAGGAGGGAATCCCCCCAGACCAGCAGAGGTGAGATATCCTACATTATCAGGTCTTCTCGAGGTGGCCTAGGCTGTGCTTATTTACAACAAATGCACAGCACTAGACTTCATCAGTTCTTGGAGAGCAGCATTTAATTTCGGTCAGTCCTAAATCCGCTGTTTCGTATTTAACCAATCATTACTAATATTTAAGGGACTAACCACACTTATTCAGCTCTGTTCAGCTTTTGTCTATAGAAAACAATGATTTTGTTTGAAGCCCGTTCAGCTTTCCGCGGCTGAACGGATGCGTACGCATCTCATACAAAATCGTTGTTTTCTATGGACAAAAGCTGAATAAGTGTGATTAGTCCCTTAAACGAAAAATGGTTGCGAATTTAGGCAAACAGCTGAATAACTTTCAATAAGCGCATTAGTGACTTGTGTTTCGCGCGGGAATCGAAACCGGGATCACTGCGACAACCTTATTGTCGGCAGCCTAATTATTGAGTCTCGAATTCTTATCTAATTGAAATTATTTAAATTGGGCAGAACACTAGTACTTATCGACTACTAGTTTACGACACAAAATATGTCCCACTATAGTAAAAGTAAAACCAAATATTTCCCCTTAGCATGTGGGTGTAAATCTGACGCGGGTATCATCGGTTGACATCATTGGAATGCGGTTTTATTCGCACGCGATCGGTTTACAATCCCACTGGGAATTGATACTGTGAAAATATGTTCGTAAAGCCGTAACAACACTTACTAAATCAATGCACCTTTGATACACATAGTGTTGTTTTATGCATTCCAAAAAGTTACCAAGGTCATTTGTTATACAGGTTGTAATTTTTTTATCACCGGTTTCCTCTTATGAGGTCATTGTACTCATCATTATGAACAACTTTTACTGTGGGGACAAACCTGAAATCGCGACAAATAAAATCAGCTGTTCCCTGCATTTTTACGAGCTAAGCGAACATAAATTAATGTAGGGAACAGCAGATTTTTTTTTTCAGGATTTTAAGTTTGGTCCCATAGTAAAAGTTGTACATAATGATGAGTACCTATAACCCCTTATGAGGAAAAAGGTGATAAAAATTTCACCCTGTATTTCCATCTAAACGAAGCAAATAACACAACAGCGGGGTAATTGCGTAACACACTATTAGTAGCAATGGGTATCATTATGACAGATCAACAACGTTCATTGCGTTTTTTACATTGTTGAGTAGACACAATTGTCGAACATATGAAGCAATGGGTTAGCAATATGCTTCAAAATGATTCAAATTGAGATCGATAGTGTGTTTCGCAATTAGGGTGCAGGTTCCAAAAATAACTTCACAATCATCACAGGTATATTCTACATGGATTCTAATGGTCGAACGAGGGATTAGATTACTAAACCATTATTTGTATTCCTAAAATCAAATAAATCCTAACAAAATCAACCTTTGTCTACCCAGGTTGATCTTCGCTGGTAAACAGCTGGAAGATGGCCGCACCCTATCAGACTACAACATTCAGAAGGAGTCCACACTCCACCTGGTGCTGCGCCTGCGTGGTGGCGCCAAGAAGCGCAAGAAGAAGAATTACTCCACCCCCAAGAAGATCAAGCACAAGAAGAAGAAGGTCAAGCTAGCAGTACTTAGGTTCTACAAGGTGAGTATCTTCATTATTGAATTTTTATACCAGCCTGTACATGGCAAGAACTACTTCATTCTTAGAATATTTATTTTATTCTGCATTCTCACTGTGGTAGTATTCCGTTCAACCAAATTTTACTTGTGAATATTTCGAATTATACTGAATATTTCCGAAGTATTGTAATGCTGGACTCAGCATCAGCAGTACTGCTACTACTTACTACTTTGGCAAAAAAAAACTATGTAATTAGGATTAAATAGGACAGCTGCTTTCGAATATTATTGTCATCTTGCAATGCATTATCCGAGGTATTTCTTAGATAAAGGAAAAAAAAAATCACAAAGAAATTATTCTCGGGACATTTGGGTCGGCCTATCGGTCGTTTTAAACTAAAAACTGTTTTTTCTGACGTCTCGTGAAGTCGTGATTTTTTTTTAAGAAATTTCTTATTGGTATCTCAAAAATATTTCATTGATAACTCATGCATTCCTCTATTTATAACACGCACCGACATGTTCGTAACAAGGAAAACCCGGGACTACTTAACAATCAGCAAATAAAAGAGACATGCATTTCAAAGAACTCTCCCGGGGACTGAAAATAAAAGCTACGAAAGTGGAATACTCGAGACAGGTCGCGACTTGCGAGGGCGCCTAGCCTGTTTATTTGTTTGTTGTGAGTCAGGGAGGGTAAGCAGACTTGTTCGGACACGTCGCATGAATAATGGGGGTTCGCAGAATACCGTGACGATGGGAACGGGTCATGTTTGGAAGTTAACAAAGCACTGTTTTTGTTGCGACTGGTGATGCAATCGTTTATGTTGTGATTGTGAATGATAAAACAAACGTTAACATGTTCAAGGGACTAGCGGATTTTTACAATGCCATAAATACTCGTAATTATTTCTGGATTTAGGTACCTAGTTAACATTGTATTTCACAATATGGGTCAGTACGTCCACTTGGGTGGTATCTGGACATTTTTCGTTAGGGATTTTGGGTCTTCTTAAATACTTCATTCGTATAATTATAGCTACTTGTACAGAATTAAATCTCGTCTTTCGGTCTAAAAACACCCGTCTCGAGTTTACGACGTTATCTTATTGAATCATGCCTTCACCTGCCCCTATACCAGCGCCACGGGTCCCATTACAAAATTTCATTACTTATATCAAAATTCCCTTATTTCCAGGTTGACGAGAACGGCAAAATCCACCGCCTCCGTCGTGAGTGCACTGGCGAGCAGTGCGGCGCAGGAGTGTTCATGGCAGTCATGGAGGATCGCCATTACTGCGGCAAGTGCCACAGCACGATGGTGTTCAAGGACGATGAACGGCAATAGATCTTAAGACCAATCCACTCAGACTTCTGTGTATGATGGATTTATAATAAATCTTGACACAGTGTCCGAGTAACATTTTGGTTTTATTTGACGTAGTATCTTAACTAGAGGTTTTCATGGTTTGGTAAGTATGTCCCCGTAACCTTCGGCTTTCGCCATTTCCCTGCCATAATATGCGTTAATATTAGCATGAAGTAGAGATACGGCCCGCGTTTACACCAAGATATAAAACGTGCGTATTTTACGTGTTGTCTACTATTTTAGTTTATCATTTACACTTCAAAAAAGTTGTGAAGACTAGTTTTGTGCAAAACTTTCAAGGTGAGCAAAATAAGTCTAAAGGTCAATATACATTTTTGACAAGTCTTCTACAAGATCTGTGGACAGAATCACAACTTGTAATTATAAATTAGGGGTGTAAACGCGAGGTATGATGATCACGTAGATAGCATTTAGTGCTTATTTATTCTAAACTTGAGTTTATTATATACTGATCTCTATATCCAAGTGTTATGGTAAGTATTCAGATCACATGACCACGTTTAACATGCTGCGCAAGAGTTTAACATGCTGTGATGCGCCAGGAACCTCGTTGGAAAATATTCTAGGTGAGTTCTTACACCGTAACTGAATGCATAACTCGTCTATCGAAATAAAAGTTTTAACCAACATTTTGTATTTTATTTCCAACTGTCCTGTAAGTCGGTAGGTGGTCGGTGGGAACAATTTGCAGTCTGTGGATGCCGAAGTACCACCCCGCCTCTACCACGCTAGGATCCATAGGAGTTGACCAAAAAAAAGTCTGAAGTTTTCGTTAAGCGAAAATGAAGTAATAGCGCAGGCAGGCGATGCGATGCGACGGGGTGGGTCGGGGGAACAAAAAATTTCACGCGGACGAAGTCGCGAGCAGAAGCTAGTAAAATAGAAGAATGCCGTGTTGTTTATGGTATTATATAAGTTCTCCAAGAAGTTGAAGAGGTCACGTTTCTTGTAAAAACTGAATTTAAAATAAATCTATGTCCGAGGGTTGTTTCAAAAAGTTTTTTTTTTTTTTTCAAAATAACTTTATTGTTTACAATAAAGTTTAGTTGTCATCATAGTTTCAAATCGATATGAAAATTGGAAGTTTGTCATATCTGACTTCCAATTTTCTTTTGATCTGGTAAATTGCGCGAAAGACATTTTCGCAAAAAAAATGTTGCACAACATCGAGAAACGAGATTTCATTTAGACATAACATCACGACTATACTCTGCGAAGCGTGGGGCAAAGGTGTATACTATTACTATGTCTAAGTTGGGCGTCACAAGCAGGAGGGAGACGCCGCGCACCTTCATACCGTACCCTCGCGGCCGTTGCCCCACCATCGCCAGACGGCCGAGTTAACCCACTAGTAGTATTACAATAGTGTAATACTACTAGTGGGTTAACTCGGCCGCCCATGCCCATGGTACAGTCAGCAGCAAAAGTCGATTAACACTTCAGTTTTTTTTTATTTCAGTTATTGAGCAAAATATTTGTTTAAAATTTCATTGTACTTCAGCTGCAATTTTGAACAAATGTTTTGCCCAATAACTGACATAAAAACACTGAAGTGTTAATCGACTTTTGCTGCTGACCGTACTACTTACGGTACTATCATAGGGTAGTACCGTAAGTAGTACCATAGGCAAAAATATTTATCTTAGTTCTACTCGACCAGTAGATCTAGTGCCAATACAATGTTTATAACGATGGTCCGATTGATATAGAACCAGAAACACCGAAAAGAAAAATACCCTTGGTCTTACTAGTAGAACTACGCGGTCCAGCCACGGGCAATAAACGGGAAAAATGTATCCCTTGCGGATGTCGCACACCAGACATCCCCGGCATATCCCAGGAATCCGGTGAACTTTTATAGACGTATGAACATCTCTACAATAATGACCCTCAGACCGTTGAAGCCGGTGAAAAACTGCTTTCACTCATTAGCGAGCGAAGCCAAGAAAAATTCACCAGCGAACCACAACTTTACAACCTTATACGCCTAGCACAGTGACGGCTAGTCAAGTTGCTCACCAACTCTTCTTATTAGTCTATTTCGGATTGATTCATCAGCATCAATTTTAGTATGCATAGGATAAACAAGAAAAACTGATAAATTCATTAAAATATTTATTCAATACTGAGAATAGAATTGTCTAACTTACATAATCCATAACACCTAAATGGAATTAATTGTGCAATAAATCCACCATAGTTCTGGCAAGCGTTCCATTTGACGCAGACCTCGGACATAGGAGCGGGCATCGGTGCGTTAACATCAGGAATTGTTTCTTTGCGCCATTATGGCCAATAAGGTAGACACGTTTTTATTTTCTTTGACAGTTATACATGACATTATACTTATAGATAAGTAGACTGGTAGCAAGCAGAAATAAAAATATCTATTATCTAGAATTTTAGATCCTATACATAGGCAAGAAATCATCATACGTACCGACCGTCCGGAGTAACAAGATATATCTGAACTTCCAAGTTACAACATAAAGCATAGTCAGCTGTTTCACAGCACCATTTCGATAATCCATGCAATTTGCTGATAAACTATTCTCTATGACTTCTGGAATAGAGTTCAAAATGCTTAGTATGGTTATCGAAAATAGTTCTCAAGTTCTGCACTGCAGAATGCTAGTCTACGTAATTTACAAGTAGGAATGTGCACTGATTACGACAGTCGAAACGTTAAGATTAGCTCGTAATGGATCTCATAATGTTCCTGCACTTCTGCCCGCTTCTGAAAAAACGACTCCATGTTACATTAGAAATGCACATTACAGGTATATCTAATAGGAATCTATATAATTTGTCCCACCATTCCAACTTCTCTATAAATTATCAGATCATTTCACACATCTGGAATGAAGTTTTAATACAACTGCGACGAGTCAATATCATTTAACAATTTATTCTAAAGGCATTACAGTTCCCGGAGTAGGTATATGTAAATAGCTCAGTGGCATTTCATTGAATATAATGTGGACTCCATCTAATGATTTCCCAATAAATAATAACATAATTGACATGTTCAATATACAAACATCAATTTAAAAAATAACTAAAAACATTACATTTTTCAATAAAACTAGAGCACCGAAACATAACTAGATGTAGTAAAATATTTTTACAATAAGAGATCATTACTACAACTGAAAAATTTACATATTTTCCTTTTTTATCTAGTCGATAACATTGACTTACTTATATTTAATACTCTTTGAATATCCTAAACAACACCGTGATAGTTTTCTTATATATCTTTTTATTTTTTTACACGTAAATCTATATCATTTTAGATTCGTTTCTGAATATAATTAATTCGACTATTCACTCTATAAATCTGACATGTATCGATTGTAAACTCTCGAAGTTATGTATAAACTTTTATATTTTACTAGCTGACTCCTCAAAAGTTGTTTTGCAAAAAAAAAAAAAATAGATAGTAACCGATTCTCAGACCTACCCGATATGCACACAAAATTTCATACACATCGGTCCAGCTGTTTCGGAGGAGTATGGTAACTAACACTGTGACACGAGAATTTTATATATTAGATGTTTTAAGCTAATGAACCAAAACTGTTATTTTAAATCACTATTTTATTTATTAAAATTCTGCAGACGGTTATGGACTCTGGAGGACATGACATGTTTTGTAATGACATCTGATCTACTGAAAATATAAAAGACTGCTATAAAATCGATACATGTCCGATTGGATTCCAAACATATTTGTAATTTAAATTACATAAGCTAGCACTTAGCACTATGCCGCACAAGGCGACGTTTGGCGGTAGTCAACTACACAATACCCTTATACTTGTAATTACTCTAAACTGTTGAAATGCAACGACGGAACCTTATACCAAGCGTGGTTAACAATTTTTGGTAGAGCTGTCAACAATTTTGTTAAATACATACATATTCCTATGTACCTGGGGAAAACATATATATTATATGCTTCATAAGATTTATTAATAATAAATATTTATAAAAATTACTTTATAGGAAATATGAAAAGTATATGGTTACATTCAAAAATTGCAGGCGCCAAATAGTTTATAAATTATGATATATTACATTATGAAGCGATCGCAGTTTCCTAAGCATTAATTGGTTCTATATTTTTTATATTATTTTATATTAATAATTAACTATTATTGCGCCTGCGTAATTTACATCAACTGTACACAATATTTTAGGCGACATAATAAATAGATAAACATTTTATATGTACATTTATAATTTCTTACCTTATTGCAAATATTTGCAGCGATCCAAACACATTTTTAGTCGCTAAAATATTGTGCACCATTCCTTTATTTTTTATACATGAATCTGTCGTAAGTACTTATTACGTTTTAAACGTAAACTCAAGTCTCGTTTGCACTGTACTCGATTTCTTACGAGCCTTTCATAGTGACTTGATATGAAATGTTTCATTTGTGATGAACTGATGATAGTGCGCAAATCAAGGTAGAAATGAAGTACAGTGACTTGAACCCCAGGAAGGAGGCAGTTAAAGTACTGAGGCAAATATGGCCCTTTTTGTAGCGTTCTACCGAACCTCGTGTGAGGGTAGTGTGATGATAGTAACGAGGCTGGCATCAACCACCTTTTAAAACTAGCTATTAATTCGGTTAACATAAAGTCTTAACTCAAAACTGAAGTAACAAAACCTAATGTAAGGTCGCACTGCACTTATGTAGATAAACCTTCAGGTCTATGCAGGCAGAGGACTTCCACGAGACCTTAAAAACTTGAAAGTGCAACCTTAAATCTATAGGTCACATCAAGCTATACATTTCTAGTTTTAGCTGACCTCGCATTATTTGGTTTGGTTTGGTTTTCGTACAATCAGAAGTCAGTTTATACTGGTTATTTATAGCTTGATGTGTAGCCGTGCTTACAGCAAATCGAACGTCCATGGCAATTCTTAATTCGTAGCAGTAAGGGCGCTTTTAGTAGTTTAAGAGTTACTTATGGCGTAAGTTTCACCTTATTCCTTAACCCAGGGCCCTATTAACCTCCGCCGTCTTACTCAAATTAAACTAAGCATATATTACAATAACATTAAGCAAGGAAACTGGAAAAAAAAGTACAAACGCTTAGCGTCATACGTCACGAAGGATTACAGTATTCACTAGAGGAATAAAATTATTATTTGTTTCTAGTTTATCACAGTGGGGATCTGTGAGGTTTTCTTTATATACACCGAGCGGGGTGGGGGGTTGGTCAAAGTTAGAATTATTTTTTGTTGAGTGATAGAAGAAAATATGAGAGTTCAATCTTTTTAGCGTGTTGGAATCGTCAGCCCAAAAAGCTTTGATCTTGTTCATTATATATCTCGCATGCAGCGGATTCCCGTGACGTTTATTTACTAGGAATTTATTAGGGGATGTCTACACATCAATCAATATAACATACACCTATCAAGCAGTAGGTGTCTATTGGCTAATATAATGCCGTATTTATTTTAGAAACGGGCAACTTGTTGTTCAAAGTAAATAAAGTTCACTCAACAAAAGATATTATAATTACAACTAATAATAATAATTGTGTTGCGGATTATAAATAAATTAGGTGTGCGTTTAACTAAATTTTAAAGGGTGTTAATTGGGAAATGTCGAGAAAACCTCTAGCAGACGTATTAGGATAAAATATGTTTCACTTTGCCTAGCACGCGTTTGATTTTATATACATTTTAATTTTGTAAAGAATCGTATACTCTTTAATCTTACAGTGAGGCAAATTGAGCAACGTCAAAGTATTCGGAATTAATTAGGTCGGTCTATCATTACCGACTTAAGTGAGATTACACCGGCTGTCGCGGGGGCTCTGTCTCGCATAGGGTCGCAGCATTATGCTAATGCGTCATGTGTACCTCAAATAAACGTCTTTTTTTTCTATTACAGTGTGAAAACTCACTCAAACTCACAACGCTTGAAAACTCACAACAAGGTTATGATTTTACTACGTTTTATAACTTGGCAATTTCTTAAGATTTTCAATGTTTGCACTATTTGCAAACAGATTTTCTAGAGTTAAAAAATAAAACAGAAATGTCATCATCCGCTATTATCATACAGGTTTCCAGAAGGCAGCCTGCACGAAAATTTCAGCTGCTGACAGTACCACCCTGCTATAATATTTCTACTTTCCTGTCTAGTATAATCTGTAGCTTCCTACAAGTCAGTATATAAAAACATACGCGTGTAGGAGTGACATACGCGTTTCGCTCAGAGCTCGTCCCGCGACTCCGCTTCTTTCTGCGCCTTCTCTAGCGAAGGCTTTATCGTCTCTAATAGCTTCGTCAGCGCTTGCTCCGTCTGGAATAAAAATAGTAACATGCGGTATTAACACAATTATCTAAACGAGCTAACTGTAAAGTTCTGAGTAAAGTAGTAGTAATAAATCGATAGCTAACATCGGTCTTATTATGTTTCTGTTTGCATTGTTGTAAGCTATTTATGTATATAGGATTCTTGGGTGGCCGCCATTTTGAAAAAAAAAAAAAAAAACAATATGGCTATGTGTTTCAAAATCAACTCTACAAACTTTAAGAGGTGCTTTAGACCATCAAACTGAACAACTTTCACTATCTACTCGCGTGTCCTAGGGAAATACCTAGGTTTTTCCAGGGTTACCAGATTGGGTACTTTTTTTACAATTTGTGGATAAAAATTTGGCTCCTGGAGAATGTCGATGTTGTGTTCCGAAAGTCGCGGCCGAAAGTGACCACTTCACGAAACTGCAAAATGTCCGCGCGAACGAAAGTTACCACGACAAAGGAGATGTTCCAAAATGTATGGAGCCTGGGCCAGGTCCTTGTATACTATACTTAAAAATAGGAAAATTCATTTAAAACAGTTCTCAACTGTCCAATTGCTGTAAAATAGCTTGGTTTTCTGGTAAACAGAAGAAATTACACTTGAAATTGCAACACACTAAAAACAACCCGTCATGGCGGTAAGCTGTCATTTTGATTGATTAATGACGTTTGACATGTTTTTGTTTATTTCGACGCTAGACGAAAGTGACAGAAGTGACACTGTTGTGACAACTGACAGTTCTCTTTTAACAACAGAGTAAATAAATCTGTGAGACGCCATGTTGAAAGTCGATAAAATTAATTGATAAATATCAGTTCACTACCACAACAGTACATATTTAATTGAATTATCTGTATTTTTCCCGAATTCTACGGATTTTTCTCTTTTTTTGAGATACTGTACTTATACCTGGCCCATTTTGAAACATCTCCTTTTATGTTTTTGTGTTATTTTACAACTTTCTAATTATTTTGTGTACAAAATGTTCGCCAAAACAAGATAACGGACAAATTGACAGGTGCGCTTATCAGTGGCTACTTTATTTAATGTCATTAAAAACTGTTCCATAGTGGTTACGATTGAATAATAGTACAAAATTTTGCTTTTGGGTAAAATTTAGAAAAATTGTACCATTTTGGAGAAAAATTATTTCAAATTTAGGAAAAAAATAAAGAATGACATCTGGCAACCCTGAAAGGTCAATAACTGGTCACTTTCGTGCGCCGGGACATTCTAGTAGGGGCTATGGGACCAACTCAGAAATCACGAAAAAAAAAATTAGCTGTTTAATACAAAAGTTCAATACCTACTTGACCAAAATGTATGAAACAGCTGCATTTTTTTTGCAGTGAAGTATCCTTCGGCATGTGCCAAGTTAGGTTATTATTTCCGGTTATTTTTGTGTGTACCTGTGCGAGATGCGCGACGGTCCTGTCCAGCGCGTCCCGCCACGCCAGCAGCTGTCCTCGCTGGCGATGTGTGTGTTGCTCCAGCAGCGCCGACCAGTCCGCCATCTGAGACCCGCTTACGCTGCTCATCCTACGACAATATCAATATAGTCGAAATTAATCACACATCCACACCACACACGTATACAACACACTGCACAAGTTTAAATATTAATTACACCTAAGTTAACTACTCATGTTTTATGAATTTATTTATTGAAGAACACTCGAATATTGTCGCCTTAGATATCTTACCGACCGATGCTATACAAAGTGTTAATGAAATAACCCAAAACCTCGGACACCCCAACCGATTTTTATATTAATAAATTGATATGACATGTAATTATTTATTTTCAAAAATTATAGTAAGAGATATTTGTAAATGTTGTTGTCGCGCTACTTCTTAGAGATTCGTAGCTCTATCGCCTTGGCGCCAGCTCTAGCACCCCTTCTCCTCACCCTCGCCCGCGCTGTTTGTTTTCATTGCGTTGGACAGTAGCGTACAGCGTCGTTAAAAAATATTAGACACGGCATGACAAATAATTATTTTTTGGAAAAAAATAACCCATATTAAAAATTATTGTATTCGATTTTGCTGCCGATTCTAAACAAACTAGTTTCAGGTTTTGGGTTATTTCATTAACACATTGTATATGAGCCTATCTACTATATACCTAATAATCTTGTAAGACGAAGGAGACTAGTCTCCACGACACAGGGAATCCTAGTGTGGAGGCTAGTGCTATCAAATATTGTATTGTGTTTTCCTGAACAATAAAGTTTATTATTATTATTATTAATGATAGACAGCCCCTAAAATCCCACTTTTCCACCGCTTGCGAATATGCTGGAAAGCAGTGCAATAAAGCCTGAGAAGAGTTAAAGTTCTTAAAACCTTTAAAAGCATTACAAATATTGATGCCAAAAATCAATTCAGACTTTCGTCCGTCCGATCGGGACTCATAATAGGCTAGTTTCCACCATCAATAAATTGAAAATCTATTTAGTCCGTCGTTAGAGTATTGGAAAATAATGGACACGTATTATTTGTTTTTGTAAATCAATTAATATTGACAAAGATAAAACGCATCAATACTCGGGAGTGGCTCATGACGTCGTCAGAACGTACTAAAAATTATACCAAGGTGTGACGTATTGAGAATTTTAAAAGCGTCGTATCTTCGTCAATTTTGGTTTACGTAACAAAAGAAAAAACACGGGTCTAATATTTTTTTGATAATCTAACTAATTAGATTTTTTCAGTTGACAAGCCTGTTTTTATGTTAATAGTGTTAGGTGCTGTACTAGCACCAATAACAAATTTGATTGTTACCTGTTCTGCAAGTCATCCAAATCGAAGCCATAGCCGCTCCTATCCGTATAGTACAGTTTATAGTATAGCGCCGCGTTGATGAGCAGCAACACAGCCAGCACAGCCGCCAACCAAGTGCCGGAGCGCCCTGCGGGCCTATGTACCCGTGACACCGAAGCCCTGGGTGCTACCAAACTAGCTGTGGGGAGCTTTACCGCTGTAGGTATTCCTGGCTCTTGCGAAGACGCTGAAAAAGAAGAAAATTATATGTATTTGGTATTTTTTGCAAGTATACATGTCATGCTTTTATAATGTTACATACATTCATTATCCACTCAAAGCAAGACATAAATAGGAAGGTAAGGTCTACACTACAAAGTCGTTGTAAAGCGAAAAGTCATCAAGTTGAAATAATTACCAAAAATTGCAAAATAGGAAATCATTCTTTGCTGTGTAGTACATTTAGTCTAGTTTTTGAATTAGTTTAACTACTAAAAAGCACGGTGTGAACAACGAAGCATATGTCTACGAGATACTGAACATACGGTCCCCGGCAGAAACAATGACACATCGGATTCTAGACTACTTTGCTACATGATATTTAATGTCTGAACTTGGGAAAAGGCGGCAGATTTTAATGAATGTCTGAACTTTAAAAGAAGCTTTAACGCCCTGAGTTTGTGTCGCCATTGCTTCTCAGGGGTAGTCAGATAGGAAATGTCGACTCCATTTAGCTTATTTTTTTTTATATGACTTGGAAAATTTATTCCTATATCCTATTTACAGAATAAACAATTTCATTTCAGAAAAAGTTCGGCTTTGTGTCGTCTCTATCATTATCCCTGTCTAAAGCTCGATATATCATTATAACTTCTGGGTACTGTGATCTAGTGACTTCTCGCTCTACGCGGACAGAAGGGGACGACCACAGGAGTGTAAGATGTCTTCGGCGCCAACAGGCCGGCTGAGGGGAACAGCACTCGGGTCGGAGGCAGGAGCTTGAAAGCTGGGAGGACAAACAACATACAGTTATACAACACATAATGTGGGGCACTCTTATTGAAGGACTTGTCGTGAATAGCTTGAGTATGATATAGGGAGAACAATGCAGTGGTGGAAGGATTGTGAGAAAGAGAATATGGCTAGAAGGGGCGTGAGTAGTAAACTTGGTTGCGATATTGTCGAAGAATGTTTAACATAAAATTCTTCTTTCGCGCGATTATTGTAAATCCTGTATTACTTTTCAATATACAATATCATAACGCTTCATGCTAAGACAATATCGATACGCTCATAAAACTCAAGACGAGAGATTAAGAGCCTAAATTATTACCTCAGCTAAAATTCACTCTTTATCTCGCTCGCACGATACTGCTCGCGGACTGAGTGAGAGCGAGACAGAGTGCGGTGCTAGGCGGCAGGCAGCGCCAATAGTTTAGGTATTTAGTTTTACGGTGAAAATAATGTTAATTAAAAAAAAAATAAGAACATAAGACCTGCTTTATAGTTAGTTCGGTTAGTATACAAAGTTTCATGATCTAATTTAAAGTATTTTTTGAATACCATTTTTTGGTTTATCGTTCGATTTGGAGGTAACTTTGAATTTTTTTTCTATCAAGGAAATTTTATGAAATCGTGTTTTCGTCTAACATAAGACCTAAAAATAATCCTCAACTTTACCATATAATTATTTCAAAATGAATGCTGCAGTATTTTCGACATAACGGAGGATCATGCTAAGCCATTTGAGGTAGTATAGGCCCTTAATAGACGTTTAGCACGTGCTTTGGCCTAGTATGTGGCATTATTTGTGTCACTATCGCACAACTGTCAAACTACAAGTGCAAAGATAGAGTCTGTCAAATCAATTTCGAGTTTACATCAACATACTAAAACCATTCTAATGGTCTGGCAACTTTTGTTTTTTTTTATTGTTTTCTCAGCGTCTTTCAGTGTCATACTTTTAATCCAGCCTGACATGTAAAGGAGATTGCCGAATTTCATTCTGCGGCGTTGACATTACAACGAAATATATAATGCTGAGTTCGTAAAGCAGATTCTATCCTGCAATAAGCAGACACAATTAGCCCTTAAGGCAAGGAACATATTCAGGCTGTGTCCGTACCGGCGGCGCGGCGGTGGCGCCGGGCCTTGCGAGCGGCCGGCACGCCGCACTCGGCCTCGCCGGCCAGCTTGGACTCCAGCAGGCGACTGAACTCCTCCAGACCTGATATCGTGTTCTTCTCTAGGAATGCTGCAGAGGAAATATGTTAGAGTTAGGTTTGCATACACGATGAGTTATAATAATAAGTAAACATTTATTCAGAATTAATATTGGTAAAGTATCCATCAAAATCTTAGAAATAATTTGTATAGGTAGTGTTAGATATAAGTAACGTTTAGCATTGTATCTGAGGAGCCTTTTCTAATCTTTATTAATCTAAATTTACTAATGGTAAATAATATTTTAATATACAGAATCTCTTTTCACGCGCATTCAATGGGATTTAATAAAAATAAGTTGTTTTATTATATGCCAATAACCATTCAGTCTGTGAATTTGGCAATAAATAAAAAGAAAAAAATCTCTCACTGAATACAAAATGGCCACAAATCAAAAGGCATACGTATTATACGACGGCCAAAACAAAATCCAGACCACGATTTTTTCTTCGTTTTTATTTCTTAATATAACATGTTAATATAAAATTAGATGTGGTTTTACCTGCTCTATCGACTAAAAATATGAACATTTTAATAGCTGTAACTGTATTTTTTTTATTTGTGGCCCTTTTGTATTCAGTGAGCGCATTGTCACCCTCTGTAGACAGTAGTGCACTTGTACGCTGCAGTAGTAACATACACAGAGAGTGACGTACCTTTGATCATGGGCCACATGCTCTTCTTGTAGTGCACGTGTCCGTACAGCGACAGGTCGGTGAGTGACTCCGACACCCTCTGTAGACAGTAGTGCACTTGTACGCTGAAGTAGTCTGCGTAGGGAATGCCTGCATTCTCGCTTGTTGAGTCGATCGAGTACAGGACGCCGGGTTTCGAACATTTGTTCATTACCTGTAAATTGATAAAATTTACTAGGTTTTCGTAGTAAAGGAACTTACTCAACGTAATATTAAGGGATCTGTAAATTGACAAAAAACTTAATCCGTATAATGAAAAAAAAAAAACAACCTGTATACTAGGATGTGTGTTGAAATACTCATTGCTTATTTATTAATGTATGCAATTAGTACTTGAGCTTTTTGTTTTAGCTGTTACAATAATATCAAAATAATTTATTTGCAAATATGGGTAAACAATATGTAAATTGTATACAATCATAAATAACAATGGTATATCACAATCTTGATATCGGCATATTTTACCTTTCGGCAAGCAAAATACACATCAACAAAGAACCACTTACAAACTCAAACTCAAAGCATTTATTTCAATTAAACCAATTCCAGGCACTTTTGAATTGTCAAAATTAACTAGTCGGTCAGTTAGTTAGAAAGTTGAAGCTAGTTGCCCATTCCAAAAGTAAACTCTTGGAGAAGAACGGGCAAGAAACTCCAAGGACACTCTTTTAAATTAAGATATTACAAAATCCTGAGTACAGTATTCTTGTTGCTTCTATATGTGAGAACAATGTTATGAAGAAACAATTCAAGATAGTTATAAGATTAAAAAGAAGCCCTGACAGCTAAGAGATGACCAGTCTCAACTTACAGCGACACTTTTGGTAGCAAGCAGTGGGTAAGTATAAGTCGAAATAAACTTTATTGTAGCTATATTTTAGCGTAAGTAGAATATACCCTAGGAAACTAGAGTGAGAAAAGTTTTGAGTATGAATGTGGATGGCTACAAGAGTAGGGGAAGACCAAAGAAACGATGGATGGACTGTGTGAATGATGATATGGTTAGAAAGGGGGTACTACTGAGGTGGCGGCTAATAGAGAAGTATGGAAGAAAAACACGACGAAGCCCCCGAATCACTACATAGTATAAAACAAAGTCGCTTTCTCTGTCCCTATATCCCTATGTATGCTTAAATCTTTAAAACGTCGCAACGGATTTTGATGCGTTTTTTTTTAATACATAAAGTGATTCAAGAGGAAGTTTTATATGTATAATACATGTATAATATAGTAGAGAAACACTGATATTTTTAGAGGTTTCTAATGTGATGTCGTAAATAAACCCTTTTTTTTGCGCTTACATTGCAAACACTGGCTGAACCCTATGGGATATATCAAAATAATGTACTACAGTATTGTACACCTTAAAAAGGTCTACAAGAAAGTCCGCAATGGTATATGTCTATCTCTTAGGGATAACCCACAATAACCATTTTTTTTTTCCTTTACTTTTTACGAGAAATGATGGCTTATTTACGAAGCGATTTTAAGCAATACAGCATTAATTCTTATCCAATTAAGTACCTTAAATACATTGTGCATTTAATATAGATCAATAAAGCCCTTTACAGCATGTTATTTAAATTATTATTTTCGAAGATATTACAGATTTAAAATGCAGGGACATAGCGGTTGCGGCGGTATCAAAAAAAACATTAAATTAAAATTATTATTTATTTAATTAAATTTATTAAATTGCATTGCACCCGTGCGAAGCCGGGGCGGGTCACTAGTGAATTATAAGATATGGATAAGAGGCAGAGATTGATGTAGTACATACCTGCGTCTCGGTGACCTGCACCTCTTTGGGTCCGATGGGTCCGGACGTGAGCCCGAGCGTGTAGCTGATCTGACGACATTTCAGCCCACCTTGTGCTTGCCACGGCGCCTAGACATCATACAAACACATTTAATCCACATGAAGAAGTCTTGGGCGAAATAAAACTTACGAAAAAGTTAAGATGTGACACCGCGCTAGTTAAAACGTTAAAAGCTAGATTAAACATATAATTCTGTTTATTTTGCTAGTGTTTCGGGCTGGCGCAATAGATGCGGTAACGAACGGAGGCCTTTAGCTTGATCTGCACATCGAGCAAGGTCGTGTGTTAAAGTGTCAAACAGCAAGAAGGACTCTACTTGATGCAGCACACCACAATATATACAGGATGTCCCTGGAAGTATGGATCAAATCAAATAGAGGCGTGGGCAAAATCATTTCCAAACTTTTTGATCCTGAGAATGTTGGTGAATTTTTTTACGGTTCAATAGTTGTGACCAACTTTTGTTATTTTCAATCACTTTGCATAGTGCTCAAAGAACAAAATAATTTTAAAAAAACTACCAGGAACTGACAATTTAAGTTTTTTAGACAGCCCTGATAGTTTTTTTAAATTATTTTTTTTGCTTTGAGCACTATGCGAAACGATTGAAAAAATTGGTCACAACTTTTGAACCGTAAAATAATTCTCAATCATCAATCATTCTCAGGACCAAAAAGTTTGGAAATGACCTTGCCCACGCCCCTCTTCGATTTGATCCATACTTCCAGGGACACCCTGTACATATATACAGAGTTGATACGACAGAGGGGCATTAAATTACACTACGTATACTATACGTGTTTAGTATTAATTCGATACGGTATAAAAATAAAAAGCGCCATAAATTAGAATTTTTTTGTTTCAAACAAACTAAATAGCTTACAAATCAGAGTAAAACGCAACCACCCTTTGTAAATAAAGGAGAAACCCAAACTTCATAAAAACTTGGGCCTGGTGACTGACCTTGGATAACTATACAAAGTGGCAACGTCCAACGTCGCGCGCGGGCAGTAACTCGAAACACACTGTGGATTTTCCAAACTGCAGTACCGGAAATTTTGCCGATTCCAGATCGGTCCGAGTAAAAGTACTCTCATCGGTCCATATTAAATTAGTTAAGAAATGACGGTCTTCGGATGTTTTATTTAGTAGCCATTGGCAGTAACTGTTGCTGATCGGCAAGTCTCTCGATAAAAAAGTTTACACCTTCCGATATTTAGAAGGTTTGCGTTTTTTACGTTTTAGAACCTTGTGGATAGTTCTATGGCAACATCTAAACTGCCGTGCGGCTCTGTGGAGACTCATCGGGCTGCGGGAAAAATTGTCTAAAATTCTTTCGTCCCAAGCAGCGGGCATTTGCCGCGGTGGCACTCCCTCCTGTTACAGCACTATACGTTTATTGACCCGTAATCTTTGTACTGCCAACTGTATGGTGCGGGCATTCATAGGGCAATTGCGGCTATCACCATACCTTTCTCTGTAAGTTCGTAGAGCTAACGTTGCGTTTCCACGGCATTCGCCGTAGATTAAAATCATGTCAGTGTATTCTGACGCCGTGTCAGTTACACGAGGTATTTTTGAACACTTTAATTATACACACACACAACCCAAGTTTAACTATCACAATAAAAACAGTCGATTACAAAAAAAAAAACACTAACACTAAATAATAAAAAACGAGTGTGCTTATGACCACACGACTGAAGTGAAACTTCTTTCGCTCCATCTGTATGTATATTTCATTTACTAGCTATAAGAGAAAGAGAGAAAGAAAATGTGCGCGCGCACTGCTCTCTCTTGCTCCTACACTGTGATACAGACAATAAGCCTGCAGTGTGCTTAGATATACGGAACGTATTTGGCTATGAGAGGAAGAGAGAAAGAAAATGTGCGCGCGCACTGCTGCCTCTTGCTTATATCCCCCACTTAACTTCCGTTCGCCTTGCCCGATCACACTTTTCGTAACGCTTACATCACGCGTTCGCCAGCTTACTCCCCAAGTCAAGCGTGCGTAAAGAAGTTTCACTTCAATAATCCCAAGTTACGTGTCCTGTCACAATAACAAAACAAATTCACAATTATTGTCAGCGCACAAGTTCGACAAAACAATAAGGGCGCAGGAGCTTCCGCGTAGGTACCTACGTTCCGGAAGGGTAGCGTCGGCGCACTGAAAAAACAAGTTTTTTGGAGGCCCCACTTACTGATCGCAAGCACAAAATACAGAGAGTACAGAAGTCAATCTACATACAAAGTGCGCTCGAGCAACGCACACATAGACACCGCTCACGGACACGATATCTCGGACTGGTTGGGACTAGTGCGAGCGCAAGTGCCATCCGCTTGAGACATGCGTCTATGAAGTGCAAAAATGGAGCAATAAAAAAAAATTATAACTGTTCAGTGGACGGTTGTTTAAATTCAACATTAAACGGTGAATTGTCGTTTTTTAATCTACCAGTTGTTTCAGAGAGGTAAGTAGGTATTTGCTTGTATTTCGATGGTTTGTATTAACGTAACACAGTAGTTAGATAGGTAGGTAAGCGCCCCGGCCCCCGGTCCCGCGCCGTAAAGTAAAAGCGAACATGACTTTGTAGCACTTTGTGACAAATTTGTAATGTATACAAATTTATAACATTAAAATTAAAATATTTTAGTTATTATTGGTTTTTTCGTTTCTCATCAATAAATCAAACAACTAGATGCGAGTGCCACTACCACGATAGTTTTTTGTGCATAAGCCAAAGTTGACAACCATAGCGCGACCGCCGAGCGTAGACTTCTGTACTTTCGGTATTTTGTGTCGCAAGGATCTAAGATACAATAGCAACACACTGACCTATTTCTATTTCTTTTACGCACGTGATGTTTTGCCAATAGGATTGTCACTCTCTTATGTACGTATTGGTTTATGACTTGCGTAAGAGCGGCAACAACGTATCGTAGATTTATCGTTTTAAGGTGCATGACCTATGCCTATAGACATAATCAGCTGTTAGGAAAAATAGATCGTGTTCAAACGGTGCAAAAACTTAAAAAATCATTTGCGACTAAACTACTGTTTCAATTTAATTGATTTTTGGTAGAGAGCTTGATAATGATACCTAGTATAGGCAGTTTAAAGGAAAGCCCTTCTGTTGTATCAACTTTGTATATATATTTGTGTATTTTATTATGAAACCTGTATTACTGTTAGAACTACACTTGTGTGCAGAATATAAAGTGAATTGGGTGGATGGTTCAATAAAAAGTGGGTGAAAAACCGGTCACAAGATTCGATTGTTAGTTAGAATACTATACATACGATTGTGATACTGAATAAAGTCAATTAAAAAAAAAACAGCGTGTATTAAAGTTACCTGCACGTAGTCTGTGGTCCCCCTGGCTGCCAGCAGTTCCAGGTTGAACTTGGAGTTGGTGAAGATCATGGTGAACATCTGGTCGATGTTGAAGGGGAACTCTTGGCGGAGGAGTAGCTTCCCATCGTGCAGCGCTGTGCATTTCTCTACGTCGTCGCCACTGAACAACAGCAAATAGAATATTATGATAAATTATTATCGAATAAATTGATGAATGTGAAATGTTTTAAAATAATTATAATAGTGCCGTGCTTTCTTGTAATTTAGATACATGCATGCAAGATCTATAATTATTAAAAAGATTGTACTTCGGTTGGTATTAGATTTTTTTTTTTTGAAAACTGTTTCAATGATAATATTTTTAAACGATACAGATACAATTACTTTTAAAACAAGATAAGTCAAAGACAATGATTTCAGGAACTTTTTCAAAGGGAACATAATCCTAATCTTTTTGAAGACAGTTGACATTTTTGCGCCCTAACATGGTGATTTACTTAGAAGTTAAGCTCAGTCATAGCCTGTAACTGTGTGTACGTTGTGCAATAAATAAATAATAGGTTGGATACAGATAGTGCAATCCACGAAGACGCGCCCCACTCTTCTTTCGAATCATTAGTGGTTATCGCTAGTTAATTCTACTAGTGTTTTAGTTTTTCGATACACACTAATTACCCACTAATAATAATTAGTGTGTATCAACAAAACTAAAATACTAGCGGAATGTTGCACACTTTTGCTGTAAGCGTTAGGAAAAAAGAGTGGGGCGCGTCTTCGTGGATTGCACTATCTGTAGACGATGACTGGCGAGGTGCATAAGTTAAGTGGTCGTAGTGTAGACGATGACTGGCGAGGTGCATAAGTTAAGTGGTCCTAGTGTAGACGATGACTGGCGAGGTGCATAAGTTAAGTGGTCCTAGTGTAGACGATGACTGGCGAGGTGCATAAGTTAAGTGGTCCTAGTGTAGACGATGACTGGCGAGGTGCATAAGTTAAGTGGTCCTAGTGTAGACGATGACTGGCGAGGTGCATAAGTTAAGTGGTCCTAGTGTAGACGATGACTGGCGAGGTGCATAAGTTAAGTGGTCCTAGTGTAGACGATGACTGGCGAGGTGCATAAGTTAAGTGGTCCTAGTGTAGACGATGACTGGCGAGGTGCATAAGTGGTACTAGTGTAGACGATGACTGGCGAGGTGCATAAGTTAAGTGGTGGTAGTGTAGGTACTTGTGCGGCTTGTCGGGCTCGCTGTCGCTGGTGTCGGACATGTCGGTGGGCAGCGTGTCTCCGGCTTCCTCCTCGCGGTACTCCGCATCACCGTTCGTCACTGCGAACAAACACAACCTTAGCATACAGAAGAGACACGTTCGTTCCACCATAGATCTCCTAACAATATTGTAAAAATATTTTTTCAAATCCGACTGGTAGTTTCGGAGGTTAGCGCGTTCAAACAAACAAACCCTTCAGTTTATAATTAGTATAGATCTGCTGTGAAAGTGTTTAGGTTTTATTAGCAGGACTTTCCAATCTAAATGGTTTAATTACAGAATTAAATAATCATAGAAGTTGCGACTTAGTAGCTACTGTTTAAATTATAAAAAGTACATATATTTTGGCAAACCCTGGCCTAGAACACAAGCCACATTAACAGTAAACTAGTCGCGAGCTCGAACTCGCTGGTGGTCATGGTCAAAAAGCACGCTGTCTCGCCTGGGTTCGTGTCCGACAGCGCTAATATCAGTGATGAGCAGTTAGACGCTAGTCTACACACACAACGTCTAATTTTCACGCACAGAAACACCGTTCCGAACTGATAGACGCGTAAAAAGATTTGAAAAGTGCTTCGGAAAATCGAGTTATATGAAAAAACCACTGCATAAATCAATAACAAATAAAGTTTATTGATCTCTTCGATAACTGAGCTTTGTCAGTAAGGACTTGGTTTTGAAGATTTTACAGTTCTTTTATTACTTATTGACACCCAAAGTTACGTTAAAAATAGCATGAAAAACGAATCTTCGTTGGCTCATAACTTTTTAATGCCTTTTTATTTTACTATTCTGTTTCCGTACAGACACAATTAATAATAAGTCAAAACGATATCATGTTTAACTTTGGATGCACAATGTCAAACAGTGGAGTAATATTCTCCCGAAATTTGTATAGAAAAAATATCGAAAAGTGGCACCTTAAGTAAAGAAATAATTAAATCATTCCTTTATTATAACTTCTGTAATATATATTATTCATATCCGCCTTGCGAATAACCACATAAAATACGCACTCTAACTAAACTTAACTATCTAAGTTGTTCAGTAGGGTAATTAGAACTTACAAAGTTTATTTATTTATTTTAAGGACAACCAACAAAGCAGACACCAAAAATACATGTTTAAAAACCCATAATATTTTTACATTTTATAGTGCAGCCTTAATTAAAGGCTGCCACGGCATGCATTAAACATATAGGAGTAGGAAATGCAGTTACAAAAAAATATTTAACTTATTTAGAAGTTGTAGACAATGGCCCCGATTCTGTTGTTCACAAACTAAACTAAATTTAAGTTCAGTGCATCTTTTTCTTTCTATTTCATTAAGAAAAGGACAGAAGATAAATATTAGTTTAGTCCTGTCAAATTAGAAAATCCATAGACAAGTTTAGACGTGATTAAAAAATTGCCTACTAAAAATACGTCAATTTACGTCAGGCGCTGACCAATTTCAGAGGACTAAACTAATATTTATTTTCTGTCCTTTTCTTAATGAAATAGAAAGAAAAAGATGCACTGAACATAAATTTAGTTTAGTTTGTGAACAACAGAATCGGGGCCATTAATGATTTTAATTATTATAATTCTGTAAACAGATATTTGTAACGGCCGCGAATCATATTTTGATCAACACACAACCTGATACCTACTGATGACCTACTAATATTGTAAAAACGAGAATTTTTTTTTTTTTTCGAGGATTTCCCTGGCGCTTTTGCCCTAATCATGAGTTCGTTTGTATGGTGTCTGAGGGGCTTGCCTAAGTTATTATTTTTTATCTTGAAATTTCCCCGCTCTTGACCTTGATCTCGCCTGGTGGAAAGCGATAGATGAGGTCTATGATGGAACCAGGGTTGGCAGCATTTGAAATATAGATACGTATTTGGTATTTGTAATTCAATTACTTCTTAAAAACGTAATTTGTAATTGGTATTTTAAATACCTAATGCTGAGGTATTTTGTAGTTAGTATTTCAAATACTTATGCTTACCTTTAAAAGAGACTGTGACCTCTGAGTTTGTTTCGGCCTTTCTTCTCAGAGTAGTCAGTTAGGAAACGCCGACCTCATCTCGTTTTAAAAAATATGATTGACATGTAAAAGTGTTTGTACAAACCTACTTACAGAAATAAAATCATTTATCATTTATCATTTATGGTTTGAAAATACATTTGAAAATATGATTTAGTGATTTGACGCCTAGTATACTGGACCCCATTGTATGTTGGCAAACCTTGAGTTTGGACTTTTGATTTTGAATGCTTGTCAATGACAAAGCCTGGGTCAAAATGGAAGAATGCACATATCATATCCATGATTTTTCGCTTGAGTTACAATAGAAAGCTTTCTTTCATAAGCTATGTAGCTATATGAAATATTAAAACCTACCTGTGTTTTAGAAGTCACGCCCTACGCCACTGTCCCACCACCTGTATTCTGTAACTCTGTAAGAGCGGTGTGTACCTGTATACTGATCAGTGGCGAAGGGTGAATTTATGACAGAGGCAAGCCGGAGCAAAAAAAAATTTCAATAAACCTATCTAAACTAATATTATAAAGAGGAAAGATTTGTTTGTTTGTTTGTTTGTAATGAATAGGCTCCGAAACTACTGGACCGATTTAAGAAATTCTTTTTGTGTTAAATAGTCCATTTATCGGGGAATTCTATAGGCTATATAACATCACGCTACGACCAACAGGAGCGTCGCAGCAATGAAAAATGTTGCAAAAACGGGAAAAATTACTAACGCGGGTGAAAACGCGGGGCGCTGCTAGTCTAATATATTTCAATGCTGAATTGACTAAAGAGTGGTTGTGTTCTGAATTTTCGAAGGGAAGCCGGCGGGAATTGAGTTGTATGGTACGATCAGCAGCAAAAGTCGATTAACAGTTCAGTGTTTTTAATCTCAGTTATTGGGCAAAACATTTGTTCAAAATTGCAGCTGAAGTACAATGAAATTTCGAACAAATATTTTGCTCAATAACTGAGATTAAAAACACTGAAGTGTTAATATTTTGCTCAATAACTGAGATTAAAAACACTGAAGTGTTAATATTTTGCTCAATAACTGAGATTAAAAACACTGAAGTGTTAATATTTTGCTCAATAACTGAGATTAAAAACACTGAAGTGTTAATATTTTGCTCAATAACTGAGATTAAAAAAACTGAAGTGTTAATCGACTTTTGCTGCTGACCGTACCTTCGTCAGTGGTACTCACCGAGTGGCGGCGAGGAGTCGCGCGCGTGCGGCGCGTGGCGCTGCGTGCGAGCCTCGTCCGCGCCGCCGCGCGCCTCCATGCACGCCGCCTCCACCAGCTCCTGCGGACACCGCGTTGGATCACTAACTTGTTACTGCGATTTGCAAATACTCATGTGGAACATATCGCTGGCCTAGTTCAACACTAAGATAATGTTGAACAAAATCAAAATCAAAAGTCATTTATTCAAACCAGGCTGAGAATCAGCACTTTTCGAACGTCAATTACAATCTTAATTAATCTTCTCTGTGCAAACAACGTTTTTACTTCCATATCCTAGTCCTATGTGAATATATTGCAGTTCCAATATACATACATACATACGTGTCGAATTGATAACCTCCTTTTTTTTTGAAGCCAGTAAAAATAACTTTAATTTCGGAAGTCGGTGTCGTTGGTTCCACATTTTCGTTTTTGACACCGCCTTCCGAAATTAAAGTTATTTCATAATTTTGAGTTTATTTATTTTTGTCGATTTTTTTTTAAATTACTTTTTTTTTCACTTTGTAGTGTTTTTTTTTGGAAGTCGGTTGTTTTTTTTTTTGTAAAAAAGTTTTTCCTAATACTTGTTGACAGAACTATCCCTATTAACAGTGTAATTTGAAAACATTGTAAAAGCCAATTATTTTTATAAGAGTAACCGTGGAGTTTCTTGCCGGCTCTTCTCCACAGGAAACGACCAATTAGAACCGTGCACCGTGGTTATGTGAAATATTTTTTTTTTACTTACACATGAAATAAGAAGTTATTTCTGCAGGTAAACACGCTACAGTCGACCACAACGTAGAATGTTTATGATCCATTTACTAAAAACAATTACGGCTCTATTTCGTATTATTCCGACTAGTTTCGATAAAGTTTTTATCTATTAGCTCATCACGTTGCAAAATCGCAGGCGGAACTAGTCGCCAAGTGCGAAATACGTAGGTACACGCGAGTAAAACTGTAAACGATAATCTAATATATAAAATTCTAGTGTCACAGTGTTAGTTAGGTACCATACTCCTCCGAAACGGCTGGACCGATTTGTATGAAATTTTGTGTGCATATCGGGTAGGTCTGAGAATCGCCTACTATCTATTTTTTTTTTTTGCAAGACGACGTTTGCGGGGTCAGCTAGTAAATTAATATAAATATTTCAAGTTCTGTTAATGATCCATTGTTACAAGTAATCTGGCACAATACTTATCTGTACGTTGCTTTTGAATTATTAGCTAATTCCTTCTTTAGTAAGTAGGTACCTAATTCATGTGACGCATCTCAAACGGGTTGCGTAAAATAGCGTGACAAATATTTTGTGTAGGTGTATTTATTTAATTATCTAACACTACTTAATCGTTGTAATCTCTTTGTTTATCACTAACGCGTTATTTAATAATCACAGCAGGAACATACTAAAATAGGTATTAGTTATAGACATAGACTTTTATTTAAATAAAAGTCTATGCAATATCTATGAATATTTATATATTATATGTCTATGAATATTTTAATAAAAAAAAAAAACTTTAATCTGTCCTACTACAAGTTTTACAAAATGTCGCTTAGATCAATTAGCCTTTCAACCGTCCATATTATTATTCTTGCCTGAGCAACAGGCAGGAAGGTGCTGAGCAAGCTGCATCTAGACTGGCAGCAGACCCCAACACAACGCGATTAGTCGGGTAAAATGAAAAACCGTTCGTTCAAAGTGCCTGAGACCCGAGGCTGCGACAAGTAGTAGCGCGTCGCGGGAGCGCGCGCTGACATGACATGCGCACTGTACGATGGCTGAAGACGAACTGAAGGACAATGGTGAAATGTTTGCCAAGCAAATGTGAGCTTTACGATTTCCAATGTTGTAGCGAGACGACGTAATCTCTATTAATTCGATGTACTTATTTTATTTCAAAGAAAATATAAACACGCGTAAGATCGCAGGGGCGATGGCGGGGTCTCAATCACTAATTTATTAATAAAAAAAGGCACACAAAATAAATGTTATTAAAAATGTTTTCCGTACGTTACACAACTGGCGTGATGTTATGTTTTAAAATCTCGCTGTTTATTGTGATCATTACAATCAGCAGCTTACTGTTCGCTAATTGCACCTGTTACTATTATAACGTAGCAAACCATTACGACTCATTATCACTCAGGAAGGTCAGTGTACGTCCTTCTAGGGCACTGTGTACTCTTATACAACGTGTTTTTTTTATATCCCATAACTCTAGGGGGTCATTGTACTCGCCATTATGAACAACTTTTACTATGGGACCAAACCTGAAATCCCAAAAAAAAAAAAATCAGCTCTTCCCTACATTTATGTTCGTATAACTCGTCAAAATGTAGGGAACAGCTGATTTTTTTTTCACGATATCAGGTTTGGTCCCGCAGTAAAAGTTGTTCATAATGACGAGTTCAATGACCCCCTAGAGTTATGGGATATAAAAAAAACACGTTGTATAAGTACTTAATACATTATATATCCTGATTGGATTTTAGTAATCTAACCATTTCGAGAAATACCTACTTTTTTTCTAAATACGCGATCGTTTACAGAAATCAAAATATTTTACTTCACAGTAGCTCCTGCCCGCAACTTCGTCCTCGTGAAATTTCTTGTTCTCCCGACCCGTACCGTCGCATCGCATCGCCTACCCGGGATGTTAATAATTATCAACATCAAATACTTATCATCTCTAATAGTTGGATAGCTGCCAGAGTGATCCCTTTTAAAAAACTAACGCAAACTACTTATTATATTATTTTTTCAGAGAATATGGACACCTAAATGCTTATATCTCACTAAGACACCATGATAGAGCAACGATGGTCGCGCTGTCAAAAATGTATGGTTGGTTAAGCAACCAAGCGGACACGAAGTAAGATACCCTCCACAGAGCTGTATATATTTGTTGGTCGGGCGACTGGTTGCGCCCTCACTGGTGTCCTGGTGAGATAGGGCTCTTAGATTTGAAAAGAAAACCGCTATATGTATCCTAAGACATGTCTTTACTATAGACATTATCTTTTAAGTTTGGTTTTAAATAAAAGATAAAATATATAAGGTGTTCAAAAATTAACCTTACAAACCAACTTTCACTATGGGACCAACTCTGAAATCGCGAAAAAAAAATCAGCTGTTTAATACATTTTGGTCAAGTAGGTATTGAACATTTGTATTAATTAAACAGCTGATTTCAACTTTCAAAGTTTGTCGGGTTATTTTTTTAACATTTTGTACTGATATTATTTTTTTTATTAAACTGACATCCTCTAAAATAAGTGAGATACAACGAAAATAATAATCCTGAGATTCTAAATAAGTATCATGATTAAACTCACTTTTTTCTTCCTTCCGGGATATCGCATGATGTGAAGTACACGTGTTGTTATCACGGTATCACTTATCGACTGATACTTACAATGGCTTGATTACCGATTGATTTTTTTTTTGGTATTTCTAAAGTTATCGCGTCTTATCTATGTGTACACCACTTTAATAATGAGACAGGCTTTAGGATTTTAGACTGTAACAACATTAAGATAAGGTTTAGTTTTTGTTGCAATTATAGTCGTATTTACGACATTTTGGATTTGCATTTTGTCAATCTAAAATTAGCTTTGTTTTTTTATACATAAAGTTGACATTTGTTTAGGTTGTAATAATATTGTATTTTCATAGGCTTTTGAGGCACAGGTGTTCGAGATTATCGTGAACGCAATAATTTTGTTTATTCGCAGTGAGTGAGTCACAGTTTGTTTTATCTTAAAGGCGTAGTAGTAGAGATGATTACACTCTGTCCACTACGTTAACCGTTTTCTGACAGATGGAACTAGTGATTGCAGCAACGTCATAGCACACATTTCGATAATTTACACATTAATTTGTATGTAGTATCAATTATCGAGTTTTTGCTGTCGAATAAAAAATAGTGCGGTTTCTATGCCTGTGTTTATTATTAACTAGCGGCCCGTCCCGGCTTCGCACGGGTGGAAATTTATTTTTTAAACATTATATTTTTTTCTTGCAATTAAAAAAGCCTATATTAATCAGGAATAATGTAGCATTCAAATGGTGAAAGAATTTTCAAAATCGGTCCAGTACTTTTTGAGCCAATTCGTTACAAACATACATACAAAACTTTCCTCTTTATAATATTAGTATAGAAGTATAGATAAATACAAAACAATATAAATTTGCCGCTTTTTTTATTTTAATTTTTAATTTTGCAGGTATTATAGTGGAAATCAGCGTAAAAAAAACTATGCACTGGTTTGTCGTATCAATTGTGTTGTAGTGTATACACATAAATACTTATGGGCTTTACTACATATTAAATTTAAAACACAACGTTTTTTATGCATAACATTTTTTTATGAAAGTTTTAAAATCGAAATAAAACATTAACATCTTGTTTATGATGGCAAATCCGTATCCTGGCAAATATTTATATATTTTATTGATTTTTAGTGGATGCAAGGTTTTTCTATTATTATTGATTTACCTATAATATAATATAAAATGATTATTTTCGATATATTCATTTGAAGCGATTACATTCGATCACATCACTTAGTACGATAGAATGTAATTGAATAAGTACGCATAACAATTACATATTTTTTTTGTACATGTACGGTATTATAATGTCTGTAAGAAGTCATAAATAAGATAATTACGCATTTTAAAGTTAACATTTACGTAATCTGGAAAACTTACGTTCTACGGCAGCTGTCAAAAAACGAATAACCTAGTGGACAGAGTGTAAGAATAACTAACTACTAACCTCACCAACATGATCAAATTTAAATGATTAATTTCCAAAAAGTGTTAACATGTAATTTGATTTGATTTTTATGAAATCTCATAGATGGCGCTGCTTTAAATTGTCTTTATACTACTAACATTCATTAAATTATGTTTCTCTGCCCAAGTTACTTAAATGGCATAGTTTTTATAGTGTAAAGCTAGATAATAGCATGGCTTACTCAGAAACAACATTTAAATATGCGTTGTTAGATTACACGCTGTCACAGAATGCGTAAGAAAAATAAAGATTCACAGCTCGTCCCCCGTAGGTGATAGCGTGATAATATGTAGCCTATATATTGACCCGACCTGTTAGTAATATTCATGCAAAATTTGAAGTAAATCCATGCAGTACTTTTTGAGTTTATCCCGGACATACATACAGACAAACAGACAAAAATTCTAAAAACTATATTTTTGGCTTTCATATCGATTGTAGATCACGCCCCAAGTATTCTTTTTTAAAAATATTCAATGTACAGTTTTGACTTTCCTACGATTTTATTATATGTATAGATTTGATATAGGAAAGAATTTAAAAACTGATAGTCAAGGTGACCAATCGCAAGGGAGATTAGGTGCGCAGGATATGTTATAGTGCACAAGTGTGGGCGCAGATACAGATGCAGTCTATATTCCTTTATACTCATAGTCCTTAGGGACGGCAATCCGACATTCGCGGGGCTCCACCGCAGGCGCAGCCACGCGCGCGACACAGGGGCTTCACACCACCAACTCCGGGGTGCTACTGAGAAATTCCTAATGGAAAAATCCAATAACACTTTGCTTAACCTGGGAATCGAAACCAGGACTCCACGGTCTGCAGTGGCGCTGTCGACCACGAGACTAAACGGGGCTGTTAAGGGGCTATACTACCTCAAATGGCTTAGCATGATCCTCCGTTATGTCGAAAATACTGCAGCATTAATTTTGAAATAAATATATCGTAAAGTTGAGGATTAATGTTAGGTCTTATGTTTGACGAAAACACGATTCCATAAAATTTTCTCTATAGAAAAATATTCCAAAGTTACCTCCAAACCGAACAATAAACCGCTGGTATAAAAAAAATAATTCAAATTAGATCATGAAACTTTGTATACTAACTGAACTAACTATAAAGCAGGTCTTATGTTTTTTTTATTTTTTTTTAATTAACATTATTTTCACAGGAAAAGCAAATACTTAAACTATTGGCGCTGCCTGCCACCTAGCACCGCACTCTGTCTCGCTCTCACTCAGTCCCCGAGCAATATCGTGCGAGCGAGATAAAGAGTGAATTTTAGCTGAGGTAGTATAGGCTCTTAACAGTAAACTAGTCGCGAGCTCGATCTCGCTGGTGGTCATGGCCAAAAAGCACGCTGTCTCGCCTGGCTTCGTGTCCGACAGTGCTAGTATCAGTGATGAGCAGTTAGACGCTAGTCTACACGAACAACGTCTAGTTTTCACGCACAGAAACACCGTTCCAATCTGATAATCGCGTAAAAAGATTCGAAAAGTGCTTCGGAAAATCGAGTTTTATAAAAAAACCACTGCATAAATCAATTACAAATAAAGTTTATTGATCTCTTCAATAACTGCGCTTTGTCGGTACGGACTTGGTTTTGGAGATTTTACAGTTCTTTTATTACTTATTTACACCCAAAGTTACGTTAAAAATAGCAAGAAAAACGAATCTTTGTTGGCTCATAACTTTTTAATGGCTTTTTATTTTACTATTCTGTTTCCGTACAGACACAATTGATAATAAGTCAAAACGATATCATGTTTAACTTTGGATGTACAATGTCAAACAGTGGAGTAATATTCTCCCGAAATTTGTATAGAAAAAATATCGAAAAGTGGCACCTTAAAATAAAGAGCTCAGTGTACATACCGAGTCGGTGTCGTGCGGGAGAGGCGGCACGTCGTCAATGGCGTCGCGGCCGTAGCCCTCCTCGTCCGAGTTGAAGCCCAGTTCCTCGCCGTAGCTACTGTGCACCTGCAATACAAACGTATCAATATTATAATCTATTAGCTCAATATTTATTGAAATAACAGACAGGTGCTATTCTGCAGGCTTAGCATGAGCACGGTTTTGTCGACGGAAGAGTAGACAAAGATGACATTCCGTGTAGACAGTACGACGGCAGCAAAGTAGAAAGAGTCAACTGCACTTTTTACGAAATACATGACATACTCTTTTACATAATTCGACTCAGAATTCTGTTTTGTCATAGGATTTTTATTCGTTTTTTTTACTGATAATAAATCACGTATATAAAGACAACTACAACAATTGTTATCAGCGTCAAAGTACCGTGTTTTGGAACAAAAAAATATTGTAGTTATATCATGATTTTGTAGATAACCGTGGCCGTCGTGTAGAATGTCTAAAATCTCCTTACAACTGTCAGTCGTCAGCGTCATTTTGACAGTTGGGATAGAAAACTTTCTTCTGAAATAGTCTACTTATAAAAATACCTAGACAAAGATCGTTAGAAACGAAAGACAAAATGACAGATTGTAGAAGGATTTCTACGGTGCGATGTCAAAAGTGGAGAAACGAAATGTCACTTTGTATAGAAAGAGCTGTGTCTATTCTACGTAGAAATAGAATGCGTCATGCTAAGCCTGCTGTAAAAATCTAACAGTGAAAACTAAGGTGAAGTGAGCTGTCACTCCACCTGATGTTAGGGATTGCCTCTATTGATAGCTCACTTGACGCTCACTTCACCTAAGTTATCATGGTGACATTTTTACAGAATCGATCGGCTGGTGTGCTCCGGGGTTTCTAAAAGAGCCTTTTGGGATGGGTCTCGAGAAAGACCGGTAGATACGTAGTATCGTGATGAGTCACTTAAAATATGCGTTATCAAGTGTAAAGTGTGCAGCGAGCGCCGGACGTTTGAGAGATTGTCATGCTAACGATACGGAGCAGAAGATCCGTTACCTCCTGCCCTTCTGCATGGCGACTTAGATGCGTTTACGGGAGACTGGTCCGAGAAAGCAACACACAAGGAACAATGGAAAGCTATAGGGGAGGCCTTTGCCCAGCTGTGGGACCACAAGCGTGTTGAATATAAAAAAAAGAAAAGCGTCTACCCGGGACTTCTGTCCGAAGAAGTTAACGTTTGAAGTCAACAATACCATAAAACCATAATTATGGTATGGCACTCGGCGGTAATTGGATCAGTACTTTCAGACATTTACCACTAACAAACAAACAAAGCCGCTTTATAATATTATATTAGTCTTAGTTTTCTGCCTACAGCTTTCCGGAATATAAGTCTGATGTAGACCTAAATTGTGTCATTCCACATCTATGTCTGTTTAAGAGAAGAGAATCGTTAATGTACGTCTAACTTTATTTTAAAAAAAATGTAGTTTCAACAGTAACTTAAAACATTAGTAAATACATAGATTCCGTCATTACTAACGTATCTAGTTACCTGTTATGTTTATATTAAACACTTGGTAGGCCGTTGAACTGAAAAACGCGATCAAAAACCACTATTACGATGATATAAATACGTACGGTCAGCAACAAAATTTGATTAACACTTCAGTTTTTTTAATCTCAGTTATTTAACAAAATATTTGTTCAAAATTGCAGCAGAAATACAATGAAATTTTGAACAAATATTTTGACCAATAACTGAGATTATAAAAACTGAAGTGTTAATCGACTTTTGTTGCTGACTGTACTAAATAACGATCGTCACCCGTTAAGGACTTAAACATTTGTTTTTCGGGTCTTTTTCCTAATTAACCACAAATATGACTAAATAAGTTTTAATTAAAATAACCTGTTTCGTGTTGATTTTGACGCGACACTATTAAATGTTAATCACAAATAATAATATTATAATAACTACTACACTAGGATATCTTTTAAAAAATTTTGTACGCAATATTATTATCTATGAATGAAATAATGTACTTAGATTATATTTCACAGAGGACAGAAAGTAGCACAACTTCAAGATGAAATAAATAGAATAAGAAAAGTGAGTTATCACTGATTAAATATTAACTTTACCGAATATATCTTTTCACAAAAACTCATCTAAATGATAAGAAAATCTTCACTTTAGAGTTAAATTGTAGGTTATTACAATCAAAATCATATGATTCTATCTTGACACTTGTACGAAAACGAGGGGAAATAACAGATTGGGCAGAACTCCAAGTGGATTGGCTGCGGTCCAAGCAGCGCCGAAAACATATAAATAAACAAAGTTTTACAACAACAAATTATCGTAGGGGTTGGCAATATTATCAACAAATAGTTCATCAATGAATGCTAGCCAAAATTGCACTCACTGACTCATCATGAAATATCCGGAAGTATTAAAAGCTAGCAAACGCTGAAATTGAGTTCCTTATATGCGATATATGCATGTTTGCATTGAAAATTTTATATTTTATCCGAACGATATCATATTATAGAAAAGGCAGTATCCAAATCCATCACTGAGCTTACCAAGCAGATAAAACAATATTTTCTAAAAAAAATAAAATTAAGTACTTAAGGGGAGTACAGTCGAGTTCATTAATATATTGGCAGTAATAATGTTTCAAAATATTTTAAGCGTTAAAATAATCATATAATTCTATACAAACTTACACCTTATGAAAGTTTATATGATAGCATTCTATTGATGTGTTTGTAAAGAATTATATGACTATTAATTTAAAGCTTACAATATTTTAAAACATTGTCACTGCCAATATATTAATAAACTCGACTGGACAGGACCTAAACAGAAAAAAAACGCAAGTTTTATAATGCCTAAAAGTATATGATCGACTACAGTAAACAAAATCAGAAAAATATAAGATATTCTTCAGGATATACGCTAGTTCTATAGTGTATTGAAAACATAATACAACTAATTTGATACGATAGAAAAAAATCATGAAGTTAGCTCTAAAGACTTCCTTTTCACAATAAAAACCATACTAATATACATACAATCATTCCTATTTTTTGTCAAATAATTCTACAAGCAACATACTAAAGCACTGGTGTTTTAATTTAGTTCAAACAATAGACTTTTTGTAAATAGATAATTGCTTCATATTATAAATTACCAGCGTTGTGTCATCACGCTTCTTTTTCTTTTCTATGCAGTCCGACAGTGACCGCGCTGTAGGTCATGTAGTCCCCTTAAACCAAACCTTTTTATTTTCTAGGCATTGCCTACATACGCGGTTTAAAACCCCGTGTTTTATTGTTATAATTCATCACAACTAGATGCACACATAAAATTGGAAATAACGGTCACTTTTTAGTCCTGTCTGATCAGAAATCCGCAAGAAAATTCACATACATGATTATTAATTTTCTATATTTATAAACATATCAACATAGCTGGCAAAATATGGGTGTACTATAGTTACACTTCTGCTTAATCTTATGTGTATTTAATTTTAAAAGCATATTTTACTGAATACCTGCCCCTGAGGGTCCCGCGCACGCCGCACCGCGTCCCGTGCCGCACTGAGCGACAGAACCCTGAGCGGCGCACGCGGCTGCTCCACGTCTCATCAACTTTATAATGAAACCCTCCCGGACAAACGCGAAGGAAACTGAGAGCTTACATCTATTTACTTTGAAATTTCCTTGCTTCTTGATCACAGGGATTTTGTTGGCAATATAGATTTAATCATTTAATTATATTGCAATTCACATACGATTAATTAAATTAGTTGGTTAGGAAACGTCCAATGGATACAATAATAGCCAGAAGACACTGGCTCCTGTAACACAGGTGTTGTGTTACTTAGCGCAGGAGTTAGCGTTTCACTTTGTTTGTACACATTTTTTATGTCAATAAATTATTTACTTTTAAATGAGAGTAAGTGACAGATAGTCACATTCCCCCCTCTGAAAATCAAACGCGGTTTGTTACTATTTTTCTATCTCATAATTCATTTCTTAAATACGTATAGTCGAAGTGCTTCAATAAAATGAAAATTAGACATTTTAAGTCGATAATCGCACCCGTTTTAATATTCTATTGTTCGAAAAAATAAAAGGGAAATATGATTTAATTCAATAAACACTGATTACTTAACAGTATTTTTAATGAATGAAACTGGAATGTTTTGGTTTGTTGGACTGGGTGCGAAAAGGTGAATCTAAAATGCCATTGATAGATATCGGCGAGGTCATCATAAAAGGTCAAATGAAATTAGCTAGCGAAACTCCGCAGACGTGACAGTTATCGATTTCTAAGCATGATAAAACAAGAAAAAACATGTTTTTTTTGGGTCAACGACCCTATGTAATGTAGAACAAAATATCGAACGAAGAATCAGATTTTGATTCCTACGCTAGGGGGTCTACATGTGCCGAATTCAAACCGGAAAACAGCAATACAGCAAAGCGGCAGAAATAAGTAGATATTACCTGGAGCAAATCTTCTTCAAGGAGTTTTCCTAATGTTGCGCAAATCGGTGTAGAAACATATTTTAAACACAAAGGATAAAATATTTTTTAATATCAATGTATCTGGCTGCTGTATTCAGTCCGTATATTTAGTTCAGTTTTGAGGTCAAATGTATTTGAATTATTTTAAATTTCTAATCTGTGCCAAAATGGGGTTGCCTGCAATCAAATAAATAAATCGAATGTAAGTATTCAAGTCATGATTTTCAGTTATTAGTTCTTTCGCTCTTTTTGCGATTTACTTAAATGTAGATCTGGTGATCTACATTTATTTACGTGCCTATTTTCTTCTGGCGCGATTAGTAATCGAAGCAATTGTATTTTTATCCGACTGTGTAACAGCAAAAAAGGGGTTATGTTTTCACGCGTATCTATGTAAGTACGTATCTTTGAACGTGAGATTCTTTTTTACTGATTAATGTTGCCTTTACACTCACCGAGAACTAGTAAACAATAATAGAAAGGTTTTTATAACAATTAATTTATTATTGTTAACTGGCAACACAGCCAACGCGTTGGCAAACTACCCCACCACTTGTTTTTCACTTTTAAGTGGTAAATATTTATTTGGGAGCGTTCGGCTATGCGCATGTTTTACAATAATATCTCTATCTGTGTCGTGGCTCTCGAATCTATTTGAATGATCAATTTTATGGCTCAATGTGTTTGTCCAAGGTGTTCGTGGCAGAATTATAATAGGAAACTGGTAGCTCAACGAGTCAAATATACAACGTGTAACGTTAAATGCGCAAAACCTGAAAATAGTTTGTTCATAATTCTACTGAATCGATTTCAGTAATTTTAATATAGGTTTTTTTTTTCACCGATTAAGCCAAAGAAAATTAAGTTAAGTAAGTCTTATTTTAAGGCAATAAATAAGACTCAATTTTGAATGTATAAAGTAATGCTAGGATCAACACGATTTTCTTAATAAAAATAGTTAGCTTTAAAAAATAGTTTTGGTCATTGTATTATGCTTTTAACTCAATACTCTAATTGGGGTGTATGAGGTTTTGCGCATTTAACGTTACACGTTGTATAAATTATGCTAGACGTGCGTCAACGGACTAATTGTCTAGGTTTCTTCCTGTTATAGACAACTAATCAATAGAGCCCTTACTGAAAAATAGATAATATTAACAGTGCCCATGTGTGTGTGACACATCGAGTATAAGAAAGAGACTGCCACACTGCTATCTATGTACTAATAATATAGCTGAATGTTTGTTTAAACGTGTGATCTTTATGCATCCCAAATTGAGTCTTATTCCCTTAAAATAAGACTTAATTTTCTTTGGCTCAATCGGCGGATAGCATGGCAAAATACATAATTTTGAAAAAAAAAACCTATATTCAAAATTACTGAAATCGATTTAGTAGTCAATTATGAACAAACTACATATTTTCAGGTTTTGCGCATTTAACGTTACACGTTGTAATGCACGTTATTAAGTACTTATCGTGTCTGTGACAACACGCAAGTAGTACTCTACAGCTTTATTAAAGCTAATTGCGAGCAAACAAGGAATGTAAAGATTAAGTATTCATAGAGTGATTGGTACAGTGGTTGCAAGCGCTACTGTTAAGCGTCAATTCAAAAAGTGTTAAGGGGCTTTTCTAAGTGGAATGCCTCAGTAACAGCCTGGAGGCTGGATTTGTGCTTAGTTGGTGGCAACAGGCTCGCCCCCTGTTACACGGGGTTACACGTGCCGTTAGAACTATGGTACGAATAAAACAAGAAGAATCGTGTCGGGAGCATTTTATAAACTTAAAAATTTTGACTGTGCCTAGTTTATATGTAATGGTTTTGTTAATGAAATTGGCTAAAAATATTGACAAAATCGAAACACACGAGGAAAGAATAAAAAGGGAGAAAACTAGAAGACTTGATCTATCGTCAAATATAACACCCCACCTCAAAGTAGTCAGTCATTGTTCTCAAATTAATGGAATAAAATTGTATAACAAATTGCCTACTTCATTAAAACAGGAATTGTATAGCAGTACTTTTAAAGCCAGTCTTAAAGCTTTTCTTTTAGAAAAGTGTTTATACTCAGTCGGTGACCTCTAATTTGTATGTAATTTGAGTTGGAATTTGCAATTATAATAATTTTGACATTATTTTATTATTTAACTTATGAGAATCTTTTATTATTATTAATATATTATATACTTGGTATTTGTGATAATTATGACAATGTAATGATTTTATTTAAAATAGAATTTAAATTAATCTAGTTTTAAGGACATATTTATAATTATCAATCTGTTCGACACAATTATGTTGTTATGAATAAAGATACTACTACTACTACAACGGGACTTTAACCATAACTGAGGGGCAATTCTCGTAATTTTTAAGAACGTTCACAGTCTGATCTCAGTCTCAATCTGTCAAAAATACTTTAAATTTCCCTACATTTTGACAAGTTTTTGACATTTGTTTGTCGCCGAGATGGAACTGTGACTAGATTTTGAACGTTTTAAATTAGCAGAATTGGCCTACTGGTCAAATGTAGGTATACAGTAGGTACGCATCTGCCCAACCCCTTCGCGGAAACAAGGCGTGATATTATGTATATCCTCCCTGCTGCATAACAGCGACGCATTGGACTAGTTACACACTTTCGGACGGATGGTGAACCGAAAGTGATGAAATACGTCTAAAGGTGCCAAACCAATTCATTCCTAGACTGTAATCTGCAGTAGGCGTTTTTGGCTAAGTAATAACAGCCGCACAGGTCGATCGATCAGGTTAAGCTACGCTTGCCGCGGTTGGTCTGTGGATGGGTGACCATCTTTACATACCGAGACCCCTCCGTGCCTCGAAAAGCACGTTAAACCGTTGGTCCCGGCTGTCATTCGTGGATCTTTGACAGTCGTTACGGGTCGTTAGAAGCTCGAAAATCTGACAGTCAGTCTTACCAACGGGTATCGTATTACCCAGTAACTGGGCTGTGGAGGTCAGATAGGCAGTCACTCCATGTAAAAAAACTGCTATAGCTGCATCCGGTTAGACTGGAAGCCGACCCCAACATAGTTGGGAAAGGCTAGGCAGATGATGAAAGCTCATGACTTTTGAATATCTGCCCTAAATAAATAAAAGTTAGTTTTAATTACAACTAGCTGCGCCCCGCGGTTTCACCCGCGTAAGTTTCGATCCCGTGGGAATATCGGGATAAAAAGTATCCTATGTGTTATTCTGATGTATAAGCTATATTACTGTAAAGTTTAATCAAAATCCGTTCAATAGTTTTTGCGTGAAAGAGTAACAAACATCCATCCTCACAAACTTTCGCATTTATAATATTAGTAGGAAGTAGGATAGTAGGATTAAGCTAGCTCTAAGGTTCACCTATCCGGAAAACTTTCTACAGGCTGTGACTTAAACACGCTGCAGGGTAATTAGGTAATATACATAAAATAGCAATTGATGGCAATGCTTTTCATTTTGAAAGTTCAGCCACGTTAATTGCGTTATTTACGTGGTTGGGCAAACGAATTTTTCAAATGTAAAAAGCAATGGATTAGAAATTTCCTACAAAACCCTCTGATTGTGATGTGTGACTCTTTCATTAGGGTCTACTCACCCACTGCCAGAACTCCTGGCTGCTCATAGGCTGGTCCATGAGCGCGTTTTGCCATATCCTGAACAGCATCAGGTACGCCTTGTCCCGCCCAGAGAATGATGTGAGGAAGTTCTTCTCGCCCTCCGTGCAGACTAGGATGGCGTTTGGTATTACCTGGACAGTGAAATAAAAGGTCACACAGGTCACACACATAATTAAGAGAAGTCGATTTACACCTAGAGGACATTTATATTGTTTTTACCATTGCCTTTTTTTAACATTCCATCTCAATCTGTCAAAAATACCTCTAATTTCTCTATATTTTTGACATTTTTTCGCTGAGATTGATTGATAGATAGATAGGCGCTGAGATGTGATTGTGATTAGATTTTGAACGTTTTTAATTACGAGAATTAGCCTTCAGGTAATCATACTATTCAATGCAATCTGCTTACTTCCCTAGGATTGGCTACCTTTATTTTGGTCAATCAAGCAAAGAACAAGCGTACGTTTTTGTGTTTGTTACCTCAGAACTCCTTCATTTATTATACAGGGTTACTTTTCAATGACCAGCCAAATTTAAGGATGTGGTACAGACCATCAAACTAAACCACTTTCTCCATGAGACCAACATCGTAACCGCGAAAAATTTATCAACTGTCCCATAGAAAACTTCAATACCTACTCGACTTAAACGTATGGGACGGCTGAATTTTTATTCGCGATTACGATGTTGGTCCCATGGAGAAAGTTGTTTAGTTTGATGGTCTGTACCACATCCTTAAATTTGGTTGGTCATTGAAAAGTAACCCTGTGTTGATTTGACAAATTGTTATTTTCTTTGAAAGGGTAATCCCACATAAATTTGGTTAAGTTCTGATAAGTGGTTTTAGAATTAACTTCAAATAAAAATTATTTTGAACACCGTATGTCGATGATGGTATAATATCTTCACCTGAAATGAGAACCTCCTCCATTTTTGAAGTCGGTAAACATATCAAGCCACCTAATTTAAAGTTAAAGCCATCATTCGGATGTGAGAAAGAGATAGTGCTAATGTGCTCTTCGTCTTGTATAGCTCGACCAAGTCTGAATACTGCTTCGGGCCTTCAGAAACCAGGGTTTTCACTTAAGGTGATTGCGCAGTGATTACCGCGAAATTCAAATTTTCTTAGGTTTTTTGCAATTTGCAGGTCAGTGTAAGGTTGTGTCTTGATCAAAATATGTTTCGCGACTATAGCAGGTACTTATTCACAGAGTTATAGTCATTAGAATAATTAATACCTACATCTTCCTAAGTTAGATTTGTACCATACGAAGAAATCTCCTATGGAAAAGTGTTTATGGTACAAATCTCACTTATAAAGATGTATGAATATTTCTAATGATTATAATTCTGTAAATACGTACCTGTTATAGTCGCGAATCAAATTTTGATCAAGATACAACCTGACACTGACCTGCAAATTGGAAAAAACGTAGCAAAATTTGATTTCGCGGTCTACCACTTCGCATTCACCTTAAGAAAAGACGGGTGTATGTGTACTCACAAGTGCAGTCTTCTCTTTAGTGATGGCAGTGACGTCCTTCCACCGCGTGGTCATGCAGGTCTCCCAGCCGAAGATGCTCGCGTAGAAGCACAGGTAGTTCTGCGACGCGTACAGACGTCCGTGCGCCAGGATGTCCTTCTGTAGTGCGCACGAGTAGTCTGGCGACAGAAATAAATTAATGATTACTGGGTCAACATCATCTGCAGTCTGGTGTTAGAGTAGCAAACACAAACTAACGCCTTCTTTCCATGGAGGTATACAGAATCCACAGGACACCACCTGCTCCATCCTTACATATATTCAACATAAACAGTATGGTTGTATCCCTTAATGAATACGTTTGTCATTTTTTTTTTGAGAATTACTATGAAGTACAACAGAAGGGGCACAAGAGGGGCCCGTGGCTAAATAATAACAGCCGCACAGGTCGATCGATCAGGTTAAGCTACGCTTGGCGCGGTTGGTCTGTGGATGGGTGACCATCTTTACATACCGAGACCCCTCCGTGTCTCGGAAAGCACATTAAGCCGTTGGTATCGACTGTCATTCGTGGATCTTTGACAGTCGTTACGGGTAGTCAAAAGCCCGAAAGTCTGACAACCAGTCTTACCAAGGGGTATCGTATTACATAGTAACTGGGTTGTGGAGGTCATATAGGCAGTCGCTCCATGTAAAATACTGATATTCAGCTGCATCCGGTTAGACTGGAAGCCGACCCCAACATAGTTGGGAAAAGGCTAGGCAGATGACTATAAAGTACGTAAGTAGTTTTTTGCTGTCGCTAAAATCAATACTGTGCTTGCGTTGTTGTATATTCATCCAGACTACGCAACCCTTCACTGTGCGTGTACGTGCTGGTAGCCGGTTTTTTTTTTAATTATTTCAGTTTTTGTTCTTTTTGTGTCGACGGTACATCTACATTATATTGTTTCAGTTAACATTGGCATACTGACCGACTATAAGCCGCTCATCATCAGGCAGGTCCTTGAAGAGCCTCTTGAAGTCATCCGACTTGCTCTTGTATGTGGGATACAGCGCGTTGTACCAGCTCTTCTTTTTGGTGCGCGAGACATCGAGCGCCTTCGACGGAGGAGTGCCGAGCTGCGGTGTGAGTATCAATTATTTACAAAAAATAGTTGGGGTTTGGTGTAAAGAGGAGGAGGGAGAGGACGTGTGTACCCCTGCTGGATTTAGGCGTCTTTTTTCGTATGTCTACTGATGCTTTTTTTTGAGTATTGGAAATCATCAAATGACCTCTCCCGCTCAGGGTGGAGCAGGAGGGAGTGTCAGACTCTTACTGACTAAAACCTACCCGTGTTCCTTCCTTAGCCCTTTATGTTCCGGGGCAGCGGTAACCCTTTCGGACAATCCCGCTGCCCGTCCATTGGTGCTTAACCCCGCGATATTCAAAATTTTTTACGTTTTTGCAAAGAAATGTTGTAATTTAGCGAGTTTTCACCTTAGAGTTTGACAATTTCTCAGCTTCAAATTATCAATTCGCGTGTTGGCTAATGACAATTTTCATACTGAGAATGACCGAGTATCGATTACCGCGGTAGCTCACTGTGTGTTGGTGATTACCGTAAGTTCATAGCAGGTGTCAACACACTTTCAAATACAATCTGCCTAATTGCGTAACACACCATCAATCGGAATTTGAATCATTTTGAAGCAAATTGCTAATCCATTGCTTCATAACTTCGAAAAAAAAATCTGCTTAACCCGTAAATAACGCAATGACTGTTGTTGAACTGTCAAAATTAAACCGAATCCGATTGATGATGTGTTACGCAATTACCCCGCTAAATCATTTTGAAGGATTTTGCTAATACATTGCTTCATAACGCAATTCATGTTTCCCCCATTGTATTTTTTGTATTAATAATCGTATTTTTTCGTTGTGTATTTTCTGGTGTAGGTACATATGTAATTATGTATATAAAAATAAATGTTTTTGAATTGTCAAATGAAAGCCATTGCTACCGAACTGTGTTACGCATCACCCTACAAGTGACCAAAAAGGCTAATCTTCAATTCTTCATCTTCATTTGTTAACACAAAAAAAATGATAACGGACTGGTGATGCTATTTCCATCAGCTAATAACATCACATAGCATGAGTTTAAAAAGCTGTTAAAAAATTTTTTTTTTGGCATTATGATACCAGAAGCGCAATTCTGATAATTTTAAGAACGTTCACAGTCTGATCTCAGTCTCAATCTGTCAAAAAATGCTTCTAATTTCCCTACATTTTGATATTTTTTTGTCGCCGAGATGAAACTGCGACTAGATTTTGAACGTTATAATTTACGAGAATTAACCTTCTGGTGGTTGTCACCCACGTATCACCCAGGATCAAGTAAATTTTTACAAGGATGTTTTGACGTTCGAATGTTGTTGACAGGGAGGCGCTGTCAAGAAATGCATTCAGAAACAAGATGGCGGCGTCAGTTCCGACTTTGTCCACGGGCAAAAATAAACTTAAAGCGCTATAGCATGCAAGTAATGGGTCACAGAACAGATCTCACCCTGGGGTTGTCTTTGTTCTGCGAGGGTATGGCGCTCACCACTGTGACGGTGAGCTCCCCGCTCGATATGGACGCGGAGTCGCCGCCCGCGTGGCACGGCATGTGCACTGAGCTCTCGCTTGTCTGAAATTATAAAACTTCTATATTAAATGCTAGGTAGGAACGTCATATTGAGAGTTAAAACTAACCAAGACACACTTTCCAATAAAGATATTGGAAATCATACCTCATCTTGTCTTCTATACTAATATTATAAAGAGGAAAGATTTGTATATATGTTTGTAACGAATTGGCTCAAAGAGTACTGGACCGATTTTAAAAATTCTTTCACGATTTAAATGCTACATTATCACTGATTATTATAGGCTATTTTTTTTCTTTTTTTCCACCCGTGCGAAGCCGGGACGGACCGCTAGTAAAATATAAAAGACGACAACATTTATAATTTAGGGCCGTGGCCGGTATAGCCGAGGGGCCCGTGGCTAAATAATAACAACCGCACAGGTCGATCGATCAGGTTAAGCTACGCTTGCCGCGGTTGTTCTGTGGATGGGTGACCATCTTTACATACCGAGACCCCTCCGTGCCTCGGAAAGCACGTTAAGCCGTTGGTCCCGGCTGTCATTCGTGGATCTTTGACAGTCGTTACGGGTCGTCAGAAGCCCGAAAGTCTGACAACCAGTCTTACCAAGGGTATCGTATTACCCAGTAACTGGGTTATTGAGGATCAGATAGGCAGTCGCTCCATGTAAAACACTGGTATTCAGCTGCATCCGGTTAGACTGGAAGCCAACCACAACATAGTTGGGAAAAGGCAGGTAGATGATGAACAGTTATAATTTATCAAATGGTTATGGGCTGAATTTCTAGCACTGACTGGGGTCGCTCTATGGCGAGTTTCAGTGCACCACTTGGCAAAGAGTTCGTTATCAAATGTAATCAGGACCCTGAAGACAACTTAGTATCTCATAGCACCTTATACTTATCGAGAAGGCAATAAGACAATTGTGAAAATATCGATATATTTCCGTATCTGGTAGACCCCAAAATACATTATGTACATGGTTGTAATAAGGCTAGATTCATTCTTAGATTTTTTGGGGTTCATTAAACAACACGTTCAAAAAAAAAAAATCAGTTGGTTAATTAAATGTTGCCTAAATTTAATTACCCAGAACTACAGATAGTACATACCTTGTCATTGTCCAATGCTTCACTGGCGCTGTCTGTATTTCGAAGCGAGTCGCGAGTAGACGGGGAAGGTGATGGTGAACGAGACACGCTCCTGAAACATATCATTATTTAATTATTAATATGTATTCGTTTATTATTGTATAAGATTATTTTAAAAAAATCAGCTGTTTAATACAAAAGTTCAATACCTACTTGACCAAAATGTATTAAGCAGCTGATTTTTTTTTTTCGTGACTTCATTGTTGGTCCCATAGTAAAAGTTGTTCAGTTCGATGGTCTAAAGCACCTCTTAAAGTTTATCGGGTAAATTTTTTAACACTTTGTATACACATACACATAAAAGAGAAAGTATAAAATCATCAAGTTCAGGTAAGAAGTTAACAACACTTTCATAAATCATCATCATTCTTTTGTTTTTATTTTTACTTTTTTATGGATTTATTGTTTCTATGTTTTATATTGTGGCTGTTTGTTGTTCCATTTATTTAAAAAAATAAAATTACAAAATCATGCAGAATTATACTTTGCTAAAACTCACTCAATTTTCAGTTCCCTCTTGAACAAGACAATATGGTGGTTCCCCATGCCTTGTACAACATATTGCCAACATTTTCATCCAGCAAATGCGTGGTTTTACAAACAAATTAAGTTTACAAACATCCGGAGTGGGAACAGTAATTTGTAGGTCAGACCAATATTTGTCCAAATGAGGCAATGAACTGTGGGCTAAAAGGGATGATTATTCTCCGTACCATTCTTCGATGTACAGTATACGACAGCAGATATTTTGATTCTAAGGTTAAGAGCGTTTATCCCGCGTGGGCTGGCAACGTCGCGTTTCTAGTGGTTTTTCGTGATTATTAAACCAAAGTATTATTTTTTTACAGCCAAGCATTGGATCGTTGGTATTTATAATTATTTTTAACATTTACTCTTAAATAAACATAGTTAATCATAATAAGTACTGCAAATAGAAAATAATTGTCAATTTTTATGAGTAAATAACAAAATGATTGTAAAAAATAGCAAACAAACTTATGAATACCAACGCTCTGGTATTTGGCTGTACGAAACAGTACTTTGATTTTAATTTTAAAAAGTAATCACGAAAATCCACTAGAAATGCGACGTCCCAACCCTCGCCGGATGAGCGCTCTTAATTTCAACATACATATTCATAAAGTATTCAACACAATACCTGGACCAGCTAGCCTTTGGCATGGCTAGATAGCAGACACCCACGTTCATTCAAATAAAATAGAAAACAACACCACTTATCCAAATGGCCCTACCGATCCAAAAGAACTAACGAGAAAAAACAGTTAATTACTCCCTAATCTATGCAAGACACTCGTGTTAAATTAAAAACCTAATTATTAAGTGTGGCACGTTATGCTCACGAATTTGTACTACTACATCAAATAGTTGTTCTGGATAAGTTTACCATATTTGTACAACGTATTTGTGCATGATATAAATGTCGTGCACAAAGCTGATTGTAATAAAACCATTGTTGATATTAATGCTTATTTTTTTGCCTACTAATTAGCTGCTATCTTTCATGACGGTGTTAGAAGGGAAACAAAAGGATATTGTATCGGTTGTAAAGTCCCCGTCACGAGAAGCTATAAATTTTGTAAATACACATTCAGGGGTTCGCAACCTTTGAATCAAATAAAAAACAATTTTGTAATGATTTTTATTTTTATATAGGGATATGATTATGTTAACACCCACATCTAATTACTGTTTTCTGACGATTCCGAGTATTCTGCATATGCACTCTGTAGCATTGACGCGTCAGCGTAAATTTTCTTCAAAATGGCGGCCCAAATGTTTACGTTCCATGAGGCAGACACGTTCCAGTACCACAAAACATTAGACGACAGCGCTATAAATCGGTAAAACAACCCGAGCAAGTGAAATTACTCGTTAATTTCGTATTACACGTATGTTACTTTGAGTTGATTGAATTTGGGATTATCTGTTGTTGATTGAATTTTCGCTACGTAAACCAGCAGAAGTTCTTTTTTTACAAAATTTATAGCTTCTCGTGACGGGGACTTTAGTTCTATTGACCTTTAGGAAGAGGATATGGACTTATTCCACTGATAAATAACTGCATATGAAGGATAAGTAGTTAATTTTTTAACGACTTAAAAATAAATAGGAGGCAATAGGAGAATTCATAATCATTTATTTGCAATAGGCATTGACAGTTGGTCTTCAAGTACCAATTACTACTACTAGGGGAGTATCAATTACTACTTTTTCATACGAAAGTTACACTACAAAGTGAAAAATAACTTTAATTTGCGGAAATCGGTAATAAAAAACGAAAATACAAAACAAAAAAGACTTCAAACTTAAAGTGTATTTTTGGAAGTTTGCAGTGTTTTTGAAATAAAAGGGCTGATTTTTCAACAGACAGATAATTTTTATTCGTGGAATAAAATTGACGTCTGTCAAATTTTGTATAGAAGAACTGTCAAAAATTCTAATTTATTGCTCGTATAAAATTGGCGTTGGGAACCTAAATCTTTCTTTTTCCAGCCATATGTCCAAAAAATACCTATACCTACCTACACCTACCTACAGCTGTAAATCTCACAACCTTTTTGTGCTGTGACCTATTTCATTTTTCTCATACACGTTTCTACGAATGGTGTAATCGCTATTCGTTCCGTAGTAAAACGAATCATACATTTTTGATGGCTGGTATACCCTGAAGAGCAGTTATCGTGTAACACGTTACTCCCACAAGCAAACATCATCATCATCATCATCTGCCTAGCCGTTTCCAGTCTAACCGGATGCAGCTGAATGCCAGTATTTTACTTGGAGCGACTGCCTATCTGACCTCCAAAACCCAGTTACTGGGTAACACGATACCCCTTGGTCAGACTGGTTGTCAGACTTTCGGGCTTCTGATGACCCTTAACGACTGTCAAAGATCCACGAATGACAGCCGGGACCAACGGCTTAACGTGCCTTCCGAGGCACGGAGGGGTCTCGGTATGTAAAGATGGTAACCCATCCACAGACCAACCGCGGCAAGCGTAGCTTGACCTGATCGATCGCCCTGTGCGGCTGTTATTATTTAGCCACGGGCCCCTCCCCCACAAGCCTACATATCCCACAAGCAAACATATTGTATGAAAAAAAAAAAAACAATACCACTGCACGCACGTGTAGTAACAAAAATATAGTTTTATTGTTCAATTAATTTATTTTAATTACCACTGCTGGAAGCCCATGTTTGATTGGAGGCCGATTTGATAGCGATAGAATCGAAAGATAGATTAACAGGCGGTTACTACAGCCAGAAATACAGCCCTTTGAATTCTAGTATAGTGATGAATGATGGCCCAGTGGTAAACTGGTAACGATCCCGAATTACTAGTCGTAGATCGTGGGTTCAAACCCAGGCAGGCGCATTACTTGGTGTAAATAATTTCATCACCACTGCTCTCAAAACGGTGAAGGAAAAAATCGAGAGGAAACCGGCATGTCCTAGAACCAAAAATTCGAAGACATGTGACATGTACAGGCAGCGTCAAAAATATCGGGACGAACACACTGTTCAAAAAGATCTCAACAACTAAGAAAATTAAACTTTATCTCAATTGGATAAAGTTCTTATCAGAATGATAGTTGTTGTGTACTGTCTTCATTCTGAAACATTCCTTGTGTGCTAGAGATAAAGTTTAATTTTCGTTGTTTTTGAGACCTTTTGAACAGTCTGTTCGTCTCGATATTTTTGACGCTGACTGCACTAACCCGCAGTGGGTTCGCGTGGTAGATTACAGCCCACTCCCTTTCGAAGAGAGGAGGCCTGTATCCCAGCATTGGGAATGTAATAGGTTGATCACGTGATAAAAGTTTTATTTTCAAACTAGCGGCCTGTCCCGGCTTCGCACGGGTGGACATTTATTTTTTAAACATTTTATTTTTTTCTTGCAATTAAAAAAGCCTATATTACTCAGTGATAATGTAGCATTCAAATAGTGAAAGAATTTTTAAAATCGGTCCAGTACTTTTTGAGCCAATTCGTTACAAACATACATACAAAAATCTTTCCTCTTTATAATATTAGTATACATAAATGAATGGAACGGTTACAGCAGATGCGGAATTTCAAAACACGAGAGCATTGATCAAAGGAAACTTCTATTGTCCCGAGAATCTTCACTATCACTTGTTTTGGAAATAAACGACATAGAAATCCTAGATGGGGCATTTTTTTTCTCGACATAGCTCTACAAGAGATTTGAGTTGCCCAATAAAGGGAAAATGATAGAGTATCTTATCAATTCGGTAGTCAGACAGTAAACACACTGAAAAATGCACTGTATTTAAACCACCACCTTATAACTACACAACACAAAATCACTCACATCTTCCAGAAACTAGTATTTCGTTCACTAAACACATTTTAAAGTTACAAAGTACCTCAGTGGTGTGATCGGCCGCGCGTTCACGCTTGGTTGCTGCACAGCGTAAAAACCACGATTGAGACATTTATTTGACAGTGGCATTCACTACAATACTACTTTTGAGTCACTCTCATAAAAATAATTAAAAAACCACGTAATTTAGCAATTTGGTCGTTTAGCTCAGATATAGGATCAGACCAATCATGATACTTATCAACCATTCAAATTAACGTGGCGTTTTGATGTAAAAAACTAACAATCTCGAGGTATAATTGATTTTTCCAGAATAATTGCGAAATGTAAACAAATATTTTTGCTGCCAGTACATTGACTGACTGTAGTTGTTTTTTTGAAAGTCGACATTATTCGATGAGATACCTATTTAAACTATTTAGTGCATCACGATGGGCTTGAAACATAGCTTATTTTTTATAGGTTTATTAAGACTATTATGATTTATGAGTGTTCGGCGTCCGCTTCCAATCTACATGTGAATGTGAATGTGCGTTCTAACCTATTGTTCCTAAATTATCTAATTATTGTTTTTAAATACTACCGTAGGCTGATATAATTTTCGTTAATTATGATTATTTTAGTGTTAAGATCGGCTTCCGCTCCTAAAACGACCCACAGACCCTATAAACAAAGGCCCATTCCTTGGACATCTGTAATACTAGAAGGATGACACCTAACGGTATTAATATCAGGAGTATCAGACCTATCGGTATCGATACCAGAAGTGTCACATCTATCGGTATTAATACCGAGGATGACATCTACCGGTGGTGTTACACCTATCGGTATCAATACCAGGAGTAGGTATCACACCTATCGATACAGGAGTGTTACACCTATTTATATCAATACCAGGAGTATCACACCTATCGATACCGGAGTGTTACACCTATCTGTATCAATACCAGGAGTATCACACCTATCGGTACAGGAGTGTTACACCTATCTATATCAATACCAGGAGTATCACACCTATCGGTATCAAAGCTGAAATGTCTCATAATCGTCATTGGAAGCCTTGTTCCACCCACTGCTAAGGGGTCCTCCCTTCTGTGCTATACTATAGCCTGCATCATCCCACAGCTGGACAAAGGCCTCTCCCCATGATTTCCGGCTCTTTCGACACAGGGCTTTTTTTTTTGTGGATGGGAAATATCATATGACCCCTCCCGCTCTGGGTGGAGCAGAAGGGAGTGTCAGACTCTTACTGACTAAAACCCGCCCGTGTTCCTTCCTTAGCCCTTTATGTTCCGGGGTAGCGGTAACCCTTTCGGACAATCCCGCTGCCCTCGACCCAGGACTAAAGTGGACCACTGGTCGTTTGTTTACTCCAATCTTCTACGGGGTCTGCCGCGACGCCGCCTGGCTTTGTCAGGGTTCCACGTAGTGGTTATTTTTGTGCTATACCTTCTGAAATGTCTCATTTGTCTGTAATTACACCATTACCTATAGGTGCTGGCCCATCAAATTCGAACACAGCAACGCTGCTTGATGTCATGCGCAATTCTCGTAATTGTAAGAACGTTCAGTCTGATCTCAGTCTCAATCTGTCAAAAATGCTTCACATTTTGACAAGTTTTTGACATTTGATTGTCGCTGAGATGAGATTGCGACTAGATTTTGAATATTTTAAATTACGAGAATTGGCCTTCAGATACCTTAACTTAACAGTAAACTAGTCGCGAGCTCGAACTCGCTGTTGGTCATGGCCAAAAAGCACGCTGTCTCGCCGGACTACGTGTCCGACAGTGCTAGTATCAGTGATGAGCAGTTAGACGCTAGTCTACACGAACAAAGTTTAGTTCTAATGCACAGAAACATCGTTCCGAACTGATAGGCGCGTAAAAAGATTCGAAAAGTGCGTCGGAAAATCGAGTTTTATGAAAAAAACACTGCATAAATCAATTACAAATAAAGTTTATTGATCTCTTCGATAACTGAGCTTTGCCGGTACGGACTGGATTTGAAGATTTCACAGTTATTTTATTACTTATTTACACCCAAAGTTACGTTAAAAATAGCAAGAAAAACGAATCTTTGTTGGCTCATAACTTTTTAATGGCTTTTTATTTTAGGTACTATTCTGTTTCCGTACAGACACAATTAATAATAAGTCAAAACGATATCATGTTTAACTTTGGATGCACAATGTCAAACAGTGGAGTAATATTCTCCCGAAATTTGTATAAAAAAATATCGAAAAGTGGCACCTTAATATACCGTGCTATCGTGGTAGTATTTCCTTGCGCGGATGAGCCCTGCACAAAGACTTCTACTACTAGGTACTGTATGTGTGAGGAGGTATATCATGCCGTGTACATTAGTACAATAACATGGTTGCTGTTACTGATAAGCAATTATGTCAATCTACGGGTAAGACACGCAGCTTATCACCGAGCCTACCATGCGGGAAACAGCGGCATGTTTCCGCGAAAATTCTTGCTACTGAATGTTGTTGATAAGGTTTTGTAATGTTTTCATGTTTGATCATGTTGTTTATTGTGTGTTTATAATGTTTTACTGCTTATTTTATACCTGACATATACACATTATTACGGATATTTTTTTACATTTTACGTCCGATCATGCTAATGATCTATTCAGATTAGTAGTGCATTGGCATATTATATATATATACAGGGTTACTTTTCAATGACCAGCCAAATTTAAGGATGTGGTACAGACCATCAAACTAAACAACTTTCTTCATGGGACCAACATTGTAATCGCGAATAAAAATTCAGCCGTCCCATACGTTTAGATCGAGTAGGCATTGAAGTTTTCTATGGGACAGTTAATAAATTTTTCGCGGTAACGATACTGGTCCCATGGAGAAAGTTGTTTACTTTTATGGTCTGTACCGAAAAGTAACCCTGTATAGTTGCTATATTTATTTTGATTGAGGTACAATTCTACTCACAGAAATATTAAAAATAGCTTCTTTATTATATCTATGACTAGCTGCGCCCCGCGGTTTCACCCGCGTAAGTTTCAATTCCGTGGGAATATCGGGATAAGAAGTATCCTATGTGTTAATCCTGGTTATAAACTATATGTGTGCCAAACCTAATCCAAATCCGTTCAGTAGTTTTTGCGTGAAAGAGTAACAAACATCCATCCATCCTCACAAACTTTCGCATTTATAATATTAGTAGGAAGTAGGATAGTAGGAAGTAGGATTCTATTCTACTCGTACTAAAAATTATGGTTAGGTAATATAAAGCAGTATATTGTGGTGTACACTGAAGTAAGCCCATTATCTAGGGCAACCAACTATTCCAATCAAAATTAGATTGATGATTAATCCCTACGTAACGCGCGTACAAGCTGATAAACCATGAAATTACACCCAAAAAAATGTGGAAAAAAAATTACCTGACTATGAAAACTTTACCCAAAGACTCCCACTGAGTGTACAGCACATGAAACTTTTCAGCTTCCATCACAAAACAACAGGAAAGTCTTTCTATCACAACACACACACATCCGACACAGAACTAATAAGTTTGTTACGTTGATAACGTGATAACTAATCTATGAGCTTGGAAAATTCGATGACACATGGCGAAAGGTACAAAAGTCGCGATGATAAAGTATTCCTAATTTATCTACATTATATTATTTAGTGGCAACAAACAATAGATGTGCAGTGCAGTTGGAATAGAAGGTCAAGTAACTCGGTTTGTAACAATTCTTTTGTTGTTAACAGCTGTGCTATTAAACTTAAACTTGAAAAGAGCGTGTGTGGATAATTTACGATTCAATCATTGTCTATACTAATATTATAAAGAGGAAAGATTTGTATGTATGTTTGTAACGAATTGGCTCAAAAAGTACTGGACCGATTTTAAAAATTCTTTCACCATTTGAATGATACATTATCACTGATTAATATAGGCTTTTTTAATTGCAAGAAAAAAATAAAATGTTTAAAAAATAAATGTCCACCCGTGCGAATCCGGGACGGGCCGCTAGTTTTTTATATAATTAATATTGGAATGGTTTTGTGTGCATAACAGTAAACTTGACATTTTAATTTTTTTTTTGTGTTTATGCTCATTTTTATGCGTCATGTTTGCTGCAAATAAACGTATTTTCTTTCTTTCTTACTTCATACACAAAGTCAAATTAAATCAGCTAGCGAAACTCCACAGGCGTGATGAGTATCGATATCTGAGCCAAAACAAAAAATAAATATCTTGTTGATTTTTTTGTGAGATCATCGACCGCTATTTTTGTGGTCGCTTGAAATAACAGTTAATATATTGGTACCGATATCTAAACACATACTTAAAGTAACAAAAAAAAAAAAAATAAGTTTAAAAACTAAAACCCGACTACTGAAAAGGATGAAACAAGAAAATACCTTCCCGTGGTCGCATGTTACCATGGCTTACAGCGGCACTTCTCCTTATCGAAAGTGGTTACCACCGGTGGAGACTGCTCTTTATCTCAGTAATTTCTCTAGTGCCTGTTAGGACATGCCACTGTCAATTTTCGAAGTTGTACCCAACAATAGATAGCTAAACAGCACTATGGTAAGTGGCCATACTGAGATTAGCTATCATCATCTACCTAGCCTCTTAACAACTAACTAACCTAACCGGATGCAGCTGAATAGGTACTAGTATTTTACATGAAGCGACTGCTTATCTGACCTCCACAACCCAGTTAGTGGTTAACACGATATCTACTTTTTAGCCGACTTCAAAAAAGGAGGAGGTTATTAATTTAAAATATTATTAAAATATTTTTTTATCTAAAATTATATACTTCAGATTGGTCCCATAGTCATCAGGTCAGGATCTGATGATGGGATCCTGGAGAAATCGAAGGAACTCTTCAAATATTATATGCCTATACCGATTTGGGTATTTTTTATAGTAACTCGTGCATTTGTTCTCGGAAAACACCATTTAGTGAAGTGGAACTGATGATGAATGAAGACCACAGATGGCCACCGGAACTCAATAATAAATATTTCACGGGTTGCGATTCGATTACTTTAATATGGTTTCTAAGCAATTTATGCTCGTCACAATGCGAATGGTGAAATTGAGCTGATGGTAAAATACCAGGAGAACTCCTCAACTCAACAATTAACGTCTCTGCATCGGGAAAAGCAGTATTTTGTAAAAGGCGATGAGCACGTTGACATTAGGCTATTGTAACTTAGATACATTATAAACTGAACCACTAAATAGCGAGAAATAAAATCTTTTTAACAAAAAAAAAACGACTACCAAAGAAACACTACAAAGTCAAAACTAACTTAAATTCGGAAGTCGGTGGAAAAAAAACTAAAATACAGATCCAAAGACACTGACTTCCGAAATTAAAGTTATTTTTCACTTTGTAGTGTTTATTTGGAAGTCTTTTTTTTTGTTAAAAAGTTTTTTGGTAAGAATCGTCACAATTTCGGGTTTCTAAGTACCAGTAACGACTGTCAAAGATCGACGATTGACAAATTAACCATTTAACCTATACCCTATTCAGTTGGGCTTGAGACAAATTATAAGCAATCGTACTGTATCCTTTTGTGGTGAAATACGAAACTAAAGTCTGATTTTTAATTCTAAGGAACCTTTATATAAACTTTATATAAAACTTTTCTGTGTTGTCCTTTTTCTAAGTTATTTAAATGACTAGAATTTGTCGGATAAAATAACAAAAAATATGAAAGAGAATGAGATCAAGTAAATTATATGACTATGTAAACAACAAACAAAACGTAACAGCAAATAAAAACTCAACAATAAATCGCAACAAACACCGTGAGCACATTAGAAGCCGTATAACATGCAATATGCATGATAATGACACATTATAATGATTATAATTATTATTTGTCACGAAGAACAGGCTAAGGAATTCAGGCCCATACCGCCAAATCTGTAGTTGCAAAAAGCGAACATTTTACAATCGAAAAGATTTTCCTAAAAAAGGTTTGTAACCAAAAAATTGTAAATAGGTAATTATTTTTCTTTCACTGGAATCCCTGACCACTAATCCATGAGTGGTCAGGGATTCCAGTGAAAGAAAAATAATTACCTTACTAATTATTGTAACTTCAATAATTTGATAATAAAAAATCTGATTACTATTTTAAAATTATCAGTAAATTTTTAAGATTTAGTTTTTCTAATTGAAACCTTAAATACAATAAAGATTTTTTTTAAAATTTAGCTTAAATGCGTTCCGTTTTTACTAGGACCGCTTTATTATTGGCAACACTTCGGAAATGTCAGAATTCCTTCGAATTAAAAATCAGACTATAGGTACTTAATGAAAAATTCGAAACACACACAACTTCTTTTTGTTACACAAGAAGATCACACATTTTTTTTTTGTTAGAAATTAATTTTTTGATATATTTTACAGAATATCTTTTATATAGAGTAGTCAAATGATGTTTACGCTTTGTCTCAAGTCAAACTGAATAGGGTATAGTACCTCAGAGTAGCAAGAGGCAGCATAGATAGTGTTATCGGGTAAGCGGGCGGGAGCAACCACCTGTGGCTTGATAACGGCCTATTGCGAAAACTTCGCTTCCTATGGTAGCAGAAGACAAGATAGACACGTCAGTCGATGTGCATAATCAGGGTCTTGCCATCGAAATTGTAAGAATAATTAATTTTATTTGCATTTATCACTTGCTAATGAAGCGTCCTAAGTTAGACGCCAAGTGATACAGACTTGGAAACTTCTTTTTTTAACCGACTTCCAAAAAGGAGGAGGTTATATGTTCGACTTTATGTATGTTTTTTTTAATGTATGTTCACCGATTTCTCCGTCAATTGTGGACCGATTTTCAAAATTATTTCTCTTTTTTATTTGAAAGGTGGTGGTAAAACCGAGGTGGTCCCATTGTCACTAAATCGGAATCTGATGAGGGAATTCCATAGAAATCAAGGGAAACCCTCAAATTTTTTAGGCACACCTATAGCGATTTGGGCATATTTTATAGTAACTCATGCATTTGCCCTCAGAAAGCACCATCCGGTGAAGTGGAACAAACCAAAAACGAAAATCCGGAACCAACGACACCGACTTCCGAAATTAAAGTTATTTTTCAATTTGTAGTTTTTTTTTTGGTAGTCGGTTGTTTTTTTTTTGTAAAAATGTTTTTAAATAATATTTTTCCATTTCTTTTATTTTGATGTCCAAGATGTTACGACGCCGGTACAGAAGGGTGAACAGAAAGACAGACCGATGGCCGTGAGGAAAATTTGAGGGTTCCTTATTCCACGAGAGTACCCTAAAATGGGTAGTAATCATAATCGCTCCAAAAGTAATCACCGATTTTGCTTAGTTTTTTTTTTTTATACATGTAAAGTATACTGTTGTGGTATTGGTAATACTTTATTCACATTACAATCTAGCCTATTAGCTAATAAGTTATTTAAATATAACTTGAACTGCTAAGTACTATAAAATTAAGAAATCGTACAATAACGTCTTTCTTATTTACTATGTAAAGGGGAAGACACTTGATTCACGTGTTCTTTATAGTGGTCAGATCACACTGAACTAAACTAACTCAAAAGATTTTACCTCTTTAGTCTTCGCAGTAGATCAGTATTGTCAAGGGTTGGATCGCCTCGAAATTCACGTGATGAAGAAGTCTGTGTTCATAAGCTTCTAAATATTTTTGTATTACTGTGTTTACGACATCCATCTTGAGGTTACGGTGGAGGTAGCTGTTTCTAATGTACAGTCAACAGCAAAAGTAGATGATGAAAATCAGAAATTCAATACTAATGAACGGAGTTCGCGTCAGAACTGTGTGGCGTCGAAGTGTCGTTATGTGATTCTAAATTATACCAAACATTTACTACTTCATCGCCACACAGTTCTGACGCGAACTCCGTTCATTAATTAGTATTGAATTTCTGATTTTCAACATCTACTTCTGCTGTTGACTGTACCAGGGTGCGGTGATTTTGCTTAGTGATTTATACTAGTAAAGGTTCCCTTTTAAATTGTTTGTATTGATTAAACCAATAAATTAACCTCTCACCACTCTAGATTCTACAGATTGCTAAATATCGTAGTTCTTTTCGTCCTCGTTTTAATTACTTAATGACTATAATGAAGGAGGCGCTGGTATTACTGAGGCTAGCTACAGTCACGCATCATGTACTATAGCTACAAGCATTAGTGTATCTTCACGCACGGTTTAATGAGGTAGGCAGGACGGTAGATAAATACTAGGCTATCGTACCTATAGTACTGTAAATGTAAATCCTCCGTAGCGTCAATTAAACTGACAGGAAGTGTTTAGTTGACTGTGAATAGCCATTATTTTGAAATTAGGTCAAATGCCGTCACCCTGTCCCATAGCTGTTTAGAGATTTAGAGGCAAAATGGGTGGCTTTATTCTGTACACGTCTGAATTCCCCAAAGGGACAGACAGAGAAGTATAGGTATTTCACACACATTTCGTCAGTTCAGTTTTGAAGTCAACGTAATCGGATGGGAAGCCATTAATAGGACACAAATATCCAGACAAAATATTATTGGGTTTTTCCCACAACCCAATAATATTTTGCTCTACCAGAGGAAGAGAGGAGAGAATGAGGAGGTTGGTTTTTCATCCAACCCAGCACGGTACGAGCAATTGCGCCCACTAAACCCACAACAAGACAATCAAGAAACATATCTTTTAATTTCATGTGTCATTTTATATCTGTTTAAGCTGTGCGTTATCTAGAAGCCAGTCACGGATGGAACCGTGTATTTATCAAATAAAGTAAGGAAACGCCGCAGATGCTCATGAGCATGCTTGTAGCCACAAAATAATAATTCTTGTTGACTAAATTGAACCCATGACCTTCCCATCGCGCGGCTAGTCTATTGTCTTTGAGTGAAAGTGTAACAATAATAAATATAACCTTGCTGAGTTGGGAGGAAATTATTGCAAATAACTACTTATTTGGTAGTACTACTTTAGGTGTCGAGGTTGCAATCAACAGATTGCATGTTTCAAAGGCTTATAGAGAAAGTAATTGAGATGAAACCTCATCGTTTACATGAGTCCAGAGTTAAGGGCCTATACTACCTCAAATGGCTTAGCATGATCCTCCGTTATGTCGAAAATACTGCAGCATTAATTTTGAAATAAATATATGGTAAAGTTGAGGATTAATGCTAGGTCTTATGTTAGACGAAAACACGATTTCATAAAATTTTCTCGATAGAAAAAAATTCCAAAGTTACCTCCAAACCGAACAATAAACCGCTGGTATTAAAAAAATACTTCAAATTAGATCATGAAACTTTGTATGCTAACTGAACTAACGTTAAAGCAGGTCTTATGTTATTTACTTTTTTTTAATTACCATTATTTTCACCGTAAAAAGCAAATACCTAAACTATTGGCGCTGCCTGCCGCCTAGCACCGCACTCTGTCTCGCTCTCACTCAGTCCGCGAGCAGTATCGTGCGAGCGAGATAAAGAGTGAATTTTAGCTGAGTTAGTGTAGGCTCTTAAGTGGAATAGTGAGTTAGGAAGTACCTATTTAGAGTGGTTTTGTGAATCGAAACGTGTAAACAACGTGTTGAGTGGTACGATGTCTCAGTACATAACTCATTTAATAACAAGGATGATGTGTCATGCGTGACATTCGAACGGAGAAACGCCTTCTAGAAAATCTCGCGTAATAGAAAGAAATAACTATTTAAGTAATTGGATTCGCAAAGGAACTACAGGAAGTTCATCATCTGCCTGCCTTTTTCTCAACTACGTTGGGTTCGGCTTCCAGTCTAACCGGATGCAGCTGAGTATCAGTGTTTTACATGAAGCGACTAATTATCTAACCTCCACAACCCAGTTACTGGGTAATTACCCTTTGGTAAAACTGATTGTTAATTTGTTAGATTTTCGGGCTACTGACTACCCGTACCGACTGTCAAAGATCCACGAGTGACAGCCGGGCGGGACTAACGGCTTAACGTGATTTCTGAAGCACGGAGGGGTTTTGGTATGCAAAGATGGTGACCCATCCACGGACCAAGCGTAGATTAACTACTGTTAAGGCTTTTATTACTTAGACACTAGTCCCTCTAACTACAAGAAGTTAAAAACATAAAAAAACCAACACTTTAAAAAGAAAGTCCTGTAGGTACGAAGCCAGAAGGCCCCTATCTCAGCAAGCGAGGTGCTGCAACATTAGCTAGCTGGTAAACTAAAGCCTGACACATTCCTAAACAAGTACAATATCAGTTTTGTAGATTGATCTTAATCATACGAACTGCAGAAGCTTTCACATTTTTGTATAGCAACCTTCACACAATTTCGACTGATCTACAATGTATACACACGTAGTACATTGTACTAAGACAATACATACTGATGTAACAGTATACAGGGTTATTTGAAAAACACCAGCAACCTCTTAAGAGGTCATTGTACTCATCATTATGAACAACTTTTACTATGGGACCAAACCTGAAATAGCGAAAAAAATAATCAGCTGTTCCCTACATTTTGACGAGATAGACGAAGATAAAATGTAGGGAACAGCAGATTTTTTTTCTCCCATTTAATTTCAACCTGATATAAAAGGAGAATCTGACTGACTGACATATCAACGCACAGCCGAAATTACTGGGACTAGGAATGTGAAATTCTGCACACGGCTTTCTTTTATTATGTAGGGGAGCACTAAGACGGGGGGTTTTTGGAAATTCAACCTTTAAGGGGGTGAAAGGGGGGAGATTTTGTTTGTATGAAAAATCTCATTCCTTGAGTTAATAAACTTGAAACTTGGCACAAACACTTATTATTTTTGTTTTCCTAAAGTACCCCCTAAACGGGGATTGGGGGGTGCCAAAATTTGTATGGAAGAATTTGAATGTGCAGTCCTATTAACTCGAAACTCAGTATTTATATTTATAACCAAAAATAAAGAATTACCCCCTAAACGGGGATTGGGGGGTGCCAAAATTTGTATGGAAGAATTTTAATGTGCAGTCCTATTAACTCGAAACTCAGTATTTATATTTATAACCAAAAATAAAGAATTACGTGTATCAGGTTTTTTCGAAAATCTACCCCTAACGGAGTGAAGAGGTAGTTAGTTTTACAGGGGAGCATTTTACTGCATGTCTTGATTAACTCGAAAATTCGCATAAATAATCTTTGGGTCAAGTAATGAGCACGTCCCAAATGGTCCACATTTATGCATAGAAACTTGATACATACTCAATGATGATTGTTGACAATGGCCATTGATTGAACTAGTCTCACCTGTTTTCCGGTATGATGTTGTTGGCATGCTGTGTGATCACTCCTGAGAATGTGAGAGCTTGGCTGATGCTCTGACCGATGGCATCCTGCGATGATATCACCAGGTTTTCCACTGATTTTCTCCTGTTAAATATAGACAATAAAGCATAATATTTTGCTGTAAATTAATTCAGATGCACCCACCCGCACTTAGCCCGCATGGTAGATTATGGCCCACTCCCTACTTTTTACAGCAAGGAGGCCTGATTACACTACTGATTCTAATAGTACAGATTCACCTAATTTTGAAATCAGGGGTTGTATTTCACAGTGTCCCAACTTGCTTTTGAAATGATTATATCTCAGTAACTTGTGTGTTTGTACTGTAGAAATAAAATTATTGTACTTCTAATAAATAAAAAAATAATTAATTAATTGTTTTAATAAAATGATAATGAGTGTTGGAACCGAAGTTTGAAGAAAATCCAGGTAAATAAAATTATTGCAATAAAAATAAAATTGCTGAATTATAAATTTAATAACCATTTGTGTATTTATTCATTAGGGTTATAGCAGTGTTTGGTATTTAATAGTATTATTTTACCTTTTGTACAATTTACAAAATTTACAAAATTAAGAATAAAATTAATTGTTGTTTTTTATGTTGTATTAAATGTTTTTTAATAATATATTTAGTAAGTAAATAAATAAGCGAGAATAAAAATTATTTGTAAGCAATACAATGCTGCAATCAAAAGCTGTAGTTTTTAAAGCATTGTATTATTATACCATTTTTATTCTAAAAGGTTTTATTAACCAGTTTAAATGAATGGTAGGAATGTAGATAATATTAAAATAATTTATTTTAATAGATTAGATTCCAGTAGAAGTAGATTCCAGTAACACGGTGAATTTTAGGACTAAGTATTCACTTAGAATGATTAATGTATTTATTATTTTTTTGAAATACATTATTTAAAAAATATATAAAATAGGTTTTTATTTGTTTTTGTTTTACAACATCACATTCAGGACCCACATTATTCTTTTAATAACTTTGAAATTAGCTTAGCTTATTACTAGGCATTTAGTCTGTATAGCAGTTACAACTAACTGTACCTGAACTGGTCACAGTGAGCTGTATGCTTGCCAATTCTATGTAAACAGTCTTGTAAAAATTATATGTACACAGTGCCTAAAGATTTCTAGAAATATTTTGGGTGAACGTTTCTACGGTCCCAATGGAGCTGATGATGATTTTTAATACCTGCATTGCGGGGACGATAGTGCACAAAGATCATCAACCTATCACCACCAATCAGACTCATTTGACGTATCCTAGACTTGCGACAACTAGTACTAACTAGTAAATAACATAAACAATGTCCAGTGACGAATACAATAACACAATCGTTCTATAATTAGGAAAAATGCGTATATTACTCACATCGATATGGCGATGTTCCGGCTGTCTAGCTCTGAAGAAGTCATGATAACCGTCCAGTTTAGTTCACTATAGTTTCTGCCACTAGTGAGCTATCATTACCAGCTGCGTTTTTTGCTTTCATCATCCAAATAATGGATTTTTTTGCACAAAAATATAAAATTGATCTCTTTCTCTAGCTATAGCCAATGACAACTGCACGAGGTGTTGCAAGGTGAATTAAATAAACATCTGTAATTTAGTGGTAAAATAATGATGTTGTGTTGATGACCCGCGGTTTTCCATCGTCGGACGAAATAAAGAACTTCTTATATATTAGATTTGTTTTTTTCATAAAAAAAGATCAATATTTGAATTACCTATTATAAGAGCTTTTAGCTTTTTTTATTGAAAGGACCTAAAAGACTAAAGGCCAAACTTATGTTTTCCGGATAAAGTGATTTTGCCCTTTGCCTGTCACAATTTAAAAAACATGCTGTCACTTTGTACGACGTCTGACATGTAACACGTGAGGTTATTTTAATATTTTGGAATATTTGTGATGTGTTCTCGCAGTTATTATAAAGTTTAACCATGGCAGACGAAACTGCTTTTGATAAAAAGAAGTCGCACCGTGCTAAACAAGCCGGGCGCAAAGCAGAGAAGAAGAAAAACAAGACCAAACTTGATCAGTCTAACCTAAGTGCTCGACAGAGAAATCCTAAAGCTTTTGCTATCCAATCCGCTGTGAGAGCTGAAAGACAGTTCCGTCGTCGTGAAGATGTTATCTCAAAGAAGCAGCACATCCCACAAGTGGACAAAACTCCCCTGGAACCACCGCCTATTGTTGTGGCGATCGTCGGTCCACCTCGAGTCGGAAAAACCACCCTCATCAACAATTTGATAAAGAGTTTTATCAAAACGAACGTGACGAACACAAACGGTCCAATAACTATCGTTACGTCGAAGAAACGGCGCATTACACTGATAGAATGCAACAATGATGTCAATTCAATGATCGACATCGCTAAGTGCGCTGATCTTGTGTTGCTGCTATGTGACGCCAGCTTCGGCTTCGAGATGGAGATATTTGAGTTCCTCAACATATGCCAGGTACATGGAATGCCTAAAATCATGGGTGTTCTCACTCATCTGGACATGATAAAGAATGCTAAGACACTAAAAACCACGAAGAAAACTTTAAAACATAGGTTTTGGACTGAAGTTTATTCCGGAGCCAAGTTGTTCTACCTGTCTGGTATTATCCATGGGGAATATTTGAGGAATGAAATAAAGAATTTGTCCAGATTCATCTCGGTGATGAAGTTCAGGCCATTGAGCTGGAGGATGACCCATGCATATGTGTTGGCGGACCGTTTGGAGGATATTACTAGTCAGGAGTTGATCAGAAAGGATGCCAAGGTGAACAGAGATGTGGTGCTGTATGGCTATGTGAGGGGAGTGCCGCTGATGAAGGAGTCCTCAGTTCACATAGCAGGTAAGATTGTGTATATTTACCTATTACCATCAGATTACGAGACTGTCAATGTGTTTTAAAGGGCTCTCTTAATGAAGTTTGATTTTAAATAATCACCATGCCTCACACTTTCATCTAAGGTTACTTGTATCAATTTTTCTTTGTGTTCTCCTCTAGTTCTACAGTTTCATACAGTTTGATAAATGGAATAGTTTTGTTTTTTCTATGAAAGCATTTGGGTTATATTTATACAGTTGTTTACTTTATTGATACATTTTCATAGCCTGTTTGTTAAAACTAGCATACATTGTAGTGGAAAGTTTACCATAGTTGGGCTAGTAAACTAACAAACTTATTAAATCATTCCAGGGGTTGGAGACATGAAGATCAGTGAGCTTTCCTACCTGCCAGATCCATGTCCACTCCCAAGCAAAGAGAAGAAACGTCACCTCATGGAGCGAGAGAGACAGATATATGCACCCTTTGCTGGTGTTGGAGGCATTGTCTATGACAAAGATGCAGTCTACATAGAGCTGCAAGGTTCTCACTCACACAAGAAGGAAGATGAAGAAACAAATGAAAAGAAAGCTCTTCTGAAGAATGTTGTGGAAACAAGGGAAACAGTAGATGAACAGATGCAAGAATCAGGATTCAAATTGTTCAGTGGAGGTGCAGTTATCTACCCTGACATGATCAAAGATGACGAGTATTTACAACAGAATAAGAAAGCAGATTCAGATGCATCAGATTCTGAGGATGATGACAATGACAGTGATTCAGATAATGATAGTGGAATAGATCAAAGTGAGAAAGAAGAGAAGAGAAATAAGCTGCCATGGGATAATAATTCTGAAGGCGGCTCTGAAGTAGAAGATGATGAGGATGGAGGAATGAGTGTTGATGGGGATGACAAAGATAAAGGGGACATCAGTGATGATGAAGATGATAGTGAATCTGATGAGGAACCTCAGAAAGAGGAAGATTTTGGAATGAAATGGAAAGAAAAGTTGGGAGAGAAGGCCACAGAAGCATATCTAGAGAGACAAAAGACCTCAAAGAACATAATGAAGCTTGTCTACGGTGAATTTGAGATTGGAAACAAATCCAAAAACAAGAAAGATGAAGATTCTGAAGAAGAAGATGAAGAGCTTGGTGGTCTGTTTAAAAAAGTAACAGATACACAAAAGAAAAAGCATAACGAAAAGGAAAGATTAGATTTAGACGAGTGCTCGTTCTTTTATGCCTTGGACAAACCAAATCTTAGAGATTGGACAAGTGAATCAAACAAACAGTTTTTGATTAATAACTTTGTAACTGGTAAGAGATCAGCTGACGAAGACGCATCTGAACTATTGAAACTAGATGATGCCAGTGATGGTGAAAACGAAGAACTTTATGGTGATTTTGAAGATTTAGAAACAGGAGAGAAACACAAAGCTGAAGAAAATACAGAAACAACTCAAGAAACTGGCACAAAACGTAAAGCAGAGGTAACTAAATCTGAAATCTTAGACAAAAAGATGAAATTAAAAGCTAAATTTGATTCTGAGTATGACAATCCTGATGACCACAGGATCAAGGGAGATCACTCTTACTATGAAAACTTAAAAGCAGAAGCTTTGAAACAATCAGAACTCAACAAATCAGTGTTTGAGAACTTAGACCAGGGTCTGAGGGTGGAAGTTGAAGGTTTCAGACCAGGATTATATGTCAGAATGTTATTCAAGAACATGTCATCAGAATTTGTTACTAACTTCGATTCTAGCTACCCAATACTTATTGGAGCTTTAAACATGGCTGAGCAAAATATAGGTTTTGTATCCTGCAAAGTTAAGAAGCACAGATGGTATAAGAAAATATTGAAGACCAATGATCCTTTGATCATTTCGTTGGGTTGGCGACGCTTCCAAACGTTACCCATCTATTCGAAGATAGAGGACGACATGAAATGCAGATACTTGAAGTATACACCAGAGCATGTCACATGTAACATGCATTTCTATGGTCCCATAACACCACAGAACACAGGTTTTCTCGCCTTGCAGAGCGTTAATAATAGCACAAATGATATAAAACGAGTAGGCTTCAGAATAGCTGCTACAGGAAGTGTGAACGAAATCAATAAGTCGACTCAAATTGTTAAGAAATTGAAATTAGTTGGTACTCCATTAAAAATCTACAAGAAGACTGCTTTTATCAAGGATATGTTTACAACTACTCTTGAGGTGGCGAAGTTTGAAGGCGCCAGAGTTAAAACTGTTTCGGGCATCAGAGGTCAGATAAAGAAAGCCTTGAACAAGCCAGAAGGCGCTTTCCGAGCTACCTTTGAAGACAAAATTCTGATGAGTGACATAATATTTTGTCGTACTTGGTTCAAAGTTGACGTCACGAAGTTCTATGCGCCTGTTGTTAACCTACTACTGCCAGAGGGAGCTAAGAACGCCTGGCAAGGCATGAAGACTAAAGGGCAGCTCAAGAGAGAACAAAACATCCAAAACGACGCCAACACCGACTCCATGTATACTGAAATAAATAGAGCTCCCAAAGTTTTCAAACCTTTGGTGATACCTAAAAATCTGCAGAAAGGTTTGCCATACCGATTCAAACCTAAGGAGAAGTCCACAACACTGTCTGGTATAAACCCGAAAGATAAATTCAAGAACAGGATAGCGGTCATCAAGAATCCGGAAGAACAAAAGGTTTCGAATGTTATGAAGATGCTGAAAACTAATTTCGAGAAAAAGAAAGAGGTACAGAAGGAAGCCACTGCGCAAAGATTGCAGAAACATAAGAAGCAGCTAGAATTAGAAGAATGGAGGAAGCTGAAACGACAGAAGGAATTAAAGAAGAAAATATGTAGGCATTTAAGTAAAGTTGGTAATAAAAAGAAGCCTCAGATGTAATTACTGTTTGATTTTCTTGACAATCCTAACAATTTCTTTAATTTAGCAAATAGTCTGTTTCATTACTACATACTACCAAACTTTATACAATTCTTTTAAATATGAGTATTGATGCTTATAGAGCACTTATACATTCTCGTAATTTTTGTAACGCTTTCGGTCCATTAATGTCTTATTTCCACTTTATCCAAAGCAGTTTTAGTTCTGCTTTGTTGCTTGTGGCGTTCCGCAAGGTTCCTATTTAGGTCACACTGTGTTAGGGCTCATATGCACTATGCGGTTACCCTTCCTTTAAATAGTCATTAGGGCTCATACGCACTACGGTTACTCGTAATGCGGTCAGCCGTACATTACATTCATTTCTATGCGCAAAAAAAAATCTAGTCAATAAAATGTTCAATAATTTCTTCAATCGTGTTTATGCTCATCCTAGTGAATCCGAAAAACTTACCTTCATATTTTTTAGTTCTTCGTAAAATATTTCAAAATGGTTGCTCTCATCTCGTGTTTGCAAATAACGATGCACCCAGTAGTAATTCTTTCTTTATTTTTTCTTCTTTACGTAACGTGTGTAGTAAAAAACTGCAACTTCTTCCACGTCCATCTTTGAAATGGATCGATATGACCGCAAATCGCAACGGTTCCTCAACTGTACGTTGCGGTTGCGAATGCAGCTGCCCGCAACCCGGTTGTCCGTAGTCGCAACCGCATCCTGCGGTAAGCCGGAAGGCTAGCCGCATTGCGGTTACCCGCGTAGTGTGTATAATTCCTAATGCTACGTAAGTACGTACGCACTATGCGGTTACCCGCAATGCGGCCAGCCGCACGGCTGACCGCACTCCGGTCGCTCGGAGGGCTGTGGCCGCAACCGCATGGTGCGTACGTATATATTTTTGCTTGCGGTCAGCCGTGCGGCTAGCCGCATAGCGGGTAACCGCATAGTGCGTACGTAGCCTTAGGGTACCTACGCACTATGCGTTGTTATGCGGTGTGGTGTTATTCTGGCTAGACATTAATTGTTGTGTGATTAGTTATTTGGGTACCATTTGGAATTCACATCTTTGTATCTTTCGTGAGAAATTATAACAGGTATGAAGTAAGTAAATAAAACGAAACATTTTATCGTGTAAATTGTATTTACCTCTTATCATTATGCACAACGTATGCCGTCATCGCACTTTTGATAAACGTTTTTACAAACGTACAGATTACACATTAGTACAGATTACATTGGTCAAAATAAACATTGTCTAGTTAACAATTTCGTTATGACATCAAAACAATGGCCGTTAGAAGGGTTCACCTGTAACGATATACCGATTATCTAGTCGAGGGCCAAAGCGATCATTTATAACACGGAAAGCCTTGGAATGTAACGCGCACGGTGACGAGACGCACCCACTCGCGCGCAACTCGATACATATCCCGTCACTATAACAAGCTATGCACACACAGGCCAAATTATATACATATCCAATTCTTTTACTAATAAACATATTTTACATTAATTCCTTAACGTGAAGGTAACTTTATTCTTTGGTAGCGCGAGCCACTGGGACTTAAAATCTTGGAAAAATATTTTATTTGTTCTTGTTCGATACGGGTCCGATAGTGCGTGATCGGAGTATGTTGGAATGTGATAAAATTATTCTAGTTATTGTTCGGTCGCGTCCGTTCCAAACTGGCGGTTACTTGGCACTTGCGGAGTTACACACGTTACTGCACCACGGTACACACCGAGGACAAGGAAACAACTGGCAACACTGAGCGCGTTAACACAACATAGTGGAACAGCTAGCGTCCGGCTTTGTGACACTGGCTACGGGTTTGTAACATTAGATATGTAACTTCTTTAATTAATACAATAATACCTACTGTACTTAAATGTACGAAATCTCAGTGGACAATATTCGTCCACTAAAAGTGATTGGGTTTTCTTTCCAATCATTATACTTAACAAACATAACTTCACAAGACAAAGTGGAGCCATCCAAACAAATGAACTAGTGTAACAGTAACAAGGCACGTTACGCACTCGTAACCGAACATTACCGACTCGCACCGAACGTTACAAACTCGCCACCGAGCGTTACGCACCGGACACTAAAGCGGAATTTAACTAAGCACCAAAACTTGCACAAATTGACTTCCTCAATCGATTCTTACTTTCTAAACAAGAATTACTTGCGGAAGTCGACATCCAACAAGTTTTGCTGCTAGTCCAAACTTCGCTTAACATAAGCAACCGGACGATTGACGTTATCTACGCTATCTGACGGGAACATATAAAAGAGTATGAATACAAAGGGACCGCACAGCGGCCATGACTCTTCGGCTATACTACGTCATCCAAACCACTTTATACAAAACTTGATTAGCTACGTCGAAAAGCTATAAGTACGCTAACAGTTAACTAATAACCATCTCCATAGTACTCCATACTTGCATTGTATACAAACTTTATGTGGCTAATATATATAATTTATTTATATTTTGATAATGAAACGATGATGTGTACGTATGATATTGAGTCAGGCTTTATTGACGAGACGTCAGAACGACGAACAAAGTACGAAACGAGTGGTTTTGATACTTTATTAATTTTCTTACAACCGTGAGCCTAGTGATGAATTAGATTACGGCATGCTCAAGAATTATTCATAAACATTTTTAATCACATGAAACGCCCTAATAAACTCAAATTCAATTAGAGTACATTTTCATTTTGACCAGCGTGACTACGACAGTGATATCATACTACCTTTTCCGTTCCGTACTCCGATCGTACCACTAACCTACCCACGCCTGCAACGCGTTGACTAGCCGCCGCAGTGCTCGTGAACGACGTGCTACCTAGCCAGGGTGACACCTCGAGCGGTAGATAGCGGCGATATATTTGGAGGTATTTTTGAGACTATACTTTCTTCAGAGTAGCAAGATCAAGATTGTAAACAAATTACTACAAATAGGCGCCGATTCTGTTGTTCACAAACTAAACTAAATTTAAGTTCAGTGCATCTTTTTCTTTCTATTTCATCAAGAAAAGGACAAAAGATAAATATTAGTTGTCCCGTCAAATTAGATAATCCATAGACAAGTTTAGACATGATTAAAAAATTGGCTACTAAAAATACGCTGGCGCTATACAATGGCGCTGACTAATTTGACAGGACTAAAGTAATATTTATCTTCTGTCCTTAATGAAATAGAAAGAAAAAGATGCGCTGAACTTAAATTTAGTTTAGTTTGTGAACAACAGAATCGGGGCCGCTATTCAAATAATTCGTGAAATGTTGATTGTAAAGTAAATAGTTTCTTCGTTGAAACTTTTAGTCTTGTTTCCCTGAAAAACTTATTTTATAGTATCGAGGGTAGTTCTGGAATTATTATATATATATAATAATTTTATATAATAATTTTATAGTATCGAGGGTAGTTCTGGAACCGCAGAAGTTTTTCCCCTGGCTCTGGCCACATAACAATAAGCGTACAATGGACGCACTCACGACTCGTCCCTCACACCGTGTACCTGCCACGTCGCAATACAAAGTAGATACCATTCACTTTCCAATTTATTATGAAAATTTTTGAAAATGCACCGCGTCGAGTGTTGCAAGACGTGGGGTTATGAGCAAAATGCTGAATAGGATATGCGCGAATTTTATATTATGAATGTTATATTTTTTACATGTTGCAACATTTGACGTCGGCGCAGACTTACTCCGAGAAGTACATATCCAAATGTTTATCTATGATTAAAAATTAATTAATTTTATAAAAAAATCACACCGGTGGCGCCGTCTCTCACCTTACTTTATTAATACTGTTACTCGATAACTATACATACATTAGCTGAGGCCTACACGCGGCCGTGACGTCACGGCGTTAACATTACTTTTGTGATACGCGACAACCGTAAGACAAACCATTATTGAGGTAATTTTTATAATAAACCGGTATATTTAATACATTTCCTATAATAACTTAATAAATAATAAAATCTAGTTAATAAATAAGCGGTTATCATTACAAAGTAATAATACAATAAAAATCCTTTCAGTTTTGAACACATCTTAGCTAAATATTGCTATTACACCTACAGTCGATAGAAATGATATATAAACGATATTTACAATATATTTGCTACTGGTTAAAAAGATTCACTTTTCAAACTAAAATCGCTTTAGCTATACATTTCATTAAGTTTTATTTCATTATCTATTGAGGTCGGCGTGCGGTATGCGACTGATTCGATTAAAAAACATAATCATTAATTTAAATTGTGAAATTATCTTAAAAACACATAGTGGCAACACTGCCAATTTAGTAGTGAGCGTGGTTATAACGCCAATTACATTACAACAATCCAATTCATCACAAAATGTTATCATTCGCATCCCGCACGTCGACGGACCAAATAAAACTACAACATTCATGTTATACGCGCGGCAGCCCTACCTTCACTCACCGTAACGAAGACTTGCACACACAAAGTGCGGTAGGGCTGTCGCGCTTCAGGATATTTGTAAAACGCTTAACAAAAATATACCTAGCTAAGTTTCAGCTGATCTAGTAGCGAGTTAATAAAATAGAAGATTACAAAACAATGTAATAACACTGTACATAAGACTAGTAACGTGCACTCGAGTGTCGGCACTCGACATCTGAGAGGCACACATTCAACTACATAAAGCTATGTATATACACACCTCAGCGAGGCACTTGGTAGACAGGTTAGACGAAACATCTTGCTGTGACACACAAATTAATTAAGAAGATTTTTTTGTGATATTGTAGCCATATCTTTATTATAACAGTGTGATTCAAACAGAGGTATAAGGCAAGGTATACCTTACACTAATGTAAACTTTGTAAACTTGTCGTTAAATTGTGTGACACAGAAAGACAGCATGTATTCCAACTATTAAGACGGCCATGCATTTTTCGGAATGCTTGCCAGTTTAACCTGTTTACTTTTATTCATTTTAACAGATCCTTTTGTAAGAGGTTATCCCAAAAAACGATGTTAACGTCTAATTAATTAACAGTTAATTAAATGTACGGTTTGAAAACAAAGATACTTACATTTTTATAGTTTTCGAACACCTTGCAAACCCAGGCTAGCCTGGCAACACTTTTTATGGTATGGATGTCATGGACTTTGTTAAAACAGTGATAACACATAAACCACAAAAGTCACAATAACGCTAAAAAAAAACGGAAAAATCTTAGTGCAAACTAGACACTGCGTTTAAATTCAACACAGTTTTTTCTGAGCATCACTCTCTACCCGACTATTTTTTAAACAGGCTGAACTGTCAGTTATTCCGTCAAGTGTGTGGCCATTAACACAGCATCACAGTCGCGCCACAGTCCACAGTAGAAATACACAGAACTCGGCGACACAGATGGCCGCCGACCAGCTATAAAGTCATCTCTCACAACACAGTAACTTTACGAGTAGCTAGTCGATCGCACAGACTGTAAACTGGCATTATATAAACTTAAAAGTTAGACAGCAAATAATCATGAAAAATTTTGTTTAATATTGTACTTTTATTACAACTTGTTACGCACACAATAACAACGAATACTAATAGCTTAGTAGAAAGATGTTATGTTTATCCTTTTTTCTAAACTCTTTTCTTGCCTACACTATCTATAAGTTGATTTTTACATAACATTTTTTTCCTCATTGCCACAGACGAGCCAGTATCAAGTCCGTTTACTTGCTGTCATTAAAACTTTTTGATACAAACTAAGTGGATAAGCAATTCAAAATGAAATGAAGGTATGGCCATTTGCAGACTGTGCTATCAACAATATACAAATGTATATTAGTTAAAATATAACTAATATTTGGCATCAGAGTATGACAATGTTTATTTGCGTGTACCGTGTTTTGTCAACGTTTAAATAAAATGGCGAAATTGTCAGGCTCCAAGACTATTACCATTCTAGAACAATGCGAGATGATAGTCTAAGAGCCTTACACTATAAACTGTTGCGATAAAAGGTTATTTGTTTAAATATTTTGTATAGGTGCTTGTGGTCCTATTCATTTCATAACCAACAACTTTATATGCATTTCTTTATGTATTATGTTCTATATATCAGATGAATAGTCGCACAAATAGCCGATATTGCTTCATAACAAGTATACTGTACATCTAAGAGAATACTTTAAGGCGAGTAATACTTACATTAGTGTATCATTATATAAAAACACGGTACATCGCGCCATAGCTACATTTGTATCCAAGTTACATTTAATAAATATCAGATTACAAGTTAAGTACATAGTCTACATATTTCAGAGCACTTTGTTATAATGAAGCCTTAGCTACGACTGTTTAGTTCAATATACACTTTACGGAGAATATTATTGTATCAAGTATCAACAACTTACTCTATGATAGCATTTTATAGTACTTTGGTAGATAGTTGTGGCGACAAGAGACTTACATGTTGGTTATTAATAATAAGAAGCGGAATCGTTCAGTAAATATACTGAAAACGAAGTATTTACATAGTGAACATGTAAAAATTTGTTAAATGAGTGAAGCGTTACTATAAAATGCCGCCATATTGCCTCGCCCGCACCGAGCGGCGGTGAAGGAATTTGTACCAAATAAATATTGTTGTGTAGTTAACGTATCGTATGACTATAGATTCGCGTCGCGACGCGCTTCAGTTGTGATTGTCGGCAGCCGGCGGCTGGCGGGCAGGCTAACGCGGGTAGGACGTGGCCTGCAACACAAACTGGGACTTGTACGACAACACATGAGATAACTTCTAGCCTTATAAGGCCTCTCTTCAAAAAACACTAACGTGCTTGCACATTTAAATCAAGATGGTTACACCAGTATGCGTTATCAATACCATAAATGGGATCAGATTTGATGTGTGAGTGTTGGATCATTGAGTTCCCTTCAAAATGGTTGAGCTGAAAGGTGCTGATCCATGCAACATGTTCTATCGATTCTGTAAAAATCTCACCGTGATAACATAGGTGAAGTGAGCGTGAAGTGAGCTATCAACGGAGACAATCCCTTGGAATGACAGCTCACTTCACTTTAGTATTCACAGTGAGATTTTTACAGAATAGCTGGTCATCTCTTATTGGCTATGGCTTGTTTAATTATTTTTTAAATCTTTTTATTATGGACGCTTTCAACGTGCACTTTCTAAATCGTTCTCACATATAATTTTAACATGAATGATGTAACCAATATGTTGTAACAATATTTTGATTTAGAAGAGTGTCCGTGGAGTTTCTTACCCGTTCTTCTCCATAGGAACCTACTACGCTTTGGAATGGGCAACTAGCTTCGTATTTACGAGTAATAATTCAAAAATTCTTATAATTGGTAAGCCGAGGTCGTGGCGCGCACCTAGTTGAGCGTGTGGTGTCAGGAGGCGGCGTGCTCGTGCTGCAGACGCGCCGCACGCTCCGTGCCGCCCGCCAGCAGGCTGCCGAACTCCAGCTCCAGGATCTGCCGCGCCTGGACACACATACAAAAATAATCAGTAATACACTCGGTGACTATATCGTCGGCTTATTGCAAGAACTTATTAACTGCAAAAAATCACTATATACGTTTTTATCTATGATGGACTCCTTTTGACACATTCTACAATATGCAAAAACTCACTAATTATAATATAGCCCATATATCCTAAATATTATTTAGGATAATATGGGCAAATAAACATAAGCACTGACTAATTCGTAATACAATACCGTTTATCTCAGAATACTGAATACCACATAATGACTTTTTGCATTAAGCCGACTATATAGAGGTAATAAGAGGAACGAGGTGTATAGTTCACTCATCCCCTGTACAAAAGGGAGGATCCTCCGACCAGACGGGTGTCGTGTCTGGTGGAGATGACAATACAACAACTTCCGCGTGAAATTTCATCCTCCCCCCATTCACTCTTTTAGGGGTGGAATTTCGGAAAACCCTTCCTTAGTGGATACCTACTCTTCACAAAGAACACACTATCAAATTTCAAGTCTCTAGAACCAGCGGTTTAGGCTGTGCGTTGATATATCAGTCAGTCAGGGCTTAATTTTATATATTTAAATGACGTTCCCAGTCTGCATACAAGAATTCAATCAAATATCTCCAATAGTTTAGTCAATAGGCATTTTCATTTTTTAAATTTTCTACATGATGTATCTGTTAACAAGCCAGCACCGACAGGTTAAAGATATCTGCAGTTAAAAACAACATGTTGCCAGCTAACTAGTTCAAAACTTTCGACGTACTTACATTTTATTTCCCGAATGCGAACTAATGCATATTATACCTATTTTATGGTTGAGACATGAGAGTCATGCATGCGGAAGTTATTATTTACTACAAAAGTTAAATTTTTACAAACCTGAAAAAAGGGGTGCCAGGCACACTGACCTATTCTATTTTTTTCAGGTTTCGGCCATATGTTTATTGGGTCAATAACACCACGCTGATGCCGCAATATTTAAAGTGCGTTCTTTTATGCTATTTAATATGTTAGAAAAAATCACCTTTTTTCAGCGTTAGGATTTATTTGATGGTGCCTAAATACGAGTACTCCTATGCTAATTTGTTAGTGTTTTCATTTATTGTTGTAGTGTTATCTCCACTTTGTATATGCTAGTTGCGCGGTAAACTCTGCTTGCGCGGCGCTTGATTTTGTGTGACGTCAGTGTGATGCGGAGTTCGCATATGGCGATGTACTATGCCTCCACAACTATCACTCATGCTAGTCATAATAGTCTTTCGCAAAACTGGCGTCGTTCGGATATTCGGAAATCAAAGTTGGAATCAAATACGTTCTTCTTGTTTTCGAGTTGAGAGTGTATACAGAGAGCGTTTCTGTGTAAACGTTGGCGCACTGGCACCTCTCCAGCTGCCGCACGCCTCGCCGCACATTCTCTTGTTTACATTTTAAAAGAAATTAAATTACAATGGTCGGTCATTGTAATTTAATTTCTTATCTCTTCTTCATTATACATGTTATACACTTATACAGTCCGCTATCCTTTCACTTTGCTCCACCAAGACCTATCGTCGCGATCAATGGGGTAACACCGTTTAGGATAATGTTACAAACGAGTTGGTAGTTCAACATCGTTCCATGAGTCACCTGCGTGTTCTGCGTGGGTATCTGTAGCGCCAGCGCCATGCTGTTGGCGTCGAAGTTGTCGTCCAGCGCGATGAGCGCGCCGTGCACGCCGCTCTCCGACAAGTTGTTCGCGTACTCCTGCAATACATTCATTTGTATTCGTTTTATACCATTATATTTGACAGAATAAGAAGAATACAGTATTGGACTAAAGTCATAGAAAGCGCTATAATGTTTTCGTAAAACGATATTGGCCACGATTCTGTTGTTCACAAACTAAATTAAATTTAAGTTCAGTGCATCTTTTTCTTTCTATTTCGTTATGAAAAGGACAGAAGATAAATATTAGTTTAGTCCTGTCAAGTTAGTCAGCGCCTGACGTAAATTGACGTATTTTTAGTAACCAATTTTTTAATCACGACTAAACTTGTCTATGGATTATCAATTTGACAGGAGTAAACTAATATTTATCTTCTGTCCTTTCCATAATGAAATAGAAAGAAAAAGATGTACTGAACTTAAATTTAATTTAGTTTGTGAACAACAGAATTAGGGCCATTACCCTTCTTTGTTTTAAAGGCAGTTCAATCCACAGGGTGGAATAAAGTTACAAGGAGGCTCGATATGTTTGACAGTAGAGGTAGATATCCAGATATTACATCCACCGTCATGTAGAGTCTAGATGACTTTGTTTAACATTTTAATTTATCTACACCTCATGTTTATCTGACATAAATAACGATAGAAAGATAGTTAAAAGCTTTAGTGTACCTTGAGATTAATAGCTATGAGCCAGCGCTGCAGCCTCTCGTTGGTCCACACGAGCACGTCTCTGCTGGTGTGCTCGGCGGCTCGTCGCCTCTCCTCCAGTGCTCGCACACTGTAGCCCACACGCTTCAAGCATGCTACGCCAAAGTGTAGCGACGTTCTGTAATAATCACATGCAATAAGACACGAAACAAACCAACAAACAAAATACTACTTAAAAATTTGTTACTTTTTTTTCGCATATTGGAACAAAGAATTTAATCTTTCAAAGGCCTTTGAGAAGCTGTCATTGTATCGACGCTTGAAAGGTAAAATTGACTAAGCGACGGGTCGAACTTCTCAAAAAAAAATCATATAAATTCTTGTAATCATCCTACAGGCATAATTCTTACTGTTTTGGAAATCTTATTTTAACATCTGAATCAGAATTTATATGATTTTTTAAAATTAAAAGTTAAACTTTAAACTGTGTTCCTGTAAAGTTAGTCCCACCCATGTCGCTTAGTCAATTTTGCCTTTCAAGCGTCGATATGTACAGAGGCCAGCACATCAAGCTACCTCAATCTGTCAGATTTTCCCAATTTAATATGAACCTTATTCCTTTGTGCTAAAGTTGAAAATCTATCAAAGAAATTTGACAGATTGGGGTAGGTTGACCTGCTGGCGTCTGTACTTGATGTTCGAAACAAAACTCTATTTACTATGTTGATAAATTATTGAATGTGTAGCCTCTTTATAAAGACTACTTGATTTGGTGACCGATCGTGTTTGAACCAACCCGCACTGGGCCCGCGTGGTGAATTACGGCCCACTCCCTCTCACTGAGAGGAGGCTTGTGTCCCTGCAGTGGGGCCATTATAGGATGATTATGCATGTTTGAACTAAACGTAATATTTAATAATTTTTTTTAATATACTGGAGTGCCACAAGGATATTTCCTAGGACCTGCATGAAAATTCTGGACAGTTTATGAATAAAAACTTTGTAGAATGTGTGTTACTGGGTTGTGGAGGTCAGATAGGCAGTCGCTCCATGTAAAATACTGGTATTCAGCTGCATCCGGTTAGATAGGAAGCCGACACCGACATAGTCGGGAAAAGGCAGGCAGATGATGATGATGTGTGTTACCTGTGAAAACTGTCGACCATTTTAAGTTGCGTCCGAAGGTCCCTCTTCGTGAGATGTTCCAACATCCGCGCGTCTACCAGACACTCCATGAACGTCGTTCTGTATTGCGGTAAACCTGAAAAGATCAATTATTTATGATATATTTCTGGAGAAGCCTAGATAAAGTGTTATTATTTTATTTGGATGGCAACAGATTTCTCGCACTACCAGCCGAAAGTATAGGTAGGAATATCATTAGCGGTTAAAATACCGGTATTTATCGGTGCGGGGAAAATATACCTGTATTAACTTATGCGCTCACACATAAAGAAACAGATAAAACATGTGACCGTTTTTCTCTTTAGATCAACATGCAGCGATCTGTACCGAAGGACCCGCTGCTTTATGTAAGCACCCTTATTCAGTATCCTAGTGTTCTACCACACCCCGGACACTCCGTACAACGCGCGCAAAATAATTACCTACTACTACTACATAGCCAAATGACGTTGGTACACGTGCAAATGTGTGCGTAAACTCTAGTAGGGTTGGTTGTCGTGCGGAGCGTAAAAAAAATGGCGGGAACGACGACGACGCGACTAGAAAGGACTAGTTTGATTGTTTATCTAATTAGTCGGGTTCGTAATGAAATAAAAATAATATTATAATAGTTAAGTAATAAATGTAAAACTTTTTAACAATAACTTTAATTTCGGAAGTCGGTGTCTTTGGATCTGTATTTTAGTTTATTGCCACCGACTTACGGAATTAAAGTTATTTTTCACTTTGTACTTAGTGTTTTTTTGGAAGTCGGTTTTTTTTTGCTAAAAAGTTTTTATTTCTCGCTTTTTAGTGGGTCTGTTTATAAAGTATCTAAGTTACAATAGCCTAATGTCAACTTGCTCATCGCCTTGTACAGAGGCCAGCACATCAAGCTACCCCAATCTGTCACATTTTCCCAATTGAATATAAATCTTATTCCTTTGTAATAAAGTTGAAAATCTATCAAAGGAATCTGACAGATTGGGGTAGCTTGATGTGCTGGCCTCTGTACAAAATATTGCTTTTCCCGATGCAGGGACGTTAATTGTTGAGGAGTTCTCTTGGTACTCCATCATCAGCTCCATTTCACCATTCGCATTGTGACGAGCTTAAATATTGTGCTTAGCAAACATATTAAAGTAATCGAATCGCAACCTGTGAAATACTTATTATTGAGTAGTCCCGGTGGCCATCTGTGGTCTTCATCATCAATTCCACTTCACTAAATGTTGCTATCCCAGAGCAAATACCCATGCAAATAAGGTACTTAGCTAAATATTGCTTACACTAAAATATTTTCGTTTAAATGACCTACTTAACTATAAATAATCGGTTATTATACCGCATGGTATTAAAATGCGATATCTTACAAACATTTATGTAAATACAAATTCGGAAAAGCATCACAATATCGAACCATCGTGATTAAAACTCAGATAAAACTTTTAAATCGCAAAATTGTGTGTTCGTGTCAGCAGTACAGTGCTGCGGTTCTTTGTGAGCGCCCCGAGCTAATGAACCGCCGATAATGTCGCGGGTGTGCGGGGTGAGGTGCGGTATCTGATGTCAGCGCGGGGTAGGGAGTGGCCATTCTGTACGAAGTACTATTAGGTATTCTGTGGTTCTACTTAAGACTATGCCGACCTCACAGTGGCGCCCTCATCGTTTGTTTGGTTATTTCATACAATTTAGAATTAAAATGCAGAAAACAAGCACGTTAAGTTGTGCTTCACAAGATTATACGTTAATATTATTAGAAACGGTAGTTTTATATTGTTTAGTTTTATTATAATCCTTAAAACGGATAACAGTGGCCACTATATTCCGTTTTAAGGATTATAACAATGTAAAACTACCATTTCTAATAATATTAACGTATAATCTTGTGAAGTACAACTTAACGTGCTTATTTTCTGCATTTTCATTCTAAATTGTATGAAATAACCAAACAAACGATGAGGGCGCCACTGTGCGGTCGGCATAGTCTTAATGTGTGGGCTCATTATGTCGGTTATGTGTTGGGTGTGGCAGCGCACCTAGGGAGGGCAGCCACACGTTGCCGATCCACTCGTGGTTCATGTCGCCGAAGGCCAGCGCCGCGCACGCCGTGCCGCGCGGGGCTGACGGTGACGTCAGAGACACCATCTCCTGGATGGCCAGGCGCAGCTTCAGCCGGTGTAGCGGGTTGCTTATACCTGCCGGAAGACACCATTATTAAAGTATTAGCTTTAGAGTTCAAGATGCGTGATGTATGGTTTCTTCTGGAAATGGTGATAGTATACCTAACGATGTAAGTATGATCCTTTGGTATTTGTATGGCATTGGCCATCAAAGCTGCAATGGAAGCAGTTAATGTGATCTGAGATGCGACAAAAAAAAATTGTTTGTTAGATATTGGTACCTCAAATGACACGGTACAGTTTTAACATTCAAACTCAAACTCAAACTCAAAGCATTTATTTCAATTAAACCATTTACTTTTGAATTGTCAAAATTAACTAGTCGGTCAGTTAGTGAGGAAGTTGAAGCTAGATTTCATTAACATTTTTAATGTTTGCCTGAGACTTTCATATTCCCTGTTTTTGAAAGTTTGGTCTACTTTCTAATAAGCTAACGGACTGTTGTAAAATCTTATGTTAGCATTAACAAACTATTAACCGTTATAATACTACTCAATCAAAATTGGGTAATTAAAATGAGATTTATCAACAATAAACTGGAATTCAATAAAGATTTCCTTGACAGTTCAAGGATGTAGTTTCAAAACAGTTTTTATTAGCCAGCTCGGGATTTGCCTTTCTCTTTTTCTAGATTTAGCTGGGCAGCAGCCCCTATTTTTCAAAGAAGTATAACGCACCGATCTCCCGCTGGATCTCCTGGTCGGACAGCGCGGACATGATGGCGCCGGACTTGACGTTGGCGCGGCAGGCGGCCACGTACCAGGCCGGCATGCCCACCCACAGCTCCAGCCAGGCTACCACAGTGGGCCCGTTCCACAGCGCGAACGGCGTGCCGGCGCGCATGGCCTCGCCCAGCAGCTCGTGCCGGTAGTCGCGGTCTCTGTGGCGGGTACAACATTCGTTTTACTAGCGGTGACGGGGAGGATGGAAAAAGAAAACATGTTGCGTCGATCACAAGTAACACGGGACAAGGGCAGCAAGATGTTAATGACAAATAAAGTCGATTTTATGTTCTGAATTAAATTTTTTGTCTAAATTATAAGACTGTTGCAAGTTCGGACCTGCGTCAATACAAGTCATTAACAGTAATCGTTTCATGGAAAACTAAACAAATCAGGAAGGTTTTCGTTGATTGAATGTGGGTTGTGATGTGATTTATTCGTGTAGACGTGAGCGTGACTTTCGACGCTCGTACAGTTTCACGCGTAGCCAACACACATAGATAATGAAAAACGTGTAAATGAAACTAACATTTATATGAGTAGTTAAGCCAATCCGTTAAGAACTTGGTACTTACTACGAAGTATTTATAAGTTTGTAAATGTATTACTTTGTAAAAGGACCTAAATAAAATTTATTTTATTTTATTTATTTATCTTGTGCGTTGAATTCATTAGCTACTCTGCAACTACGCTCGAATCCTGTTACTCGGGGCGTCTCGTTACGTCTAATATTAAGGCAACGCGCAAGAAAAAAAAATAAGGCTCTTTTGTCAATTTCTTATCTAATTGTGAAAAAGATTAAATGAATGGAAACATTATTCAGTGTGACTATAAAAGTTTAGTAGGTATTCGTTGCGCTAAACCATTAGTGTCAGTCACAACACTTGTTAATAGTTTCATCACTTTTGAGATTTTGAAAATATAATTTATTTCGCCTTTCATTTACTGAAGATATTGTAATATCATAAAATAAAATTTTGCAAACACAATCACAAATAAAAATAAAAAAGAACATTATATAAAAGGAAAGTAAAAAAAAAAAACAAAGTCCTTCACGAAGCCAAACGGCTCCTATGGGTCAGCGCAGACAGAAAGGAGCGGAGAGGATTTTATTAAGACACTCTAAAATAAACTTTAAAATTATTGAAATAAACGCGCGCGTGCCTTCCCGCGTATCCTCGAGGACGCGCGAGCATTTTTTGTCAGGTTCAAGCATATATGCACTTTATTTCAATAATTTTAAAGATGATTTTCGAGTGCCTTAATAAAATCCTCTTCGCTGCGCTCCTCTCTGTCTGCGCTGACCCTATCTCAGCATGATGCTGTGACAGACAGACTCTCGAGACTAAATCCTTCTAAGGCGAGGGTTTTACAAGGGTGTCAACACTGCTATACTGACTTGCTCTTGGTCCTGGCGTAGTCCTGGTGCGACAGCGGCGCGTGCGCATGCGGCGCTACGGCTTCGCTGCACGCCGGCTCGTCCGCCAGCGCCGACAGCCCCAGCGACGACACGGACGATAAGGAGCGAGGGCTCTGTCCTTGCTGCAGGTGAAAAAGACAGCTGTTGTTCATTCTAAGTGCTGATGATGTAAGGTTTGCTAGGATAAAGGGGATGTGTGTGAAAAATAAAGTAAGTCTATCGGCACATTTGCCGAAAATTACGTCGCGTAATTTGACGTAAAAATGTAACATATCCAGTTGCTATGGTTGTACCATGCTGGAAATTACGCGTCGTAATTTCTATGCAAAACAAAGTTTTGTAGACGATCTAAGTTCTGACTGACCAATTTTTACGTACAGCATGGGGTACTGATTTTTAAGAAGAATATTTTATTTGCAAGAATACGATTACAATAAGTTGACAAATATATAATGTAATAATTTTCCGTATATTGTACCAGCCCAAAGGGGCAATTCTCGTAATTTTAAGAAAGTTCACATTCTGATCTCAGTCTCTAAAATTATGTCAAAAAATTTATTTAATTTCCCTACATTTTGACAAGTTTTTGAGATTTGTTTGACGACGAGATGAGACTGCGACTAGATTTTGAACGTTTTATATTACGAGAATTGGCCTTGTATATCGTGTGAAAATCCTCAATGAACCTTGCTTCAAAACGCGAAATAGTTTTCGGCAGGCGTACGGCGAATTCCCATCACGTAATTTCGGCTGGGGTGTCGCTCTAGTGCTGTGCGAGTAACCGACCTAATCAAAGGAAGCCACTCACCGGCATCCCTGCCTTGTCCTTCTTGCTGAAGAACCGGCCCAGCGAGCTCTTGATGCCCCTCTTCTTCTGCTGGTGCATGGAGGCCAGCGACGCGGCCGCCGAGCCGGCACGCGCGCCCCACGCGCCGCCCGCGCCGCCCGCGCCGCCCAGCGACTCCTGGCTCGAGCTGGATGAGATGTTGCTACGTGGACAGATCTTGCCGTTAGTTCATAGGTTTGGTATATACAGGGTTATGGCTAGGTTGGAGCGAAAACTATCAAATATAAAAATATTTAGGCACTAAATAAATAGCATACATCATCGATGATTCGAATAATGAAAGCTTGGAAGATTTTGGGTTGGATTGTGAAAGATTTCAAGCTCTGTTGTTTCATAGCAAATATAACTTTCAGAAAATTACGTAAGCCTAAAACAGTGTTACTCGATCTTTAATTTACTCAACGCGCAGACAGTAAGCATATGTTTTTTTTAATGCGATTCGAATTGATTCTGTTTTTACATCTATTAATTGCCTTGCAAAACACTGAAATGATTCTTTTCTCTTTTTGCCAAACAATCATTGCGCCACACGAAGAATGAGTATGGCTGTTTGAAGAGTTATCGTGCTTTCTTAGCCAGTGGTTAACCTTCTAGCTAAAATGGAATTACTAAAACAGTATTTTAGCCATATCGAAATCTACTATGGATTTAGGGATCACACATAAAAATAATCAAATAACATACCGTTGACAATTAAAAATCCCATTTCCACGACGTTATTGGGCGGAAAGAATTAGTAATTCCATTTTGTAAAACATCAATTTATTAAAATAAAAATTGAAAAGGCTAACATAAAAATTATTTGAAAATAAAGAAATGCATGCACTTATTTCAACAAAACACAATTTTAAGCTGGCTATCTCGACACATTGTTTTTCCATGTAAAGTCACCAAAAGAAATGAGTAACCAGGGTCGTCGAGTATAGCTGAAGTTTAGTATGTAACCAATGGATGTTTTCGAATGAAATTTACTATAATAAATTAACTGCCTTTTTTTCTATTGATTAAACTAATTTTTATTCGAAAACATCCATCGGTTTCTTATTATTAATTATTACATCACTTTTCTTTTTTTTTTCTTTGTAAGAAAACTAATATAATAATTATGATATTCTTTATTTATAGACAGAAAATGCGCGTCAAGGTCTGGGCTCAATGTTATATTTTTCGCTCAAAGTGGTCCTATATTCCAATAAATTGTGCTTTAATTTAGGTAAAGGCACATTAAGAATGCTGTTAGTAGCTTGGTTACGCAAATCTGATTTTGTAAGACTACATACACACTGACTGGGCCTCAAGTCTGCTATTACAATAGTGTCAGAATGGTCTATCATTGATTTCATAATTGTTGATTTTGACAAGTTTGGTAATCTACTAATATAATGGCGTCAATAAGACTTTCCAATGGTCAACCACTGACACTCCATTGAATGAAATGGCATAAAATGGTAATCTCGTACATAATGACAAATGAATGAATGTAATGTTATTGCTAGATATTTACGAACTTCTTACTACTTTAGATTGCAAACACTAATACGTAATATGTAAAAATATATATTAAATGAAATCTAGCATGAAATTTATTAGTAGTTTTTCTCAAGACCATTGACCGACCAATGATCGACCATTATGAATTTAGCAGATTACGAACTTTTAGCAAAATGACAATGGGATCGTGTTGGAATGACGAATTTATAAAAATAGCAGACTTGGGCCCCTGGTAGCTTGCTTAGCGCCTAGAGCCTAGCGAGTTACCTCTCGAAGTGAAACGAACGCTCTAGAATCTTCGTAACCGGCCGCACTGCGCCCTTGGCGCCTTCTATAAGCGCCTAGCAAGTCACCTGTCAGTGCGTCTGTAACCTAACTAGCTTTATGCAATATCTTTAATTCCCATTTACATTCAAATATAACTAGCCGACTTCACCAAACACGGATGATGGAACAGATAACTATCAACGATCCGATACATGCTGGATTTCAGGCAGAGCCTATGTGGAACATAGTTGAACAACGTGTCGGGACAGTCGCACCACAAGTGAGCTAGGTTCACTTGCGGGAGGGACGCGGGTTTGAGTCCCAGGTGAGGTAAGGGCGGAGACCTGTGCATCGGGATCCGCGCGAGGCTCCCCGACATTATTGAAGTCCTGGTTGCGTGGAATGGAGAAGTGTTAGTTGTTAGTTTTGTAGATTAGTTGTTCATACATACATAGTTATGTTGAAATATTATAGTTGTTAATACCTACATACAAATTTTACACCATTTGTAAACATAGTTCTATATAAGACGCCAGCTGCATCGATCGGTTTTATTAAAATCTGAACACGAGTTTCTTCAACAGTTCTTCAAAAAGGGCGTGTATTTGATAACGCTGTAATACCCTTGTATGGATCTTTCTTTTCAATACGTTTTATAAAGAACTGGTGGTTAAGGAAGACCTTTAAGTTTCTCTAGAAGAACTAATATTTATCTACTGTCCTTTTCATATTGAAATTGAAAGAAAAAGATGCACTGAACTTAAATTTAGTTTAGTTTGTGAACAACAGAATCGGGACCATTATCTACATCAATTTCGCTAGCAAGGTTCATCTCCCCGCCAGGTCTGAACAGGGTGATTGTACGATTACCGTATTTTCACAAATACCATCGCTTCGTTCACACCCGCTGAGTATCGACGAGTTGTTTAGATAGATGTTTTCGGTTAGTCATATAAAAATAATAAGTACGCGGATACTGGGAAGGTAGCGCTATGCTTGAAGGTTTTAAGGTCCATAATAATACAAGTTTTGAACGTTATTTTGATACCTTGTGAGTATTCGCGTTAATAATAAAGTGTTAATAATAAGGTGTCCAATGAAACGTTAAAAATCATCGGTTTTAAGGCTCCTTTGAAAACAGTTGGTTAATACAGCCCTTAAGGCCTATAGGGGAGCGACAGCGCTATCGCTTATATTTGAATAGGATCTTTAGTATAAAGTACGTATACACGAAAAGAGTGAACACATGTGTATGAGTCGCATAGACGGTCTCGCCTATCCACGGTTGAGCAACTCTCCTCGAGAGTGAACACATGTGTATGAGTCGCATAGAGGGTCTCGCCTATCCACGGTCGAGCAACTCTCCTCGTATAAACGTGCCGTGTAACACCGTAGTATTTTGTAATCTGCATTTGCGATTTATTTGCCAAAAATGTAAACAAATATGAGTCTATGGAAAAATAACTTTAATTCCTACTCAATAAAGTTCAGTTTGCGCCACAACTTCAAGAAAATTTATAACTTTTCAATAGTGCTAGTCACTCTGAAATTAACTAATTACCATTAAAATAAATATATATATTATATTTATAGTTTAAATAGGGTTCTGCGTATCTTTATATTTAAAATATTTATTCCTGTAATGATTGCACCTACTACTGTTTGTCTCTGCATCACCCAAAGGTTGACTGGTAGAAAATGCCTATGGCATTAAGTCCGCCTCTGTACATGTATGTGCTTGAAGTATTAAATAAATAAATAAGGTTGATATTTGTTCAACTTGAAATAGCATAAAGAATCGTTGCGTGTCTGTGTAGGCAGTACTTACGAGTCATAGGGCGGCTGGTAGTGCGTGCGCAGGCGGTCCCGCTCGGCGTGTATGGCGCGCGCGGCCCGCTCCAGGCGCAGCGAGCGCGCCGTGAGCGGGGACTCCGCGCCCTCCGCGCCCGCGCCCTCCTCGCACAGCTGCAGCTGCAGGGAGCCACACGGGGCGCTTTAGATACGCGGTGTGAGCGCGCTAGCGTTCGTTCATCGTCGACATTCACGCGGCATTGAAAGTCAGAGGAATCATGGCTGGCCACCCACAAAGAAATAAGGCAAATTTCATGGTAGTAGATACTATGAAGGAGGTGGTCATGTTTACTGACACCATCCCCTTGGAGCGATCTCCATCTGTTCCCACATCGGTTCACAAACCAAATTGATGAAAGGATTGCACTCTACGGGAGCTGCAGGCGCACCCGCGTGCGGGCGTTAGTGGGGGCACTTTACTTAAGTACTGCGTTATTTCGCTAATACAGAATAAACTTTATTCAGAGTTAATTTAATGTGGCCACATGTTTTTGGTAAAATGCAGTAAATAAATGAAGTGCCAGTATTCTGCAGAACGCCGACGTTAAACGAACTGTAGTGTGATACATAGATATAGTTTTCATGTGTGATTGGAAAATACTATCGGAAAGTATCTAAACAATAGAAAACAATTTTAAAGTTTTTTTTCTCGATTCTGGTAAAACTAATAATACATGCAAAAATAAACATAATACTTAGGATTTTTTTATGCGTGTTATCACCATATTATATTTTGAAACTAATAAAATTGATATTCATTTATTATGTACTAAAGAACTTTTAAATAATTCATTCAAATCAATTTTGCTACATTTAAAGGGTGAGTCTATTCGTAATGATTTTGATAAGGTTCTTTTGACTCTAAAAGCCAAAATAACACTCTTTAAGATTAATTTTAAACTATACATATTTTAGACTAAAATTAACATCTTTGATGAATCTATCACAATGACACAATCTAAATGGACAAATCTTTGACGATCTCTATAAATAATAAAAATAAACTAAATATTATTACATGTATATTTGTAGGTATACAGATCAGCAGTTTATTTTAGTTACTAAATATTCAGCAACACTCAACCATTTGCTCGGGTCCAAATACCTAACTAGAAAACATCTATACAAATAAATAAAATGTAAGTGTCAAATAACAGCATCTTACTAAATGTATATGAAAGTATATAAGGTAGATAGGTAATTCTAAAAAAAAAAAACTTTTTTTGTCTGTCTTTCTGTCTGTTTGTTCCGGCTAATCTCCGAAACGGCTGGACCAATTTTAATGAAATGGCATGGGGATACTTTGAACTCTGGGGAAGGACATAGGCTTTTTACAAACACAACGCCTCGGGCGGAAGCTAGTAAAAAAATAAGTTCGACTAACAAAATAATAGGTCGGGGCAAAAATATTTTCGTATTTTGAATCTATTGTTAGTAATGAAACCTTTTTGGCAGTACTGAATGTAACTGGCTGGTTTTAATACTATTAAATGTTAACATTCTAAAGATGCAATAAATAAAAAAAATAACTAATTCCCGCCATTTCTCAATTGTTTTTCAAGCAAGCAACATGAACGTATGTGACGAAGAAATTCGGTACATTTTAAAATTTTAGTACAAAAAAGGTAAAAATGCGACGAACGCCGCGAATAAAATTTGTGCGGTTTACGGACCTAATGCAGTATCAATATGAGTAACACAAATGTGGTTCAAGCGTTTCAAGTCAGAAAATTTTAGTGTGAAGGATAAAGCTCGCTCTGGACGCCCTGTCACGGCTAAAATCAGTGCCATTTTTGAAAAAGTGGAGCAAGATCGACATATTAGTAGTTATGATATTGCTAAAGAACTGGATGTTGATCACAAAACAGTTTTACGGCATTTACAAAAGTCTGGGTACAAGAAAAAAGTTGATATTTGGGTAACACATGATCTCACTGAGAGAAACTTAATGCAACGTGTTTCCATTTGCGATTCTTTGTTGAAACGTAATAATTCCGACCCATTACTTAAACGGTTGATTACGGGTGATGAAAAATGGATCACTTACGATAAGAATGTCTGAAAAAGTTCGTGGTCGAAGCATGGACAAGCGCCACAGACCGTGGCGAAGCCCGGCCTGACTCGGAACAAAGTGATGCTGTGTGTTTGGTGGGATTGGAAAGGAATCGTCCACTATGAGCTTTTGCCGCCGGGTAAAACTATCGATTCTGACCTCTACTGTCAACAACTGATGAGGTTAAAAGAAGCTATTGAGAAAAATCGGCCGCAGCTTGTGAATAGGAAGGGCGTGGTGTTTCATCACGACAACGTCAAACTGCACTCATCTATAGCCACTCAGCAAAAATTGAGAGAGCTTGGCTGGGATGTGTTGATGCATCCTTCGTACAGCCCTGATCTTGCTCCATCAGATTTCCACCTGTTTCGGTCACTTCAGAACTCTTTAGGAAGCATAAAGTTAACCTCAAAAGAACACTGTGAAAACTACCTGTCAGATTTTTTTGATAAAAAATCTCAAAAATTCTACATCAATGGGATCATGGCATTGCCCACAAGATGGCAACAAGTCATCGATCAAAACGGCACATACATATTATAAATAAATAAAAAATTAAACCTAAAAGATTTTTTTTTTTTGTATGAAAAATACGAAAATACTTTTGCCCCGACCTAATATTATCTAGATGCTAGTGAAGGATGGCCCGCATGTTGAGTGTCGCTGCATCATCATACATTAATATATCTTGCACATACAAGCATGGCCTACTGTCTACGTTGCGTCAAGCAGTGCTGTGCACCTTTATGACAATATTTAATTTTATTAATTCATAATGTATACAGCTATATGATATACTACTTGCTAATACAACGTGTTTTATATTTATAGTATAACCCCCTTACTAATAAACGTTGTATAGCGTCTGTTACAGTTACACGACGATATGTCTTCTTTTTTCTAAAGTCAAGTTACTAACGACTAAAAGAGAGAAATCGGTGTGTAACTATTTATCTGATATAGGTAATTCGTTTATTAGTAAGTAGGCAAGGGTATAGCTGGCATGCCACTGTTTTAATAAAAGGTCGGTTTTACCCACATTCCCATAAAATAAAATACTTTTTACATAAGGCGATGCCAATACACATACAGCCTGATTCAAAATTTAGGGCGCTTCGGAACATGCGTCCGACTCGCTGCGCAGTAACAAATTCACGTATCAGTGACGGGGCGAGGTACTGCGCAGCGAATAACGCACGCCAAAGCGGCCATAAAGTTTTTATCGGGCTGAACCACAGATATTGATATGTGATGGACAATCCACCTAGCGCGAAAGTGGCGGCTTAAGATTTTTGAACGTAAGTAGGTGCTCTTGCGTTATCTAGGTGTATCTATATCTGTGGACTGTACCATGCAATCTTTTGGCAAACATTGGCGATGAACTAGCAAGGCCAAAGTTGGTTAAAAGACAGATGGAGAAGTGGTAAAATCAATCTTAAAAATGTAATTGACATTAGGGCATAATACCGAACCATAGAATTTAATCACAATATAGAGGCTGTTTCATGCTAAATGCTAGGATGTCACATATTTACATTTTACTTAGGAATTATTCACTAAATATAAGCTACATATATAACACATTCGCATTTTAAACGAAAATTTGGGTGAAGCAGCTTGTTTTAAAATGTTTATTTAAATTAATAATATAAAGAGAAAATATGAAGATTTTTTGTATATTTTTTGTTTACACTTTCACGCTAAAACGGCTGAACGGATTTGGTTGAAATTTAGCACATGTGTAGATAATGATCTAGATTAGGATATAGGATACTTTTATCCCGATATACCTACGGGATCGAGACTTATGCGGGAAAAACCGCAGGGCGCAGCTAGATGTCAAATTAAATGCTTCATTTGTCTGCCAAGGCCACTTTGAAAGTTCAACTAAACTTTAAAGATGTCTTCCTACCCAATTTGTAAAAATCTAAGAGGGTGGGTGGTGAGAGCTGCAAATAGACGTTTTGCAGTTTATAGGCTATAATTTCTTTATACAAATGAATTAGACATCTGTAGCTGAACTAGGAAAAAGCCTATATTTCGGCTACCAGCGCCAAACCCCTCAAATAATAAACACTTAAAAATAGTCATCAAGCAGACAGGTTAACATTTTATATATTTATTTTAAAAGTTGAGATAAATAACGTAATAAATCGATACAATATAATAAGTTTTCTATCACGAGGACAGATATCAAATTACAACAAGCTGTTTCACCGCACATAAACATGTTGATAAGTGACGCAAACTTCCACACAGCTGTAAGCCATTCCTGTGTATGCGTGCATACCTTCTTGTACAGAACGTACCGCTAAACTGGCTTACTCAACATAATATATTTTTGGATTTATGAGTACTGAACCAACTGATATGACTTTTTTGGAAAGCCTTGAGTGTGTTCTCTATTTCTTAATGTTCTTCAATTGCTCTTAATTATTATGAACATTATATAGAAGTGGTTATAGAGGGTGTCCCTGGAAGTATGGATCAAATCAAATAGGGGCGTGGGCAAAGTCATTTCCAAACTTTTTGATCCTGAGAATGTTGGTGAATTTTTTTACGGTTCAAAAGTTATGACCAACTTTTGTTATTTTCAATCACTTTGCAAAGAACAAAATCATTTAAAAAAAAAAAACTACCAGGAACTGTCAATTTAAGTTTTTTAGACATCCTGGTAGTTTTTTTAATGATTTTTTTTCTTTGCACTATGCTTTCGAAAAGTTCTCAAAAAAAAAATCATGTTTCATAGATTGAAAAAAATTGGTCACAACTTTTGAACCGTAAAATAATTCTCAATCATCAATCATTCTCAGGACCAAAAAGTTTGGAAATGACCTTGCCCACGCCCCTATTCGATTTGATCCATACTTCCAAGGACACCCTGTATACTCCTATACAGGGTGTCCTTGGCAGAAGTTTACTAAGCAGAAGCTTCTTTAGTAATAAAAACTACCGATTTTTTTAAACCGCCGTTACCGAAACAATCAGTTTAGATCAAGATCAAATTATTCTAGAGATGATTTAGATTCGTTAGAAGTCCCGATACCTAACATGAGTTCAGCGGTACACTCTCATCAGTACGCGAGGTACTGCAGTATTTGGCAGTAGTTAGTAATGTGACGGACCTGGCTGCCAGGCAGGCTCTCCGACGCAGGCGGCGCGCGGTAGTGGTGCGCGGGAGACATCGACGCCGGCGCCTACACGGCGTACACCATCGTTCCAAGTTCAGTTAGTAAGCTATGACACCTTATGAGTCTACATGAAATTAGTTCCCAGTGTTTCCAGCTGCTTATGATTATACATTCGTTGCTAAATATTATTTTTAATGTAATTAATTAATTTTACAACTTTTTACCATACACCAAGTTAAAATTTTCTATTCAGACTATGTTAGTATATCAAATATCGTACCGGACGGGTTAACTATACAAGGTGTTTAAACGAAATCCGGGAATATCTTACTTACTGCATATTTTATTCTAAATCCAAAGTTGTCCATTTTACTGCGTAACTTTAGTTATTAATGAAATTGAACATCGGTTATGTACACCCTGTATAGACAATACAGTCCAGTAGCGGAAGGTAAATTGTAATGGACTGAAATGATTGATGATTGACTGGTTGATATCGAAGTTAAAGTTACCCCATGTGTTTGGTTTGTGACAACTGAGAATTCCACAGTTTGTTTTGTTTTGAGTGAACATCGCAACAGGCTTATGTTTGTTGCGATGTTCAATATGATGATCGATGTTATCATCGATCATTATATTTCAGCATATCTGACACGTTAATTTTAGCAATGTATGTTTATGACCAATAGTTCTGATTTTATTTCTAAATAGACACAGATTCACTATAACAATTTGTAACGCGATTGCAATTTTGTTTGCGTTTTTTAGTGCGTTTATTGACAATGTGTTAAATTGAGTAGGTATATTAATTTTATTTTCTGTTTACTCATACAGATGTTATAGTGACTGCATTACTTGAAATGCTACAAGGATCTTTTGGCTCTTGGATGAAAGAAAGAAAATACATATCGCTGCTTCTATTCAAAACTACCACAAATTAAGATTATATTTTTTACAGAAGAGTAAATTAATGAAAAAAAAATTGCGTCTAATGTATTCTTATTTTATATTAATTATACGAATATACATCGTTAGAAGCGTATTTTTAAGCACCATGAAATGTTTTAACTAGTTTCATAATAAACTGAATACTAGAGGGGATTAGCTGTTCTGTAAAAAAAAACGTAATCTTGATTTGTGGTAGTTTTGAATTGAAGCTGCGATATATTGACAGGGAGACGTTGTTGGTAAACATTTGTGAAAATTTATAGAAAAATCAAGATGGCGGCGTTGGTTTCGATTTTGGCAACGCGCTGAAGAAACCTTGTAGCGTTGCAACATTTCGCCGGCTAAATATTCATAGCTGCTAACTCCATTTTGGCTTAACTGTCTTTTTGGTATCAAATGAAAGAGAAAAATATTTTCTCTTAGCAAAAAGTCAGTTAGCTTAGAATATTTAGGCAAGAGTTGAGCGTGTGAGAGTGGCGTACGTACGGTGTGGTAGGAGTGCGGCGCGAGCGGGCGCGCGCGCGCGGGCGACGCGGCGCGCGGCGGCGAGTCGCGGCGCGCCAGCACGTTGACGTGCTCGTAGCTGCCCACCTGCCCACACCACACCCGCTTATATACATCCTGTTAATAGCACACGGGGACTCATGCCGCATACCAGTACTACAGCTCGATTGTTTGAGTGAGGAAATGTTTCAAGTGTTCTGACAGCTATCAAAACTTAATTTTACAAGTATCATAAGTTCCGTTGGCTACATACAAGGTCAATTTCGAAAATCCGGATAGATTTAGGATTCCACTCACGTGTTCCGCGGACGAAAGTGACCAGTTATTGACCTCTAGGGAAAACCCCAAGGTTACCAAATGTCATTCTTTATTTTTTCCTAAATTTGAAATAATTTTTCTCCAAAATTGTACAATTTACCCAAAGGCAAAAAGTTTGTACTATTAAGCAATTGTAACCATTAGGCAACAGTTTTTAATAACATTAAATAAAGTAGCCACTCATAAGCATTTGTCTCGTTTTGGCAAACATTTTGTACATAAAAATATTTGAAAGTTGTAAAATGACAAAAAAAAAAAAAATAAACTGTCGTGGTAACTTTCGTTCGCGCGGATATTTTGCAGTTTCGTGAAGTGGTCACTTTCGGCCGCGACTTTGGGAACACAACATCGATATTCTCCAGGAGCCAAATTTTTATCCAAAAATTGCGAAAAGAACCCAATCTGGTAACCCTGGAAAAAATCCAAGTATTTCCAGGAATACTTAGTGGATAATAAAGATTGCACGTTTCTCTCTTAAAGCGATTCAAAGATGCGGAAACTATGCAGTGAATGCTGCAGCGTGTTTAACAAAAATCTATGCCTTCTTGTAATTTAAGACATTTTAAGATGACTTACTCAATATTTAAACATAAGGTAAACTTAAAGCTTAAGGCTTTTATCACAGTTTCGATGTTCCCAGAAAACTCTCATATTTTCTCACTCGATTTATGAAATTTTGAATAAGAAGTTTATCCGGCATTAGCACGTAGTACAAATATGTTGTGGGTAGCTACAGAAGTGATTCTAGGCGATGGAGTTATTACGAAACATAAGTCCCATATACTTATATGAAAAGTGGCGGCACGTAAAAAATCGCCAATTAATTTGACTTGACCGTTATTCGAAGCTTATTTAATGAGATAGGCCCTATGGTTCCCGCCTTTGCTATTCTTCTCTTTTTTCCTATATTTCTATCTCTTTCTAATACGTCACTTCCACTCGGCAGTGGTAGGAGGCTTGTGAAGCAAGCCTTGCCATTTTAGTTTCATTGGCGTCTTGTTTCCCGCCGTGATTGGTCTAACTGTCGTGTCGACCGTCACTTGGCTGCAAGACCTACCTTCCTAAATACAAAAAAAAAAAAAACTATTTTTAAAATCGTTTGTTCTACAAGTAAAAATTCAACAAAGTTAATCATTTCGGTTTTATTATGGCAGAATCGTGTAATAATACCGAGAATGCGGCTATCGATGTGCTTCCAGGCCCTTCTTCGCCATTCAAGCAACGAGCTCAGTCAAGTAATTCCAGCAGCTCGAGTTCTAGTAGCTCGAATTCCAATAGCAGTTCCTCATCATCTAGCGGAGGTAAACGGAAAAGAAATCACCATAAGAAGAAAAAGGGGGGTAATCGCAAGCATCGCTCCAATCGCAAGATTCGAAAATTAAGTAAAGAAGTACGTATTCTTCGGCAGCAAATGGTTCGCAAGGACAGCGATTATCGCGTGAGTAGAAATACAAATAATTATGAAAACGATGTCATTTCAATTATGTCCGGTTTTAATGAAAATCATTACGAACAAATGCTTGACATTGAACCTGATAATGTTTGTGCACGTGGCGATGAAAATTTTAAGAATATTTAGTACACATGGCGATAAAGATTTTACGTTAACTTTTGAAACTAAACTGAAGGAACCTTCGATGCCAAAGACTCCTGAAACATATATGAAGTTATTATGTGATTTGCAACATTTAAATAAAATTGAATGGGACGGAATTAGATATATAGACACTCAAAAGTTGTACAATTATTATTCACCGGGTTATACAGATATCGAAATAAATGAAGAAGTCAAAGCGTATGATTCTCCTCGTCACCTCATATATGCTGATAAGACCTTTGCAGCCCTGACCATGTGCGTGCTTAAACAAAGAGAGGCGCTGCAGGGAAGCCTTCAAGATCTGTTGATATGGGCAAGGAATAGTAACTCGCTAGATTATAACACTCTGCTTCAAAAGGTTAATGACCTTTTTTCTACAGGGGACTATAATACGTGTTCCTCAGATTTATTACAGATTGTCTGTGGACATCGTGCTGAGATTCTACAAATGCGGAGAGACTGTGTCACTAGACAAGCAAAGGACCCCCTGATGAAGGCCAGTTTGAAGAAAATTCCACCGACATGTACAAACCTGTTCAATGCAGAGAAGTTTACTGCTGCTATCGAGAAAGCTGGCGGCGTAAGAAAATGTTTTTGGCCATTGCAAAGGGCTAATACGTCTTCTGCCTCGCAGGCGGATGCAAAAAAATCTCGCGACCCCTCGCAGGGGTCAAAGCCTTATAATAAGCCCTCGCAGGGTTTTTCTCGTGCAGTTCTGGCTTGTCAACACAATAATGCGTACGCACATTGCGTTAGCAGTAACCCACCTCCGCAAGGTGGATGCAGCAGCGGTCCCCTACCTCCGCAAGGTGACGGTATTAGTCATGGCCGTGCTGCTCAGTATAATTCGGTCGCACCGAAAAATCGCAATTGTTTTCGAGGCCAGTCGAATACTAGGCAAAACAACCAAAAGTACGGACGAAGGCGTGCGCCATCTCCTCCCCAGCGGAGTCATGACACCAAACGACGTAAGTATTGACTCGTTCAGGGCGGGCCGCCTCCTACAGTTTCGAGACCAATGGGAACAAATGAATGCTCCAGATATCATTCTAAAAATGATAACCGGGTATCGCATACCTTTTTATCAGAAGCCACCACTTGTTCATCCCAGTGTTATCGAAACGAACTTAAATGTCCCGGAATCTGCCGCAATGACAGCTGTAATAAACAAAATGATAGAACAGGGAGTTCTGGAACGATCTGTAGTTTCACCAAGCTTCCTTTCATCGATGTTTCTTGTGCCCAAAGGCGACGGCTCGTCTCGACCTATATTCAACTTGAAGGCACTGAATTCTTACATAATAACAGATCGATTCAAGCTAATAAATGTGAATCGCACCCCCGACTTTCTACAACCGCAGGATTGGCTATGCAAAATCGACCTCTCGCAAGCGTATTTTCATTTACCTGTGGCTCGCAGCCACAGAAGGTTTCTGCGCCTAATTTATCGCAACGAATTGCTAGAAATGACTTGTCTGCCCTTTGGCCTAAGCACAGCGCCCAAGACTTTTGCTATGCTCACAAATTGGATAGCTCAGACTCTCAGACAACGAGGTGTAAGAATAATTGTGTTTCTCGACGATTTCCTGATTGCCAATCAGGACGAAAACCAGCTTCGAAGTCATGTGGACATTGTGCTCGGAACTTTGAAAAAGTTGGGCTGGCTAATCAATCACGAAAAGTCGATTATCACACCGTCGAAAAGCCTAGTGTTTCTAGGAATTCATTGGGATCCATGGTCGAATCGCAAACGACTCCCCGACGAGAAGATTCCTGTACTTTTGGACAAAATAGGTCAGATGCTGCGAAAGCAACGCACAACACTCAGAGAACTTCAGAGCCTCGTGGGTCTACTAAATTTCGCCAGCTTTGCAGTTCCGAAAGGAAGACTCAACTATCGAGCGCCTTTAAACCTACTGAATCAAATCTTGAACTCAGATCACAGGACATTACACACTTTACCTCGTGCTGCTGTAAACAATCTAACGTGGTGGTGCCAGAATTGTCGATATCCGTCGGCCATACATATGCCGCCGCCCTCTCATTTCCTCACAACGGATGCGTCGGACATCGCATGGGGAGCTCGCCTGGACAATCTCTCACTCTCGGGTCGTTGGTCAGAGGCCGAGAAGAATCTCCATTGCAACCAAAAAGAAATGCTAGCAATCCTAAGAGTTTTGCAAGATCATTGTCGGCTCCTGAGACACAAGACGGTTTTGATTCAGAGCGACAACAAGTCGGTAGTCGCATATCTCCGTCACGAGGGCGGCACCAAGTCAGCTCCTCTCCTGGACTTAACCTACAAAGTGTTCCAAATCACAGAGAACTGCCACATTCATATGAAGGTCTTTCACATACCCGGTATATACAACGGCCATACCGATCACTTGTCGAGGTTTCGGGTGACTCCGGAGTGGCATCTGACTCGAGAATGCACGAACAAAATATTCTCCAAATGGGGAGTTCCACTAATCGACCTGTTTGCGTCCAACCGAGCGCATGTAGTGACGAATTACGTGTCCTTGGATCAAAACGACGACCAAGCCCTGTTCTACGACGCGTTCTCTCAGATGTGGAATTACAACCTAGCGTGGGTGTTTCCTCCACCCTTTCTGATCCCCAAGGTCCTGAGTTATCTCAACCAAGCTCAGGGAACGTACCTACTAGTAGTTTTTTGGCGACCCGACATAAAATTGCGTGCCCTAGCAGCTCCATTCACTCTATATCATCTAGACAAAGTTCTAATCGACACGACAACAGGACTACCTCCATCGAATGTCCACGACATGACTCTGGAAGTGTGGAAATGTGGGGGTGGTCTGAGTTGCTAACATCCTGGAATAGTAGTCAATTAGAACTTCTTGAGAAGTCATGGTGTCCATCAACACGTAAAGTTTATAGCGTTGCTTGGAAGAGATGGCTAGTTTGGTGCGAATCTCACCAGATTAATCCCTCAACTCCAGTAGCAAGCGATTTAGCTAGATTTTTGTCTGATCTCCATTTAGTTCATAAATTATCGTACAATTCTATTTTGTTACACAAGTCTGTGGTTTCCACCCTTAGCAACCCAGAAACATCTGGCCAGTTAAGTTCAAATGTACTAGTAAAACATGTTTTAAAATCTATAGCATTACATAAACCGATCACCCATGCCAAGCCTCCAGTCTGGAATATTGACGAACTCGCTGTTTTCCTAGAGGGAAAAACCGTTGATGAAAATAATATTTTTCAAGTGCAGAGACATACTGCTACTCTACTACTCCTATGCTCCGGAAGACGAATCCATGATTTAACTTTGCTCAGTGTTGATTCTAATAATTATTGTATTCAAAATAGTTTTGTGTTTTTTTGGCCAGTGTTCGGATCGAAAACTGATTCTGTGAATTACAGACAATCCGGCTGGAAGTTAATTTCTAATCAGAATAATAAACACTTAGACCCAGTCTATTGGGTTAAGCATACAATTTCGCTTCTTGAGAGTCGTAGAAGTGCTGCAAGATCCAGTAATTTGTTTATTAATATCAGAGGGGAACCCAAACCTGCATCAAAAATCCTAATTGCAGGATGGATTAAGTCCTTATTAGTAGAATCTGGTATAAAGGCATCTCCTGGGAGTATCAGGTCAGCTGTGGCTTCAAAAAATTGGCTTGATAATTACCCTCTTGATGAGTTCCTTGCTAGGGGTAACTGGCGTTCACAAAATACCTTTTTAAAATTTTATAAACGTGAGGTTATGCCTTCCACTGTTAACCGACTCTCAGTACCCTCTTTATTTAATCCAGTTGATTAAAATTTTATTACTTATTAATAATAATAAATTGTAAGCCAAGATATGTATTGTTTGGTTCAATATATCAGTGATATGCATTTCTGCTTTTTTATTTATTCGATAAGTATAGGTATGTACCTATATGCATTTTAAAATTTTCAATGGTATAAAACATACATTGTATATAAAATACTATGATAAAATCATACTAAGTACTCTCACATTGGCGTCTCCGTCACTTCCACCAGGCGATAACAAACACGTCTCATTAAATAAGCTTCGAATAACGGTCAAGTCAAATTAATAAACGTTTTACCTACCAATAAAACGCTTATTAATTTACTTACCTTATTCGAAGCTTAGAATCAAACTCTGCCTGGTAATTAGACTCAATGAAACTAAAATGGCAAGGCTTGCTTCACAAGCCTCCTACCACTGCCGAGTGGAAGTGACGTATTAGAAAGAGATAGAAATATAGGAAAAAAGAGAAGAATAGCAAAGGCGGGAACCATAGGGCCTATCTCATTAAATAAGCTTCGAATAAGGTAAGTAAATTAATAAGCGTTTTATTGGTAGGTAAAACGTTTCTATTAAGTTTTTTGTCACATTGTAAAATGCTGAAAATAATTTGATTGAAGTGTTATCGCGCCGCCACTACAGAACACCATATAGAAACCATGAAATGAACCGATTGAATGACCCATCACCGAGAATTCTATTATTTTACTTAAAAATACAAGTAGTGTGGATAAGCAGAATGCAAGCTGAAACATTTTAATACAATTTATGATACACAAACGTTGATCAAGGTGTTATTTTTCCACAACCATTGACTTCTTATTTATTTCTATTCTATACAAAATGAAACCATTTGTATGAGCTAGTCTGTATACTAATCTACTCCCACCAAAAATTATAACCTTACCTTATTAATGTTTTTATCTGCATCTCACCTTTTAAAATCACTGTGAGGTCCTATTAAATCTTAATTTGACTTCTTCAATCTATTAGATTCTATTCTTTTCACCAATACTAACCTACATTTTAGAATGGTCAATCCAAAATAGGCTCAAATAAAACGACGTTCTCTGTGATCCTCATTACATATTTGAATTTACTACAGCACCTAAAGCTTGAGTTTTCGATGAAAGCGGTGCCGCCACATAATGGTCACAGTACTGCAGCTGACTTTAAAATGCGGCGGCGTTATCTGATAGTTGGGGCGCCATATAGCGGTGCTGTCATTTCCGTTACTAAGTGGCGGCACCAGTCATACGAAACTCAGACTTGAGTAGCGCGGTTCTTTAGAACAGTCGTCGCCCTAACCCCATAGACAGAAGGAGTCCTCACCCTGGACTCCAGCTCCTCGGCGCGCGCCTCGGTGGTCTGCTTCTCCTCCTGTATGAGGCGGATCTCCGTGTTGATGGCGTCGAGCTGCTCCTGCAGCATGAGCGCCAGCGCCGCCGCGTCCGTGTGGCCCGCCTCCACGCCGCCGTCCGACTCATCGTTCTGTGGGAGAGGGGTACCAGTCTATCGTTCATCTAATAAAAACAATCCCAAACAACAATGTCCGTTTTGGACTAGGAAAAACAGAATTTATTACGGAGATAACATAGTTACCAAAACCAAAATACACTTTGAATGTAATCATTGGATATTAATATAAAATAAATAGCTTCTAAGGTCGTCCGCGAAATTCAAAGTAATTTTGCAAAACGCGAAAGCTTAAATTTCGCGGGGTACAAACGCCTGCACATCAAGCTACCCGAAACTGTCAAATTTTACCAATCAATTTTGAACCTTATGCTTTAGCGATAAAGCTAAAAATCTATTAAAGAAAATTGACAGGATGTAGTAGCTTGATGTGTTGGCGTCTATACATGGAAGGAATCGCTATAAGTAGTGCTAATTTTTTAATTTCATAAATCTTATATGCCTATTTTAACGTAGTTCTAAAAATAATCGCCCCGATTCTGTTGTTCACATACTAAACTAAATTTAAGTTCAGTGCATCTTTTTCTTTCTATTTCATTATGAAAAGGACAGAAGATTAATATTAGTTTAGTCCTGTCAAATTAGTCAGCGCCTGACGTAAATTGACGTAGTTTTAGTACCCAATTTTTTAATCTCGTCTAACTTGTCTATGGATTATCTAATTTGACAGGACTAAACTAATATTTTATCTTCTGTCCTTTTCGTAATGAAATAGAATGAAAAAGATGCACTGAACTTAAATTTAGTTTAGTTTGTGAACAACAGAATCGGGGCCAATGGCATGCGATAATAATAAATGTGCAACAACTAACTTCGTATAGAGAACTGACCTCGGCGTCGCTGGACACGTCGAAGGGCTGCTGCACGTTGGCGAGCACGTGCGCCTGCTGCAGCTTCTCCCACGAGCCGTCCAGCTGCGGGTAATACACACTCTTCTCAACTTTACTTAGGTAGTCTCATTTACTTCTTAGAATAGAATAGAATACTCTTTATTATGTACACCATTATAAATTCATCATTAATAATTAATTCATCATCATCATTCATTCATTCATCATTATTAATTCATTCTTTTTTCTTTTCGTGTGTCGGTACTTTGAATGAATACCATAATGTTGTTTGTGGCCAGTACTCACTAGGCAACATTAATTGTGGTATCATTTAAAAAATCAAGACTAGAAAGTTTTAAAAAGTCTGGCTATGTTTTTAAGTTAGAAATACAAGGGTAGTTAATTCTCTTTTCCCAGAGCTAACGTAAATTGTTTTGATTGCTTTTACACTGGTTTAAACGCACACAATAGAGCATTTCAGTCAAGAAAAATATAATAAACTAACTTAGAGTTTTACTACGATATTGGCCCCGATTCTGTTGTTCACAAACTAAATTAAATTTAAGATCAGTGCATCTATTTCTTTCTATTTCATTATGAAAAGGACAGAAGATAAATATTAGTTTAGTCCTGTCAAATTAGATAATCCATAGACAAGTTTTTACGCGATTAAAAAAATGGCTACTAAAAATACGTCAATTTACGTCAGGCGCTGACTAATTTGACAGGACTAAACTAATATTTATCTTCTGTCCTTTTCATAATGAAATAGAAAGAAAAAGATGCACAGAACTTAAATTTAATTTAGTTTGTGAACAACAGAATCGGGGCCATTTTGGCGCCAGAATGACATTGACAGGGGGGCGTTGCCGGTAAACTTTTGTGAAATTTTGTTGACAAAATAAGATGACGACGTTAGTTCTGATTTTGGCCGCGTGCCAGTACTTTATAGAGCTGTATGTAAACATTAACATCACTAAGTGCCATTCTCTAGGTGTCGTACAAAAATGTTATAATGCGACAAATTTATGTAGTGTGTCAATCTGTTAAGCAATTAATTTTCACGACTGTACTTTATACATTCTTGAACATCTAAGGACAACTTTAAATCTAAATAGAAATAGTGGGATGTATACCTTCGGCTGAAACAGTCCGGGAGGCGGCTGCGCCTGGGCGGCCGGTGATAAGGAGCGAGTGAGCGCGTCAGTCTGCTGGATGTTGAACGCTATTTCTTGCTCCAACATCTGACGTTTTAGCTGCAGATACATTTAAAGGTTATTATAATTTATGGCAGTTTTAATTAGCAAGTTAACTTAAAAACTGCCTCATCAACAATATTTTTAGACAAAGTGTTATGTTTTTCTTTGTAATCATCATGCATGTTACTTGGAGTCAGTGGTAATGCAATATTTATTCTGACAATAGGGTAAAATTCATCTTGAAAACACACGTGTAAGTTAGCTCCTAAACAACACTCTACTCTACACTCCTAAACTAGCCATATACAGGGTTATTTGTAAAACACCAGCAACATCTTAAGAGGTCATTATACTCATCATTATGAACAACTTTTACTATGGGACCAAACCTGAAATCGCGAAATAAAAATCAGCTGTTCCCTACATTTATCTTCGTCTATCTAGGGAACAGCTGACTTTTTTTCGCGATTTCAGGTTTGGTCCCATAGTAAAAGTTGTTCATAATAATGAATACAATGACCTCTTAAGAGGTTGCTGGACAAATAACCCTGTATATATATTACCTGTTCAGTCTCCATGCGCCACTTGGCGAGCTCCTTGAGTATCTCCTGCTTCTCCGCCAGCAGTTCGTCGGCGTACTTGCGCGTCTTCTCCAACTCTTGCGTTAAAGCATTCTTTTCGTCTAACGCATGCATGCGTTCTTTGAGGTGCACTTGCAACCTGGAAGCGAAAGAAGAATATTGTATTACATTAAAGTTATGTGGGCAAAAAATAAATAATCCTACACACACTAACTAGATCAAACCTTCGGAGAATAAACAAAAGTTCCTATAGTATCTTTCAGAATATGTTTATAACAAAATTGTTTTTCAAACATTTCCCTGCCCTTTTAAAGTTTGTCTTTAACTTATTAAAAACCAGCTTGTATGTCGAAAGCAATTAACTACAGTGTGATTCAAGTTTAAACAAAAACTTTAAAATTGAACCACACTGTAGTTTGCTTCGAAATCACGAGGCCTTCGATTGGATTTCATAAGATTTCTTTAGCTATTCGCAAGCATGTATCAACAAAGTTATCATAATAGTATACACACCTGTCGTTAGACTCGGAGAGCAGCTTATCCACAGTAGCGGAGAGGCGCGTGTTATGTTCTTCGTTCATGCGCAGGCGCTGGTTGAGTCGCATGAGCTCCGCGTTCTTCTCCTCGACGCTGGCCTCCAAGCGCTGGATGCGGTCCTCGGCAGAGCCGTGGCGCTCCTGTGCCTGCGGACAAACAACCTGGATTATAGAAAAAGTATGTTATAATTTGGTCAATCTTATGTTCTTACACATCTAAGGGGTGATTTTTTAACGCCAGGAGGCTAATTCCTCCTCAGCGACAGGCAGTCACAAAAACTTGTCAAAAATGTAGGAAAATTAGAGGTGTTTTTGACAGACTGAAGCTGAGATTATAATGCGAACGTTTTAACAAAATATAAGGGATTGGCATCAGATATCTCTTATTTTGTTAAAATTGACGCGTGGCGAGTTTTTGTATGGAGAAACCGTCAAAAATTAAAAGTAATTCCCCGGATAAAGATATCTGGCGTTAGAAAATTCAGTCCTAAATCAGCTACAGGTATTTCAGGCAAGTTTACTAATCTAGTGGATAAAAGTAGTAGCAAGACGAAACGCTGTTAATGTTTTACTGTCACAAGTCAATTTGCACTTAGCTCGGAGAAAATTGAAGTCAAATTGCAATATTGTTATTTTTGGTTTGTTATTATTTAAATGCACGCTATTATGTGAGATACCAGATAAACATAAACGTATTCTAGCAATAGCATAATCAGCCTACAATTTTCCCCACCGCTGGGACACCGGCCTCCTGTGTATGAGACGGAGTGGGCCGTAATCCACCACGCGGGCCCAGTGCGGGTTGTTATTAAGGCAATCTATACTAATATTATAAAGAGGAAAGATTGCGGGGTCAGCTAGTTTTTATATTTATAAATGGCTAGCCGACCCCGCAAATGTTGTTTTGCAAAAAAAAAAAATGCCAACGGCCTATTCTCAGACCTACCAAATATACAAATTTATAAAAATCGGTCAAGCCGTTTCGGAGTAATTCCATAACAAACGAGATTTTTATATTTATACTAATATTATAAAGAGGAAAGATTTGTATGTATGTTTGTAAAGAATTGGCTCAAAAAGTACTGGACCGATTTTAAAATTCTTTCACCATTTGAACGCTACATTATCACTGATTAATATAGGCTTTTCTTTTCTTTTTTTTTTCCACCCGTGCGAAGCCGGGACGGGCCGCTAGTATATTTATAAAATTAACTCACGAAACCATAATATTAGGTAGGTTATTATTAAGTTAATCAATAAACATATAAAAGCTTCTGCGAATAAATGATTAGAAGACGATTTCAGACCATTCAACTTTACAGAGAAAAAGTCAGGACTACAATGGGAATGGAGAATGAGAAGCACGAAGCACGACTGTTTTGTTAGTTGTATTGTCATTATAACTAGAAGCAATAATTACAATAATAATATGCCAGTCTCTAAGTCAGAGTTCAATATAACTTTAATTCATAGACATAGAGATTGTCTCAACCTTGCAGAATATGGCCAAAAATTTAAGAAGAAAAAATGTTCTCAGAATCCTGAATCTGCTCAAATATCATGTCAACTGTATTATTCGTTGTTCTTTTTGTTCAATAAATTATTACAGTTTACATGAGATTCGAGTTTAGAAACCAGTTCAGAATTAATCTTACCCTGTGACCTAACCGAAAGCGACTGTCGCACAAATACGCGATTACGCGAAAGTTTACCTAAATCAGGGATTCCCAAAGTGGTCGATATCGACCCCTTGGGGTCGATCCCGACCCCTTTGGGTCGATATCGGTTTCCTATGGCTCGACATAAACAAAAACTGATTTTAGGGGTCGACGGGGTTGATCTTAAAATTAGGTAATTTGGCTATGGGGGTCTGAGGTAACAGTTCATTTTGAAAAAGGGGTCACTTGTCCAAAATAGTTTGGGGATCCCTGACCTAAATAATGACGTTCATACGAGACTTGATTCGATCGAGTATTTATCATCTATATACATACAGTACCTAGTAAGAAAGAATTTTGTCCGTTTGTATGGATGTATATTGTCAATTGTATGTTCAGGATTGACGCAAAACGGCTAAACGAATTTGGATGAAATTTGGCACACAGAGATACACATGCTTTTAATCCCGATAGTATGTTCCCGTAGGATATTTTCCAATATTCACGTGGGCGAAGCCGCGGGCAAAAGCTAGTATTTATATAAGCGAGCGCAAAGATCGCATGCTCGCGCGATAGTCGCTTTCGGTTAGGACGCAGCCTGAAGGTCGGCTTAGTTAAGGCATTGAACGTAAAATTTTTAAGAGTCAGTCATTATATCCCCCAAAACTAAATGACCGTCCTACATCTAAACATTTAAAGCATTTTCATCAACACGCTCCTCAACCCACCTGGCTAAGCGCTTCCATCCTGGCTTTAAGCTGTTCCTCCATTTCCGGCAGCGAGGACATCTGCGCCAACTTCTGTGTGGACAGCTCGAGCTTCTCCTCGATGGCGGCGATCTTCTCCTCTTGCAGCTGCAATGCGAATGACGTGGCATGGTCTATGAGAGTGCAGACTACTGGAAGCGGGGCTAGGTTAGTTTTGTTAGTTACAAGCACAGATAGAGATAGACCTAGATAACGCAAGTATCACGATCTGTAAGAAAACCAAGCGTGCCATTTTTTTGACTACCTACTATGACGTCACAAGCGCTCTTTCTCACTCACGCTCACTCAGCCCTACTGGCTGAGTGAGAAAGAGCGCGGACATACGGGACTGAGCGCGAAAGTGGCGGCTTACGATTTTTGAACGTAAGCTGCCGATCGATTCTGTAAAAATCTCACCGTGATAACTTAGGTGAAGTGAGCGTGAAGTGAGCTATCAATAGGGGCGATCCCTAACATCAAATGGAATGACAGCTCACTTCACCTAAGTTATCACCGTGAGATTTTTACAGAATAGCACTGCTGGTGCGATTTTTGCCACGCAAAGTAGTTGATCTTGCGTTATCTAGGTGTATCTATGTCTGTGGTTACAAGGCTCTGTTACAAACAATGGGTTCAAAGGTTTTGTGGCGCCATTTTATCGGCCGAGGATTTCTACTTTTGGACGCGACTTATTAATTTTCTCCAATCATTTACCAAGTTGGAGACATAACTACTGAAAAACGCAATTACTAACCAATCTCAAGAAATGCACAGGATTAGACTAGATTACAAGAAAATATTATGTAAATATATTTGCCTTGTAGAAAACATTTCAATTTCAATCCATGTTCCAGATTTTAATTTGATATCCGACTCAAAAATTTTTTTTTCTGAAACAATTAACATCAATAACGCTACTTAATTTGATTCCTCGAATTCAATCCTAATCTATGACCATAAAACATCATGCAAAACTACGAATAAGTAATAAGTCAGGAAATGTAACTGCGATAAAAAAATGACCAAACAAATATTAGGCCCAAGTAGGCGGGGCTTAAAAATTGTACCCAGCGCGTCATCAGTCGGACATTTTTCTTGCAAGCGAGCACTTCGGGTACGTTTTCGTTTTTATCATGGTGAACTACAGCTGTGAATCATCATGCCAGCATGTGTTGTGGAGTGGTGCAGGAGCCATACAAGATTAAAATGTCCAGGGATCACTTTTCACTGGTAAATAGTAGCAAAATTATAATTATATTCAAAGATGTTCAAATACGTTATCAAACCGAGGTGATCAATACTATGCAAAATGAAGGCAGTAAATTTTTTACCAAGTTAATTTTTCTTTTCTTATTGATGAAATATTGAAAAGTAAATCCATAAAATTTAGTTATTTTTATAACATTATTCTATTTTGCTTATTCTGTTTTCTTTTAGTTTCCCTGCCGATCCAATTCGGCAAAATAAGCGGATAGCTTCAGTTAAGCTAGAAAGACAAGAATACGACTGAATGCCTGTGAAAGCCAGCAGAGTATGTTCCGTTCATTTTGACGAAAAATATTTTTATAAATCATTAAAAGCATATACCATGTTACACAAAACTGCTGTACCTACCAGTTTGAAAGATTCTCTTTTAATGTCTTCTAGACAAAAACTTAATAAATTAATCATATTTCGCAGGACATAGAGTTCATTGGATTGTAAAAAGTAACCGAAAAAAAAAAAACAAAAATATATTATAAAAAAAAACATTGTACAATAATATTCTTTTACTATTGACTTGGTCCGGTGCACTTATTGCATAACATCGTCCACGTCACTTGACTCAACTGTCATAGCAGACATTGCAGCACGCGCGAGAACCAATCCCGGCTTTCGTTCTGAATTTAAACCAATCACCAAGCATGTCTTTTTGTAACCTTGGAAGTGATTCGTATTTTGAATCATACGTCGTTTTGGTTTGAAGTAGGGCCACTTTTTCTGTGGAATTTGTTCTGAATTAGACTTCCTGACTTATTACTTATTCGTAGATGCAAAACCTATTTTACTATAGTTAGATCAAGACCGTTTCCATACAAAGTACAGTTCGCGGCCTTAAAAATGACACATCCAGTTTTAGAAAAAAGTTTATTTATTTATTTACATATTTAAACTTTTCTCACAAAAAGGTACAAAGGCGCACTTAATGCCTTAGGCACTCTCTACCAGTCAACCAAGGGTGGTGAAGAGATTAGATGGCAGGTGCTTCAGTTGAGAGAAACAATGAAGAAAAAAAAAACCTGTTAAAACTAGGTACACAAATAAAAGTTCGGGTTGATAGTGTCCCAGTTTGACAGTTTGTTTCTAAAGCTCGATCTGTAAACCCTTGGGTGCTGTATATGTACCTTAAGCTGCGCCTGCTTGTGGTTGAGCTCCTGTTCCAGCTTTTCGTTGAGGTCGTGTAGTGACGTGGACTCGCGCTGCGCGTTCAGGTACCTTTTCTCCAGCGTCGTTATACGCTCCTCCTGAACAAAGACGGCACGTTGATCATTGTGGACATATTAAGGGCAGAATCAAGTGCATGAGAAAAGTGTTGTCAAATGTTGACATTGAAAATCATCAAAGTGAGTGCGGAACCGTGGCTAAGAATAGTAGCTGGTGGCAGATCAGTAGCTGATATCATATGCTTCACTAAGGTGAATGATCAATTGTGTTTTATTCTTCATCAAAATAACTTCATCTGGTCATTTTATTTTACGATTATTCAAAGTGCCAAAATCCATCATCGTTGAATAGGCTCACTAATAAATTAATTTTTCTTTTTTAATTCATTCTGTGTTCAGACGTTTCAGTTCGAATAAAAGATGTCGAATGAAAGACAAAAATGAACACAAAGTGAAGCGTCTCATATCTACTTTAGTGACCCGCACAGACTGTCCTGTCTTGGAACAGGTGCTCCAGGAACCTATAATCAATCCTCGTCGTGAGGACAAGTAGTCCCACAAAACGAGTCTTTGCAAAACCGTTCTATATGCGAAGAAATCGATGGTTTGTAAACGACCTTTATACCTTGATCTACGTACACAGATGCGACATTCAAATGCGAAGTTAAAATCAAATTGAGATGCTCACCTGGTCTTCCTTCTGCGCCACGTTCTCCCTCAAGTCCCTCTGCAGCTTGACGCACTCATCCTGTTTCTTGGCAAGTTCTTTCTCTCCCTTGGCCAGGCGGTCCTCAAGGTCGGACACTTTGTTGTTCAGCTCTGCCACGCGGCGCTGCCACGAGCTTAGCTCTGCTGACTGTATGAGGGAGAAGCTTTTAGTTGATATGGTAAATGTGAGAGAGGGTCTAAGACTTGAATGGGTTAATTTCGAATTGTACGAGCGATGGATTCTGTATTTTACTTTGCAATAGATGATTAATAATTATAGTGGATTTCTGGGATAATATTATTTGCAGTTTCTATAAATAATCTGAACCATACTTACCGTTAAATTACATTCTAACACTACCTTTACACTTTGGCTAGCACAGTTACATCCATCACTCCTTAACTAACTACATTAATATTATAAGTTTTGAATATAACTGAAGCGATGGACGTAACTGATCCCAATTAGACTAAACGCAGACCAAAAGGAACACAGAGTAGATAATTTTCCGATGACATTGAAAAACAAACTTTATTATCAGAGTTTAGAGTGCAAATCTGGGCCTCCCATGGAGCTGTTTGATGTCTGCGTTAATGTTTGTAAGACTTTGAACTTTATGACCCTAATAATAAAGTCTATTATTCAATGTTATTAGATATTCTTCTGCCTTGCAACCTCAGCTTGTGCATAGCCACAGCTAGCCATCGTGTAAAGGAGGGTACAAATACAGATTACCATGGAGTATCCCAACTACAGAGGTGGTATCACCGGTGAAGGTTAGTGTTAGTGTCAATGAATGTGATCCTATGCCCCTATGGCAGTCTTACGTGATGTCAGTGCGCGCCGATGGTTAGACTATGGGTTGCATGCTTTAGATAATACAATTTACGACCGAGCGTCATGTGAGTGTGAATCTTATTTCCTTGCAATAAGGTATAAATTGGAATGATTGACGCTCGTTCTTAAAATGCAACATCTATACTAGTAGGGTAGTTAAGCAATATATCCCAGGAGTATACACAATTAGAAAAGGTGATAGATTGCTAAGTCTGACCCTAGAAGAATAAACCTTTTGTCCCAAATTATAGATCTAATTATTATATGCATTCAACAAAGCGGATTTATTTCTGCGATAAGATAGTGGCAAGCTATTGGTAGTATTCCATATAGGCTATAAGGGGGCATTCTCTTTCATTCTTGCATATCAGTGTCCAAAAATATCTTGGTTCCTATAGAAATCCAAGATTTTCTAATAACTTTATAAATACTGCCATGCAGAGCCTAGTGTGGCCGAATGATTTTCTTCACATTGACTCCTAATATCCAAACACTAAGTTTACTTATCACATGTTAAGTATGCACTTCGGTAATGCCATTTAGACTCTGCACAACAAAATGTGATCAGTTTTGTCGAACGATCAGATTAACTTTACAAATTAAACTAAACTAGATATAATTTGTTGGTTATTATTGTATTTTACAAGTTCGAGTCCTCTGGCCAATGCATCGTAATCTAATATATAAAATTCTCGTGTCGCGGTGTTTGTGGTTAAACTCCTCCGAAACGGCTGGACCGATTTGTATGAAATTTTGTGTGCATATCGGGTAGGTCTGAGAATCGGCTACTATCTATTTATTTTTTTTGCAAAACGACGTTTGCAGGGTCAGCTAGTATCAATATAAAACTGAGGGAAAGTAAAATAGAAGGGAAAAAAAACTTATTTACTATATGAAAGTGGTCGGTCGTTACCGGCCGAGGCATATTAGGTTTCAAGATAGTTCTAGCTAGACGAAAATGCTTATCAAGCCACATTTGGGTAGGCTATAATAAGCTCTAGATCAACCCAAGATTTGGCAAATGGCTGGGATGATTTTATCTCGGAAATTTTGTACGTTATTTCATGCAGATCCGTGCTTATTACAGTAGGAACAATTACCTCATGTTACTGAAAACCCTTACATCTGTCACATCTCCCGTCACCTTATATGATAGCAGATTTACTGATAATGCTTTCAGAAAATAGTTTACAGAAATTTTCACGATGCAATGGCCAAAAGCCTGTAGGTTTTGCACTACATAATCTAGCAGGTATTAGTACTAAATACATTCGGTTAGCAATATACAGTAGTACATGTTGATATGCGTATTAGTACGATGTATGCGTTATAGATGGCGACACGATCGTGCAATGGCGACCAGACCGCGGTGTTAGGGGCCTGTTAGTTTGATTGGGTGGTGTTGTAGATCAGGCTCCAATAGCGAAGATGGACTTCTAATAGGCATAACTTTTGAAAGAAAGAAAAAAAGAAAACTTTTTTTGTTGAAATATTTAAATACTACATTTACATTCAACCCCTGCCGCTGCTCCTCGCGCTGCCGGCAGTAATTCCCTAAATACTGCAGGATCGAGAGAAGTGTACCTATGTTTAGACACTGCCCTACCACTCACTTAAAGTACTTGATTCCCCATATTCTTGTATGTTGGAAAATATACAGGGATATCGAATAAAATACTCACTAGCACTTAAGATTTTAACCATGACAAGATACAAACAACATATGGATGCAGCTTATCAGAATTAAAGATTATTTTATTTTATTTATTTATTATTATTTTCAATTGCTATTTACCTTCTTTTGAAAATACCTCAAACTAAATACGAGATATCATTGAGAAAAAAATTTGTTTTACTTTTTTTTAATCAAATCTAAGTGCACTTACAACTTGCTTGTATATTTTTTAAATTATGTACTCTGTATTCGAAATTCTACTTAACTTGCGGTAGAGTAACTTAGCTATAAAGATAATCCCCTTTAGAATAAGCAAAAACTCATATTATTTTCGTTGTAAGGCTGAAAATTATGGCTTCTTTTATCCCGAAAGGGAGGTCAAGGGCAGACGGGGTTAATGAGAGTTACATAGATATATGTCTCGCCTTTTTTTAGGGTCACGGCCCATTTTGATGAAAATTTCGTTGAAGCGGAAGAGTGGTTTAAGTAAAAGATGTAGATACTATACAGGGTGCAATTGAAATCATGGGCATTATTTTAACCTAAGGTACTACTTATGATACTAATTGCATTAGGGCTACTATTACGCAAATCAAAAATATTATTAATGCAAGACAGGTATGGAAAACCTTAAAATGTAGTAAGTCATACAAAGTATCAAATTAGTTGCGCTTCTCGATAGCAAATGCGTAGGTACACTACGCCGTACGCGCGTCATTGGGCGTGAATTCTTTGACCCCGCCCGACTCACGTGACATTCGTAAGTTGCCAATGAATTGATTCATAATAAATTCCAATTTTCCCTTCGTACTTTGCCGGCTTAGGACGGTCAAAACTACGTCAACTAACATACATTAAAAAAAAACATTTACGTACCTAGCTTGTGGATTGTTTTGAAAAAACCTTATTTGTCGGTAAAGTGACAGAGGGTAAACGGGTGCTCTTCCACGAGCTTGTGCATGTGCTGGCACGTGAAAAGACGAAAAATCCAACAGGTTCTGAGTGGTTCTGGTGGAATGAGACCCCGTGAAGGAATAGGGTCGTTCGGGTAGCGCCGATGGAACATTTCACGAGTTCATACTAAATTTCTTGTGCGATCGTAAATTACAACCATTTGTGGGTATTGTTGGTTGGTGTACCTAGCCTGCACATTACGCGGTCGAGGCATCGTGTACACAAACACACACACAACACACAACTACTACACTAACACTTAATACACTGCAATCCAAGCACCGTATGACGCGAGCGGCGAGTACGGCGATTACGTCACGGGATCAATAAATCAATTACGCGTCAATGCACCTGCGCAGTCGTTATGACACTGGTTCCGGGTTCGTGACTTCGTGTTGCGGCGGGAAGCATACCCCGCGCGGGGGTGATATTCGTATTTTTGCGAGTGAGGGAGTGGGACGGAGAGAGTTCAGGGAATCCCGCCGGACGGAATGTCTTGTAGCCCATTGTTATTATTACTTGTAAGGAAAAACCCGCGCGCGCGCAGGTGATGTTTGTTTACATTTCGCTTTGCGCTGTACTGCGCTTTAAGATTTTGATATTTCAACAATTATTGGCGTTAACGAAGTATTTTGTTTTAATTACTTTAAGTGTTTATTTGCAATAATAAGCCTTGTGCAATTTGACTTACTACATTTTTAAGGTTTTCCTTACTTGCATTAATAATATTTTTGATTTGCGTATTAATAGCCCTAATGCAATCAGTATCGTGAGTAGGTTAAAATAATGCCCATGACTTCGATTCCACCCTGTATATCACATTGAAATATTTACGTCGTAAATAACACGAAACCTAGACCAATTGTTATGTAGGTAGAAACTTGATAATTTGCATATTTTTGCAGAGATGCCATCTATTGAAGAAATAGATTCGTTAATATTGTACTGACTGTATAAGCCATTGCTTTGTTTGTTTGAAATATGTTCATTGATATGTTCGACCATCAACTACATGACCCACATCTTTGACCTTTTTCTTTCCACACCTGTGTCAGGTTTATTACACCTTTATATTCTCATGCCATCTCCTAGAATGTCCATCTACCAGCCCGCGGAGCCGTACCCTCAACGCCACCTGATCCTCAGTACAGCATGATGCTTCAGCATGTATCTAACCTGCTTGGCGATCGTATTTTGGAGCTCACTGATTTTCCTTGACGTCTCCGATTCGCCGTTTACATTATTTGGTTCCTGGATCGTCCATCAAAAAACAAATTTTCAATGTAAAAACAAAACGCTATTCACTTTAGTTTGTTTAAAGCGGTTTTTTTGCTAGAGATGCTTTACTGAATCCATAATTAATGTTGACTCTTAAATTGACGCCTTCAGCTTAAAATAAGTAGCCTTTAGGGTATTTGAAACCAATAAGTTGTTGTTGTACAATTATGAATTGAGTAAAGCAATATATTTTTAAAAAATACACACAACACACACAAACCTTTTCTGATGAATTATTGCATTGTAAATTTTTTGTATGAAAGTTTGATTAAAAAAAAAATAAGATTTTGAACAATATCAGAAAAGGTACGTAAATAATTGAGCACAATCACCAACCACTAAGGCTGCGAACACATCAATGGCACGCGAAAAGATCGAAATGTCGGGAAATTGTTAAAAGTATTTTTAACTTCACGAAACCTCGAGCTTTTTACTGAGAGTTTTAATTGAGGCAGTGACAAGTCAGAAACGATAAAAATTTTTGTTGTTCTTTAAAAGTTTTTCATTTAAATGTGAAAAAATATCTCTGGACCCGTGGTCGAAAAATGTTAGAAATTATTCAAAATCAACTAAGCCTTTGTTACATTCGCAGCCTAAGCATCTAAAGGGATTAAGTAGTAACACATAAGTATTCTTTTAAGTGTGTTTCTTTATATATTTTCTGTTAGTGTCATGTACTGTGTGTATGTAGACTCTTTTATAATTTACGTTATTACTGGTGCTGTTTATCTCCCGTGAATTTGTTTAGGGTTGTCCATATATTACAAGAAATTGTGATGATACAAAAATTAAATAAAAAAACGAGATAGATACACAACATTGTTTATATATAGTAGAAAAGCCATTGCATTAAAAAAAATGTAATGCAATTGTCATACGTTTGAAAAACTGAAAATACTTTACATTAACACCATTATCTTTCTAACTGGACAGGGTCCAAAATATCACCTAATAGAATGAAACATCTTCTTGAATTGGTAAATAAATTAATCACGAAGTCTCTCAACACAAACACTAATCCTTTTTATCGCTGTAACACTTCTACGGACTACCTAAACATATTTTCTTCATGTAATTTACAGACAACCCTTCAACACTGAATGTACAACATTTTGTATAAACCCTGCCAACTGTCTGCTCTCGTGTAGTATGTGCACCTACCTTAGGAGTCTGTTGTTCGCCGTTCTGTTCGGGCGAGCCGGTCGGGACGGTGCCGTTCTCCTTCGGTTTGTCGTCCTGCGATGACTTGTATTGCTGTAACTGATATAAAAATTCTGTGTTAGAAGGTTTTGATTCGTAAAATAATGGTACACTCGATTTACTAATGTTTGTAAAGGAAAACGTCGTAAGAAAACCGGAGGGGTAATTGCGTAACACACGAAAATCGATCGCAATTGGGTGATATAAGTCTGAAATCGCAAATCCAACTTGAGCAAGCGTGACTCTCATTGCTCATGCATTCTCTATCGTATGAAAAGACGCATTTGTCCAGCATTGTAAAAATAATAGGACTAGATCTAGCCTATGTAAACCTCTAACGAAGTTTAAATAAAGGCCACAAAAAACATGTCATTATGGGGTGTTGCTTCCAACTTCTATATCTTCAACAGCCAGTAGATAGAGTTACCGTGAAAAGCTGATCGTACCGATTCAATACAACGTGATTGTACACTTATTGGCAGGGCAGTTCGTTAGCAGCGCGGCAGCGCATAATCTGACTGCTATTGGCAGTTCATGGAAACTCAGCTTTGTTTTACATAATGAGCAATCAGACCTATTGCGAGCTGTTTGGGAAACTAGATTTGGAAGTTTAGTGTTATCATCAGTTTCAAGTGTTTGTCACACATACTGTTTTGATTGTAAATTCTTAATCAAACATTGACATGAGTTTTATAAGTTCTAAGAAAATATGTATATAGATGTTATATATACAGGATGCCCCTGGAAGTATGGATCAAATCAAATATGGGCGTGGGCAAAGTCATTTCCAAACTTTTTGATCCTGAGAATGTTGGTGAATTTATTACGGTTCAAAAGTTATGACCAACTTTTGTTATTTTCAATCACTTTGCATAGTATTCAAAGATCAAAATCATTTAAAAAAAACTACCAGGAACTCTCAATTTAAGTTTTTTAGACAGCCCTGATAGTTTTTTTTAATGATTTTTTTTTCTTTGAGCACTATGCGAAACGATTGAAAAAAATTGGTCACCACTTTTGAACCGTAAAATAATTCTCAATCATCAGTCATTGTCAGGATCAAAAAGTTTGGAAATGACCTTGCCCACGCCCCTATTCGATTTGATCCATACTTCCAGGGACACCCTGTATATAGATATCCAATTTCAGCCAGAATAGCGGAAGAGGGTTTCAGTTCAAACCACCCTAAGCTTTATTCCGAAATGTAATAGGAGTTGGTCATTTGAATAAAACCGTGTCAAACTAATAATCTCCCTAAAGTCACATCCATGATGATAATGTAAAAGATAATTGAACTTACTTCTTCCTTAGTGAGCGCTAGTTCTTCTTCTAGCGCCGTGTTCCTCTCTAACGCGACACGCAATCTTTCCCGCACCTGTAACACGACCGAACAGACACGCATTACATTACAGCCTACAGGATCATCTATATTTGTACCTAAAAGTAAGTTTATCTCTTTTTATCTTCACTCTCCTGCCCTTATCACAATTTATTTGTGGTCGGCGCTCGGCGGAACGTCTTTTTCTTCCATACGTCTATTAGTCATCATCTCGGTAATCACTCCCTTTCTGAACTAGAAAAACCTTCTATCTAATATATTATGGGATATTATAAATTGCATATCAAATAAATAATCGCCTATCAATACATACTCATCATTTATATTCTTTTTTACATCAAATAACTTACTTCACTACAAATAAACTAAATGTTTAACAAAACTCAAACTGCAGATAATTCGAAATTATACATCAATATGACATTAATTTTTTCCTCATAATGCAATACAGTTAAATTTATTTTTGTACAAAAATACTACATACATAGCATAAATACTGACTGCACAGCAAATTTTCCATATTTTATTTCAAATTTCAATTTAATTCGCATAATACTAAACGACGTCAGGGGCACCCCGAGGTTCGGTATGGTTAGGTTCCTTTAAACCCTGCAGACAGAAATAGGAGCCCCGCGCAGCGGGGCTCCGTCGACCTGACGTCGTTAGAAATAAAACGGAACCAAAATCGCTGTACGCTGCGAAAATAAATTGTAGTGTGTTTAGTGATATGTTGAGTTGAATATTTTGCTGTGCAATCAGTAATTTTGATGGGAATTCGGAATCTTATTGCATAGAAAAAGGATATTTTTTTATTTGCGTTTAAATACTACCCATATATTATATCTATGTGACAAAACAGTTTTGGTAACTACTTTTACTAGATACTGACACACATACTAAAGAAACATATTAGAAGAAATAGCTTTACTTGTAAGCATATCTATGTGAGAAAAACAGTTTTCTTTTACTAGGTAGTAGGTATCGACACAGACACGATACTACACAAATACCCTACATTTGTAGAAATAACTTTGTTTGGAAACACATCTCCGAGAGAAAAACGTTTTCTATTGCTAGGGAAATCGGGAACAAGTAATAGCGATAAGTTTTAGCTGCGTGCGGATCGTTCCCGTTTTTCTTTTACGCAATTCGACTTCCAGACGAAACTATTGAGCATGCTGATTTTGGTGTTAAGTTTTTCAATTCGATTTGAATGTGGGGTGGTGGTCCTAGTTCAAAACTTGAAAGTACCGAGCGCTTTTTGGGATAACCAAGGCATAGCGAATGTCGAAAAATTATTGAAAATTTGATACACTACGAATTTCTCTACTATTTCGGGCAAAGAATCGGTTCATTTGCCACTTAAAACACTCGAAGACAGGTGACTTAAAGTAAAACATATTTTACGCGCATTCTTAACACTCTAATCATAACTCGTTTCAAACTTCAAACACATATTGATCTCTCTAAAGTCACATGAATATGAGTAATCTTACCTTTTCGTCTAACGCCTTGTGATGTTCGAAGAGGCTCTTCAATGCCTTCAGAACCTCGACCTCCGAGGATACTCCTGACTGCGCGGCCGCTTGTCGTTTCACTACTGTCATGCGCAGCGAGCGCTCGTGTCTTGAGACCAGGCATTCTAGGTGCTCTAGCAATAACTGTAAAATTTAAAAAAAATAATTAGACACGTCACTCATCAAAATCAGAATCGCAAGTTTTTTATTCAAATTAGGCTGAGAATCATCACTTTTTGAACGTCAACATTACATAAGACAGGCCCCCAAAACGTCCGAACCAAATAAATGAATTTGAATATGAATTTAAATAAATATCATCAATGTGTTAGGTAGAGTGTTTTTAGAAGAAGTGACGCAACACGCCCCAGTACACTGAAAAAAAGAAATAACAGAACCGATTTTGGCTATTTCAGAAATAACCGAAATTTGTTTAATCAAAAATAAAGTTAATTTAAAATAATAAAACTAGTTTATGTAACACGCCCTAAACTGGTTTTGTTATGTTCAGTTCAGTAATATTTAGTCAACATTTTTGTTGTTATTTACCGAACTTCTGTAAACAAACCGATTCGTTATCCTGTAACCAAACCTTTGTACGAATTATAACAAAACTCTTCGACAATATTAAGCTTAGTAACATTAGCTATAGGTAGCAAAAGCATTCTACATAATAATTTTGTCTATCTATTACCTAAAAAAATGTGCTATTTTAACTTATCGCTCTGTAATAAATACTTAACTGACTTAGTAGATAAAACACGCACGACCAATGTGCTGCTTTGCAAAACTTTGGATATGAATAAATTAGTTAAACAACTATATGTTACAAATGTATTGTAACGTGTAATGGAACGCTTTGGTTGTAGCCATCGAAGACCTGTCGAAACCTACATTTCGAATATTTCGATTTTCGCGTGACGTGAAGTAGCTGTGCAGGCTGTGCAAGTCAAGTGTACACTTTTACTTTAGACTCTTTTTCCCTTTGCGTTTGCTTGCGTTAATTATCGAAGGAGTAGGTACGTGTTGCGCGCGCGGGTCAACTTAATTTTGCAAAGAAAGAAAAAGAGAAAGTTTTACATATTTACATTAAAAGGTATCAGCTTTTAATTAAAGGTAACCTCTATAAATCTACCTACGTTGCGGGTGCTGGCTTTTATGTTCGTGAAATTACTGAAAGACCATCGAAGACCACTGATGGACGAAGACAATCTTGATCGGCCTGTGGATGACTATCTACGGCAGTTTGAAATGTATATACAAAGTTGATACGACAGAAAGGCTTTCCTTTAAACTGCTTATACTAGGTACCATTTTCAAGCTCTGTACCAAATATCATTTAAATTGAAACAATAGTTTAGTCGCAAATGATTTTTTAAGTTTTTGGCCCGTTTGAACATGATGTATTTTTCCTAACAGCTGATTATGTCTATAGGCATAGGTCATGCACCTTAAAACGATAAATCTACGATACGTTGTTGCCGCTCTTACGCAAGTCATAAGCAAATACGTCCTACAACAGAAAGTGACAATCCCATTAGCAAAACATCACGCGCGTAAAAGAAATAGAAATAGGTCAGTGTGTTGCTATTGCATCTTTGGTCCTTGCGAGGGGGGCCTCTAAAAACTAAAAAACTTGGTTTTTCAGTGCGCCAACGCTATCCTTCCGGGACGTATGTACGTTACGTAACACGGAAGTCCTGTGCCGCTATTGTTTTGTCGAACTCGTGCGCTGACAATTGTGATTTTGTTTTGTTATTGTGAATAGGACACTTCTTTCTTTTTTTTTATTGTGACAAGACACGTAACTTGCTATTATAATTATTTAGTGTTAGTGTTTTTTTTTGTGATTTACTGTTTTTTATTGTGATAGGACACGTAATTAAACTTTGGTTGTGTGTGTGTATACCTAATTAAAGTGTTCAACAATGCCTCGTCTAACTTACACGGCGTCAGAATACACTGACATGATTTTAATTTACGGTGAATGCCGTGGAAACGCAGCATTAGCTCTGCGAACATACAGAGAAAGGTATGGTGACAGCCGCAATTGCCCTAGGAACGCCCGCACCATACAGTTTGCAGTACAAAGATTACGGGACAATAAACGTGTAGTGCCGCAACAGGAGGGAGTGCCACCGCGGCAAATACCCGCTGCATGGGACGAACGAATATTAGATCATTTTTCCCGCAACCCGACAACGAGTCTCCACAGAGCCGCCCGGCAGTTTAGATGTTGCCATAGAACCATCCACAAGGTTCTAAAACGTAACAAACGCAAACCTTATAAATATCGGAAGGTGCAAGCTTTGTTATCGAGAGACTTACCGATCAGGAACAGTTACTGCCAATGGCTATTAAATAAAACATCCGAAGACCGCCATTTCTTAACAAATGTAATATGGACCGATGAGTGTACTTTTACTCGGAACGGCATCTGGAATCGGCAAAACCTCCGGTACTGGAGTTTGGGAAATCCACACGTGTTTCGAGAATCTGAACACCAGTACAGATTTTCTCTCAATGTGTGGGCTGGTATCCATAATAATAATATTATCGGCCCTGTTTTTATTGACGGCACCCTTACAGCGGTGAAATTTTTAGATTTATTAAGTGGTCCTGTGGCCGAGTACACTGACCAACTACCTTTAGCCGTTCATCGCAAGTTGTGGTACCAGCTGGACGGTGCGCCTCCACATTCTGTGATGGCTTCCAGGGAGCGGCTCACAGAAATGTTTGAGCAGCAATGGATCGGTCGATTCGGACCTGTTCGGTGGCCACCACGATCTCCGGACCTCACTCCCATGGATTTCTTTTTGTGGGGGTACATTAAGGGTGAAGTGTATGCCTCCGAGGTAAATACAATTGTTGAACTAAAAAACAGGATTATTTTAGCATTTCATAAATTAAAGTGCTTAGCGACGGACAGTGATTTAATTACAAAACTAAATAACAATATTCTCCGTCGGTATAATTTGTGCATTAATGTGAATGGAGGACACATAGAGAATTTAAAAATTTAGTGTTTTTGTTGTCGGCGTACTTCAAAACTATCTAACATAACAGCCAGCGCGAGCGGAGGCCTAAGCCGCCGCCCGCGCCACCGCCGGCCGCCCGCTTCGACACGAAATAACACATGCCGCGCCCCGGCGCGCGTGCGACGTTGCCACTTTGTAAGGTCAGTCGCCAGGTCCAAGTTTCTATGAAATTTGGGTTTTTCCTTTACTTACAAAGGATGGTTGCGTTTTACTCTGATTTGTAAGCTATTTAGTTTGTTTGAAAAAAAAAAATTCTCATTTTTGGCGCTTTTTATTTTTATACCTTATCGAATTAATACTAAACACGTATAGTATACGTAGTGTAATTTAATGCCCCTCGGTCGTATCAACTCTGTATACAAGTTCCAGGGTAAGCACATTACTGAACTGAATCTAGTAATTAATAAGTTTAATTTTATTGTAGTAGGGTCAGATGTCCAACAATTAAACAGTGGTACACAATAAAACACTGCGATATTTCTAAAATGCTGCATTGCCAGATTTTGCATTATATCACGTAAGGACACTTCGAGAACCCCCCGCCCTATACCAGCACCCTAATTGCGTAACACACTATTAATCGGAATCTGAATAATTTTGAAGCAAATTGCTAATCCATTGCTTCATAAGTTCGAAAAATTTTGTTTGCTCAACACGTAAATAACGCAATGAATGTTGTTGAACTGTCAAAATGAAACCGATTCCCATTGATAATGTATTACGCAATTGCCCCGCAGGTTGCGTCGGCGCGCCACGTGGAGAAGACGGGCCTGCGGAGCATTTTTAATTTTTTTGACAAAAATGATGATGATGGTCACTTACATTGTTTTGAAGTAAAAAAAGCTGTTAATGACTGTACTGTATATACTTTTCAGGATGCTTTGATATCATACATTCCAGGTCATATTAATGTCACCTCAAGTGGAAAAAGTTATGTAACGCAAAGAATTATGTTTTAGAACTAAGATATATTAATAAGAATGTTATACTAATTATGATGAATAAAAGTTTTAATCAATAAATATGTGTATTTTTAATAGATAATAAAGTCATCACTAAATTGCTCGATGTGCTGGCGTCTGTACAACTGAGGATAGCAATCGTATAAGTATTTTTGTCGAGATAATATGCTAACCTACTTTTCCAAATTTTTGTTTGGGCCACTCGACACTGGACACCTAATATGGGAAAAGCGCATTGGTAGACCGCGAAATTCAAATTTTCTTACGTATTTTTGGAATTTGCAGATCAGTTTCAAGTTGTATCTTGATCAAAATATGATTCGCGACTATAACAGGTACCTACATATTTACAGTATTATAATCATTACAATCATCAATACATATTTCTAAGTTAGATTTGTACCATAAGAACAAATCTCATAAGGAAAAGTTCTTATGGTACCTACAAATCTAACTTATAAATATATTTTAATGATTTTAATTAGTATAATTCTGTAAATAAATATCTATTATAGTCGCGAATCGTATTTTGATCAAGATACAACCTGACACTGGCCTGCAAATTGCAAAAAAACCTAAGAAAATTTGAATTTCGCGGTCTTTCACTGCACATTCACCTTAACTAAAGTATTAGGCACTATATTAACAAACTACTAAGTTGAAAATAACAAATTAATTTTGTTATTAACAGTCAAAGCAAAACAAGGCAAGGAAAGGCAGCAAAACTGATCAGCTAAACTTACGGGGAAGTTTGACTACTCACTGCAAAAATGTTTGGTAAGGAAATGAGAAAGTTAAGTTGCGTTAATAATGTTATTTGGTAATAATTTACGAAATCGTTCAAGTAATATAGCCACAAATACAATTACCTATAGACAAACAGATATTTTACTGTAACATAAATGAGGTGCTCTATTGACCGAAACCTTATGCAAATGGTAATTTGTAATGAGTTAAGCCGTAGACAAACGGTTTTAGAACAATGAGCAAGGGAAATTAGCAATACAAAACAAAAATAGATTAGCTAAAAGCTACATTACTCTAGTAACCCAACTGGCTTTTGTTATGTGTTACACTGGTTCGGCTGTCACTAATTTTATGTAACTGGTAGACAAAGTTTTGGTTACTTAGAACGAAACATTTTTTTCAGTGTAGCACATCTGTATGATATGTTGGACTGTATTGAATACTATGCAAAGAAATGATTCATATTAATAAAAAGCAAAGAAAAACAAAGCATCACCGTCCTCCTGCCCTTATCCCATTTTGCATGTATTCTTTTACCATACATCTGCCCATGTTCAAACAGATGACCAGTACGATATTTTCCTGTATAATTTTGGGATCACATGCCAGTTTCCAGATTCATACTGCATTTTTTAACCGTATCAACATTGGGGTGTTGATGTGAAATGACGTGTGATTCCATTGATTTTTACCGTAAAATATCATTCAGCACACCGCCGCTCTCAATTAGCCGTCGTTTTAGGTAAATTCTCCACTATATGCCTAGGGAGTCTGAATAGTAACTTTACCGATGGATTGAATCAATATCAGTTAATAAACGGACGTAAAATTGCTATATACAAAGTCTCAACGGTTACCAAAATAAATATTGGAAACAAGTTTATTTTAATTCACAATGCAAATAAGTTGGGTTAAATAAATGGTTTACCAATTCGGCTTTTTCGTTTATATAGTAATATCTTGTTTGTTGTATTGGAACTAATAGTGTCAGTAAAGAATATAAACCTCTTATAGGTATGTATACGTACTAGAATTTACTCTTAATAAGTATTTACATAATGTCATAGTGAACGCAATCGGCAGCCGAAATTAGCAAAAGAGGGTCAATGAAGGCTTCACTAATATTTACAGTATTTTGTATCAACGACGATTCAGATCATATTACCTACTGAAAGACAGTACAATAGAAACACACATCATAATAGTCAATTAGCGAACATAACAAAAGATACAAAGCAAAACAGGACTGAAGTAAATGAGTCGACTTGGAGGCACTTTGACCGAGGAAGCCGGGTCAACGACATGGACGAGATAAAGAGATTAGTCGCTGATCGCAGCTTACTCGCCTCTTACTACGAGGAGCCTTTGAGATAAACAGGAGACGGGGTTTAGACATCCCGTGCATTCTTGCTGTGGAGATATTTGGAGGCCTACGAGTATGCTTAACGACGATACATATAGGTAGGTAGAATATGAAAGAGAAAGATACCACGGACAATGACTGTAAAGTTTGCAAGGGACTTAACCTACATTTCTATTGATTTAGAATTTTATAATTCAACAGTACTATTAAATAATTGTCGTGACTATTCATGCTGTAAAGTTGAAGCCACATAACTAAATCCAGGACGAGACCTTTCACTTTGGATTTTGGCTAGGCCTTCAACACACTTTACATTAAAACTTTTAGGGTGAAAAACTTCCAAAAGGGTTGACGTGATCAGCGCTAATCTAGTTAGCACATCGAATTCAATCAAGCGCTGAAAGTCCCAGAGAGCTAAACTGAGGCGTGATCTAGACGCGGAACGTCGTGAATTATTCAACGTCTTTCAGCGAATAGCTGGAGCACCTTTTATATGGCGCTAAGATATATCGGAAAATATTCTAATGTCATGTTTGTAGATGATATTGAGGTAAGTATATTCGTATGTCGTATATTGTTGCTATATTTGAATTCTGATCGAATATTGGTTGAATAGATTACGGTTACCCTAGTCGTTGACGCTAAGATAGTTGAACAAGTTCGAGATTTGTATCATCATCATTCTCTCCTGCCTTTATCCCAATTTATTTGGGGTTGGCAACATGTCTTCTTATTCCATACTTCTCTCTTAGTCGACATCAAGTTTGAGACTCGTATACGGCCCTTATAATAAAATTTAAGATGGATCGGATGGATGTATACCTAATTAGAATATCAGCGTCAGGTACATTTGCCTGACACATGCTGAGCTGGACTCCCATTTGGTGCAACCTTGAGACGCACACCGCACTGTGTATGTTTCCTTATTAATTTTAATTTAATTTTAAGTATTAGTCATAGTGTCATTTTTATTTCTATAAGCATGTTTTTCATTTTGTTTTTATAACGGCACCTGGTTTTTTATATTATATACATGTTATCACCTAGTGTTGAACTTCTGTGTGTTGTGCTGACTTTTGTGTGCGCTAAATAAATGGTTTATCTATCTATCTATCTAATTTTTTAGGTATTCAAGAGCTAAGTTAAAATTCATCGTTCAAGTGCTCGTAAAAAGACTTATGTGCACATTATTAGTGCTTGAGTGCCTCTTACTATAATTTCATTTCTTCACTACTATAAGTTACTGCGCAACATTTGACATGAGCGACCGACTACAGAGAGAGAGATAAGTTACTGCAGACAGGATATCTTGAGTATCATCTGATTCAGGCAGTATTACATCCCCGAAACTTGACTTTATTTATACATGGTGTCCCTGGAAGTATGGATCAAACAAATAGGGGCGTGGGCAAAGTCATTTCCAAACTTTTTGATCCTGAGAATGTTGGTGAATTTTTTTACGGTTCAAAGGTTATGACCAACTTTTGTTATTTTCAATCACTTTGCATAGTGCTCAAAGAACAAAATCATTTTAAAAAAAACTACCAGGAACTGTCAATTTAAGTTTTTTAGACAGCCCTGATAGCTTTTTTTTAATGATTTTTTTTCTTTGCGAAACGATTGAAAAAAATTGGTCACAACTTTTGAACGTTAAAATAATTCTCAATCATCAATCATTCTCAGGACCAAAACGTTTGGAAATGACCTTGCCAGCCCACGCCCCTGTTCGATTTGATCCATACTTCCAGGGACACCCTGTATACAAACCCAATTAAAAATCTTCTCAACATTTAATTAACCAACGCTGGTTAAGTCTTTTGTCTAGTTCATTATATGAATGACAATGGGCGACCTTTCATCGTTTCGAGTGCCTGTCAACTACGAGTATGGGCGCGAAGAGTTAATGATCGCACCGAAAATGTAGTTTGTGATTCAGAGCACAGGGCCCTTTCTAGACAGGTGGCAGAAACACCTGCATCGTGGGTGGGCTTGCGGTGGGCAATACAAATCTCATACGCATAAACGGTCAGATCGGTAACAATCAACCGTAGTATAATATAAATATTTGTTTTTATGGGAAAATAACATATACATAAGCTTCTTTCCCATGGCAGAAACCACCACCACACCACCACCTGCCAAGATGCTTACATAATCCTTTTGCTTCCTATAATGTAGAGCAGAAGTAGTCCGCTCAGTTACTGAGTCAATCGTGTCATTAAAATTGACTATACACTTAATTTTTTAACAAAACTAAATCGCAAAGCTCTTGAAAGCGCAATATTTTTCAGCAAAATTATTAGGAAAGTGAAAACTGTATAAAAATGGCGAGATTGGTTCAAGAAGCTCAGTGAGTGCACCGCGTCTGGTCGGCTGAGCGTTCTAAACGGCTTCTCGCCTGCTCTTTAAAGGTTATTTACGTGATGTGCACTCTTCATCCGGACCAGGGCACAACTGTGTCGTTGTGGCAGCTTTATACTATCTTAATGAAAGTTAGTGATAGTTTACATTGAGAGCTTTCAGCACTTTATTGCTATGTGACCGCAATTTATTGAATGCCCTCATTGCTGATTGTTGACGTCGGTAACATGCATTTTTTCTGACTAAGGTGAAGGTGACTTTCAGAATATTTTACCGTGCACCGATTGTGCGAACTTATGCGCGTCAAATACCGCCGCATTTTCTAAAGTACTACATAAATCTCTCATCATATGTATATCTATGTTTAAAAGTTTGTGTAACTCACCCTGGTGTTGTTTCTCTCTGCTTTGAGCTCTGAAATCTCCTCTTCCCTCTCGAGGAGCTGTTCCCGTGCTTGGTTGAGCTCTTTTGTGAGTGTCGCGAATTCCTGCAGACAAAAGAAAGTAACAACGTTAGAGAAATGTCTAAAGCAATCATCTGAAAGCCTTTGGCTGGTCGTGCTTTTATACGAATATAGACAACGGTTGCTCCTGACAATCGTCATTTTTCAATTTCATATTTTATGATACTCTTAGACAACAAGCCATCAAATCCGAGAACACAACTTGTAGCGACAAAAATACATTGCAAGAAAAATAAAGTGAGGTAAGAATTTATAACAACCGAAGAAGTGTTATGATCACAAGATACATCAAACAACGTGAACCTAAATCCGCGGAACTCGTAAAAGGAACTTGTAAAAATCACTTTATCAGAGGGAGGCTGCGAAGATTCGAGTCTAGATAGGGCACAGGTGTACCGCAAAGTAAGTTTAAGCCTCTCGGGGATGAACGAGGTCGCGGTACTGACACGGAACGAAACGCTAGTACCCACCGGGGCTTACAGACTAAAAGTCTATCCGCTCAAATAGTTTCGGTGCACTCAAACAGCACGAATTAAATTTACTGTTATAGTGTAATGTTAATTTCACGTAATAATTATTAACTTTGTTGCAGCGATAGAGATGGGCCCGATGATTGAGGGGCCCGTGGCTAAATAATAACAGCCGCACAGGTCGATCGATCAGGTTAATCTACGCTTGCCGCGGTTGGTCTGTGGATGGGTGACCATCTTTACTTACCGAGACCCCTCCGTGCCTCGGAAAGCACGTTAAGCCGTTGGTCCCGGCTGTCATTCTTTGATCTTTGACAGTCGTTACGGGTACGGGTACGGGTACGGGTACGGGTACGGTTACGGGTAGTCAGGAGCCCGAAAGTCTGACAACCAGTCTTACCAAGGGGTATCATATTACCCAGTAACTGGGTTGTGGAGGTCAGATAGGCTATCGCTCCATGTAAAATACTGGTATTCAGCTGCATCCGGTTAGACTGGAAGCCGACCCCAACATAGTTGGGAAAAGGCTAGGCAGAGGATGATGTTGCAGCGAAAGAGATGACGATATTTCGTCTACAGTTGACCACTTTTGTCAACAATTCCCTGCAGTAAATTGAAACTTCACTATGGTTAAAACTATCTACCTAACTGTCACCTAGATAAATGGACCTTGTCTTTTTATGACGTGAAATTCAAACTACAAGGTCGACTATACTCCGTCGGTGGTGGCATGTTCGGTGGCACGTGGCTCGCGGTATTTTCCAAGCGCTGCACCACCAAAGCAGACGGACTATACAAACCACTAGCACCCCACTGGGACTTACTCCATAACGAGATCACATCGAAACACAATACATACAAACCTTTGATTTCCAACTTCGAAGCAGTTGAAATCATTAAAACAAATTCTCTAAATCGTACGGTTTTTCAACTCTGGCTGACTTTGCTCAAGTTTCCAACATGCAAATTGGAGAACTTGTTTTTAATGGGCGTTTGGACATTTGCATATTATAATTATGGGAATCGTCGTTGAATTTGCGGGATGCATTAAATTTTTTTGGCGAAATCGTAACTATTGGCAGTCCGAGGAGTAGACAAATATAATTTGCCAAAGAGAACTCATAAGCCTTATATACTGCTAGCAGCGCCCCGCGGTTTCACCCGCGTTAGTTTCGATCCCGTAGGAATATCAGGATAAAAAGTATCCTATGTGTTAATCCTGGTTATGAACTATCTGTGTGCCAACTTTCATCCAAATCCGTTCAGTAGTTTTTGCGTGAAAGAGCAACAAACATTCATCCATCCATCCTCACAAACTTTCGCATTTATAATATTAGTAGGATTTGTAGTGCAAAATAAATTAACGCTTTTAGCAAGTGGTACTCAAATAGATATTGTACTTGGATTCATTTCCACGTATCGATATTATTATTATGCAATCAGATTACAACGTTCCATAAGAGTGCTGGTATTAGAGCAGGATTTTGTATTAGTGTTGATGTGGTGATGGCGATTTTTATCCCATTGGAGTATTGTGGCTAAGTTCTTCATAAGAATGAGTTCCAGCTCAGATCACGTACCCTCGATAAAAAAATAGTTTTGTTTTATCAACCAAGATTTTATTACAAAGTTCTCATCTTTTAACCCCTACTTATTTTTAAGTAACGATATAAATTAACTGGGCGGATCTTCGGACTGGCTTTAGCAGTAGACATAAACTTGGAAATAGACCTCGCATATTCTAGCAGTTAATTAACTATCTTCCTTGTATCTTCATGAATTATACAGCCAAGCGCTGGTCTTTAATATTTTAATAATGAAAACTAACTATACGCTGTATTAACCACAGTTTCAGCATTATTCTGACCAGTAAAGATTTGACCTAGTCTGTTAGTTCTGCTCTCCTAAGTTGACCATATTGTTCAAAATTCGGAAACTGATGAATAAATTAGTCAAAGTCAAGCTTTTTTTTTACTCCTCATAAGACCAATTTCAAATTTTTCATGTGGCCTAGTGGTTTAAAATCGTAATGCACACAAACAACGAGTACATTTCCTAGATCACAGTGCATGGCGGTATGTTTTAGTACCTGCACGTCTCACTTTTATAGTCGGCTTGCAATGTACGCTGTAGTAAAATATTCACAATCGCTTTGTAAACTACATGTTGGACAGTGGTTTTACGTTCTGAAAACGAGGCTTTTTAGACGAGGGTAGTACTGTGTCTAGCAGAGTGAACTAAATTCGGGGATAACAGTAAAGTGTGAATCAGAATTGTACTCAATTTTATAGACAGATTTAACATTTTTTATTGTCACCATAAAAAGCTGGACTCCATTAATAATGATTCGTCTTTAGCAGCTCTGTACAGAGAGAGGTGGGATATTAATGGCTATTAAAAAAAAAACAAATTACACATGAAAATTTTTGAGTTACAAAGGCTGTTAAAAACGGACCCGGACGGTTCTATCGCTAACTAAAAGCGATCTTTTACTTTAAAAAACATAATTTATCTTTTCTCTTATTAACTTCACTGAGATTCCTGATAAAATCACACTCTCCCAACCTCAAACATACTCAACATAGGCACTGAAAGAAGACACACACGTTTATTTTAAGACTTCAACCTTCATAAACCCATCAAATCGGTGTCCCGAGATTTACGACACCAAAAACATCTTTGCCGACATACATAAGCTTACTACCTTACTCCCACACCATCCTCCAAGGTACAAGAAAGTAACTTAATCAGCGAAGCCTTTGACTCCACTTTTAACCGGATCACACTTGTTATCAGTCGATCTAATGTAGCCAAGTTCAATATCCATCCAATAAATCGATCTTGGCTTCACACTTGAGGCTGTAAATTAAGGAGGATATCGCCAAAGCCTTCACTCTGCAGTCACGTCGGTAGATAAGGCTGAGGACGAGGGCGGGGGAAAAGGTATTTCATGTAGTCATATAATATTTCGTATTAACGTGGCGAATTGTGAGTTACAGTTCGGCCGTCGAGAGAAGCGTTCCTGACATCAGTCTGTCAGTAGGACAATTCTAGTAGACAATGAAGATCAAATTCACAAAGTACTTTGTAAGAAACTCGGCGACTGTAGCAGGACTGTAGTAGTTTCGAAGGTCCTTATTATGTCGTATCTAAAAGTTAGCTTGAAATCGGTAAAAATACAGATCGAAAACTTTTCTTGGAACTTTTTAGAAGTATTTTCGAGTTTTTGTTCAGTAATTACCGGCTCTTAAAAGCCTTTTCATGTAGACAATTAATGTAGCTATTGTGCTGGGCCAACACGTTGTCAGAGTCAGGCATTCAATATACTGACTGACATTCAATTAACTGTGTATATACCTCACATATACACACATATTATATGTGTGAATATAATAACAGGGCTATACCTAAGCGTAGTACTATTATGTATTCTGTGACCTAAGCTTGGGGGTGGTGTAAGAGCTAGTGCACCTGTTCGCTAATAACATTGTTTACCATAAGTAGTCTGTTAACAATTATTTACTAAGGGTCAGCGCAGACAGAGAGGAGCGCAGCGGAGAGGATTTTATTAAGTCACTCGAAAATCAACTTTAAAATGACTGAAATAAAGTGCATATATGCTTTAACTTGACAAAAAATGCTCGCGCGTCCTCGAGGATACGCGCGGCGCGCGCGCCTTTATTTCAATAACTTTAAAGTTGATTTTCGAGTGCCTTAATAAAATCCTCTCCGCTGCGCTCCTTTCTGTCTGCGCTGACCCTAACGGACACAGGATGTGACTTTGAACTACGAAACCACATAAAAAGTAAGAATGTGACGGGTAAACTTTATGGCTTTCGTAAGTCGAGGTGTTACTAATTTATGAAGAAAAAAGAGATTTTACGCTTTCTATTTTAGGGATGCCGTGACCAAAGGGAGCCAACGGGACCCTATTACTTAGGCTCCGCTGTCCGTCCGTCTATCACAGGGCTGTATCTTTTGAATCTGCTTTGGCCGCAATAACAAAAAATAAAGTTAAAAATTAAAGGGGTAGTTTGGGGACCCCCTCCATAATAAATACGTGTCAAGTATTGTACAATGGTACGCAACCGGTGAGTCCGACTCGCAAATGGCCGCTTTTAATATATTTACAAAAACCAGCGAATAAAATGTTATTATATATTCAATGTTATTGATAGTGCCATTTTGTTAAAAGTGAGTGTTTCTGTGAGAAGGCGTCCATGTTGGCATTTGTTTGAACTAGCTAATGAAAAAGCAACATCGTAGTGTAGCTGCTTATCTTGAACGACAACTGTCGGTGGATTATAAGATGAAAGAGACGCCGATATTATTAGTGTGTCGAGTAGTGTTGGTAAAGGATATTCTATTGAACTTACCCAACAACCATTAGGTACTATAATGCTTTAAATTTGTTTTTTAGAAGCACCTACATTTATAAAATCCATTTTTTATTTTATCGCAGTTCCGCCTTCCTTCCTTGTGTTTCTTGCTGTCATAGAACTCCATAAAATATGTAAATTCTAAATCAATTTCTATATATCCGTGGTCTCCATGCCTAACAAACGGCTTTTCATATTCCGTTTTCACCATATCGCCAAATTCGCACTCCCATCCATTTAAAAAGCAATACGGCCTTCCTTCCCAATAAACATTTGAGCAAGTGATCGGTACTTCATTGGCCCAATTCTGCTTATCCTATTTCTAGTAATAGTGCACGGTGGGTGGTCCCCCCTAACCCCAACCCTCCAGCGGTGTCATCGTCCACGGCGCACTTTGCACCCTGCGGCGAAACCTGACAGCTTTCCATTTGATAGACTCAGAAGGTACACTTCGCGCGATACAAGATATTCTCTTGCCAGCCGTCTGAGAGAGGACAATGGATTTCAATAGGCTTAGTTCTCTGATCTGATGAACGATCAAATGATTCAATATATTCGAAATTCCTGTCCTCCCAATGCCAACAAGTAACTTCAGAAGTAAGTTTCTTTTGGGAGATTTGAAGGCCAATTCACGAACTTACAAATCGAGTCAAGTCATAATCTTATCTCAGCGACAATTAATGTCAAAAATGTACGTAAATTAGGGGGGTTATGACAGATTGAGACTGAGATTAGAATGCGAACGTTCTTTCAAATACGCGACTTGTCCCTCAAACCGCTGCCCCGCAGTGGGGCACCTTTACCGCGCTATCTCAGTTGTTCTACCGACTCTCCTGTGACGTGGGATCGCGTTGCCGCGTTGTATTGACAGCCTACAGATCTATTGAGTTGTTTATTCGCTTTCATTTGTCTGCCTCTGTTTACTTGTCATGTGGCTGTGGATGGCGAACATTGGTTATCTATTGAGAGAATGGATGATTTTGCGCTTTGTTTATTATGTTGCTGTTTTCAGCTCCTTTCCTATAATATGGGTTTAAAAGAAATGAGATTCTAGTATTTATAGGAACTTTTTGAAATCAATTTTAATTACTCAAGTCTATTGAAACAAAACTTTTTCCTCGTATCGGACATACCTCTAAGTCTTTCTGCGAAATAAGTAAGCGATACAGCCACAGAGGTACTTCTCAAAACTAGGTACAATTGAAAATTCTAGTGGTGTCTGGCTAGAAAACTGTGTGTCTGGCACCTTTTCCAGGAACTAACACCTGAAACACATGTTCAAAGGTAGCGATAAGCAGACTATCTAACGCGACGGTGTCGGTATCGTATCGTCAGATGATTGTTTTTGAAAGAAAGAAAATACGTTTATTTGCGGCAAACATGACGCATAAAAATGAGCATAAACAAAAAAAAATCAATTAACAATTTGGGAGACAACATGCGTCACATCCACGCAAAACGTCCATCGCTCAGCATAATGCCAAGACCCTATACGAGACAGAGCCCCAGGGGTGGTTTTCAGCGACAACCGGGCGTCGACGTGATAACGTCAACCAGTGCAGCATACGATTAAATACAAATATATAACAACAATCAAATAAATAAAATATAACACTTGTGCTTATACATACGTGCATGATAATATTTCTCTGTAAACTTTTTTTGGGTTGCTGAATGTGAGAGTGCATCTTCGTTTGTCGTTACGATAATAATATCATCTTTATCAGTATGAAAATTCACTGAGCTTCTGTGTTCAGGAAGGATTTATTGAAACGGTGGCGTTTGTAGATTTCCGTTCTCAAACAAAACTTTCACATAGCAAAATATCAGGCATCGGTTTCATTTTTTGGGCATCCATCACAAGCGACATATACAATGACGTATGGTCGCATCACAACGCATTTGTCAAAAAAGGCATTATCATAAATCCGGCTTTACCGAATTCAGGTAAAAATCTGCAAATCTTGATAGATGACGTCATAATGCCAGGGTGACGGGTCAAGACCATGTAGGTGACTCAGCTGACGACCCATGTCCTCAGTGAAGCCGGTGGAATTTCATTAACAGGTCATCCTACAGAGCGAGGCATCTAGTAATCAAGCAGTTTACATGAATAGTTTGCATATTTAAGAAGAAGAGAATTAGAAGTTATAAACTGCCGATCGATTCTGTAAAAATCTCACCGTGAAAAGTTAGTTGAAGTGAGCTGTCAAGAGTATCAATCCCTAGCATCAGGATGACACTGACAGCTCACTTCACCTAAGTTTTCACGGTGAGATGGTTACAGAATCGCACTGCAGGATGAAATGTAATCCTTAAGAGGCTTCAACTAACAAGTTCAATCAAACCGTCATCTCATACCAAACCTAAACTAGTTTTTTTATTTAAATTGAAACCTGAGGGTTTCAAAAACTTTAGCGCTTTAATAAAAAAATAATAAAAAAACTCGAACAAACAAGACTTTGTATGTCATTCCACTTAACGTGTCACAAAACCAGACGTTTCAAAGCGGCACAAAGAACAGTCGCACTAGTCAAAACGTTCCCAAACCTTCTAACCAAACACACACAGTTATTATCACCCACTTTCCACCAAGACTTGCTCCCACATTCCCCTCATGAGTTCAATTTCCTTCTACAAACATATCGTGGCAGTTGTTCCAATTAGCAGCCCGCTAGTTTCAATCGAATCAATTTCCGGCGATACGACGAACAAAAAATATATATTAAACATAACATGACACTCGATACACAACGGTTTTCCGGAACGTTCGCTATCCGTTTTTGCGGCTTTCGAGCTGAATGAGCGCTGAGATGATCTGGCTTGTACAGGGGGCGTCATAAATATAAGGAGCAAACCGTTCAAATGTACAACGAAGAGAATGAAACTGTATCTCAATTGGATAAAACATTAGTCAGAATAACAGATTCTCGTAATTAAAAACGTTCAAAATCTAGTCGCAATCTCATAAGCGAAAACTTGTCTAAAATGTAGAGAAATTAGAGGTATTTTTGATACATTGAGACTGTGATCAGACTGTGAACCGTTTTAAAATTACAAGAATTGCCCCTCAGGTGTCGTGTAATGTGTGGATTCCGAAACACCTCTTATGTCATTTAGATTTATATAGTTTAATATTCTAAGTTGTTCTTATTATTTTCATCGGTTTATTCGTCCTTAAATTTTTGCCCTTGGCTGTACAGTGGAACTGTACCTATATTTTGTCAGCATTATAGCGGTTCCAATTGTGGTTCGTTAAATTATATTCCGAGATAAGCTGAGGAAATGGATTTTCAATAAACTGGTTCGCGGTTAGTTGAAAACTGGAATATAATTGAAGATTGAGAGTTGTTGTTATAGTAAACTAACAATGATTATTTATCGCGGTTATTATTTCACGAACTATCTTTTGCCATGTCTTAGCTTTAATTTTCACAGCATTTGACAGTTATTTTGTCAACGTTTGCCGTTTATCTATGACTAGGTCGTTCGAGGGTTTTGTTAGTTTCTAATTAAGCATAGACACATCAAGAGACCATTAGTCGAACAATATTTACACTATTATAAATGTAAACGGAAATCCCATCTCGTTTCTTGAACACCACATTTCTCTTATTATTCTAGAAGAGCACCAAAACAAGCTTGAATTCTAGACTGAAACATGCATTCCTTATTTAGTGGCGCGCTGCGATCTATTTCTGGTCAGTCTGTGTCTGCACTTCCACTGGCGATAGGATTGGTGACTATTTCCTCGGTAGCTGAATTAAGTATCAATTTATAATCGGTTTCGTAATATTTTTTTTAATCTCATCGGTTTGGGAGAGCACTGTATCGCATCCATTCGCGATTTCGTTCATAATATTTGCGGATGGAAAGATTTTGTACTAGGTTGATTAGGGTTGGTTTCAAGTAATGCGGGCTTTGTGTGACCATAAATATTTAAATGGCTGGGCCGCATGTGACTAAAACAGCAAGTTCCAAAGTATAGTAGGTTTCGACTTTTGTCGTGCAGTGACGGGTCGTATGTGATGGGTGACTAAAATCGACCGTGAAAATGCTTAGTTGCAGGTGATCGCCCGCCGCATAAAGGTCGACATTTTGATGCAAAATGAACTAGTCACCTGCGACATTTATCGACCTGTGTAAATGGGGTGGCAATTCCGCTTGTGAAGCGATTTGGTAAGCGACCATATCATATCGAGTGTAAATCCCCCATAAACGCAAGCGTTAATGGGTGCGTGCAGAAATACCAAAAGGTGTTTCAGACACACGAAGTAAAACGTTACAAAGTTCATATCTTTCCAAATGACAAAAGAAAATACTGACGTACCTACTGGTGGAGTCACAATTTTAAATTGCATCACATAAGACCAAACTTTGGTGAAATCACAGAATTGTAAACTAGATTGTGCAAGGAAAGTGTGCAAAAGTTATTAGCAGTAGTTGGAGCCAACTATTATCTGGCGGCAGCGCGGGCGTCAAATTGAATCAAATCGGTACAGAGTGGCTCTAAAGTCCGACTATAAATCACAATATTATGCCTCAAGTGTGCTATACTTTTCAAAGAATATTTATGAAAGATTGTTGTCGAATGAGTGGTATTTGATTTAAGACACACCACGACCATGAAGTTTAACTGGTCTTACCAAGGGGTATCGTGTTACCCAGTAACTGGATTGTGGAGATCAGACAGGAAGTCGCTTCATGTAAAACACTGGTATAGATAGTGCAAATCCACGAAGACGCGCCCCACTCTTTTTCCTAATACTTATAAAACAAGTGTGCAACATTCTGCTAGTGTTTTAGTTTTGTTGATACACACTAATTTTAGTGGGTAATTAATTAGTGTGTATCGAAAAAACTAAAACACTATTGGAATTAACAAGCGATAACCACTAACGATTCGGAAGAAGAGTGGGGCGCGTCTTCGTGGATTGCACTACCTATATTGAGCTGCATCCGGTTAGACGAAGCCGACCTCAACATAGGAATAGGTGCAGCGGGATTGTCCGAAAGGGTTACCGCTACCCCGGAACACAAAGGGCTAAGGAAGGAACACGGGTGGGTTTTAGTCAGTAAGAGTCTAACACTCCCTTCTGCTCCAACCAGAGCGGGAGGGGTCATTTGATGATTTCCCATCCTCACAAAAAAAAAAAACAGGAATAGGTAGGCAGGTTGATATGACCATGAACTTTAAGCCAGAATTTTTCACACATGTATAAGTGCCAAAGACGTTTTACAAACCTGAACTTTTTCGAAAACTCCAAATGCCATATTAACAGCCCTAGGTACTGTAGAGGCTATTTATATAGCCTCACCTTTCATAGTTCAGGCTGGTTATAATTGAGCGCGTGTTCCATTCGAACGTTCAAGCAAGTGTCATATATTTTTATATGGTATTTTTGCTTAGTTGAAAAGTCTAGACATAGCGTCGTAATGTAAAGTCTTCCTATAAATATAATATATACAAGTCAAATCTTATCGCTGTTTAATTACATTGTGAAGCTCTCATCAGAGCTTCACAGTACCTCTTGTATCCAGGTATTTAGGTACACATCAGTGGCGAAGGTACCATACAACTCTATTCCCGCCGGCTTCCCTTCGAAAATTCAGAACATAACCACCCTATAGTCAATTCATCATTGAAATATAATGAAACGTTTTATTGACTTTTTTTTTGCTCCGGCTTACCTCTGTCATAAATTCACCCTTCGCCACTGGAACACATGCCATAGGAAGATATAGTTTCTTTTATATCCCTATCCAATTGTCTTGAAACTATGTTTATTTATTAGTAGGCTTTTCAACAATGAGTACCTAAGTACACTGTTACTTTACAACTTGTACATTGCAAACTTAATTCTAAGCGCCTCGTTACTTACAGAACGCGCAGCATGCACTATGCGCAGATAATAACACGATTAATTACTTAATTAAGGCCTGATTTTTCAACAGAGATATTTTTTATTTATGAAATAAATATTGCGGTTTGACAGTTTTGTATAGAAATGATGACAAACTATCATATTTATTCTTCAGATAAAAGTTATCTGATTATTGCAAAATCAGCCCATAAATAAGTAAAACATAGTTTGAAAAAACAAAAATTAAATTATTGAAAGCTAAATTAATTACAAAAAATAATTAAATTAAGTACATAGATAAAATGCTAATTAAAACGAACGTTAATGGAAGCGCTTAATTCAAGTTTTTCTCTCCGTATACGTACTTATTCTTATTAGCATAAAAGCGTAGCGTCCAGCCCACTTCGAGGTGGGAAATTAATTCACGTTTAAGTATTACAACCGACCTAATTACATACGCGGTGAAGGTAATTATAGACTTTCGAGTCGCTCGAAAGTGTTTAACACCTTATCGTCATCTTCAAGTATTTAACCTGGAGGCAGAGGCTTTCCAACACATATATTATGTGGAAAAACCGCTTTCTGAAAAAGTTATAGCAAAAACTAGTGTGAGTAAGGCGCGCGAGTAGTTTCGTATCATCAGTTTCGATGTAATTTTTTTTTCTGCCAGTTGGTCAGCAACGTCAATATTACCGAATCATGCGGTTTTGATATACCTGTGTAACGAACCGACAAATAGACGTGATGTGTAAACATTGTGTTGTGAATCAGCATCCTACCGTATCTCAGATATCCTCATTCCAGTAATGGATAATGGAAAATATACAAGACCACCCAATCTTTCGCAAAAGAATAAGTGGAAGAACTTTTATGACAAATGGCCACACAAAAGTACCTTTACAAAAGTGATTAGGAACTTTGTTGGCAAGTGTGGTGTTTCAAAGCGTCTATTGCCATATTCCCATATTTACCTGTAGCAGTGCAGTATGCACGCGGCACGCGCACACGGCGCCATTCTTGCGCGCGCAGGGCGTGCCGAGCCAAGCGCACGCGCCGCCGCCGCGCTTCATCGCGCGCGACCATCCCTCGTGCGCGTTAACAACGCGCAAATGTTCTTAGACGAGCATTTTGAATGGACACTGCACTTCCACTTGGTTTTTAGATTCGCTTGTGTCTGAGATTTAGTTTCATTGCCTTTTAGAATTATGTGTGGTTCAAGTTTCTGTAATTTTTGTTCTACACCATTTAAGTAACACTTAATGGGCTTTTATGTGCTCGCATTCTATTTCTCCGTCCTCCGTATCTCATTTTAATTAAAATTATCTACATTTCTAACGTCAAACATTCAAACACAGAGCAGTCAATACACTGGTAATGATAAAACTAGATAACAAGTAATGTTTTGAACTAATAATTTTTTTTCTTAATTGATTTAATAAAGTGATTGCTGGTGAGTAATTAAGAAAACTCTTTCTGATGTTAGCATGATAAAGTTGACCCAAGAATTGTAGAAAATAATATATTTCAAGACAATATTTCACTAAAAGTGGAACGGTACCTACTACATGGCGACATTATGAAAACATTCAAATATTCTCTCAAAAACTAATAATACACTTATATTAAATATTGCAATAACACTAAGACTCCCGAGATTCATTGTTAAACCCCAAACTAACAGAAACAGTTGTGTAAGAAGGTTCAAACAACTGATAGAGTCGATAAGGAATTCAGTCGGCCACTAAGCCAGGTGCTGACTGTAAGTTACAGGCCATGTTTTATTGAAAGGTTTGTCTGTAGCTGTAACTACGAAGACAAGTCTCATCGGGAATGCCAATTATTAATTAGGATATAATATTTGAATTGGAGATATATCTGGAAATGCCAAAAACAATACATTAAGAGGCAACTTGGGAGGGTTAGAATCTCCAGAATGTATTATGTAGATAGGTACGTGTAGATAGAACAAAATTTATTACCACCCATTTTGACCTTATTTCATGAACTATCTAGAAGGCTAAAATATGATCTGAAGGCATATCGACAGTCTACACAAAAAGACAAATATACCAAAAATCATTTACTCCAGCATCACAGAAAACCATCACAAAAATCAAAAGCCTTCAAATTCCCTTTTACGCGTCATTTGACAAATCGCCTTAACCCCGACATGTATCTATCAGCGTCCACTCCAACCCCAGTGTGGGCGTGTAAAACCGGGGGCAGGGCATCGTAAACCACGCCAATTACTAGCTACAGCCCCAACGGGCCCCAGTGGGCCCCGACACGACCAACGGCAGGAACCGACTGCAGTATTAATGAGATATTATGTCAAAATTGTTGCTTGCTGTTTGCCGATTGTTTGTTTGGAAAGAGCAATTTTGGGGTGCAGAAAAAAATCTTGATTTGATTTTAAAAGGAGTGACATTTTACGAGTAAATTACACTGGCACCATTGGATTGTGTAAAATGTAAATAAAATGTATTTTAATTTTGATAGAAAATCGATCATAATAAATTGTGTAACTGTTAGAAGATAGAACTGCCAAGAGCCTACAAAATATTCTTCCAAGTCTAGTTAGTCCTCAGAAAAAAAAAACACATACCTTAATTATAGTAGGTAATTTAGTTTTAAATTACTTAGTTTAGAAGCAGTTCACCTTCTTACAGTGTTCGTTCTTCCAAATTCGTAGTCTTAAAACCATGTTGTTTTCCCCATCTTCACAAAGGCACTTTATGTCACCCCAAAAAGAATAAACATTCCCCCTACAGCCATTATTCATGAATATTCTACAGTTAAAGAAAAAAAAGCAATTTTTAATACTCTTATAGCAGAAATTTTTCTCCTTTGTCTTCAGAAAGATGAAGCAATAATCCCCTTGTTTATGATACGTTTTCAATGGAAGCTCGTTTAATCGCCACGGGCAAAGAAAACGGTCGGGTAGTCGGGTGCAATACAGCGGATTTACAGAGCGGACACGTCAAAGCATTGTGCAGACGAGGTACCTAGTGCTCATAGGATTTTGAAAATTGCTTGGTTAGTCGTTGAAAAAAGACAAAACTTGTTGCCTTTATATTATTGTCGGAACAGCAATTCTATCTGACGAACACATCATTTAAAAGTTAGACGAACTATAGTCCGCGCGGAACTAGTTGGCCGCTGAGGTAGGGAAAGGGGTGAGGCGGCGGCGGTTCGCACTCACATACCTAAGGCGCGGCCAAGTACTTCCGCGCGGACTATAGTAGTGGATGGTCTAGGTATATTTTTGACCAAATTCCAGTCAGTTTCGCAAACACAGACATGGCTATTTGTGTGTTGCTTCCCAACTCGATATGAGTGACAATAAGCTGACTGGCGGAAGGACAAGTCGACTTGAAACATTTCACTGCCTAAAGAGTAGAACACATTTTTAGAACCCTTTACCTGGAAAAATTTTATCTCAGTTCCGGTGTCCTGACTCCCTAAAATTAAATATTAAAATGAAAATCTGTCGCGTTAATTAAGTCGCAAATATATTTATTTGGAGACAGTTTTTACGTCTCGAAAACAATTTGGAGACTCGGAAAACGTTGTAATTGTGTGTTCATTTTGTGGTAACCATGAACAGTTCTAACTTTTGATTGTACTACGGACGTTTACATTAAGTATAGATATTATCATAATATATATCTGTATCAGGAAACGTAGATCTCTAAACCAATTGTATTGCAATCTAAAACTGAAGTTTCTAAATCAGCACCGCGCATGCTATCGTAATTGCTTTATTATTCAACAGCAGTCTGCAAGTTTCCCTTGCTCGATACAGCTTTGAATTTAACTTTGAAGACTTAGGTATCAAAACCCATATTATCTTCAGCTGTTAAATTAACGTTTGTAAGGTGATGTTCATTTCCAAATACGCACTTCACCGTCTCAACAATCATCCTAGCATTTTCTCAACTATGTTGGGGACGGCTGCCAGTCTAACAGGATGCAGTGGAATACTAGTCACTGTCTCAACAATATCATAAATAATTGTACCGATTGTATTGTTACCCACCAACTGCACTATTATTCCCAGTTCAGTTGTATTATTCAGCTTTTCAGTCTGTCATGCTAACGGGAGGATACAACTTTTGTGAGCAGCGTGTGTATGCTCGTCGGTAAAGTGTGCCTGAGGTTTGTTTTAAATGTTAATACTTCTGCCATTTTGCTGCTCTACACTATTGTTTTAATGTAATTTTTTTTATAATTTTCACCTCATAGCGAAAGCCTAATTTCCGTAGGTATACCTACAAAAAATTATTGAAACGAAATTCCATTAGGCCAAAGTACATCTTTCAAATAAAACGATTAGGTAAGCGATAGAAAAATTAAAAGAATACAGTATTTAGTTATTTCTCGGAATGGTTCAATTATATTTGAGATGAAAAGGACTACTGCATAATATTGATAAAGCTCTTTGAACAAAACTCGAGTCTTTTTACTTTGATGTTAAAGCTCAAAGAAGATAATTAAAAAATATTAACAGTGGATCAGGAATTTAACAAAGCGCAACCGGAGTCTAAAAAAAACTGGATAGGATAGAAATGACAAGAGTGTGGAGAGTGCTTTTAAAAGTAACTGGACACCGAGCCATCGAGACGAGGTCTGCGACAGTGTGTACCGAGTGTTCCAAGTGTCCCGATGGTCACAGTCGAGAGCCGAGCTGTTTGTTCAACAGTGATGGATAATAAGTGGAAAGTGAATTGTTGTAGTAGTAATAGAACCTACGTAGGTTGTTAACAATTAAAGAAATCTGTAGGAGAATTAAAAATACCAGCCTATTATTGCCCCACAGCAGGGCAAAGTCATTTTCTACATTTTATACAGAGAAGGTACGATCACCACGCTTGGTCAAGGACGGAATGAAGTTATTATTTTTTGAAGTTAATAAGGAGAATTAATTACTGAAAATGAAAACGAAGGATAAACCTTCGTTTGTCAGCAAATTCTGTAAACACTGTTAACAGTGCAGAAAATCACAGTGAAGAATATGTGAGGAAAGATGTAAGGCATAAACTCACTGATGTTACAACAACTAATACCGCTGAGGAAGTTTAACGGCGTAAATGAAGTTTTCTCCATAACCACAACACTGTTAGTCGTTAATTCTATTTTATTTTAATATACTCTTCTCTCTACACTTCATTCTAAGTCCGCTAGCGCTCAGCATACTTAGCGAACATTAAGCTATGCAGTTATGAAATTAAACTTTTACTTTCGTCCTTTGAAAACGTAATCTAGCGTCAGAATCACGGGGGTACACAGTTATGAAGAGTTACAACGGCGCGGCTGCGGCAGGACGCATTCACGCCGTCCCGAGTCCCAATGTTACAGTTTTATAATATTGTCGCTAAACGCTGTACAGTTATACAAAACCGCAATGCGTCTCGGGTATTCAACGGATCGTGAACTTCGAAAACAATGGAAATTCTAGTCATTCTAGATATACAGGAAGATGGAGTTCAAAAAGCTTAGATCTACATACAGTCTTTGTTAACCATATTGAAGTGTTTATATGCAATAAAATTGTGCCTCGAAAAGTAGAATATATAAAGATGAGTAATGCAACAGTGGGTGAATAGTGAAGCCTCGTGAATACAATTTTCACATCAACCCTAACCCAATTCAATACAATAATATTTGAACATACACACTCATACCAAACGCGGTTAAACGCTTTCATTTTTCATCTTGGAAAATTGTTCAAAGGAAATCGTTGTTTATTATTTCTTATTTCCGCAACGTAAACAGCAACGTTTAATTATTTCTTTCTTCGCTGGTTCTTTGACATCCTTTTTTAAGAGAAAGTGGTTAAAATATAAGCTCGGATATTAAGTTTGTTATGTCCGCTTTTATTATGAAATTTCGTTATTAAGGGTCCCTGAAATGATCAATAATTGCAATTGTCAATATTTACATGATATAATACACATTGATGCGCAAATTGATCGTCTAACAAATGCAATTGAAGCGATTGACAATAAACACACAAAAAATTGACAATTGCTATAGATCGTTTTGGGGACCCTTAGTAGAATAGATAGTAGATATTCACATATTAACTCTGTAGGTACGTATCGTTTCCATTAATTTATCCGCCTGTTTTCAATACTTCTACAGATTGAAGTATAGTTATTTTATCTCAGGTACAACGTCTTCACATATATAGAATTAAATAATGACTAAATATCAAAATATTGTACGACAAGTATCAACATTTTGAAAGACTGACTATGAAGTTTCTTGCCCATTTTTATACACTACCGTTCGGTTTTTTTCTTGTGTAAATGTTGACGTTCAAGTGTCTTTTAAAGGCCTACTTTAAATAAAGGATTTGACTTGTGACATTATTTCTTTTCCGATTGACTGAAAAGGTTAATAAAAAGGACTCCAATTCACACCCAGCTTATTACGTGGCTAGAAAAAGACGTCAAATTAGTTGGGTCCCCTATTTTTTCTCGCAAGGCTCTCCTCGTGTTCGCTAACTAGTCGAGAACCGAGGGCTGGGTGTGTTGGGGTCGGATTGCACAATTTTTCCATACAATTACCTTCGAAGCTTCGAGCCATCGGTTCATTAGAGCTGGCGCGGTCGCACACTCCAGCTCAAGCTGTTATGCTTATTTTTTTAGGTTGTTAGCTTGTATTAGGGGCGGAAGTGTTAATAAGGAACTGAGTTTCAATATACACAATTGGTATAATCTGGGAATAATTTAAAATTAAATGAAAATTGCGATACCAAAACAGTTTGTACATGAGGGCACCCCGCACACAGAAGTGTTGTGGATTATTATAACTTTGAAGATGACATCAGTCCAGATTGAAATTAATTAAAGAAACCTAGACAAAAAAAAAGAACCAGAACTTATAAGCATTATTTTAACAACTATTTAAGCCCCCCCAACATACAGAAGTCACGTTTGGCACGTACGAAGAATTTCTCGAAGAACATCTCGCGAGATGAGGCTAAAAGATGAAATGCAAAACGGATTTTCAGACTTGGTATGTTAACGAAACTTATATCAAACAGAGTCATCCTTTGAATGTTGGCAGATGAATGACAGAGCAAGAGCTAGAGGAAGCGTGAGCAGTAATGTGTGTTAAATTCACTTAACACTACGTATAAATGCATGCCTGCATTTGTGGCGGAGACCGGTGAGTATGCAACATGGAACTGGGAGGTTGGGATGCCAACAAATTGTACGAATACTTGATACAAGAACACAGTTATAGAAGTAGAATTTAATGTTGAACACACTTTTACTGCGAATAAAATTAACTTATTTTATATGAAGTGTGGATAGGAAACTGGACTTAATGTAACAAAGTTTTATGTCGTTTTGCGCTTTCATTTCAGTTACAAAACCTTTTAAGCAGGTACGGTGAAAAATGGATGTGTTATGTTAATTGAACATAGCGCAGACAGTAATTAATAATCTACCGTCTCTGCTGTTTCTATGTAATACGTTATGTAACGAAACAAATTATACCAACCCGTACATAAGAAGCCTTAAAATAACAATCAAAAGTATTACAAATTACCTACGTCTATTTCTGTTCACACCGTGTCATCATGACGACTGTAATCACAGGGGCTAGCACGAACCCACAGAGTAAACGTTTGTAACATAAATACAAAGATTTTACAATTGAAAATACTCGTTTCACATATCATATTTACGGAGATAATAAACTCAAAGCATTTATTTCAATAAAACCAATTACAGACACTTTTGAATTGTCAAGGGGTCGGTCAGTTAGAAAGATGAAGCTAGGGGCCCATTCCAAAGGGTAGTATGTTCTTATGTAGAAAAACGATTTATTCCGGTCTGATCCCCTAAGCCCCCCCTCCATCCCCCCCTTGCATACCCCGCTAGATCTTCTTCTGTTTTAGACTCGTGTCTTATCCACATTATCTGGGTTACTCTTTTTTTTTCTCGTTTTTTTTTTGTACAGTCAAAAGAAATTAAATGTTTTATGTTTAAATTTTTTTTTTACTTTTCCTTGCGTGCTCGATGGTATTTCGTTTTCGTGGTTTTCGTTTTCGAGGGTGCTGACACCGATAGTGAGGTCAAAATTAAAATCCAAGATGGCGGACGCGAAAATGTTCAAGTTTATCGTCATGGATGTCGTTACCGGAATAAATCAAAGATTTTAATATGTGTGATGTAAACAATATGTTGATTTAAAAGTAAATCAACATATTGTTTACATCATTCATATTCCAATTTTATTGTCAGAACGATGTAGAAAGACGTGCACAGCGTTAAAAGCGTGTTGGCAAACTAATTGTGCTGGTCGCAAAATGCTTTAAGACACATATTTGTATTTTCGATAAAAAAAAAAATCATACGAATTTACGCTACGTTTATGTAGCGCGTTTGTAATCCTAAGGCCTCTACATGGTTATTTGTAAAACACCAGCAACCTCTTAAGAGGTCATTGTACTCATCATTATGAACAACTTTTACTATGGGAGCAAACCAGAATCGCGAAAAAAAAAATCAGCTGTTCCCTACATTTTGACGAGTTACACGAACATAAATGTAGGGAACAGCTGATTTTTTTTTCGCGATTTCAGGTTGGTCCCATAGTAAAAGTGTTTTACAAATAACCCTGTATATCTTCCAGTATCTAAGTGAACTATATGAGATGACTGGTCTAACTGGTAAGTAATAGATGAGCCTTTATATTATAGAGGTGAGGTGTACCTGTGAATTATTTAGATCTTGAGTTATGATCGTGTGGTGGAGTATGATTTGTGAGGTGGAAAGGTTACAGGTGAATTGTAGCGGTTTATTTTCTAATGAATAAAGGGACTGTGAAATGGGGAATATTATAATTTTATAATGTGCCGACTTTCCTCCTTTCTCGAGGACATGAAACTTTTATGAAGACTAATGGCCGATTCATATTATTTACAGCCCGTGGTTAAAATTAAGACATAATAAAATTAATTAATTTTAATTTTTTAATTTTTTAAAATTAATAATTTAATTAATTTTTTTTTATTTTTATTTAATAATTTTAATTTTTCTTGTATCTTAACCAATAATAAAGTAAATTATATCAATCTCATAGCTTTGTATGGGTAGTTCTACGATAAGAGGTTTTAAGTTCTTAGAGAATACGGCCGCGGAGAAAAGTTGCTGTTTTTTCATTCAACACTTATATTACGATTTTTGTCCTATTTATGTATCTTTTCACGTAAGGGCAGGTCACTTTATGCATATTTTATTACTTTTTACAAGGCCAGGGTAAATACGTTGGGCAGGGTAGAGACAATAAGATCAGGGTAGATACTTATTTAGCCAGGGGAGAGAATTTGTGACAATAAAAGTAACAAAATTAGTAAAATCAACTTTAATTAAACATTGTACTTAACATAGAATCAGACTATCATTTTTACCAATCATATTAAACATCAACAGACTATATTATTTCAGCCTGCTCTGAAATTTAAAACAAAAATGTCTTTAGTGTCATTACAATACAACAAATAATAAAATATCTTTTATTAATACTAATTATACAATGTGTAAGGTTAAATGCGCAAAACCTCATACACCCCAATTAGAGCATTAAGTTAAAAGCATAATACAATGACCAAAACTATTTTTTTAAAGCTATTTTTATTAAGAAAATCGTGTTGATCGTAGCATTATTTTATGCATTCAAAATTGAGTCTTATTGGCATAAAATAAGACTTAATTTTCTTTGGCTCAAACGACGGATAGTATGGTAAAATACATACCTAATTTTTGAAAAAAAAAAACCTATATTAAAAATGACTGAAATCGATTCAGTAGTCCATTTAAACAAACTATTTTCAGGTTTTGCGCATATAAGTAATACAAATAATCAGACTTGCGATAATCAGAATAATTTTCATATTACCTGTATCTATGCTACATTTCACTAAATGAACATGTTTTAATCATAAAATAAAATTAAAAATGTAAATTAAAGGCACTCTCTTGCCTATATTGCTCTCTAGGAGTCAGTTGGTCGAGAGTTTTTATAATTCCTTTCTCTTTTTTAAATATTTTGCCTTTTCTTTTTGCTTTTGCGATTCATATTTTTCGGGATCATTTTTAATCTTTTCATATCGGAGTCTCGCTTCACGTTTCTTCTGTAATCTTTCTTCACGTGTTAACTTTTTCCGCGGTTCCATGATCTGTAACAATATTAGACAATAATATAATAACAATATGAACTGAGAACCTCCTTTATTTTTCAGTATTAAGAATTTACCAAAATTATTTAAATCTGTTTGTTGATAAAAATATGCTATATCTAAGTTTGTTTGCACTAACATTATTTCCCCTGGTCAACAAGTCTCTCCCCTGACAGTTATCTTGCCAGGGGAAATATGGCAGGGAAGAGACGTTTTCATGATAAATTATATTGTTTTAATTGACATAAGAAATGTTTCTGTACATTATGTATCACACTTAAACTATTGCATTATTATTAAATTAGACCAGTAAATGCAAATAAATGAAATGAATAATATAACTTTTATGACTTACCAGTGGAGAGACACAATGACCTCGCGAAACCAACACTTTGAACCAACGCGTCGCAACAACTAACAAATGTCGGCACTCATAAGGGCTCACGTGTTTGCATTGCTAACTTCACGTTGATAGATGACCTGGAGCGCTATTTGGAATATGGCCGTTTTATTTATTTATTTATTTATTTAATACTTCAAGCACATAAATGTACAGAGGCGGACTTAATGCCATAGGCATTTTAAAATTTGTGTTTGTAGTAGCGGAATTAAATTTGCCAGGGTAGATACCCAAAAACATTGGGACAAAAGTTAAGTTTAAAAAATATTGCAAATAAATAAATTTTGTTCTATTTTTCCTTAACAATACTTAAATATATTTATTGAAATTTGTGTTTAACTTACTTTACTTTAATAACTGATACAAAGAAGGTACGTATCGTTTGCAAATTAAACTGAAACCGACAGGGGGACAGGCCAGTGTAGAGACTTTTTTAGACTTTACAAGGAATTTCAGAAAAATATACTTTAATTAGGCATTTAATCGTGACGTTATTTAATAAAGTGCATTTAGGTGATGTGTTTCATTGCAAAAAATAACAACTTATAGAATAAAATTTATATTTTAAACTGATTGCCGCACAAGTTACCTCTTATCGTAGAATTACCCGTATAGTAGATCCACCCCATAAAAGTAGCTATCTCACAGGTAAAATTAGCTTACAAATCTATTTAATGCCCAGTTTGGTAATAAATCACGTTACCATTAGTAAGCAAAACGATTCATTTTTGTCTACAGGAACCGAGCATAAATGAAATTTTAACATGTAAGAATTTTGTTTTACAGTTCCAAAGGAAACCTTAAAATTGTCCAGCAATGAAAATAAAGTCATTGTAGGTGGTAAAAGTGGTGCTTTTGGCCAGTAAAACATAAAGGTATGCCTATAAATCGCGCACCACAAAAGACGGCCCCTGACGTCACGTAGCTCACATAAAACGTGGGGAGACAAACGGCAGAAGGTAACACCATACTCTGTCTGTAATGGTTATGGAGATATTTCTCTCATATGTAATGTATGACCTTCGATTTTCATACCCGGCGTCGAATAAGCGATTACGAGATTGTTTATATGAATTATGACGTCCAAACGCGACTTCTTTGATCGCGCCAGTACGTATTTCTGTAGGTGGAAGCTAAAGGACCATAAGGTGATTGCGGAGTGATTCCCACGAAATTCAAACTTTCTTAGGTTTTTTGCAATTTGCAGGTCAGTGTCAGGTTGTATCTTGATTAAAATATGATTCGCGATTATAACAGGTACTTATTCACAGAATTATAGTCATTAGAATCATTAATACATCTTCCTAAGTTAGATTTGTACGAAGAAATCTCCTAGGGAAAAGTGTTTATGGTACAAATCTCACATATAAAGATGTATGAATATTTCTAATGATTATAATTCTGTAAATACTTACCTGTTATAGTCGCGAATCATATTTTGACCAAGATACAACCTGACACTGACCTGCAAATTGCAAAAAACGTAAGAAAATTTGAATTTCGCGGTCTACCACTTCGCATTCACCTTAAGTCACATTTTATAAATTATTCGGTAGAACTCATTAAAGATGTCGATACCCGAAATTAGATATTAAAATCGACCGTGTATAAAAAGTAAATAGTTTATCGTTGTAGAATAAAAAGTATGATTATGAAGTTTTATTAAGCTATTATAAGAATCCAATATCTATATTCTTCTCGCTAAGAATTTGCGTTCTTCTAACAATCTTCTACTACTCTGTCCTTCTCATACTTCTGACTTTGTTCATTCTTCCTTTCATATTCAGTCCATTCTTCTTTGGAATGCGCTTCCTCTTGATATCAGGACGGCCACCAGTCGGTATGCATTTAAGCGGAAATTGCAGAGTTATTTTCAACACAAATAGAGTAATGTCATCTCAACACCTCTCTCCCTTGAATTTGTATATATATTTATATATATATCATTAGTACATATTTATATATTTATTATAGTATGTATGTGTATATAACCTATTTATGTATTTGTGTTTCTAGTTTTAACAGGTTTTTTTTTTTTTCTTCATTGTTCCTCTCAACTGAAGCACCTGCCAGCTTATCTCTTCACCACCCTTGGTTGACTGGTAGAGAATGCCTAAGGCATTAAGTCCGCCTTTGTACCTTTTTGTGCGAAAAGTTTAAATAAATAAATAAGAATAATTGAAAATACAAAAATGACAAAAAATGGACTTAATGGATTTTTATAAACAAGCGCGATGCTCACGTACTCGCACGGCAGCAGTCGCTCGGCTGTCCCATTTCAAAACCTAGTAAGGAACACTTTTTACAAAAATCATTCTAATGCATAATCTTGCTAACCTAGACTAAGTTAGCAAGATTATGCAATAAAACGATTTAAAAAAAAATGTCCCTTACTAGGTTTTCAAATGGGGCAGCTGAGCTGACGGTTAGGACACGGACAATAGGTGCAGTAATAAGGAAAAAATTAAAATTTTATGTCAGTCTGAGTAACTGTCATACGTTTAATAGCAAACTGCCTAACAGAATTTAATAAAATTCATAAAGAGGTAGCACGGTGCTTGCAGAAGGACTTAGGAAAATATTGGTCTTTGCAGGCAACATACCAACAACCAAATAGAAAAAAACTGGAATGCGAAAATGCGGTCACAGCTAGCATACAAGTACATAGCATAATAAATAAAGCAAGAATTTAAAGAATATAAATTAGTTTCAGCTTCCATTTTACTACTACACCTATAGAGGATGAGGAACAGGGTGTAAAGTTCACTCAACCTCCATAGAAAAGGGAGGATCCTCCGACCAGACGGACGGTAAGTGTCTGGCGAACAACTGCCCGATAATTCATGTCGGGCCGTTGTATCTATGCTAGTTGCGCGGTAAACTCTGCTTGCGAGATGCAGGATTTAGTGACGTCAGTGTGACGCGTTATTCGCATGTGACGTTGTAGATACCGCTACACACCTAAGTTTAATAGATAATTTCAGCGAATCCTACGACAAAGCAGCAAAGTTTTAACGACATATTACAAAATACGTTACTTCTAAAGCACTAACTTAACCCTTAATGTGACTTACGCGTCTCTAGGGGACCACACACATTTCTACAAAGACCATAAACTAAATTATAGCTAGATTTTAGTTCTAGGTACTGTTGAGCCGACTGTTGAGTTCTGTTGCGACTTAACATGCATCTTGACCGTACTTACAGAAGGCTTATGATGAAGTTTGAGGACTCGGAGAATTAATTTGATGGGGAATTCTGTTGACGGTGTTGCTAGAATAGATGGACAATAGAATTATGATATACAATGGAGGATTAGGCTGAGAGTTGAGGCATACATTGAAGGATTAGCCTGAGAGGTGCACGATGGGCGTAAAGTGGACTTTGGAAATAGTTTAGAATGACAATAGGGCATTGAGAGGGCCTTAGTTATCTGTGGCGATGGCTTGACTTATCTGTTGTATGAATAATTATTTTTCACTTTTATATTGCACTTGCTCCACACAAATTCGTTTAACACTACTTGCTATGTAAATCAGTGACAGTTATTAGTTGAAGTTATTCTAACACGTGAGTTATTTCCACGTGATATGTTTGTAATTTGTAAATTTTATGTTTATGTTTTTGTCCATGAACTGTTAATTAACTACACACTACCGAATTGGGAAACTGTAAGGGTAGCGTATGTATTTATGTAACATCAGAATATCTTAAGTGGCAGAAATACGTATTATTGAAGTTAACTCCAAAATTAATCGAGCAAAGTTAATAAAATTTATACGGGACTCCTGAGAGATACCTAACATAATCAATAAAAAATCAATAAAAAATTAATTTTTGAAATCGATTGACAATTGTCGGATATATCGCGTAACATAAATTAAAAAAAAAGCCTAAGCCATCATTGAAAACTCTTAGGAAAGCAAACGACGCAGTTTCGTTTACTTGAATTTTCAGCAGTCATTTTGGTATAAAAACCAAACTAATAAACCGATTTTGATGAAATTTCTATGGGACCACCCTATAAGTAAACTGTTTCAAAAAAAGGGATTTTTTTAATCGGTATATAAATGGAGCTCGTTCTGGAGATGGGGGGGTCACGGACGGCTCTGAAAGTGCGTATACCTCCCCAGACTCCCCACAGACAATGGCCCACCTTCTATCCTGCGCCACAAGCCCTGTTACCTGAGTACTTGATGATCTTACGACTGCGTCAGTGAGCGGGGTTCGCGCAGCTGAATTTTGGGCCAAAAATATTTCTTTTTGCCATTTATACGCTAAGAAGAAGTTCTGGAGTTCTAGAATGGAGGAGTTCTGAGGTAAAAAACAATATAAAAAAAAAAAAAAATACAACCGAATTGAGAAGCTCCACCTTTTTTGAAGTCGGTTCAAAAGAGATTATACAATAAGCTAAGGTTTGTGGTGAGGCTAGCTGCTCTTGATAATAAGGAGGCCATTAAAGGTTAATTAAAAGCACCTATGCAATGCTAGGTCTTTGCTCGATTACTGAAATACGTTTATTTACTGCGTGCATGACACGTAGTCACCATGCGAGTTATTAAACTTGAACTACAAGTAGAATTATACTGTGTTTGAACTATGGATGGCGTATTAAAAGGGAAAAGTCTCAGAGCTACGGTTAATATTACGACCAAATTTCTTTATTATTCAACGGGCTAAGATTTGTATTGAAAACTACTTACTTTGTTTATGAAACAAGCACGATTTTCTTACAAAAATGTTTACTGTATAGTTTGGCATAACAATAAGGATCGATACAAGGATCAAGTTTTCAGTTGCAGACAACTTAAGCGGGCTTGATGCGGGTTGCAGACCAAGAGCTAAGCTAAGTTAGTTTAGCTTAGCTCGCCTATATGATGTAGTTTTTCGGCCTTTTCTATTTGGTTTATCATATTAATCTTCTTGTAAGATGATAATTATCACGTGATAAGAAGATGAATATGATAAGCCAAATAGAAAAGGCCGAAAAACTACATCAGATATGCGAACTAAGCTAAACTAACTTAGCTTAGCTCTTGGTCTGCAACCCGCATAAGAGTGAGAGCAATGAAACGATCATGATAACATTTTTGGTGAAAAGTTTATAGTTTTAGTATTACTGTTAGCCTGCATCATCCCACAGCTGGGCAAAGGCCTCCCCCCATGACTTCCAGCTCTTTCGACCCAGGGTTTGTTTTGTCCAGCTCATCCCGCCATCTTCTTCTTATTGTTTTATTGTAATTAAATGTTTAATTTAGAAGTTGGTCTTTTGAGACTCACAAGTTACTGTTATATTAAAAAAGTTTTCACCTTAATTAGATTAAATTGGATTTCATTAATAGGATTAGGTTCTTAAGCAATACCAAATCGGTTTTCGACAGGTTGCACCTGTTACATTGCTATTATACGTACATGTCCGCCGTGCCTCGGAAAGCGCGTTAAACCGTTGGTCCTGCGCCTGATCTCTCTCCGGTCGTGGCGGATTGCCGTCCCATAGGACTATGACAGTGAGGGAAGAGAGAGTGCTCCTGTGTCTGCTCACAAACTTGTGCACTATAATATCTCCCGCGTCTAAGAATATTCACTGTTGAGATTTGCCGCCGTGGCCGAAGTAGAGTCTAGAGGACTATATACTTATCGTTGTATTCACACTATCATTTCTGGTCTAAAACTAGGAGGAATTAAATCATACTGGAAAAGCTCTCATGAACTCTTCATTTCATATGAACTCCCATTAAGATTTCTCGTCTGTTAACGAATCTTAGCATCCATGCTACACTCGCTCTAAAAGGCACATAAAGAATTCCAAACACAGTTTACTTAAGTATCAGTATGTGCACTTTTATAAGTTAACAAGTTAGACGAACTCGCTAGTTCAACGACTAATAAGATCGCATACGTAATTTGTTTGCTTTAAGCTAAAGTTGGCAAGTTTAGAGTAGAACGCGGGAACAGTGAACTTGCACTTTGCGCTATCTTTTATTGTTTGTTGGCAAGTTTAGAGTAGAACGCGAGAACAGTGAACTTGCACTTTGCGCAATCTTTTATTGTTTATGTTAACATAGCGACAAATTTTTCGCAGACGAAGTTGCGAGCAGAAGGTTGTTAAGTATAAGAATAAAAGTATACTTGGCACTGTTTTAACAGCAAGAGCCAAACTATGTATGAACATCTCATCTTATTTTGCTTATCCTAAAGCCAAACTCCATTTCAATCACATAGCGAAGCTTCAGTAAGTAGTAGGTAATTTCTCTCCTCCTAACACGTGCACTAAGCGAGCCATTTTCCTGATCCTCTAAATAGTGAGTTTTATACTACGACAGTGAAACCGAGTCGGTTTCTAAATCTCTTCTTTTACGAGACTAATCGTCGACCTTTTTATGTTACTAGTGATGGAAATAGAGGATACTTCACAACTTTGGGGATGACCCACTTGAAGTTAGTCTAAGGCATTAAGCATTCTTGGACGTGTATTTTCGTCACTATAATTTAGAGCACGAAAGCCTGTTTTATTTACAGCTTTCAAAAGGCGTTGAAAAACTATTACGGTGTTTACGATTGTGATATTTTATCTTGCAAAAGTTTTTGTATCCTTGCGTTATTTCATACTTATTGTGAGTAATGATTATAATGATTCTGATTATTTCTTGAGCGCAGATATCTGTCTTGTATATCACTTTTATGAGGGAAGAAACAATAGATTGGCAATTACTTACTAACACAATGCCTTTTCTCTCATTTTCGTTCGAATAAACGACTAAGCTTTTCTCTCATTTGCGTTCTCTATATCAAACTACGATAATAATAATAATAAAGCTTTATTAATTCCACACAAAATACAGTTAAATCAAAATTAATACAACAAATAAAATTTGCATCCTGAATTTGAATAACTTACCTAAAATTATTGAATTAATTAATTATTAGAATTAATTATATATCATGTGTTCTAATAAATTAATTGGTTAATTTCGATTAAAATAAAATAATTGTAATAATAATAATAAAATAAAATAACATTAGTGTGTGGACCCCCTTCGGGTAAAAGCCTCCTCCAAAGAATTCCACTTTTCTCTATCTGACGCGTGGGCTAGCCAGTCTCGTCCAGCGTTCGCAATAATCTCGTCCTGCCATCGGGCGCACGGCCGACCTCTGTTCCTGGTACCTCGTGGACCTTCCCATTTAGTTGTCCTGATTGTCCAGCGATTATCAGAATACCTTGCAACATGGCCTGCCGACAAACTACGATACCTAGACAAACTACGATACCTAGGTATATTTACCGAAACTCTGACATGTCAAAAAAATGTTTCACCTATTTTTTATATCTCATGTTTCGTGCCAGTAAACACATACCACGCGACATAGTTGTCAACAGCTAACATATATTACGACAAATATTGCCAAGTCACACACTTCAATGTAGTTGAGACGCCCCACCGAGTCAACTGTCAGCACTATCACTGGAATTACACATCACTAATTTTGTGGGGCGTATTTGAACTCATAGTTTAGTTGTGACATTTCGGATATAAGTTTGGGGTGCATTTAGAGCCTCGAGTCATAATATTTAGTAGTCAGCTCTACAACCAACATATGCTCTTCTAAAGAGGAGCTGTTTCTGCATAGCTAGATAAGGGTATATGAGTCTAGAATAGGATAGAAAACTATTATTCCAGACCATAGGGTTAGTAACAATTTTGCTTAACTTGTAGTGTTAGTGGGTTACGGACACAGATACAATTGAAATTTAGCGTGGAGCTGCATCCGCCTCCGTAACATCGGGGAATCCCACCGATCTGCGAATACACTGAGAATACTGTTGAAGCTGCCGCAAACACGCGTCATCAGGGAGTTCAATATTCAGGGGATAAAAAAATACTAATAGAATATAGGGTTTCTAAATTCTAGACAGCATCATAATCTATCTAATATATAAAATTCTCGTGTCACAGTGTTAGTTACCATACTCCTCCGAAACGGCTGGACCGATTTGTATGAAATTTTGTGTGCATATCGGGTAGGTCTGAGAATCGGCTACTATCTATTTTTTCTTTTTTGCAAAACGACGTTTGCGGGGTCAGCTAGTGTACTATAACATTATAATAATATTTGGATGAGCGATTTCGGTGAAAGCAGTCAAAATACCGTAAAATTTAAATAACTTTGGATTAGTAATATAATTCATGGAAGTTCTAACTTTGGATGAATTCTAGACAGACAGCTGTTACGACAGTTCGTGTAAATAACGAAGTTTGTTAATTACCTATGACTTGAGATAATATAACTGATGAACCTGTAATCATTATACAATGATATGATGTGTATTTGAAACAGAGGCAATAATAAATTTCCTGTACTTATAGAGGTCAACGGGCCTCTGCGAGTTGACTTCGACCGCTTGAATTACTACCAAAGGTCCGGGACCCTATGTTTCCGAGATATGATATGATACAGGTTATAAATACATATGCGAAAAGCTTAAAAATAAATATAATAATAATATAATGGGCCTCGACCAACACCTAAGGAGGCTCGCGTTGGGCGGCTGGATCAAGGGCTTGATTCAGAAAGCGGTACTTCTGGACACGGCTCGCATTGTTAGGAGGTTCCTCTCTCTGGAGCCCTGACCGCCGGTAGCTTGGACCCTGTTCCCGATACCGGTCGGCTACTATTTTTTACATTTTTAAATGTTTTTATATTTTTATCCTAATATTTAAAAATATAATTTAAATATGTATATAGTGAAATAAAGGAAAATATAATAATAATGATGTGTACGGAGTCTGTATGAAACACAAGTTTAGAAACACGTAGTTTTTGTGCCCTTAGTACGGCTAATCAACATTTTCCAACATAAAAATCACTACATCAATTTGTTACGATGAAACTAATCTGATTAAATCTAAACCCGGGCTTGTAGACGGAGATTTTCTGAGACAAGAAATCTAATTCATATTCCGAAGAGACTCAACCTTTGGAGGATACAAGGTCATTCTTGATATTCCAAACTCTAATTTAAGCTCTGGAACCAATCAAACAAGGGCGTGGAAGAGTGCTGGGTGAACGCAGGAAGTACTACCGATATCGGTATAGCACTTACGGCGAATAATCAACACGATGTCGGTAATAGAGTAGCTGTTATTGTTTTAAACAGATTCTAAAACCGTGGGTCTGTCATACATTCGTATTAAAAAAAAACAGATTTCTGGGAGTGAGTACAGTCTGAGAGTAAATTCTGCTATTTCTTACAGCAATACATTTTACGAGGTTTAAAAAAAGAAGTTTGTCGCAGTGAAATATTTACGCCCTGTTTCGTCTGGGTACACTTAAATTTCACGCCAAAATACTATGGAAAAGGTTGGCGTAGGCTACCTTAGTCTTTAAAACGCCTACCAAAAGCAACAAAGGCTGGCTCCAATTAGTTAACAAAACCCTAAGGTTTAGGTTTTGCTGGTAAAACAAAATACCACATATGAACTAACAAAGACTTTGAAACCTGTGTTTGCATACCAAATGAGCTCCTAAGAGAGAATAGGCTACCTTACCTATGACACTCAAGTGATGTACAAGGATATGCATTTAGCAAGGATATCATAATTATCGTTCGAATGACGGCCTCGTTGGTCAAGCGCTACTGCTGTGCACAAGGTCCTGGGTTTGATTTCGAGGTCGGGGAAAGTGTTATTGAGTTTTTCCTTCAGGAATTTCTCAATGGCAGCCCGTAGTCTTCGTGTTCCGTTGGTGACAATAGGCCCCTATTAGGGACTAATCACACTTATTCAGCTCTGTTCAGCGTTTGTCCATAGAAAACAACGATTTTGTATGGAGTCCGTTCAGCTTTCCGCGACTGAACGGATGCGTACGCATCTCATACAAAATCGTAGTTTTCTATGGACAAACGCTGAACAGAGCTGAATAAGTGTGATTAGTCCCTTATATGGGACTTAAATCATAACTGGCGTAATGTGTGTGTACAATAGGCTCACGTCTACCTAACCCTTCGGGGATTACAGGCTTGATGATATGTTGGTCTTGACTTGACGCAGAACGGGCCTTTCGCAAAATGTCATCGTGAATAATTTTGGTCACTTAATAATAACCATAATTATGTACTTTTTGATTGATGATTTTTTGTATAGTTTTAATAAATCACTTACCCGATTCTGCAGTGTTAGTATTAGGTCTCTCCTGAGAAAAAAAAATGGCGTACCTAATGACATTCTGACAAAAAAAAAAGTTATTTTCGACGTTTTGCGAAAGTGACATTGTGTGAAAATGACGTTTTGAAAAAATTACGTTTTGCGAAAGTGAAATTATGCGTGATGTGACCAAATTTTTCATGATAACATTTTGCGAAAGTGACGTTCTGCGTCAAGACCGATATGTTTTAAATGAAACCAGTAAAATGTGTAGATAGATTGCCTACACAGCTAAGCCACAGCTACAAAGGGCCTGAAAATAGGATTGCGAAGATAAAGTTTCTAAAGTTAGCGGAAGCCGGGAATTTATCATGTCCGTGGATGAAGCGCAACTAGAAATGTTATTTTAGTTTGCTCCGGAGTTAGCTTTGAGGGGAGATGTTTTGATTGAATGCTGAACAGTATTTTTGATAACTTATTTGCAGAATTAATACGTACGTACAGTCACGAGCATAAATATGTGTAACTGATGTCAGATATTTTTGATCACAACTAGGTATTACATTCTTCTGAATTTGACTGAATAGGCAGATATGTCCAATATTATTGCATCCTAAGAGCTGACACCTCTTTTTGAAGCCGATGCAGCATTCTATATTTTGACGTCGCACGACTCGTCAAATAGTTTTGGTGTTCCTTCGATGTCACATATTTGTGCTGCCACTTTTATATGCCTTCCATAAATTGTCACATAATTATACATACAATGTGTTAATGAAATAACCCAAAACCTGAAACTAGTTTGTTTAGAATCGGCAGCAAAATCGAATACAATAATTTTTAATATGGGTTATTTTTTTTCCAAAAAATAATTATTTGTGATGCCGTGTCTAATATTTTTTAACGACGCTGTATGCTACTGTCCAACGCAATGAAAACAAACAGCGCGGGCGAGGGTGAGGAGAGGGCGTGCTAGAGCTGGCGCCAAGGCCGGGAAGCGCGCCGGCGGCGATAGAGCTACGAATCTGTAAGAAGTAGCGCGACAACAACATTTACAAATATCTTTTACTATAATTTTTGAAAATAAATAATTATATGTCATATCAATTTATTAATATAAAAATCGGTTGGGGTGTCCGAGGTTTTGGGTTATTTCATTAACACTTTGTATATGGATGAATCATGAAGTCAGATATTATTGCCAAGCCGTCCATTGTAATATATTTATACTTATGACTGTACGTACGTAAGACTCTTTTAAATTAACTTGATATTCTATGTTATGGGTTTGGTTTCCGCACTTAGTCCTTCTAGTGGACCATTGTGCGTGTTGACTGGATATTATTTGAATCGTACTTAAAGTCAACTTAAATTCACATTCATAAATCATAACTTAATTCAACATACATATCAAATTAACGAAAACATTATCAGCAAACCAAGAAAAACCACAATGCAAAACATGAATTCGTGTCTTGAATGATTAGCCGCACGAACGCAGTGGGTTCAATGTCTGGACGCGGCAATAATTCCTTGAAAAATGCATTACAACTTTCAACTTCTTTGTTAAAATACTGCACGGAATCTGAAAGTTAACTCTATGATTTATTTAAGGTTTTATTGCTGAGTAAGTAAGCCGAAGGATATTTATGCTTTGATGATAAATTAAGTCTGCGAGACGATTCCATGTTTGAGTTACTAATAATAGCCTTCCGATCGATTTCGGTCACGGTGGCCAATCTCAATCCAGCAGTGCTATTCTGTAAAAATCTCACCGTGAAAACTAAGGTGAAGTGAGCTGTCATTCCACCTGATGTTAGGGATTGCCCCTATTGATAGCTCACTTCACGCTTACTTCACAAGTTATCACGGTGAGATTTTTACAGAATCGATCGGCAGGTTCGCAGGAGATATTATAGTGCACAAGTATGTACGCAAACACAGGTGCACTCTCTGTTCCTTTACTCTCATAGTCTAACGGACGGCAATCCGACACGACCGGAGAGAGATCAGACGCAGGACCAACGGCTTTACGTACTTTTCGAGGCACGGGGGTATTAAACCGCGAATGTCTTAGTTTCGCAGCCTGGAGTCTGAATTTGAGCCCGTTTTTTGGTAATAGGCTCGCCCTTATTGCATGGGACTTAAGCATAACTGGCGAAAACTGTACTATGGGTACACCTCTGCTTAACTGGTCGCGGAATATAGGCGTGATGTTATTTGATAATAGTATAGTATTGTATATTTGCATAGCACACGTGTGAGCACTATGTACCTAAACTATAAAGCTACCATTTACTGGGTACGTCTTTCATTGACTTGAATGTGCCCTGGCAGCTGAGAGTATGTCATGCTCACTCAAATGTCTCGCTGATGGTGGCGTGTGTGTTGGATCATTGGGTTCCTTTAAAAATGGTTGAGCTGAATGGTGCTGATCCATACGTCATGTTCGTGAACGGGCGCCGTCAGTAGGGACTGGTCATCTCTTAGCCGCCACGGCTTATTTTAATTTATTTTAATGGTTCTTTTTAGTCCGGACGCCTTTAACGTGCACGTCTTTCTGCATCATTCTCACATGTATAATTTCAACATGAATGATGTAACCGAGATGTTTCTAACAATTTTATGATTTAAAAGTGTCCGTGGAGTTTCTTGTCCGTTCTTCTCCACAGGTACCTACGCTTTGGAATGGGCAACTAGCTTCATCTTTCTGACTGACCGACCCTTGACAATTCAAAAGTGCCTACAATTGGTTTATTTGAAATAAATGCTTTCCGTCTTATTACAAAACAATTTCTAACTTTAGACCTAGCCTAAACCTTCGATCTAGTTACTGTATTTTGAACTTTATTCCTACAAACGTAAAGTACTTAATGCTAAATTGACAACTTAGACTCGGGTTTAACGTCAGTTTTTGAAATAGGAACTTTAATTTTGTCGGATTACAGTTCGAAGTTTAAAAATGGCTCGATGGTTTAAACCTGGGTCTAAAGTTAAACCTTGTTTTGTAATAAGGTACTTTGAGTTTGAGTTTCGAGTTTGAATTAGAAATTACTGGCTGCAGAGATTTAGATGAAAATAGAGCAAACTGACATGTATATATAGGCCGACCGCTTAACTGAGACGTTTCCTGAGGTAGCTGCGCGGTGCGGGAGGGGTGATAGTTGTCACAAGTTGACGAATCACTGAGCTCTCGCATCACGTCACCACACCCCTCCCGCGCTGCTACCTCAGGCAACGTCGCAGTTAAGCGGTCGGCATATAGACACATGTCAGGTTTACTTTCCTAAACTCACGCATGTATTAACTTCGTCACATCACAGGCCTTTTTCAGGTCAGAAGGGGTCGACTCAACACGACATATTTGATCCCAAATCTTTTCCCTTCTTAAATAAGTAAAATCCGATAATCTGCTTTAGTCTGTCCATCATAGAAATGTTAAAAAAACTATCTCCCATACTTCTGTCTTATTTCTTGGTGTCCATTATATTTTATTCATCTCTCATACAAAATCGTCCACTACTCCCTCACCGCTTTAATTAAAGTAAGTGTAGAGAAAAAATGGCTTTCTTTAGCATAGCTCAAGTACAAGAGGGTTTTCAGGTCATTAATGATGCGGTTGGAAAGTGCACCCTTGTAAACTCCCGTGTCGAAGGGTGGGCGCACTTTCGTCCTTTACAGTATATAGAAATTAAACTATAGAATTTGTGGATAGAGTAAATAACTATCATTAGATATAGGAATGTTAGCTTGGAAGCTTAAGGGATTTGGGTTTTTAGAAAAGAAAAGTCACCTTTTTTGAAGTACTGCTATAAAGGCTCTCCGCCACAGCCGCGTTATTATCGGTCGATAATATTGGATGCGTTATTGCTATAATGCGTCTCGATTCCTTGCCACACAGCTACACTACAGGCCCCCCGCCCGCACTACACGTTACTACGTTATTAACGCAGGTGTATGTAAGATCGTATGCGTCCTAATACAAAATGTTCTAAGAACTCATATAGGAATATATCAGGACGGAGGAACGCAGGCGTCCTACTTCTATTGCGTCGCTATTGGTATACCGCCGTTTGCCCGAATTTTATTTGCCCTAATATCATTTGCCATAATAGTCAACAGCCATAATATTATACGACGTAATATTAATTTGCCCTACTCTTATTTGCTATATTAGTCACGTGCTAATAGAAACTTGGTTTCCCATAAACTTACCATAACATCATTTGTCATAACCATTGTAAGCCCTAATTATCACATGCCCTAATTATCACGTGCCATAATTATCATATGCCATAACATCATTTGCCATCGACATTGGGTGTGTAACGGTTGTTATATCAGGAGAAAGTGGATGCAATCGGGACTTTAGGGCACCCCGACTCGGGTAGGTTAGGTTAGAAGGGGATGGCCTTCGTGGTTATTTTTTTATAAACCACCCAGAAGTAGTTTGTTTCCTGTAGAAATATCATGAGCAAATTCCTAGCTTGGAAAAAGATTCAAAAACAATTTATTATGGCGCTTAAATAATTATTATGTCTAATAATCATTATGGCGTTTAAATATTATGTCTAATATGGCAATTAAAAATATGAAAAACAATACGTATGGCACTCATATCTTATGGTATCTAAGTTTCGGGCAATTAAAAGTATGTCATATGTCTTTTAGGGCAAACAAAACATTCGGGGAAATGAAATTCGGGTAAATGAAATTCGGGAATATGATGATTATGGTATATAATCTTCGGGTAAACAATAGACAACCGTCGCTATTATCGTAGCAGTGTGTAACTTCATGGCCATCCTAATACAAAATGTACTGAAAACAGATATCGCAATAAGCCATCCGATATTATCGACCGATAATAACACACCTGTGGGGGAGAGCCTTTAAGGTAGAAAAAGGTAGATAATACAAAACGATGACGAAGCATCAATGACAACAAGCGATCCCTTAAGCAAGCTTTCATGAAGTATATTAGAAGACTTTCCAACATTAAAGGCTGCACGATTTCGACGGTTATACAAAATGACAGATTGTAGACAGTTTAATAAAGAAATCTGTCATTTTGTCTATTCTTCAGTCGACAAAACCCTTTTCTATGGTGGTCAAGCTACGATGGTGTGACCTATGTCTAGCTAACAAAATATCAGAGCTTATATAAGCGATAGCTACGTTTTCTTAACAGCGAGAAAACTTAATTTGCTCACTCAAAGGACGTGAAACCACAACGCTGCAAGGGAACTAAGGACGTCTCACTTCGGACGGAGTCGCGAATTTTAAATTAAATTAAAGTTTGGTCGCGTGATCCGCCTAATAGACGGGCTCACAATAGAGCGGGGGAAGCTATTAAAAATGTTCAACTAATAGTTCGCGTTACGTCTGGCTGCATGTCTGTCGGACTGTTTGTAGAAGATTTTATGAGGAAAAAGTTGGTGTATTTATGAAAAATTCATTTCAAGTTGAGTTGTTTGCTTTTTGGGAGGGTTAAAACTTAACATTTTTAATTGGTGATGACAGCATGCTTCGTTAATGTACTAAAACTAATTTTAATTAACTGTCAACGGTTAACAAACTTGTTGAATATTTAATTTTTCTTTGTTTGCCGCCAAACACTGAACATTTTTTTAATTGAAGCTTTTACCGGAATTTTAATTTCAAACAATTAAGTTTAGCAGTAGCTAATAATGACTTCACCAGCTAAACTACTAACGAAGGTGATAGAAAAGTTAACTAACCAATTTCCATTTAGAAATAAAGCCACAAAGTGGTGTTAAGCCGTCAGTTACCGACAAGGCGCATTAGCTAAACTAAACTTAACTTGGAACTGCAAAGTTAAATATGCATGATGAGAAATGCATGCATGTGGAAAATAACAAGCGGGTTCTAGGCAAGTTTTAGGCGAACCGCAAGAGTATATTTTAAGTTGGTAGCTACGGAACAGGCTTCTGTAAACGTTAGGAAACGAAACGAAGACTAACTAAGAGGTTTTTACTTTGTCGAACGACGTGAGGACTTTTTTAGGTTACAAATTAGCTGGAAATTTAGTTCCATGTAAGAGTTTAAAAAAAGTGGCTTTTACAATACAAATGCAGTCCTATTTAGCCCTTCTCCCGATAGTACTCGTTGGCATATGAATAACCTTTGGAAAAACATAAATTACAGACCTACATTTATCGCCCTTCATTAATTCCTCCGCCTCCAGATACAAAAACATTCTAACCACCGTGTTCAAGATTTACAGCCAAGTCATAAATTCTATTCATTCAGCCGACTAGGCCCCCGAGAACTGCGGTCTAAGTAATAAAAACAACGCCAGGTAAATTGGGACAAATTCAGGCGTTTGAAGCTATCTAGACGAAGCAAACAATGGTGTCGTCCCGAAAAACGGTACTGAGCTATAAAGCCCAGGCGAAATGATTTCCACGACCCACAATGAAGGTGTCCGGATCTCTTATTTCGTATTCTAAATCACGCCAGCAAAAAGTTTTTCGGCAAACAAGAAAATCTTATGAAGATTTGTGAACTAAATTATAGAGGGAAAGTTTTGGTTGAATGCATGGGTAGTAAGTTTGACTTCGGGTGCGATGGTCAACTTCAAGTCTGAAAGAAATGATAGGTTGGAAGTTTTGGCAGAATTCATATTTTAGATTGATCCTCTACCAGTTTTGGGATTGATCTAATAGTTGTTTCCGTAACAATTAGTTTATTATGCCGTATTTGACTTTGCCCCACAAAGTCAAATCGAGCATACTGCCATGTTTTTCTTTGCAACTCGAGTTTCCAGCCGACTGTTTGCTATTCCAACTCCAGTAAATTCACTCAGCAACACAAACTAACGTTCTTAGACTACGATATTATGCAAGACCTAGAAATTAGGCAGTTCACCGTGCTTTGAACAATATGATAATATTCTGAACGCTGAGTTGCTCGTAGATCAGAGTGGCAGTCTTGTTACTGAGACTGAAACTGACTGCTTCGTTAGTGTAATGGTGAATCCTCGAGATAAATGTCCTTGTGTTGCGGTGAGCTTGTTAAAGCTTGAATAAAATATGAAAGCGCTAAATCTAAGAGAGTATTTGTTACATTTCACTTTTTAGATAGAGCCTTTGGTTATTTTGAAGTCTTGTTTTCTCTTCAATAAAATTTTAGCGATTGCAGAGAGTTGAGGTAATCCAATATTTGATTCTAACTTTACCTTCAAAATAAGTTTTTTTTTAGACTTCGTTAATCAAAGGAATTGGTAAAACTCGGCGAATATTTGTTGATATATCAATTTGTAGAAAAACTGCCCCAAATACTTACCTACACAAAATAATTAATTTCTGACATAATAACTTTTTCCACTTAAAACTCTCGGATGCGTGAGAAAATTTAGGGTCCTTGGATACTAGAGCTCCATATTCCATCAGAGCTCGATGAACAATTTGCATGTGAAAGCGAGACCGGCTGGCGAGCGTGATCTGAATTAATGAGCGCACGATTTGACGTCAGCTAATGGACGCTATTGATTGAGATTTTGCCGCGGTTATATCCGACCAGTTTCTGGTCAAGCCGACCGAGGTTTAGTGGACTGCGCTCGGTTTTCAGTTCATCACTATGAATCTGTCTGTCGTGGTTCAGGACCTGAATTTGATCGAATTGTAGAAACATACTTTTTGGGAAATACAATACACGAAATACTATATTAGCAATTTCCGCAATTAATTTGATTAATGGGTAATTCGAAGAACAGAGTAAACAAAAATACCGCAGAAAAAGCTCAAGGGATTAACAGGAATTGTCTTAAAAAGCTTCCAAGATTTGCACAAAATCAACGACTAAAATCCCAAGACGCTTACAAAATCCTCAAGAAAGCTTTCGACATTTACACCAATTTCCGATACGAATGAGTTTATTCCGCTAGTTAGAGGCTCCTTCATTGTGGCTTCATATCTCCCGATTGCCTAATAATTTGTCGGCTGAAATGGTCGCTATTGATCTGCGGTGGTCGGATGGACCGATTTAGATAGAATTGATCGCGGAGTGCTGTCGGCATTCAAGACATCGATTAGGTGTTGAGCTTCAATGCCTTTGTTGATGACTTGTTGAGAGATTTAAACGGTTGCTTGAGGGTTTGTAATGCTTTATGATATTCAGAGGCTACTTTTTCAAGTGGGAACGTAATAATTGTGTGTTATAATAGCAACAAGAGAAAACGTGTTCGTATCTCCATAGGCACTTTGTAGAGATCAGGGTGATATTCCCTTGTGAAATCTTTTGCAAGGGTCCTTAAAATATTGCGCTGCTACAAAAAACACGCATTGCGTGTGATAAGAGCTTACTGTATGGGTGAGGAACGATTTAATGGCTTCATGTGCTTCAGCATATCCACCCGGAAAAGAAAGATCAGTAAGATAACAAAGCAATCACCCTATCTGTTGATCTGAGGGTAGTAAAATAAAAGTTTGAGAACTTTTCCGATGTCTTGCGCCATCATCGTCACGTGGGTGGGACTTATAATGCTAATAACAGTTCCGTGAAGGCGAGCTTCCTGCCGTAACGGGTTTTATGTCACATTACTTACTATTAGTGGCAAGTTATATCAATTTTATTGAAAGGGATTGCTTTTGTTTGTGATTGTTATCATGGGGTTACAGCACTGCCTAAATCTTTGGGGATTTAAGGGGTTGAAGGGTTGCTGTTTGCCGTAAGGCGCTTTGAGTAAGAGGTTGTAAACTTTCTTGTGTTTGGTGGACGGCTCAACATGCTTGCTCCATTCATAACAAAAGTTAAAGGGAAAAGGAAAATCAATTCTCTTCGACCTTAACTGAATACGATATTTGATCTTGAAAACATGAAACAAAGCTACACTAATTCAGTGACAACTTCAACGAACGTAAGTCCACATGTAGACACACGGGTCACACCCATCTTATACACTGACTGTCCGCACCTCTGTTTACCGATCCATCCAAAACTCGATCAACTAGTAGCAAGCGTTAGTCACAGTGCCAGTGAATTCAGCAGTTTGTTTGCGAATAACCGCACGAGTTGACGAGGCCGGCTGTACCGAACATTGCACACGGCATTCAATTCCGTTTGAATTTTCAACACTTATTCGTGTGGCTTCCAACAATTGCTGTGGGACTTTCGATGGAGTTGAGTGAATGCCGAGGTATTGTTGAGTAAATTGGACTGCGGGATTGATAGGTGAGCGATATTAAAGTGAATTATCTTGGGACTTGTCTCGGCGGAGATTGGATTGAATGAATGGCTCACCCTTGTTTTCTGATGGTCGAATTTAGACGAAACTCAATTTTAAGCCGCCGTTAAGTCTCATACTGTCTCTGTCAGTTTAACGTTTATTGTAGCGAGGGACAAACTTTTTAGAACGTCTTCAAACTAAGTGTCGTTTTTTAATTTGAGGTTATACACTATCAGATCTCAAGAATAGAATCTCTCTTTATTATGTACACCATATGCATAAATATGTATACACGCACCCATGCACGTTAAGCTGTTGATCCCGGCTGTCATTCGTGGATCTTTGATATTCGTTACGGGACGTCAGAAGCCCGAAAGTCTGACAACCAGTCTTATTATTTATTTATTTATCAAAAACTCGCAACCAACCAAGGACCAACCAACCAACCACCAACCAACCAACCAAGACCACCAAACCAAGACCAAGACCAAGGGATATCGTATTACCCAGTAACTGGTTTGTGGAGGTTTATCGGCAATAGCTCCATGTAAAATACTGGTATTCAGCTGCATCCGGTTAGACTGAAAGCCGACCCCAATATAGTTGGTAAAAGGCTAGGCAGATGATGATGATGCATAAAAATAAATGCAGAAATAAGTTAGCTGCAAGTTAGCTGTTATAATAATCGCTTAGCAGCTATAATCAATCGTAGGATAAGTTACTAATGATTACCTAATTACAACTAAAGTGATGTTCAATTAATAAGCGTGGCTATTATGTATTCTGATACGTTGTGGAATGCATAGCAGATAATTAGTAAACCGTAGCTACTACTGAGCTAATGTAATCAATAGTTAGCTTTAGATGTCATATTATGTAGTACCCAATTAGTCAGGTATGCCGAATTAGATAACAAACAAGGCTGGGTAATAAGCTAATTATCTGTGACGAGTTAAGCTCAATTAATTGGTGCAGAGGTAATTGAAACTATTAGAAACAGTACAGGACTTTGTTAAAAGTTGATAGCGACATTTACTTTTTACCGTTGAACTCCACTGTAAGCTGCCTTAAAAGGCTCTTTGTTCACACATTTTTCTTGCCGTGAAAAACGACGGTTTATTCGCCGTGTGTAGGCACGGTCATCAGTGTTGTATGGATCAATATGGAAGCTTGTTGACGGACGTTTTGTTACACCAAAAATCAAACCATAGGGACATGCCAGTAATGATATCCATAATATTGTAAAAAAATATTTGCTCCAGCATAATTCATCAGGGAAAAAACAGAGGAATGCGTTTGTATGGAATAAACGCCAACGACCACTTGACCACGTTTCTACTTCAATGTAAGGATAACATGCTTTAGTGGATATTTTGAAATACCGACTTTATTTGTATTGTTACTATTGTGTAAGGAACAATAAATGTACCTGTGTGTAGTGCACTTTAAAAAACTTAGCAACTCAGCGCTGTACGTGGTTCTAATCTAAAATAGCTTTCAGAAAGAAAAGAGGGAGGTGTGACCGTCTATGTATTGGTCAAGAAAATAGTAATTTAAAACGAATATTATGAAAAACAATAATTATATGAAGGTGTAATCAATCATAAATGAAAGCACTTTTTAAGTCTAGTTATTTGGATACCGTCTCACGTTCAGATTCAGGATAACGAAAGAGCAGATATTTTGGCCAACCAAGCCGTGTCAGATGGAATCACTGTATATGTTCCTCCTTTATATACAGATTATATAAGATTAATAAAACGGCAGTGTACAGACATGTGGAGTGAATACTTTAACCAGAGGTCAACAGAAAAGGGAATTTGGTACAAGACCATCCAACCACAGCTTCCAGTGTATAATTGGACTGATCAAAATATGCTTAGCAGAAGAGATTTAGTTATGGCACTAAAACTCCGTTCCGGTCACATTCCATCAAAGAAGTTCGGTTTTCTGATGAAAAAGGTAGCATCACCCAATTGTGAAGAATGTGGAGTAGTCGAAGATGTGCAACATGTTTTGATGGAGTGTGTGCGGAATGGGGCTTTGAGATTTAATTTACTTGGCCCTATAAATATGTATGATATTAAAGAGTGTGTCGGATTGAGAGCGCTATCCTGGCATGTCCTTTATCGGAACAAGCTAAGATACTGTACAAATTGGCATTCTTTGTTTTAAAGTAAGTGTTACCTGTTTTTAAGCTTTTTTTGATTGTGCTGATGTTACAGGGCGACGTTATCGCTCAGCGATAAAGCCCTTAAAATAAAGAATTAGAAAAAAAAAAAAAAAGTCTATTTATTATGTTGATTTGTCGACCGTTTTCTATTTTGTTAACTACCTGGTGCTTGTTAACAGGCCTACACTGACCTCCCATACCTGTTAACACTGTAATATGAAAACATTGTAAAAGCCAATTATTTCGTAAAAGTGAAGTTATTCCCCGGCTCTTTTCCATAGGAAACGACCAATCGGAACCGTGCACCCGCTGCTGACGTTTCGTAAGTACCCATGTAGGTTTATGTGAAATAAAATATTTTGATTTGATTTGATTAAATAAATTGAGTTTACAAATTAACAAGCTATAAAGGAAACTTGTTAGGAGCTTTAAGATTTAAGGTTTTTATTGTGCCGTAAAAACATTGTCCTCGTCGGATATTTGGTGCTTTCGATCCTATAGTGTTTGATTAGGTACCTATTTCCCTTATGTATTTTAGAACATTAACATAGACGTACTTTTGCGAGCAGGGTTCGCCGAAACTTTTAACATTCAACATACATACAACAGGTAGTGACGTAACGAAATCGGTAAATCCCAAGGGCGGTATTAAATATCGCTATAAAGTGCGCTTGCAGGCAATAAAAGTACGGATAAGGAGGTTTTACAATCGTATGTATTATGTTAGCCAGCATGTTCTGTTCAGCAGTTGAAAGTTGATAGTTGAAGACTTAGAAAGCTTCAATAAAAGTCTAGATAAAAGGCTTTTGGTCCATCCAAAGGTTGCACGGAAACTATCTCTATTAGAGATAAGGCTAACTATTAAACTTGAATGTGGACTTCCAGTTAAATTTTCAGTTGTTAAGTATGTCAGATTATCAGAAATTTTGAACACGTTGATTTTTAGTGAAAATTGATTCAGAGGGCACACCTTGGTAACAGGCGATTAATTATCACACCAGCGAGAGCCAAAAGAAAACAAAAATTGATATCCCCATGCCTCCCCTAAATATGAAAATGTGACGATAATTTTCAAAAAGCTGACATTTTCTGCCGCATTATAAGTAGCAGTAGCTGAGAATCTATTGCGACTAAGGTAAGATATTAATTACCTTCCTTAATTATTACCTAAATCTATTTGCAAAATTTTGGCTTCAATAGAAATTGTTGCAGGTCCAAAACGTTTATCAAATTAAAACTCATATTCAAACTAGGCTGAGAATCAGCACTTTTTGAACGTCAAAATTACATAAGACAGTCCTTCAAAACGCCCGCCCTTCACCAGCCATGCTATTCTCTAGGATACAGCCTTGCGGGCAGCGCTGTCGCAGCGCTGTCGCGGTGTGTTTGACAGTTGCGACAGCGCTGTCCGCAAGGCTGTATCCTTAGAGAATAGCTCCCCTGGTCCTAGTGATTTATCCATGATATATTGCCAAAGAAAAACTGGTGTGATGACTGAGAAGTGTTTATAGGAGATTGGCCGGAGAAAGGAACACACAGGGAAGAGTGGAAAGCTGTGGGGGAGACGTTTGCCTAACAGTGGGACAATACAGGTTAAATAAAAAAATCCAAAGACAACATATTCATACAACAATAATAATTAACTGAATATCCATGTCTTGTACCAACAGAATACATCACAAACTTTCAAGCATCTTACTGATTGCTCAGCTGACTGCACTTCAAACGGCAAAGTTGATTGAGTTGGAATATTGCAATGGTGGGAGTAGTGACGGTACTGTGTATGTGTTGATGTTAGTGGGAGGAATCACGCCTGTGGAGTACGTAGTCAAGTGATATGGCTGGCTTGAATAACTTGTACACGATATCCGATATGTAATCCATACTTATATGCGAAAGTAACTCTGTTGTCCATCTGTTAACTTTTTACGAAACCACAAGAGCCAAGCATTATGAAATTTGACAGGTGGGTAGCCTGGAGAAGACTATTTACTACTTTTATTCCGGATATTTGTATAAAAATGGCAGCAGGTGTCGTTCTGTTGTTTCCGATGAAACCTCCAAGGAAGAAGGCATGTTTATGTATATGTATGTTTGTATTTATATAAAAAAATATGAAATACTAGCTGCGCCCCGCGGTTTCACCCGCGTAAGTTTTGATCCCGTGGGAATATCGGGATAAAAAGTATCCTATGTGTTATTTTGATGTATAAACTATATTACTGTAAAGTTTCATCAAAATCCGTTCAGTAGTTTTTGCGTGAAAGAGTAACAAACATCCATCCATCCATCCTCACAAACTTTCGCATTTATAATATTAGTTGGATAAAATACACGCAGAAAGCCGCGACCAACAGACAGTGTAAAATAAACATATGCATGACTAGTAAATACTTTCAACAAAACAATCGGTGATAAACCACATATTCATGATATATATAATAATATGAGTGTTGTAGTAGAGTTAAGGCTTTCCGAAAGCTTTTGTAGAACTCTGTTATTTACATCATATAGCCGTATAAAGTCGTATGTTTTACAAAAGCTTATCCAAATTTAAATTTCCTGTAGGTCTTACGATAAAACCAACAAAAAAGTCCTGAAACAATGAAAACCACACAGAGGTAGTTTCATAAATCAATTATTACGTGAATAGGTACTCATTTTGTCGTGTGTATCCACACTTTATACCTACGCGTTTATAATTATTTCTAACCTTTACTGTTTCAATATAATCGGCCAGTAATTTTCATAGAACATGTTTAAATTGTAATGTAATCGTATGAACAGGTAGATATATTATCAATGTTTGATTGACATTGATAGGTACATCTAGGCTATAATGATGCTTAACTTGGTGACTAATTTGATTTTAAGTTTAAGATAGCGGTGTGGTATGTCATGTAATGTTGGTCTCACCGTAGTATTCAAGATGATTGTTGAGTGTACACTCTAGAATAAACTTAATATTAGGGTCCCCGAAACGATCAACTGCGATTGTAGTAATATTGCATTTCGCATCAATGTGTATCAAACGCGTGAGGGCCTTGTGGCTAAATAATAACAGCCGCACAGGTCGATCGATCAGGTTAAGCTACGCTTGCCGCGGTTGGTCTGTGGATGGGTGACCATCTTTACATAACAAGACCCCTCCGTGCCTCGGAAAGCACGTTAAGCCGTTAATCCCGGCTGTCATTCGTGGATCTTTGACAGTCGTTACGGGTAGTCAGAAGCCCGAAAGTCTGACAACCAGTCTTACCAAGGGGTATCGTATTACCTAGTAACTGGGTTGTGGAGGTCAGATAGGCAGTCGCTCCATGTAAAATACTGGTATTCAGTTGGGAAAAGGCTAGGCAGATGGTGTGTATCAAACACGTAAATATTGACAATTGCAATCGATCCGTTTGGGGACCTTCAGTGACGTAGGTACATTCAACTGCACATCCGTGATAACAATTTGCCTTTGACTGACAGCGCTTTTAAATCATAGCGGGAAGGCCGGTTTTCGTAATTTCTAGTGTTTGTGCAACATGCGTGATCGTACTAGACAATCAGAAAGCAGTAATTGAAAACTAACCCCCATCATTGAAAGACGAAGCTGAAGACATTCGATTTCTTTCAAGTTCAAAATGAAACACATTCCAATGGTTGAACAAATGTTATTACATTCCCAGACGCAACCCCCATATTAAAGCTTTCACACCAAAACTACCTACATTTACGAAATCTCAAGAAAAATGGCTTCTACACTGTCGAGCAAATAAAATACAAAGTGAGAAAAAGGAAAAAAAAAACTGCGAAGTAATTCTTATTTGTGCGATGTCGTGCGTTAACCCCGTCTTATTGGCCCCGTGGTAGCGATGGGTGCCTGTTGCTAATCTCGACGGATACCCGACTAGAGGTACCTACAGGAAATACTTACGTAGGTACTTCAGATGGTAGGAAATTAAATACAATTTGTATGAGCTCGAGGAAGACGCTTGTAAATTGCGTTGTTCAATTAGGATGTATTGTATTGTAGCACTGGATTCAAGCTTGGATGTTCAAGACCCTTCTATGAAGAGGTTTAATGAAACAGACATCCCGGCTAGATTGGATTGTCGATTAGATTGAGAACTACAGACATGTTTCGAACTTTAATGTAATAATAATAATAATAATAATAATTTTATTGACATAAAAGTATTTTACATTAATATTTGGAAACCCTGACTCCTGCGCTAGGTTGTAACCTGTGTTACAGGAATCAGTGTCTTCTCCCAGTAGTCTTACACAGGTTTTATGCAATAAAATCTAAACAATCCTAAATTATACAATATCTGCTTGAGGCGTATGTTTGAGTGTAGGTGTGTGTGTGAATGAGTGTGGGTGAGTGTGTGTTGTGTAGTGTAATGATGTGGATGTGTGTGTGTGTTTATCGTGCATGTTTATAATGGGGCCTGCCAATTGCATGGTTTATGTCATTATTTTTTCTGTCTGTACGTAATCCAGTGTTTGTAGCCAGCTGTTTATTTTCTTTTTAATTTCATTTTTAGTGAATGGATTAATATGTAGGGCATTGTTTATTTTATTGTAGATATGCGTTGCAAGAAAAAGATGTTGCCGTCTAGCTGAGGCAGTCTTACATTTGACGTATTTACAAACGTTAGTGATTGTGCGTTTAACTTTGTAGCTGTTGCTTATCGGTGTTATTAGGTGTTGCTTCAATGTGATATTGAGAATATATAGCTGTCGAACAGTGAGCACTGTACAGTTTTGGTACAACGATGTAGTCGGGAACCGATACGGTTTGGAAGTCATGACTTTGAGCAGTGATCTTTGAGCTCTCTCTAGGTGTATCATAATTGTTTTACAGGCTCCTCCCCACACCGTGATACAGTAACCAATTATCGACTGGGCTAGAGAAAAGTATAAAGTGCGAAGAAGGTTGAGATCAGCCACATGTCGGAGTTTCTTAAAGGCCCAAATAAGTTTTCTAACTCGAGAGGCAGTTAGTTCGACTTGGGGCCGCCAACTTAGTTTTTCGTCCACTAATACACCTAAGTATTTTATATTTGGTTTTTGTGATATAGTTAGACATGCGCACTGGAGCCTATTTTCAGGGAAATCGCAAGAGTGCACCTTAAGAGTTATTGCTATTGGTTTGGTTTTAGCGAACCTGAACTGCACATATGAGGTTTTGGCAATATTAAGGGTAAGTAGGTTTTCTTCCAACCAGTTACTGACTTTACAAAGTCCCAGCTCTGCCATGCGCTGTGCCTCCTCCCAAGTCTCTCCATGAAATATCAGCGCGGTGTCATCGGCGTAGCTAAAAATTCTACCCTTAATAAGCTGTTGCTCACATAGATCATTTACATATATCAAGAAGAGACTCGGGGAGAGGGCACTACCCTGCGGCACACCATAGGTGACGCTGGCTTCGCTACTGACGTTTTCACCTATCTTTACACTTTGTGTCCGATCACTCAGAAACTCAGTAAATATACTGAGAGCTTCTCCCCTAATTCCTATGTGGTCTAGTTTGGTCACAAGAGTGGGAATAGAGACGGTGTCAAAGGCCTTCGCTAGGTCGAGAAAGACCCCTATGCATTTCTGTTTAGCATCGACCTTCTCAGCAACGTGATCAACGAGTTTACCAACTGCTTCTTCTGTGTTTTTCCCAGATCTAAAGCCGAATTGACCATCCGATAAGATTTTGTTTTTTTCTAAATAGCTAATAAGTCTAGTATTCAAAAGCTTTTCTAGTATTTTTGACAGCGCCGATAACACTGATATAGGTCTGTAGTTTTTAACTTCGTCACGATTCCCACCCTTGTGAACTGGCGTGATAAGAGATTTTTTAAAGACTTTGGGGAAGACTCCCTGCTCAAAACAAATCTCAATGAGTTTTGTGATCGGGGGTATAAAAATTGCCTTGCCAGTTTTAAGTAATTTTGCCGAGATTGTGTCCCATCCTGTGGCGCAGTTTGTTTTTAGACTGTTAATTACAGATTCGACTTCAGTCTCATCAGGAGAAAGTAGAGCAAATGTATTAAGTGCTGACGGAGAGTTAAACTTATATGACACAGGTTGGGATCTTCGGTTTTGACTGACAGTATCTGCAAGTTGTTTGCCTATATCAGCAAAATACTTATTTATAGTTTCAATTTCTTTCGATGCATCCTTTGTAGCAGGCAGTAGTTCAGTCGCCACTGTTTTTTTTTCGACTTGGTTAGTAATGGATTTCACTATGCTCCATGTTTCTTTGCTGGTTTGTGAAGATTTTAAAGCAGCTTTTTCATGATTTATTCTTAACTTTCGAAGTAGTAAATTACAGTAGTTGCGGTATCGTTTATAGGAAATCTCCATAGTGGTATTTTTTGGGTTTTTCAAAACCTCTTTGTGGAGATTATCCCTATGTCGGATGCACCGCAATAGACCTGGAGTTATCCATGGTTTGATAATTAGCTTACGATTAGGAACAGTAATAACTTTTGAGTGTAAGGAAATTGCAGTCATTAAACAATCTACAAAGAGTGTAGCCGCCACATTTGCGTTGGAGTCATTCGTTATAAATGAGAAATCAGCATTTTTTAAGTAATCAACAGTAGCTTCAATATTTACCTTTGTAGTAGATCTGTTCTTATTGGTTTTACAAGGTTCATTATTTAAACATAATAATACAGAGGCGTGGTCACTTACAGTAGAATCCATCACCACAACTGTCGAACCAGGTGAGGCATTTATCATGAAGTGATCAAGGCAGTTGTGCAGTCTTGTTGGGTATGTGTGACCTGGTAGGAGACCCAGTTCTGCGGTTAGGTTGAGGTAGGATGCAGTGTTTCTGTCTGAGTTATTCGGTTTTATATCTATATTTATGTCTCCAGTTAAAATAATAGTTTTCCTGTTTAAACTGCCGATTATATTTTCAAGGGAGTTAAGGAAACTGTCAATACAGTACCTCGAGGGGGACCTATAGGCTGCTAGTATAGATATATTTGTGCCTACATTTAATAAAAGAAAGTTAGCACCCTCTTCATCTGGCTCTTCAACCATACATTGAATGTGATTCTTTGTGTATATTACAATACCGTCATTTTGATTGCGAGATTTTTTTGAAGAATGAGTGACGTAATTTTCTATGGCGGGAATAGGTTTTTCGTTACTAAGCCAGCACTCCGTAAGAATTATAATATCTATTTCGAATGCTAGCCTAGCTAGTTGTGCCTGGAAACCATCTAAGTTTTTATAGATGCTCCGAATGTTCTGTGTTATTATCTTAAGGGACTCACTAGGATTTTTAATAACTGTGTTACATGTGTCTGTATCACAATGATAAGATGTTGCCACTGTGATGTCATCTACATGTGTTAAGATATTACTATTTGTATTAGCCATTTGTAGTCGTTTCTATTTTACTGCTGCCAATAAATTTCTCAACTTTCAATCTGTATACCTGTAGATAGTCGGGTAAAATTTCATTCTTTACCAATACCAAGCAGAACCCAAATGTGTGTGAGCGAATGTAAGTAGATGTTTGTAGGACCGAGTGTAGTTGTAGTGTATGTTTGTATTCTGTGTTGTTTTTTATGTAGTGTAATAAGTGGAGTTTTATGCGTTTAAATGTGTTATGTGTATACATATTAAGAACAGAGAGTAACTGCAGATATAAAAATAATAAAATTAGCAAACATTTATAAGAAAAGTATTCAGCTCTGCCTAGTCATTGCGCTAGGTTTATCTTAAGGTCGGCTTCACTTTTCACAAGTATGTGTTTCTGCCCTTCAAATTGACGCAGGAAAATTTTCCCATTTGAGGTCCAGCAGAACTTAAAGCCGTTGTCGGTAGCATATTTGCGAGCCAGGTAGAACAAACGCTGTGATTTCAGTGTCAGGCACTCAGATAGATATATTGGTTTTGTCTCACCTTTTATTTTGATATGAGCGGTGTTCAGCTTTTGTTGGTTATTCTTGCGATTGTACTGGCGGACTTTATCCAACATATTTTCTTTTGTAGTGACCGAGCCGAAGTCGACGATAATAGATGGAGTTCCATCCTTTTTATAAACTCGGAAAATATCTTTAATGTCCTGGCGCTCGAGTGAGACTTGGAGAACACGTGCTGTCTCCGCAATAATCTGGCGAAGATCTTCTTTATTTTCTCCTTCTTTCTTTGGTATGTTTCTCACTTCCATTTTTGTAAGACAAAGCATTCGCTCTAGATTTTCTACCTTGTCTTCAAGCTGATTAATATAATTTTTTTCGGCTTTACGTTCTATTTCAAGGTCATTCATTTTAACCTTTAACTCATCGTATTGCTGAGAGACGAAATTTAAAGAATTTTTTATTTCAGCGTTCTGTGCTATTATTTCTTTCATTGAATTTTGCAGTGCCAGATACTTAGTTTCAGATTGAGCAGTAGACGACTGTAATAAATCTCTCATCTCCTGCATAAAGGACGATAAGTCGTCCTCGCGTTTACGTTTTCGCGTATTGACGTTCTCTGTCTCAATATGGCTTAAGTTAGGCGCAGAACCAGATAGCGTGATAGCTGAGACGACCTCACTAGGTGTGTCAGGTTCCTTAGGTTCGCTAGCAGCAGGCGAGGCCGTCAGCTCCAGCCGCGGCGGTGTTCGTCGGAGGGGCATAATATTTTGTTGTAAGTTGAAATTTAGTAGATTGGAGAATACCTTGCGTGTCGCCCTGGTGTGTGCTGAGCTCCGAATACTAGGCGCGCAGGCAACGAGTGGAGTAGTAGCGACGGCCCTCGTCACTGTGACAGCACTGCGTAGTGACGCTGACGTGGGCGGGGCCTGCGGTGACTGAGATAGCACGACAGATTGATGTAGCGGGTACTAGGAGCGCAGGCAGTCAGCGACGATGCGTGGTGTGTGAGTGAGTTAGCGGAGCACTACGTAGACGGAGCTGCTCACTCGCGGCTCGTGACTCGACTTTGTTTGGCGTTGGCGCGCGTACTGCTTTGCGTTATGCACTCCTATTTTTGAGATCGATTTAATTTAATTAAATCACTTCAAATTATATACAAAATAAAAATGTACAAATTTCACGGCACGTCTACTCGTGTTCGAGGTCCGGAGAGAAGGGAATAATGTAGAATAATGTAGGCTATGAAGTTTACTTATTAGTCGAGAAAGTCTGATGGAGCAGGCTCTGTCAAAGCATCTAGGCTGTGGGACAAGCCTATCTTGGCTTATCCATCTGAAAACCGCTAACATGAGATACGGAGAATTACGAATAATGAACCGGAACAAACGAGCCGATTGTTAACTAATCGGCTTATTCGATTTCGATTCATTTAAGCTTATTACTTAATAAAATTAATTTAAATAACGTGTGTTACGTAATTATTATGTGGAACCCACATCAAATCAAACATCTCGTTAGTCTTATTTTATCCGCAGACTGGGCTTACAAACCTAATAATATTCAATTACTCATTACTTTATCCGTTTACAAGAACAACCTTAGCACAACTTAATTAAACGAACATTGCAGACAGTCTATTATATTTATAGCTAACACAATATAGCTCCACAAGAGATATAAATGTTCAATCCGATTGGCACAATATTTGATTAAAAAGTTCAACAAATCCACTATTGAATCACTAGTTTATATCACTATTCAACTCTCACGCACATCCCCCACACTAAAAATTCACTAAATTCACGTGTCACTGGCTGTCAACAATAAAAATGGGAAAACAATAAAACCGTTATTCTATTTTCAAAATTGAATTCGATTGTCCCAAGGTTAGGGTATTTATTCGCGGCGCCTGTGTCGCGCGAGGCGGGCGGTCGGCTCGCTCTTCCCGCCCATCTGACGGGCTTGCCGCCCTCGGTGACGTACGAAAACATTGCAGTCTTAGCGGACCGGCTAAATGTTGTGTTACATGAGCTTTTAAATGTGGTATTGGTTTGTTATATTGGTTAATCGAATAAATTGGGGGGGGGGGGGGTGAAAAATACTGCTTAAGCTGTACTTACCCCACACAAATTCGTGCTAAGTAAATAAATGTTATAACATCATCAATATAAACTAAGTGGCAATAATACGTATTATTGAATCTAAACTCAAAAAATATCCAAGCAAAGTTAATCAAATTTATATGGGACCACCCCTGAGGCACCCTAACCACTGAAAAAATATTTTTGAAATCGATTTACAATTGCCGGAGATATCCCGTTACATACATACAAAAAAGAACAGTCGATTTGAGAACCTGCTCCTTTTTGAAGTCGGTTAGTTATGTAAAGATACGGCACAATGCATCCCATGAAAATTCCACTAAGCCACCACTGAAAAGTCATAGGAAAGCAAACGAAACAATTTCGTTTATCAATTCTTTCAAATAAAAAAATGATTTTGCAAATCGGCTTATAAATAACGGAGTTCTGAGGTAACATATATAAAAAAAAAATTCAACCAAATTAATAACCTCCTCCTTTTTTGAAGTCGGTTAAAATTTTCTTTTACACATATTTGTGGTTGTTGGTGTTGTTAATTTTGCGGATTTGCACCGCAAACCCGCTGATATTAAGTTTCAACAATTTCGTTACATTTCACCGGGTGTTTGTAATGTAAACTTTGTATTCAGCCGCACTTATATCGTTACCCACATTACTGCTCTCCCTTTTCCAAATTGGGGTACTTTTTCCTTATTCTCCGGTATCAAAATCTGTCAACCTATCGCTTCAAGGTGCCATTGGGGTGGCACCCCTTTCTTGCAATTAAGTGTCCTAAGTGCTCGTCACGTTGTCGATAATGTCTTTAAGGTCCACCGCAGCACTTATTTTGGGAAGAAGTGCCAATCGTGTGATGGACGGGAGTCTGGTAGAATTACGTAATCAACGTCGGTTAACAAGTGGTGAGATAAAAGCGATTTGGATCAGTTTTTCGCGAAAGTAATCCTAATGTTGAAATTCTTCGATTATTTTCTTCTAAGCAAATAAAAAAAAAAGCATTTTTTTGCATGATTGCTTGATCTTGCGGTTTTCTTTAGGACTTGAGTCCTTATTCGACTCGACAAAAACAATCTACACTAATATTATAAAGAGGAATGATTTGTTTGTTTGTTTGTTTGTAATGAATAGGCTCCGAAACTACTGGACCGATTTAATAAACTATTTTGTGTTAGATAGTCCATTTATCGGGGAATGCTATAGGCTATATAACATCACGCTACGACCAATAGGAGCGTCGCAGCAATGAAAAATGTTGCAAAAACGGGAAAAATTACTAACGCGGGTGAAACCGCGGGGCGCTGCTAGTACCTACTAAATAATCTTACCAAAACTTTTTCCCTAAACATGGCTATATATAATACTATTTTCGCATTTACAGAGGCTTTTCTTTTAAGAAAACATCCCCCACCCCTGATAGAGACGGACGCCATGTCAAACACATTTCAGAAATTAATAATAAATAAAAGATTGTCAAAAACGAATCCGCAAATCATTTCCCAAATTACCGTATCCATATTTCAGCAGCTCGTACCGAAGGCATCCATTGACAACATTCTTCATATCGTGCGTGCGTAAAGGTAATGAGGTTTCAGCATTTAATGAACATTCGCTGAAAGGCCCCTGCTCACGGCACGCCCAAATGCATTTCAATGATTTACCACTGAAATGTTCAAAACTGGGTTATCGACTTTCACTGGGAGTTCCCGAGAATGACTCAAGTTATTTTTACGATTCCAGAGTTTGAGGTTAATCGAATCCTGGTGCTGTCAATACTGTTTTTTATGTGACAAGTGCATGGAAGGTAAGGTAACTAACAGTAAATGTATATTTTAGAGAAAGAACGCAACAAAGTTATGAAGTACCCGCATTTTGCACTGTATTCAATGCTTTTAGCGGGCACTCAGGTGAAGCCGGGTAGTGTCATCTTGGATATTACTGGGTTCATTTTTCGTATAACTTTTCCAGACTATTTTACAACTAACGTGTTGTTATGACAGCATTATTATAATAAATATATGTAGTATGCCTGTGCAAGTATAGACAGCTACATTTTTTAGTTCACCTTAAGCAAAGAAAATCCTGCAGTGGGACTACATCTTTTTTTTTATATTTTCTCTATATTGTGTATTTATGTGTATGTGTACAAAGAAACTATGTGTCTTTAATTTTTATAATTGGTTTTATACCGTTTTATTTAAAGATATGAACAAATAAATAACAGCTTGGTTATTATTATTAATGTTCTTACGCAAAAGATACAAAACATCTTCGGAAATCGAGGCAAAAACATTAATCTTTTCCAAACTAGAGGATCGTTTGAGAACCACCAAAAATATTACCCACATGGGCATTTTCGTTTAAACTGCTACCTATCTTTGAAAATAGCTTACTGAAATTGTTTTGGATATTTTAGCTAATTCTTGGTTTAGTCGAATGATAAATCTTACAAATTTTGCTATTTATGTATTTTTTTTTATGATAAGGCGCTTATTTCAAATAATATATGTAAATAAATAGTAACTTAGATACGTTTTGGTCAGTACCGTTACCAGATAATAAAAAAGTCCGGAAAAAGGCCGTTACCGGTCGAACTCGAGTGTCCACTGAAGACAGATCAAAACTGACACTTCAAAAAGGCTGCTGGTGTTAACATATTTGATTTGGTGTTGTTATTTAAATAAAAAATCGGCGAGTAGTAGAAAAAAATCAGTACTAAAATGGATTCAATTTACGGTCACGGTGCAAGGACATGTCCACTTAACACATACCAAGGGGACAGAATATAAATTTTAAAATGTTATTAAATACTTGTATTATAATATTATAGAGTTTAACATGATTGAAAGCTACAAATTGATAACAAAAACTAAAATATGTGGAGTATGTAATAAGAAGCAAATAGCGAAGAAATAGTTTAACATAAGTCACATCTAAAAGAGGACAGTACTGCAAGACGTAAGATGCCACAATTCTGGATTTAATTTTGTTATTTGTTTTAAGTTTCTGTTAACAATTTAAGTAAAAAAAGAAAACTTTAGTCTTTTGCATCTATTCAATAATTAATCGATACTTCCATGTCATAAAAATGTTAGTTATTTGCAACTTGTATGTATGGGACATCCCATAAGAGGGTTGGTAGCTATTTTGACGAAAATGCCCACATACAAAATATCTTCCGAAATCAAAATATATTCAGCAATATTCCATCTCCGAAGTTTACCGAGGCGTTGGTCGAGAGAGGTCCCACAACCAGCATGTTCAAATAAACACATCATCGTTGAATCCCGGCAGAGTTCACTCGATGCACACGTCACTGTGAGGATGTGTGTACATGAGTGTCCCGTATCATTGAGCAGGGAGTGCATTCGATCGGACACTCACTGCTAGAGGTTTTTGGAAATTGCCGACCGATGTTTGAGGTGTGGAGTGTTTGGCCCGAAAGATGTAACGTAAGTGCATATCAAACCTTGGTGGTGGCACATTTGGGAGGGTGTCGCTGCATAATATGGTAAGTAGATATTAGAATCACTCATTGATTGCTGTATTCTGTATTAAAATCCCACCGTGAAAACTTAGGTGAAGTGAGTTTGAAGTGAGCTGTCAATAGTGTAAATTCCTAAGCATCAAATGCGATGACAGTTAACTTCAAGCACACTTCATCAAAAATGTTCAAGGTGACACTTTTACAGAATAGACCGTCTGTATTTTGAAATTGTAGCAACAAGAAGGTGAAGTTTTGAAGGTGCTTTGTGAGCACACAAAGCACCTCTACAACCATTCAGATTTTAAACTAAAATCTTTAAGCTGTAGTCGCAGCAATTGGCGCTACTCACGACTCCATACTAAAAAGATCGCCTTAACGCTACACCATACATACTACAGACATCATTACAAAAGTAAGTACATATGTACAGTCAGCAAAGGAGATAAGCATGCAGGGTCGTCGAATATAGTTGAAGTTTAGTAAGAAACCGATTGATGTTTTCGAATAAAATAAAATAAAATTAATAGAACACAAACAGTTCATTAATTATCAAATTAAATTTCATTCGAAAACATCAATCGGTTTCTTAGTAAACTTCAACTATATTCGACGACCCTGCATACTTATCTCCTTTGTTGACTGTACGTTCTACATACAGGGTGTTCGGCAGAACGTTGCACACACGAAAATGGCAGATAGGTGGGGTCGTCTGCTACCTACCCAGCCCAAAAAAAGAAAATACCTAGGCCCCATAGTTTTTTTAAATTTTTGAATAGGTTTATAATTAATTATTACTAAAATCCTCAGTTTTTTTTAATGCAATGCCAAGAAAAGCTCAAAATCACGTTTTATCCCTTTTTGTAATGTTTGATGGCTTATAACTTTTTGTCTAGTTACTATTTGCACCAAACAATAATTTTAAATGAATCTACCAATTGTCGAGACAAAAACAAAAAAAAAAGAGTTGCCAGTTTCGTCTATCCTACATAAAGTTCCTTCAAAGTTTTAAAACTCACGAATTTCGGTAAAATAAAAAAAAAACTGTGGGGCCTGGGTAATTTTTTTTGGGCTGGGTAGGTAGCAGACGACCCCACTATCTGCCATTTTCGTGTGTTCAACGTTCTGCCGAACACCCTGTATACTCCTCAGAGATATATTTTATCTAACGCTAATGAGCCCGTATTTGCCCACCGCTGTGCTCTTATCTGTAACACGCCATGGCCTTGTCCTGATCCCTGCCAATCATGCCGCCTTCAATTGCAAACGAATTTCCGCTTAAAGGAGCAAAGATCTACTTTTACGCGAATTTCGGAGTGGAAGAAACATCGAATATTTATTACTCAAGAACATCTAGTCTGAAAAGATTTCAGGTTTAATATGATGAAAGTTCTTCTGACAGGGTACTTTTTATAATTGGTTAGGGACTTGGGATGGTAGTTATAATAGATCTTTAGTGACCAAGGGGCTTTAAAAAACCCTTTCAACCTCTTTCTTTATCCGGGTATGAATGGCGTTATTAAAAGTAACTGCCATAAAATCACCATTTTGAGTTAAGGGTGGAACAATGTTGAGGGTAAAACTACTGGTAGGTGATACAAATGAGTTATTAGGTACGTAACAAGCCGTCCTCCCGATGGGAATTCTTATGGGCAAAACTGACGAACTTACACGACAAAGTTTCATCCCTTATTTAACCCCTTTAGGGAATAATTTTCATGATTGTTAAAGAAGGAACTTTTGTGCAAAATGGAACTCAAATGGACACTTGGCAAGGCGAAGTGATGACAGGTTTTGAGTAAGGCAGTGAACGAGTGGCGTCCAAGGACTGGAAGTCGAAGTGTCGGTCGTCCGCGACGAGATGGGCGGATGATATTGTTGCCATTGCGGGTAGAACTTGGATGAGGCATGAGGCTGGCACAGGAGCGTGGAGATTGGCACAAGAAAAGAGAGGCTTGTGGTCAGCAGTAGGTGCCGGGTGAAGTCGGGCTGTGGATGAAGATGATGATGTGCAAAATGTCATGCTTCTTGATCTAGCGGCTTTCGCTGTGAATTGTCTGTCAGTGAATGAATGAAAACAATATTTTTACCGACTTCACAAAAAGGAGGAGGTTCGTATGTTTTTTTTTTATGTTTGTTCATCGAATACTCCGCCAATTGTCGACGGCTTTTCAAAATTCTTTTTTTATTTGAAAGGGTATGCTCCCGAGGTGGTCCCATTGTCACCAAATCGGAATCTGATGAGGGAATCCCATGGAAATCGAGGGAAACCCTCAAATTTTGTAGGCACACCTATAGCAATTTGGGTATTTTTCATAGTGCAACTCGTGCATTTGCTCTCAGAAAGCACCATCCGGTGAAGTAAAACTGATGATGAAGACCACGACGGCCAAAGATACCGACTTCCGAAATTAAAGTTATTTTTCACTTTGTAGTGTTTTTTTTTTAATAAGACGAACAACGTTTAGTGTTCATTTGGAATCATTACAAAAACCATTCGAACTGCCACCTCCACAATGTCGACCTTAACCCAATCACATCAATATAATACAACCAGTGATTGCACATCTCTGCCCCGCTCCCAGGGGTGTCACACTATTTGTGCGGCCCGTAATATGTCATCCGGACATTAACCGGACATGCGACGGACTGCCCGTCCACCCACAATAATAATTATCTATCGATACAGTTAACAAACGGACGATAAAATCTATACCGCTGTCAATTGTAGTGACGATGTTGAACAGCTAAATGGTAGTTATCGATTATTCTGCCGGCAAGGTTATTCATTTTCCTTTTTAACCGACTTCAAAAACGGTGGTTCTGTATTCGACCCGTATGTATGTATGTTTGTAATGCAATGTAGTGCAACTTTGATAATTCTTTCATTAATGTGATCTACATATTTTCGAACTTTAATTTCGAAAGTCGGCGAAAATGCGGAACCAACGACACCGACTTTTACTATTAAAGTTATTTTTCACTTTTTTGTGTTTTTAGACTCACGAGTCATGGAATATTTATGTTACTATATATATAACTGCATTATTTATTTGTATATTCCATAATGTTAAGTGAACTGTTTGGTGAAAAAAAAATACCTGAGGTATGTTTATAATGAAGACTAGGCATAACATTATATCTAAAACATACGTAAAAGCAAGTCTAAGTGTTATACAAAGCTTAGCTTTAAAGCTGCCTTGTTTTAAAACTTCTAATGATAAAATTATCGTGACAATTTTACACCCCTTTTAACAACAACGGCATAAAACATAATTTTACTTTCATATTCCCCTTCCCCATGGATTTAATTCACTGACGCTCCATAATTATCAAATACTAGCTTCTGCCCGCGAATTCCACTGCGTGAAATTTCTATTTCCTCCGAACCACCGTGTCGCGTCACATCGCCTGCTCGCGCTGTCTTCGTTTAAGCTTAGATTTCTTTGTTTTTTTTTGTTTTTGCTCGGCTCCTGAGGGTCGTAGCGTGATGTTAAAAGACCTACAACCCTCTTCAAGAGTTAGACTATCAAATGCAAAAGGATTGTTTCAAATCCGACTGGTAGTTCCAGAGATTGGTGCGTTCAAACTCTTCAGCTTTATTATTATTATCTAACATATAAAATTCTCGTGTCACAGTGTTAGTTACCATACTCCTCCGAAACGGCTGGACCGATTCGTATGAAATTTTGTGTGCATATCGGGTAGGTCTGAGAATCGGCTACTATCTATTTTTTTTTTTTTTGCAAAATGACGTTTGCGGGGTCAGCTAGTCTAATATATAAAATTCTCGTGTCACAGTGTTAGTTACCCATACTCCTCCGAAACGGCTGGACCGATTTGTATGAAATTTTGTGTGCATATTGGGTAGGTCTGAGAATCGGCTACTATCTATTTTTTTTTTGCAAAACGACGTTTGCGGGGTCAGCTAGTAGATAGATAAGATTGTTTTGTCTGAGTGTACGGAACCATTATAAAGCTTCCTATGATTGCTCCTCGTTATACCATACGTTTTTGCATTCACCAGAATAGCCAGTATAATCGCCGAGCCTAATTCAATGAGTATTGAACCTAAAAGTTTTAATTAAACCAACAACGGTTTTGTAAGCTTTAATGAAAACGCATTGACATTTAATTTATGATCTAATTTTAATCAACGTTTGGTAATGTAATGTGTTGGCGGATTAGTGTTTATTACAAATCGAAAATTAGTTTATCTATTCATATGTTCAAAATGATGGCGTGACGGTTGACAGGGGAGAATGGAAGAAGAGCCCCAGCGCTGAAAACCAGCGCTGGGGCTCCGTCTTGGACAGGGTCGCAGCATAATGCTGAGCGATAGCCGTTTTGCGTGGATGTGACGCGTTTCCCCCTACCTTTTATTTATTTTATTTTTGTTTTTGTTCTTTTTGCGTCATGTTCACCGCAAATAAACGATTTTCTTTATTTTCTAAGTAAACGTGTTGAGCCGACCCCGAGTAACACAGGAGAAGTACAGGAAGATCATGAGGGAATATATATAGATCTTGACAAGAATAATAGAATAAAGTGAAAATCGGAAGAATATAAATTACATTTTGTGGATAACAAGGAGGAATAGGTCTACAAATCCGATATTACAGAGCCGAAAGCCCTAAAATTTCAACGCAAAAAGCTATTGGAAAACCTTCCGGAAGAAAAGTAAAAAATGGGTTGTGAAAAGTAATCCCTTAAAATATACCTTTATTAAACAACCCTAAGCTATTATTACCATTCTTAGACTGTCAAAGTTAATGGGTCCTAATTTATATGGAGGAAACAAAGGGAAAGAGGCTGGTTGATCATAAATATGATGTAAAAGTAGGGAACGAAAGTGTGCTATAACACGAATAAAATTGTGAATTTACGTTATAAACAAAAATCAGAAGGCCAATTCTCGTAATTTAAAACGTTCAAAATCTAGTCGCAGTCTCATCACGGCGACAAACAAATGTCAAAAACTTGTCAAAATGTAGGGTTAGACGTATTTTTGACAGATTAAGACTGAGGTCAGCCTGTGAACGTTCTTAAACTTACGAGAATTGCCCCCCCAGATCTAAAGGAATGTTTGACGTTAATTGAGCTTTTTAAATTCCGAGTTGAGCTGCACGATTTCTGACAAATGAGTGCACTGAGGACATCCACTCAATCAGTGTGGTTCTTTCTTCAAAAGACCATTTCAGACACCAATCTATATGGTATTCACATGGTCTGACCAAGAGTATGTCTGAACTTTAAAAGAGACTGACCTCTCAGTTTGTTTCGGCCTTTCTTCTCAGAGTAGTCAAATAGAAACGCCGACCTCATCTAGTTTTTAAAATATGTTTTAATCTACAGAAATAAAATCATTTATCAATTAACCTTTAGGCCAACCAGTCCTAAGGTATTATAATAGGTGGTACACTGTTATTAAGAAGAAAAGGTAAGACCCTAGTTTTTTGATAACACCTTATATACGGTAGATGTATCTAGGAAAACCAATACACAAATAAGGTAACTTCTCGCATAGATTTCCCAAATATATTGGACATAAATTGGAATTCTGTAATGTTATATAGGCAAATATTCGATGGGCCTGTCGGAGTGTATCACATGAGATATAATTGAAGAAGCAAGAGATGGATCGGAAAATGTGACGTATTGCATTTCTAACAGGAAAATACTACAGTATTTTTTCATATCAGAGGAAAATACTTATACAAGCTGGGTAAAAAATCGTGGATCAAACGAAACAGCTGGGGTTATTTGCAGTAAAAAAAATATCTGTGGCATTGCGCTAACTTGACCTCCTTAAAATTTATGACAATTTGAGTGTTTACAGTAAGGTTCTAAAGTTCTAAATATGATAAATCATGGTACCCACTATCATAAAAGCACTTATGTAGTGATGATGCTTTTTTAAAAATATTTTTAATTTTTTATATTTTTTTTTACTGCAAATAACTCCAGCTATTTTTTTGTTTCGTTTGATCCACGATTTTTTACCCCACCCTGTATAATTCATTGTACACCCCTCAGCCGTCACGCAAGCTGATTCAATTTGGCGGCCATTGTTTTACTATTTATTGTCTTTTAAATTGTGATGACAGTTGAAGATCTAAATTGATATTTCTCTCAAAATATTGTTGTGATTATGGTGTCAGAACCGTCGTAAGGATATATCGACTGGATATGGCACTGAAGCTAGCTTAGTATTACATACGATCGGAGGATCAAAGGAAATAAACAACACAATGTAATGTATACTCAGATATGTTTATGTCATCGACAAGACAATAAAAGGAATGGTGCCACGGTATACACCGGATAGTCCAACTGTTTTCATATTAGACATAATTGGAGGATGAAAAAGGATAGATGATGTAACTCGCCCACACCTGTTCTGGTTTAGTGCATCATGCGTGGTGTTTACGTAATGTACAGTGCAGTAAGTGCAACAAGGTTATCGAATGCCCTACCTACTAATATTTCTTTTGAGTGGGAGAAAGTATCATCACGCCATAGAATCCGTTTCACGAAAGAAGTCCCGCGGCAATAAGTGGAACTAATTTTTATTGTTAAACAAGTTAGCTACATTTCTACAATAACCGTCCTACTTTAGACACGTTACTGTATTTAAGATTGTACATTTTAACAGTGTCTGTAATTGATGAGTTAGATAAAGAATTCGTTTATTTGGACATAGCTCGTGAAACACTAAATACACATAGCAAAATAAAAAAGTGAAAACTTGCCTGATAGATAAATAAATAAGTAAAGATTTATGAGCCGCGTCTGCGAGAATTATGTCATGAGACCACGACGGACTCTAACGTAAAAATTGCAAACAAACCTTATGCAATGCAACATGAAATGTAAAACAATAACTATACGAATTTGTTTTCTTGTCTGTTACATTTCATGTTATGTTTCACCAATCCGTACCAGCATAAAGTGTTCAAAATTACAGCCTTACAATCTTAGCTACAGTTAGTAGTTTATTTCTAGTGCAAACCTTCACTCGCGTGTGTGTTTTTCAAACATGAGATAGGATCAAAAAGCATGCGGGCACATATCCGCATACGTCCGGTAATGTTGTTCAGTGCATTCCTCGGACGGACGGTGGACAGGGCTGGCAAAAGGGTTTCAAAATATTTATTGGAACTTTTAAATGTAATATTCGCGAATAAGCAAAAACGATTGGTGCTGATAAATTACATTTATTTTGTAGAACTCTAAAGCTGGATGTGGTGTTACGCTGTCGTTGGTTATGTGTACCAAGAAGCTGACGATAAATGAACGTGTATAGTGTAGCACCAACGGTCAGCGACCGCGAGTTCATATAAATCAGTAAGCGACCGATGTCAGCGCTGACCATCGGTCGAGCACTAAATCTAGCCTTAGGCATACAATTTTGTAGCTTTAATCCGTACAACTAAAACTAGAAGTAACACTTATCTAAGAATTTTAACAAAAACTAGCCGGTGATCCTAAGTGGGATGAACCCGGTCCGAATATTCTCTTGGCAACGTAAAAACTTTGGTATTAAGATTAGATGAGGGAGGCACAATTCCACTTGTTCCGTTATGTACTTTTTGCTCAAAACAATCTCGTCTGCTTCGCCGCTCTGTAGGATTGCGTATAATGTTGCTTATATTTTTATTTCTTGAGAAATCTGGGCCTGAAAAGGCTACGCTACTAAAATCTAGGATACAAAGTGAAATGAGAAATTGTTAGAAACTTTTAAAACGCAATAAAAACAATCCACCGCTGCAATCCGACTCCGCATCATAGTTGCGACAAACAGACACGCGACAATGAATGTTAGGGCGACAGTACTGTCTATTAGGCTGAGGCTACAGTAGGCAGCGATTTGCGATGTGACTGGAAGAGCGAAACGAGAAAAACATGGCTACATTGTAAGGGAAATTCCGGCGTATATTTGCTTCAATTTCGCTGATATGTTGATGTAGGCGATGCTGTAATTACAGTAATGTTGTTCCTATCGCATAAAGAAATCAAAGTTCGATAGTAATATTTGATGTACGGTGTAGCCATATACGTGAGCATTCATTTACTTGTTTTAATCGCTCATGTGTCGCAGGTCGCGTCGCGGCCTAATGTAGCCTCAGCCTTACACAGTGAACGAAACCGTGCGAAATGAACGCGATATTGGCGAGATTAGCTAAAGAACTGACGTGGTTTCGAAGATAGGAATGTGTGTGAGTGTTCGTAGCTCGACGTACGTTAGTTCAACTAATTGTTTTCTCGACAAACGACAGGACGATGGAACTTTTGATCGACGAACGATAGCGCGACATAACTTTCGCGCGACAAACGTTTCTATATTTTGTTGCTAAAATAAGTTTTTTTTTAAAAATAATGTTGTGAAATTGTACTAAATAACCGCACGCTACCAGCGGTCCTACAGCTAAGTATTGTTGTTTTTATAACTCAAACTCAATTATTTTATTGAATGTTCGTGTCATCATGTGTGATATACAGTCGAGTTTATTAATATATTGGCAGTGACAAAGTTTCAAAATATTATAAGCGTTAAATGATGATCATTATAACGCTTATAATATTTTGAAACTTTAAATGTATGTTAATATTTTATTTATGTCTAAGTGTGTATAGCATTGTAAGAACATTTTAAAGCATACAATATTTTGAAATTTTGTCACTGCCAATATATTAATGAACTCGACTGTACTTAATCCAAAACTACGCATGTAACAGGTTAAAAGATTATTCCGGTAGGTTTATGTGAATAATACCTCTAGTACCAGTAGTAATATTTAACTTACATTTACTACATTTTTGTCAAGCCGTAAAGACCGTGCGAAGCGGCGGAGGGTCGCTAATAAATAATAAGATATTTTTCATCTTTACCCTTGTGGCAACCCTGTTATATAGTAACCTATCGGGGTCAGGGTCGGACCGCGGCGGCGGTCATCGCCTCCAAATGCTTCCACTGAATATACTGCACATGTTTTAGTGTTTACTTACGAGTGCGTTGCATTGGAACCTCTCCAATATTTACAAACATTCATGAAACTGATGAGTATCCAAGAAATGCCTTGTCACCAAAACTTCTTTTTGCGTTGTGAAAAGTCGGGAAATTACCTGTAACAAAAATTGTTAATGTTATTAATTTATTATTCTGAATTTGTGTTTATATTATAATAATTTTTACAGTTGAAAATTAACGAAAGGCAGAGCCGAGAGCAAAGCTAGCTATGTTAAACATTGGTGAGTCGTAACCAGCCTATCGATTCTGTAAAATCTCACCGTGATAACATATGTAGGTGAAGTGAGCGCGAAGTGAACTATCAATGGAGGCAATCCCTAACATCAGGTGGAATGACAGCTCACTTCACCTTAGTTTTCACGGTGATATTTTTACAGAATAGCACTGCTGAAATGTAACACACGTTGAAAGAAAATAGTTGTTGTGTGACATTTCATGTTACGCTTCACCAATGTACTCGACATCACAGAAGGGCAATTCTCGTAATTTTAAGAACGTTCGGCCTGATCTCAGTCTCAATCTGTCAAACATACACATTTGTTATGTCAAAAATGTAAGGAAATCAGAGGTTTCGCTGAGTTGAGACTGCGACTAGATTTTAACGTTTTAAATTACGAGAATTAGCCTTCAGAAGATAGCTACGGCCTAACGTAGCTATCTTCTGAAGGCCAATTCTCCAAAAGTGTGACTTCTAAGACTACTTCTCTTGCTGAAATTTCAAAAATAACATAAAATTACATTACTCCTGTAGGATTGCAGGTAAAAGGTTAGGCAAAGGTGTACTTATAGAACACCTACATTTCGCTCATTATGTTTAAGTCTCGTGTGATACGGCAAGCCTATTATATAAAAAAAACCGGGCAAGTGCGAGTCGGACTCGCGCACCGAGGGTTCCGTACAAACCTGTAGGTATATAAGTAAAAGTTCACCCATCACAACAATCGAGTCATAGTTATGGTATTTTTATTGCAAAATGAAATTTCTAACATTACAATATGGAAAGCTGGAGGAGCATAATTAAATTAATGACAAATGTCTCTATCGTTTCAGTAATCCTTTATTTTATGTTAACACATATAATTTATTTTATAATATAACTGAAATACCTACACTAGCCTTGCAGCAGCCTTGCAAAAGTCTGCTGACGAATGAGGGCAAGCTTTTTTATCAAAGTTATTTATATACAATTTTTTTTTGTCACTATTTAAAAATCTGGTACAAACATGTTAATTATGAATTAAATTTGAACCAGGTCTGTAAATGGTGACTGAAAAAGGTATGAATAGTACCACATTGAATATTGAAGTTCGAAAAAACATTATCTATAGTTGTACTATTTCGTGTAGTGCTAGTGTTTATTAACGGAAACATGTTTACGGATGAAAATTATGTGGCAATTCCATTTACAATTATTTGAAAAAAAAAATGTGATGTAACTAAAATTTTAAGGTTTTCGGAATTTTTCCTTTATATGTGCTATTAAACATTGCTTCATGCCAAATTTCAAGATTCTACATCGACTGGAAGTACCCTTTAGGTTTTGATTGCTTCGCGAGTAGTTGCGAGTTTGAAAATATGCGGCTTAAATTGCTATTTCTTTTGATTGCGTTGACATAAAAGTTTGATTTTATTACAGCTTAAAGGTATTATAGAGTTGAGTATTCGATATGAATTTCAATTTAATACCTCTACGCGTTCATGAGAAAAAAAGTAGTAACTTTAAAATTTTCAAAAATATTTTTTATTATATGATGTAACTAAAAATTTACGGTTTTCGCAATTTTTCCTTTATCTGTACTATAAGACGTTACTTCGTACCAAATTTCAAGATTCTAAGTTTACGGGAAGTACCCTGTAGGTTTTGATTCCCTCGCGAGTAGTTGCGAGTTTGAAAATATGCGGCTTAAATTGCTATTTCTTTTGATTGCGTTGACATAAAAGTTTGATTTTGTTACAGCTTAAAGGTATTATAGACCTGAGTATTTGATATGAACTTCAATTTAATATTTTAACGCGTTCATGAGAAAGAAGTAGTAACTTTAAAATTTTCTAAAATATTTTTTTTTATATGATATAACTAAAAATTTACAGTTTTCGCAATTTTTCCTTTATATGTACTATAAGACGCTACTCCGCACCAAATTTCAAGATTCTAAGTTCACGGGAAGTACCCTGTAGGTTTTGATTCCCGTGCGAGTTCCGAAAATATGCGGAAATTTGCGGCATAAACGGCTGTATCTTTTGATTGCTTTGGCTTAGAAGTTTGATTTTTTCACAACTCCAAGGAACAGTAGACTTGAGTATTAGATATAAATTTCAGTTTGATACCTCCACGCGTTCCTGAGAAAAACGGTCTTGACAGACGGACGGACGGACGGACGGACGGACGGACAACGAAGTGATCCTATAAGGGTTCCGTTTTTTCCTTATGAGGTACGGAACCCTAAAAATATGTATATTAATGTTGCATTTTGTCTTTTAAGTGGACAAACACCCTATGAAATGCATTAGTTGGTAGAGTTCTGACATTAGTACAAACGATCACCCATGTGACATGTCATGTGTATCGTGCCATTATTAACTGTTTAATTGATTTAACCCACATTCCGGTACAACGTTATTGATACGATATGTAATGGAAATTAATATTTATTGATATAAAACATAATTAGGATTGTGGTTATGAAAAATATTTGCTGATAGCGTACAAGAAAAAGTGTTTATGAAGAAATTAGCTTCCAGCATAATTTCAGCACCCCGATTGTGTTGTGTCTTTAAAATACAATTCAAAGGATTTTGAAGAAAATTTCAAACATCATTCATCACCATCGTCATTGCTTCATGTTTGAAAAATTCATTTGCTCGACAACGAATGTTGTTGAACAGTTAAAATTAATAGCACTGCCATTTTAAATTTGTTATATTGTGTCCTTACGTAAATAACCCGCAGGTTAAAGAAGAGACACAGATTATTATGAAACAATATTTTCTTGGTTATGTCCACCCTTGTTTGCAGTACAATCCAGTGTGCTCTTCGTCCTTTTAGAAATAAATAATGCAAAACATTTCATGAGAGGTCTTTTAACGTATTAAACAGCTTTTTACCTGTTTTTGCCACCAAAACACGGCAGTATAAAACCCACATTAGTTACACGCGTTCTCCTTTATCAGCTGTCTCATTCTCATACAAGTCGGTTGCCATGGCAACGCTCGCCATCCCTTTCAGAAGCACTATAGGATTCGGCTGATTAGATACTGATACCGATAGTACTCCTGATTAAATGGTTTGTTTTACCAGTCACTCTGATTAGGAAGAAGCCCTAATGTGTGATTTTAAGGCTTCTGATAACAGTCTGGCTATTCAAATTGGTGGCAGTTTTATGAGGTCCATTGTAATGAGTTGTAACTGGCATTGGTGAAAATTTGTGTGGGAATTGGTTGACATGGTATAGGTATGCGGGCAATACTAGAAAATTTTACAATCTTTGTATGTGAGCACCATGTAACTATCACTTAAGTAATTGGTTTACCTGTCTTTGCTATATTTTTAATTCTTTTTACCATTTGTGGTAGACTAATTTTTATTTTAGGTGCATCGTCTTCACATATAATTATATAATGAATGTACACAAAACCTTTTAAAACATTTTAAAAGAGTAACGGTGGAGTTTCTTGCCCATTCTTCTCCATACGAAAACTACCTTTTGGAAGGGGTGACTAGAATCAATTTTATTTTTTTATTTTAATTTTTGACGTTCAAAAGTGCCTTTTAAGTGCCTATTTGAAATAAATGATTTGACTTTGACTTTGAATGAGGACAATGTGATCAGGATAGTTTTGAGTATGAATGTGGACGCTATAAGCGTAGAAGATCAAAGAAACGATGCATGAAAGACCGTTCGTTACAAGAGTACTAACAACACTAAGTTAAAATAAACACTTTAAATTTACGATCAGTACATTTTATTGAGGTTTAAGCTAAGCAGTGCGATAAAACTAAGATCATAATTCGGAACCCACCGTTATCTATAACTTTCCAAATGACATAAATACTGATTTCGGCACAGTAATGTTCAAAAACAAAAGGTTCTTCCACACATTGTAATTGAAAAACGATTACCTTTTTGTAAATTATGGGAGGCCGAAAAAATTATTATATTATCTCATAAAATATGAGAAGAGAAATGGTACAATGAACAAATTATCAGAGCATTAGGGATAGTTAATAGCTGGTCGGTATACGAGCTCCAACTAAGAATAATTAGATGGAAATTAAGTAACTTTCTAGTGGTTTTATTACTGCAGGCAATAAAACGAACAGTGCGCTGTTGTTGGGACAAAGTGAAGTTGTTTAATTAGATTAGATGTGATTTATGATACTGTGGCGATACAGCTTGTACCTAGTAGTGACAGCAAAGTATCATTATACTATGTATATTCGATGTGTACGATGTAACAACACTAGTTTTTTTAATATTTTTTTTAAACAAAGTTCTTTAACGGAGCTTGCGGTAGGAGTACTTAAACTTGGAGAAATGGTCACGTAAAGAAAAAGCGTTATGCCCCCTACATGCGTTTTTTTATTACAAATAATAGAGAAAGTCAGAAAGAGAGATAGATAGGTTTTCATGCTTTTCGAGGGCACTGAAACCGATTTGCCGATTGAGCCAATTTCGCAGCAGCCATCTTGGATTTTCATTTTGAAATTCGTTCCTGCCGGGGGTTTTTTATTGCTAAATGAGCCTGCACTTGACCTCAAATCACGCCTGAAGGAAAGTGAGAAATGAGAGGTCTATGATGGAACGAGCGTGCCCAGAAGATGCCTGTATGATAGAAAATCGATACAAACATTATTTCAAGCTCAATTTACTAGTGATTACGTGATGTGAACGCCTGTTTTGCTTCAGATAAGTACATCGTATCATCTGACTTGTGAAGTCCACTTAATCTAACATAGGTAGACTATATTATAGTATAGACTGGCACGCACAAATTTTATATAGGAAGAAAGATATTAAATTAAAATATATAGGATCTATATCTATCACCCAATTCAACTAATATTCAAGAAAACAGTAACGATGTTTTCTTCCGACTCACAATTGTGTAAACGCAGCACTCATAAACACACACAACCATGAATTCGTTTCTCAGTGAAATTGTGATGGCAAGGCTAGGCGGCAAGACGAGCCATTGAGCAAGATTGATGGTACCCGTCATGTTCGTACGTGTAAATATGTTGCAGTTCGTGTGATTAGCGCAGTCGTTAGTAATGCAAGATGCTCAGATGAGTTGGTGTTACTATGTCACTGATATGTCGCTGGGGAATGTTACACAACCCCTCTATTTTCTCGTCAAACTACACTGACGGTAAAGCTTTCGTTTCTTAGGAAAACGGTTTCGTCATATTATAACGGCCGTCATGAAAATCTGTAATTTTCACCAGTGTTTGACATTATGGTGTCGAAAAACGCTCTGCATTTGGATAGCCGTTATTATGTCACCGTTCACCACTTTCTTAAGAGACCAAAGGTTTACCCTCCGCTTGAGAGTTGCGTCGTAAGTGTGTAGTACTTCTACTGGCGAACACAAAAGCACATAGTGGCCAAGTTTACCACAAAAGATGGACGCGCAGGATTTCTTGACCAAAAGCCGAAACCTGTAAAAATGTACAGAGGATAACAACTGATCTATCTAGCACAAGTTTACGCAGTGTAACTTTGTATTCAAATGATAGAGAAAATAATTACCAGAAACATTAGAAGCATAATCATCAGCCTATAATGTTCTCATTGCTGGAATACAGGTATCCACTCTTCGAGAAAGTGGGCTGTAATCCACCACGCGGGTCCAGTGCGGTTTGATAGATGTCCACATGTCTTCGAAATTTGGTTCGAGGACATGCCGGTTTTCTCACGATGTTTTCCTTTACCGTTTTGAGAGCAATGATGACGAAATGAACCCACAACCTACAACTCGTAAGTTCACTGTTTAAAAACACTGAAAATGAAATGAAAATTGTTTTCAGAATACTAACTAGCTCATGTATGCGGCCAGAAATGCGTTCCTTAGCACTTATAGACGGCAGTGCAGCACAGTAACAAGATCTACCACGTACAGAGTTATAAGCAATAGCCACAGTCAACTGCACATCAAACACTTGAACTGCGGAGACCGTCCTTATCGCGACGACATAAGGACGCATTCAAGGTCAAAGTGTTTCGGTTAATACTGTTGACTGTGCTATGGTAACTGTACTTAGACATCTTCGTACGCTCACCTAGGTGGACGTTTGATTAACAATGTCCGTCGTTAGTAACACTAGACGCTTTTACTAATACCAGGATGTTTTTTGTGTGTCTTTAGGATGGCCTTCGTTTAGCTGGGAACAGTTTAGTCCACGTGAACGAGAAGGGCCCGTGGCTAAATAATAACAGCCGCACAGGTCGATCGATCAGGTTAAGCTACGCTTGTCGCGGTTGGTCTGTGGATGGGTGACCATCTTTATATACCGAGACCCCTCCGTGCCTCGGAAAGCACTTTAAGCCGTTGGACCCGGCTGTCATTCTTTGATCTTTGACAGTCGTTACGGGTAGTCAGGAGCCCGAAAGTCTGACAACCAGTCTTACCAAGGGGTATCGTATTACCCAGTAACTGGGTTGTGGAGGTCAGATAGGCAGTCGCTCCATGTAAAAAACTGGTATTCAGCTGCATCCGGTTAGACTGGAAGCCGACCCCAACATAGTTGGGAAAAGGCTAGGCAGATGATGAGTTTTGTCCACGTGAAATAATTTGCTGTCACGTAATCACATTCATTGAGATGAGACGTTCGTTGTTTGTTCGTTAATTGGGTATTGGATGGGTCTGTAATCCCCCATTTCGACAAGTTGTGTCTGCAGCGCCCAACTTGGGTACGCAATCGATTGAGAGCTTTCCATATAGGCCACTGCAGATCACGGGCGAGAGTCAAATGCTCCTGGGGTTTAACGAATTCGGGAGACGGTGGATGCTTTTCTTTCTATAATTTACTTCTCATTATGTGGTTTGTTCTGAATGGCCTGCGTAGAGCGTAAGAATCTCCTACGACTTTTAAGCCTACCCGGGGTCGTTGTGTATTCGTAGAGGGGATGTGGGGAATCGGATTCCTGGTTCTTTTTTTCCAGCGTGCATGCGACATCCCTTCGTACGGCAAGTGGAGAGAGATTATTGAGTGGAGTCAGTTTTAAGCAGCCCGATATCATCCAACACGTCTCATTCAGGGCAGTGTCCACTTGCTTGGCGTGAGCGGACCGGTGATTTAGGGTTGAGGCTAAGAGGATGGGCAGCGTCTCCTAATTTGTTCATTACGGTCACCAAACCGTCCAGATATGGTGTCTTCTTGGCGTCGTATGTAAAAGTATCTTCTAAGACAATTTTAACCATAAATTTTATAAATATAATACTTTAAAACTAGATGGCGCCGGCATTTCCTAGCTGACTGGTTCTTGAGAAGAAATGCTGGAACTAACTCAGAGGTCATGGTTTCTTTTAGAGTCCAAACATTATATTATTTAGATTATTTGAGTCTTACAATGCAGAGCCATTTCTGGAAGTGCCTTTTGAAGAAAGAGCCATTGTAGTGTTACAGGCAAACTTCTTTGTTTATTATTCGTACATCTATGTATAAGGTAAGTTGACAACTGAATCACAATGAAAAGAGCACTTGGAAATTGGAAGAATAGCAGAGTTGAAATATCGCAAGAAACTCGCATTAATTGTTCTAGGTATTACTAGTTATTGAGAATCAAAGAGAAGAAAACAACAAATGTAGTTTGATTAGCCATCGATTGGAAATATTTCTGATTAAAATTCTGTGCGCGGTTAAATTGGATTCAATTTGGCTAGACGAAAGTTAGCGTTCAATAAATTAATTACTTTCTTTCACAATATTTTGAATTCCCTAGCGATAAACACTTTGTGCTGATTGTAGCACAAAGTGAACATTGATAAAGTCACTGCTTCAATTGTCCACTTACATCTATACTAATAATAAAGCTGAAGAGTTTGAGCCGAGCAAAAGAAAAAAAAAGCAGGTAGCACGCGAAAACTAAGCGAAAACAAAGTAATAGCGCGGGCGGGTGATGCGATGCGACGCGGTGGGGCGGGGGAACAAGACATCTCACGCGGATGAAGTCTCGGGCAGAAGCTAGTTAAATAATAGGTATGTAGAAATATACTGATGTATCATCTTTAAGCTCTTGTCCCTAAAAGTTCATTCAAGCTTCATTATTATTTACAGACACGTCAGGGCATCTATGAAATTACATAAATAACTTGATAATAAAACAATTCTTCGCCCAATACCCAAAGGACCATTGCCTCGCAATTTGTGTACTCAAACAATTGTTGTTGAAGGATCTTTCTTTAACAACAATTGTTTAACTACACAAATTGCGTTTCAAAGTTATCACAAACGTCGTTAAGGGCCGGCGCTGACTGTCGTCGCGGTACGGCACGGCACGGCAGGGCGTGCTTCGGCAGCCCGAAGGACGCTTTGATATTACGCGGCATGCCGAAACATGCCAGAGCATGCCGCGTCACGTCGTGGCATCTCGCATAAAGCCCAGCATGCCAAAACCTTATTTCAATTAGTTTAGTTGTCAAAATCCTGTGTCCAATGTGGCTCGTGGGACGCGGTGGCACGCCGTGGCAATCCATGGAATGAAACGGCATGACACGACATGCCTCGGCATCCCGCGGCATGCCACGGTATGATTGCATCGAAATAAAGTAATATGAATTGTAAACTCATTGAAATAAGGATAAAAAGAACTTAATCAGAAATAAAATTCTTTACCGTGCCGCCCTAAGACCTTTATCCAACTTCAATTAGATCGGCCAGTAGGTAAGTACCTACTCAAGAAAAAAAAAATGAATGAATGAACAGTTTTAAATCATTTTCATCATCATCAACCTTGTACCACCCACAGCTGATTATAAGTCTCTCTTTTGTGCCATGCTACCCTCATGGTCTGTCAGTCTCATCCAGTGGGGTAATCGCGGAACACACTAACATTACAATGGCTTTTAATTTTGAAATATCAACAACATTAATTGCGTTATTTATATTGTTGAGCAAAAAAACTTACCGTATATACGAAGATTAGCAATATCCATAAAATCATTCAGATTGTGTTTGTTAATGTATTACGCAATTAGGGTGCAGATGTTACCCGCGATTTTTTGTAGTTTTACTAATACCGAAAAAACACGATCTAAACGTTGGGTTTTAGGAGACCTCGGAAAAATTAATTTTGTGACCAAGTGGGATTCCCACCAGTTTTGGGTATAGGCCTGGGCCTCAAGTCTGCTATTACAATAGTGTCAGAAAGGTCTATCATTGATTTCATTATTGTTGATTTTGACAAGTTTGGTAATCTACTAATATAATGGCATCATTATGACTTTCCAATGGTCAACCACTGACACTCCATTGAAAGAAATGGCATAAAATGGTAATCTCCTACATAATGACAAATGAATGAATGTAATGTTTATTGCTATTTACGAACTTCTTACTACTTCAGATTGCAAACACTAATACGTAATATGTAAAAATATATATTAAATGAAATCTAGCATGAAATTTAGTAGTTTTTCTCAAACCATTGACCGACCAATGATCGTTCATTATGAATTTAGCAAATTACGAACTTTTAGCAAAATCACAATAAGATCGTGTTGGAATGACGAATTTATAAAAATAGCAGACTTGGGCCCCTGGTCTTGAAAGACCTGGTTTTAATTCTTCTTTGTCGTTTCGATGATTTGAACAGAATTCAGCCACTCTTTATACGAGTACTAGCTAAACCCACATAACTGCCTCACAGCTGATTACCAATGTAACAACGCACGAACATAACAGCGTACAAGCGTCTGTTGTATTCAATTCCCGGTATGCTTCCCGCGGGATCCAGCGCACATCCCTAAATGTTCAATTATAATTTAATTAACACGGTTACAGCCGTTTAGGAGAGCTTTGTTGGAACTTTTATGATAATTGTTACCGTATTTTTGGTGGAATGATCATTACTTTTGTGTTCTAAACTCTTTTGGGACAGTAGTATAAATTTCACTTAGGTATTGATTTTCTTTATACTTTCGTTTTCATTCTGGACTCAGTTTTCTATTCCGACTACGGGCTAAAAAGTAAGAGAAAAACCCAATAAAACTTTTTCCGAATTGGGAATCGAACCTTGCAGGACTCCACGGGCAGAAGTCGCACTTGCAATCACTATACCAACGAGGCACTTGTTAAAGCCTCTTTGGCTAAGTGATATTAAAAAAAAAACATTGTGCCAGTAGTGTGTGTCAAGTTAATCCGTCAAGTTGTTTTTCTAATCTTTTGTACCTACTCTCTTTACGTCTCTCATATTTATAAATATTAAGTCTTTCACTGCAAAAGCACTCTGGTATCCTAATTGCATAAAACTTTTTAACAAAAAAAAAAACAACCGACTTCAAAAAAAAAAAACACTACAAAGTGTAAAATAACTTTAATTTTAATTTCGGAAGTCGGTGTCTTTGGTTTTGTATTTACGTTTTTGCCACCGACTTCCAAAATTAAAATTAAAGTTATTTTACACTTTGTAGTGTTTTTTTTTGTTAAAAAGTTTTTACTTTTTACTTTTTATAGTCAGAGTGCATCTCATGACAATTCCAATAAGCCCAAACACGGCTAGAATACATGGTTTTATTACGAAGTTCCGATACCTACCTTCCAGCTTCATCATCAGATCGGTTTGATGGTACCATTTTCGTCAGAACCATTTATTTAAATTTGCTTCGTCATAGTCGCTTAACTATCTTAATCGAGATATCTTATCGCCACCCGTGAAATACTTATTATCATTGAAGAGTTCCTGTGGCTATCTGTGGTCTCCTTCATCAGTTCCACTTCACCAAATTATACTTTTTGAATGCAAATGCTTGACATGTTGATGAAAATACCAAAATTGCTATATGTATGCCTATAATATTTGAGGAGTTCCCTCAATTCCTCATGGATCCCATCATCAGAACTGAATTTTGACAAGAATGGGACCAATCTGGAAGCATATCCTTTCAAATAAAAAAAAAAAATCCAAATCGGTTCATAAATGACGGCGTACTGAGGTAACAAACATAAAAAAAAAAAACAACCGAATTGATAACCTCCTCCTTTTTGAAGTCGGTTAAAAACACGTTCGATCACAATCCGACGATTTTGCAGGAAATTCCTAATCTATTGATTCATAGGTTTGCAAAATTCGTCTGCTCAACAACGTAAATTAACGCAATGAACGTGGCTTTTTTTTCTGGATGGGAAATCATCAAATGACCCCTCCCGCTCTGGGTGGAGCAGAAGGGAGTGTCAGACTCTTACTGACTAAAACCCACCCGTGTCCTGCCTTAGCCCTTTGTGTTCCGGGGTAGCGGTAACCCTTTCGGACAATCCCGCTGCCACATGAACGTGGCTGAACTTTCAAAATGAAAGGCATTGCGTTCGATTGCCATTTTATGAGCATTACGCAATTACCCCACTGGTATTATAAATTATTTTTTATTTTATTTATTCGGAAGAACAAACAATTACACATATTATACTACAAGGGGGGTTATGGCTAAGAAATAACAGCCACACGGTTCGATCGATCAGGTTAAACTACGCTTGCCGCGGTTGGTCCGTGGATGGGTGACCATCTTCAACATCTTTACATACCTAGACCCCTCCGTACCTCGGAAAGCACGTTAAGCCGTTCGTCCCGATTGTCGTTACGGGTCGTCAGGAGCCCGAAAGTATGAGAACCAGTCTTACCAAGGAGTATCGTATTACCCAGTAACTGAGTTATGGAGGTCAGATAGGTAGTCGCTCCATGTAAAATACTGGTATTCAGCTGCATCCGGTTAGACTGGAAGCCGACCCCAACATAGTTGCGAAAAGGCTAGGCAGATGATGATATTACAAGTAAATAGAACCTAAGGAGTTACACAAATGTGCAACCAACAACATGCTCCACTGATACACAAAAAGATAAGACAATGTTGATAAAGTTAAAGCCGGATAGAAATAGATAAGTAACATGAAATCAAAACAAAAAAACACGCAAAGCAAAAAATCAGTTTGGATAGTTAATTTGCAATTTAAAAACGTGAAAGCTACCTAACGAGCTAGGATATCAGGTATTATAAATTTCAGTACAAAATTAGTTTTCATATGGAACACATGGGTGAGAGCAACAGTATCGTATATCAAAGATCACTTGCCTCTTGTTGGGCATCTATCCCTCATTCCCGTATCCACTTGGCACGAGTGTTTGGTAACTAACAGTTGTTTCATGTTGCCATACATTAGGCTGTTTTTGTAGTCTTGTTAGGACTTCAAAGCGGTAGTTTTTTAATCTTAATAAGCTCTACTTATTTGATATGCCACGTTTTTCGAGAAGAACGAATTCCTACCTAATTCCCAGCGTGCTCTTCATTGGCGCAACATTACAGGAATTCGTTTAGTATTATTTGACTATCACGGAAATAAATAGTTTCTTCAAAGAAATTGGCAGTAAATATGAATTGGAGAAGCCAAATTATAGCATACCGTTTGAGCTCGACATACAGTGCGTTCAAAATATATAGGTGCTTAGTGTTTGAATATAATAATCCTCCTACCGTTATAAAGACAGGCTACTCTAACAAAAAGATGAGTCCACCAGTCTAGCGTGTTCTTGCGCAATTTCCAAGAAGTTAATGATGGGAAATGGCTGATTATATTCATAGACGCCGAGCTGATCCATCATTACAGGTAATTTTACTCATTACCTGATTGCGTCACATTTCGCATTACTCAGTTACTCGAGTACTACAAAAGTATGGAATTTAGAATAGTAAATGTCCGATTTATTCCGGTTTGATCCCCTGAGCCCCCCTCCACCCCCCACCCCCTTGGATACCCCGCTAGATCTTCTTCTGTTTTAGACTTTATCCTGTTTATACTTCTTTGTTACGACTGTTTCGTATATTTTTTTAGGGAAGCTGTTTTTTCGTGAGTTATGTGAAGATCAAATTAATTGAAACTGATGCTGCTAATAGCGGGCCCAACAGAAATATTCTGGAATAAATTTCAAGAAAATGGCTTGCTTTAATCCATTTCTAGATCTCAGATTTAAAAAAAAATGGACAAAGGCGTCATTTTGAATATTTTGTGAATACTATAACTATAAAGAATCCTCCAAGACTAGAAGAACATGATAAGCGCTTTACATATAAAATTTTACTGTTCAGTTATCCGCTAAATGATGAATTATTGTCATAAAACAATGACATACTTTCATTTTCATTCAAATCAATTTCATTTAATTTCAATCACATTGAACGAACCAAACTAAACACAAAAAAGCGTTTCCACGGAACCCGATTACCGCTACAATCTGCCAAGATAATCCAGCATTTAGCGGATAACTGAACGGTGCAATTTTATATGCAGAGCGCTAAACAAAAGGTAGGGCCGCGCCGCCCCGCATCGGCGTAATAGCGGTTTCATGTACTTGCCGCCTAGTGCGCAACTTTGCCATAAGAGCTATAAATCTAGTTTAGGTCGGCACTCGCATCTGTGGCAATTTAGGGCTGACTATAGACTTTTTAAAGTGCGTAAGTCGCAAGTTTGTTTGGGAAAGATCGATACGCAGAAGATGGAGTAGCCTATTCACTAACCAGCTGGGGGCAAAGTCTGCTCAATGATTGGTCATCATAATAACTATATCAGGGTTACGCCATTGACATTGTGCCAGCCAAAACTTCGCGAGCTCCAAAAAAATGTTAATGGAGTAGCATTGGCATCTGAAAACCATAATGGCCACGCCTTTCAATTACGAAATTACCAAAACTGTTAAAATCAACAATTGCGGTATCAATGTTCCTGATACAATTGCGTTAGCAGACTTGGTCCCCTGAAATTCAGACAGTTGATAGGAACGGCTGATATAGTATCAGCCTTTCCTATCAGCTGCCTTAGAAATAAGTTCATTGAAACTTATTCTCTACCGACAAAATCTAAATTCAACTAAGGTTCTATTAGAATCTGCATGTCTTTAACTGTGTTAGTTATTTACAATACAACAGTGGCAGCCCTACACACTGTGCCGACAAGTTGAAAGGATTGTAGTTTAGCAATGTAACGTTGTTTGAGTTTCAGGTTAACTTACAGTTTAATTTGATAATGATTTAGCGTTTCACAAGTAGGTATTATTTGTTGGCAGAATTTGGCGTTTGGTTTGGATTACAAGGCCCTAGACACCCACAATACCCACACAGATGTGGCGACAAAAGCAAACCTATTAAACTTCAATGGGGCAAAAACGTATGATCTAGCAATCTAGCATACATTATTATAATTTGCCTGCCTTCACACCTGGCACCTAAAACATTAAGGAAAAGGAAGGTAGGTACGGTTTTCTTTTACTGCTAAAACGAAAACGTAAAACGACTACAATTTTATCTTATCTAATCGTCATTGCTCTTGTTTATCCTTTTTTTTTTGAGGATAAGAAATCATCAAATGACCCCTCCCGCTCTGGGTGGAGCAGAAGAGAGTGTCAGACTCTTACTGACTAAAACCCACCCGTGTTCCTTCCTTAGCCCTTAGTGTTCCGGGGTAGCGGTAACCCTTTCGGACAATCCCGCTGCCCCGGTAGGCTTCGGCCCTTACGGGCCCCTTCTTTAAAGCTGACATCACTTTGAGGCGCGCGTGGAACACGTACGCGTCGTCCGGCACGGGCCTGGTCCTGATCGGACGGAGAGTTACCCATTACTCTCCGCCCGCAGGCCCGCGCCTACGGTGGCCGGGAGTCGTCACGCGGCTCGCGACGCCCGGAGCGTCTCCCGCGGTGGCTGGGACGTGAGGCTCTCTCCCTCAGCCGTCCCGCCACCTCCTTTGCTAGCATGACTGCTTCGCAGAAGGAGGTGACTGCCTCCCACTCCCTCTCGCCTCGGACCATGGCTTGAACCAGGGCCGGGCGCGAGAGGTCGCCGCCGCTGCCGATCGTCTCTACAAGAACACGGCGGTGCTCTGCCCACGCGGGGCAGACCTCCACCGTATCTTGTTTATCCTGCGTATGAAAGTTCGCTTTCATTCCCTAATGTTGATTTGTTGATTTCCATATTGGTCCTTTTGTACGAAATTGTTTCAGGCGACAGTTCAGAGAATGTGTTCCTGATACCTGAGAGTGCTTCTAGTAAGTAATTAATACTTAAAGATCAAATTCGCAAAACACGTATTCGTTTGTATGAAACTGACAAGTGTCAAGAACGTAATTTCTCTCGACGGTCGGACTGTAGAGAGGTAACAACAATTTTTCATAAGTTCTCAAATACGAAATCCAAGGAGAACGAGTAGGCAAAGGGGCGAGCGTATCAGACTTCCCTCAAAGGATACAATTATACGTAAAACACGCCAACTTTATCCAAATGAAGGAAACGTTCGTAATAAATCCAAGATTTATCGTTTTGGGAGGAAACATTTAAAAAAGCCTCGACCTCTTGACGTTTCAACTGTTCGAGGATTTCTTTATGAGTTTTTGTGTATTATGAAATTCGAAATGTTTGTCGTCAACAACAAAGAATCGTATAAAATGTGCAAACAACAGTTAAATTAAATACAATTAGAAAAGAAGAAAATACATTTTCCTTTCCGCGCCATCTGTTAAAAAAGTCGTTTAAAATAATGAGTACAAATATTACAGCAACAATGCAGTGAGTAAATTCCATTATAAGCGGGAACAGAATGCATTCAACTCCGGAACGAGGCGGTTGAATCGGGTCGCAACTGGTTCGGATTGGATTAAACCAGACTTCACAAAAACGTGCACTGTAGTACGCTGGCGTAGTACTTAGTTACACTAAAAGAGTAGTGCGAGAGAGGGGGTGGGGGGTTCAGTTTTGACTCGCTAATGACGTCACCTGCTCACAAGTATTCAGGATAGTCAGGATTCAGACAGAATGGGCGGATTCATTGCTTTGGCAAGTAATTACAGTTTCGCTAAACTGCAAAAGGGATATTTTTATGATGTAGCTTCCAGCTTCAGTGATGTTTTAATTAAATTAGTGCTGATATTTTAAATTATTATGCGTCGTATTACGGATTTTAAATAAATCTATTATTTCGTAGATCGTCCACTATAAACGTGCCAATCAATCCATCTTTCACTGATTTCCATTTCAAAATAGCCCACGGATTATACCAAGAAAAACTGCATTTGAAATAACTTAGCAGCACTACGGAACAAAGTTTAGTAAGAATAACATCAACAACGTCGAACTCAATTATAATACCATTAGGTTTACCACCCCGATTTTCTATTTGAAATAATATGAAAGTTGCCAGTGACTCGAAGGACCACAGTAACTCGTTAGGATCACACTACAATAACAATTACGAATCGGTCATTATTTATTTTTTATCAAATAATTGACACCCCACTTGACTAGTCACTGTCATTTCATTGACAATGATAATTGCCATTTTTTTCCGCCTTGATGATATATGAAAGGGCGTTTATAGAGGGTTATTTGTAAAACACCAGCAACCTCTTAAGAAGTCATTGTACTCATCATTATGAACAACTTTTACTATGGGACCAAACCTGAAATCGCGAAATAAAAATCAGCTGTTCCCTACATTTATCTTCGTCTATCTTGTCAAAATGTAGGGAACAGCTGATTTTTTTTTTCGCGATTTCAGGTTTGGTCCCAAAGTAAAAGCTGTTCATAATGATGAGTACAATGACCTCTTAAGAGGTTGCTGGTGTTTTTCAAATAATCCTGTATAGTACTTGAGACTTAAGTAATATACTAAACAAAAACACCGACGTTCATAGCACAAACTCTCATCAGAATATTTCTTATCTGAATTTCGCAAGTGTGTGGAAATGAAGGCTCCCACAAACAACGCTGTAAACTATAGACGCGCCGAATGAGTCTATTTACATGCACGAGTCGGGAATCGAACCGCGACGTCTCCGCCGCCTGGCCTCAACTTTTGTCGGCAATTGAAATCCTATTGTGTTGGCCGTCTGTTGTTCGAGTTTTTCAGGTAGGGTAGGGATCGTTTGTAATGCCAATAAGACCAAAATGTGCTCGGAAATGGAAATATGGCCGGTATTGTAATACACGCTTTTGTTTTCATCATGCTGTTTTGGGAATATTTGAATTTTTGATCGTTTTATTGCGATGTTAGGGGTTGGCTATGATGTGAGAAGATTACCTGTACCCTGAATGCTATAGCAGATAGATGGGACATTGGATACGCCTACATGCCACTGTGGCGTAATCCATACTATAATATTATAAATGTGAAAGTGTGTGTGTCTGTTTGTTTGTCCGTCTTTCACGGCAAAACGGAGCGACGAATTGACGTGATTTTTTAAGTGGAGATAGTTGAAGGGATGGAGAGTTTTTGTTAACCGTGTTACCCCGAATTGAACGCGAACGAAGCCGCGGGCAAAAGCTAGTGATAATATAGTTAGTGTTGATTCTCTGGTAGACGTAAGTACTAACACTAGTTTCTAAGTCGTTTGTATACTAATCAAATTAGCGTTATCGGCCTCATTACAAAACAAGGTTTATCTTTAGTTCCAGGTTTAAGCCATCGAGTCCTTTTTGAATTTCGAACTCTGTTCCAACAAAGTTAAAGCATTAATTACAAGACTTACGTCAAAAACGAAATTAAGTTGTCAATTTTGTATTAAGAACTTTACCGTGCTCTGAATGAAGTTTAAAATACAATAACGAGCTCGAAGGTTTGGGCATGGACTTAAGTTAGAACCCGTTTTGTATTAAGACGGTGTGTCTGAAATAAAACTTTATTTTTATCACTGAAAACCAGTTTTTGAAAAGCTCTCACTCAAACGCCACATCTCAAACAAACTTTACAGTCAAAGAGAACTACAAACATAGTCATTCCTGTCTTAATTAGACCTTTACCATTTTGGTAAAAAGTGGTATTGTGTCATAGTGTATACAGGTTCACTAGCCTATGCTACCGTCGTCGGGGCTCGCATTGTGGGAGCTAAAAGGTGCCTTAAGCAGAACCTTGGCAAAGGGGAACGTATTTGTTGCATGTGTTTTAAGTGTTGTTCTAGCTATACTGTATGACTCAATACTGGATATGTTTTTGTAGTTAGCTGCAGTTTATTTCATCACAATATTGAATTTAAAAAAAAAATCAGAGCTGTGCTCTGGGTCCATAGCACAGCATCATGCTGAGTGGAAGCCTTCTTGTCACAGTCATGACGTGCAGCCGTCGACTATCTCTGCTTTGTACTCATGTATAAAGATATATATGTCGCAGATTCGGATGGATTAGCGTCCACGCGTTCGCTGTTGGTGTCCGCCATGTCGCATTTTTATCAATCAGTGTGCACAACCGGCACAGGCGCTGTCTCGAGAGCAAGAAGGACTCCAATATAAAACGAACGCACCACTGATAGATACAACGTTGACACTGACAGCCAACACTAACCAGTCCGAAGTGTTGCCGCTTGAACAAATTAAATAACCACTAAAATCTTTATCTCTAACACGGCCATTCTGCAAGTCAACGCGCTCTCGCGTTGCTTCTCGAAATCACGTTTAGTCTAAACGGCACTATTATAGGCAAAGTATTTTTAAGTAAAACTTTCAACCTTCTCATAAGTCAATAGAACTCAAAAGCAAAGCGTGAAAGCTTTCAACATTAGTAAGAAGACAATACTTTGATTAAACCGCAAAGCGTAAAAGCTTTCATCGTTAGTAAGAAGACAGTACTTTGATTAAACCGCAAAGCGTAAAAGCTTTCATCATTAGTAAGAAGACAATACTTTGATAAAACCACAAAGCGTAAAAGCTTTCATCATTAGTAAGAAGACAGTACTTTGATTAAACCGCAAAGCGTGAAAGCTTTCAGCAATATTCATAAGTCAATACATGATCCAGCTCAATGACTAAACTGCAAAGCGTTGAAACTTTCAGCAATAATCATGGGTCAATAAATACATGATTCAGCTCAATGACTAAACCGCAAGGCATAGCAACTTTCAACAGTTCAACAGGACAAAGCGATGAAACTTTCAGTCCATCCCTCTGGCGAAGCGTAACAGCTTCCAGCCTACCAGGAAAACATTTTATCAATCAGCAAGATCCAAGTTCATGATCAACAAGACAATAATTCGTAATTTCAATAAAACTTAAAATTCTGCGAACAATCTAAACTAATTTGCAGTTCATTAATTCGTTACTAATTAACACGCCACAGTGCAGCGACAGTACCTAGCAATTTGTTAAAATTAAATTAATCATCTTTGGATTCTACAAGATCAAGGACATTCAAACAATTCTGATTGGCTAGTTGGATATTTACGTAATCGTTCATGACACACATATTGGCCCCGATAATGGCTCAACCACGTAACATTCATTTGGACAAACTTTCGTGGTTTTGCAAGGACCACTAAACTTTTCGCATAATTTGTTAATTATGCGGGGATTTTTGAACTAACACTAGATCACCTTCTACAAAAGAAGGAATCGCGGCTTTATTAGCGTCATAGCGTATTTTATCTTTCTTTGCTTGCTCGTCCATCCTAAACTTAGTCGCTTGTCTTGTTTCTATCAAATCCTGTTCATTGTGAATATCAAAATACATCGTGAGACAGTTTATTCTGGGTGGGCTTTTTTTTTTTTTTTTGCAACCGAATAGCAGTTGAAGCGGACTTTTCCCGTACTATTGGACACCGTGAAATTAAAACGAGTTACTTCACTCATAACATACTTTCAAGATCTGTTTTCGTGATTTTCGGCCACTGTGAAACAATTGGTAGTAAGGACATTATTCGTTCTACCTGTCCGTTGGCACGGCAAATGGCACTGAAAATTTCATGAAATTAAATAGACCACTCCCTACAAAGGTTTTGAAAATCTTGCCCTGTGAACGAAGTGCCTTGATCGGAGTTAATTCGCTTGGGCGTTCCGAGTATGTGAACGAAATTTGGAAGAGCTACACAGGCGGATCATGAAGTTAAGTCTTTAACCGCAGTTAAATAACAAAACCTGGTAAACGCGTCTCTAATAGCAACCATATTTTTTTTTAAATCCTTCCACCAGTCAGTTTGCTACTCGTATCGACGTGAAAAGTGTAGAACGGCTCTGCAATTGCAATTCTCAGTATGAAACCGGTCAAACTCTGTATAAGTGGTCATTTTCCGAAATGAAAAGCATGGTACTAAGCCATACCTGTGAGGCGTGTAAACGAGATTTCTTTCCTATTAGGTAAACAATCTGCAATTTCCTTTTTAATTAGTGAACACTCTGAACCACTGTCGATCAATGCTTGTAGATTATAAGCCACCTAAACATATTTTAATCAAAGAATCATTAAAGGATAAAAGGACGAACAAACATTGACCGATTTTGTTACCGACTTTGGACTTTTAAAATCTTTTAATTTTTCATCTCGCTGCTTCGTGAAACAAGTAGATTGCAGGTTTATCACAGTAAGAACATTATATAGAAACAGCTTATCATTAGGTCTATCAAGAGACACCCGAAGATGGGCGGTAGCCTCACTTTTATTATTATTGCATTACGGTGAGCAATGCCATTTCAAGTAACCTATTTTATTACAATAGGTAAGTCATTACTGTAATAAAAACGCCGATCTATAGATTTCTCAATAATTTAAGGACGCTTAGAATGAAAAGATTCATGTTCACTCCGCGTCTTGTCAAAATGTCGCTTAAGGTGAAACTAGTCGATACCTCCTCCACACAAATCTCGGAAGAGCATCACTCCACCGTTTGACACCGTGCATCCAAAGTCAAACACGACATCGCTCTGCCCCACCATCATCCCGTCTGTACGGAAACAAAACATCAAAATAAAAAGCCATAAAAAAATAAAGTTATCAGCCAACAAAGATTACTTTCTCCTGGTATTTATAAAGCAATCCGCTTCCCGGCCACGACCACCAGCGAGCCCGAGCTCGCGACTAGTTGCACCTTAAAGCTTTTTAGGCTACATACTTAAATTCTTTCAAGTGTCACAAAATTACCTGAATATCTGTGATGCCGGAGATCACTACTTCGATTTTGTGGGACTCACCCCAGCCAGTATCCAGTCGATCTATCAGCGCCTACTTATTAGTAGAATACTCGATGTACATACGTAGCCGCCTGGTCGCTCTTGTACTACACACCATATCGCGAAACAGGTCGTAGAACCTCCTCGTTGCAGCAAACTATCGAGTGAGTCGCTCCTTTAGTTCTTCCCAGGTCTTGCACAAAGGATACAAACGCGCAGCCCACTTTGTCGCGCGTCCTTGTAAGTGAGTGAATGCAGCGTTCCTAGTTTCATAATCCGTCCACGAGCTGTTTTTCCTATGATGATAAATCTCCTCGCACCACTGAGCCGCGGTAAACTGACAATCATCTGAATCAAACGACGGTAGATAGATCTCATTTGCCTTCAACTTCCTCGATTCCACGGTGCTCGTAGGTTTCTGGTTAGAGTTCTAGAAGCCCGCTGTCATATTTTGAAAAAATATCGCTCATGTTCCAGGTGTAGGCACACCAGGTACCTACGTCGTCTTTTGATGTCGACGTCTCCGCGCCACATTTTCTTGAGCTTCATATTCCGGCGTAAAATATTCTTGATTTTGAGTAGCTGGCATCGCGGTAGACTCGTAGGTGATTTTGGAAGCAATCCCACCGCTGCTGTCGCAAATTCGGATGGATTAGCGTCCACGCGTTCGCTGTTGGTGTCCGCCATGTCGCATTTTTATCAATCAGTGTGCACAACCGGCACAGGCGCTGTCTCGAGAGCAAGAAGGACTCCAATATAAAACGAACGCACCACTGATAGATACAACGTTGACACTGACAGCCAACACTAACCAGTCCGAAGTGTTGCCGCTTGAACAAATTAAATAACCACTAAAATCTTTATCTCTAACATATATATATTTTTTTTGTTTTTCACTACATAGTATAAAACAAAGTCGCTTTCTCTGTCCCTATAAACGCTTAGATCTTTAAAACTACGCAACGGATTTTGATGCGGTTTTTTTTAATAGATAGAGTGATTCAAGAGGAAGGTTTATATATATAATACATGCATGCATGTGATGTCGTAAATAAACACATTTTTTTGCGCTTACTTTTCAAACGCTGGCTGAACCCTACGAGATAGGTCAAAATAATGTAGTACAGTATTGTACACCTTAAAAAGGTCTACAAAAAAGTCCGCGATGGTATATGTCTTATCTCTTAGGGATAACCCACAATAATCATTTTTTATCCTTTACTTTTTACGAGAAATAATGGCTTATTTACGAAGCGATTTTAAGCAATACAGCATTAATCCTTATCCAATTAAGTACCTTAAATACATTGTGCATTTAATATAGATAAATATGGCCCTTTACAGCATGTAATTTAAATGAATATTTTCGAAGATATTACAGATTTAAAATGCAGGGACATAGCGGTTGCTGCGGTACCGGCCGCGGCGGCGCGTGCTGGCATTCTTGAAATACCTGTACTTAGGCCCGTATTACAGAACGTCACTCAATACTAAAGCATTACTTAAAACTAGTTTCCACCAATCACAGGGCTTGAATCTAGTTTTAAGTAACGCTTGAGTATTGAGTGACGTTCTGTAATACGGACCTTAGTATCAGTATTGCACCCGTGCGAAGCCGGGGCGGGTCGCTAGTATTATATATACTGTCATTATAATTAATTATATTTTTGTTTGCACGTGTTTCTGTGACAAATAAACCTATTTTTCTTTCTTTCTAATTATGTATGAACTTATGAGATGGCAGATATCAGCCAGTCAGTAATAGTTCGACTTATAGGACAAACCTTTACTACACAAACATTATAATTATTACCTATATGTTTCGTAGAAAACCTTTGCAACTTTTTTAAAATGGTCCTTTAATCAAATCAGAGGGGCAATTCGGATTCTCTTTAATAATCTTTCATCTTTATTACTTAAAAAAAGTGGTTACAAATTGTGTGACGTATCTGACTCTTGTGCTAAGTAGGTGGTTAACCTGTGTTACAAGAGCCAGTGCCCTCTCCCGGGAGTAATTCTCTAATCTTAGTGTGAATCCGTCGAAAGTACAGACGCACATCAAGCTACCACAATCTGTCAAATGTCTTTAATAGATTTTGAACTTTATCGCTAAAACATAAGGTTCAAAGTTGATTGGGAAAATTTTACAGTTTCGGGTAGCTTGATGTGCTGGCGTCAGTATCACAAATTTATCTACATTTTTGACAGTAATTGTCAGTTGTTGAAATGAGATTGCTACTAGTTTTAGAACGTTTTAAATTACTGTATAGCTACTAGATTTAGTTTTATTCAACTGAATATTAACTACCCTATCTTGTAACCGTAGGCGGTTTTCTTTTTCAAAAAAACTTAGCGTGAACCTATAATTTGTATTTTATTCTTTCCCATTCATTCTCGCAATATTTCTGTCACATCACTCCAACAGTGCAGCGTAGTTAACAATAGATTCTCTCAGCTTTTCCTGACAGTTTCCGCGACGCCTTCAGCTTGGCTGGTCGCTTGTAACGAAAAACTGCATTTTACAGTCGACGTTAAAGAAAATGTCCAGGTTTTGAAATGTTTTTTAATAAAATTTTAGTTGGGTTTTCAGTTTTTTTTTAGTGAGGTATAAGGATAATAATGCTATTTGTTTAAGATTTTCAGGCTGGTTTGCGTTGCTCTGTTTTTTAGTAAATCTCTTGCAACTACCACGACCAAGACAGGATTTTGATCTACAGCAAATACAAAAGAAATTAAACTGTCACAATGACATCTAGGTTTCATATTAAGACTCGCTTACTGATATCATGAATGTTACTTTCTAATTTCCTATAGCTTCTAAGCATATTGAATCATTCATACAGGAAATAACGTACCTATTAGGCGACCTTCAAAAGAACGTACACTTCCAACATCCGAATACATTTCCGCACATCACACCTAATTTCCATCGTTCCTTATCATTCATAACTTGAGCTACGTTTGTGAGAAATTAAGGTATCTTTACAGAGTCCTTCGAGGCAGCAATTTATTAGTAGTACCGTCACAGGTGAAGCGAAGATTAAGAGATCAACGCATTTGTACCTAGGCTGAAACGCAACGAAAAATGCAAATGGTATAGGAGCATACGATTCATGGTTGTGTAAGGGTGCGCGTCGTTTTGTCTTTCCAAAGGGGTAATTGTGATAAAGAATTCTTGTAGATCAGAAGATCAATTCCCGTATTTAAAAACGTTAAAATTCAAGTTGCAATCTCACGTCAGTGTTAATTAATGTCAAAAATGTAGGTAAATTATAGGTTTATTTGACAGATTTAGAATTAAGACGTGCTTAAAAATGCGGAAATTGCCCCTCCGATATATAATAAATAAAAATAATATATATTAAGACCTGATTGTAATTTGCACTCTTGGCGTCCAAATCAATTAATCTATTATTGAACAAAAACAAATACTCAAAGCTCTAGAAGCAAATGTGCTTATCATTGTGTACCTCTACATTTTCTTATGTAAACTTCGACGGAATACCACTCTATACTAACAAATTTTTACGATGCAGAATTCCTCATCATACACAGCATTAAATTAAATTTATACCCTGCTACATCACCGTCAGATCAACACATCATCCGCGATCATCACTAACAGATCAAACTCCTTATCACTTCAGTATGGCCCACTTACCCGTTCCAAAGGCTTGCACGTATGTTTTATCCCTAGGGCTTAATCTCGGTGGTGATAATGCGACGCCGTTTGACGTCGGGACAGCCGGGAGCGCTCAGGAGTTTTTTTTTTAACGAGGCACGTCTTTTCAGGTGATGTGTCTCGATTTTGAGGTAAGCGACTGATGTTAGTAATGTTGGATGTACATAAATGTTTCTTGGCAGAGTATGTGTGTTAGTCTACAAAGTTGGTATCGCCCTTTTAGACGGAGTTATTTGCAGTTTCCTTAGGGGCAATTCTCGTAATTTTAAGATTGTTCACAGTCTGATCTCAGTCTCAGTATGTCAAAAATACCTCTAATTTCCCTACATGTTTGTCATTTGTTTGTCGCCGAGATGAGACTGCAACTAGATTTTGAACGTTTTAAATTACGAGAATTGGCCTTCTGGTATCAATCTTTAGTTGAATTATTATTTTTAAAAGAGTAACCATGGAGTTTCTTACCGCCTCTTCTCCATAGGAAACGACCAATTGGAGCCGTACACCTAGCTTCTGACGTTTCATAATTGCCCATGTAGGTTTATGTGAAACAAAATATTTTGAATTTGAATTTTGAAAGAATCCTGTATTTTTCGCAACTATATCTTTCTGCGTAGCTAAGATATTTTATCACATTAAGGGCTAATTTTCCAACGCCAGATAATTTTATCCGAGGAATAATTTTGAATTTTTGACAGTTCTTCCATACAAAAACTGTAAACGTCAATTTTATTCCTCGAATAAAAATTATCTGGCGTTGAAAAAGTCAGCCCTTAAATAGATAAGGTTGAAATATTGTTTCATTAGACAATTTAGTTTACGTAGGTTTGGAATCAATATTTTTATTTGATTGATATACTTAGGTACTTAAAAAAATGAAAATAAGCAAGGATTCAGCCGCGTAAACAATCAGGTTACATACATCAACTCACACCTTCTTCGTATGAGGGTGGGCAGAAACTACATGCGATTATGACCAGAGCGGCAATTCCCGTAATTTTAAGAAAGTTCAGTCTGATCTCAGTCTCAATCTGCCAAAAATATCTCTAATTTTCCTACATTTTTGATATTGTTTGTCGCTGAGATGAGATTGCGACTAGATTTTGAATGTTTTTAATTACGGGAATTGGCTTGGCCTTCAGATATGTGAACGTAAACGAAGCATGAGGAGTATGTAAGGATCGTAGCAGTTGGCGCTTTGAATTTTTTGCCTAGTCAGTGTAGTAGGTAAATAGTATAAGTTCAACATCTGTCTAGCCTTTTCCCCCCAACTTTTTGGGGTCAACTTCCAGTCTAACCGGATGCAGCTGAATACCAGTATTTTACATGGAGCGACTGCCTATCTGACCTCCACAACCCAGTTACTGGGTGATACGATACCTCTTGGTAAGACTGGTTGTCAGACTTTCGGGCTTCTGACGACCCGTAACGACTGTCAAAGATCCAAGTATGACAGCCGGGACCAACGGCTTAACGTGCTTTCTGAGGCACGGAGGGGTCTCGGTATGTAAAGATGGTCACCCATCCACAGACTAACCGCGGCAAGCGTAGCTTAACCTGATCGATCAACCTGTGCGGCTGTTATTATTAAGCCACGGGCCCCTTGTAACTCGTAAATAGCATAAGCTATTAATGGGAAATTTTAAACTAAATCGGGGAAACGCACAGGGTTTTCTCACTTTAGTTAGATTCCCGTTGCATTCCAAAGAACTCTGAGTAAGCAAATTGGGTGACTCCATTCCGCTTCAAGGCATTTACATTAGATAGAAAACCGTTCAGAGGAAATCGAATGTACCACACCATTTCCTGCTACCTACCCAACTAAAACTTCAACGTTCCTAAGTGACATATTTCGACAAACTACCTCCATTTCACTTTCAATAGTCACAATAGAAATAATATCCATATTTACGAGGCTGTTGAACAAAAGGGTGCGAGATAAAGTTTCTCGTCTATTGTCTTGTCAGACATCGTTTCGATCATGAGAGAGGGTACAAGAAGTCTATAAAGTACCATATTTGTCGTGGGCTAATAGTATCGTAAAGAAAGGGATGCTTTTGCGCCAGTTTAGACTACTTTTTCTACGAAATTGGCTTGAAGAGAAATGTGGGAGTTGAATGGATTTAATTTATGTTTCTCTTCTTCGAAATTCGCCTACTACTGGGTAAAGGTGACATTTAATGTTAATTAAAGCTATATATAGTCAAAGATTATATACTTAAGTATATTACAATTTTGGTTTAGTTCAAAGAAGATTTGAACTAAATGAAGCAAAACTGATAAAGGCTGTCTTGGGTGATAATCAGATCTCCTTTTTATTTAATGAAAGCCCATTGTCAATTACCTATGCAGTTTATCTCCCACATCACTATTATAGGTTGCAAAGTACACAATTACCTATTTATTTGTGGACGGAAGAACATTTATTTCATAGTTCTTCATATAAATAAACACTTACATCATTTATTTTGGAACAAACACTTGTACACATTTATCATAAACCTGCCAAACTGTGTGACAGTTTGTCGGCAGTATATAACCGTCGGCATTTATCATCGTCTCGTAATTCCTCACTCTAACTTACCTATCCATACCCAAATCTGTCTACCTCCGCATCACGGCTCTTCAGAGCAGACAGTCTGCCATAAAATTAACACCAACTATCTAATTGAAACCTACTAAACCTTCCATCGCTAATCTATAACTGCTGCTTACCCTCACACTATTAACAAGCGCCATCGATTCGGCTCATCATTCCCTTCGACGGAGCGTGAGAAATATCGGCGGCGGCAGATTAAAGGCGGCGGCGACGCGCCGTTATTAGTGTATGTTAATATTTATGGGGAAACCTTATAGTAGGTAATAATAGATCCTGAGAAGTTAAGTGAAAAGTTTCATTCAGACCAAAGGAAAATACTTTGTAGAAAATGAGAAGCGAGGAAATGCCAACAATATGATCGCTTCGGTTCCTAGTTATTTACGTGGCAAATTTTACGTTACGTTCAAATGACACATTCAGGTAATATAACGAAGCAAAATATGTGTGACAAGAGCGATGTAGCTTATTATGAACCAAGTATATCTATACTGCAGCGGGATTGTCCGAAAGGGTTACCGCTACCCCGGAACACAAAGGGTTAAGGAAGGAACACGGGTGGGTTTTAGTCAGTAAGAGTCTGACACTCCCTTCTGCTCCACCCAGAGCGGGAGGGGTCATTGGATGATTTCCCATCCACAAAAAAAAAGTATATCTATACTGATGTAATAAAGATGAAGAGTTTGTTTGATAACGCGCTATCTCTGGAACTAGCGGTTCATAAAAAAGGTTATAGGCTATTTAAACATCACACTACTACTCTTAAAAACTGAGCAAAATTAACGATAAGCGAAAACGAAGTCATAGCGCGGGTCTGAAGAACAAAAAAAAAATCACGCAGGCGAAATCGCGGACAGAAGCTAGTTATTTTATAGAAAACATATATATATATATAAGCACAAATAAATATATATAAATACTTACATGAATATACTTACTAAAAATAAGTATTACCGTTGTGATGATACTGCCAGCTTCTTGCGAATGTGCTCACGAACTTTAACTTTGAAGTATAATCGGTTGGTTGCCATCCTGATTTCTTGGGGGAGCGCATTCCACAAAGAGATAGACTGAACGAAGAAGGAAGAGTGTATGAAGTCTGTGCGGTGAGTGGGACATTGGAGAAGACGATTGTGATATTTCATCAACACCTCTACCTAAATTCTAAATCATATAAGTTTTTGAATTGAACGATAACGTAGGTGTGCTTCTGCGCTAGTGCAGCGTTACGTCAACGTGCCAATCACCAAAACCAGACAAAAAAAATAACAAAATTACGCAACACTAATCTTCTTAATCGGTTGAATTAAATATTGCTGTAACTATGCTCCTTCTGTACCTATTTGTGTGGTTACAAGGACTATGTAATAAGCTGTGCTAAAGCGATTACGTGGATAAATGAAAACAAGAGATTTATGGTCGGTTTAATTAGGTAATCGGTTATAGAAGATTTATGTGGTATACAATGTTTATGGTTAGGAAAGATCAGCACTAATACATATATCAGCATTTATATTAAAGTTGCAAATCACTAAACTAATCCGCATTTGCTTAGTTTCATTTCTACACCATTGATTGGGATTTGATATGAAAAGTCATCACGTCTGTCTGTGGATGGGTGTGAAATATTATAAAAGGGTGTCCAGTATTTAATATATTTCTCGAAGTAAATACAACATACACCAAATACAGTAGAATAACCAACAAACAGCCGTTTTGGTTCGACAAGTTTCGCAGCTCGCACGACATAGCAACATCTAACACTATACAGGATGTCCCTGGAAGTATGGATCAAATCAAATAGGGGCGTGGGCAAAGTCATTTCCAAACTTTTTCATCCTGAGAATGTTGGTGAATTTTTTTACGGTTCAAAAGTTATGACCAACTTTTATATTTTGGGGCAACTCTACCGACAGAGAAATGGCATTTAAGGCCCAAAAACAATGTCTTCGAGCCATATGTTTGTTAAAAACCACTGAAAGTTGCAAGCCATTTTTCGTTAATTTAAAAATACTTACGCTTCCATCCCTCTATATTTATGAAATTTCAATATTTGTTAAGGAGAATCTGTCTAAATTTGAAAAACTTAATACTAGACGTCACCAAAGCACACTAAAATCAAAGAAACACAATATGTACTGCACTTTTTTCAAAGAGTTGTCTCGGCATGGGTCCAAAGATCTACAATAAACTACCAAAAACTTTAAAAAGCATGACCAACATAAACCATTTTAAATCGCAACTTAAGAAATTCTTGATTGAAAAGGCTTACTACTCTATCAATGAGTTTTTAGATGATAGAACCATAAAATAAAAAATGTCCGATCCGCTTGTTATTCTATCTTGTTGACTTATTTGAAACCTTTATTTAGTTTGTAGTTTTTTTTTCGCCTAATTTGTACGCCTTGCAAGGCAAAACATAGTGATACAATGCAAATTTTATACCATGTACCACATTACCTATGTTCAACAAATAAAATACTTTGACTTTGACTTTGAACTTTTGTTATTTTCAATCACTTTGCATAGTGCTCAAAGACAAAATCGTTTAAAAAAAACTACCAGGAACTGTCAATTTAAGTTTTTTAGACAGCCCTGATAGTTTTTTTTTTACTGATTTTTTTTCTTTGAGCATGATTTTATTTTTGTAAGTACGTTTGCAAAAACAAAGTAGGTTTGCAAAATGATTTAGGATGTGGGCCCTACAGCAATTCTTATTCCTGAAGGGTTTAACCCTTTCAGACTGAAAGCGACAGTCTTAAAACGTGAAATAAAAACGGCTTTTGGGCTGAAGGGAGTTGTCTGTGCGAAAGTCAAGATTTCTATCTTCAGTCCGTTGTCTGAATACAGAAAATTCGTTTATTTTATGTAGATGAAAATAGGGTAGGTATGAACTTTGTGAACGACAAGAACAAAGGACCAGCGGGGTAATTGCGTAACGCACTATCAGAAGGATGGGTTTAATTTTAACAGTTCAACAACATTCATTGAGTTATTTACGTTGTTGAGCAGACACATTTTTCGGACATATGAAGCAATGTATTAGCAAAATGCTTCAAAATGATTCAGATTGAGATCGATAGTGTGTTCCGCAGTTAGGGTGCTAATCCCATTTGTTCAGTGTTCATCGCATACGTACTAATGTTTAAGGAGGATAAGACTCCTTAAGCATTATTAAGGGCTAAGCTGATTATAATCTACGGAATTTTCTAGCAAAAAAACAACGTTAATTTCACGCCAGTATCCCTCTTGCGAGAATAAGTAGAGGCATAACTAATCTAGTTTCAATGTTTGCGGAGAATGGCGGAAATACACGCCTCGGCGCCAAGCGCGTAGTTTGAAAACTATGCAACAGATGGCACTGGAAATAGGTTTCATTTTGTATCCAAGTTTAAACTAAAAACAATTTGAAATTATGCTGTTTGCAATTATAGTTTTTTTTTTCAAAATTAGACATTAAAAACACGCTTGCTAAACAAGGATTTAGAGAAAATATAAATACATTGTCGTCTATTCTATGGCATGGCTGGCAATGCAATTGGCATCATTTTTTATTGTGATATGTAAATGATAAATGATTTTCTGTAAGTAGGTTTGTACAAACACTTTTACACGTCAATCATATTTTTAAAAACGAGATGAGGTCGGCGTTTACTATCTGACTACTCTGAGAAGAAAGGCCGAAACAAACAGAGGTCACAGTCTCTTTTAAAGTCCAGACATAATCTTAGTCAGATCATATGGAGACCATGTAGATTGGTGTCTGAAATGGTATTTTGAGGAAAGAACCACACAGATTGAGTGGACCTGTCCAGTCAGTGCACGCATTTGTCAGTAATCAATAATCATGCAGCTCAACTCAAACTTAAGGAGCGCAACGATTCGACGAACAATACCAAAGAAAGGACATTTGGGTAGGTCGCATAAATTACTCAAACTGCCAGACCATGACTAAAACTATCTGAGAAAAAAATAAAGGCAAAAGAAAATTAACCCACATAGTCTTCACATTCACAGTCATTAAAATAAGATAATACTTTACAAAGTAAATATTCATGTCACTGTATATGTAAAATGTATCAGAGTCAATGTGTAATGTAAGGCCGTTTGTTGAACTTGGAATGCCGCTGTAACCTATTTCATTGAACTTTGGTCAATATTAGCTCACTGTATACTAGATCTCGTCTCCAGACTGTCTGACTTCAAGGCTGTGCTCATGCCAAGCAGGAGACGACTTCAGCCAAGTCGGTCAAAAAATAATACTATTTCAAGATAATTAATGATGTAGGTACTACTCTACCCGATATACTGTGCATGCGATATTCAAAATGACAATGTGTAATGGAGTCTTGTGCCCATAAAGCTAGGAAGCCTACTTCCTAAGACAGTGGTACCTTCACATTAGCGGCCATGCACATTTAATCTGGTTGGCAGGATTATCGAAATACTACGAAACTGCTTGACCGATTTTTATGACATTTTTGTGTATTATTTGGTAGGTATGAGAATACGTCGTAGGCTATTTATTTTTTTACAAAACAACGTTTACGGGGTCAGCTAGTAATTAATATACAATATTTCTCCATAAACGTTTCAGATTCGGGTCAAGGTTTCAAATAGGATTTCGTCGGCTCGTATCGGGATTAAACTTTGACAAATATGACGGTTTTTTTTTTTTTTTTGGTGGGATTATGGTATGAAAACTGGATGTTTACTTGGGATGTTGTCGAAACTTTATGCGAGTGTAAGTAGGTACATAAAGGGGCTCGTGACTAAATGATAACAGCCACACGGGTCGATCGATCGCTTGCCGCGGTCGGTTCGTAGATGGGTGACCATTACATATCGTTACACCGCCGTGCCCCGGAAAGCACGTTAAGCAGTTAGTCCCGGCCGTCATTCGTAGATCTTTGACATTCGTTACGAGTAGGCAGAACCCCAAATGTCTGACAACCAGTCTTACAAAGGGGCATCGTGTTACCCAGTAATTGAGTTGTGGAGGTCAGATAGGCAGTCAGTCCATGAAAAATACTCCGGGAAATAGCTAGAGAGATTGTAGGTAGATACATTCTTATTAAATGCATTTCACTTTTAAATCTACCTTGAAAGTACTCTCTGGGATGTCCTATATTGTGCACGACATAATATGTATGGGTGTATAATCATATTAATAATTCTATTCACTCTTCACCATATTAGCCTTAACTACAGAATTCATACAAGGAAATGCCATTACGACAAATTATTATTAGTAACCACGTCAATAAAAAAATAGCGTGCAACATAAACACGAATCGATATATATTTTTTATGGATCGACATTAACAACGAATTATACCCTGTCTGTCCATTAAGTAAACCGTTTGACAGATGGAACTAGTGATTGCAGCAACGTAACATTTCGATTATTTACACTTTAATTTGTTTGTAGTATCGATTATCTATTTTTGCTGTCAAATAAAAAATGGTGCGTTTTCTTTATTTTTTTTTGTCTGTTTTTTTTTTTTCCTGTAAGTATTTCATTTATACAGGGTTACTTTTCAATGACCAGCCAAATTTAAGGATGTGGTACAGACCATCAAACTAAACAACTTTCTCCATGGGACCAACATCGTAATCGCGAAAAATTTATCAACTGTCCCATAGAAAACTTCAACACCTAATCGACCTAAACGTATGGGACGGCTGAATTTTTATTCGCGATTACGATGTTGGTCCCATGGAGAAAGTCACTGAGTCCACAACCTCGCGAGCCGTATTAATTGTGTTGTAGTAGGTATACACATAAATATGGGGTTTACTACATAACACACCGTTTTTTATGCATAACATTTTATGAAAGTTTTAAAATCGATATAAAATATTAACATCTTGTTTATGGTGGCAAATAAGTATCCTGGCAAATAATTAACATATTTTATTGATTTTTGAGTGGAAGCAAAGATATTCTATACTGGTAATGTAATTAAATACGCATAACAATTATATTTTTTTTTTCCAAAACTGATATACCTACGTACGGGATTATAATGTCTGTAAGAAGTCATAAATAAGATAATCCAGTTTATACAGGGTTACTTGAAAAATGTTTCGCAACAAATTGAGCCCCCTATCTCGAAAACTACTGAATTTCGGCCATACATATGGGGGGTTCAATTTGTTGTATTTTGGTCTCCCTATCAGATCGTAGCAGATATACGTCGAATTACAAATAAGCCTGTATATTTATTTTACTACGCATTTTAAAGTTAACTTAAATTACGTAATCCAGAATAGTTATGTTCTAAGGCAGCTGTCAAAAAACCGCACCCCAACCGCATAGTTTGAAAGTACTCATAAGTTGTTATATCAATAGAAAAGCGCTTTTTCTTATTGTTTTTGTTTCTCTCTCAGACGCCTTATTATCGAAGAACCGTTTCTCTTTTCGTGTCGATGGTAAACTTCGTACTTTTTTTGTTTTAATGTAGTTTGAGCCCAGTAGGTAGCCACGTTGATTGCGGTATCAGTAGCATTGTTTAGGTCACCCAAGGTGCAGTGAACAGGCACATATGAGTCTCCAGCAAGTGGGGTATAGTCTGATCCGAATTCGCATTGGATTTTGGACGAGTCAGTAATCCACCAACCAATATGAGAAACCGCTACAATTATGGAAGTGTTTTAATTCTTATGCTTTCAAGGAAAACGATTGTGGATAATTTTATTGAACAAAAAATGTTGATATGTTTTGAAAAGCTAGAAAACTCTCTAGTAGTAGTTTAAAGTGAGAATTTTTTTTTAAACAACCACTAAGTAACAACGCTTTATAATAACGGTACCAAAGAGTACACCAAGTAAAACTTTCTTTTGTTACCGATAGATGGCGTAACGGTGCTATTATCCACTAGAAGAGAGTGGCAGAACTGCTCTTCAATAGGTCTGCTTCCTTTTTATAAAACGATAGGTTTTAACTCAGTGGTAAGCAGAAGAATACAGATATTCCTACAAACCAGTTTTTAATCTTAGCTAGGCTAAGGCCCCTTTGTACACGGTATAGTTTTTTTTACACTACGGCGTATAAACCGTGCCGTAGAAAAGACGTGTGTGTCAAAAAGCTTCCATAGTGATCCATACCTACAGTGGCGAAGGGTGAATTTATGATTATGACAGAGGTAAGCCGGAGCAAAAAAAAAAGTCAATAAAACGTTTCATTATAATTCAATGATGAATTGACTATAGAGTGGTTCTGTTCTGAATTTTCGAAGGGAAGCCGGCGGTAATCGAGTTGTATGGAGGTCGCCACTGGATCCATACAACACTGACGACCGTGAAAAACGTGTGTGTACGAACTTACAAAGGGCCTAAGTCTAAGAAAAAAATTATTGGCATAATGGCAAGTTAAGAGGTCTTGTCTACTAACTTAAATAATCTAATGAATATCTCCGTCTAACAAACTAGCGTTTTATTGGAATACAATAATTATAACGATCAAATTAACTAATGGTTTGTTACAAGTTCTCACAACAATAATTTCATTACATTCGTTCTGAATTTATCCACAGTAAACAGCTCAAAAGGAAATGTCTTCTGTCGAAGAAAATTGCTTTTAAATCTGAATGCTTGTGGAAAACTGTGCCACAAAAATACGTGGAAGCTCAATTACGTGATCAAGCCAGGCAAATTATGTAGTTCTATCTATACTGAATTTTAATAGACTGAAAACCTTCAGTTAGAACCTACTAAAGCTTTAACAAATTCAAATGGTTTTATAGTGAATAAACTTCACGAAAACAAAGTCTAGAGTTCGACATTTAGTGACAAACTCACGCGATCCCATTACTAACCAGCCCATTTACTGAACTCTAACCTTCAGTTCAGTTCAGTTGAAGAACTCGTGGGTCAGCGCTAATGTGTTCTCCCTCACACATGAATATGAAGGCATTACGACTCCTCATAAATATTAATAGGGGTACCTATACGATCGAAAATATCGTGCATTCTTACGGGCAAATATACGCATACCGATTTGAGGCAGGCAAAAAATCCGGTGTATCGACAAATTGTAGATTATGTGACGCGTACCGCACTACAGCCAGCGTATGAGCGTAAGTACTTTAAATGTTATATGAGGAAATGGTTTATTCAATATAACATACCAGGCTCATACGTGAAGGATATTAAGTGATAGTATCGACAATAATGTCTCTTGGGACTTGAATCGGGATACTTTTGGTGTTGGTTGTTGCAGAGACGAAAATCGTAGCATAGGTATTGGTAAAACCTATGTTTTACTTAGACCTTATGTCAAGAACATAAAATCGTAGGGTTCGGATAAGTCTTCAGATGGTGTTTTAATATCTATGTAAGGGCCCGTACACACGTATCACAACCACATCACATCGCTGCGACAAAATGTGGGCAAGCAGTGGTTACGCGTGATTAATGTCGCTGTAGCTTTTTGCAGTTGCGTTGTGGTAACTAACTACAACATTTCGATGTGGTTGCGTTGTCGCTAGTAGTTGCGATGTAGTTACGTTGTGGCTAGTGTTAGCAGACAGGCAAATCGACTCCGGCTTTGTGTTTGCGATGTGGCCGGCCGTTAGTGCGCGATCTCGCTAGTGCTTGCGACGTGGTCTTGATGTGGTCGCTATCGACCACACGGTCGATTTTGACGAGCAAATGTGAACAGTGTGTATAAACTATGAATTTTCATATAAATTAACAGCGCTCGTCCACATGTTGTCGTTATGGTGTGTGTGATCGGGCCCATGTTTTAGAATCAGGGACGTCTAATTATAACCTTGAATTTTAATAAATTAATGACACCGAATTCATTTGAATGATTACGTACATTTTGTAATAGAATATCTTCAATTGGATATTCAAAGTTATTTAGTGAAAATATTTCCCGGGAATATTCTACGTAGTTTCAAGTACGAAGACGTGATCGGAATGAGAGAATATTCATTGGCTTGTTCATAAATAACCGGTTTAAATTTACCTTGAAAGAACCTGCTTTCTCATCATTGTTTTAACAAAATTAAGTGAATATTATTAAAGAAATTATTGTACTTTTAACCTACTACAGCTAAGTTTTCACGCTGTTTACCTGTAACAAAATAAATAAATAAATTAGTAACATTGTTGACAGCTTTCAAGGACTTAAATGAAATATGTGTGTAGGTCATTAGTCATTTATTCATGAACAATAAATTGTACATGAAATTACATGGTATAAAAAAGAAATAATAAAGTACATAAGGAAAAAAAAACACACTAAATATTACAACAATTTATACATACAACATACATAGGAAATTCCTTATAGATCTTCAACAGCATAAAGACACTTATTCAACAGTAAGTTGATTTTTAAAAGAGCTTGAGTAGATAGCGCTTTTTACATTTAGAGGCAATTTATTAAATAATATAACCGATTGATATCTGGGCATTGAGCTATATAACTAGAGAAGCAAACCTCAATAAAATGTGTCAAAAAAGTGTAGCCACTTTATAAACGCGACGACGTAGCTTTGAAACCACTAAACATTTAAAAGTAAACATATATCTGTCTCACTTACACACGTCGTAAGAATAATACCGTCGCTTAGATTAGACAAAGACCGCAATATAAACATGCAATGACGGGATGGGGTTGCCTACCCATGCGAAATTTTACCCAACATTTTAAGCCATAAAAAGCGTTTTAGGTTAAGTTAAATTATTTTTAAAATATTTGAATTATGTATTTCTTATTGGATGTGTAATAGAAGTTTATAAATAATGAAAATAACTAAGACGTTTTCATTTTGAATATTTTTTCTTTATTATTTATGAAATTGAATGATTTAGTAGGTAGCCATTCAGTCTCTTTTCTCAGCAATCGGATTATTTCCACCCATTTTTCACGGCGTGCTGCATCTTTAGACACCCTGCTACGTTGTTATTATTAAAAAATATTTAAAATCACTTATTCCGTAAATTGAAAATTCCCACTAATGTGGGAAACTAAAACTAATTTTTTAGTGGTAACACTGAACCTAATATACAAAATTCTACATTTAATTGCGTTTTTACGTTGATATAAACACAGAGACAATTAATTTACGTGTGGAAAGTAATTCCGGTTAATTTATTATGTTTTTGTGATCTTGAATCGCACTCTTTCGCGATATTTTTTGTCGCATGTCGCTCGGTTGACTTCGGTTGGCGTCACACAGAGCACTGAACTGACGTTAGCTACGCTGATGGCTGTGGCCATCAGCCTAGTGGCAACGCCTTGGTGCGGTAATTGCTAATCTAGTGTAACATATATATCAATGTATCTGGGACTGTGCTTCACAATATTGAAATTTGGCTGTAACTTGTAACGTTTAATGTCTTGTCTACGTGTGCCTTCTCTAATCTGTCGTTCTTCTGCCGTCTCATATTCATGTATATATTTGGCCATGTTACTTAGAAGTACAAATACATAAATGCTCGGCACTGTAAGTATATTCAGATTAATAAAATGTTCACGGCAACTCTCTCTTTGCGGGATACGGCGATGTGCGAATTGCGCGTTTTTGAAACACAAAAGCTCTTTTGATATTATAGTCATGACTATTTCCCCAAAACATTATGCTATATCTAATTAGACATCATCAACATCTCCCTTGCCTCATGTTACTTAGGGTCGCCGGTGGGTGCAACAAGTTTTTTTCTTCTAACACAGTTTTAATCAGAATCTGTACATCATTTTGAAGGATATTGCTAATCCATTGCTTCATATGTTCGAATTTGTCTGCTCAATAACGTAAATAACGCAATGAATGTTGTTAAAATGAAAACCATTGCTACTGATTGTTTCGCAACTACCCCGCAGGTCACATGGACGTGCTTTTTTTTTTAAATAAATCTATACTAATATTATAAAGCTGAAGAGTTTGTTTGTTTGCTTGAACGCGCTAATCTCAGGTACTACTGGTCCGAATTGAAAAATTCTTCAGTGTTAGATAGCCCATTTATCGAGGAAGGCTATAGGCTATATATCATCACGCTAAGACCAATAAAAGCGGAGCACCAATGACGAATGTTTCAAAATCGGGGGATTTTTTCCTATTGAGAGCTTCCGCTGCGTGCGCTGCGTAAACGGTTAAAGTTTCGCAAAAATCATGTATGACAGAATTGTTCCCCTTTAAAAATTCTAAAAAAGTCCGCGACAGCATATGTCTATCTTTTAAGGTTAGCTCACTATAACCTTTTTTATAAATGCTAACCAAAAATGCATTATTTGCGAAGGTGTTTTTATAAACATGGTATTAATCCTTATCCAAATAAATACGTTATTCATCACAAGTATTTAATTTTAAACATAATTGCCCTTGACATCATTTGATTTCAATGAATATCTTAGGAGATATCATAGTTTTAAAATAATACTAATAATAAAGCTGAAGAATTTGTTTGTTTGAAAGCTCTAAATCTCTGGAATATTGGTCGGATTTATAAAAATATTTTTGCGTTTGATAGCCCAATTCTTGAGGAAGGCTATATGCTATTAAACTTGACGCTAGGACCCTTAGGAGTTGAGCAAAAAGGAAAAAAATGTCTGAAGTTTTCGCCAAACGAAAACGAAGTAACAGCGCAGGCCGGCGACGCGTTGCGACGGGGTGGGTCGGGGGAACAAAAAAACATTTTACGCGGACGAAGTCGCGGGCAGAAGGTAGTAAGTAAAGTATAAAATCTAAAAGCTGCACCTTCTTTGGGTACAATTTTACCTTTGAACCCTTTTCAATAATACATGAAAGAGCTGTATTCTAACACTTCGCACATCTATGGGTGCCGTAAATAAATCATAAATTCCTGTGTATCCGCTTTCTGCATGTTCGCGTTTCATAGAAATTGTCGGTATTGTTTTTTTTTTTTAATTTTTAATAATAGTTCAAAAAAACAAAATAAAAAGTCATTTATTCAAACTAGGCTGAGAATCAGCACTTTTCGAACGTCAATTACAAAAGACAGTCCCCCCAAAACGCCCGCTCTTCACCACTTCCTAGTGCTTTCGCTGGGGAGAAGAAGTGGCGCAACAAACTCCCTAGCAGCACAGCTGTCTGTTCGTATATGTATGCAACTGGAAGCAGTGCTGGCGCAGTGGTATGTCCCCGACTTACGAGTTGTAGGTCGTGGGTTCGAACCCAGACAGGCGCTTTACTTTGTGTAAATTATTTCATCACCACTGCTCTAAAAACAATGAAGAAAAACATCGTGAGGAAACCGGCATGTCCTGGAACCAAAAATTTGAAGACATGTGACATATAACAATCCGCACTGGGCCCGCGTAGTTGATTATGTCCCACTTCCTCTGAGGAGGCCCCAGGAGTGGGAACATTATCGGCTGATTATGTTATATGCTATGCTGTATTTATTTTATTTTATTTATTTCAGGCAACAGGGCCCATATAAACACATACAATACACTAATAATATAACTTAAAAATACTATAAATACATACACCTTTATAATTGCACTAAAAAACTAACACACACGAAGTGTCTGCGTCGTGTTTCGCTGACTGGTGTCATGTAGCCGGCCACGAAACCGGCGGTACACAACACCCTGCGGCCAGAACTCTTCCTTGAGGAACTTCTCGAGATGATGTGTCGGAACACGCACCACGAACGACTTGAAGTTTGTGTTGTGACGCGACTCCAACTTTTCGACCCTCAAAGTCCAGTTGGTCTTCACACCCATGTACTCCACGATCTCCTCAACCTTCGTGGTGTGTGTGTGTATATGTAAGCAGCTATCGCTTGGCTTCAACCGATGGGTAGGTACTTAGCAGGAATGTTCATATTAAAGTTAACCGAACTGTACCAGGTTGTTCTTAGAACTGTGTTCAAGTTCTACTGTAACTGAAATCGTTTCAGATGTTAGCAGTGTGATTGTTAGCTAAGATCAAAAAACTTAAGACTATGCCGACCGCACAGTGGCGCCCTCATCGTTTGTTTGGTCATATCATACAATTTAGAATGAAAATGCAGAAAATAAGCACGTTAAGTTGTGCTTCACAAGAACGTTAATATTATTAGAAACGGTAGTAAATAATAATAAATAAATAAAATCCATTTATTTCAGACAACAGTGATCCATATTTTGTTAGTATTAAACACAGCTTATATTCTAGTGTTAGTAACATTGAAATAAAAATAATATTATTAAAAACAAAGGACGATCAGGCAGAAAGACATGTTCCTTATCTGATCAACCTCCGCACAAAATGCCTGATATTTGGAGTATAGCTCTCCGCCACAGCTCTCAGGATATAGTTGCGACTACTCCGCACTCTGCACAGCAGTGAAGCTGTTTTTTTTGCGTATTATGGCATGAAAGCCATCTGTGTAGAACAGAAACGGGGCAGTCGCAACAACATCCTGAAAGTATTATTATATTGAACACGCAGGACATCCAGCGATCTCTTAGTGTAGCTGACCCATAGACTGCTCGTGTAAAAGCTCTGACAGTAGGCTTTAAAGAGAGTAATTTTTACTAGGTCAGAGCACCGAGCAAATCTACGGGCCAGCATGTTACCTCTGACCGCCAGTGCCCTACGCTCCCTCTCAATATCTATATCATCCTTAAGGTCGTCGGTAATGAAATGTCCAAGGTACTTGAAATTGGAGACTCTGTTTAAAGGGAGCCCATTCAATTTTATAATTTCTGGTACACAGTCTGGACATCTACCAGCGGCCTTAAAGAGCATATATTCACTCTTAGTGACATTATAAATAAGTCCATGTGAGGCAGCATAAGTCTCACAAACTTTGAGCAATTCCCTGATTGCCCCAGCAGTCGGGCCCAGCAGCACCATGTCGTCTGCGTAACTGATGTTATTGACGCTCACTCCATTTATTCGACATCCAACGGTCATGCTGCTGAGCGTGGTGATGAGGCCATCAACATACAGATTGAAGAGCCTAGGGGATGTCAAACCCCCCTGTCTCACACCGCATTCCAATCCGTATGCTGGAGAGAGAGTGTTAGACCACTTAACCTGGTTCTTTTGATTGGCATACCAGAACTGGAAGATTTTCAGTATTTCAGCAGGGGTACCCCTGTTCCTCAACTTATCCCAAAGCACATCATAGGCGACGAGATCGAAGGCCTTTGAGAGGTCAAGGAAACAGGCGTACACCGGCGTCTTACGATCGGTATAATATTGAACCGTATGCTTGAGACTCAAGATAGCAGCTTCAGTTGATAGTCCAGGCTGGAAACCAAACTGTGCTTCATGAAGATTTAAAACAGTTTTCAAACATGAGTCAAGCATACTGTCCAACACCCTAGCCATGATCGTAGCCAAGGAAATCGGACGATAATTCCCAATACTAGATATGTCCCCTACCCTATTCTTAACGATGGGAACCACAAGTGTTTTCATGAAATTTTCCGGCAAGTACGAATGCCGTAGACACATCGTATAGAACAATGACAAGACCCTCGGCATGTGGACTCCTGCATATTTCAAGTGCTCAATGCTGAGTCCATCATGACCTGGAGACTTGCCTCTGCTCATTCCCTGTATGACTCTTTTGACTTGCTTGGCAGAGAAGTGCATAAATGTCTCCTTTGCCTGACAACAATACTCGGCATCTTCAGAAGGAACTGAGGGACCAAGGGGAGGTAGTTCTATATTGTTTAGTTTTATTATAATCCTTAAAACGAATAACAGTAATATTAACGTATAATTTTGTGAAGCACAACTTAACGTGCTTATTTTCTGCATTTTTATTCTAAATTGTATGAAATAACAAAACAAACGATGAGGGCGCCACTGTGCGGTCGGCATAGTCTTAATGTCAAGATCAGTATTATTTCTGAACTGTCACAATTATTATTATTGCAAATGTGTTTGATTAGCAATACCAATATATTTCTTACATTCGGACAAATTGCAAGCGTTGCAGAGAAAATCCTACATTTTGCTCCTGACTGTCGTCAAAATTAAAATCGTTTTTTAAACATGACATAGTCGATGGAGCCATCGTGCAGCCGATTCCGGAGCACCCCAAACGCGACCACATATTTTGTCTGAGCACCACGTTCGGTGACGCTTACTTTTGAACAAGCTACAATTTTAACCCCCTTATTCTTCTTTCGAAAATCAAATTACTGATGACTGAAAGAGAGAAATTCGTGTGTAACTATTCATCACGTTTATTAGTAAGACCCTTAGGTACTACATAGTAATCACTTCCCATTTCAATAATCAAAACATTAAATCAATATCTAGCAACAAAACATTATCATCCAACAAATCTTCCTCCCAACAGATTTACAAACTCGCTTCATAAAAGCGATGTCCCCAATTGGTTTGCAGGCTCATGTAACGCGATACGGCCACAAAAATCGATGTGACGTAGTCTTTTGACAAACACACTAACATCGGTACCTACATGGTGTACACAGTGCGAACGACTAAAAGCTACCACTTGTTAAGGCATGTTCATACTGTATACCACATGTTTATGGTTACCCTTTTTAACTAAGAAAACCGCCCTTATTGATACGACATAAAGGCGCTGTTAATGCCAAATAGTTAAAACATGTACGTGTGGAGGATTGTACGTTCGCACAAGTAATAATGGAAGCGATCGGAGAAAAGTTGGTTTAGCTAAAGGATTTGAGTACATTATTTTAGCCAGACTTCAGGTTCGATTTGCTGTGATGAGCTTTGCATAATCTTCTCCGTTTTGTAAGTCTGTTAAGAATTCAAAGAGTCAAGCTTTTAAAACGACTTTTGTTGAAAGCGACTGTTTACAGTTGCAGCAAGTTTATTCAGAAAATTACGTAATTACAATCTGCGACTTAACTAATTAAATTTGGTTGCAGACAGTAGGGTGATGATTGCAAGTTAATGCTGATTGTTTTTGGATATACTGTGGATATTAAGGTACTATTCAATCAAAAGCTTTGACATCAGAAAACCACTGATTTCATTTCCATCTCTATCTATACTAATATTATAAAGAGGAAAGATTTGTATGTTTGTAACGAATTGGCTCAAAAAGTACTGGACCGATTTTAAAAATTCTTTCACCATTTGAATGCTACATTATCACTGATTAATGTAAAGGCTTTTTTTCTTTTTTTTTCCACCCGTGCGAAGCCGGGACGGGCCGCTAGTTTAATATAAAAAAAACCCTGACAGACAGCGCACAGCAACTGCTGGACTGGGTGCAAGCATGACATTTTGCACTACAGTTACCTATAAAATGAAGGTTACCATTAAGAAACGATTATTACAAAAAAAAAAAAATCCCTAAATGCGGTTTAATAGGAGATGGAAGTTTGTACGGAACTTCGTAATTTTTGTTGATAGGAAATCCCATGGAACGTATCACTTGATCCCAATAAAGTTCTCGAAAAGTAGCCATACAACCAGCCCCTTATCCCCACTTGTGCCAAATCCAGATCCACATTGGTAGAAACAAGCGATAGATCAAAGTCAATCCGCTCACAGATAAGAGCACCGCTCGCTCGGCTCTCACCGCTCACAGCTTCACTCTCGAGATGCATCTGAGAACGTCAGGCGTGTGGTTGTAGTGCACGCTGAAAGCTAATTAATTATCAACACAGCTTCCGACTAATTTAGGTTTAGATAGTGTAACTTTAGCCACCATTAGTTGGTGTGTGTTATGTGAAGTATTTTAGAAAGAGGGTTTACGTTAGAAGTAATAAATAAGAGTAGGGAAATAATAGGATACAATCATGTATAAGCGAACGAAGCTTGCTCGAAATTTTTAATATTCACGCCTGGGATAACTTAGGTATCATCATCATTATCTACCTGTATTTTCCCAACTATGTCGTTGTCGGCTTCCATTCTAACCGGATGCAGCTGAATACCTGTATTTTACATGGAGCGACTGCCTATCTGACCTCCATAACCTGTTGACTGGATAATACGATACCCCGTGGTAAGACTGGTTGTTCAGAATTTCGGTCTTTTGTAACTATTCGGGCCCGTAACTATTTATAACCTAATAACCTTATAACGATAAATTAGATTACGTGTATGTATGAAACTTTTAATTTTGTTCCAACCTCTGTACCTCCAACATGTTTGCTTATAAATTTATTTGATTTTTACATAATTTTATTATTTTTAATTGATTAACATGTTAAGGGTTATTCTACGAAATTAATAATTATAATGATAATTTAACCTGACAGTTACAATTAATGTTAATTTATATTTGTAGCCCAGTTCTTAATTAAACCGATTTTCTGAGTTATTCCGGTCTGATACCCTTTCTCTTTTGTTTTTATTCCTGAAGGATTGTCAGCAACAAAATATACGTAAGTACAGGGTTTATTGAAACTTAATTATTTAATTTTGAAAAACATGAAACGTTTATTTTCTCTTCACTGTACTTACCTGTCAAAAATTGTATACCTAGATAATGTGGATAAGACAGATATTAAAACAGAAGATGATGTACACTGACTCAGACACTGTGTTAATAATTAACGTTTTTATAATATATTTATCCAAATCGTACAAAAATTATAATAATAAGTTAGAACAGACTATTTCTCTCTGCTTCGCGTATCGATGATCTCATCGTCATTCTCTTGGCCTTTTCTCAATTTATTAGGGGTCGGCGCAGATACGGGATTATAATCATGAAAATACTGTAACTTGTATACGTCAGTTCTTAAAGAAACTTGTTGTAAACAACCCCTTTCAACTACTGTCTTTGTAACATACCGATGACAAAAAGTTCAAATATATTTGGCCCAAAATTCAACGTCAACTCCGCTCTCTGACATAGTCATAAGGTCATCAACTGCACAGGTGACAAGATGGAAGGCGTGTCCTTCTCACCACGATCGCAAATATAAGTATAATATACTGCTTAAATAATTCTACATTTACGTCCCGAAACGAATAGACATTTATGTCGAAGCCTCGACATCCTAATCCACAAATTAAAATGCAAACGATATAATCCTCATCAAAGGCACGGAAAATCTGAGCTCAAATATACCTAGTAGTGAAAACATTTCGGTAATTTATCAAACGGTAGCGCTGGGGTACTAATTATATCGGTAGCTATCAAGTGGGAAGATGAATGGGGCTCCGGACGGCTCAGATTTGTGGTACCGGACACTAGGAGCACCTAGGTGTCCGGTGTCTTGGGTAAGATGACAAAATTAGAGGGAAATTCTGGTGAAAAAATCATTAAAGAGGTATGGTCAGTTTTTGCCCTGCCGACTCATACTTGTTTCGATTTGATGACCATATTTCACTTTGTTAAGTACCAGAGAGGCAATTCTCGTAATTAAAAGAACGTTCACAGTCTGATCTCGGTCTCAATTTGTCAAAAATACTTCTAATTTCCAAGATTTTTTTACAAGTTTTGACATTGATTGCCGCTGAGATGAAGAATTGACCTTCTGGTACTTGTTGACAGGACTTTACCTTCCTCCTATACCTACCTGCGGGGTAATTGCGTAACACACTATCAGTAGCAATGGGTTTCATTTTGACAGCTCGACAACATTCATTGCGTTATTTACATTGTTGAGCAGACAAATTTTTCGAACGTATGAAGCAATGGATTAGTATTTTCCTTCAAAATGATTCAGATTGAGATTGATGGTGTGTTAATTAGGATGCTGTTAACACTGTAATTTGAAAACATTGTAAAAGCCAATTATTTTGAAAAGTAAGCTTGAAGTTTCCTGTCGGCTCTTCTCCGTAGGAAACGAGCCGTGCACGTTTTACATAAGTGTAGGTTTATGTGAATTAAAATAATTTGAATTTTGAAAAAAGCGTGAAATATTATTATTTGAATACTTCGTAAACTACATTTACGGAGTATTCTCTTTTCTGCGTAGCTAAGATATTTTATCACATTAAATAGATAAGTTTGAAATATTGAAACAATATTTCATGATCTTTAGAGAATTTGACTTGTTATTTGAGTGTTACGAAACGGAACTATGATAGATACTAAACATTTCATATTTCCGTTTAAATAAAAACTAGTTGGTAAAATACGAAAAAAATTAATCCGCCGTTAGAATTCTTGATAAAAAGAAAGCGTACGCTATTACCTAGTTCAAACGGACCTATGAGGGTCCTATCTACTTTTAATTTGCCATAAAACAATGATCCTTGAAAGTTCGCGTCCTCTTTTGTGACAAACGACGTCAGTTGGCAGCCGTCGTGTAGACAATACATCTAACATGGGAGTACTTACCCAAAAGTGAGAATATCAAGGAGATCAGTAGGCCTAGCACGGACGCGGGGTCTTAACGTCTAAGGTAGTCTCTTCTTTTCGTTAATAGCAGCGTCAGTGGCTTTAGATCCTCAAAGTGCAGGTGTATGGACACTTGGGACATTCATGTGTGTCGTGTTCTAGAGAGCACCACCCTCAGATTGAGTGTCGGTACCTCCCCATTGCCAAATTGTATTAAATTCGTGTTAAGGCTTTACTCATATCTATGGGTGACACTAATTATGCTTCCCGCAAAATACAAACATAATCAGCCTATAATGTTCCCACTGCAGGCACACAAGCCTCCTCTCTGTGAGAAGGAGTGGGCCATAATCCACCACGCGAGCCTAGTGCGGGATGGTGGAGTAACCTAGATAATGTGGATAAGACACAAAGTCTAAAACAGAAAAAGATCTAGCGGGGTATCCAAGGGGGGGGGGTGGAGGGGGGCTTAGGGGATCAGCCCGGAATGTCTTCAACTTTTTGGTTCTAGAACATGCCGATTTCCTCACGAAATAGAATATAATAGTTGTATTTACCATTATGTATGTAAGATAACTAACTATTTACACTAGGTACTAAATTAAATGATCTACACAAACTAACTAAGTATACAATTTGTATTGTGGATTCAAAAATCGTTGGAATTTAAGTTACTTTTAGTCCGCGAGGTCGCGGTAGGGCTTCTGAGGGGTTGGGCTCAAGTTAGAAGTAAGTAGGTAAGTACTGCTTTACTGAAGCGGTAGACTCATTAAGTGAGATAAGGTAATTTAAGGGCGGGAGTTGAAGACTTAAGATGTTATGAATACTTTTCTAGGGTTCAGTAACCAAAGGCTGTCAAGGGGAATTACTAAGCCTGCGCCGTCTGTGTTTCTAACACAGTGTATTTTTTAAACCAGTTGAAAGGGGATTGAATATTTTTATATGGAGTCTGACATAACTGTCCGCCATTTTTATTTTTTCATAATGGCGGTCACGCATGGAACCTATACAAGGTGTAACATAATTAGCGCAAGACCTTATACACACCAATTAGAGCATTGAGTTAAAAGCATAATACAATTACCAATTTTTTTTTTCAAATCTTCCTATTTTTATTAAGAAAATCGTGTTCACACTGGCATTATTTTTATATTTAAAATTGAGTCTTATTGCCTTGAGATAAGGTTTAATTTTATTTGGCTTAATTGGCGGTTAGTATTTTTTTTTTTTTTTCTCTTTATTAAGGAGCTTTGTCACAATACTGACTATGTCGCTCCATCATTGCCAAATTTTGAATTTAAAATTAATTTATATGGTTGTAGTATATTTTGTATAGAGTTTTAGCCTCGTCAGACATAGGCTTGGCTAAAACACTATTTACAGTACCAATTCCAAACATATTTTGGGAATCAAAAACATTTCTCCTGAGGCGTTCGCCCCGCTCACACTCGGTTAAGATATGATGTACGTCCTCGATTACTCCACATTTTTCGCAATTAGGTGAAGGTGTGATACCCATAAGGAACGTAAACTTCCTCGATGGGATGTGACCGGATCGAAGTCTCATGGCAGCAACAATATCTTTTCTATTGAGTGAACAGTTATCAATCCAAGGAATAATTAGAGGCTCAGGCTGAATGGTGTTGTACCAGATACCTTTTTCTCTTGATCTCACATCATGATATTCTTTCCACAATTTATGACAGTATTTTTTAACCACATAGAAGTTATCTGAGAAAGTTGGTACTATATCTAACGGAGTACCTTCTACACAGGCTCTCTTAGCACAAACATCTACCACCTCATTGCCATGTATCCCAATATGTGACGGAATCCACTGCAGTATTACTAATTTAGAATTCTGTTGAAGTTCCAGAATCTGATCAATTATTGTGTAAGCTATCGGCGTTCCTCGAATTGTCGAGGTACAACGAGCCACATGTTGTAAAGAGCTCTTGGAGTCAGTTAGTATTAGAAACTTACTATGATTTATTGACTGAATGTATGATAAAGCTTCACTAATTGCCAACAACTCAAGATACATTATAGACACGTTCGAGTCAATACTAAAACCTATAGATATATTTTGTTGAGGATCATAAAAAGCCGCTCCGGAATTCTCATTTTCTTTGGAACCATCTGTGAATATTTGATAAAAATTTGGATATTCTGTGTTTAAAAATTGACAACATAAATCACTTAAAACCAGTGGCTGGAATCGATTTTTTGCTTGATTCACTCCATTAATGCTAAAGTTAATGTTGTTAGATAAATCCATGTAACTGACCCAAGAGCGATACCCAAACATCTCCAAGTTCCGGCTGCAGTGTATTCGCAAGTCTTTCAGGTATTCATGGCTTAAAATGAGTAAAGGCTTATTCTTCCTTTTCCACAAAGGTATCAGAGGTAAAAAACCATCCAGCAAGTCAATAACTGTATGATTACTTAACAACGACTTACACTTTAGATAAAATTTACCAGCTAAATAGCTTCTACGAATAAATAGGGGCTGGAGACTTAATTCACTACTCATGACATGAATTGGTGTCGATTTTATAAAACTACCAATGATCCTCATCGCTTGGTTTTGAACTTTGTCAAGTTTATACAAGTTTGAGTGACAACTATCCCCATACAGAAAGCTAGCGTAGTCCATGCGACCTCGAATTAGAGAAATATAAGCGATTCTTAAGTGTTTCGGGTGAACGCCCCAGTTAGCTCCAGATAGAACTTTAATGACATTGAGAAATGTTGCTGTTTTTTGATGGGTTTCATTTATATGTTTGGCCCATCTTAGAGAGCGATCAAGCCAAAGGCCCAAATATTTTACATTTTCCACTACCTGCACGTTTGAGTTGTTGATTTTAAGAACGCACACTTTATTATTTTTACCTTTTTTAAAAATACAAGTTTTAGTTTTAGTTGGTGAAATCTCTAAACCAATATCAGCAAGGAGTTTGGTAAGTAAGTTAAGTGAATTCTGTAAATAATAACTAGCCTGATCCACACTATTTTCAACGGAGTAAACAACAAAGTCATCTGCATATTGTGAAACATAAACATGATCGGAACTAATTTTTTTACATAAATCTATAGTAGCTACATTAAACAATAACGGTGATAGAGGGTCGCCTTGTGCTAAACCCCTTCCCGTAGTTCTTACCATACGTAAATCGTTTACTTTAATATTTAAATGTCTCTCACGAAGAAACTCCCAAAGGTATAGACAAATCTTATTTCCTACGCCCAGCCCATCTAATGTTAGCAATAGCTGAGTTATATCTACATTATTGTAGGCATTATCGATGTCTATAAAACAGCCGACCGTGACACAATTGCTACAGAAACCTTTTTGTATCCTAGTAACTAATAGACTTAAATTATCGAGACAAGATCTACACTTTCTAAAACCTAAAGTGGTATCGGCAAACAAACATTTACTTTCAAAATACCATTCTAATCTCTTTTGAATAATTGAATGGAAGATTTTACATATACATGAAATAAGTGAAATAGGTCTAAGCGATGATATCATATTGTTGTCTCTTGCGGGCTTAGGAATAGGAATTACACCAATTTCTCGCCATTGGCTCGGTACTAGACCTAAGGAAAGAAATTTATTATACAAGAATAATAATACTGATTTAGCATTATCTGAGAGATATTTAATCATAGAAAATGATATTTCATCATTTCCTGGACAGGTATCTTTGGATTTAATGCTTTTATTAAGTTCTACTAAAGTTATTTGTGAATCTAATTTTGAATTTTGAGAATTAAACAATGGTTGAGAAACAGGGACATAATCAGGGGTCAAACTATGTAGCAAAAGACTTGCTTTATCATTATCAATAAAATGCTTGGTAGTTTTATAACCTTTTATCCATTTCATTTTTCTCCAAAGGTCATTAATAGAAGTATTTTCATTCAAAGAAGAACAAAGTTCCCGCCAGGAATTATTATGAGCACATCTTAAAAGTCTTTGAGATTCTTGTATTTTATTTTGGAGCAATGTAAAATTTGTAGGAGTAGGATTACGTCTAAATACCGCCAAAGCCAAACGTCGGTGTGCTACCGACTTTGAAAGTTCTACATTCCAATAAGGTTTTGGGTGAAACTTACTACTAGGATTTAAACATATTTTAATATCAGGAATAAATTTATCTGACGCCAGTTTTAGATTATCCAAAAATCGATTATAAGTAACTTGGGGATCGTCTTCTGTTATGGTAAATGAATTAAAAATATTTTGAACATAATCGGTATACTTCTTCCAATCAACATTTTTGAAGTTTTTCTTTTTGAAAAAGGACCTTTCAGAGCTAAAAGTAGTAGAAATTTTGATGACAACATGATCACTGCTTAATGTTTCACTAGTTACCCTCCAGTCAAATTTTAATGATATGTCTGACGTCACCATAGTTATGTCAGGGGAAGATTGTCTCAAGCTACCACTTACTATTTGTAAACGCGTTGGGCTACCATCATTCAAGATAACATAATCATAATCAATTACGGAATCCAGAATCTGATTGCCTCTCGCGTCTATCTTATGTGACCAATTTGTGTGATGACCATTAAAATCCCCCAAGATCATGGTCTTCCCACTACCAAGTGAAAATAAATAATCCCAGACTCTTTGATTTGTGTGAAGTTCTGGCGGGCAATAAATAGCAATAATGTTTTGAATTTCATCACAGTTATACAGCTTTACTTTAACAATTTCTAGACCCGAGTTGTTATTCGTCAAAGAGACGCGTACTGCCTGAATCGACTTGTGTGTCAAAACAGCTACACCGCCATAAGAAAGGTCCCTGTCCTCACGAAAAATATTGTAGTTACTAATATTTAAAGGTGTATCCCGATCGAGCCATGTTTCACAAATTGCAGCTATATGTATATGCTCCCGGTTTAGTAACTGTTCAAATAACTTTAATTTAGGCTTAAGACTGCGAGCATTCCATTGCATCACATTTAAATCAATACCAGTTTTCGTTTTGTTAACCATTATCACCCAAAAACATTTTAACAATCATAGATAAGTCTGGCATAAGGTTAGTAACAAATGAGGTAAACCAGTCTGTACATATCTTAATTATGGCTTTGAGCCTAGCGACTACGATATCTTTCTTGTCCTTAATAAAGTCCTTAATCTTTCGTATAACTTCGCTAAATGACCATGATTTCCAATGTGTCTGATCCATATTTCCTGATTGCGACGCTGAACCAGGAAGGCCCTCTGCCGATTTTTCTGAATCCGAAGTCTCAATTTCTGCCATCACATTATGTGCTATTTCATAAGGTACTTTCTTCTTCTTATTACTTTTCTTTTTGTTTTTTGATTTGCCAGAACTTGGAGGATTTTTTCCATCTACTGATTCAATACAAACTTCTTGAAAAGAAGTAACTGAATCTTGCTTGCCTTTTTGAGCTACCTGTATACTTCTACATTCAATGATCGGGCTCGGAGCTCGTTGAACTTCTTGTGTGAGGAGTGAAGGAGAATCAAAATATTTTGAAAGGGCTATTTGATACGTGCAATTGTGTTCTGACATTAATTCTCTAATGCGCTTTTCTTTTTTATAGACAGGGCAATGATTCGACTTAGCCTCGTGATTGCCTGAGCAATTAGAACATTTAAATTCAGTTGTATCACAAGTATCATGGTAGTTACAGCACTTTGGGCATAATGCTTTACTTGCCGGGCACATTTTAGCTATATGCCCAAATCTCCAGCACTTAGAACACTGTGTCACAGGAAACGTATAAGATTCTACTCTTATTTTCAGTTCAAATAACAGTATGTGTGTGGGTAAGGAAGAACCCTTAAAACCAATTCTGAAAGTTTCACTTTGAACCCATTCACCGCCATTTTTTTTATTGAGCCGTTTAGCTGTTACAACTTCCTTTTCAGAGTAGATATATTCTATAAGTTCTTCTTCTGATAGGCCTAATTCGATATCTCTAATAATGCCGTACGATATGCCAACCTCCCAAGTTTTCTGTATTCGCCAACCAAGTTCACTAAATACCGGACAACAAATAAATTTATCTGCACTGGTTTGGTTACTGAACGTAACCAGCAACTTGTATGGATTAATATATTTTATTCTGTCAATGTCCATTATCTCATTTTGTTTTAATAATTTTGCAAGTGCAAATTGTTTGGGAATCTTTTCCTTAGAGGTTACGGTAACTTGTATTGGTGGTTCAATAGACACAGCCTTATTATGTTTTGCCTTCTTCTTAACATTCTTCACTACAGTTTGCCAACCTTCTTCATTGTCCTCGGGTCTTTGTCGTTTCCCCACTAATGTTATTGTATCCATTTCTATTTCGTTAATGAATTGTGTTTGGTCATCTAATATATCAGTATTTCTGTTTACGTCATAATTCTCATCGCAATTTTGATCACTATCCATTAAACATAAAGTTCATAATTGCCTAACAGCACACGCGACGCGATACCGGCCTGCGCGAGCGCAAGCCGATAAGCTAAACAGGTTTTTTGTTTACCACTAATTAACAAAAGACGTGTACGGATCGCACCGAGTGTGATTACGAACTGCGGTTAGTATTGAAAAATACATAATTTTTGAAAAAAAAACCTATATTAAAAGTTACTGAAATGGATTCAGTAGTCAATTATGAACAAACTACTTTCAGGACTTGCGTTTATTCTGTTACACTTTGTATAAAACGATAGTTGACATCAATGCAAACAGAAAACATTCAGGACCAAACTCCGTAAAGCGTCTCGTGTCCGAGGTATTAACGTTCAAAGTTAATCACGTGACATCCACATTTTTAGAACTTACTTATATCTTGTTGCATAGATGTTTGAACTAATCACTCTAAATGTTTAATATAATCAAAAACCCTTTGAAAGTGTTTGTGTCGGTGTTACTGTGGTCTCAACTATGGCAAAAATAAAAGAAGGTAAGCTTTAAGGCGGATGCTCCAGGTAGCCCGCGAAATCCAAATTTTCTTACGTTTTTTGCGATTTGCATGTCAGTGTTAGGTTATATGGTGATCAAAATTTGATTCGCGGCTGTAACAAGGATGTATTTACAGAATTATAATCATTAAACTCATCAGTACAACTCTTTATGACCAGGTAATCCTAAAATCATGGAATTATCGTAGTTAGGATTACCTGGTCTTATAGAGTTGTACTGAAGACTAATAAATATAATCCTGTAAACTTGTTACGGTCGCGAATCAAATTTTGATCAACATACAACCTAATACTTACTTGCAGATTGCAAAAAACGTAAGAATATTTGAATTTCGCGGGCTACCTGAAGCATTCACCTTTAAGCCAGTAATTTTAGAACATGTTCATAATTGTATCATTTCAGAGTAGATGTTACTTATTTTAAAGAAAATATTTACTAAAGAGATAAAGGAACACTGTCGTCGACTTTAAAAAACTACTTACCATTAGTATGCGAGAACAATCGCACCATAATGTTATTGCTATTACGCGACCTTATTGCCTTTTAATAAAAAAAAAATTGAGTAAGTACTGGTATTTGAGTCCCTTAATAGAGATAGCGTATACAGAGAGCCAAGATTTAACGCTAAATAGCTTCTACCCGCGGCTTTGCCCGCGTGGATGCCGGAAGTTATCCCACGGGATTACTTCTGTCTAAAAAAATAAAAGTAGCCTAAGTTAATCCTTATAACATCAGCTATCTGCCAGTTAAAGTCTCGTCATAACCGGGCCAGCCATTTCGGAGATTTAACCGGAACAAACACAGACAGACAGACAAAAAGTTTAACAATTGTTTTTTGACATTACAAACAGACAATTGTACTTATCTGTATTGTATAGGTAGTTCCAGTATAAGAAAAATAACACAAGAATCAACTGGTAGAACGACCAGTTGATTCTTAAGTGTATTTTTTTTTTAGAATAGTAAGTTTTTAAAAGTTCGTGATTATTACTGCTACGTACGTACTGGTGTGACCGTGTTTGAACAATACTTATAGCAGGAATAAATACGCTAGGAATTAATAACGCTTTGTCTCTGAGATGGCAACACAACGCGATGGCAGTGATGGTTTATTACAGATGTCCACTTACTATCAGTTGAGAAACTTACCAATTAAAAAAATATGGCTGTAAGCTTGTCATCATCTGCCTAGCCTTTTCCCAACATGTTGGGGACGGCTTCCACTCTAACCAGATGCAGCTGAACACCAGTATTTAACATGGGGCGACTGCCTATGTAACTTCCACAACCCAGTTACTTGGTGCCTCCCTTGGTAAGACTGGTTCTTAGACTTCCGGGCTTCTGATCACCCGTAAACGATTGTCATAGATCTACAAATGACAGCCAGGACCAATCGCTTAACGCATTTTCCGAGTGTATGATTGTGTACCTGCATAAACTGCCTGACGCAGTCCGCGCCATGCTCCCTGAGGAAGCCCTGCAACGTCCTGATGCCCTGAACCGACAGCCTGTAACCGTTGCCGTTCTCCCCGGCGCAGAAGAACACCCCCGGCAGTGAGCCCTCACCCATAGCCCACTCTCACATGTTGATAACACTAATTTGAAATAAATGAATTTTTTTAACCAGATAAATTGTTAATTAAAATTAGGATAATTTATCAGCATAAACTCCAGTTAATTGAATATATAAAGTTAAATTAAAATTACAATTTCACGCACTTGTTTATTCATAAACGTCACTTCAAAAACAAACACAAACTTCACTTCATCACAATATACGCTACGCAAAGTTCAAACGCTACGAGTTCGTAGCGTCTCGTAGCGTTCAGCCAGCGCGTCTGACGCGCCCGTAGCCACTGCTACGCGACCGCTACGAGCCGCGCGTAGCTCGACCGTAGCAATGCGACGCGAAAGGTCGCGCCGAATATGACGTAATGGCCGAAAGCCGATTTTTCCCATGTCGTCCGAAAATGTGAAATCAGTCGTACGATAAAAGTGCGATGATTTGTCAAATTATGAAGTATTCGGGGCACGTGTTGTTATCCATTTATACGTTTTGGGCGAAAGGCCTTCCGCGCGGGAATAAACTTTTTTACTCACAAACATGTTATTGAAATTAAGTTGCGGTTACGCGGTTTAACATTGCGAGAAAACTTTGCTTTTTTTTCTACTAAAAACTTATTCGTGGTTCATACTTAATTTACATTTAGAATCACAAGCAAAACAGTTAAATACAGTAAATTTACTAGAATTGACTTTTTGTATTATCAAGATATTGGCGCCGATTCTCTTGTTCACAAACTAAACTAAATTTAAATTCAGTGCAACATTTTTTTTATATCATTAAGAAAAGGACACAAGATAAATATTAGTTTAGTCCTGTCAAATAAGGTAATCTATAGATAAGTTTAGACGTGATTAAAAAATTAGCTACTAATAATACGTCAATTTCCGCTGACTAATTTGACAGGACTAAAGTAACATTATCTTCTGTCCTTTTCTTAATGAAATAGAAAGAAAAATATGCACTGAACTTAAATTTAGTTTAGTTTGTGAACAAGGGAATCGGCGCCATTGTGTGCGAGTTGAGGTTGTCATCAAAATACTAATATACTGTTAACATTATAATCCTGTGGCTTCTACAACGGTCGACTAACTAACGATTGCGCAAATTGCCAATCCAGTTGTCAGTATGCCTATGACTGAACGAAGCTAATAATTCGTTCAGTGAACGCCTCTAGTTTAACGAGCTGATAATTAAAACTTTCAGCTGGGAAGATTAATCATGTCTTTGTGTAATTAGCCTCTGGTATATTTTACAGGTGAACTTGAAATTATTTAGTGGATGTTGGATTAAGAGGAGTACGAGTATTACCTAAATAAAGTTGAGTGTCAACGTTTTATTATACTTTATACTAATATTAGAAAGATTTGTATGTATGTTTGTAACGAATTGGCTCAAAAAGTACTGGACCGATTTTAAAAATTCTTTCACTATTTGAATACTACATTATTACTGATTAATATAGGCTTTATTGATTGCAAGAAAAAAATAAAATGTTTAAAAAAGAAATGTCCAGCCGTGCGAAGCCGGGACAGGCCGCTAGTTTTTTAATAAGGCAGCGAAATAGGTAGGATGTTAGTTTAATTCTAGCTCAATCCCGGCCAAGGCTAGGCCAGAACTAAGCCAAGGTTTTATCTCTTCTGTCTTCGCCGTTTTAGTTTGTCTTATCTATTTACCGTTTAGATTGCGGGCACACAAGCCTTGAAACCGTCTGGAGCCGAGAAAACGCACGTTTTAGTAGTTGAAAAGCTTAATTTCCGCACAATTTTCTAGTTTAAAATGTAGCAACAAAAGCAACGACTTTCAAAGCGCTTTTTGGTAGTTTCTTTAGCATTTTATGTTTATAACTTGTCATAAACTGCGAAATCTATTTTAAGATATAAATCTTCTGAGACGAAACTACCGTCAATCTAGTATATATGGTAACTTTGTAACTTTATACTGAAATAGGAAGAGTGTAAATTTTCTAGAATAATTTTATCAAAGTACTACCTATTTTGTTTGATCACATTGTACCACTTTTCAAATTACTGACAAAGTGGCTCTGTATAAAATTATGAAATTACCATTCATACCAACAACATCATTCTTCATTCATTCTGACCATTTCATGTTTTAACCCATTGAACGAAACCGAACGAGACAATAGAAGTTTAGTTATTTACTTTTTTAAATTTTATTTGTATTTTGTGTTTCACGAACTCTGTCCGAATAAACTTTATTCTTTCTTTTTCTTTTTTATTGTTATTACGTTGAGGGGCGTTTAGTATTCCGCAAAGCATAAAAAAACAAAAAACCGGAAAGTATACCTACTATATCATCTTACCGAACTACCCGAAATTTTTAAGCACCAACCCAATATTTCCGATGACGTATGAGCATCCAATAAATATCACTTAAGCCTGCTCGTAAAGCCGATCGTTACGACAAGTAGCCTTACCCTACATTTATACTGACAGTTACAAAACTGGAAGCAAGCCTAGTAGCAGTAACTGTCTACATGACAAGACATTAACTAGGATTTTGGCAAGTACTCCCACTAAAACGTATCCAGTAAAATCCTTGTAAAAGCTCACGTAGAGCAGAAATCTTCGGAGGGGATTACTGTATCGGTAGTGACGAGATATGTACGGTTAGAAAGATATTGGAAACATCATTTTCTAAAGCTTAAAATGTAGAATATGTAAAACATGTTCATTTTGTTTGAGTAGACTCGAAGGACCTGAATCATTTATTTAGTATTACTTTCTAAAATAGGTTTGGGCTTTTTTCTATAAATTTTACTGTTACTTCATGTCTGAGGGGCAATTTCCTTATTTCAAAGAAGATTCGCATTCTAATCTCAGTCTCAACCTGTCAAAACTATGTCTAATTTACAAAAAAACTTTTTAACAAAAAAACAAACGACTTCAAAAAAAAAAAAACACTACAAAGTGTAAAATAACTTTAATTTTAATTTTGGAAGTCGGTGTCTTTGTTTTTGTATTTACGTTTTTGCCACCGACTTCCAAAATTAAAATTAAAGTTATTTTACACTTTGTAGTGTTTTTTTTTTGAAGTCGGTTGTTTTTTTTTGTTTAAAAGTTTTTATTTTTTACTTTTTATAGTCAGAGTGCATCTCATGACAATTCCAATAAGCCCAAACACGGCTAGAATACATGGTTTTATTACGAAGTTCCGGTACCTACCTTCCAGCTTCATCATCAGATCGGTTTGATGGTACCATTTTCGTCAGAACCATTTATTTAAATTTGCTTCGTCATAGTCGCTTAACTATCTTAATCGAGATATCTTATCGCCACCCGTGAAATACTTATTATCATTGAAGAGTTCCTGTGGTCTCCTTCATCAGTTCCACTTCACCAAATTATACTTTTTGAATGCAAATGCTTGACATGTTGATGAAAATACCAAAATTGCTATATGTATGCCTATAATATTTGAGGAGTTCCCTCAATTCCTCATGGATCCCATCATCAGAACATCAGAACTGGATTTTGACCAATGAAAAAAAAAAAACCAAAATGGGACCAATCTGGAAGCATATCCTTTCAAATAAAAAAAAAAAATCCAAATCGGTTCATAAATGATGGCGTACTGAGGTAACAAACATATACAACCGAATTGATAACCTCCTCCTTTTTGAAGTCGGTAAAAAAAAAAAGCAAGTTTCTGATATTGCCGAGGACTAAATTTTGAACGTTTTGAAATACAGGAATTGCCCTTCTGATATCTGTGCGAAAATGTAACATCTACAGACATGGTTACATGAGCTTTCTGGTAGAAAATGTGGAACAGTGCATAGTCTCACCACGCTTGGCATTCGGAAAAGTCGATTCATTTCCATCCCGAATCCGGCTGAGATATTAAATAATATTACCACTATAACTTACAACAGCTGTTATACCGTACGATACTCTATGTAGAAGTAGATACAGTAGGTAGCAGACCCAGCCTAGTTCCACACCAGTAATATACCGTATGCAATGCAAGATACAGTGCAATGAAATTCTCTACTATCATAAAGATGAAACCAGCTAACTCTTCAAGATCGAAAACTGCAGTTCTCGAAAGTACAGTCCATAGTCATATTCATAATTCAAGATCCAAGCACCTTGATTGTATGGGGAAGTTCTGATATGGGATCGTGCGAAGTAATGGCGGGTTTTGGCCTGAGGCTGACGTTTTGGGTCTCACGATTCCTTTAGATTTTTGGTGAGAGAAGTTCGCTTTGAATATTTTTCTTTATTACACTCATAAGCGTGAAAAAAGATTGTTACGACCAGGCTTTGGCAGATAATTACTTTTTGAAATGTCTCTATTCTTTGGCCACGACAACAAATCGCAGCCATAATCGTCTAACACGCAGATTAAAGTTTTTTAAACCCTGAACAGCGTCTTGTAATATTATGATTTTAATTATTTCTCTCGGTGCAAATCCAAGGACTCGTCGATCACGTCCGCTGCTGATCCCATTCGCAGCAATCAATCACCCGTCAAGCCTTGACGACTGACGAAAGCCCTCACACTCACACAAGTATACTTTCTGATTCCAAAAACTGGGAAATCGATCGCCTACTTATTTGTGGGTTGCTGAATTCGGAGCGAGATAAAAGTATCGGCTTCCCCCGCCCGATAACCAATTTGATAAATTGAACCAATTGATATTCTCAATAATGAAATGTAAAATTAAATTAACGGTGACTAAAATTTTGTTCAGAGAATTGAATTATGTGCAGGGTGCAATTTATGTGGCCACATATTACGTGCAGCGTTCGGCTTGGAAACTATTACGAAGTTTTGAGGCGATAATGGCCGAACGGGTAAGTATAGACTTTAGATCATTGGGCCGGGCATGATTTAGAACCCGGGCGTTTAAAGTGTCCTGGCGTAAGAGCATTTTGTTGGACTTGAACTTTAGTAAAATCTGAAAACGTTGTATGTAGCATGTATTACGAAGGAAATGTTTCATCATTGCAGTTCGCAGCAATCTCTCACTATTGTGCAAGCCGTCTAATCTCGATGTACTGTATTCTGTCTCCGAGTACCTTCTGAATAAACATGGCTTCCTTATTACTTGGTGGAGGCATTTCTTTGCCGAGACTCCATTTTATATCTTTTTAAACGTCATCAGCATGTTTAAACTTCACAAAAATGAGGAAGAAAACCGAGACTTAATTAAGCCGTGAATAAACAGAGTATCCTTGTTTATCTTCTGACCGGCCATTAACCGTCACAAGAAGTAAGAATTGTTGTCTGAAAACAAACGCCGTTTACACAATTATTGTAAAAATATACTGGACTCAATATGCAACGGGCCGCTTGTAATAAACACGTTAGGGACAGGAATGAGTTTTCTAATTCAAACTATGAATTTTAACGAGTATGGCGAGCTGCAGATTGCATTTATAATGGGTATAACGCATAAACGCTTGCAGCTGCTAATCTGTGCTATCTTACAATGTTGTTAATATTAAAACCTGTGTGTATTAATCCAGAAAGAATATTAAAAATTAATTTTGTTTCTTTAACCCACAAAAGTGTAAAAACTTGGGAAATTTTCTCAAAGTAAGGTTAACAAAACTAGTATTGAATTATGTAGCTCCCACTCCGTTCCCCGCCTATTTCCGTACTTACCAAGAAATTATTTCACAAAGAAAACATCTAATCCTTTGTCCGAGGGGAGAAAGAAGGCGTAATAACAGCGCGACGTAATAAGAGGCGGAGGCTGGGGTCGCGAAACTTTAAATAACGAGGGTTCTTCATAAGCTGTTTATCATTTAAAGGGAAGGTGCTCTGATTGTTAAGGGGAATTGTTTCAGTTTCTGAAAGCTTATCTAGGTTGGCGTTCGACTTTATTTATAAATGACAGATTTTTTGGAAACTTGCGAGTTCCCAAACAAATATAGACAGAGAAAAGGTTTAATTGAGTATACTTTCATCCTTAGCGCAATATCCTCGACACAAAATATAAAATCTCTTAATGCTATTAAAGCGAATGTTATAAGCGAACCATTGTAATTGACATGAGCTTCTGCCAAAGACTTCAAAAGTTCAGTTCTGAAAATGAATCTGAAATTCTAGATCCACGTCCTACCCATCCGAGCAGAGCAAACCAAAACAAAAGAAAAACATTACCAGGCTCATTCGAGCGCAGATCCTCTAATCCAGTTTCAAATAAAAAAAGTATGAAATATTTACTATTCGGGGGACGTCCTGCTGGCTGTCAGCGACTTTGACAAGTTACAAACTTACTTAGATTAGTGAAAAGGACGGATCGCTTATGGAATACATTAGGGCAAGATATTGGGCCCAAATATATTAGCGTGTTCCTTAGATATAGATGAATATTTGAAGCTTAGACACACTCAAACTAGATAAACTAACGTCGTTAAGTGCTGAATTTATAGAGAATCCTAGAGACAATCTCCTAGAGGCTATAATAAAGTACATGATTTACCGTGATGCTTGGTCGAGACAAGACAGTCTATATACAACATTAGTTTTAGTATATGCGAAACCCGAAACACGTGTCTAGTATTCTTATGTAAAGAATCTATGTACAAAATTTCAAAACTGTATCATGAAAAATCACAAAATTATAAGCTTGTTATGTTAGTTGTCTGTACAAAAACATGCTCACCGAGCGCCGCCCGCGCATGCAGCGTCGTCTAACTTGTAACCTTTTTTATGTATTTTTGGGACATCAATAAAAAATGGTGTGAAAATTATTGGAATCGATTCAGTTACTTATTCTGAACAAACTATATTCAGGTTTCGCATATACTAAAAATGATGTTTTATATGATAATAGGTTTGAATGTCCATATTCTTAGTTCGGTTATTTCCTATTCGTCAAAAAATACTGGTACGGTCAGCATCAAAAGTCGATTAACACTTCTGTTTTTTTAATCTCAATTATTGAGCTAAATATTTGTACAAAATTGCAGCAGAAATACAATGTAATTTTGAACAAATATTTTGTTCAATAAATGAGATTAAAAAAACTGAACTGTTTATATTTTGCTCAATGACTGAGAATAAAAAAACTGAAGTGTTAATCGACTTTTGATGCTGAACGTACCTGCACGAGTAGCATGACCACCATAGAAACGGGTTTTGTCGACTGAACAATAGATAAAATGACAGTTTTCTTTAGAAGATTTCTGATTTTTCTATAATTATGAGCTGAGGATATAAGTAAGACGCGCGAATGCGTATTTGGTATAAATAAAATCTTTAGGCGTATTGGTAGTCTAATTTCTTGTAACATGGTCTGTAAACAGCTAATTGAATGAAAAAAAAAAGTTTTCAAACTTCATTGTATAAAAAACTTCCAAGCCACGTAAAACATGAACAAAATCAAAGCTTATCGACTTAACTAAACTTTTTACTTCGGAAGCCTCAGGCTATTACTTCTTATATTATTTTACTAGCTTCTGTCTGCGACTTCGTGCGCGAAATGTCTTATTCCCCGACCCACCACGTCGCATTGCATCGCATGCCCGCACTATTGCTTCGTTTTCGCTTAGTGTAGTTTCTGACTTATTTTTGTTTTTGCTCGGCTCCAAAGGATCCTAGCGTGATGTGAAGTAGCCTTCCTCAAGAATTGGGCTATCTAATGCAAAAATAATTATTCAAATTCAACTGGTAGTTCTAGACATTAGCGTGTTCAAAAAAACAAAATCTTCAGCTTTATTTTAGTATAGATAGATTAGTAGGTATTGATCGCAGATATAGATACACCTTGATAACGCAAGAGCAATTAATTCGCGTGCCAAAAACCGCACCAACTTACGTTCAAATATTGTAAGCCGCCACTTTCGCGCTCAGTCCTGTGTGCTGCTGGCTGGGTGAGCGTGCGTGAGAAAGAGCTTTTCTGACGTCATAGTAAGTAGTCAAAAAAAATGGCACGCTTGGTTTTCATACAGATCGTGATACTTGCGTTATCTAGGTCTATCTATATCTGTGGTATTGATTAACAAGGTCTATATACAGCAGCCATGAAAATATTTAAGCTCGTGGAGGTGAGGGAAAATAAGTAGGAACGTGTTCTACTTAGTTTGTATTTTTCCGAGGTTGTCGTCTGTTGTTACAAGTGCATCGTTTCTGATGGACAGTAATCTAGATGAAGGAGCTTCTGGATCTAGGTTATAAGAGCACTAGGGCCCAGCCCTGTTTCACACGGTTTTTACGAATGTACCTAAGTATTAAATTAATACATTATTTATTTATTGGTAGTACACCAACAGCTTCTATGTATAATATATCTTAAGCATTATAGATCACAATAGCCTCACAATATTATACGTTTACACACAAACCTTTCGGAATCAATTCTCTAAATGATGATGAAAACCGCATCAATCCATTGCGTGATTTAGAACAAGAACGCGGTTACAAATTCAAGACGCGAAAAGTCGTTTTAATTTATAATTTGTATAGTAAATATAGACACGACCGACATTCAAGAAACTGCCGAATATGTACAAGAATGTCTTTATCATTGGGGACTTTGCATGCAATGTGTGTTCTTTTTCTCGAAAATATCTGAACTTGTTTGCGTTATTATAAAACGTCATACGTAGAACAATTCGTACCTACATAACATAATCAGCCTATAATGTTCCCACTGCTGGGACACGGGCCTCCTCTCTATGAGAGGGAGTGGGCCGTAATCCACCACGCGGGCCCCGTACGGGTTGGTAGATGTTGTACGAATTTTTGGTTCTAGGACATGCCGGTTTCCTCACGATGTTTTCCTTCACCGTTTTAAGAGCAGTGGTGATGAAATAATTTACACAAAGTAAAGCGCCTGACGGGGTTCGAACCTACGACCTACAACTCGTAAGTCGCGGCCGTTACCACACTGGGCCACCACTGCTCCACCTCGTACCTAATCAATACATATCTACCACAATAACTCGGCTAGATAAAAAACATTTTCATAAATTCCATATTATAGTTTAACATCGACAAATACCACCAGCTTTTGTCCACACATTTACCTATCGCATGTGACAGGCCAGTAAAAGTATAGCCCAACGACATGTAACCATGCACTAACATGGCGCAGAACCACCAAAACACACCACAGCCGGCACGCCCACGCTCGTAAACAAACGCGTCGTGTTACACCTTATTGATACCAGTGTACTCATAAAAATAAATTGTTCTGTACACTTTTATACGCCTGTAGGAAGGTTGGGAATCGTTTGTTTTTTTTACTTTACTTTACTACGAGCATGCGAGTAAGGAAGACTGTCTTGTCTTTGATTTGGCTTGGGAATTCTGAGAGATTTGACTATCACGTTGAAGATTCAACTGGCGTTTGAATGGCTAGATAACTATTTCAATCGCGTTTGCCCTGAGTATCTTTAAATTGTTAAGAATTAAAACAATTTTTTTGTTCAAATGTTAGTCTTTTTTATCCAAATTCAAAAGTATATTTTTGTGTTAATTAAGTTTTTACATAAGATCTGGAAGAAGTAGCGTAAGTTATCTTTTATGTCCGCATTCATCATAAAATATACCCAAACCCGTTTAATTCAACATGAAACCAACATCAACAATCTATTCTGCTGCTTTCCCCTTTGAAATCGGAATTAAACGGAATTCTAAAAAGAAAATAAAGGGGTCATTTGGACATGGAAATGTGAACGGGGCTTGCAAAAAGACGTATTATGTGTTGGGAGCCGATTCACGTACCGCTGTACCTAGTACCCACCGCGACCGTCGCGCCCACCCGGCTGATAGAGCATTTTGTAAGCGGGCGACGCGAGACATAAGTTTACAGCGATTTCTCTGCTAAGGCAGCATTTGCGTATACAAAGCACCAGGCTTTGTATACGCAAAGGTTCCTAGTTCTGTATAAAGTTGTGGTAATTTTAGTATAGAAGAAAGGCATTGAGAGGTCATAATAATTCCATGACACCAACATTCAGATATTTATTTATTTATTTCATTTGGGAAAACAAACAGTAGTATATTAAGCATAAACAATGTTGTCTTAAAATTTATTTTAACAAATATACTACCCACAACATAAATATACATATCTTAGAAACCAGAAGTGAGGACAGTTTTTTAAAAAATAACGCACAAGTATTTCCTAGAATTATTTATTTAATGATCAAAATTTAATAACCGAAATTACAACAAATGATAATTCAAAACTATGACAACTGAAACTCTAATTACTGCAAATCATATAAATTAATTACCAAAGTAACAATAAAAGTACAAGCGAGGGTACCGAAGTTCAACCGTTGCCGACCGTTATCCGAATGAACCCGTTGCTAAGCGCGCGCCGTCCTTTATAGCGCACTGCTTGAGCCAGGTCTTGGAGAGGGAAGTTTCGCTAAGACGGCCGTTCCTGACAGCGAGGCGTCCTCGACCGCTTCTTGCCTTGCGCCATCACTAGGTCCACCATCACCAGGCTGGCCGTCATCCTCAGACTGGTCATAATCATCTGCAAAGAAACACATACTGTACATTTGTTTTCTTGCGTTACTTATGTGTCTGAAGCCAAAGAATAGTAAGCACTTGAATTAATTTTGTTAAGTACGCGATAGTGAGCGTGCACTCCCACCATCAGGCACCCAACTAAACAGGAAGGTTTCTTATGTAATTGAAATGTAAATTTAAATGCTTCAGACTAGAAAAAAAAAAAAATGTTACAAAGCAAAAACAGTGATTTTAAGCATTAAAACGTAAATGAAACTAAATAGCATTCCAAGCAATGGAATTCCGGACTTCCATTGGGTAGAATACTAGCCAAGATAAATAAACAGTAGTGAAGCTAATATACTTAACCAGAACAGAAGCCATGAACCACAGGTTCAGGCCGAAGTCATAAGCCAGAGGCTCAGACCAGACAGAAGCCATGAACCAGGGGTTCGGCCAAACAGAAGCCATAAGCCAGTGGCTCAGACCAAGCAGAAGCCATGAACCAGGGGTTCAGGCCAAACAGAAGTCATAAGCCAGAGGCTCAGACCAAACAGAAGCCATGAACCAGGGGTTCAGGCCAAACAGAAGCCATAAGCCAGAGGCTCAGACCAAACAGAAGCCATGAACCAGGGGTTCAGGCCAAACAGAAGCCATAAGCCAGAGGCTCAGACCAAACAGAAGCCATGAACCAGGGGTTCAGGCCAAACAGAAGTCATAAGCCAGAGGCTCAGACCAAGCAGAAGCCATGAACCAGGGGTTCAGGCCAGACAGAAGTCATAAGCCAGAGGCTCAGACCAATCAGAAGCCATGAACCAAGGGTTCAGGCCAAACAGAAGTCATAAGCCAGAGGCTCAGACCAAGCAGAAGCCATGAACCAGGGGTTCAGGCCAGACAGAAGTCATAAGCCAGAGGCTCAGACCAATCAGAAGCCATGAACCAAGGGTTCAGGCCAAACAGAAGTCTTCCAGTTGCTTACCAGCCTCGAAGAAAGCGGAGCATGCGTCAGGCGTCCACTCGCCGCGCCAGAGCACCATATGCTCGGCAGCTGCCTGGGTTTTTTTGCCATACGAACCAGCCAGTAGTTCCAGCTCGTAGCGATGATGTGGCAGTACACGCAGGACCTTATAGGGCCCCCGCATGCCAGAGTCGAGCTTTCCTGTGCTCTGCGATGCCTTGTTGACAAAGACATAGTCCCCAACAGCGTAGGCTCGTGGTTGTCGCCGGTTCTGGTTGGTGTATTCATCTTGACGCCGCTGATTAGCTGTAAGTAAGTCTGAGGCACGCTGTCTCCTGAGCGTCATAAGTGCTTCTCGATTAGGGTTACGATTCTCAAGTGCGACGTCACGCACTAGAGATCTTATTACAGGGGTAGCTGCATCAATCCCAACAAGGAGTTGTAATGGCGAGGCTTGTGTAGTAGCCTGTCTGGTGACATTTAAATTGAGCTGCACCTTCCATAAAGCGTCAGCCCACTGAGAACCTTTATGTCCTACCTCTACCCGTAACATGTTTAAGACAGTTCTGCAGTACCTCTCCGCTTGTCCGTTTTCTCGATGCATTCCAGGTGTGATGAAATGAATGGAGCAACCCAAGCTACTAACCCAGTCTCGGAAGGCTACGCTTTCGAACATTCTCCCTCTATCACATATTATAGTACTTGGAGACCCGAACAAAGATATTACATTAGTGAACACCCGTTTTAATTCGCCCGAGTCTTGATGATACATGGAGTACAGCAGACAAAATTTTGAAAAGCTGTCAACTACTATCAAAACGTACTTAAACCCGTTAGATTCTGGAAGCGGGCCCAATATGTCGGCATGAATAACACGGAATGGGTCATCAGGCTTCGACCAGGACTGAATCGGTTGTGGGGGTGCTTTAGGTATTTTCTTATGAGCTAAACATACAAGGCAATGGCTAACATATTTTCTAACAAATTGCCTAACACTCGGAAACCAAAAGTGACGTAATATTAGATCCGTCGTTCTGTCGGCTCCAACATGATCATGCTCATCATGGAAAGCTCTTAAAAGGCTAAGCCGGTAACCTTTAGGTATGTAACATAACAAGCGTGACTCTTCCCCGGTTGGTGTATATTTGTAATACAAGAGTTCATTTTTAATTAAATACCTTGATGAATCTAATTGGCCTTCTCTTAACTTAACAATTAAATTTTGGGTTTCCTCATCCGCAGTCTGAGCGACCTTTGCCCAATTATTAGAATTGCGAATGTGCGATACGTTTACAGTTTCAGGAGGATGCCGGCTTAGAAAATCAGCGTGCTGCATCATGGATCCTTTTCTATATTCCAAGGTAAAGGTAAAGTCTTGGAGGTAGACCCACCAACGCGCGACACGAGGCAACAAATCTTTTTTTGTTTCAGTTAACTTTAATGAATTACAATCCGTCACTATTTTGAAATTGATGCCAATTAAATAATGACGGAAGTTCTGAAGTGCGCGTACAATGGCTAGGGTTTCCAGCTCGTAGCTGTGATAGCGACTCTCTGCGCCCTGTGTGGACCTACTATAGTAACTGACTACTCTCTTTCGTTTACCGGCATGCTCCTGCAGCAACACCGCGCCGACACCGATAGAGCTAGCATCGGTATGAAGCTCCGTAGGCAAACTTGGGTCAAAGATCGCTAAAACTGGTTCATGGGTTAAACAATGAATAATATAGTCACGAGCCACATTTTGTTCTGAACCCCATTTGAAAGGTTCTCCCTTTCTTAACAATCTGGCAATGCAGGCTGTTTTAGAAGCGTAATCCGCGACATAACGCCTAAAATACCCGGCCAGACCCAAAAATTGGCGAACCCCCTTAACATTAGTAGGTTTTGGAGAATTTACTAGCGCCTCTATTTTTCTTGGGCTCGGCCGCACCTGACCATTACCAACTACCCGTCCTAAGTATTCTATTTCGGTATCTAAGAAGGTACATTTTTTTAAATTAACCGAAAAACCGGCATTCGTGAGAGTACTCAAAACTTGACGCAGCAAATCGAGTCCTTCAGGAATTCCGTTTGACATAAGAAGCACATCGTCAATATACGTCAACACTCGCCCACTTTCAATATAGGGTTTTAAGGTTTTCGATATGATTCTTTGATAAACTATAGGTGCGTTAGCTAACCCATAGGGCATTTTCAAATATTCAAAATGCCCTTCGGGCGTTACAAAGGCGGTTTTGGAAATCGAATCGTCATCCTTTAATGGCACCTGGTGAAAGCCAGTTGTCATGTCTAAACTAGTGAAGAACTTGAAACAGCCAAGCCTATCGATGTGGTCATCGATCAAGGGCAAGGGAAATCGTTCTTTGACCGTTATAGCATTAAGTGCGCGATAATCTACGCACATCCTATCACTCCCGTCCTTCTTCTTGACGAGGATGATAGGACTGGCGTAGTCGGATTGTGACTCACGAATGATTCCCTTTGAGAGTAGGTCATTAATAATATCCCCAACTCTATTTTTTTCGTCACAAGAAAGCTTATAAGGCCTATGAACTACCGGGGCACTTGATGTTAATCTTATTTCCATACTACCCGTATTCACCGTTGATGTAGCAGTCCCCGTAATGAAAGAACTAGAAAACTCGCGGATGATATCAAGCAAAAGATTCCTGTCATTGCCAACTAACGGCGTTTTAATGTTTTCATACTCAACGGTGGATACGTGCAGTACGGAGGGCACACTGTCTAATCTCGTGAGCCGGTGTAAGTTATTACTACGCGTGTAGGTAATTCCCTCTCTATCTAATACATCCGTGCCAATCAAAATAGGCGCCGTAATGCACCCAACTGGGACCACATACAAATCAACTTCCAAAGACACTTCAGGAAATTCAATCATCGTCGTAACATATGATGTTGATTCAATCTCCTGGCTGCCTATACCTCTCAACAAACGATACGTTGGGATTCGATTGAAATTAAAATATTTAAGAACCGACTCTAAAATTAATGAGATGTCAGACCCACTATCAATCAAAGTATCTATAGGCACCTTTTGAATAACAGCAGACATTATGTTGTCTCGTTTCGATTGACACTTGAGCAAAAATTTATCTTAGCCGATTTCTTTTGATTACGTTCAGTTTCAGACTTTTGTTTCGAAAAGCATGTATCAATCACGTGACCGTTACGTTTACAATATGTGCAAAACTTGACTGATTTATCACCCGATGTTGAAGGCGTTGACGTCACGGTATCTGCTGATGATGACGCATTAGTATCAACTTTAGGTCTTTTCCTGCAGTCATATTTCGTATGACCAGCTTTACGACAATAATGACACACTATTTTACTATCTCCCGATTTGATTGCTTCGCGTTTACGCGATGATGACGGTCCTATACTGTTTGAGTGGGAAGGATTGTTTAAACTACGGGTCTCGGTTTTTGGTTTGATATATACCGACAAAAATTCGACTAAATCTTTTATTTTAAGTTTCGCATTCGTTGCCGCAGCCTTTATTTGAGCATCAGTAATACCTCGCACAATTATTGCAACTTTCAGCTCGTCAGACAAGCCCTTTACAATATTAAGACGCAAAAGAGACTTGCGAGCATATTCGGCGTATGTCGAGAATTTATTTGAATTGTTACACATAACCTCAAATAAAATTGTAGCAACGTCTACATTACGTGGGCACAGTGAACGAAACTCTAACTTGAAGTTGCTCCACGAACGATCATTTGTTATCCAATCGTTAAGCCATGACTTCGCGTCACCACGCAAACAACTTCCTATGCGCCCTAGACACTCGCGATCGTCCCATTTATTTAAATTACGAGCGCGGTCTACTTCTGAACACCAAACGTCAAAGTCGTGCAGGTTAGGATCGAAGGGAGAAATATAAAAATTATGCGATCTCTCTTGAACTAAGCAAGACAATGCGCCAACGAGCTTATCTGTCACGTCATTATCCCGGTCGAGCGTTCGCGGCTTCTGCCTAATGAAAGTTTCCTGCCCCCGTGGGTTATGCTCCTCAACAGGCGTAGACACGCGACCCGTTGTCGAAGTCGGTAAACGGCTCTCAATAGAATTCAAGCGAGCTAATATTTGACCTAGGGCCTGATCACGCGGAGAATCACGGCGGCTATATGAGGTGTCACGACGTCTATGACCATTACGTGGACTACGGGACACATTACGATGTCTCGAAGAGGTACGTTCGCGACCATGAGAACGCTCACGGTATCTACGCGGTGAAGGAGTGTGATTGCTCCTTCCGGAACCATGGCTACGATTACGAGATCTACTTCTCAACGTTCGAGAACGATTACGATGTGGTCGACGCGAATCGTCTAGTTTTTCAACACTTGTCGAACGTCCCGGCATATCTCAGAAGTTAAAAGATCAGGAATAAAATTTAACACTCACCGATACGCGCGAAACCACAAACAAAAAAAAACTTGCAGTAATTAGGTCAAATTCAAACACTAACGGACATTTAGTTAACTTAAAATAGATGGCACAAACAGCACTAAGCGCGTGGCTATCCCACTTCTGATCTTAGAAACCAGAAGTGAGGACAGTTTTTTAAAAAATAACGCACAAGTATTTCCTAGAATTATTTATTTAATGATCAAAATTTAATAACCGAAATTACAACAAATGATAATTCAAAACTATGACAACTGAAACTCTAATTACTGCAAATCATATAAATTAATTACCAAAGTAACAATAAAAGTACAAGCGAGGGTACCGAAGTTCAACCGTTGCCGACCGTTATCCGAATGAACCCGTTGCTAAGCGCGCGCCGTCCTTTATAGCGCACTGCTTGAGCCAGGTCTTGGAGAGGGAAGTTTCGCTAAGACATATATATGTACACATAGATATGTGCAGGGAAAGAACTATGATTGATGTTGTTTTGCTTTACATAGAAGTTGTTTTCATTTCAGACGGGGTAACGGGATAGTCATCGCTTACACGCAGTATGCACGGGGCGTAACGCCGCCGCGCCTTATTTTTTACATTCAGTGTTAACGAGGCCTTAGCTTCTTTACTTTACGCTTTCAGAGGTGAATGCAGATATTTATAGATGTAGCCTGAGTGGAGTTGGTGTGACGCAGATACTGTGAAGACTGTGACTGATAACCAGCGGCGGCCTTACCCATTGCGAGGCCCCGGGCAGCAGGTATTTGCGAGGCTCTTTGTCCTTCGTGAAAAGCATGTGATTCGAAAGTAGGTCTAATTGTTTGGTTTAGGTATTTGTCATGTTTGACGGGAAATGCTAAATATTTTATAGAAATAAATAAAATTTGAGTTTTAAAATATTTTACATTGAAAGATTAACAAATACTTACAGAGATGAAAAATTTTAAAATAGATGTTTACGGCTTTTCCTAAAACTAAAATCTTTAATTAAAGCACAATAATCTAACGAATGAGCTACGTCATTTTCGATTGAAAGAATAGCCTGAAAGCCAATTGTGTCATCAAATTCCTCAAATACCTATTTTTTAATAATTAATTTTAAGCCTCGAAAAACTCCTTTCAGCAGATGCAACTGTAACAGGTGTGGTGGCAATAATTCTCAGGACTATTTCGATAGTGGGGTAAACTTCAGTTATTTTTTTTCTATTATTAAATAATTAAGGATCAAAATCAAAAGTTTTAAATTAAAAAAATCTATATTTTTTTAAATTTGCTTGGGTTGTTGCGCGAGGCCCCTGCAAGAGCGAGGCCCCGGGCGATTGCCCTGTTCGCCACCCCCTAAGGCCGCCGCTGCTGATAACCATATCATTAGATTATCAAAGGAAGAGCTACTGGAAAGTTGACCTTCACTGCCGATTAATTCTGGATTTGTTAATTAACATAACAACAGCAGTGAAAAGTTCATTTCATTACAATGTAATCTAATACCGTGATCAAAAAAATTACGTAACAGCAAAAAGTTGAACCCCGCTTCTACCACAGGCCTCCAAAAACATCAAACCCCGCTTCCACCTTTCCCTTGAACCACAAAAAACTGTAGAGGGGCATTTCTAATTGAATAGCCGCCCGGAGGCAGTTGCTTTGATTGGCGCTCTGTACCGGGGACTCCGGGAGCCGTCTATCCCCCGCGATATAAGACTCTTATTCCGCTACTCTTTTTATTTCCACTTTTTAATCTCGAAAACAATGCAAGGGTAAGATTTGTTATTAGATTTCAAGTGCTAGACTTGAAAATATGTTTCTGTATGTAATGGAGTGAAGTCAGATTGGATAGATCTTATGAGAGGAGCAAGAGGTCTTATACAGGGTGTGTAAAAAATCGTGGATCAAACGAAACAGAGCGATAGTTGGGGTTATTGGCAGTAAAAAAAAAGTATCATCACTACAAAAGTGCTTTTATAACAGTGGGTACCATGATTTATCAGTATTGGCACTTTTTTCAATATCTTTTAAGTCTCAAGAAAAATTATTTGTAACTTTAGAACCTTACTGTTAATTCTCAAATTCTCATAACTTTTAAGGAGATTTAGGAATGATTTATGGAATTTTAGGAGTCTGCCATAGAGATATTTTTTACTGCAAATAACCCCACCTATCACCCAGTTTCGTTTGATCCACGATTTTTTCCCCAACCTGTATAAGATTGGTCTTATCTACACTTGGGACTGGTTCGGACACTTCTGTTGCATGTCGAATGAGTCATGTGCTAAATCTACCACAGTGTGGGTCCCAGAAAACGTCGGGCGACCTCATGGTACACCCAGGAGAATATGGCGGTACGAGCTGGTCGCCTCCAGACGGATTGGTAAACACTAGCTCAAGATAGAGAGGTGTGGAAAGGAGAAAGAGAAGCCCTGCAGTAGAACAACATAGGCTAAAAATAAAATAAATAATATCATAACTTATATACAGGGTTATTTGTAAAACACCAGCAACCTCTTAAGAGGTCATTGTACTCATCATTATGAACATGAACAACTTTTACTATGGGATCAAACCTGAAATCGCGAAAAAAAATAAGCTGTTCCCTGCATTTTGACGAGTTACACGAACATAAATGTAGGGAACAACTGATTTTTTTTTCGCGATTTCAGGTTTGGTCCCATAGTAAAAGTTGTTCATAATGATGAGTACAATGACCTCTTAAGAGGTTGCTGGTGTTTATTTATTATTCACAAAATCCACAGCTCTTTGAAATTTTGTCTTAAAATATATAAACTAGTCTTACAGCCAATTACGGATTTACAATTTAATAGCTATACAATTGCAGCAGAAACAAACATACAGAATGAAGTGAAATGCTAGTACCATCTAAGCATTGCTAAGTGTACAGTGTGGGTGAGTGTTTTACAAATAACCCTGTATAGACGTGCGTTCGGCCAGAGGGGGTCGCGCAGCCATGTATAGTTTCCCATTTCAATACTCAATAGATAAAGTTGGTCATAACGAACTGCTCAAAAGAAATGTCAAAGCGTGGTATTTATAAACAGCCGGTCCATTAAACAAGATATTAACTACCTCTTTGTTTTAAAACTAAGTACTAGACATGTTCTTAATTGCACAAGTTTCTAAAAACAATGTTTATTGCCAGTGATTAGTGGACAGTGCTTGAAAGTTTCACCTATTAATGAAGACTTCTGATAGTAAGTGTGTGGAAACATACGGAGTAACGTTCTTGCTTATTTTAAGTTGATTCAGTTCATCCAATGATTGTCTGGAAGATATCGCTAATATTTTGTTCAAAAGATCATATCAGACACCAATCAACATGATCCGAGTGTTTGTACAAACCTACTTACAAAAATAAAATCATTTATTAGCGATAAGACCGCTATTGTACCCATATAATTAGCAAGAATTTACTGTATAACAATTTGGGTTTACAGATAGATAGAAAAGAATATACTTTATTATATATTCTCGGAATAAATCTCTTTTCTATCTATCAGACGACCACCCACCCACTTGAAGGAATATTTTCAAAATATTATGGTGCTCTTAGGGAAATCCAAGGACTTGTTAGTTGATTTTGTAAAAACCGACGTAGCCACATCTGAAACAGCAATACGGATTTATAGCATCGTTGCATTTCTCTCCGACAGAAGTTTTTTTTAAGTATAATGGACATCAAACGTGTTTCGACTTCTGATGTGTCTTAAAAGCTACTAATAAAACGTGCAATGCGAGTTTTTGCAGACGTAGGTATCTGGGCGCATGCAGAATGTTGGATCGATTGTCGATCGCCATGTATCCCCAATTACGGATGCAATGAAACGTTTTATCCATGTTTCGTCTATATTGGACTGTTATTTTTTATTATGTATCGCTAGGTACACGCAACTTCACAATTGGGAAAGATTTAATTGGGCATTTTGTTTTTTTTTTTTCATTCAACAGTTTGTAATTGTCATTATATTTTTTTTAAACATTCTTTAGCCCAATCCTGTACAATAGATTAAATAGAAAACTAAGTATCTATAAATGAAATTACTATACTTAAACTGTAAAAATATACTTAAATATTTACTAACTATCGATTATGCGCAGACAGAAGATCTACTTGTTGTCTGCAAATCTGCTAACATGCTATTTTATTTTTATTTACCTAAGTTTTAATTTAGTTTTTACTTCATACTCATTGTTAATTTATTAAATACTAGCGGTCCGTCCCGGCTTCGCACGGGTGAAAAAAAAAAGAAAAAAAATAGCCTATAATAATCATAATAATCAGTGATAATGTAGCATTCAAATGGTGAAAGAATTTTTAAAATCGGTCCAGTACTTTTTGAGCCAATTCGTTCAAACATACATACAAATCTTTCCTCTTTATAATATTAGTATAGATTTATGCACTTTCTAGCCCGAACCACAGGTAGTTCAGACAAATTAGCAACTGTGCTCCATTCTAATTGTTAAGGTATTTATTTTAAATGTTTCCCTTTTATAAATAAACGATTTTATTTATAGTTTCAATTTTTCTAGTGGTATAATTAACTGAAGTGGTTCGTTAAGAGCACCTACTTCATTTGTGTGGTGATCCAGTGGTAACGTCCCCGACTTACGAGTTGTAAGCCGTTTGTTCAAACCCACGGTGAAGGAAAACATCGTGAGGAAATTCCTTCCTTTGTGGTCACCTTAAAGATCTCTTGTGTATAATTTCATGCTTCTCGACTCAGTGGCAGGCTGTGAGTTGTCTTTCAGTAAATTAATGAAAATTTAAATTCAATGATCATTCCTATTTTAATGGTCAGTCAGTGAGACTCCCATTTCAAGCAGGGGATGATTGATTCATAATATTGTGTTTTCCCTTGTATGATGATTTCCTTTGGAGCATAAGTAACAGAGACTAGAATAGTAAAAGCTTCATCCTCTTTATTATTCCGTATGTTTCAGCCATGTCTTCTGCGGCTAAAAGGCCGGCGACAAACAAATGTACTGTGAAACTACAAGATGACCTTACGACCTCTCTATCTCGGTTCTTGATGGAAGATGAGTACAGATAATGACAGGGTATAATGGGCCTTATTAGAAGGGTAAGAGGCACCCAAAGAGCAATAGAGAGGGCTCTGCTTGGAGTTTCCTTGCGTGATCGAATCAGAGATGAAGAGATCCGCAGGAGAACCAAAGTAACCGACATAGCCCGAAGAATTTCCAAACTTAAGCAGCAGTGGGCAGGGCACATTGCTCGCAGAACAGATGGCCGATGGGGCCGAAAGGTTCTGGAGTGGCGACCGCGTACTGGAAGACGTAGCGTTGGAAGGCCTTCCACAAGATATACCGACGACCTTGTGTGAAGGCCGCAGGAACCCGTTGGATGCGAGAAGCACAGAACCAGTCGAAGTGAAGGTGCTGAATGCCTATATCCAGCAGTGGACGTCTTTCGGCTGAAATGATGAATGGCATGGTTTAAATTTGGGGAAACGCTTAATTTTCATAAGTATTTTTATTCATGAATACGTTTTTGTACCTACCTATATGGTTCGATATTACTGGTGTAATGTGGGTGAATTAAAGATACACTTAGTGCACCTGCGTGATGTTATGTTACACAGATCGGCAGGAACATCATCGCGCAACCTGTAACCGTTGATACAATACATGAAAGGCACGTTGAAATTTTTCGTCAGTAATTAAAAAATAATTATGTCTAGAATCAAGTCCTGAAGTTAAAGATGGCGCGTCGGTGTCCCTGCCATACTGTTTGTTATGGTACGATCTTAATTTCTTGGTATGGTAAAAAAAGTAATCTTTAAACAATAAAACCCTTTTTTTTTTTAGTATGGGAAATCATCAAATGATCCCTCCCGCTCTGGGTGGAGCAGAAGGGAGTGTCAGACTCTTACTGACTAAAACCCACCCGTGTTCCATCCTTAACCCTTTATGTTCCGAAGTAGCGGTAACCCTTTCAGACAATCCCGCTGCAACAACAAAACCCTGGAATAACGATTATGTATAAGAAACATGTTAGGTACCTACTGTTGTAGCGTTTATTTCAAGTAATGGAATTGGAAACATGACAATAAGCCTTAATGTCGCGGCGAGAAGCAACTTGGTCCTTGTGTTTTTCTGTTAGAAAGAGTTACAATTATATGAACCCGGGTCGGAATGGCCCCCGTTAAATGGCTATATATAGGCCGGTCCCCTATAACGTGGGTCTCAATCCCGTTATCGAAAACAGTGGCTGTACAATAATACACAACATAACCCTTATGTAACGATTATGTTTATACTGGACAGAGACCGCTTCGTTGGTCTAGTGGTGGCCCTGCCAGGATCGCGGGTTGTTCATATCAAATCAAAATATTTTATTTCACATAAGCCTACAAGGGCACTTATGAAACAGGTACTAGATAAAATAAAAAAATGGTCTACAGATCTAAAAACTACAGGGCCTACAAAGTCCTAACATTTACAAAATCACAATCTCAAAAAAAGATAAATAAAATATAAAAACCTATTAAAACCAAGTGATATGATTGCCATTAAAACCACTACTACTGTTCGAAAGAGATACCGTGGTCCCTGGCACAGGCAACTCAAGGAACACGGGTGGGTTTTAGTCAGTAAAAGTCTGACACGCCCGCCCTCCCGCTCCGCCCAGAGCGGCGGAAGTTATTTGATAATTTCGCACCCAAAAAAAAGGTCTAGTGGTCGCAAATGGTACTGCTGAGCATGAGGTCCTGGATTTCGATTCCCGGGTCGGGCAGTGTTATTGGGTATTCTGTTTAGAATTTTCAGTAACAGCCCGGAGTTAGGATTAATGCTCGGTTGATGGCAATAGGCTCGCCTCCGAATACATGGTAATTAAACATAATAATAATTGGCGAAATGTGGGTGTACTAAGGTACACCTCTGCCCAATACATCGGGGAAACAAGGCGAGGTGTTAATGATTTCATGTTCATACTTCGTTGTTACCACAAATAGTAACAAAAATAAACAAATCTATGTGCGTATCTCGTCATGGTGCAAAAGAAATCGACTCGATACGTGACATAGTCGGATAATCTTACGTAAATAACTAGAATCAACTGAATAAATAAAACCAACTGAGATCCATTTTTCTTATTTCGAAAGCGAAAATATTGTCGAAGCTCATGTTTCGGGAGTTTCACGATAAGAAAAACATCTCCAAACTGATTATATTTGTTTTGTTGCTCGGCTAAGCGAGACAAATACAGCCACATCTGGTAACGTTGAAAGCTAAGCCGAATACAGTAGTGAGTAGAGAAAAAGATGATGATTTGCGTATCTATGTGAATACCTAGAACCTGCAGAGTTAACGTTTAAGCTTTTCGCTTGCGACTGTCGTTAAGTGTAGTATAATAGTCAGCTTATAATTGACATTTGTAATTTTCATAGTTTGACATTTGTAATATTCATAGTTTGACATTTTTGTATTTTAATTTCTTGACATTTTCCCATCGTGACATATTTCAATTATTATTTAATTCATCAAAATTATGGCACAATCTAAATTTGCATGCTGAATTTAGTAGGCAGAATATGAAGTACTATGTATTCTATTATGAGATCTGTAAGCAACATAATTTATTTATTAATAATAATAATAACATAACATGAACATTATAATAATAATAATAATTAATATTAGTCCTCAAGACTATACGTCTTGTGTCACAGAGCGCATCGACTTCCTGAAGCAGAAAGTGTATGCATGGGCGAACCGTATTCGTCGTTATAAGCGGCGAGTAGAACGATATACTCAGAATCGCACCTTCCAGAGCGATAAAAGGTGGGTTTATAGGGGTTGGGAGCGACCGGACCAAAGTGTGGCTGACGCGTGCCTGCCGGATGATGATGCCATGTGTTGTTACTGGCGCAATATCTGGTCGGTGCCTGTCAGTCACACCGAAGGTGATTGGACTCGGGAAGTCGAGCGAGCCTGTGATCTAATACCAGAAATGGGGGCTATTACCATCTGCCCCCAAGATGTAGCTTGTGCAGTCCGTCCGTTGCCTAATTGGAAGTCTCCAGGGCCGGATGGGCTGCACAACTTTTGGATCAAATGGTTCTCCAGGTCACACGCTCGCTTGGCATCTCAGTTCCAGACTGCTTTGGAGTCTGGTTCGCTACCCCAGTTCCTAACGACAGGAATTACCCACCTGCTCCATAAATCCGGTAGCACCGCGGAACCCAAAAATTATAGGCCGATCACGTGTTTACCGACGGTCTATAAAGTTCTTACATCCATTTTGAGAGCTAAAATAGACAAACATATAAATGCCAACTCCATCATGTCTGCTTCTCAAAATGGATGTAGGAACGGATCTCGCGGTACTAAGGAGCTACTCCTCATTGATATGACCATTAGCCAACAGGTTCGCCGTTCCCGAAAGGATCTTTCGACATGTTGGATAGATTATAAGAAGGCCTATGACTCGGTGCCACATACATGGCTCATGAGGGTGTTGGAGTTGTATAAAGTAGATACAACTCTGCGCACCTTCCTGATGTCATGTATGGGGCAATGGAGTACGGTCCTTCGCTATCCAGGATGTCGAAATATTCAGAGGAATAGCGAACCCATAAGGATCGAACGAGGCATATTCCAGGGCGACAGTTTGAGTCCGCTTTGGTTCTGCTTAGCCTTGAATCCTCTAAGCACACTGCTGGAGGATTCAGGTCTAGGCTATCGGCTGAGGAGAGGTGGTCAGGTTATATCGCACCTCCTCTACATGGATGACCTAAAACTCTTTGCCCCCAACAATTTGCAACTGATGGAGCTACTGAAAGCAACTCAAACTTTCAGTAGCGCCATCAGGATGGAATTTGGTGTGGACAAATGTGCGGTCATGCATGTAAAGCGAGGGGAGATTGTGGAATCCGTGGGAACCCAACTCTCGGATTCCACAAACCTTAGAGCCCTCTCCGCATCCGAAACCTATAAATATTTGGGTATGTCGGAAGCGTTAGGCATCAATGTTACTGACATGAAGCAATCGTTGAAGGAGCGCTTCTTTGGCCGCCTGAAAAAAGTACTTAATAGTCTTCTGTCAGGCGGAAACAAGGTGCGCGCCTTCAATGATTGGGTCATGCCGGTTTTGATGTAGTCTTTCGGCATACTCAAATGGACTCAGACCGAACTCGACGCCCTGGATAGGAAGGTCCGTACGCTGCTGACTGCAAATCGAATGCATCACCCACGGTCATCGGTAATGAGGCTGTATATCCCGCGAAAATGTGGAGGTCGAGGGTTTTTAAATGCTAAGACCCTCCACAATCGCGAGATATGCAGTCTCAGGGAATATTTCCTAGAAACCGACGTGGGGATGCATCGAGATGTAGTCACGGTCGACAAGGGCCTCACTCCGCTCTCCTTGGCTAAAGAGAACTGGTGCAAACCAGTAGTACTTGACACTAATGATCGCATGGAGGTATGGCAGAGTAAGGAGCTTCACGGACGCTTTTTCCGGGCGCTACATGGACCTGATGTAGACCTGCTAGCGTCCGTAGCCTGGCTACGTTTCGGTGATCTCTTTGGAGAAACCGAAGGTTTTGTCTGTGCAATTATGGACGAAGTTATGATGACGAATAATTACCGGAGATTTATTGTGAAAGACGGCACGGTTGACATCTGTCGGGCATGCCACCGGCCGGGAGAAACAATCAGGCATATTATCTCCGGGTGTTCTCGTCTGGCTAACGGAGAGTACTTGCATAGACACAACCTTGTAGCCAGGATAATCCATCAGCAACTTGCTCTGAAATACAGCCTTGTGGAATCGGAGGTGCCGTACTACAGGTATGTGCCCGACCCAGTTCTCGAAAATGGTAATATCACATTATATTGGGATCGATCCATCATCACTGACAGGACTATTGTTGCCAATAAGCCTGATATAGTGGTGGTGGATCGATCAGAGCGGCGCGCAATGATTGTTGACATAACCATCCCGCATGATGAGAACCTCGTGAAAGCCGAGAAAGATAAACAAATCAAGTATCTTGACTTGGCTCGCGAGGTTGTCGACATGTGGGATGTGGACTCAGCGATCATTGTGCCGATAGTCGTGACAGCCAATGGATTAATAGCCAAGAGCCTCGACCAACATCTGAGGAGGCTCTCGTTGAGCGGCTGGATCAAGGGCTTGATTCAGAAAGCAGTACTTCTGGACACGGCTCGCATTGTTAGGAGGTTCCTCTCTCTGGAGCCCTGACCGCCGGTAGCTTGGACCCTGTTCCCGATACCGGTGGGTTACTATTTTTTATATTTTTAAATGTTTTTATATTTTTTATATTCTAATATTTAAAAATATAATTTATATGTATTTAGTTAAATAAAGGAAATAATAATTATTATTATTATTATATGTTCCCACTGCCGGGACACGGGCTCCTCTCTGTGAAAGGGTATGGGCCGTAATCCACCACACATACCCAATGCGGGTTGGTAGATGTCACATGTCTTAGAATTTTCGGTTATAGGACATTCCGGTTTCCTCACGATGTTTTCCTTCACCGTACTGAAAGCGATGGTGATGAAATAATACACAAAGTAAAGCGATTGTCAAGGTTCGAACCTATGACCTACAATTCGTAACTCGTGGCAGTCTCCACTGGGTCACCAGTGCGCTGCTACAGTTAAAGTGTAATATTGTACTGATTAATTGTTGTAGTAGCGTGTCACAGCGACAAACGAGCTCATAGTAAACAAGTTTGCGTCGCCTTATGAGTCACACATTTACTGCTAGTGCTACTGTCAATCTTTTGCCAACAAACTATTAAAGTGAGCGACAAATTGTCGCACTAAACAAAACGCTGGTCAGTGAGAGCCGAGTTGCTCACCCACCTCGATACTAATATATCTGAAACTCAAACTCATAGCATTTATTTCAAGTAAACCAATTACAGGCACTTTCGAATTGTCAAGGGTCGGTCAGTCAGAAAGATGAATCTAGTTGCCGATTCCAAAGCGTAGGTACCTATGGAGAAGAACGGGCAAGAAACTCAACGGACACTCTTTTAAATCAATACAATCCTTCTATAAGTTTGTGAGGATGGATGGATGGATGTTTGTTACTCTTTCAGGCAAAAACTAACTGAACGGATTTTATTGAAATTTGGCACACGGATAGCTTATAGAATAGAAATTAGAATAGAATACTTTTTATTATGTACACCATTATAACTTACAGACATAAATATAGAAATTTTGCAAAGGGTGACACAATGTCTTATCGCTAAAACCAGGATTAATACATAGGATACTTTTTATCCCAATATTTCCACGGGATCGACACTTATACGGGTGAATCCGCGGGGCGCTGCTAGTAATATTATAAATTCGAAAGTATGTTACCTTTTTACGCCTAAACCACTGAATGGATTTCGGTAAAATGACATGGACTTTTACTTTTTGCTTTTTTGCTTATAATTTCCGACATTCACGCTAGCGAAGCCGCGGACAGAAGCTAATTATCATACTAATATTATAAATGCGAAAGTACCTCCCAAGTGTCTGAACGAATTTGGATGAAATTCAGCACACGGATAGACTTTGACCTGGATTGACCTTGACATAGGACACTTATTATCCCGGTTGTAATACCGGGATGGTTCACGTGGGATAATTTCCGACTTACACCAGAGCGAGAGCGGACAAGAGCTAGCATGCTATATCTCAACAGCTGTAGATACATTGATTACCTATAAATACATCACAACCTAATAAGATATTCAGCGAATTTCATAACATTGGTGGTAGCACAATTGATTTATGCGCTGCAATTGGCCGGGCAGCGCAGGCTGTATCATATTTTGAACGGGGACAGATTTATCGCAATGCAGGCTTATAGCATGTACTAGCAGGTGTATTGAACTTATTGCTGTTGGTTGTTAGCGGTGATCAGGCGACGGGACTGGGGAATAAATTTAGCTGTGTTCAGTATTGATTTCAGTTCTTTTGTGGAAGGATTGTGGAAGGTGTGTTATGTTGCTAGCACGAATATCTGAGTCTAGTCTGTAGCCTACCCAAAGTAGCGTAGCTAATGTCTACCTCTCGTGCCGGTCTACGGTAGTATCTCCGCCCTTGCAAGCGGACTCACTTCTAGTTTATGAATCCGCTTAGCTAGCGTTTAATTCACTAGTTTTTCGTTTTATAAAGATACTAGCTGCGCCCCGCGGTTTCACCCGCGTAAGTTTCGATCCCGTGGGAATATCGGGATAAAAAGTATCCTATGTGTTCATCCTGGTTATAAACTATATGTGTGCAAACCTAATCCAAATCCGTTCAGTAGTTTTTGCGTGAAAGAGTAACAAACATCCATCCATCCTCACAAACTTTCGCATTTATAATATTAGTAGGATTAGTAGGAAGTAGGATAGTAGGATTTATTCTCAAAAAAACGCATAGTCACTCACATAAGAACAATTTTTCTAAGCTAAATTATAAATCAGATGATCGTCACAATCGTCACTGCATCAACTATGATACGACCATTTTGCATTTAGTTTTTAGGAAGGGTGTTATTTGCGATTAAATATTCAGCTAATGATCAAAGACTCATCATCTGCCTAGCCTTTTCCCAACTATGTTGGGGCCGGCTTCCAGTCTAACCCGATGCAGCTGAATACCTGTATATTACATGGAGCGACTGCCTATCTGATCTCCACAATCCAGTTACTGGGTAATACGATACCCCTTGGTAAGACTGGTTGTCAGACTTTCGGGCTTCTGACTAATGATCTAAGACTCTGATCATATAAACATTCTAGCACCCTTGCGTAACACACTATCAAATTATCAATCTCAATCGCAATCTAAATAATTTTAAAGGATATTGTTAATCCATTGCTTCATATGTTCGGAAAAATTTTTTGCTCAACAATGTAAATAACGCAATGAATGTTGTTGAATTGTCAAAATCAAACCAATTGCTACTGATAGTGTGTTACGCAATTACCCCGCAGTTGTACCTGGCAGGAACAAAGACGTAAGTCGATCTTATGAAGTTTAGATCATCCAAGTTCATTGAGGAATTCAAAAGTACGTAACCTACTCCCAAAGCCTCAGCCTTGACCGAAAGCCGCTGGAGCGTGTCAGTCAAGATTAGGAAGCTCTCACGAAGTACCGCTCAGGGAGTACCGCTCAAGTAGGAAACGCGTGGGTGCGGAACACATCGACATGTTAAGAAGTACAAGTGGGGGAAAATAAATTCAAGCCCCGAAAACGCCTCTTAGACACGCCTTACATATTTGGGGACTCCTTGAAATGACAACCTTGTCAATCAAGCTTAGGGGGATACACTTTTGTAAATTCGTTGGTACGGAAATTAAAATCTATAGTAGGTAGGTACATACATTTTGAGTTACTTGTTTCCCGATCGATATACTTAGATCCGCACGGTTATAATTTAAACGCGAGCCTGTCATGCTATTTATAATATTTCAAAGCAAACGGTTTAATTTATTTTAGTGCTAGCTGTGCCCGCGACTTCGTTCGCGTGGATGTCGGGTATCAATAATTTGTCGCTTAGAAAATGTGTAGGTACCACTCCTCCATTGTAAACGAAGATATTTTATGTGTTTTTTGCGCAGAAACCTATATATTTTTCTAAAATAAAAGTAGCCTTAGTTATTCTTTATAACATCAGCTATCTACCAGTGGAATTCCCAGCAATATCGGTGCAGCCCTTTCGTAGATTAGCCGGAACAGACAGACAGACAAATAAAAAAAACTATTTTGTAATTATAATAATAAATAATTACCGCTTAAACTTTCATATGCATTTCGTTAATAGTTGTTGTGTTGACATTACAAACAGACACTTCAATGAATAAAGAAGGAACTTATTCATTCCGGCAGCGTATTTGAATATTCCGAATCAAAGCTAATCAACTTCCATATAATTTTGCCGACTTGCCAATAATATCATGATCCGCGCCTCAATTAGACAGATATCCGATCAATTCTGTGCTGACCCAACTATGATAATAGTCACAGTCCATCTGGTACACAATATGGCAACCGTACATTTATCCATGTAGTGGGCGGGGCACGCACTAACCCACATATTATTAACTGGTGTTTGTACAACCGATTCTATTGTCAAACTGCATTTGTATTGTTGAAGTATGTTCTGCTTTTTCGTTGGTTAGGATTTATTGTGAAGCATAGAAAATTTGGCGCAATCCGAAGTGCGGGTTTTTTGGGAGAGGCTTATGTAGAGGTTCGGATTATTATTGTAGGTTATGACTACACGTGACACGACAGAAGAGTAAACTTACGTAAGCGACGCAAATAGCGTAAGAACTTTTGCTATAGACTTTTGCAAAGAATGTCAAATCTCAAAAATGTCAAATTTTCTTCATATAACCGTCAAATTGATGTGCACTTTTTTGATCTGTCTGTCATCGTCGTTAAAACCAAATGTAAAAAATATTTTCTGTTATATTTGTTACTAGCTGCGCCCCGCGGTTTCACCCGCGTAAGTTTTGATCCCGTGGAAATATCGGGATAAAAAGTATCCTATCTGTTATTCTGATGTATAAACTATATTACTGTAAAGTTTCATCAAAATCCGTTCAGTAGTTTTTGCGTGAAAGAGTAACAAACATCCATCCATTCATCCTCACAAACTTTCGCAGTTATACACACATCAAAAGTGTCTAGGGATCAAGCATTTTTATGCGGATTTCTTGAGATTGAGATGTGGCTTTGTAATAAATTTATGATTTTATAAATTTATATGGATCCTTTTTGGTGCATTTCATAATTTGAATCAGGAACTGTGAATCAAATTCGAGTAAAAGATGAAAATCAGCTGTCAATATTTTCCCTATAAAAACATACAACGCATTGAAGACATTATTAGTGCTACTGTTTCCCTACTACTGATTAAAACCAACGTTATTATGGAGCGGCGACGTCATTTAAGCAGGGAAGAAATGCTCAGAGCCGTGGGAATGATAGAAGCTGGTTCCCGGCAACGTACTGTGGCTTTAGCTCTGAATACAGGTCAGAGTGTTATCAGTCGACTTTGGACACGTTACCGAAGCACTGGTACCGTGGCTGAGCGCCATGGAGGACGGTATCGCTGCACCACACGGAGACAAGACCGATACATTCAAATCTTAACTCGAAGAGCTCCAACAATAACCACCATGATGTTAGCCGTGAGGCTTCATCACTCTTCAGGGAACTTAATTAGCGACCAAACAGTCAGAAACCGCTTGCATGAAGTGAACCTTCATTCCAGAAGACCGCTACGGGTACCACCTATAGTAATGCACAATCGTAGGATTCGATATCAATGGGCTCTTGAACACAGAAATTGGGCAGAAGAACAATGGCGTTTCGTGTGCTTTTCTGATGAGTCTCGTTTTGGTATGAGACCGGATACAAGACGTATACGACACTGGAGAACCCCTGGACGCCAACAGCGATTAAAATCCTGCCAGGAAGTCCATCCTTATAGTGGTGGAACCATCATGGTATGATCCAAATACCCGCCATTTGGATCGGCGGAAGAACTGAGTTGATTTGGATCAGAGGCAACCTCAACGCTCAAATTTATGCTGAGACGATTGTATCAGACGTCATCGTTCCTCTACAAGTGCAAATCGGTCCCTTATTTCAGTTAATGCATGATAATGCACGACCGCACACCGCAAGAGTTGTAAGACAGACTCTCGCCGCAGCTAACATCAATGTCCTGCCCTGGCCTGCTCAGTCGCCAGACTTGAACCCGATTGAGCATGCATGGGATATGCTACAGAGAAGAGCTCTGCCGAATATGGAGGGTATCCAGTCGCAAGAAGACCTTTTTTTGTTGTTGCAACGAACATGGGCGGCCATTCCACAGCGTGATTTGGATGAACTCATTTTGAGTATGCCAAACCGATGTTCTTGTGTTGTTAGTGTTCGCGGTAGAAACACGGATTATTAATTGTTTAAGTTACCCAATAAAATTTTAGAGAAAACTGTTATTTCAGTCTTTTTTTCGAACTTTTGTGTTAGTGGTTCAAATGTCAAAAATCCCTTTATTAGGAAAATGGCAAATTTCTTTATTAATGCAAAGGTGACTTGGTTTATCGTTACTGTGACAAACGAAAACACTTTATTTGATGAATCCTTAAAGAAAATTTTAATTAATATCAATCAGGAGAAATTTATTGCAAAAATATATGTTGATCCCTAGACACTTTTGATGTGTGTAATATTATAGTAGGAAGTAGGAAGTAGGATTATTATAGTAGGATATGATTAAAGTATGTTTATTTGTTTTTGCTGTAAATCCTTAATTTTCTTACATTTCGAGCCTATTAAGACCATTACAATTGCAAAAAGAATTTTTCAAGCCCGACCAGTAATTCTAGAGAAAAGCGCGTTCAAAAAAACAAACTTTATCGCTTTATTATTAGTACCTATAGATTGATGCTTGAGCATTGTCCTAACTAGAATACCTACAAGTGTTCCTACGTTAGGTAGTAATTGTGATTGTCATCCTCCACACATGATGAATCAAATAAATCTCAATTTTGCTTTTCCTAATTGTATCAGATCAGCTCATGTCACATCTCTAATAATAATATATTAGATTGTTGACCCATCAATTAACCCGACGCATCTGGGACGTTCAACAGCTGATATTGTCATTTATTACCAATTGAACTACAAATTACACGGCAACACCGGATATTTACCAGTAACTGTGAGCTAGGTGCTATATCAATCATCGTCTATTTTATACTCACTCCCAGTTACTGAAGATTCCCAAAATAACATTGACTCAACATTAAACGGAAGGAAACCGAAAAAACATATATCAAATTATTTATCGCCTATCTAATTAGTTGGGATGACAACCGCACACGCCCACAGCTCCGAATGAACTGACCGAGTACAACGGGAAACGTCACGTTCTAAATTTAAACTGTGAATGAATGAACTCTAAATGCGTGCGCGCATACTAAAATAGTGCCGTGACCCTCAGGCTGTGTGCCAATTGAATGTTATTATTTTTTTAAATATTTGAAATTGTGTTTACCTTCGTCACGTAGATGTTACGTTTGTTAGACTCTATTTCTTTGATTTTTTTTTTTGTTTATTTTAGTAAACATTTAAAAAGTGCTTAACGATTAAGGGAACACTTACTTTGATCTTCGGCGTTAGATCTCGATTATGATTCGTTCAACTTGAAAATATGAAAGGAACGTACCTGGAAAAACAAAAAAGGAACTTTGTTATTTGTTTAGCTGAAAAGAAATTATTTCTACTGCTCGTCGTAAAAGTTCAGACGTGTTTAAAACGCCATAAACGCAAGAAATAGGTAGGTAAGTAGTATAAATACGTCAAAGATTTCTTCATGTGGCTAGTCTGGAACTAAAGTGGTTTACAATCCAAAATAAACATTTTGAGATTTTATTTTATTACTTACAAAAAAACAAACATCAAAATGTTTATTTTGTATCATAATATATTTATTTTACCATTTATGTACACACATATATAAACAGACAAGAAAAAAACAGAACAAAAAAATAGGTACAAAGTAAAATACTACTTTATTCCAGGCTAGCCGTATTAGCTCTACACACAACTACTACAATGTGTTAATGAAATAACCCAAAACCTGAAACTAGTTTGTTTAGAATCGGCAGCAAAATCGAATACAATAATTTTTAATATGGGTTATTTTTTTTTTCCAAAAAATAATTATTTGTCATGCCGTGACTAATATTTTTTAATGACGCTGTACGCTACTGTCCAACGCAATGAAAACAAACAGCGCGGGCGAGGGTGAGGAGAGGGGGTGCTAGAGCTGGCGCCAAGGCCGGGAAACGCGCCGGCGGCGATAGAGCTACGAATCTGTAAGAAGTAGCGCGACAACAACATTTACAAATATCTTTTACTATAATTTTTGAAAATAAATAATTATATGTCATATCCATTTATTAATATAAAAATCGGTTGGGGTGTCCGAGGTTTTGGGTTATTTCATTAACACTTTGTATAACTTAGTAAGATCCAATCTGCAGTATCAAACACTGCCACCACCACTGTCTTACTGGACACATGGCATAATAAAGTCCCTATCAACAACCAGCCACCTATCTTATTCCAAGAACAGTTCAATGGAAGTCTGTCTCACCACGTGTTCACACTTAACACTCAATAATCGTAGCCCTTCCCCTCTGCATTTCCACGGCAACATTGACAAATTTAACATGTCCGCATCATCAGTTTCCGAGAAATCTATTCATTAGTGTCGAATTTTAGATTCAAAATGTGCTTTCATTTGAGTCATAATTACTCTTGTTTCTATTACCAAGCAGCATTGCTGTTTTGATTTGGAAAGTATGGGTGCTGGTGAATCTTTTAATTTATGTATTTAAGGTGAATGCGCAGTGGTAGACCGCAAAATTCAAAATTTCTTACGTTTTTTGCAATCTGCAGGTCAGTGTCAGATTGTATCTTGACCCAAATTTGATTCGCGACTATAACAGGTACGTATTTACAGAATTATAATCATTAGAATCATTAATACGTCTTTCTAAGTTAGATTTGTACCATTAGCACTTTCCTTATGAGATTTCTTCTTGTGGTATAAATCTAACTTAGGAAGATGTATTAATGATTCTAATGATTATAATTCTTTAAATACGTACCTGTTACAGTCGCGAATCAAATTTTGGCCAAGATGCAACCTGATACTGACTTGCAGATTGCAAAAAACGTAAGAAACTTTGAATTTCGCGCTCTACTACTGCGCAATCACCTTAAGAAAGAACACCAACGCAGCTGAACACAGTTCTAATCTAACCTAACCTAAACTATTTGGTCTGGGTGCCCTAGCTTAGTTACTGCGGCCGATTCGGCATTAGAAGCCACACCAAACGCTTATTGTAACTGCATATAAGCAATTCTACATTACGTCTTTACGTGGGTAGCAGTTTTGTTTAAACGTAACGCAATGTCAATCCAGCTGAACCGTTCAACAGAGATATGAAACGGCGATGTAAAACAGCGGTTTCGGAAATCCATCTGCGACCATTGATATACAAAAACCGGTTTTTTATATATCAATGTCTGCGACACAATAAAAATTAAATGTGTACTTTAAAAAAACAGGCATTGGACAGAAGCTGTTTTTAAAGTAGAGGTAAATTGAAAGAAATTTTGTCTCTGATCTCCACTAATCAACGTCTGCTATAGTAAATAAGGTTTCATTAAAATAAGTTACAATTAACTGCTACCACAGTAAAAGCTCACGACGACGCGAGTCTTACATGAGAATCAAAGCAAAGCTTTCACGCCGAGTGCAACAGCTAACGCCATCTAGTTCCGAATTCTGGAACTAACAGCCGCGAAAAACCTGGCTGTCTAGACCACCATCATTGCCACTAAAACCTAACATTACACCTCTGACGTCACTCCGCACGCGCCATCTGCCAGCATTGTTTATAATAATAATTGGCTCGTAAGTACTCGTAACTGCCAATGACGTCATAATTATAATGTAGTTTACGCGGAGCAGACGATGATGGACGCACGTAAACATAATATCTTGGGAACTAATCGCTATTGTATGGAAAATTATGCAATAATGAGAGTGTATGGAGTTATTGTATGAAGATGAGGTGTTATAAGATTGTTGTTGGAATGATTAGCAGCTTTTTTCGCTTGATTGTAAACATGGTTGATTTATTGTTGCAATCTTTACGTAAAATCTATTGGAAAAAAAAAACAAATTTATGAATGGAAATTCAATTGTATCTCATTACTTCATTAGCCACAGTTGCACTAAAAAACTTTTTTATACACTTCAAGAGCTACGGCAAACAAATTTTAGCAACTTTTTATACACATATAATTATTTATTTAGAACATAATAAATTATCTAGATTAAATTATTTTTAAACACTTACTAACAAAATAACACTGCGACAAAAATATCATGTTCATATATTTACACAGGAAGACTAGAAACCAATGATAAAATGTTACAAGTAACGCCATCTATCAGAAGGTAGTGGAACTAAAACGAGGGCGGAGGCGCTGACTCGAAACAAACAACCCAGTTGTTGAACTACACCCTGTTGCTTCAGACAACAGTTCCTATATACACCGCTAGGTGGGGGTAGCGAAAAAATATAAGGCGAATTGAGTCAAGGGTGAAACAGAACGAAGTCACGTAGAATATTGTAAAGGAATGTAATAGGGGCCGAGACAATGGTTGATTAGTTTATTACATAGAATGGCTACAGGATACACATAAATATAGAAAATATACGAAAATTAAACTTTCAAAGTGAGAGAAATCACATAAGTAATTCTTTAACTGAATCAGAAAGATATCATTGGGCATCATAAAATTCGTTCTATGAATATATTCGATTGGTATTTTTAACCATGAGAAGTAGTTTAGTACGACGAAGTCTAAATGAGACACCGATGACTAAAAAGTTGTGTGGAAATCGGTTGTCATGGTATGGGCATGTGATCCGGAGAAATGAGGAAAATGTCGTCAGGAAAGTTTAAAGCGAATGTGGATGTGGAGGAAGATTGGTTTAAGTGTGAATGTGGATGTCTATACGAGTAGGCGAAGACCGGAGAAACGATGGATGGACTGTGTTGAAGATGATTTGGCTAAAAAGGGCCAAGACCAGGGTCAAGAGCAAACCCATTTAAAATAAATGGGACTGACTACCGGAATGAAAACTAATAGAGAAGTATGAAAGAAAAAGAAAAGTTGCATCGACCACAAATAAATTGAGATGATGATATTTTTAAGCATCCTGCGATGATGAATTGGAACATGGGATAAGATATTAATAAGAAAAGAAACGAAGAATACGTCAAATACATGGAACATTAAATATATTCAAATTCAGCTACAAAAAATAATCCATGTTAGACCAGCATAACTTATCCAGCACATCGTAACCACAGATTTCGAGTAGTGAACTGGTGACAGATACCAGAAAAAGGACAACAATCAACCTGAAGTTTCCATGATTGAATAATGGGGCCAGCGGGGTAATTGCGTAACACACTATTAGTAGCAATGGGTTTCATTTTGACAGATCAACAACGTTCATTGCGTATTTTACATTGTTGAGCAGACACATGTTTCCAACTTAAGAAGCAATGGATTAGCAATATGCTTTAAAATTATTCAAATTGAGATCGATAGTGTGTTTCGCAATTAGGGTGCTGACCTGCAAGACCGTCGTTATATAATTCTCAATAACAAATGATCTCCTGCACCTCAAGATGTTTGTGATCCCACGAGATAAACCAATTGTGGAGAATGGATAATTGGGGGTGCTCATTGACACAATTGTGATTACAATGCGATATCACGACAAATGGCTTGCGGGTTCCGCACTGACTACAATACGGGGAGCTCGGTTGTCACTTTGCACTTGATATTTGGAGTGACTCAAATAAATAGAAGCAGCGAGTAAAGATTTAATTGGTCACTTTGAAATCGGAGAAGTGAAAATATCAAGGTTCTCGTTTTCGCTTAGTGTTCTTTCTGACTTATTTTTCTTTTTGCTTGGCTCTTCAGTGTACTAGCGTAATGTTAAATAGCCTATAGCCTTCCTCAAGAATTGGGCTATCAAATGAAAAAATATTTTTCATTTGATTTCATTTGATTCAAATCCGACTGGCAGTTCCAGAGATTAGCACGTTCAAACAAACTCTTCAGCTTTATTATCGACACATATAAGTGAGACTCGGACAATGCAGCCATAAAGACCCATCGTCGATCTTCTGACCTGATGATGGTCATCCAGATTGATGCTGCTGGCCTAGCTCGCATCATCAACAACGGGAGATTATCTTTCCACGGACTTATGGCCGATTCCTATAATTTACGGACCTTTATTGGTTAAAATTAAGACTCATGTAACCTTACTAATAATGAAGCAAAGACCTCATAGCTTTGCCCCCCTCCCGTATGGGAGTAGGTAAAAAAAACTTTCTAATAAATAAATAATTTATTGGCATAAAAAATGTGTAAAAACAAAGTGAAGCCTTGACTCCTGCGCTAGGTAATAACATCTGTGTTACAGGGGCCGGTGTTGAGGATGAATCTATTTACATGCCCAATTCGGCAATAGAAAATGTTACCATCGGTAAGCAAAACGATTCGTTTTTGTTTATAGGAACCGAGCATCAGTAAGGACATGGCGTAGGAATGGTAGCAGTAAAAACACCTGTCAGTTTCACGCACTGCAATAGTAAGTATAGAAATGATGGAAAAGATGTATGAGTTAAAAGTTACAGAAGAGCTAACAACAAATATCTATCATGTGGACACTCGGCAAGCGATAACTGTTGAACCGATTAACTCTTGACAAGCCATGGTCAATAAATCTAAGTTACTCTGACAATAAAACACATGCCAGCACTATTAACTCCTCTCTTTCCCAGAACCGGACAGGCGAGAACAAAAATAAAGTCAATTATCCAATAAACCGTATCCCTGTTTACAGTTCGGCGTCGGTTGTTAAATGCCATTTACTTCGGCAACGATTAACTTAACCGGCGTACAATACACACAATAGATACGTGGAGAAAGTTAACTTGATACAGTACACGATATCGCGATGCATTAAAACTGTTTTGATGCATATAGCATATGCAATAAGCAAATTGATAGCTATATAGGCTAACATGAACTGTTGGAAAGGGTTGCCTTTACTAACAATGTAGATGTCTCAGCGGCAGATAACACTAATGAATAAATGCGAATTCGATAACGCGGTGTAATTGCGTAACACGCCAATAGTAAGAATGACAGTTCAACAACATTTATTTACGTTGTCGAGCAGGTAAATTTTTCGATCATATGAAGCAATGGCAGAATCCTTCAAAATGATTCAGATTGTGATTGATAGTGTGTTACGTAATTAGGTTGCAGGTATTCATTTTATAAACATCTATTGATAATCTCAGTCACGCCAACTAAGGAAAGTTCGCCAAAGCGCGTGGTATCAGAGCTGTGTCGTCACTAGCTTGTCGTATGTAGTTAAAAAGGTTCCTCATTAAATATTAGTAAAAGTGAGCCTTTTCACTTTTTTCTATTGTGTCCTATATCCGCCGGCCGGATATAACTAGATTACGGCGGATCGCGCCGGATGAAACCAGTTCCGAGTTAGAACAACGGAGTCGCGGAATTGTAAAGACGTTCGTTTGAATAAGATGAGTTTGGTGATTATAGGTATTGAAGAGAGAATGGTTTTAGGTAATTAGATCGAGATTACGACAGTGAGGGGTTTGTTATAATATGGCAAACTAGGTAATCATCTAGAATTGCAAGAATGAGAACTACGCATTATTTTAAAGGCCGAAATAGTTTTCTAAGTCTTTTCTATAACATTTCAGCACTACACTTTAGCCATTTTCAAACGGCTTCAAAAAAGGAGGTTCTGTATTCGACCCGTATGCATGACGCGGACGTACAAACAGGTACCTGTTTGTACGTCCGCGATTTTCTCAAAAAATAATGAACCAATTTTGATAATTCTTTCATTAATGTAATGTACATCTTTCAGGAAGGTTTTAGTATATAATATATTAGGTAATTATTCTTATGTACGAAGTTATATGCATACATTTACTGCAACTCCGGCATTTCTATGCGAATTTTGATGATTCTTCTGTTCGGTGTCTTCAATTCTTCAAAGCACTAGTGTTAATTGAATTTGTGTGGGGTAGGTAGGTACAACTAAAAAGTGAAAAATAAAAACTTTTTTACAATTAAAACACCCGATTAAAAAAAAACACTACAAAATGATAAATAACTTTAATTTCGCAAGTTGGTGTCAAAAAGCGAAAATGCGGAACCAACGACACCGACTTCTGAAATTAAAGTATTTTTTTTTTGAAGTCGGTTGTTTTTTGCAGTCTAAACTTCACTAATTCACACATAGGTATTCCCAAAACAAGACACCTTTATCCGAATATTATTGTACTTTTATTTAATTTAAAAATAACATTTTCCTTACACACATAATTCATAAACCGTGAAAACACGATCAAAACACAAACATTTACAAAACGCCCAAGTGTGTGCATAAAAAGTATAACATGGTACAGAAACAAACAGCATAACAAGCTATAATTTGCGTATAAAAATTATCTGATCAGTTGGCCGCAGAGGATTCTATGGGGGAAAGTTTGAGGCCCATAAGTAGGATGAATATGAAATAATAAAATAGAACAGTATTTATGAACACTCCCATTTTCGTCGTCATCTTGGCGTTTTGCGGGCCGATGATGAGCTAGTCATCATTCTCTTGTCCTTATTTCAATTAGAGAGCAGTGGTGGCAGTGGTCCTTTGTGTAAATTATTTCATCACCACTGCTCTCAAAACGAAAAAATCATTAGGACCAAAAATCCGAAGACATGTGTCATCTACCAAACTACACTGGGCGTGGTAGACTCATAGAGAGGTCTGTGTCTCAGCAGTCGGAACGTCATAGGCTGATTATGCTATTTAAATTTATTTGGGGTCTGCGCATCATGTCTGCTTCTTCCATATCCTTTTCTGTTGTCATCTCAGTAGAAAGGGGGTGACCCCTTTCTAGCCTATATCATATTACCCGATAAAAGTCAAACTAGCGGCCCGTCCCGGCTTCGCACGGGTGGAAAAAAAAAAAGCCTATATTAATCAGTGATAATGTAGCATTCAAATGGTGAAAGAATTTTTAAAATCGGTCCAGTACTTTTTGAGCTAATTCGTTACAAACATACATACAAATCTTTCCTCTTTATGATATTATTATAGTATATTATAGTATAGATTAGTGCTTTATTTATTATCGATAGTATCATCGCTTATCATCAGGAGAAATAGTGGAGAAACGCGAGCTTATCCAATATTGATCATGTTAGCTATCTCGCATTTAAATAAATGTGGCTCGTTCAATAAAACAAAGTCTTTTTTTGGAGCGATAGATCTTGTCATAAGAGAAAATCCGTTAATTAACTGATTCATGCCTTTGATGTTAACCCCAATTAGGATGAGTATGCTTATATTAAGGATGGATTTATCACAGTTGTTGAACAGGCTCAGATTATCACTAAAGACCCTTTGAGACATTGCTGCCTTTGGGAATGTAGAACTTAAATTCCTTCCGAAATGAGCTTTGGATCTTTGTAGTCTAGTCTAGCAGGTTTTAGGTTTAATAATAATAATCGTTTATTTGCGTAAATAAGGTACAGAAAGTTATTAATTTATTTATTTATTTTCCCCAACACAACTATCATTACAGGTTACCCCAAATCGGTAGCGTGGTCTCAAACAATATTTTTTCCATTACAGCTTATCACATGTAAAGTAATTTTTGTGAACTCATTCAGAGAACAAGTAAATAAATCTACTTTTTCCGCGATTTTGTTCAGTGTATGCAAGGCGCGCGTCAAAGGTGCTTTACCCAGCAGGTTGGTCCGGCCGCGAGGCACCGCCAGTAACCGCGGCTTCAATCGCCGCGACACGTAATTATCCGGCACGTTTAGACACACAGCCTTTAGTACACCCGGGTTAGAGATCTTTCCACGCAATAACTTAAAAATATATGCAACAAGTGCCAAATCCCTTCTTGTTTCCAGCCAAAAACAAAATACAACACAAACATAAATAAAACAGATCTCTTATTTTGCCTTTAATTTCGGCGTGCAAATATCATAGTCGTTTAAGTTTAGAAATTACAATACATGTAACGCAACGCCTAGGTAACCCGTTCCTCTCAATTGACTTTCACAACGTTTGCGAAAGTGTATGTGACCGATAAACCCTATACTTTATGACCGAGAAAATTGAACAATGTGAGAATTTACTTTAAAATGCGAATATTCTGGTACTTTTACTGAGGACTTTCATTCGAAAATGTAGATAAATATATCCTATTGAGTAGATACGATAGGATAAAATCGACAACTTCACAATTACTTTATCAGCTGCATAACTTTACTTAGAAGTAATGCCTATAAGTCAGCTCTAACTTTAGACCTGCCAATACATCAAACGCAGCTATCATAAACGTCATTTCAAATGCAGGACACGTCAATACAACTTGTCAAACGTTACAAGTAGCTTAAGTTATGAATTATGGCCATTCACAATAACCAAGCCACTGCAGTATCCCAGCAAACCAGAGATAATCAAGTCATTCATAAATCAATTTTGGCAAAAGGAACATAAATTATCCGTTTCATAAAGTAATAATTTGGCAAACAGAACGCCAGGAGTGTTCAACTTGGCCAGAAATAACCTACTTTTAGAGGGAATTAGAGTTAAAATAGGAGTGGGCAAAGACGTCTGTGTAAAAGCTTACGGTTGGGCGGAGTTCGCCCATCGAGATTATATTTAACATCTTTTTACAATTTGCACGTTTCTCAGACATTTGTTTTTTCTTTGCTGAAAGAAGTATTTTGATTAGTCTGGGATCTGATATTAAAATTAGCCTGTCTTTTGATTGAACCAACAACAGGTTCTAAAAATAGAACCACAAGACAAAACACGTGAAGAACTTGTAGATACTAAAACTTGGCTGAAAGCTTTGAAAACTTGAAACTTAAAATTGCCCTTCAATATAAAGCTCGTGTGGGCGCAGACGTAGACATGTGTTAGAGCCGAAAGCTGCCCAGACTTCGTACCGAGGTTATATTTAACAGCTTTTTTACATTTTGCACATGGCCTGCCCACCGGGTCTTGATTACCAGTTAATTTCTATTTAGTCAAAGTTGATGAATACGAATGGAATAGGATTAAGTGAGAACAGTAAAGGAAGTCGACTTGTCTCAAGTGGCTAGACATAAAGTCTGCTACGCAAGCAATAATTTTGTCAGTGGGCCAAAACCTTAAATGAACATTGAACATCAGAAACGCTGTTTGAATACCTTTTTATATGACAGAATAGAAACAAAAGCAAAAACAGATGCAGAAAATTGGTAGTTACATTGACAAAAAAAAAATGGGACTTTTGTGTTTGTTTGCAATCTTTGATAGTATAACTTTAGAGTAATTAAGAAGTTTTATTACTTTCATATAAGGAACGTTTAATTGTCTATTAAACAAAAATTATTTCATTAAGCTAGCATTCTTAGTTTCCGAGACTTTCAAGTATCTTTATGTGACCGTAATTCATTTATTTCGAGTGTAGTTGGGAAAAAGCTAGGCAGATGATGGCCAAAAACTTACCAACGGCCAAGATTTCATGGAAATCCACATGATATCTGCATATCATTCGTACGTCCAATATCCGCATATACTTATGATGTTTTCCTTCACCATATGGAGAGCAATGACGGTGAAATAATTTACACAAAATAAAGGGGTAGTATTTAAACGCAAATCAAAAAATATCTTTTTTCTATGCAATAAAATTCAGAATTCCCATCAAAATTACTGATTGCACAGCAAAATATTCAACTCAAAATATCACTAAACACACTACAATTTATTTTCGCAGCGTACAGCGATTTTTACGTCAGGTCGACGGAGCCCGGCTGTGCGGGGCTCCTATTTCTGTCTGCAGGGTTTAAAGGAACCTAACCAAACCCCTGACGTCGTTTAGTATTATGCGAATTTGCTGTGCAGTCAGTATTATTTGCTGTGCAGTCAGTATTTATGCTATGTATGTAGTATTTTTTTATATGCAATTTATAATATCCCAAAGTAAAGCGCCTTATGTCGCGACCGTTTCCACTGGCCCGCTATTGCTCTCAGCTATCAACTTGCTATAATAAATTTATAAGTAATTAGCTGCTTTAAACGCAGCTCAGCCCCGGCTCTCAAGTTCTGAACTAATCTGCTAACTACGCCGCATGGACGATAAACGCGGGAGGGTAGTTAAAGCTATTCACTTCAATAAGCAATCGTTTAACCATGTGGATAGTATATTGGAAAAACTTTTAATTTCAATTCTCGACTGCACGCTTAGTAAATATGTGAAAGTAAATAATTAATTCATTGCAATTTTGTTAAAAGGTAATGCCACGTTTGAGAATTGAACACGTGTTGTGGATTGAGTATTAATATCTATCAGCATCCTTCAGGCATTATGTACATATATGTGTATGGTTAAGTGTTTTGATAAAAGCTTAAGCGTACAAATCTGTAAATCGCTGATTTCCATCACCTTTTCATTTCCACAAGAACTTTTTCATTTCCAGAAACGATTTTCCACACAAAATATAGGAGCGAAAATGCTGCCCCACTGTGCAATAAGCCAGAAAATTTTCAAGTACCCACTTTCAGCACAATTTCGGGCCTCTCGCCGCCTCTCCGCCACCATGATCCTTCAGAGAACACATTAGTTATTTACAACGTTACGGTCACTAGATATAACCGCACAGCCGACTGGCAAATGCGTTTAAATTTTCGCTAAGTGCCCGTATGCTGGCTAATGGATTCGGTACAATCATGATGTGAGGAGATTCAGAAGGCCTGTTTAGAATACTAAACACATGGAGTTACTGGTGATAGATATTCATTTCATGAACAGATTCATATACACCTTTATGAGCTCGTCAGACGAAAAGCTTTCTTTATTGTAATGGTAATCGGAGGTCAGATAGGCAGTCGCTCCATGTAAAATACTGGTATTCAGTTGCATTCGGTTAGACTGGAATCCGACCCTAACATAGTTGGGAAAAGGGTAGGCAGATGATGATGATGGCAATAGAAGCATCAACCATATACACTTGCGTGCAAAAAAATCGGCCCACCCCATTCTCTCCATTTGAGACACGATATCTCAAAAATCGTAATGAATATAATTTATTATTTTGTATTGCGTGAAGGTAGGTAAGGTAGTTTATTTGAATATACACAATATTTTGTTCAAGGAAATATTCTTGACAAGACTCGATTCTTCAGATGTCCTCATCACTCACTTTTGCTCGGTGCGTGCGTTAAGTGCGTGGCTTTTTTGTCAATGACATTATCAAACGTTAAATTGTGTTTATTTCTGATTTTTTTATCAAAACAAAACTTGATTTTGATAACGGACTTAAAAAAAAAGGAGATTATTCAACACCCATATTTGTAAGTTCGCGATTTTCTCACTAATGAATCAATTTTGATAATTCTTTCACTAATGTAATCTACATACTTCCAGGAAAGTTTTAACCCTTTGACCGCCACGGTCGTGTATAGCCGACAAATGTAAACGTGCCCAACACGCCACCGTCGGCTAATGCCGACAAGAAAACACCATGTTTTAAGTACAAAATAAATAAACTAAATTCAGTTTTCTGTGTTTATACTTAAAACATGGTGTTTTCTTCTCGGCATTGGCGTGTTGGGCACGTTTTCATTTGTCGTCTATACACGACCGTGGCGGTCAAAGGGTTAATATACAGTATATTAAGTTATTGTTAGTAAAACTTGTTGAATTATATTGCTTCAAATCGAAGAGCATGGGGTGGGTCGACTTTTTTGCACGCAAGTGTAGTTGTCTAGATCTAGTAGTATAATTGTTGTGGTGAGTCGCTGCGACAACATGAGATTCCTGCCTGACTGCAATTGTAATCAAGGAAAATACATAATATGCTATCAAATACAAAATCAGGTTCCAGTGCAACCAACATCGATAAGAAAAATTATAGAAAGTTGCGATCATACACACTTCATTAACTTTTACGTTTCATTAGGCATCCTGTTTTTTTTTTCGCCACTTTATATAGTTGGTCCTTCTGTATTTCTCTTCTATTTACTACTCGCCAATACTAGTATAAGCTGTCAAGGTGAAGTATTAGGTGAAGCATAGCATAGCACAGCAGGACACATTTAAAGAATGAAATGGGCGCACAAAATATTAATTCCTGCGTCTTTTTTTGGAGATCGTAAATTGATTGTGCGGTATAAAGGTTTGGTGGCATTGCAAAGTAGTGGTAATGGATAATTGATATAATGTATGTATATAAAAGTAGTCAGTTTTCTGGACTTAACAAAATATACTAGTACCAATAAGTGACTACCATTATGTCAGCTACCAATCACACGACAGTACGGTTGGCGCAGTGGTTAAGCGATTGACTGCTACGCTGCGTGTCACGGGTTCTATTCCTGCACGGAACAAATATTTGTATGACCTACAAGTAGTTGTTCCGGGTCTGGCTGTTTGTGTATGTGAGTTTAGATGTTTGTAAACGCACACATAATACAGGAGTAATTCCTAGTGTGGGGCAACGTAAAAAAAAAAAATATTAATGTTTAGACAACTTGTCTAGACCATCTCGAGAAACTCCCATACAAAAAAAAAAAAACATACAAACATCCGAACATACATAGTACCTCCTCCTTTTTGTGAAATCGGTAAAAAGTACTGTATTTTTGCTCTTAGAAAAATACGTCAATCATTTCGAAACTTGAGTCACCAAAGCTTACTTTGCTTATCAGTGTCAGTATATCGGGGAAATTATATCCAGGTACCCTAAGACATTACTGAATAAAGCTTTGAGCATCCAAGTGAGGCTAATAAAGGACACGTATACAGTACATTGAGCTCGAATGACGCCGTTGAAACATGTGTATTCCCAAAATTGAGTTCCCGATGATTCAATCAGTATTTCAGCAGACGTAATGAAGTGTATTTCGCGGTGCGCTTGTACAAATAAATTGAGTTTGATGTGAACAGGCTATAACTGTATGTGTACCTTACTTAACTTTAACTGACTAAATAACTATTCTGTTTCATAAATTTATAATAATATATTATAATGTACCCAGGATTTTGTAATATCTTGGTTTAAAAGAGTGCCCTCGGAGTTTCTTACCCGTTCTTCTCCACAGAGAAAGTTTGGCTCACGTTTTGGAATGGCCAACTAGCTTCAACATTCAGACCAACTGACCGACTCTTTGACAATTCAAAAGTGCCTGTAAATGGTTTAATTAAAATAAATGCTTTGAGTTTGAGTTTAACAGTCCGTAAAGTTCTTTCAATCTGTGTCTACAGAAACAGATGAGTTTGAGTTCAGAAATGATACTAATAGTGACGCCGCTTAATACGCGGGTTTGTAATTCACGTACAGTGGACCCCCGGTAGTCCGACAAACATTTTGCAGGGCAGTGTCGAACTATCGAATTTGTCGGATTATAGAGTACTGCCTAAGACCCCCTATAGTCCGAATTTTTTTTACAAAAGAGTACCTTATAATCCGACAAATTGCCGATTCAATGATAAGATTCTTTATGTAGATGATGTCGGATTATAGGGGGTGTTTACAAAAGAGTACCTTATAATCCGACAAATTGCCGATTCAATGATAAGATTCTTTATGTAGATGATGTCGGATTATAGGGGGTGCCGGATTAGACAGGGGCCGGATTACCGGGGGTCCACTGTATTATTTATTCACGTTACCAGTTTTTATCCCCCATACGGGTAAGATACATCTGAATTTTCGCCAATTTAGCCCAGCTTGACGCGTACTGGCTACCCTCGAGGCGACTGACCCCCGAATGATGGTCATGACGATATTTTCAGTGTCGTAGTGGATTCACCTTGTGTTTTACCAGCTAGCTTATCTAGCAATTAGAATTTTTAGACCTTTTTTTCTCGACCTTATCAATATCTTAAGACAATAACTGGAATGCTATGATCAGTGGCCTCGTTCTATGTAAAATTAAAACTAGCACATATAAACTAATAAATATTAATGTTTCTTGATTGCTTGCAAAGCTTGACCTTGATAATATTTGCAAAATCTTATGTGCGTGCAATGCTCAGCGCTTGTGATCAGTAACTAAGAACAAAATTTTTTGAATACTTACAAAATGCATAGATTTCATGAGCATGTATGATAGTAAAGATACAGATTTATGTCAAATTTTGAAGCAGCAAAACGAGAACCAAGCAAGATCTCTTTTGTAAGATAAGGAATCATACCCTTCCCAAATTAAAGCCTCCTAAGAGACTAGAGAGCTGTGTTCAGTTAATGTGATCACTGCAGTCTGCGCTAATCCAATTACCTTAAAAAAGCAAAAAGATTTAATAAGCGTGAAAACTTCTAGTCCATTTTAGCACTAGCTATCGAGAAACTGTTCAAAAGTGCCTTTTAATGGCCTACCTGAAATAAATGATTTGAATTTGACTTTATGGAGGACACATTTTTAACCATGTTTCTATCACATGGCATACGCAGAATCAGACGTAAAAATCAATCGTTTTCTTTCCCATTTCCCAACAAATTCTCAATTACAAATCCCATTAGTCAATCAAAACAGCTTCACAGACGAGACAAAACATCTGTTCTATCAGTCCCTTCACCGCTCTAACGCAGGCACCAAATTGAGATGGCTATATTAACATTCCTCGCAAGGTGCGATATGTAACCGGTTCGCCTTGACAAGGTCGCCGCGACCGGTTCAGCACGACACCGTGGGACCAACTCATTCATACTATTGTGACGCTTTTTTACGTTGTGGGTTTTTAGGTGACCTCTATTCTAAGGATTAGGGGTTAGATTGGTTAGTAAGGGGCATTTCCAAAGGTGAGGTTAGTTTTTGCGGTTTAGTTACATAAGGTAGCAGGCCAGTCGCTAAAAGATTTTTTGAGAAGAAACCGACAACGAGATGTTACAGAAACGTTCTCAAGACCTCTCTCTCCAGATATACGATATACAATACAGGGTGAAATTTTAATCACCGTTTTCCTTTTAAGGGGTCATTCTACTCATCATTAGGTATGAACAACTTTTACTATGGGACCAAACCTGAAATAGTGAAAAAAAAAAAAAAATCAGCTGTTCCCTAAAATGTTCGCATAATTCGTTAAAATGCAGGAAACAGCTGATTTTTTTTTTTCGCCATTTCAGGTTTGGCCCCATAGTCAAAGTTGTTCATAATGATGAGTAGGTACAATGCCCTCTTAAGAGGGAATGGCATGTCCTAGGACCAAAAATTCGAAGACATGAGATTTACCAACCCGCACTGGGCCCAACTTGTGGATCCATTCCCATTCATAGAAAGGAGGCTTGTATCCCAGCAGTGGGAACGTTATTATAGGCTGATTATACATGGATGCTTTCACTGCTTTTTTTTTTATTCTCAAAAATACATTATTTTAATGTTTTTACTTTCGAGTTTGATGGCGAGAAGCGCCTGTTGAATCCACATAATCTAGTAAAAACTAACCTTAAAAAAAAAAAACCACCAACTATGCACTGTTTCACTCAGGGATCAGTCACACCGGCACTGACAGATCGCGGACGAGCCACGAACACCGGACACTGACAGATTCTAATTACTTACGTATCAGGCTAGGTAAGTATTTCATTTTTTCTTTCCCTGCCCTGCAATAATTCCGTGAAAGTTTTACTCCTCGTCCTTCAAACATTTCAAGAGCAAATTCTCATTCTAACATATGGCCTAATACGTACAACAAAGCACCTTAAGTACTGCGCACTTAAAATACGACAAAACAAAACTTCCTCCCAATATTTCACGCTGATGTTGCAGATAATGGTGAGCTCACATCAACGTTAACCACAGAATGGATGAATACAGTAGACCCTTTTCATACAATCCGTTACTTTGCTGTTTGCACATCACCGCCGCAGTCTGTGGTAATATAGAGATAGCAGAATTAGATGTATTAAAAATCGAAGAGGCATCATTTGTCAGAACGTCTGACGACGAACCAAAATTGACTTTTTAAAACGTTTGATAATCTAGGGCAGTGATTTGAAAGTACCTTTTTAACGTACCTACAATGTAATGAGTTCTCTAGTGTTCTGATTGTGTGGGTTGGTGGTTGGTGGTACCGTTCAAAACTCGACATGATTAATTGAAGTAATTAAATCACACTGTTGATAACTGTGTACACAATCGTGCTGGACAATCATTATTATGAGTGTGTTGCTAATTTTTTAATAGTGTAATTGTGCTGGGTATACAGAAAAATGCCAATAACAATATGCATGGATTTACATTGCAATTATTATTGAGACCCATAAGAGAAAAAAAAATTAAGTACCTACATTAAAACAAAATGGCAATTCTCGTAATTTTAAGAACGTTTACAGTCTGATCTAAGTCTAAATCTGTCAAAAATACCTCTATCTAATTTTCTTACATTTTTGACAAGTTATTGACACTGATTGTCGCTGAGATGGGATTGTGACTAGATTTTGACTGATTTAATTACGGGAATTGGTTTTCAGATTGAAACAAGCACTACGCCCATTTATTTTCTATGGTATATCTATTTAAAGAAATCTTGATTTTTTTTCGTCAAGTCGTAAATACCGTGCGAAGCAGGGGCGGGTCGCTTGTATAGTATTACCGTTAAAGCGGGTCCGGTCACTACATCCGATCCGAATCCGAATTAAAGATGCGACTTCAATCTGAATTGGGATTGTTCTAAATTCTGACGGGTAGAATAATTCGGATGTAGTGCGCAACCCCTCATACAAATAGAACTACGGTCATTTCGGACCGGCATTTCTCGGATTTGAATCGGATGTAGTGCGAAACCACCCTTACCGGTCTGTGATCAATTTTTTGAATCGGATGTAGTGCGAAACCGCCCTTACAGGTCTGTGATCAATTTTTTTAATCTAAACAAGGACCAAAGGTTACCTACACACTAATTTAGTGTTTAATTTGTGCTTGGTCAAGTTAAAGTAGGTGATTTTGAGATAATGGAGGCTAAACAGAACCAGAGCTGCTATTAATTCCCAATGAAATAAAGAATTAAGGTAAAACTACCGTAAATTAGTGTCTGTTAAAAAGTAATTATCTGCCCCTATTACCTACTAACGTACACTTTAATTATTACGTCCGCTACTATACGTGTCATTTAAAATAATAGTAGGTACAGACGCCAGCATATCAAGCTACCTGAAACTGTCAAATTTTCCCAATCAACTTGGAACCTAATGCTTTAGCGATAAAGTTGAAAATATATTTTTAAAAAATGACAGATGTAGCAGCTTGATGTGCCGTCTGTACTTAAAGGGAATTAAACTGTAACCGTATTAAGTGTATTAACACTGTTTTTTAAAACTGATTTAAAAGAACAACACTTCTAAATGTAACAGATAGGTAAAATAATGTTTCAGAATCAAAGTGTAACCTTTTATAATATGTGTTAATAAGTATTATTATGTGTAACAGAAATAATCGCCGCCCATTGTATATTTTGTAGTGTTTGATGTATATTTACTTGTTGTATTTTTGTGGTGTACAATAAAGTATATATAAATAAATAAATATTTTGTAGGTATAATTGCACGGTACCGCAAAAACGCGCGGCAGACAGACAGACACGGCGATGGCAAATAGCCTCAATCTAGTCAGTATTGCGGCTATTTTGGCAACGCCGCGTTTACCGGTTACACTTATTAACACTGTTAATCCTTTCATATCTGTTACAGATATATTACGGTTACACTTTTGTAAGTGTTTTGGGTAAACACACTAAAAAACACATATAAAAATGTTTACATATTTGATTCTGTTATCAATTCAATATGTAACACTTCTCCTTTATGAAGATGTTTTTAAGTCCTTGGGTACATATCGACCGGATCGGATTCTTTCATACTTTGGCGTAAACAAAGTATTTAGTCTCCAAAGTAATCATACTGATGTACCACGCATTTAGGTCTGATTTCGAGCATCGAGTCTGGAGTGAGTATCGACCAGGCTATTTATATCAACGCCGGCCCTACGGAGAGCCCCACATGATTATAACCGGCGGCACTGATATATTTTTTATTTAAATACAAATATAGTAAGCTAAGTCTAGAAAAGGATAGGTCTTAAAAACTTGATTATGTGACACCCGAGTTGGTAGGCTGGTTTGAATTAATACAGAGTTGATATGTAAGGATTACATTTGGGTCATCGGTAATTAACTTCACAGATCATATATGACCCTCTTAATTAAGTCGAACAAAGTTATCGTTCGAGCTATCTTAACGATGTTTTAAGATCCATTATGGGTTCAATCTATACCATGTGTGATGCGACGTGTTAGTCAATTTGGGAATCAGCTGAACAATTCTACATCGAGTGTATCTCAGTGCACTACATCAATTTTATAAGTGCTTGGATTCGACAGCAGCAATTACCTGCAAGTTTTAAAACATCCAAGAATTGGTAACACCGGACCCTAAGGGTCAGTTCACACCGAGACGCGACGCGACGCGACGATCTCGCACGCCGCGCGTACCGGCGAAGTACCGCTGCGTCGCGATGCGTCGCTCTACGCCGCGAGGCGTCACGAGGCGCAGCGCTGCACGGCGCAACGTATTCTGAACTCTCACAATGCAATGTGCACCTTTTCGTGTAGAAAATAAAGTATATTTTGAGTCACTCTTTTAAAGTGTGCGCGCAGCGTCGCGTCGCGTCTCGGTGTGAACTGACCCTAAAGGTAACTGAAGTATTAAAGTAACTATTAGAGACAGCAAAGGGTACGATACCGTTCATCTGGACTTGGACATAGCACATCGTCAACGTAGACAAAGTAAATGCAACCCACGTTTATTACTATTTCCCGTACTGTTTGTTTATTGGCCAAGTGTATTGGCTTTACTGCACTTTATCTCATTTTGATAGTTTATCTTTATCTAGACATCCGTAAACGATTCTATCTTATTCACGGAACGTTTATCTCGTCTTGGAACTTACTATCAAAAGTGCATCGTAATATTTTCCAACCTGCACTATCTGAGAACCCAGATAAATTGGGATTGGTTTTGTTATTTAGATCAGTGCTGCAAAACCTTTCGAAAAATTAAAATAAGTATGAATGGCAACTGAATAAAATTAGGTCAAGTACTAGATCGATAAGATCAAATACGGTTAAGTTTCAGAGCAATATACGAATGGATTTTAAACCTGCTAAGAATACGTCTAGATCTAGAAGATTCTTTGTAACAGAACTACTCCAATTCGAAAAACAAAGGAGGGTTAACGAACAATACACGCGCCAAACAATCACATTATTCAATCATGTGTCACAGAAAATAGCAACAGGAATAGTCTATTAGCTCAGCTTCCAACATAATTTCCTGCTCATCCGCTCAGTATCTAGCCCGACGCTATATAATTAGGAAAATTGACAACATAACGGCATAAAGCCGCGGCATACGATGAACATGAATAAATCTAAACAAAAACAGCTTGTAAATACTTCGGGGAGGCCGTGTTGAGTGTTTCCTTTAAATATTACAGCGGCCAGAGGGTTTGTGAAAACTGCCCTCTGCCCTAAACGAGCTGTGGGACCTGCGAATTTGGGCCAAGCCTTCAGTTTGTAAATTGACGTTTAAAATGATTACTTAGAGATATTTTTTTATGAAAGGTAGGCGAGACGGTGTTAATGATGAACGATTTTTTATTGTAACTTTACAGACGAAGTACTTATGTAATAATTGAACTAGTTCACGATCACGAGTTTCTTGCAATTGTTGGTTTTCGCTACATATTAGATCATTCAGAATAAAATAATAGTTGAGGGTTATGGAATTCTCGGAAATTGTAAAGCTCTTTTAGGAAACAAGACCTATATACAATTTTAAATTCTGAATAACTTGCCCACAATTTAACTTGAAAAACACAGCCTCTGCCCGGGTAGAGTACCGGGTACTCATTGTCGTCGCTGTTAACAATTAATGACTGCTTCTGTTGAAAACAACGTTTCCCAGAGAAATTAACAATTCTTGTTAGTCTAGTTACAAAACGTTTTCACCCGCGCATAACTTGAAGCCCTCAATTTTATTATACAACAAAACAGAAGTACAACCGTTTCACCGTAATAAAACGTATTTACTTGTTTTTTCGACGTTAAGCCATTGTTGTTGAGATAATAAAATTTTAATGGCGCCACAACAATATTATTTTTATTTTATGAATTCACGAAACTTCAGAGGTGACAACTAGTGATGTGCCGTTCCCGGGAATTTTGGAAACTTTGGGAATATTCCCGTAAACGTGCCCGGCAATATTCCCAAAACTGGAAATTTAGGGGAATATTGATGATAATGTACTTTAGTGTTTTTTTATTATATGCTAGCCAATTAATTAGGTAAATTTGCGTACTATCGTGGTTACGTCGATAGTTGATTATACATATAAGTTGAAAATTTCCAAAGTTTCCAATATTTACGGGAATATTCCCTGTAAATTTACAATTTTCCCGTAAATATTCCCGTAGTAAAAAAATCACAAAGCATCAGAAATTTTAATCACATTGGTTTATTAACACAATTTTACAATCAGATTCTGAGAGTTGTAAACTTTAATAAAGTTAACAATTTTAATAAACCACGGAATCAACACACTT